>JARHVA010000448.1:1458750-2862500 GCA_037957365.1 Torreya grandis
AAGTTGGCTTTCACATAAGCATATTGCATTAGTTTCAGAGTGGCTTTCATACAAACCTAACCTCCATCTTTTGAAATGGACAAGAGTGGCCTCGTTTCCATCATACATTTGGCTATCCATGCCACATTATCATATTTTTAGAGCATCCATGGGATCCATGAGCCATCTCCTATGACATCTATTCTATATTAGTATCACTTCATAGCTTCACTTCATGGGGCAACGATGGAGCCAAAGGGCCAACTTTTGTATTCTTGAGCCACCTATTCAAAGGGATTAGACACACAATCTAAACATCAATTATCACATGCATGATCATCTATCTTTACTCAGTAGGTGATGATCAAGTCAAAGGGCCAGCCTTTATATTCTTGGGCCACTTTTCAAGGAATTGATCACTTATCTCTATTCATAATATAAATTTTAGTACAACATAATCCAACATTACTCAGCCTTACTCAGGATCACAACAAGTTTTGTATGGGTTCGAGTACCTAATGAGGTGTATTCATTACTTTATCTTGCTTTTTATTTTACTCAACTTTTGTATGTTCTTGTTTTATATCACATATAATAAGAACTAATCTACTCTTTATTCATTTCTTAGATTCACACTTGCATAATGTGCTCTCTATGCACTATCCAACATTACTCAACATCACATAAGCTTCATGGGCTTCACCTTTGTAGGTAAGTTCATGTACACTTTTTATTTTTTCGTTTATCTTAGTATTTCACTCTGATGAATCACTAAAATAAAGAAGGGGCAAATGTAGTCATATAAAATTCAAAATTTGGTTACTTTAGTGTGGCTAATGACACCCAATCCATAGGTCCTCCTACTTGCTTGCACAACCCTTATAAGATTTTCTTTCACTAATTTCTAGTCATCCATAACCTTCTGTACTTAACCCTTATAGACCCAAGTAGCTCTTTTAGGCATAGATCTATCCCCCTAGGTCTCATTCCCTTTGAACAACAGTGCCTAACTTGGATAGGAGCACTAAAACCTAAGGTGTCCTATTTTTGGTGTTAGTACTTTTGGTCCCAATGGTCATATTTACCCAAATCATTATATTAATTCATGTTTGCCTAACATGAATTTATTTAACCCATGATCATTACGTTCCCTATAAAATTCCATTCAAATTCCATTTAGAAGGGTTGGCACTCATTTAAAAGAGAGAAGAAAGAATATAAGCAAGTACACTCAAGCACTTCCCCTATTCTTTGGATGCAGTCTTCTAATATTATTCCAATCCTATTAAAACCTTTGCACCAGTCCCTAGTCATCTCAAGTACACTAAGTTTTTCATCGAGTTGCATTTTCATACATAGTTACATGAAGCACTTCAATGGGAGAATTATATTAGCTTGATCCCTCCTGAGAGTATTAGTATGTAGGTAGTGTTCCCACACATGGGGTGTGAAGTACGTCTAATGTATCCTTTACACACTAACCCCTTCCCTCTCTTTCCCAAGTTTTCATTCATGTTAAATCACAAAGAGATCTTAGGGATTTGAATATTAAAAAAAACACAATGAGATCTGTGAAGTTTCAGACTTTGATATTTCATTGATAGGGTAACACAGACCTATCAAGTAGAACCTAGAAAACTTAGATCACCTAGACAATAACACTAAGAAAGGACTATAAAATTTAACAACAAGGTGTCCCACTTTCAATGCTCCTATCCAATCAAAAAATGAAGTTTAGGAACCTATTTCTAACTCTATCCTAGTTCTATACCTAAATTATTAGACCCTATCTCAGATTGAACACCTCAGAATAAGCTAAGTCATATTTTCTCTTATTTATTACTATTTTTAGAAAAGGCAAAAATATAATTTGTTTACATAAATTAGTGGCTTAATTATTAAACATTATTTAATAATTTTTTTTACTCTAGACTTATTTATTAGTTAGGAATAAAACCTCATTATTTTGAAAAATAATAAAACACACAATAGACAGAGGCTAAAAAAGTGTGCAGGGTCAACTAGGTCGACCTAACATAACAAACAATGAAAAATAAATAGTTTGTAAGAGATTGCATTGACAAAAATGAATGTGTAGTGAAAAAAATAATTTCTCAAATACTTAGCAAAGAGATAAATGAAATAAAACACACAATGAATTGGATCAATGAGGTTGATCCAATTGAGACACATAACACAAAACCTTGTACCAACACTAGCTAATGCAAGTTTTTGCAATACAACATACAATTGAGCAAAGAGAAAGCAATCAACTTGGATAGTAAAAGATAACTAAGTGGTCAACCTAAATGCTGTTAGATTATTAAAGCATAATTTTAGATGTGATAAGAAGTTGGATACAAGCAAGGAACTAGAAATCAATCTAAGGATGGCTTTAGGACATTTGGGCTGAAAGGGATATGTATTGGCAATGGTATTGGCTTGGTATTGGGGCTTACCCCCTCACTTCACACACTATAGTGATAAGGGAGTTAGGTGATTAGCTATAATATACCATTAATCATGTATTTATACTTAGATATAAAACCAAGTTAGTTTACCCTTTGGTGATGAAATCCAAGTAGGTTGGCCTTGGGTAGACAATTGTTAAAATTGTTGATGTGGATTTTATGTACACTACAGCCATAACAAGGTAGCCTCTAATATTTTAGGATCTCAATAGAGATAAACTTCACTTCAAGGCATGAGTTGTAGGTATGTATTTTATTTCAACCCATTGATGGAATAGGGGTAGGGCATGCAGGGTATTGACAAGGTTTTTAAGATGAAGATGTGGTTCTTGAAGATAGTGTATTTTTAAGTGAGTTGGATTGATGGATGGTTGATAATATAAATTGGTTATAAGGAGGGTAGGGTAAGGTAGAAAAAAATATTCTATAGTTCTTTAAAATCACTTCCTTGGTTGGTCTGTAAATAGACTTGTGCTTTCAAAACCTATGGTTGTTGCTAGTAGAAATTGCACACATACAATCAAACATGGCTAAGAAGTCTAAGAAAATAGAGATGCAAGAAACTCACCAACATTAGATAAAGGTTTATCCTTTTAGGGAAACTATTGCACACACTTAATCAATATATTATGGCTCAAGATAATGAATTATTTTAGGCAACAATTATACACACACAGAAAACTACACCAAAAAAAACTAGTACACATTCAAAAATATTATTTGATTTAAACTTAACTATTTTAATAAATATATTTACTAATCATATAATAGATATTTCACATCTACAGATCAATACATCAATCAAAATAATCAAGAATCTATTCACAACTTTAGCACACTAAATATTTATCGAAACACACAACCATGAAAATAACAACTAATTACACAAATTTTGGAAATAAAATACTCAAACACTTTACTGATGATCAAAATTGATTTGCTACTCTATATTCAAATTTATCTAATCAAAAACTATGTTGGGTTATAACTATATATATAGACTTGGAGAAGGGTTTGTCATTCTTCCAAGTCTATGTAAGGTCATTACTTGTTGCAATTAGAACACGTAGTTCTAGCTGTGGTCTAAAACCAAATAAGATAAAAATAATAGTTAATAATTAAATAAATTGACTATGTAACATGTGCATGTGTACAAAATATAGAGTCAACTTTTACAATAGCAAGTTTAAACTATAAGTAAATTCTAAATACATCCACCATTAAAAATTGTACATGCTTGAAATCAGGGCCTATCAAGGCTTAGTCGTATGAAGCACTGCATGTACCTTGTTTAGTGTGGCTATTGAGGTTGTAGTTTTAAATGATGACACACTTCCAAAAGTCCTCTTTTTATTTTCTTTTTTCTCCTTGTGAATGTTATGTGCCATGTAATGTTGCTATAGTATAATATTCAAATTTAGTAGTGGTGGTTGATGAATTCTTTTAACCTACCCAAGGAGCTTTACATGCTCATATTTGGTTATCTAAAATTTATTCTTGAACATATAAACCTTGATTACCTTCTTTTGAGCCTTAATATATTTTGACTTTATCTCTTCAAGTGTTAATCCTTGTAAACTTTGCTTAAAATTATTTGCCACTTCTTAAATAAGTTGTCAAAATTGATCTAATTGATCAGTTTACCAGTGGTGTCTTTCACTTTATATAATGTCAAATCATGTAAAATTTGGAGGAGTTGGGTCTCATGTGCTTGATACTTGGGCATTAAAGACCCAACTAATTGTATATTTTTTCTTTGCCTCTTACTACCTGATGACAACCAAATTCAAGGCATTATATGCCTCTAGCATTATCATGAGATCAAGATGACTATATAAAGAGTTGTCTGTGTATACAAATAACATCTTCAATTTAGTGCTATCATATCTCAAGGAATTAAACAATTAGTTGAAATTTCTCACATGAGGAGCCATCACAACCTTCATGAACTTCATATCCTTGAAAGAATTATAACATCTAGAATTGGCCCTATGTACCTTAACTTTTATACCTATAGAAATGTGTACCATATTTACCTTCTCTTTTAGTTACTCTACCTCAGCCTTAAGTGTTTGCACTTCAGCTTCAAGCTCCTATCAAGCTAATATTTTGCCTTCATAGATAGTAACTATTTCATCTTTGTGTGCCTATGTCAAGTCTACAAGATTTTCAATATATAGAGATTGTCTTGACTACCAATTATGCATCTTTGTGAGTGTGAACACTTATTATCTTTCCTCAAGGATGATTTTAGTGCTTTTATCATCCTCTATCTTCCTCTTCTTCACTTTCTAAATGATACTAGATGGGGGAGTAAATAGAGTGAAAATTGAGGGAATCTTAGCTTGGCATTTAAGAAGCCTCGCTTCTTAAGTCAACTACCCATTGAGGAATATCCAATTAAGATGCATCAGAAAACAACCTCTTCCTCAGCCTCTTCTTAAACCCAATATTTCTTTTGGGCCTTGACAATGACGTCAAGTAGGTAAGGCCATATAATTTTAGACCAATCCACCTATCTAAAGTAAGGGAGTGGGTGGACTATGATCAATTAGGGCTTGGCCTTCCTTCCCTTACTAGTACTTCTCACTATGGTTTCTTCTATGGAAGTTTTAGGTGGTAATGGAAGGGAAATTTAGGAGGGATGGACATGAAGCTATGGGGTGGCTAAAGTAATTTTCACCATATTGGTCACCTTATTTTTGAGGGATCTAATAGTGGAAGTGCTAGTAGGGATAGAGGAGGTAGGTAGGGGGAGTGTGATGGAAGTGGAAATAGAGGGATCAATAGTGGTGGTAGTAATGGAGGATTCAATAGAGGTGGAAGTAGGCACTTCCACCTAGGGTTATCTTAGCATAGAATAAATTGAAACTTGTCCAAAGATTGGTACAAAAGATAAAGGATAACTTATAAGATACTAGGTACCCAGAGAAGTTGTTGTCATGGGTCTTGCTTGAAGTCTCATGGCCTTAGATACCTCTAGTTATACTTATTCATTAGATTCATCCTAAATGTCTTTAATTATCACAACCTCTCCCTCTTGAGATGCAATATTTAAGTCTTATGTTTATTCCACTATAGGACTACTTGTAGGAGTCTTAGGCTTCATATTATAAACTAAAGGGACCTTCAGTTGTGTGAGAGAGCCTTAGGGTGTTGATGCCACTGTTTCTGATACATCTATCCCAATAGATGTAGCAATATATTCCTATGGAATAGTAGTATATACTTGAATGGTGATCATAGATAGATATTCTTATGTTCCTCCTTCCCCATCAAAATCTAAACTAATGGGATCCCCTGCTTGTGCTCCTCTACTAGAAATGGGCTCAAGTAGTTTGGGCTCTTTCTTCATAGTCCTTATATTTAATGAGAGGTCTTGAGATGAAGGACCTGCTTAGTGCTTGGATTGATCCTTGTACTATCCTCTCTAGAAATTAAAATGCTCCCAACCTTTGTATAGAACCTTCCTACTATCCAATTTTATAGCATTGATTGAGGGCTCATCCTGGATCATTCACAAATGATCTTCCTTCAACTCAATGATCTTGGATCTCTCTAAAACATCATAATCATACTTTGTATTAAAATCATATGGATATGAGACATGAATATAAGGGATATTAAATCCTTGTTTGTGTTTTTGAACTTGCCCATGAAGATCCTAATCTCTATGTGTAAGAGCAGGGAATGGGTAACTTTGGCACTTGTTTCCCACTTCTATGAAATGATTCCTCATTTAATAAACCATTCTTTTAATTGTTACATGGTGGCCAAATAATAAGGTTTTATTCTATCTAGATAAGTCTTCCTTGATACTTCACCATAGTTGGAAAGAAATTTCTTGCGCTATGAACTTGTCTGGGATGTACTTGGGAAGACACAAAAGATTAACCTTGTTCTCATAAATCATGATTACTGTGAAGTTTGAGTAGAGGAAATAATCCCCTTTACCATCCAATTTATTTACAATATTAGGCTCGATTATAGGCATAGGTGAGTCATGAATGGATTGCCATACCTATGAATAGACATCCTTTACTATCTTGACCATACTTTTGGTGTATGCATATGTGCATGAATTGATAATGGTCACAAATTCTATTCTTTTCATAATCCATGGTTGGAGTCCATAATTATTCAAGATCTCTATAACAGGTACCCATGACTACATCCAACAAATAATACATCATGTAGAAATTGCCTGAAGGCATGGGATGCTTATCCTTATGGATTATCTGCTCTCTTAAGTGAAAGCTAATTATTTCACCTAGGGCGTATGCAACATCATGGGTGAGCTTCATATATAATAATGGCACCCAATCTAAATTGACAAAATGAATACTTGGGATACCATACATTCTATTGAGGAGATCCATGCCAATATGAATCCCCATGCTAAATCTATCAATCAAAATTGTTCCTTTTGGCTTCTTCCCTTTCCATGTAATGGTCTGGTCTGGGAATAGCCATGAAGATAGTGCCTTCTCAATTGAACTCTCTTCATTGAATTACATCACTGTGTGTTTATCAAAATAAGAATTGGGTATGCTCAAAGATAAATACCTTTGACATTCAGCCCCTAATATGCACGTAACCACTATGTTATTGCTTGAATGATGTAGGAAAACATTTTGTGATATCTTTTCTAAAAATAAAATCTCATACAAGGTCAATACACTAGATTACTTCTGCATTGGTGATAATAAAGTGTAATATTTAACATTTAAAATCTAATAGTTCCTTGATGAATAATATATCTGTAAGTTTCATCACATCTTCTAGTGAAAACACATCCATAGAATTGACAATGTCCCATAATTATGAATAGTTATGGTACATGTCTCCAAATATTATGGTATCAAAGATTGTATCTATGAAATCCATGAAGTCCTTGATTTAATATGGGGATATTTCCCCTTAAAATTCCCTAGATGAAGATGTCATTGATACGTATATATGCTCTATGTTGCTTGCAGTCTTCTTCTATGTGCTATGTATTTTATGCAAACAATTTGATTCTAGCTTAGTCATGGTTTTAATCATAGTATTCTTGAGATAGTAGCTAGGGCTCTTTATCACTATAAGGATGTAGGAAAATTTAAATGCAAGTTAGATTGAAATTAATGACGACTTCACTAGATACAAATCACCCATATAGATCTCTACATTAAATATCAATTTGTGTGACATAAATGTGCTACGTTTACTTTGATTTTATTTATAGTATAATTCAAGATTTGTTAGTTCAAGTTGGTAGGGGTATTTTAATATATTGATGGGATATATTTTCAATTTTTTTTTTGGCTAAGTATGGTGAGGTTAG
The DNA here is from genome assembly GCA_037957365.1 of Torreya grandis. Lineage (NCBI taxonomy): Eukaryota > Viridiplantae > Streptophyta > Pinopsida > Cupressales > Taxaceae > Torreya > Torreya grandis. Next base: position 1,466,527 of record JARHVA010000448.1, read on the forward strand.
TAGTGCTCTTAGTAATAGGGCACTTGGGTGTATATCGAGGAAAAAATACTATAGAAAAATGTCCACTTACTAATTCATTTGGGGGAATTATTTTAGATAAAATATCTACAATAATATCCCCAAAGGGCTATTTTGTTAGTCAAAAGTTTTGATACAATATCCCAAAGAATTACTTTCAAAATGTTGAAGTGTACTTTCTCAAATTGGCAGCAATCTGAAGGGAACACTTCATAGGGCATTTTGTCCATGACAAAAGTCCTAAAGGATCTACTCTGTAAAGGCCAAAGGGCCCTCTCAATTTCCCAAAGGGCACTTTCATATGACTAAGGGTCATTTCAAAAGTCCCAAAGGGTATTCTACATAAAGTTTGAACGGTATGTGCCTTACGTCTGAAGGGTTTACTTCATGGCAAAATTCCTAAAGGGTCTACTCCATAGGGTATGTTTTGATGGAAAAAGGGTTGTGACAATTAATCCAAAGGGTAAGTAGTCATTTCAAAAAGGGTCAAAGGCCTAAGAAAACAAAATATTGAAGGGTATGTCCATGAGAATGTGTTCATTACAAAAAGGCTGAAGGGAACTTTTTGTATGAGAAAGGGTCAGGATAAAGTTTCGAAGGATAAGTCTCATAAGGTAAAGGGTATGAGATAAAAGTCCCAAAGTGTAAGTGGTCACTTCAAAAATTCTAAAAAGTCACTTTAAAAATGCCTGAAGGATAGGTTCAAGGAGTCTAAAGGGCAGGTATCCTTCAAGGAAATTATTATAGGACTTTTATGTCTAAATGAAATGTCTAAAACAAATATTCCAAAGGAATTGGTTTGGACAAAGGTGCAAGACAAAAGTATTGAAGGGTAAGTTTGTGGAATGAAAAACCATTGAAAAAAGTCTTGAAGGAATTTTATGGGGAAAATTGGCTATAATAATAAAGGCCAAAGGACACTTTCACAAAACCCAAAGGGTAGACTTGGTAAGGCAAAAAGGGCACTTCAAAAATTCCCAAAGGATAATTCTAAAATGTCGAAGGGTAGTCTAGAAACAATCCAAAGGGTCCACTTCAAAGAGCATCTTGTCTATGATAAAAGTTACAAAGGATATACTTCATAAAGGCCAAGGGGTAATCTCAAAAAGGATGAAGGGCAGGTTCAGAGGTGCTAAAGGATAATGTCAATTACATCAAGAAAAATTCCCATGATAATAAAATCCTACAGACAAATTTCATCAAAATAATTGTTCTGGAAAAGTATTTACAATAATTTATTTGAAAAAGATAAGTCTACAAGAATTCATATGTAACAACAATCCCAACAAAGATAAAATAGGATAAGTCCTAAAAAAATAAGTCCCAAGAGGATAACAAAGATATTCCCCAAAACATATGTCCCAAAACATAAAACCCGAAGTAAGAAACTTGATAGAATAAAATATTAGTCTATGAAAACATAATATCAGTGCCATCCTGCCAATGTGTAAGAGGCCAATTCATGATTTTTCCCAAAAATTAAATAAACACATAGAAGAGGGCTCAAAATCAATACAATAATCTAAAAAAAGTGGGTCTCCATTTCCCTATAGGAAAAGGGGTGTGTTAGGTACAATAAATGGTGACTTATAGCGGAAATTCTCTTGAGTATTTCAAGAACCCAGAACTCTAGTTTGTAATCCTGAATCAATCATGAAGTGTGCCATATAAAAATACTTGAATCATAAACATGAAAGGAACTCCTAAGTATATTGACACAATGTACTTGCCTTATAATTTTTTGGATCTGTGTGTGCTAAATGTGTAGTTTACTTAACCCCTATTGTGATGATTTTTTCAAAGGCTTAATGGGGTTGTAGGTTTTATTTCATTATCTATTAAAGCTCAAAAAATAAAGGAATCACAAGCATTGATCTACTACCAACCAAGTTTTCATAGCCCTGAAAAAGATACATTGGGATTCTTCTCTTCTCATTCAATTACCTTTTCCTTTTGATCATGATGCATGGTACATTGACCTTATTTCATCATGTGAGCCTTTTTATTCTCTTTAGATTTTCTTTTGCTTTTTTGAATCCATTGGTTCTTTCTTATTTTGTTTTTCTTTTGCTCTTATTTTGTTCTTGAATGGAAAAGATAAAAGATGGAACCCTAGTGAGTTTGTATAAATATTAAAAAACAAATCATTACTAGAATGTCTCTGCCAGCCACATCTATTCTTAGAAATATCACTTCCAACAAGTATCTTAATGTGATAAGTGCATTTGATCTAATAAAACAAAAAAAAAATTAATTTTTTATGAAATAATTTGATAGAAACTTCCACATGACCGGTAAAATTATTCAATTGTGAAACCATTCAGAATAATTCATGACTACCTACCTTCATTATAAAGACCCCAAAAACATAAAAATACACCCAATCTATAAACTAGTCCACAAAGTGTCTATATTTTAACTTTCTGATCTTCTTCAAGTCATATGCTCAATTGGTTTAGATTTTAACTTGGTTATAGTCATATCAAATGCAATTACGATCATCAAATAAAATAGAAAATATAAATGACTAATCTAGAAGGTGGAAAACTACTCTAATGAGAGCAGGATTCTAATCTAAGAAAATAGAATACTAAAATCAAAAAATATTAATCTAAAAATCAAGAAACTAACTAAGAAAGCATTGAAATCTAATATAGAAAGCACTAAAATCTAATATAGTCCTATGTATAAACTCATATGTCCCTCATTAATCAGTAATATCTATAGACCAAACAACCTTGAAGTAGTGCTTCAAGAACTATCTATTGATTGGATATGTAAGCTCTTTGCCTTGGAGATCCTTTAGATGAAACACGTTATTGCCTGTGATCTCTAAAATCTAGTATGATCCAATCCATAATGGGGAAAAATTGTCATGTTGTCCCTTCTTCTCATGGGCTTTATCCTAAAATAGCACTAGATCTAAAATCCTAAATACTTTGACTTTCACCTTTTTATCAAACCACCTTTTGACCACATCCTGGTGTTTACTAAATGTTTGAAAGGCTTCAATCCTTGAACCCTCCATCTCTATTATATCTAGCAACCTTGATTCCACTTTATCATTTAGATCCATGTAGTATTTCATAAAATGAGAAGTGGGTAGCTTTAATGTGATGGGTAAAATCAGTCTATGTCCATATAATAGCAAGTAGGGTGAAGCTTTAAAGGCTTTTTTGTATCTCATTCAGTCTGCCCAAATAGCATACTTTAGTAAATTATGTTAGTCCCTAGGCTTGTCCCATGTCAACTTCTTAATTCATCAATCATATTTTTATTCATTGATTCTACTAGTCCATTTCCCTAAGGGTAATAGTTAGAATCTAACCTGATGATGATCTATTTATCATGTGCCCACTCAATAAATTTTGTTGATAGGAAAGTTGGTCCATTATCAAAAACTAGAGAAATAAGTGTGCCAAATCTAGTTGTTATGTGTTCCTCCAAAAATTGAATCATATCTTGTGCTCTATAGTTATTTATGTCTATGGCCTTAGTCCATCTAGTACAGTACTCAGTAGTAATAAGTACAAATTTATGGCCTACTAAGGAATTTGGGTTGATTACACCAATGAAATATAAACCCCACTGGGCAAATGGCCTTCCTTCCACAACTGGTTAGAAAGGCATTATTGCATGTAATTCTCTTTTGGCTAAAGATTGACATTCATGGCATCTTATGATATGAGTGTGAGCATCCTTAAAGATGGTTCGACAATAGTAACCCAACCTCAAGATTTTATGGGTTGTGGTATTTGTAGAAGGATGACCACTGCCTATCTTCTAATGCAAGTTCTCTAAGTTCTTTAGCTTCCTCTATAGATACACATCTGAGATAAATACCTTCATAGTTCCTTCTATAGAGGACTCCCTTCTTGATCATTTAATGAGTATATTTGAGTCTCAAAGCTCTCCTTTCTCTATTGAGCTCTAGGGAACAAGCCCCTATAAGTAAATAATGTATTATATCAATATACCACTCTCTTTTAGAGACTTGAGATTCACATACCTCTTCTATGGCGATGCATGGATCTAGCCCCATCATGAGTTGAAAAATTCCTTGACCTATGATGATCTTCATAAGCTTAATCTCTATGTTGAATTCTTGGAGATTGGCTATCCATTTGCCTTGGTGTTCTCCTAGCTCATTTTGTGATAGAGTGAGCTTTATAGTAGGGTCAGACGTGATGGTAATGAATTTATTCTTCAAGATGTAATGTTGAAACTTCTTCACTGCTTTGATGAGGGAAAATATTTGTTTTTCAATCATAGAGTACCAAAATTTTGCATCTTCTAAGTTCATGCTCATAAATTCAATTAGATGCTCGGTTTCATCCCTTTTCTACATGATCACAATAACAATTGAATGCTCTGAAGCAAATGATTATAGATAAAAATATTGGTTGAAATAAGGACTAATCAGTAATAGAGCCTATGATATTACATCTTTAATGTTTTGTAAGGACTTTTACGGTTCATCTGTCTATTCTATTTTGGCATCTTGCTTGAGTATGGTGTTCAAGGGTCTGATGATCTTTGTAAATCCTGAGATGAACTTCTTCATGAAGTTGATCTTTTTGAAGAATGATTTTAGCTCCTTTTTTATGTTTGTGGTTAGATCTTTGAAATCACCTAAATTTTATCTTGATCAATGGTGATCCCATCCTTGATAATGATATGCCCTAAAAGATTACCTTTATTCACTTTGAATATGCTTTTATTTGGGTTAAATGAAATACCAAACCTTTTTCATCTCTCAAATATGGACTGTAGGTGACTTATGTGGTCCTTTCGATTCTTTTAGAATACTATAAGATCATCCATATAGATGATTATGCATTTTCCTATCAATCCCTTGAAGGCATGATCTATGGCACATTGAAAGGTAGATCTTACATTTATTAATCTAAATGGCATCCTCTAATATGCATAAGTTCCCTATTTTATGGTAAACACCCTATTCATTCTATCTTTTGATTACACTAGTACCTAATTGTAACCTAAAAATCCATCTAAAAAGGACATTATTTTAGAACCACTCACTATCTGTATGACCTCATCTAGAGAAAGTAGAGGATAATTGTATTTTTGTGAAGCCTTGTTCAAATTTTTGAAGTCCACACATAATATGATCTCACCACTCTTGTTTCTTATTGGGACCATATTGACCACCTAGGTAGAATGTTAGATTGAGAAGATGATTTTTTCACTCAATAGCTTTTCCACTTCTTTTTAAATACAAGGCTCTAATATTGGATTGACTAGTCATTCTCTCTATCTAAATGGTTTATGATCTATCTTGGGGGAAAATCATATGAGTGATGATCTATGGGTCATACAAACTTAGGTCTTCATATGTCTAGGCAATGATGTCCCTATATTGATAAATTATATCCTTCATTAGCTACATCTCTTCTAGAGTGAAACTAAGACCAATATTCACATAACATGGGTTGTGCTTATCTCCTAGATTTTCCCTATTGAAGTTTGATTTGTTGACCTTGGGTTGTTTGAGTTACTATGCCTGAGGGTACAATTTCAATGGACTTTATCTATTTCTTCTTGATAAAGGTGATTAATGTCCTTATTATCAATGATTTGGGACATGAAATCCCCTAAATTACCTAAGAACTAAATAATCTATTGGTCATCCTTGAAGACCTATAAATTTTCTATATTATCTAGAATATAGGGACAAGGAACTAATTTAATAGAAAACATTTTTACCTTAGACTCTTTTAGTGGCTCTAGATTAATAGTGACAGTATTTAATGAATCAACTGTCTGATTTTGATCTCTGGGGAGTGTTACAATGTTGAAATCTTAACATATTTCAATCAAGTCCCATGCTTTATGCTTGTATCTCTTTAGATAAGACAACTTGCATTGACATTTATTTTTGATTTGTTTAACCACTAGCTCTAAATTACCTAATACTTTTATTTACCTTACATTGTTTTTTAGTGCAAACTATAATCACAAAACTAGAGCGTCATACTTAGCTCTATTGTTAGTGCATGGAAATTATAGTCTGTATGCTACCAAAAATTTATTATCTTATGGATCAATCAAATCAATTCCCTCAGTTTATCCTTACTTAGATCTAGCACCATCAACGTGCATAGTCCACATCTGATTCAAACCTTCAGGTTCTAGCTTCTCCATTTGATTATGAGTAGTAAAAGTATAGATACGTAGGCTAGGCAAGTCATTACCTCTTAATTCTTGATATTATATTCAATAATGGGATATTTCATTTTGGGATCTCTATCAATTTTGATTTAATTTGCAACTCCTTTCCATCGCAACCATATAAAATAAAAGTCTATATAGAGATATCCATTAAGCATTTTGGACCAATCTCTACTCAACAGTAGATCGTAGCCTTCTAGTATGTCTACCACTAGAATATTGATGGTCATCTAGACTCTTGGCTTAGATGTTACTTGAATATGTAAATTATTTAGCTCCCTAACTATTGGGACCACTGTCTTGTCTAGTTGAGAAACTATCCTCTTTGAAGGGCTTGGTATCAAACCAAGATTTTGACATATAGATGTAGGCATAACAATTGTAGAAGCTCCAAAATAAACTAAATAGTTAAGAATGTTCTTACCAAATTCCTTGATAGTCAGCAAAAATGGTGGCACTTTGGGCTTTCTCTTGTAGATGATATTGGTGTTAAATGCTTTCATTTTGTCTATAGATGCTTTCACCTTTTCCATAGGTACCTTTATAATTAAGGACTTATAGAGCATCTCCTTTTATTCAATTATTTGAGCTAAGTCAAGGAGAGTTATATTTTCCTTAATCTTATTCATATCTTCCATGATATTATATCCTCCTTTACTTGGTTCTTCCTTACTAAATGGCTAATCATTTCTCTTTAGAGGGGGTGGATTATTTTTTGCTTTGGGATTAGGAGTAATCACTATGGTATTTGGAGGAGTTGATGTTATAAGTGGTTGATGTTCCTTAGATTATATACACCTCTCTGGAACTATTGAAAAATGTGAACTTCATCCATATTGTCTTCTAGCTCATTATCATCTTCACCTAGGAAGGGAAACTCATGAGTTTCAAAGAACATAACAATGTTGAAAGGGACAAGATCTAGATGATGCTCAAGAAAATTATGCATCTGATCTTATCTAACCACCTCCCTCTAAAATATTTTGAATGTTACATAGAATTAAATGTAGTTAAGCTCACCATGCTAAGAAGTGTTGTGAATTATACACCAATTGGGAAGAGCCATCTCTATTATGTTGATCTATGGAAGTTTTATAGGTTTTTTAGGCCTATTGAATGGTCTATTGTATCTTTTTAATCTAGTGTTCTGATTTTCAGTTGGCCATTTTCATTACCCATCTTCCTTTATTTATTCAATAAATCATTACTCAACTTCTAAACCATCTTCTGAATAGAGTCTAGTTCTGATTTTGTGGAATCCATACCTTGTAAAATAGTAATAAGAAGTGTAGTCACTTGCTGGTTCTACTGATATCTATTTCCCATTGCATGATTATTCAGGTAGCCAAAATTCTATTGTGTTGTCTATGTCAATGGGGGCAGCATATATAACTAGTTCCGATTAAATGCCTGGGCATTTTGCCTTACATATGGAACTAAATTTAGTGCTAGAAAACTATTGTTTGCATTAGGATCTCCAGGCATCTTCAGATTGATATACCTATATATGATGATAGCCTCTTCAAATGCTAGCACCAAAGTGTTATCTATAATTGATTTTCTCAAGAACACAATAGTGATGGGGTTCAAGGCCTTCTTGTACATCTCCAATGCTAGTGTCACCTCTAGTTTATATCTGGGGGTCAACCAGTTGTACATCTTCTGCCATCTTATATTGAAATCATGGATGGGCTGATTAGGTTCTCTCTTTATGTTGGTGAAATTTTGGTTTACCAAATGAATATTAGTAACCTATCTAAACTATGCAAGAAAAGCTACTTAACATTCATTTTAAGAAGTTATGGAGTTTTCTATTAGATTTAAATCCTAGTCGTAAGCAACATCCATTAAAGTAAAAGGAAATAATCTGCATGCAACATCCTTAGCTACTAAATTCATAAATCTTAAATCATCTTTGACTGATTTGATATATTCCTTTATTTTCCTTACTCTTGAAGGAAAAATTGATGGCATATACTTTTTAGGATTCTGAGGCAAGTCATGCACGTCTCCTAGGATGGTGATGGTAGATATAACTAACTAGGCTTGTTGTTGGGCCATTAGTTGATTAATAGGTAAAGGGTTCCTTATAAGTAATGGGTTCCTTATTGGAGGGGGATTGTTTTGGACTGGGGTTATAGGCATAGCTTTAGGTCTCCTATGATTTGTCAAGGGTGAGACTAGTAAACTAGCTTAGGAATTAGATTGGGTCACTCTCTTGGGTGACTCCAGTGAAAATTTATGCAAAGACTAACCTCTATTATCAGAGGTGTTGGCCCTCCTTCTAGCACCAATTAAACTATTGATGTGGGTTTTATGTACATTACAGCCATAACATGATAACCTCTAACATTTTAAGATATCAATGAAGATAAATTCCACTACAGGGCATGAGTTTTAGATATTTATTTTATTTTAACCTGTTGATGGAATAGGGGTAGGGCATGTAGGTTGTTGAACAAGGTTTTTTAGACAGAGGTGTGGATATTGAAGATAGTGGATTTCTAAGCGAGTTGGATGGATGGATGGTTGCTAATCTAAACTGGGTATATCCTTAAAACAAACTCAAAAAGGAGGGTAGATAGTTTTTTGAAATCGCTTCCCTAGTTGGGTTCTAAATAGACCTGTGCTTTCAAAACTTTTTCCTATTGCTAGTATCAATTGCACACATACAATTATACATGGCTAAGAAGTCTATGAAAATAGAGATGTATGAAATTCACCAGCCTCAGACAAAGGTTTTTCCTTTTAGGTCAGCTATTACACACCCTTAATTAGGAGATTATGGCTCAGGATAATGAATTATCTAAGGTAGCAATTGCACATGCACATAAAACTACACCAAAGAAAACACTAGTACATATTCAAAAATATGATTTAATTTAAACTTAACTTTTTAAATTAATATATTTACTAATCCTCTAATAATTATTTCACATCTATAGATTAGTACATCAATCAACATAATCAAAAATCTATTCATAAATTTAGCAAACTGAATATTTATCAAAACACACAACCATGGAAATAACAATTAATTTCACATAATTTGCAAAGAAAATATTCAAACACTTTGCTGAAAATTAAAATTGATTCATTGCTCTGTATTGAAAATTCTCTTAAAAAACTAAGTTGGGTTACAACTATATATAAAGACTTGGGGAAGGGTTCACCTCATCCTCCAAGTCCATGTAAGGTCATTACCTGTGGTAGTTGGAACATGTAGTTCTAACTACTATCTAAAACCCTATAAAATAAAAATCATAGTTATTAATTAAATTAATTAATTATGCAAAACTATTGAACATGTGCATGTGTACAAAATATAGAGTCAAATTTAATAATAAAAGTTTTAAGCTATAAGTAAATTCTAAATACATTCGCCATTACAAAATTACACATGCATGAAATCATAGCCTATCAAGTCTTAGTCATATGAAGCACTGTATATACCTTGGTTGGCATGGCTATTAAGGTGGAAGTTGTAGATGATGATGCACCACCAGAACTCTAATTTTTCTTTACTTCTTCTTCTCATAAACTTTATGTTTTGAATCATGTTTTTTTCATATAATATTCAAATTTAGTAGTGGTAGTTGATGAATTATTTAACCTACCCAAGGATCTTTGCATGCTCATCCTTGGTTATCTAAAATTTGTTCTTGAGAATTTCACCCTCAGTTACCTTCTTTTAGGCCTTACTCTATTATGACTCTATCTCTTAAAGTGTTAATCCTTGTAATATTTTATTGAAATTATCTACTGCTTCTTGAATAAGTTTGTCAAAATTGATCTTGTTGATTAGTTTACTGGAGGCATCCTTCACTTTGGATAATTTAAACTCATTCAAAAGTTGTAGGAGTTGGGCCTCATGTGCTTGATACTTGGGGATTAAAGCCACAACTAATTTTAGCCATTATTTTACCTCTTCCTACCTAATGACAACCACATTTGAGGCATTAGATGCTTCTAACATTGTCATGAGGTTGAGATGATTGTACAGAGAGTTTGCCATGTATATAACTAACATATTCAATTTGGTGTTGTCGTCTCTTAAGGAATTAAACAATTAGTTGGTGTTACTCAAATGAGGCTTCATGTTGGCCTTCATGAACTCCATAGCTTCCAAATAATTATAACATCTAGAAACATCCACATGTACCTCAACTTCTATACCCACAAGAATGTGTACCATCTTTTCTTTATCTTTTAGTTGCTCCACCTCAGCCTCTAGTGTCTTTACTTCAGCCTCAAGCTCCTATTGAGCCAATTTTATACCTTTATAGATAGTAACTATTGTATCTTTATGTGCTTGTACCAAGTCTACAAGATTTTCAACATACAAAGACTACCCTGGCTGCCTATTCTACCTCTTTATGAGGGAGAACACTTCTTCTCTTTCTTCAAGGATGATTTTAGCACCTTTGTCATCTTCTAGATTCCTCTTCCTCACTCTCTAAATTTTACTAGATGGGAGATCAAATAAAGTGGAAACTGATGTAATCTCAGTGATTTTGAAGGTTGGGATTTGGGAAGCCTTACTTCTAAAGTCAACTGCCCATGGAGGGATGTCCAATTGAGATGCATAAGAGGTTATGAAAACAACTTCTTCCTTAACCTCTTCTTAAACCTATTATTTCTTTTAGGGACTAACAAGGACATCATGTAGGGAAGGCCATATAATTTTGGACCAATCCACTCCTCCAAATTGAGGGAGTGGGTGGACCATGATCAATTGGGGCTTAGCCTTCCTTCCCCTACTAGTAATTTTCACTATGATTTCTTTTGTGGAAGTGGTGAGTGGAAATGGATGGTAAATTTGGGTAGGATGGACATGAAGTTGTGGGGTGGCTAAATCAGTTTGCACCTTCTTATTCACCTTATTATTTTTAAAGGCTTTGATAGTGAAAGTGAAAGTAGGAATAGAGGAAGTAGGCAGGGGGAGTGTGATGGAAGTGAATTTAGAGGGATCAATGGTAGTGGTGATAATGGAGGGGTCGATGGAGGTAGAAGTAGGAAATTCTACCTAAGGTGATCTTAGCATAGAATAAATTGAAACTTGTCCAAAGATTGGGACATAAGATAAAGTAAAACTTACAAGAGGCTAGGTACCCAGAGAATTTGGTGCCATGGGTCCTACTTGAAGGCTCATGGCCTTAGCTGCCTCTAGTTATACTTCTTCATCAGAGTCATCCTCAATGTCTTTGATTATCACAACCTCTCCCTTTTAAGATGTAATAGGCAAGTCTTATGTTGGTTCCACTATTAGACTGCCTATAAGAGTCCTAGGCTTCCTCTTATAAACTAAAGGGACCTTCAATTGTGTAGGATAGCCTTGGGGTGTTGATGCCACTACTTATGATATCACTATCCTAATAAATGTATCAATCTATTCCTAGGGCATAGTAGTAGATACTTAAATAGTGCTCATAGTTGGATGTTCTTTTATTCCTCCTTCCTCATTAGAATATAAGATGATGGGATCCCTTGCTTGTGTTCCTCTACTAGAACTGGGCTCAAGTAGCCTAGGTTATTTCTTCATAGTCTTTAGCTTTAATAGGATGGATTGAGATGAGGGACCTACTTGGTCCTTAGATTACTCCTCAAACTATCCTCTCTAGAAATTAGAGTGCTCTCAACCTTTATATAAAGCCTTCCTATAGTCCAATTCTCTAGTAATGATTCAGGGATCATCTTGGATCATTCATAAATGATCTTCCTTCAGCCCAATGATCTTGTTTCTCTCTAAAACATCCTCATTAGACTTTGTATTAATAAATAGAAAATCATATGGATATAGGACATAGTTTTAAGGGATGTTAAATCCATGTGTGTGCTTTTAAACCTACCATGAGGATTCCAATCTCTATGTGTAAAGAATGGGAATGGGTAACTTTTACACTTGATACCCACTTTTTCAAAATGATTTCTCATTATATAAACCATTCTTCCAATTATTACATGGTGGCCAAAGAATAAGGTTTTATTATATATAGGTAAGTCCTCCTCAATACTTCACCATAGTTGGAAATTAATTTCTTTCTACACCAACTTGTCTGGGATGTACTTTGGAAGACATAAAGGATTAACCTTGTTCCCCCAAATCATGATTATTGTGAAGTTCAGGTAGAGGAAATAATCTTCTTTACCATCTAAGATATTTATGATATTAGGCTCAATTTTAGGCATAGGTGAGCCATTAATGGCTTGTCATAACTATTGATAGACATCCTCTGCTATCCTGACCATGCTTTTGGTATATGCATATATGTGCATGAATTGATAATGGTCAAAAATTGTATTCTTTTCACAATCTATGGCTAGAGCCCATAATTCCCCAAGATCTCTATAATAGGTACCCATGACTACATCAAAAAAATAAGACATCATGTACAAATTACCCAAAAGCATGGGATGTTTATCCTCATGGATTATCTTCTCTCTTAAGCAAAAGTTGATTATTTCACCTAGGGTGTATGAAACATTATGGGTGAGAATTATATACAATACTGACACCCGGTCTAAATTAATAAAATGAATACTTGGTATACCATATAGTCAATTAAGGAGAGCCATGCCAATGTTAATTCCCATTCTAAATTCATCAATTGAAATTACTCCTTTCAACTTATTCCCCTTCCATGCAATGGTCTAGTTTGAGAGTAGCCATGAAGATAGTGCATTTTCAATTTAACTCTCTTCGTTGAACTATACCATTATGTGTTTGTCAAAATAATCATCGGGTATGCTCAAAGATAAATACCTTTGGAATTCGGCCCCTGAAATGCATGTGACCACTATGTTCTTGCTCAAATGATGTAAGAAAATATTTTTTGATATCTTTCCTAAGAAAAAAATATCATATAAGGTTTAATACATAACATTAATTCTATCTTGGTGGTATAAAAGTATAATATTTAACATTTTAAAGCTAGTAGTTGATTGAATAACTTATTTGAAAGTGTCATCTCATCTTCTAGTGAAAACACATCTAGAGAGTCAACGATGTCCCATAAATTTTCAATAGTTATGGTACCTGTGTCTAAATATTGTAGCATCAAAGACTGTATCTATGAACTTCATGGAGTCCTTGATTGAATATGGGGATGATATATTTTAACCTCAAAATGCCATGGATGAATATGCCATTGATACATATATATGCTTTATGTTGATTGTAGTCTTCTTCTATGTGCTATGTATGTTGTGCAAATAATTTAGGTCTAGCTTAGTCATGGTTTTACTCATAATATTCTTGAGATAGTATCTAGGGCTCTTTATCACTATAATAAATTAGGAGACTTTGAATGCAAGTTAGTTTGAAATTGATGATGGCTTCACTAGTTGTAAATCACCTGCATAGATCTCTGTGTTGAATATCAGTTTGTGCAACATGAATGTGTAATGTTAACTTTGATTTTATTTCCAATATAATTCAAACTTTATTAGTTTAAGTTGGTGGGGGTATTTTAATAGATTTATGGGAAATATTTTCACTTTTATTTTGGATAAGTATGGCGAGGGTATTAGCGCTCTTGGTAATAGGGTACTAGGGTGTATATCAAGGAAAAGTAATTTGTAAAAAATGTCACTTTTTATATGACAAAGGGGTCATGATAAAGTTTTGAAGGATAAGTCACATAGGGTAAAGGGTCTAAGAAAAAATTACCTAAGGGTAAGTGGCCACTTAATAAATTCCAAAAGGTCACTTTAAAAATGCCTAAAGGGTAGGTTCAGGGAGTCTAAATGGCATGTATCCTTTATGGAAATTATTCTAAGACTTTTGTCTTCAAACAAAATGTCTGAAACAAATAGTCTGAAGGAATTTGTCTAAGCAAAGGTTCAAGATAAAATTCCATTGTAAAAATTCCCAAAAGAATTATATTAGGAAAAATGGCCACAATAATAAAGGCTAAAGGACACTTTAAAAAAACTTGAAGGGAGGTTAGTAAGGCAATAATGGCACTTCAAAAAGTCCTAAAGGATAATTCCAAAATGTTAAAGGGTAGTCTGGAAACAATCCGAAGGGTCCACTTCATAGAGCATCTTATCTATAACAAAAGTATAGAAGGATCTAATTTGTAAAGGCCAAGGCGTAATCTCAAAAAGGATGAAGGGTAGGTTCAGAGGGGCCAAAGGACAATATCAATTACTTCAAGTAAATGTCCATGGCAACAAAATCCCATAGATCAATTTCATAAGAGAAATTATTCCAGACAAATTTCTTCAATGATTTCTCTAATAAAAATAAGTCCAAAAGAATTCATATGTGGCAAAAATCTTGACAAAGACAAAATAGGATAATTCCCAATAATATAGTAAAGATAGTCACCAAAACATATGTCTAAAAACATATATCCTGAAGTAAGAAACCTGATAGAACAAAAGATTTAGTCTATGAAAAAACAATATTAGTGTCATCCTGCTAAAGTTAAGAGGCCAATTCATGATTTCCCCAAAAATTACATAAACACATAGAAGAGGGATAAAAATCAAGACAATAATCCCAAAAAAGTGGGTCCACATTTCCCTATGGGAAAAGGGGTGTGTTAGGTACAACAAAAATGATTTTTAAGATTTTGTGATTTGGTAGTGTGTGTATAAAAGAGAAAACTATTGAAACTAAATGATATATTGAAAACCACCTAATTATACTATGTGATATATTCTAAGCATGCAAGTAACAATAAATGAAAGTGTGAGCTAATTACTAGTATATAAGGGTTAATTCCAACTTTGAAACATAATACAATGTCAATGTAGTTGAAAGCATATGTAGAGAGCATAGAATAGGGTTGACAGGGTCACCTTTGTATTATGAAAGAAAAAAGTCTAAAAGTGAACTATGTTGATAAATTCGACCTAGCTTTCTAGACTACACAATAATACAAAACTATATAGATAGGGTCGACCTAGTTGACTATACAGGGGTAGTTTCAAAGACTGCATACTGTCAAAAATAGAACTATAACAAATGCTAAAAATGATAGGGAAGGATATAAAGGAACCTTGGTGGTTTGGAGGAAACAAATAAAAATGAGATTGTTATTGAATAACCTTGATTTTTAATTGCAAATTTTGTTGTGCCGATTGGGTCAACCTAGCTTTATAGATCCTATTTTTGATAGCCTAAAAAATGTATGGGGTTAATTGGATTGACCTAGTATGCTAAACTTGATGCCTAAAAGTGTATAGGGTTGACTAGGTTGACCTAGTAGTATGAACTAAAATTTTGGAAAACCTCCACAAATAGAATAGAGTCATTTTGATACGACTATGTGTTAGACCCATGTATAGAAGTTAGTACTATGTCAATACAGTTGAACAAACATATAAAATATATGAAAAATAAAATGATAAAATAATGAAATAAGTGAAGAAAAACCTACAAGGTTTAGATTCATGACTAGAATGTATGTAATAAAAAATTCATCATGTCTATAAATCAATCCTAACTTGGAGAAGATATATCATACCATACACATCTTGTTGAGGACACATTTTTTAAGTGGGAATATAACTAATATGGGGATCTAATAGACCTGATTAGGGGATCTCTTACTATAATACACCATGCTAAGGAGGGTTCCAAAGCCTCTAGTCTAACACAATCATGCAATAACCCTAAGGGGATCCTGAGTTTTGATATTTCACCTAAACTACTAACAATTAATGTAAATCTAATCTAGTGCTCACCAAAGCTTATGGCATAAAGTGGAGGTTATAAACAATAAAACTAAACATGAATAGAAGATATTCTCACATCAATGTATACAAAATCCTAATGCATGGAAAAGAAGTAAAAATGTATATCTATCTACTCTTATAAAGGAGAAATAAAGTTAGGAATACTTACCTTTAAAGATGAACCCATCGAGCCTCAATTTCTACCTTGGCCAAGGTGTTTCACAAAATTTTGTTGTGGTATGTAAAGATGATAAAGATAAATCATCTCTAGGCTACACAACCTATCAATGCATCCAAAATAATTCTCCACAAAACAAGATTTTTATCTCCAAAGAAAGCATGAAACCTTAAGCTTTACCTTTCAAGTAGAATGGTCAATAAGAAGATGTTCATTCACTCTTACTTCTTCTTCTTCTCATGACAAATGATGTAAATGGACTTGTATATATAGTCAACATAGAAAAATTTTGGACAATTATTCACTAGGTCATGAGCTAAGTTGGCCAAAGGCCAAACTAATTCCTAAGTGAAAATAACCTAAAATTGTACAGGGTTGACCTAGTCGACCTAGTACAACCAACTTACAAAAAGGGATTAAGGTGAGGAATAGAAGGATAAAATTTAGCAAATGACTAGAAAGGGTACAATAGAAAAGAACAAGCTTAGGACTAATGGTTTCTAGGAGACAAATGTGTAGATAACAAGTGGAAAAAATAACAACAATCTTTCAAAGCACCAATAGTATGCCCACCCATTTTTTGGTGCACCCCTTAGGGCATACACTCAAAGAGATTAAGAATTGATGGGTTCCTACAAGATACAAAGTGTTAGTAATCAATAAAAGTTTGAAAATATTTTGTGTATACAATATTCATCATCTAGGATGTGCTTTAGAGGGATTCACAAAGAAGGTAACCCAATATCAATAGAAAGAATGGCCTCAGTGCCATAAACTAGGGAATATAGATTGGCTCCAATTAGGGTACAATAATTAGTGTAGTATTCCCAAAGGGCATAGAATATTTAGAGGTTCTAATCATGGCCAACATCATTGACAAAATTTTGAAGGATGTGAAAAATGGTTTTATTGGATGCTTCTACTTGGCCATTACCTTATGGGTAATATGTGTTAGAAAAGTGTTGAGTAATGTTGTACTCAACACACAACTATTTGACATCTTTGTTCTTAAATGATCTACCATTATCAGATATAATTTTGGATGTGATACCATAGTGACAGATGAGATGATTAAATATGAATGTAGAAAATTAATTTCCAATCATGTGAGGGGTATAACTTCAATGCACTTAGTAAAATATTTGATAGTGGTAAGAATATGTTTATGGTCATAAAATGAGGTTGGGTTAATCTTCCCAATAAGATTGAGGCCCTATATAGCAAATGGCCATGGTGTAAACATTAGTTTAAGTGTTTTGGTCAGGGCATGAATCAAATTGGCATGTCTTTGATATTTGTCACACCTTTTAACATAGACAACTACATCTGCATCCATATTTGGCCAATAACACCTGGTATGGAGGAGATTTTTGGCTAGGATGACCCTGATTATGTGGGCTCCACATACTCCTTCATGAACTTCCTGTAATGCTAATATTTATTCTAATGAACTTAAAATAATGAATCAAAGTTTTATCAAATTTTTAATGGTAAAAGATTGGTCAAAGTAAGGTATAATGTGAAGCTTGGAGGGTTAAGGCCTTTTATTCTTTGCACGATAGGTTTAGTGGCATAATATGGTCATGAAGGTAGGTAAAGAGGTTTGAATACCATATAGAATTGGGACCTAAAATATCATAGATCATTAGGATGTTTTAAGATTCATGGGTGGGTGCTAGCAAATTTTCAACAAGGAATTGATATTCTTTACCTTATCTATATGATGGATCAAAGAGCCAATAGCAGCCATAACATCCACTATTCTATTACTAAACCTTGGTATGTGTTCAAATTGTATGTTGGTAATTTATTATTTGAGAGTATCAATCATGGCCTTATATGGCACCCACTTATCATCTTTGGCCTAAAAGTGGTTTGTAACCTAATTAATGATTAATTGAGAATCACCATAAACCTTCAAATGCTAAATATTTCATTATACTACCTATCCAAGCCCTACTATGAATTATTCATATTCAACCATCTTATTAGTATAATGAAATCTAGTGTTAAATGATTTAGGTATAAGACCCCCTTATGGTGTAATAAATAATAGGTATGCCCCTGATCCATGTGTTGTGAATGATCCATCAAAATATAGCTTCATATGCTGCTCCTTGGGAGGTGTTTCAATGAGTGTCATAATGGACTCATCTAGAAATTAAAATTTTAGTGGTTATGTATCTGCAAGGGGAGCTTCAACAAGCTAATCTACAAGTACTTATCCCTTGATAGCCTTTTAGTTGATGTATTTTATCTCAAACTCACTTAGAAACATGACCATTTAGCCATATAGTCTTTTAAAGTTATCTTAGATAGAAGATACTTGAGTGGATCTACTTTGGAAATAACTATGATCTTGTTCTTAGACATGTAGTTTCATAGTTTCTGTGTTGTAAATACCATAACTAAACAAGCTTTTTCAATAGGCATATAATTGTGTTCATACATGACCAATTTACAACTTAGATATTACATGATATATTCTTTTCCATTATCATCATGTTGAGATAGAAGTGCCCCCATGGCTTTATCTATGGTAGATAGATACAGTAAGAATGGATTTCCTGGCATAGGCGGTAACAAAATAGGTAGATTAATAAGATAGTCTTTCAAGTGTTGAAAATCTTTTTTAGATTTGTCATCCTAATAAAATGTGACACCCTTCTTTAGTAAGTGTTTAAATGGATGGAATTTATCAGCCAATTGAGAAATGAAGCATTTGATAGACTGGATCTTGCCCTATAAACTATGGAGCTATTTCAAATTAGAAGGGGGTGGCATCTCAATAATGACTTGGACTTTGGCATGATAAAATTCAATGCCTCTGTGAGAGATGATAAAGACTAAAAATTTGCTTGAAGTGACACCAAATATGAACTTATTAGGTGTTTTAATGAATTTTTTACTTATTATTGGAAATGGGGAAAAGAAGAAATTAAGTATAGGTATGATTGGAAAACATGTTTGGTTGTGTATACATTGAAATCAGAAGATTGTGAAGATCCTCTTTGGCTTGGGAAGATGACCTATATATAAGAAAGTACTAAATCAAACTTATTCATTAGATAAATAATTGGGTGGATATTCTAGTGATAGCTAGATCTCAGAAGTGAGAGCTTCCTTAGGGGTTGTCAATCCACACATTTTAAATAATTAAGTTTATAAATAAGAAATAAATGTACTTGCATCAATGAATCAAAAGGTACTAAAATTGAATACAAGAGTGCTTAATAATAAATATGTTATAAATGATTAAATTAGTGATAAACTAATCAATACTAGTGCTAGTGGGTTGGGGTATGATTTAAAAAATCAAAAAGGGGTATGTGAACAGGTAGGAACATAGAAAATTAGGTTTGGTTAGGTGTAGGTAGGTGAAAACAACTTTCTAGTTTTCATTACCATAGTGACCATCAATGATTGGGATGAATGTCAACAGTTAAGGTAAACTTCAGTGGTCAAGCTAATCATTGATGGTTAGGGAGACCATTGGTAGTTGAGTCAATCATCGATGGTTATTATGTCTAGTTCTAGGTTGATAAATTACTAATTGATGAGATTCAAAAGATATATTCTAATAGGTGGATAAGGTATGGTTGATTGTGAAATGAAAATTAATTAAATGAATACTCAAAAACAAGTATTTGTCTTACTAGAGGTTGAATGGGTAGACAGTTGAGGCAATTAATTTGTTGGTGAAATTTACCTTAATTCTAGTAGAGTAACGATACCTAGAGGCTTAGTGGAGAGGCAGTGGCAAATTGACTATCTGATATTATTATTGATTTTCTAGATTGTTAATAGAGATTGACCTACAAGAAATAAAATCTTTGATACATAAGCTCTTGATGATAATTATAGATGATCTTTACCTCCCAGATCCTCTCTTATTATAGGCATAAATAAGAGGTGAAAGTGAAGGTTCAACTAGGTTGTCTAATTATAAATTATCCATGTAAAGACTCACAATATGATTTAGACAAGTTATAACTAGAAAATTAAAGTGGAAGGTTTGCATGCTTTTGGTTAGGGAGGTGGACCCTGATCATCAATGGTTGAGGTGACTGTCGATGGTTATCCTCACTGTCGATGGTTGAGTACTGAGGGCTAAAAAGGGCTAAAAGGCAAGGTTAAGATAATTAATTTAAACTAAATAAGAGTGAGTTTGGTTAGGGTTGAGAGGGTTAAATAGGTCCCAAGAGGGTGTCAAGGTGGTCAAAGTCTACCTCAGAATTTAGAATTGTGGTCTACATATTTTTGGTGTCTACATTTTGCCCCTTTTTGTTGTGTGACTTAGAATCAACCAATTGTAAAACAAAAACCAATATTGGTCAAAGGTTTATTGATTAGCCTAAATATGGGAGGAGGTTTTCCCCTCAAAATGAGATTCGATGAGGAAAAAGGTGAATTAGGTGCAGGTTTGGGAAGGTAGGTAAGGGTGATGACAAAGGTAGATGATAGGTTGGGCAAAAGGGCAAAAATAGGCACATGAAGTATGATAATAAGTTTGATAATCAAGATCATACAAATACAAAGTTTCCATAATAAAAAATAATAAAAGGTCAAATCTAAGGGACAAGTAACTAGTGTATCATGTGACCATATTTAGGCATGGTGGTTGGGTAACCCTATTAGTCTCATAGACAAGGTCAGTGTTTCCAATAGGTATCCAAGATAAGAAGTGCTCCTATAGAAAACATAAATAGGTCAAGTGGCATGGGTATCTAAGGTAAGAAGTTATCCTAAAAGACACAATCAGGTAAAAGTGAGGTGGTGTAAATTCAAAAGGTGATCAACATGGCAATGTTGTCACTTTAATCAAGGGACCAAACATAATGTGTCACACAAAGTGTGCTAGTTGAGATGAGATGGACCAATGGTAAGGTGACAAGGTAGTCAGGGTGGGTGGAGAATGTTGTCTCCATGGGTGGGTTAGACTGGGTTGGCTTTGGTTAAAAAAGGGGGAATGTCAAAGTTAATGTGAGAAATTGAGCATCTTGACCATCAATGGTCAGGGTACTTAAGGGCAACCATTAACTGTCACCCTGATCATCGACGTTTAAGGTGAAAACCCTAAAAATCCATGGGGTAAAAGTGAAAAGTGAATCACTTTCACTAATGTTATTTTTTGTCATTTACTTTCAGCTTTAGGATATTTGGGCATTGAACGATGAAGGTGTTAATGTTTTGTTGATTTAGTAGTTTGTGATTGGTTAGAGGCACATGCTGGAGGTGATCTCTTGGGACCAAGATGCAGGGAGCATGTGGATGCGACCAAGTAGCTGCACATGGGATCCATCCATGATAGATATCAAGGAATGAGGTAGGTTAACTAACAACCCTAGATAGGGGAATGAAGAATATAATTAAGAGATAAAATGCCATAATAAAAATATCAACTAGTCATGATAGGATAATTAGAGAGCATAGTGCTTCTTCCTTGATAAGGACTAAAATAAAAACTAAATTTGGATTAACTTAATAAACATAAGCCCTTTGAATTATTCACATTAGCATGCATTAGTTGGATAAAAAGGTGTCTTGACCACATAATGTCAAGTAATCTCAAAAATCCCTTGCATATAAGGGGGATGGGTGAAAATGGAACCTTCTTGTGAGACTAGCATGCCTCTTCTATAGGTGTCTAAAGAGTTAGTATAAATAAGACTATGCCAAGATATGTATATTGATTGATGTGGGAAGTCTACTTGTGGAAGTCCATTGTGGCTTCTACCTGATCTTGTTTTTGGAGAGCCGATTGTGGCTTTCAAGGTTATTTTTCTTTAAATTTTTATTGTGATAATGGGTTCTCTACCAATTGATTTATGTGGGAAGCTGATCAATATGAGAAGCTTCCAATAAATTACTATGCTTTTGACAAATGCTTACCCATCCATCCTTCAAGGGAGTGGTATAAGTGTACATGCTTTGTTTAAATGCTTTTGATAGATATATTTTGAGGGAGCAATCCACCTTACATTTTGATAATTTCAAAGAGGTTGTTAACAACTGTCCTTCAAGGGAGTAGTCTGTAAATGCTAAGAATGACCCATGATTGCTAATGATAAGAATTTTATTATTTTTCTTTGATTTTTCTTGGCATAGAATTGATTTAGCTGGCTTAGTGGTTGACATTTATATAGGCAAAACTAAAATCACAAGAAGGGTGGTTAGGTGTGAAGAGGTTTAGGTGATAATGATCATGGGGATCCATCTTGAAAAAGGGTGGAAAGTACCATGAGAACCATACCATGGGTAGATCCATGATACCCATTATTCAATATTAGGATATGATGGTGACATATAATCACATGATTAATTATTAACTAATTGTCCTTAAAATATGGGGATGAATATGGGTAAATAACAAGGGATGAGCTTAAGTTAAAACAAAAGGTGGACTTAATCCTTCTCAATAAAAGAAAATAAGTGGATTTGAAGCATTGATGGGTTTAACCTCTAGGTGGCCTATGAGAGAAGACAATTGATAATCTCTTGACTCATACTTATGGGTTATGATATAAGGTCCAAGACAATTGAAAGCAAACTTGCCCTGCTTACTTTTTTCCATATTAGTGACATGTTGATTTTCCTTTAAGATGAGGTCTCCAATATTGAATTATCACACTTTAAGGTGTTTTTTATAAGCACATTTGATACGTTCTTGGTAGAAATAAATATGGGTGAGGGATGTTAGGTGACACTCATTGAGTAGCTCTAGCTTGGCTAAATGATGATGAAGATAATCATTCTTAGAAATAAGATCTTGTAAAGATATGAGAAGAGAGGGTATTTGGATTTCTAGAGGTAACACAACCTCTACTCTAAATACAAGATAAATGTGGTGGCACCTATAAGGGTTCTAACGCTAGTGCGATATGCCCACAAGGCAAAGGGGATGTACAAATGTCAATCCTGACCTGATGCATTAACTATTTTAGGTAGCATGTTATTATGAGTTTTCTTATAGGCTTCTGCCTATCTATTCACTTGAGGGAAATAGGGTGAGGAGAAACTTAACTTAATGGTGAATGTAACACATAGACCTTGGACTTACTTATTTTTAATGGATTTACCATTTTTGGTGATAATCTTATGAGAAACACCAAAGCAGTAGATAATATGATGGTTGATAAAGTTGACAATATTTTCCACCTTGGTTGAGACTAGAGGGATAGCCTCAACCCACTTGGTAAAATACTCGATCGTGGTGATAATAAAATGGTGTTGCTATGAGGAGTGGGCATTAATTTCCCCAATAAGGTCTAGACTCCATTGTGAAAAGGGCCATAAATTGGTAGAGATGTGAAGGCTATGGTTACGTGTGTGATGTAAATTAGAATGTTATTGACATTTAACACACTTTTTCACATACTCACAATAATCTTAGTTAAGGATAGCCTATTAATAGCTGAGATGGAGGATTTACTTAGCTACAACAAGGCCACTAAAGTGTCCCCATAGATACCATCATGTATTTCCTTGATAACGTGGGAGGCTTAATGACTGCATAATCAACATAAGAGGAGGCCATCAAATTTGTGCTTATAAATAATTCTTCCCATAATGGTCTAGTGTGAGGTACCCTAAATAAATACTCTTTGAGCATTCCTATAAAGGCTAGAAGGAATTATGCCAAGGTTAAGGTAGTCAGAGGTTTGCTGATACCAAATGTTGATTTGGGTCTCCTTTACATTGAAAATGGTGGGGGAATCTGGTTTGACATAAGATGGTTAGGTAATCCTATGGATAATGACAAACAACTTAGAATCCAAGGGTGTAGATTATATTTGAGAGGTAAGGGAAGCCATGGTGTCAACAAACTTGTTGGTATATTGTGGCGTTGACTAGATATGATTGTAAAACATCATTCTTACACTAGTATGAGTTATTGATTTGATTGACCACAAGTTGGGAGTCACCAAAGATATTGATTATTTTGATTCCCAAGGCTAAGGTAGTCTAAAGACCTATCACTAGGGCTTCATACTCAGTTGTGTTGTTGGTACATTGAAAATCAAGCTTGAAGGATAAAGGGAGAGTTTCTCCATCAAAGGGGATAAGGATGATACCCACTTCCCCACCACATTGACATTTTTATCCATCAAAGAACATGGTAACTTGGTAGGTGAAATTTTCTTGAGATAGGGCCATGATGGAATCATTAAGGAACTCAAGGGGAAGAGGTTGGTTATCTACTAATAGTACTTTATCCAATTGGTCGGCAATGACTTTCCCCCTAATTAACTTTTGCTATAGAAACTCAAGGTCAAACTCTGTTGAAAGCATGAGCCACTTGTCCATATGCTAGTTTTGGTATGGCTTGGAGTGCATGTACTTGAATGTATTAGTGTTGGTTATGACATATGTTTTATGGTTAAAAAGGTAGTGGAAAAGTTTGGTGGCCATGAAGACTAAATATAAGTAGAGTTTCTCAATATGAGTGTACCAAGTCTTGTACTCTACAAGTATGTGAATCATGTAATACATTACTTGCTCTCTATGTTGTTCATCTTGGTGAGCCAACATTGCCGCTAGGGAATGGTTAGTGGTTGAGATATATAGGTAGAAAGGGTGGTCATCCTTAAGAGGGGTAAGGATAGGTGGTGAAAAAAGTTACTCTTTGATTTATTTAAAGGCTTTTTGGAAATCATTATTCCACTTGAAAGACACATCCTTCTTCAAAAGGTGGTGGAAAGGTTGGCACTAGTCTGAAAGTTGAGAAATAAAATGATGAATGGATTAAAGCTTCCCTTACAAGCTTCAGAGTTGCTTGAGGTTGGTTGGAGGAAGCATGTCTAGTATTGCTTTGATTTTTGTGGAATCAACTTTGATTACTTAAAGGGAGATAATGAAACCAAGAATATTTCTTGACAAAACACCAAAAATACATCTCTTGGGGTTGAGGCAAACATGGTAATGGATAAGTCGTGCAAATATGATCTTAAAAATGGATAAGTGATCCTTTTGGAGTCCATCCATAAGAGATAACATCTCATGTCCAGATGTAAGATCAACAAACTGGTCAATGCTAGGTAGAGGAAAGTCATCTTCAGGGTAGGCAAGGTTGAGGTCATGAATGTCCACCCCCTATGGCTTTAGTGATAGGTACAACATTCAAGACCCATTAGAGGTAGTCAATAGTTTGAATAAAGTTGATAGATACAAGACATTGAAGCACTTCCTTGATGAGAAGGGCTATGCGAGGATGCATGCATCAGAGCTTTTGATTGACATGTTTGGCATCATGGTAAGTGACTATGTTATAGGTAGTAATGGTAGGGTCAATCCCAAGCATATCACTATAAGACCATGTAAAGGCTATGTTATGGTTTTGGAGGAAAGAAGGGAATTCTCAAATTTTCTCATCATTTAGTGATTGTCCTAGTTTAAGAATGTGGGGTTGCCCTAAGTACCCAAGTTGACATTCGTGGTGGATTCATTCAAAATGGTTGAAGTCTCAAGAGGAAGGGATTTATGGATTGAATAATTTTAGGAAATAAGGTAGGTAAGGTTAGAATCATCATCCTAACACTATATAGTGTTAATGGTAGGAGAGTCTTCTCCTATCATATCAAGATGGGTCAAAGGGATGGTTACTATTGTCTCCTCTTTTTGATAAGTCAAGGGTCATAGATTGATCATATTGATAAAAAAAAGTTAGGTGGGATTATGTCATCATCCTCACATGAAGGTGGAGGTGATGTTGGTGAGGAAGGGGCATCTTCCTCACCAATGGTGGTGGTAGGTGTTTTAGGTTTTTTGGCTTTCTTCTTATTAGGCAAGATGAAACCAAGGCCTTTCTTCTCATGTGGCTTCCTAGTTTTGATGGTGACCAATTTGTGTGGGTCATGATCTTATAGTCTAAGACCAAAACCTTTCCAAGCACATTGATGGAGGTATATCTTGGCAAAAATTAGTTTATCAAAGTAATCAAAATTGGTGGTAAATGGTCAAGGTGGAAGAGAGGTGGTAGAAGAACCAAGGGATTTTTTGAGTCACCCATAAATAAAATGGGTCTGAAAATTGGGAGGTCTAAAGGGAATGATGGTTCTCACATTGGGGTCATATCCAGTTGGTTGTTAAGTTGATCATACTCATGAGGAGTAAGGAAAGCATCAAGTGATAAAAGGCAATACTCCCCCAGTGAAAGATGATGGAATGTGGATTCCAAAAGGTCTATGGTATGGATTTAGTATGAAGGTATAGAGGAACTATTTGATTCCTCATCGATGGAAGGGGATATGATAGCCACTTTGGTGGTTAAAGGTTAAGTTTTAGTTGTTGAGGGTATGTTGTATGGGGGTATGAGGACATCATTTGGGTGGTAGGTCATGTTGCATATAGAGATAGGACTTAGGTTAGCTTGGATGGTTATGACCTAGCCCTCATGTTCAAATTTAATGTAATGGTGGAGGGTGGAGGGAATGTAACCCATGGAGCAAATCCAAGGTCTTCCCAATAAGACATTGTATTGAAATTCACCTTCTACAACATAGAATAGTTCGAGGAGTGTTTAGGGTCCTAAATAGATATGAAGTATGAAATTTCCCAAGGTATTGGCCATGGTATCATTGAAGGAGTAAAGGATGGTGGAGGATTTGGACATGACATTATCTAGAAATTTGAGTTGGTTATAGGCATGAGAGGAGATGATGTTTATGATATCTCCCCCATCAATCATGCCCTATTTGATGCATGTTTGGTTGATGTAAGAAGTGATAAAGAGAGGAGGATATAGGTCCTTAGAATGGATGGAGGGTATTTCCAAATACTTGAAGGTAACAAGGTTAGAAATCTAAAGGGCATTGACAAAGGTGGCTAGAGGTTGGTGGTCCTTGGGCTAAAATTTAATGGATTGTAAAGCCTCTATTAGTGCTTGGTGATGATGGAGAGAAGTAGAGATTAACTCATACAAACTCATCTTCATTAGGGTTTGATAAAGTTTTTTTAGGATAACTCTCCTAATAGATTCTGAGGGGTTAGATTGGGAGGCACCTAAGATAGACACCTTAGGTTTGGTCAAAGATGAATATGGCTAGGTGTAGGTTGGTTAGGAGCTTGAATAGGGGTGTGTCCAAGAAATGGACACCTTAGCCTTCCCCTTATCCTTCTTTTGTGATCTTGTGACTACGTTGATAGTATAGATAGAAGGAGAGGTTGAGATAGAGGATTGGTCAGATTCTTCTTCACTTCAAGGTGAGAGTGGAGGATTAGGTGAGTGTTGGGTAGTTATGGTGGCTGGTTGGATTGGTATGGGTATAATATGATATTTGTCTATTAATATATCATACTTATCATAAAGTCGATAGATGATGGCTTGGAGAGATTTGCATTTATTTATGTCACGGTTGAGTGTCATGTGATAAGCACAAACTTGGTGATCATTGTAACAGGTGGGTTTTGAAGCTATAGGGTTAAAGGGCCTAATAAGAGGTAAGGTTAAATAATAAGTCTAAAATAAATTATGGAGGATGGTCGAGTAGGACTCGGTTAAAGGTGGTAAAGGTGTGGTAGTTTTGACTTTGGTTATTGAGGTGAAAGGTGGTTTAGAAGTAGCTTTGGTAATAGGTGACTTGAGTAAGGTGGTACATTTGGTTGATGTTTTCAATTGAGGTGAGGAGGTTGAGGAGATAGAGGTATAAGACTGTAGGGTAGGTATGCTAGGTATGACAAGTGCGGTAAAGAGAGGTGTGTCAAAAAATAGTTGTAAATGTGTAACCAAGATAAGTAGTGGGGTTTTAGTAGACATAACTAGCTTCCTATTCAAAGTAGAGGGATGAGGCCCCAAAATGGAGGGCAAGGTTGAAGGAGACAAGATTTGGGCCTTTCAACCTTGCTATGGTTTTACTTCTTTAACTACTTTGGAGTGGTGTTTGGTTGTTGGGTTTGAAAGGGTTAGGTCTACTTTCACAGACGGGTGACTAAGGTTTGATGTAGGGAGGATAGCAAGATTCTTGGTAGATATAGTTGGGATTATAGGAAAGGGATTGGATACTTGGGTTATATTTGGCTTAAGTGGTCTAGGGTCATTTGGTTTAGTGTAAGTCTTAGTTGGTTTGTTAGAGGGTTTGGTTTTTTGGGGTGATATGGTAAGGGGTTGGTTAATGGAAGTGGTACATTGTTCAGATTGACAAAAGGTTGGAAGCTCATTTCAGGTAATGTAAGGGATCCCTAATTACTACCATAAGGTGGCTCAATCCATGTTAGGGTTGGAGATAAACTCCAATTTATACACTAGCCTAAAGAAGGGTTTGTAGGTCAGCTTAATTCCTTGAATAGTGGACCTAAAAGATAGGCCCCTAGGTAGAGATATAAAGATTATAACCTTGTACTCTTCCTTAATCAAAGGATGCAAAGATTGGATGGGGTCCTCCTCTATGGGAGGATTAGACATAGGGATTTGCTCTTCAGGAATGGTTTATGAAGGGTGAGTGGTTTATTTGATAGTTAAAGGTGAAGGTGAGGCAGTGATGGTTGGTTGTTCTGATATATCAGTTAAAAGGGTGTCTAATGGCTCCACTACCTCAATAAGTGGAGGGGAAGAAGATGGTGCTTCCTCAGCTTGGGTATCTAAATGAAGGGAAGGTAAGTCTTTTATATCAATAAATAGAGAGGGTGAGGGACAAATGGTTTAACCAACAAGTATTTTAGCAATGAGTGTTTCAAGGACCATGTTAACTATATGGGTTTTATGAGAGCATTTAATGTTATTTCTCTCATTCTTGTTAGGAATATGGTTTGGGAAGGGTTTCTTTAATGTATCAAGAGATTCATTTGATGGTACATTGGAGTTATCTAATGTGATCTACCCCTTCTCAATGAGGGATTTGACAAGGCTCTTAATTATGTTGCACCTACTGACATCATGTCTTGTCACTCGATGAAAGGCATATATATTATTGTTTCCAAAATCTATCACTTGTTTTTATGGACAACATATCAACTATTTTGGTCCTGCAAGCCAAAATGATCTCTTCCTTTTTCAAAAAATGTTTTGAGCAGCCAAGTTCTTCAATTATTCAAGCATTTTTAGTTAAGGAACTCACAGGTTCAATAGGTTCCATAGGTTCAACTAGTGGGCTTTCACAAAGAAACAAGTTCCAAACACTTAGACATTTCAAGGCTGGTTCAACATCGAAGTTTAATCAAAAGACTTATCGGCAGGCTTCAAACAATTGGAATGAACCACTTTGAACCATTGAACCATTTGAACCCTACCTCTGAAAGTTTAAAGGTTCAAAAAGAGTTAAGCACTTCAATGAGTTTGAAGACTATGGCAAGTTAAAAAGTTTAAAGACTTCAATAGACTTGAAGAAAAGAAGGCTTTGAAGAGTGAAGGTTGAAGTGTTGAACCGTTGAACCTTGAACCAAAATGGTTTAATGAGTTCAAAGGTTCAATGAGTTTAATAAGATCAAAAGACTTAGAGAATAAAAGGATTCAAAGAAATAAAATGAACTGTTGAAGCGTTGAAATTTGAATCGAAATGGTTCAAAGGTTCAAAGTTTTAAAGGGTTCAAAGAAGTTCAAAGTGTAGAAAAGAAGCTTTGAGCAAATGGAGAAGTAGAAGAAGTTCAACAAGGAGTTCAACCAAAGGGTTCAAAGAATTATTGAACCAAAGAGTCAAGTGAACAGACAAGTCGATTAAACTGTCAACCATTGAACCACTTTGAACCATTGAATCGATGCACTCAAAGGTTCAAGGTTAAAATTAGTTCAAGTGACTAAGTGATTATGATGTCCCCATAGACATCAAATTCAAGGTAATGAAATATCCATTGATTTTTAAATATGGCGAGGACCCTGTGAACAAATTCAATGACTAGCCAAAGAAGAAGTTGAAGGAGCGGTAAAAAGTGAGAAGATAGCCCTGAGATCTCAGATCACCAAGGAAGGAAAAGATGTGGAAAGGAAAAAGAGAAAAACTATAGGAAATCCAAAAATATATGTAGGAGAGTTATTTTTGGTAGATGAAATAGTCCACCAAATAGACATTAGAGTACAGACACTCAAGGATGTGGCCTATTTTTCTCCATTGAGTAAAGGTGAAATAGATAGCTACGCACATATCAGGAAGAGTACCAAGCAGCCCATAACTCAAAAGGAGACATTTGAGATGAATTAACATGCCACAATTAAGTTTGATGCCATGTTCTAGCATGGCCCCTTGATAGAACTAAAAATGCATTCAAGGCATTAAATGTAGCATGGGCCATTCTATGAAACAAAGTGCCTAAGTCTTTTTTGGAGTGCTATATATTGTAATCTATCTTATTTTTTGAAGGAGATCTCTTGATTGTAGAAGCAAAACTCTGCCTAAATTTAAAGGCATTACTGAGACTTTGAGCTCAGATTGTTAATCATATTTTGTTATATGAATGAGAAAGTAGGTTACTTTTAGACTTTGTGCTATAATAACTTGTGTTATTTAGGGGATTGTTCTTATGTTTATTTCCTAGATACAATCTTGTTCATTTAATTAAATAAGTAGAACTAGTGAAAGTAATTAGGGAGGTGTCTTGAAGCCGACTGTGGAGAGACTTTGTGTTGCCACAATTGTCTTTAGCGTGTTTGTTTTTCTATTTCTATGTAAAATATTTTGAGATGACTTTGTGCCCCCATTATCTTTCATATATTTTACTCTTTGGCAGTTGAGATGGAGACTTTGTGCTACACTTCAATCGATTGTGTTACTATGCCCTATTTCATTGAGAGAAACAATGAAAGACTTTGTGCTTTCATGGGTTTCTCATGGTTAAAATTATTACCAAAAAAGAATCTGGCTGTTGACTAAATATTACTTCTAAAAGAAGAGTACTTTCAGTAATTACCCAAGATTTCTTATTTGATTTGTGAACATCATCTCTAAAAATAGAGAGATGGATGGTGTTGTCCTACCCCTGAGTGTTATTTTTAGTTTATATATATATATATATATATATATATATATATAGTACCTTATACTTATAGGGATCCTCCCCTTGATGAGATGAGAGATTTGTCCCATTTTGATGTGGTAAACTTGCACATTTTGGCTGATCAATCTCCCTATGCTATGGTTAAAACATCTATTTTTCCCTCAATTAGCTAGTGACAAAATATTCACCCAATAGTTTTTGGTGACTCTACTGGGGACATAAAAATTTTGCATAATTTGAAGCCTCAAGCTTCAAATTGAAGCATCACCTGTGTCTTATCCATTATCATTATAGCCTTATCCATTTCCATTATATACTATGAGCTGTGAAACCAAAGATGTTGGAGATCAAGCGTTTCATTTCAAAAGTCAATTCTCTAGCAGCTCCACACCAACTAGGGAATAACGAGTAGTTTGGAGACTCAAGCTCCAAGCTGAAGCAGGGCCAATTCTTTTCCATTTTTATTCTACAATCTAGTAGCTCCATGGTATATAAGAAGCCAGAGATCTAAAGGCATTATTGACCCTATATTTGAGTTGGTACAACAAAGTAATTTTGATCTATTTCCTTCACCATCTCTCCTCCAACGAACTAGGAGTCTTCCTCCTACCAACACCAGGTAACCAATACAAGGCAGAGCTTCTTTTTTTTCTTTGCTAGCAGAGCTTTGCCCGTACATACCCCACCAATATTTTTTATCCCCCCTTTACATAGTCATACAATGGTAGCTCAAAGGCCCTAGGGTAACTCTTTTGGCCCACTAAATTTAACTCCACCTCTACATGAGCTACTATGCAGTTCAAGGAAGAATTTTCCTAAATTCTTTGGTGATGGGAGGGTTCATCCTGATGAACATATTACAGCCTTTAGCATAGCTTGTGGTGTGATAGGTGTGAAGTATGAAGACGTAGCAGTCAAGATGTTTGTATAAACATTACAAGGCATTGTTATAGACTAGTTCTATCATTTGTAGGCCCAGACTGTGACTGACTGGAACACCCTCAAAGCTAAATTCAAAGCTAGGTTCAAGCCTGTAGAAGATGCACATGCCCTGCTAGCCTAGCTCACACAAATGAAGAAGGAGCCTCATGAACCAATGAGAGATTTCATAGCCAAATTCGATAAGTTGAGGAATATGATTCTTATAATTGCTTAGCCAACAACTAATAATCTCAAATGTTTCTTCATCAACTCTCAGCTGCCTAAAGTGAGGTTTTTATTGAGACATGCTAGCCACATAGACCTTGCTACAGCTCAATATTTGGCTACTGAGGTGGAAGATGACCTTATCTTAGCAGGAAAGATAAGAAGAGATCTTAACAGGAGTAAATCTTCTTCATCTTTTGATAATTTTTCTATAGGCACCACTGATCCAATGGCATAAAAGCTAGAAAATGAGTTACTAGCTCTCAGAAAGTAAATGGTGCAAGGGATGTCTACTCCTCCTTTGTATTGAGATATACCAAGGAGGACATTCCCAAATCTATCATACCAAAGCAATGCTACCAGGAATTAAGGGCAGCCAAATCATCTTCCTCCCCCTCAGGGGAAACTTGTTATTAAAGCAGCTCTAGCCAACTTAGCAGTTGGATACCTTGAAACAAAATCAATTTTTTCTTTCCAATCTGAGTTGAACCAAGAAAATGGCACTGATCTCTTTGTGGAATACCAAGATGAATCAGCTAGTGACTCTAACATTAGTTTCTTGAATTACTTGGATGAACCTAAAAACAAATCAGAAGAGTTTGATGGATCATACGATGTATTTACCAAGGCCTAGAACTAGTCAACTCAACAAGCTAATAAAGGAAAATCAAGGAAGGATCTCAACCAACAATTTCAATTGCTAAATGAGAGACTACTCTGCCTTTTCAATCAAAGGACCTGATAATCACTAAAAAATTAAGTACCCAAAATGTTCTTACACCTTCTGCTTCAAATTCTTAGACCAGTATCGCACCCCCAAAAAACTAGAAGGATGAACTTCCTTCCTCTATTCCTAGTTATTTCCAGTCATTTGATATAATCAACCATGTCAAGAAGACCAAAATTCAAATGACTGAGTTTGAATTCTTCCAATCCAATCTTGAGCAGTTGGATAGATTAGTGGAATGTGTGAAGGATAAAGCCATCCCTACAAGACAACAAATTTTGAAAGTAACTCCTAGTCCCCCCAAGAACACATCCACTTAGAATAACCTTGTCATTACTCCTCTAGCTACCCCTAAGAAGATAGAACCATTTTATGTCTCCCTATTGATAAATGGACATCAGATAAATAATTACATCACAAACTTAGGTGCATTTGACAACGTCATGCCCACCAAATTAGTTAAATCTCTTGGCCTCATGCTGACCATGACTTTTGGGTGATGTTTCTCCATGGAAAACAAATAAGTACCTTTGCTGGAACAAATCAAGGATGCCTAGTTTGCATTTGCCACATTTCCAGAAAAGAGAATCAAGATGACAGTCTTGGTGGCCGATGTCCCAGCCTCATACGACATCCTTCTTGGGTGAAATTTCTACAAAGATGTTAGTGGCAAGTTAAGCATGGCCCTGTCTAAGGCAAGGATCCTTGTCAAAGGCATCATGCAGAGGCTACTTCCTGAGAAGGAGGAAAATATATTGTCACCCAAACATCAGCCCCTAAAGCTCAAATTTTGTTTGAGTCTTCAGGAATGGGTAACTTTTTCCTATCTACAGAGGATGTCTCTATTTCATTTGATGAAATTCTCGTAGGTGACAATCCAAAAAGTTTAGACAGGACAGTAGGAGAATTGGCAGAGCAAAGTTTAGATGCAAAAGAATCCTCCCTCCCTGATCAGGAGGAATCTAAAAAAAGATCATTTTTTTATAATGTCTAGATTCTAAAATTTGATGGCAGTTATTCTTCTACTGATGCTAGAGCTAGGATTGTTCTAATATCTCCTCAAAGAGATATTTTTATTTCTTCATACAAATTGTAGTTCAACAACACCAACAACACTTTTGAGTATGAATCTCTGTTACTCAGGTTAAAGGCTGCTCAAGACAAAGGTGTCAAACTCCTTCATGCCAAAGGAGATGCTGAACTGATGGTTTTTCAAGTGAAGAACCTGTGTCAAACTAAGAATAAAATATTGCACCATTACTGCAATCTGGTATGGGACTGTATTGAAAGTTTTGATGATTTCAATATATCCACAGTGCCCAGAGAGCTTCATAGTCATGCAAATTCATTAGCTATCTCTACGACCCTCTTGGTTCCTCATAAAGACTTTGAAGAGTAGAAGTACACTATCGAGATGGTTTTTTGACCAAGTGTGCCTGATAATGTCAATCATTGGCAGATATCTGATGGGGATAATCAAATCATGTGTTAGAATGAACCAAAATAGCAATGAATTATGGAAATAAACCATGCTATTTCATGTTAAAATTGGGAAAATAAACTCTTCTACAAGAGAACAAGGATCCATAATTTTTAGACTAGAAATCAAGTCTTGTTGTGGGGCAAGAGGAGAGAACCAAAAAGAATGCACAAAAAATTTGATTCTTAGTGGAGAGGTCCATTCACCAATCATCACTTCTGGGGAGAAAATCGTTTCTTACTGATATATCAAGACAGAACACCATTTTCACTATCTCACAGTGGGTGGCATCTGAAGCACTTCAATCCTTGAAGTATTAGATAAGTCTAGTTGTGTATATGTATAATTTTTGTATAGTCTTTAGTTTTATTTTGTGTTATTTTTTTTCACATTTTGGTGCCTTTCTTTTTGGGTAGCATGAATTTTTAGCCCAATGGCATACTTGAAGGCACTGAGATTCTGGTTTCTACTCCCCTTGATTGTTTTTACAATTGATGGAAGTTCCCCAACTAGAGTCAGCTGTTATTCCCAAAATTTGTCACTTGCTTTTATGGACAACATATCAACTTTTTTAGTCCTACAGGCCAAAATGATCTCTTATTTTTTCAAAAAATGTTCTGAGTAGCCAAGTTCTTCAATTACTCAAGCATTTTCAGTTAAGGGACTCGCATGTTCAACAGGTTCTATAGGTTCAACCAATGGGCTTTCACAAAGAAACAAGTTCCAAATAGTTAGGCATTTCAAGGCTAGTTCAATGCTAAAGTTCAATCAAAAGACTTATCGGCGAGCTTCAAACAATTAGAATGAACCACTTTGAACCATTAAACCCTGCCTCTACAAGGTTTAAAGGTTAAATGAGTTCAAAGGTTCAAAAAGAGTTAGGTGCTTCAACGAGTTTGAAGACTTTGGCAAGTTTAAAAGTTTAAAGACTTTAGCAAACTTAAAGAAAAGAAGGCTTTAAAGAGTGAATATTGAACTGTTGAACCATTGAACCTTGAACCAAAATGGTTTAACGAGTTCAAAGGTTCAAAGAGTTCAATAAGATCAAAAGACTTAGAGAATAAAAGGATTCAAAGAAAGAGAATGAACTGTTAAACCATTGAACTTTGAACCAAAATGGCTCAAAGGTTCAAAGGGTTGAAAGAAGTTCAAAAGTGTAGAAAGGAAGCTTCAAGTGAACGGAAGAAGTAAAAGAATTTCAATAAGGAGTTCAACCAAAGGGTTCGAAGAATGATTGAACCAAAGAGCCAAGTGAACAGACAAGTCAATTGAACTGCCGACCATTGAACCACTTTGAACCATTGAACCGATGCACTCCAAGGTTCAAGGTTCAAAGTAGTTCAAGCGACTAAGTGATTATGACATCCCCACGGATTTCAAATTCAAGGTAATGAAATATCTATTGATTTTCAAATATGGCATGGACCCTGTGAACAAATTTAGCGACTAGCCAAAGAAGCTGAAGGAGTGGCAAAAAGTGAGAAGATAGCCCTGAGAGCTCTAATCACCAAGGAAGGACAAGACATGGTGATGAAAAAGAGAAAAACTATAATAAATCTAAAAATATATGTAGGAGAGTTATTTTTGATAAGTGAAACAATCTAACAAGTAGACATTAGAGCGCAGACACTCAAAGATGCAGCCTACTTTTCTCCATTGAGTAAAGGTGAAATGGACAGTTGCACACATATCAGGAAGAGAACTAGGTAGCATCATACTTCAAAAGGAGACATTTGAGATGAATTGACATGCTAGAATTAAGATCGATGCCCTGTTCTAGCATGGCCCCTTGACAAAACTAAAAATGCATTCAAGGCATTGAATGCAGCATGGGCCATTCCATGAAATAAAGTGCCCAAGTCTTTCTTGGAGTGTTATATATTGTAATCTCTCTTATTTTTTGAAGGAGATCGCTTAATTTTAGAAGCAAAACTCTACCCAAATTGAAAGGCATTACTGAGACTTTGAGCTCATATTGTTAATCATATTTTGTTATATGAATGAGAAAGCAGGTTACTTTTAGACTTTGTGTTGTAATAACTTGTGCTATTTATGGGATTGTTCTTATGTTTGTTTCCTAGATACAGTCTTGTTCATTTAATTAAATAAGTAGAACTAGTGGAAGTAATCAGGGAGGTGTCTTTAAGCCAACTGTGGAGAGACTTTATGCTGCCACAATTGTCTTTAGCATGTTTATTTTTCTATTTATGTGTAAA
Organism: Torreya grandis; assembly: GCA_037957365.1. Taxonomy (NCBI): domain Eukaryota; kingdom Viridiplantae; phylum Streptophyta; class Pinopsida; order Cupressales; family Taxaceae; genus Torreya; species Torreya grandis. The sequence goes on from JARHVA010000448.1 coordinate 1,503,093, forward strand.
ATATTTTGGGATGACTTTGTGCCCCCATTGTCTTTCATATATTTTACTCTTTGGCAGTTGAGGTGGAGACTTTGTGCTACACTTTATTTTGTTGTGTTACTATGCCTTGTTTTAGTGAGGGAAGCAATGAAAGACTTTGTGCTTTTATGGGTTTCTCATGGTTAAAATTACTACCAGGAAGGAATCTAGTTGTTGACTAAATATTAATTCTGAAATAAGAGAAGTACCTTCAGTAATTACCCAAGATTTCTCCTTTGATTTGTGAACATCATGTCTAAAAAAGAGAGATAGATGGTGTTGTCCTACCCCTAAGTGTTATTTTCAATATATATATATATATATATATATATATATATATATATATATATATATATATATATATATATATATATATATATATATTAATATAGTACCTTATAGTTATAAGAAACCTCCCCTTGATGAGAGGAGAGATTTGTCCTATTTTGATGTGGTAAACCTACACATTTTGGCTGATCAATCTCCCTATGTTGTGGTTGAAACACCTATTTTGCCCTCAGTTAGCTGCTGACAAAATATTCACCCAACATAAATTATTTTCATTGTACTAACTAGGTGCAGGATGAGAGGAGTCAAATTATTGGTGTGGATTGATAGGAGGAAGTTGAATGATATTGCCTTTTAATAACTTCTCCAAGATGGAAGCATAGGATTCTCCTAATGGAGTGAATTGCTTCTGGTTATTCAAAGTTTGGTTCCTTGGGTTCTGGTTTGAGGAACTAGAGAAATTAGATTCTTGGTAAAATGTGGGGGAGTGGATTTAAGGATAATTGTAGTCATGGTTCCCTTGTTTTTGGTGTTGGTACTAGGTTAGTTTCTTGACCTAGAGGAAAAAGCCTCATTGGTTTTATAGGATGAGTTCTTGTTCTTGACCTTAAGCTTTCCTTCATTAATGGCTTGGTTCTCCAACTTACGTGCCATGGTAAAATCTTCATAAAAGGTTTGGTGGCTTTAGACATGTAAGATAGAGGAGATATGTTTGGCACATGTCCGATTAAAGATCTCTATGAGTTCAGGTTGAGGTAAAGAGAAATAAATTTGGTTAATAAGGCTCCTCTAATAAGCCATAAAATCGACAATGGATTCATCCTCAAACTGATGAATAGAATAGAGCTCTGTAATAAACACCTTCTTGGAGATGTTGATATAAAAGTAGTCCAAGAAGGTTTGGGCCAGTTAGGTAAATGAGAAGATGGAATGCTTGGGTAAGGAATTATACCAATCCAGTGTCAAATCGACTAGAGACATGAGGAAGGTGTAGAGGAAAAGTTCATCATCATAGGTGATGAAATAACAAGCATGCCTAAATTCCCTAAGGTACTGTTGGTGATCCTCTTTAATTTAAAACTTAGAAAACTTGGAAAGTTCCCATTGGGGAGGATATGGATTAATAGGTATAGATGGATGGATAGGATCAATACAAATTTGGTCATATGATAAGATGTTGTTAGTACCAAAATGGATGACTCTAAGGTGGTCATGTTTTACATAAGCATCTTCATTAAGTGGGCTTGGGGTTGTGTACCTGGGAGGTTATAATATGAATATTAATGAGGTGGTTGAGAGACATCTGGATAGTGGATAAAAGGTTGGGAGGCTGCCACATATGAGTAAGTGGATGTTAATGGTGGGGTGGAAGATGCATAAGGGTAGATAGAGGTATGTGGTTGGGTAGTGGGTATATACCTTTATAGATTAAAGATGTAGCCAAATATTGGTCTAATAGGTGCTTATTAGATAGGAGTGGTAGTTGGGTTGATGACTGATAGAAGAGTGGTAATCCTTGTACTAATCAGAGGTAGGGTAGAGGGTATGGACACCATTAGGATTTTAAGTAGAGTGGTGATTGACTGGTTGAAGGTAGATAGAGGAAGGTTGGTAGTGTCATAGATAGGTAGTCCTAGAGTGGAGGAATAGTGGTTAGGAGTAGAAGGTATAAGGGTAGTGGTAGTTTGGGTTGGCTAGTTTTCAATGTTAGTTGTAAAGGGGTTGTCGATTTATGAGGAAGCTTGGATAGTTAATGGTTGTGTAGTAACCATGGTAATGGAGGTACTCCCCATGAGATGGGGGGCATGCCATAAGGTGGATCTATAGATGGGGCCAGATCTAGAATATGGTAAGATGTGGTTATAAGGCACTGTACAAGGCTACAAGATTGTTGTTTAGGAAAGTGGTAAAATCCACGTCTCCTTAAGGAACCTCTCGAAGGAAGGTGGGACTTCCTGAAGGGTGAGGAGATACTACTAGTTCAAAGGTATAGTCCATGGATGAAAAGGTGGAGGAGGTAAGTTGGCTTGGTGATAGGTTTTTCTCTACAAGGTCTCTTCTTTGTTGGTGAGTAAGAACCATGTGAGATAGGAGAGATAGAAAGCACAAATAGCCTTACTACTTAAAAAAAGAGAAGACAAAAAAATGGCCAAAGAAATCCATTCCTACTCTAAGAGATATGTTAAGCCCTAGAGTTTTAATTAATCTCACTTTTGGCTTATGCCTTAAGAAGGTATGTGACTAAAATTGGTTTGTAGATCAGGTACTAAAGAGGAAATCTATGGTTGGTTTTAGGTTGTGTTTAGGCACAAAAAAAAGATCTATATTAAAATTAATTTGTGGCTTGGTATTGGGGCCTGTCCCCTCACTTCACACACCATAGTGATAAGGGTGTCAGGTGTTTAGCTAAGATATATTGATATCCAGAGCTTATACTCAACCAAAGAGCTAAGTTGGTTCTCCCCTTGGTAATGACCTCAAAGTAGGATTGTCAGGAAAGGGTAAGGTTACCACTAGGTGATGAAAACTTAGTTAGGCCTTGCCTCAAGTATGTTTTATGTTTAATTGATGAAAGTGTTTTGGTTTAGGTGTGTGCAACAAAGATTGAAGCTACAATAGATTACTTTTCCTTTAAGTTAAGATACGTGAAAAAAAATTCAAGCAGTTGATGTATGTACTTACTTTAAGTCCAAAAGAAACTTCTGATTTCATTAATGAGCAAACAATAGGGAGAGAGTGTAAGCAAACAAGAACCCAAATAGAAACATAAGGGTCCCATCAAGCATGCCAAAATATTTCAATGAATTTTTTGCTTATTATTGGAAATAGGGAAAAAAACTAAGTATGGCTATGGTTAGAAAACCTATTTGGTTGTGCATGCATTAAAATCAAAAGATTGTGAAGAGCTCCTCATTGTCTTGGGAGGATGATCTATAAATAAGAAAGCACTAAATCAAACTTATTCATTAGATAGATAGCTAGGTGGATTACCTAGAGATATCTAGGTCCGAGAAGTGAGATCTTCCTTAGGGTCTATCAATCCACATGTTTTAAATAATTAATTTTATAAATAAGAAAGAAATGTACTTGCATCAATGAATCAAAAGGTACTAAAATTGAATACAAGAGTGCTTGCTAGGAAATATGATAGAAACAATTAAATTAGTGATAAAATAATCAATACTAGTGCTAGAGGGTTGGGGTATGCTTTAGAAAATCAAAAGGGGGTTTACGAACAAGCAAGAACATAGAAAATTATGTTTGGTTGGGTGTAGGTAGGTGAAAACAACTTGCTAGTTCTCATTACCATAGTGACTGTCAGTGGTCAAGCTGACCATCGACAGTTGAGGAAAACATCGATCATTGAGTCAACCATTAATAGTTACTGTGTCTAAATATAGGTTGATAAATTTCTAATTGACAACATTTATAAGATGGATTCTAAGAGGTGGATAAGGTTTGGGTTGATTACAAAATAGAAATAATGTAAATGAATACTTACCCAAGGTTGATTGGGTGGATAAGGTTTTACCAAAGGTAAATTGGGTGGATAAGGTTTTACCATAGATTGATTGGGTGGATAATTGAGTTCATTGATCTATTGGTGGAATCTAGCTTGATTTCGATAGAGTAATGGTACTTGGAGGCTTGGTAGAGAGGTGGTGGAAAATTAACTCTTTGATATGATTGTTGAATTGATGAATTATTGATATCAATTGATCTACAAAAAATAAACTTGTAGATACACAAGCTTTTGATGATAATTACATATGATCTTCACTTCGTAGCTCCTCTCTTCTTATAAGTATAAGCAAGAGGTAGAAGTGAAGGTTCAACCAGGCTATCTAATTATAAATTGTCCATGAAAAGACTTGCAATAGGATTTAGATAAGTTATAATTAGAAAAGCAAATTGGAAGGTTTACATGCTTTGGTTAGGCAGGTAGACCCTGACTGTCGATAGTTAGGGTGACTGTTGATGGTTACCCTAATCATTGGTAGTCGAGTGTCAAGGGGTAAAAAGGGCTAAAAGGCAAGGTTAAGCTAGTTAAGTTAAACTAACTATGGGTGAGCTCAATTAGGGTTTAGAGGGTTAGATAAGTCTTGAGAGGGTCCCAAGGCAGTCAAGGGTTACCTTGACATTTGGAATTATGGTGTGCATTTTATAGTGTCTACATTGGGATTGAGTTTGACCTTGTATTTATGGAGATTCTCAAATATTTTCTATAGTATGACTGTATGATCAACCTATGTCTTTAATTTTCCTAAAATATCATCGACATAGTCTTCAATAATGTTATGCATCATATCATGAAATATGAAGGTCATGAATCTTTAGTATGTGGCCCCAACATTCTTGAGACCAAATGGCATAACCTAATAATAAAATTTTCCCCATGGAGTGGTGAACATTATCTTATGTTGAACTTCTAGTGCAATCTAGATCTAGTTGTAGCCTAAAAATCCATCCATCAATGAAAGTATTTTGTAACTGTCTGTATAATCAACTATCATGTCAAATTTTGGTATAAGAAATTTATCCTTCTTAATGACTGGTACGACATTAGAGATCCACTCTAAGTAGTCAATTGGTCGAATACATCTCACTTCTAATATTTTTTCTAAATCTTTCTTTACTAATATAAAAATGCTAGGATGCATCTTGCACAAATTTTATTTCACAAGTTTGGCATTGGGATGTAAAACAAGATGATGTACAACCAAGGTGGGGTGCAAACTTGACATGTCTAAATAGGCCCAAGCAAATATATCAACAAATTCTTTTAAAAGGGCTGTAAATATGTCATGTTCCTCCTTAGTGAGGGATATACCTATTTTGATCCATTTTAGGTCATCTAGAGTCCCAATGTTGACTTCTATTGTGTCTTCTTTGATGAGAGTCAACCATCTTCTAAAATGGTTGGTAATGTTTTAAATTGGCCTGCAATGGCAAATACCTTTATTTGGACTGACTTTTTAAGTTCTCCTAAAAAAGATGAATAAAACTCTCCCAATGGTATGGATGTCCATGTTAAAAATACTGTTGAAAAATCTTAGATGTTTTTGTCAAAGGCATGTTGTTCTTTAGAACTAGATTTGGACCCATAGGCAGGTTCATCATTAATGGTCTCCTATGCTTCATTAGGGGAAAGTTAAACACCCCCATCTAATGATGCTTGAAATAGATTCTCACCCAAAGACTTGTCTTTTGCTTTATTATTACCTTGGTCTAAAATTCCCTCAAAGAGGTTTTAACTTTGGGACCTCAATGTTTTATTTATTTTTTTGTGGCTAAGGGTATTCACCTATTCTCCAAAATAGGTTGCAGGATATAGTTTGATTGAAAACCCTTGTTTTTGGTCTCCCAATGAAACATTATTTCTTAAGCCTATAAAATTGCAAAAGGCCTCATCATTCTCAAACTTGTCTACAAGTATCATGGATTCTTGTTGGTTATAGGCTATAAGTTGAGAATGATAAAAAGGAAGTGGATTATGGCAAATAATTATGGTAAGGATACAAATGGCATGGGTGTCAAATAGATTGGTATTGGAAAGGTCTTTATAAAGGCTATGATCAAAATCTAATTCACTACCAACATCACCGTCACTAGTCATTGGTGTTGGATCATGAATAAAATATACGGGGTCACCCCCATGTAGTTTAAAATTGAGACCATAAGTTCTTTTGTACCATGTCATAAAGATTGGCTCAAGATTCCCCTATTGATTTGGCCTAAGACTTCCTCCTTCATAGGTTTGATTTGATTATGAGTAAGATACTTAGTATTTTTGTAATAGTTAGCCAATTTGTCATTGTATATCTAGGATTCATCATTTACAATTAGGTCATATTCTTGGTTAGTAGATGATGTGAAAATAATAGGAGCTAGACTATGATGTTTACCCTTTCCTTTCTATTTCCATTCTATGCAGGGTGGTTTGGCTTTAGTTCTTCTATAGGGCTTGGGGTTCTATGTAAGCTTAATAATGTGAAAGGTATCATGGGTTAAATATTATCTTGGGCTATTGGTTGAGATGGTAAAATTATTTGACAATTTAGGAGGGGACACATGGGAAGATGAATCAAGGTTATTTGGTAAATCTACAATTATTTCCTTGCCTTTGTCCTTTTTGGGAATTGTATCTAAGACAAAATAGTAGGTATAGGTTACCTACTCAACTTCCAAATGTTTACAAAGTTTTTAAGGCTAAAAATCTCCATTGATTGTGACCTCCATACCTGAATGAGAGAATTTGAGACATTGGTATAACATTGAAGGTATTGTACAAATTTTGTGTATTCAAGGTCTACCCAAAAGTAAATTATATGAAAAGTCAAGGTATAATATATGAAAAAGTGTATCATGGGTCAAAGGCCTAATGATAAATAGAAGACTTATGGTTCCTTATGATTCCCACTCTTCATTGTCATTGGCCTTGATAGTGATTATTTTTAGATGGAGATCAGTGATTATGTATCCAAGATGCTTGATGAGCTCTAGAGACACAGCATTTAGGCCTGATCCATTGTGTATGAGAAATCATTTCACTTTGTGCCACATTATGATAACTTTAATTTATAATATATTATTATGGAAAGGGCCAATAGATGACATATCACATTAGTTGAAGGTTAATTATTAGCCTGAGGTTAAATGTTCAACCAAATCTTGGAATTGTTTTGGGCTTATGTCATTTAGAACTTGGAATTTGCTGAGGAATTATATCAAGATGTTTTTGTGGATTATTGACATACGTAGAAAATCCAAAATGGATAATTATATGGGCATCTTCTATAGTTATTCAATAATTTTGAACATCTTTTCCTTCACAATAGTATATGGCTTGTTCCTAGCCAGAACAGTGTGTTGGATGGGTTTGGTGGTAGATGGATGTGGGTTGGTAATGGTAATCGTTGATCACCAACTTATGATTGCATAATTGGGATTAGATATAGGACCATTATTTCTATAAAATGATGGTGATGAGCGGCCGAATAGGACAAGTCTCAGTTGCCAGTGCACTTTTATGTGCTCACAAGGTAATGATGAGTTATCAATATAAAGTCCAAAATTAGTAATCCCTACTTGATGGTACACCTATATGCAGTCCTATGTCAAGGAAGGATCACTAGTATAGTTTAGTTAATATGAATTATTTATAAATTATCTTGTTCAATTAGCACTTGGTCTTGGATTGATGGTAATGTTCGAAACATAACCCATATAATATGACCTACACCTTTGTTGTAGTCATGTGTAACTGCATGGTAAGAATATTGGGTATTGGCATCATTCTATCCTTGTTTTTATCCATTTAGTTGACATTGTTATTGATAATGGTATTGTTGTTGTTGTGTCAGCTTTTGATACTATTTTTGTTATTTTGGATTTGTTGGTGTTGATGATGGTTATTATTTTTATGTTGTGGCAAAGGGTTTTGATAAACACCTAGATTCTAATTAGATGAATATGTATTATCTAATGTTATCTCCCCATTTTCCAATATTTTTTCAATGAGGTGTTTCATCTACACATAATAGTGTAAATTATGACCATGAACTCAATGGTATTCATAGAATTCATTTTCTCAGTACTAGTCTGGATAAGGAATGCCCTCAGGATAGTGTTTTGATATTAGCTAACTAATCAGATTAACTATGACTAGTTACAAAACACAACTTCAATTAGTTCTCTAAAGTTACGAAGACTCAATGAGTAGGCACATTTCCCCTTGGAGGAGGGGTTTGTAAAGGTAATGGTTTCTGCATTTCTTGAGCTCTAGATTACTCTTTCCTATCAAATCTTTTACACAAGACTCATGCCTTTGTTATTTTTTGTTGGAAACATCCTAAATGGGAATATACATCCAATGCATCTGATGTGGACTTCCAATTCCAATCCAGTCAAATTTAAGACCAATAATAAGGCATTATGATCAATTTGTGTAATTTGTGCACAAAGTGCTTAATCTTGCTTAAGAACTAATTAACCCAAATCAAGGCATAATCAAAAATTCCATGGAAACTTGTTGAATACTTTGTTTTGGAAATAAATATTGAATATCTACATCATTAAGTGACCTCATTTCTTGGGAAGACATTTCTAGGCCATAAATGCCACAAATATCAAGATTCATGCCCTCCATGCCTCATCAATGCCTTCCATGGTGCCCTCCATACCTCTTAATTGCCCCTTATTTGAATGCCATGATGAGGATAATTAAAAACTTAATTTCAAAAATTGAATTAATATTCAACCACACATCTCAATCTTGAGATGGATGGTTGAGGTTGATTCTGATCAAATCTAAAAATCTATAAATAGGAGGCCTCACAACATCATTTCTAAGCTTAATTAGTGCACAATTATAATGTAGGATTGGTTCTAAAAAGATTCAAGCAACTAGTGTTATAATTTCAAATTTATTCCAAGCCAATCCAAGCCACAAGCCAAAGGTGCCAAGAAGAGATGAAGGTAGCCACACTCTATTGAAGAAGAACTCTTGAAGCACAAGCTGAGCAAGCCACCATTACAAAGGCATTTGGAGCATCCAATAAAGGTGAAATAAATTCTTATGTTTTCATTCCTTGCTTTTAGTTGTCCTTGTTATTTACTTTTTTAAACTAAGCTCTCCCTAGTGTCTCAGCCTAGAGATGTTATGATATTAGTGTGTTTATTTCATCTTGTTTTCATTTTGGAACTAACACCATACTAACCATCCTCTCTTGAATCAAATTCTTAGATCACATAATGGCATGCCCGGTGGGACTAAATGCATCCCACACATGAAGAATATCATTTTTCATCTTTAAAATCTTTATCTGGATCATTAAAACTCTTACAAATTGATTTTCTAACTTTATTTTGCCATTTTTTATTGCCACAGGTTTACACAGTAATCGACATCAATAGGAAATACTGACATCAGCTACTTGGCTCAACTGACAACGGTTAGCAAAAATGACATCAGTTAGATCTTGGTTGGACATTGTCAATGTCAGTGGTATATAACTGATGTCGATCACTTTTTTTTCTTAAAAACACAAACCCAAGAGCTATTTTAAAATGCTTGGTTTGGGGTCATACGGACTTCATTTTAGATGATTTTTTTTTAAACCATGTGTTTTCTCCTAAATTTTAAGAATTTAGAATTAGTTTATCTTAAAATTTCATATATTTTTTACAAAATTTGTAAAATATATTTAAAATGTTTTTAGTTTAAGTATTTGCTTTTAGGGTGATGCCTTAAGGGTAGATAGGGAACTAGCAGATTTCAAGTTTAATAAATCATGTTTTATAACATATTTTACATGTTTTAAAATGAATTAGGAATATTATTTTGGTTCTTAAAGTAAAATTTAAGGTTATTAAATAAGTGTTTTTATCATTAGTTTTCAAAGTTACAACTAAGACCAAGGGGTAAAATAAACACCACCTCATTTTCATTTGGGATTAAAAATGAACTCATCTTTCCAAGATTTTTGTCTTCAATAGTCGCTTGATCTAATTTTTGTTTGGCAAGAAGATAGATGTTGTGTGTATGCTCTTCCATTTGTCCCCTTTAGGGAACCCTTGGAATCAAAAGCATCATTCTTATTACAAGTAGCCTAGTCTAAGGCTTAGAAAGAATGTCGCCTAAAACACTCCCTAAAAACTCACCAAAGTTTGGGTGATCTTGAAAATGACCCTAAAGTATTTCTATTTTATGTTTTTTTAATTTTCATGCAAACTTGGCTTGTAAGGGGGACTTCATCACCTCCCACAAGTTCTTTAGAGAAGCTTTGACCTGGGGTTTCATCTCCTGACATTGACTTCATTTGGCTCTTTTGGAATTGCACATGGGACATAGTGGCACTTTGGACATCACACTACACTGAGTGAACAACATGATTTAGTGGTTGCAAAAGAGACTAGACCTTTTTATAACAAGCCAAGTGATACAGACCCAAAATCTGTGCTTTTCTTTTACATTATTTAGCATGAAAGTTATTGTGCAATTTATTCTCCTAGAGACATTTAAAACTTGCAAGTTTTAGTCAACCCCATTTTTCCATATGCTTGCTAGGATTTAGATGATTATACTTAGTGTATTTTAGTCATTTTTATTTGGTATGTTTTGAGACTAAAAACTTCTTTATTTTTTCATAAAGCCATGTCAAAACCAATTTGTCTATACATCACTCTTTTGTCTAAAGAGGTGTTATGTCATCTATTTTACACCACACTTGTAACTTGAAATTTTTGCTAAAATTCTTTGTGTGTGTGTCATTTGAGTTGGAGAGGGTCATGTTATGCTTCCCAAATTATGTCAAACCATTTTGCCTTTAAGTCTTTGAAACATAGTATTAACCACATCATTCAAGCATGTTTACGCCGTTAGGTTGCTCAATTTATTTTAAGACTTATTTCACCTTGTATATTAAACCATTTTTTTTAAATTAGGTCAAGTATACCATTTGGACCTTTGTCTTGTGTTGTCATGTTGTCTAATCTTGTCTAGCCTATTTGTTTGAATCCTAGTTTTTAACTTTGAGTTTTAAATTAACCTTGTCAAGTTTGGATTAAAAAATTGATTGATTTCTATTTAGGCCTTAATTCATGGGGCTAATACATAGATATTTATCTTTTGGGTTACATAAATTCAATTAATTGATTACCCAAATTTGAAAACTATTGATGGTTTATTTGTTCAATACCTATCTTTATCATTGTTTGTGCCTTTATTTGGGAAAACATAGCCTTTCTTAAAGATCCTTTTATCTTATGTCTTATGCCAACTGATCATGTTTATGTTTGATTCCATGTGTCGGGTCTATGTCAAAATTATTTCTAAACTTGTTAGATTAAATCAAATCACATCAGCCTTTGTTTCAAGTCTAGCTTTTGACGTTGTTTGGCCAAGAGTCCTAGCACATGTCTATTTTTTTGAGCCTAGATTTTGACTCTGCATTTGGACAAAAGACCTAACAACTCAAATTTTCCCTTTCCTAGTTTAGACCTTGTTTAGAACAATTTGACCTAGACCTTTGACATGATGGTTTTTATTCAGACACTTGACCTTTTATGCATATGACATTTGATGTTAGACATTTGGTGTTAGGTTGTTTAATGCCAAGTCTTAACACAAATCATTTTGGAGATACTGCTCCACTTTCAAAACATATTAGAGATACGAATCCACCCTTGCGACCAAATTAGACCAAGTTTGAACCATTTTTCCTTTGGACATAGTTTCAGAGTTTGTAGAACTCTAAGCCTTTTTATTTTAAAGCTTTCATCATTTACGCGTATATGTCTCACTACACTTCTTATGATAAAATGGCTACACAAAATGACTTTTATGGATTTTTTCAAGACCCCAAGTATGTTAATATGGTTTGTGAGATATATTTCTATCCACCTCATATTAATCATTCATGGGGAAAAAGTCATGAACTAGCTCACAATCCAACTTGAGACTTAGATTGGTATGAAGAGGCTTGTGAGGAGGAATTTGAATACCAACCTACAGATAATGTTTCTTGGGATATAGATTCATACCCTCTTTGAAATAATTAGAACGTGAAACATAGTCAAGAACTATTTTATGAGCCAACTCATAACTAGGATGATATGGTTTATGAGGAAGACTTAGATGCTTTTGCTTATGTAAGTAATAAATCTCCCCCACATCATACCATTTCTATTTCATCTCCCAAACTCCTAACCATTTCTATACTAGGACCTCATCCTTTGGTTTGTGTGAGAAATCAAGCTCCATAATGCCCCTTCATCATTTTAGGACCTAGTCCTTTACCTTATGTGAGCAATCATGTTTCATACCGCCCTATTGTTATCATCTCATGAATTTCTCTTTTTTCTAATGGGACAAATCATGTTCCCCAAGGCCCTAACATTATCCAACCATGAGTCATTCCTCATCTAGTGCCAATCCCAACCAAACCTCAACTGATCTAATCATTTAAAGACCAAGTTGTGTTCAAAACTGGTATTTTCCAACTCATTAGAAACCAAGGCAGAAGGAACCAACCAATCCAAGATGTTTCTATTGAATCAACCATTTTTGATAAGTCACCTTGTGATAAATTACCTACTGATCCTATACCAGTTGTCAAGGAGTCTCACTCTAATGAGCCCATCTTTGTTGTGTCACTTCTTAATAATTATAACTACCTTTGGGAAAATCATTACCTCGACCATGTGCCTATTTTTAAAGAGCCTCCTATTGACAATCTAGTATTTGAGGATTTGTCTCTTGACTTTTTTCCATCCTAGAAGAGTCTCACTTTAACAAACCAATTTTTGTGGAGCCCATTATGCCATCACAGGATATTACTTATCCAAAACCAAGAATTAAGTAAGACATCATTGTAACAAAGTACCCATCAGATGAAAAATTAGAGTTAGAGTTAGGTTATATTCTTGAATAAAAATCAAATTTAGCATCAAAATAAAAATCAACATCAGTTGTGACATCAGATTTAGAGTCTCTTGAGTTAGAATCAAATTCAGAAGAAGAATATGTTCATGGTTGTTACAACATTAGTTATGCATGCCTCATAGATCAATTCAAATACATTTGTGGTCCATCTATGGTTTTTTAGGATGAGTATTTCAACATCGACACAAGTTATCCTAGTATCTTCTATGAGGATTATGCAGCTTCTCCCCATTCCATTACCATTCCATAGGCCATTACCATCAACCAAAATAGCCTTATTATTTACATTCCATCTCCCATAAGTGTCAATTGGGATCAACATAATCATACTTTCTTAAATTTCATCCATGGTGACATAGTAGTTGAAGAAGACCAAGGAGGCCAAGACCACATTCATGTTACAAAATAACACTCTCCTTGTGACACTTTTTCAAAGGTGCTAAGGGATAATCAAAGTAATAACTTAGCATCTTCTAGTGACACTTTTTTGAAAGTGTTAGAAGATAATCAAAATCAAAAGTCCACATTCCTTTTTTAAACCTTTTCGAAGGTGCTATGGGACAATCAAGACAACTTCATTGGTGAAAACTTCATTGAGGCACCAATAGCTGAGCACAAAAGTTCTTTACAACTTGATAAAAATAAAATCAAAATAACTTCCTATCTATGACCTAATCAAATGGTAGCTACCCTTAAGATCAAACAATAATAAAATTTGGTGGTGCTATGGAGAGAACAAATCTTCAACCCCACCACAACCAAAGTTATGTTGAATCTAACATCAATAACATCATGTGACTGAAAGTCCTAATTTTCATTTGTTTCTCCACCATTCCACATTCCATTATCATCTACTATTCCATTTCAAAATCAGACCCACCATCCATTAGTTGTCCCTATTTACCATCCATGGTCACACTTTCCTTTGCATAGGCTACAAAGATACCTTATCTTGATGCTTGAAGGAATTAGAATCAATGACCAATGAATATCACAAAAACATTTTTGGCAACCAAATATTCAAGCCATTTTTGATAGAGCAGCTATTTAGATGAGGTGTAGGATAGAAATTAACATGATTGAGTATTTTTTTTCATTTGTTGATTAGGACGTGCATCTCCATCTTAGAAAGAATAACATAATCATATGTCATTTTATCATACCCAAGACAAAAATATGTATCATACCATTTCCATTTGTACATATCCATTTGCCATTATAAATCCTAGCCATTTACCCCATCACTTAGGGGCAACTCACCATTTTATCCAATTTATCAAACCATTATTATCTATCAAAGACCATTCCATCCTATCATTCCATTCCTATCTAGACCAAAGCCTATTTTTAGTCATCTTACCCAATCCTATTTTGATCTTGATTTATTTGGTTCTTCCCACACCTTTTGTGAGATTTTTTTGATCAAGTTTCAATAATAAATGCAATTTGTGTTTCAATGATAGTTTATGAAAGTAGTGTGATAGTTGATCTGGCAAGATATCTTTCATCCTATCCATGTTTATTTTTGTGATCTTGATTATAAATACCTATGGGTAAATTAGTATCATTGACCTATGTTTTTGTATCCTAGTTATAACTACCTATGGGAAAACTAGGGGCAACACTTGTTTATTATGCATTTTCACATCACCTTGCCTTTGTTGTTTTCAATTGACGGCCATTTGCCAGATTTGAGAACATGTTGGGACCTAGTTGGTTTTTTCCCCACCTTTTGTGTGGATGGAATTACTATGACTTGAGGTCATTTTGGGACTATGTGGGTCATGCTCAAATCATGTTGAGGTCACCTCAGTCCTCCTTTCCATACACTCTTACTGTTTTGTGAGTAACTTAAGCCAAATGCTCTTGCCATTTTGTGAGTAGGTTTCTTGTCATTCTCTAATGAGTTAAGATACCTCAAAATTCCAAAAACATTCATAACATTTCAAAAATCCAAAAACATTTATCCTATCTAAGCCTAGTCAGTTATCCTCGATTCACCTTACTAGGGCATTATCATTGTTAGGATGCTTTCTTTTGATTTTATTTTTAGGCTTTCTATTTCTTTGTTTATTTTTTGTTTTTCTATTTGTTTGTTTGTTTATTCATTTGTCTATTTGTTTGCTTTCAACACTGTTTCCTCGACTCAGTCTATATGTATTCATTAGGTGATTCCTTACACATATTATTCTTGAGTCCATCCATATTCATGCATTAACATTGTTATCATGGCTTTTATCATTGGTGAATTATTTTTTGAATGTTTATTGGATTAGGAGTCAATCCTTATGCATATTTTGGCCAAGTCTTCATGGTGTTCTATCATAAATCCTACCATCACATGCTACAACAAAAATTATCTTCACAAAAGTCTATAATCAATAGAGTTATAGAAGTGTCTCCTTAGCACCTTGGAAAATCCTTCCGTCCCACCCCTAATCAATATTAACCCATATGAACATTCTATTTGTATCATTTCTAATCAAGATGAGCATCTCCCCATTAGTAGGTACACCTGAATCATTTTTATATATCAATCTCATTCTTCTATCCATATTTTTCATCATTTTGTGTCCACTCATCTTTAATCTATATTCTAGGTTATATCTTTGAGTTATGCTTGTTAATCAACCATAATTGGGGCACAATCATCTTAAGCCAATCTAAGTCATCTTCATGATTATAACCACCTATGGGTAAATTATTATTTAGACTTTTACTCCTAATTATAACCATCTTTGGGCAAATCAACATCATTTTTACATTAATACATGCAAGCATTTTCTCATTTGGATTAATCTCAACCACAGGTTAATTCCACATTTTTTCTTATTTCTTTTTGAGGGACCATCCATCAATAATTTTGATAGCCACTCCCTCAAGGGGGCATCATCATAGGCATCCCAAAAATCATTTGGAGCTTTGTTATTCAATCATCATCTTCTTTTTGGCATATAGGCCATTTCTCATTTTTTGAGAAGACATTGCTTTGCCTATAGTTTGCAACATCTTCTCAAAGAGGGGTAAACTGTAGACACCTAAAACTAGCCACAAATAACCTCTAACCAAATTTTTGGCTAGTTTCCACCTCAAATGCAAAATTTAGCCTAAAAACATGTAAAAATGCTAAATGATGTGAAATTGACATATTCAATTGCCAATTTTGGCTAGGGTATTCCTAAATGGGGCAATGAAATTTATGGGCTAGCTAAATTTGATCAATTTATTTCGAGTCAAAATGCCAAATTTGCACTTACATGCTTTGGACTGCTCTTTCCTATCAAATATTTTGCACAACACTCATGCCTTTATTATTTGTTGTTGGCAACATCCTAAATGGGAATACGCATCCAATGCATCTAACGTGGACTTCCAATTCTAATCTAGTCAAATTTAGGACCAATAATAAGATATTCTGATCAATTTGAGTAATTTATGCACAAAGTAATTAATCATGCTTAAGAGCTAATTAACCCAAATCAAGACAATCAAAAATTCCATGGAAACTTGTTGAATACTTTGTTTTGGAAATGAATATTGAATATCTACATCATCAAGTGACCTCATTTCTTGGGAAGACATCCTTAGGTCATAAATATCATGATTCATGCCCTCCATGCCTCATCAATGCCTTCCATGATGCCCTCCATGCCTCTTAATTGCCCCTTCTTCTAATGCCATGATGAGGATAATTACAAACTTAATTTCAAAAATTGAATTCATCCTCAACCACACATCTCAATCTTGAGAAAGACAGTTGAGGTTGATTCTAATTAAATCCAAAAATTGATAAATAGGAGGCCTCACAACATCATTTATAAGCTTAATTAGTGAAAAATTATAATGTAAGATTGGTTCCAAAAAAATTTAAGCAACTAGTGTTATAGTGTCAAATTGATTCCAAGCCAAGCCAAGCCACAAGCCAAAGGTACCAAGAGGAGATGAAGATAGCCACACTCTATTCAAGAAGACCTCATAAAGCACAACTTGAGTAAGCCACCATTACAAAGGCATTTGGAGCATCCAAGGAAGGTGAAAGGATTTTTTATGTTTTCATTCCTTGATTTTAGTTGTGTTAGTTATTTGCTTTTGTTAACTAAGCTCTCTCTAGTGTCTAGGCCTAGAGATGTTATGTTATTAGTATTTTTATTTGATCTTGTTTTTATTTTAGAACTAACACCATACTAACCATCCTCTCTTGAGTCAAATTCCTAGATCACATAATATCATCATAGGCTTCTCAAAAACTATTTATAGCTTTGTTCTTCAATCATCATCTTCTTTTTGTCATATATGTCATTTCTCATTCTTTGAGAAGACATTGTTTTGCCTATGGTTTTTAACATCTTCCCAAATAGGGGCAAACTATAGACACCTAAAAATGGTCATCGATAACCTCCAACTAAGGTTTTGGCCAGTTTTGACCTAAAATGCACAATTTGGTCTAAAAACACTAAAACATGTTAAATGATGTGAAACTGACATATTCAAGTGCTAATTTTCACTAGGGTATCCCTAAATGGGGCAATGTAATTAATGGGATAGCTAACTTTGATCAGTTCATTCTAAGTCAAAATATCAAATTTGCACCTACGTGGTATAGACTGCTCTTTCCTATCAAATATTTTGTGCAAGAATCATGCATTTGTTATTTGTTATTGGAAACATCCTAAGTGGGAATATGGTTCCAATGCCTCTGATAGTGCCTTCTAATTCTAATCCAATCAAATTTAGGACCAATAACAAGGCATTTTGATCAATCTAAGTAAGTTATGCATAAAGTATTTAATCATGTTTAAGAGCTAATTAATCCAAATTAAGGCCTAATCAATAATTCCATTGAAACTTGTTGAATACTTATTTTTAGAAATAAATATGAAATATATTCATCATCAAGGAACCTCATTTATTGGTAATACATATCTAGGCCATAAATGCCATAAATACCAAGATTCATGCCCTCCATGCCTCATCAATGCCTTCCATGATGCCCTCTATGCCTCTTAATTGTCACTTCTTTCAATGCCATGATGATGATAATTACAAACTTAATTCCAAAAATTGAATTAATCCTCAATGACATATCTCAATCTTGAGATGGATGGTTGAGGTTGATTCTGATCAAACCCAAAAATCTATAAATAGAGGCCTCACAACATCATTTCTAAGCTTAATTTATGAAAATTTATAATGCAGGATTGGTTCCAAAAGCTTCATTAAACTAGTGTTATAATGAAAAATTGATTCCAAGCCAAGCCACAAGCCAAAGGTGTCAAGAGGAGATGAAGGTAGCTACACTCCATTGAAGAAGACTTCTTGAAGCACAAGCTGAGAAAGCCATCATTACAAAGGCATTTAGAGCATCCAAGGAAGGTGAAGGAATTTTTGTGTTTTCATTCTTTGATTTTTAGTTGTGCTTGTCATTTAATTTTGTTAATTAAGCTCTCCCTAGTGTCTAGGCCTAGAGATGTATTCTATTAGTGTGTTTATTTTACTTTATTTTAATTTTGGAACTAACATAATACTAACCATTCTCTCTTGAGTCAAATTCCTAGATCACATATGGCATGCCCAGTAGAATGGGGTGTATTGATTTGTCATTTTGTGAGCTTGAACCATTTGGTGTCTCATCATTATCTATTGAGTTGAGACACTCTAAAACACTTCAAAAAATATTTGTAAAATTCATTAGAAAAGAACAAAAACATTGACCAATTTTTGCCTTAAAGATTCTGGGAACCCTTACTAAGTTACAAAAAAATTACTTGTCACTTAGTTTCACCATCTTTCTTGGCCTTTTTTTCTCATGCACTTATAGTTTTTCAAGATCATTCCCATTCTTATATCACATCAATTCTATTTGTTTTCATTAGTTATCACATTCCTCCTATTCCTTGGGAGAACTACATTTGGCCTAAAGTTTTTTTATTTGATATTACATCTATAGAACTATGTAGGCAGCATCCACTTGCCTAGTTCATATAGAGACAGCTTAGCCACCCCCTTCCTTTTCTTTTATTCCACCATTTTATTCATTTGTTAAGTTGTCACCTATTTTCTAGGGGCAATGTTCGTAGGGTTTTTATTGTATTATCCATTTGTTTGTTTTTGTTTAAGTTTTTTGTTTGTTTATTTTTCTATTTGTTTGTTTATTTATTCACTTACCTATTTGTTTGCTTTCAACACTATTTCCTCAACCTATATGTGTTCATTGGGTGATTCTTTATACACATTATTCTTGAGTCCATCCATATTCATCCATTAACATTGTCATCATGGTTTTTATCATTGATGCATTATTTTTTGAATGTTTATTGGATCAAGAGTCAGTCCTTATGCATATTTTGGCTATCTCTTCATGGTGTTTTATCATAAATCTTACCTTCATATTATACAATAAAAATTATCTTCACAAAGGTCTAAAATCAATGGAGCCATAGAAGTTTCTCCTTGACACATTGGCAAATCCTTCCATTCCACCCCTAATCAATATTAACTCATTTGACCATTCTAATTGTATCAATTCTAATCAAGATGAGCATCTCCTCATTGGCAGGTACACCTGAATCATTTTTATTGATCAATCTCATTCCTCTATCATATCTTTCATCATTTTGTGTCTACTCATCCTTAATTTGTATTCTAGGTTATATCCTTGAGTTATGCTTGCTAATCAGCCCTAACTGGGGCATAATCATCTTAATCCATTCTAAGTCATCTTCATGATTATAACTGCCTATGGGCAAATCATTATTTAGACTTTTATTCCTAATTATAACCACCTTTGGGCAAATCAACATCTTTTTTACATCAATGCATGAAAGCATTTTTTTATTTGGATTAATCTCAACCACAGGTTAATTCTACCTTTCTTCTTGTTTCTTTTTGAGGGACTATTCATCAACAAATGTGATGGCCACTCTCTCGAGGGGGAATCATCATAAGCTTCCCAAAAACTATTTGGAGCTTTGTTTTTCAATCATCATCTTCTTTTTGACAAACAAGCCATTTCTCATTCTTTTAGAAAACATTGCTTTGCCTATGGTTTGCAACATCTTCCCAAATAAGAGCAAATTGTAGACACCTAAAACTGGCCACCGATAACCTCCAACCATGTTTTTGGCTAGTTTCCACCTAAAATACATAATTTAGTCTAAAAACACTAAAACATGCTAAATGATGTGAAATTGATATATTCAAGTGCTGATTTTGGCTAGGGTATTCCTAAATGGAGTAATATAATTTATGGGCCAGCTAACTTTGATCAGTTTATTTTGAGTCAAAATATCAAATTTACATCTGTGTGCTCTAGATTTCTCTTTCCTATCAAATCTTTTGTGCAAGACTCATGCCTTTGTTATTTTTTTGTTGTCAACATCCTAAGTGGGAATACGGTTCTAATGCATCTGATAGCACCTTCCAATCTAATCAAATTTAGAACCAATAACAAAGCATTCTAATCAATTTGAGTAATTTGTACATAAAGAACTTAATCATGTTTAATATCTAATTAACCCAAATTAAGGCCTAATCAATAATTCCATGGAAACTTGTTGAATACTTATTTTTGGAAATTAATATGGAAGATATGCATCATCAAGTGACCTTATTTCTTGGGAAGACATTTCTAGGCCATAAATGCCACAAATATCAAGGTTCATGCCCTCCATGCCTCACTGATGCCTTCCATGATGCCCTCCATACCTCTTAATTGTCCCTTCTTCCAATGCCATGATGAGGATAACTATAAACTTAATTCTAAAAATTGAATTAATCTTCAACCACACATCTCAATCTTAAGATAGATGGTTGAGATTGATCCTGATCAAATCCAATAATCTATAAATAGAAGGCCTCACAACATCATTTCTAAGCTTGATTTGTGCAAATGTATAATGAAGGATTGGTTTCAAAAGCTTCATGAAACTAGTGTTATAATTCCAAATTGATTCCAAGCCAAGCTAAGCCACAAGCCAAAGGTGCCAATAGGAGATGAAGGTAGCTACACTCCATTGAAGAAGACCTCTTGAAGTACAAGCCAAACAATCCACCATTACAAAGGCATTTAGAGCATCCAAGGAAGGTGAATGAATTTTTGTGTTTGTATTCCTTGATTTTTAGTTATGCTCATCATTTTCTTTTGTTAACTAAGTTCTCCTTAATGTCTAGGCCTAGAGATGTTATGTTATTAGTGTGTTTATTTACTTTGTTTTCATTTTGAAACTAACACAATACTAACCATCCTCTCTTGAGTCAACTTACTAGATCACATTAATTGAATCTAGGCATACGGAAGATAGACTACTTTACAAAATCTAGGCATAAACAAAAGTTTTCAGTATGAATAAAGAATTAACCTAGGTTACACAACCTAAAATTGAAAGATCAATGTCTAGGCCAAAATTACACAAGACATAGGTCTAAATCAATCAATGTTTAGATTTGGACTTATCAAGGTTAATGTCAAGCTCAACTTAGAAAACTAGGCTTCTAAAAATAGACAATAAACTAGATGAAGATGAATGACATAACAATACGAGACATAGATATAAAAAGCACATGCAAATTTGGTTTTAAAATTGGAATTTAGACCCAAGGTAACAAGTATTTGAAATGATTTTAGCATCATAATGACATTATTGTGCTCTAAAAATGTGACAACATGTCTATTTCAAGACTCAAAGCCTCAATACTCAAAGTGAATTGGGCATCTTAACAACACCATTTTCAAACAAGTGACACACACAACAATGTTTGTCAAAAGACTAAGGCAAAGGTATGGTGTCAAATGGATGGTGTGATGACTCCTCAAACAAAGGAGTGATGTATAAATAAGCCTCATTTTGAACATGGAAAGATAGACAAAATAGATAATTCAACTTAAGACCATGTAAGAAAGGATAAAATGACAAAAACACCTAAGTGTAACATCTTAAATCTTAAAACTGACAAGGTTGCATAGTACTATCAAATTTCATAAATATACTTGATCTTGGGAAGATTTTAATTTTTAATCCAAAAAGTAAAAGTACATGAAAAAATAAGGTTTTGAGGCCCTCTCTTCTTCAATATTTTATACTATGACATGAAAATTTGGGCTACTTGCCCTACATCAACAGTATGTCTGCAATAAGTGGCATTTTTCTAAACTATCAATTTTTATTCATTTCTAGATGATCCCAAATGTGGAAAACACTAAAGATTTAATCATGTCATTTATATCCATGTCAATTAACTTATTGTGAAAAGGTCTTGTCCTTTTCACAACCACTACATTTGTCACTTGCTCAGTGTAGTGCAATGTCTGAATTCTCCCTATGTTTCAAAGCCAAGTACTACTAACAGAGTATTTTTTAACCATTAAAAATGAATATCTCAGTGGGTCACCCTCAATTTATATACTCTAATATGGAGTGTGTTGAAATGATGCTAGGAGATGAATTCTCAGGTCAACACTTTCCTAAATAACTCATGAGGAGGTGATGAACTCCCTATCACAAGTCAAAATGCATGAAAAGTAAAGACAAGTGAAAAAAATTTATAGTCATTTTGAGGTTACCCAATCATACAGAGGTGGGGAGGGCCTTAGCAACTTTATTTTCACACTTTTAGAACAAAGTAAAAAAAGGAAAAGAGTGAGTATTTTTGGTCACCCAAGTTCCTTTTGATAAAACAAAGACTTTCAACAAACATAGAATGAAAAACTCTTATGAGTATGTAACTAATGTGAAAGTTCATTTTATGGCACCAAAACAAAATATGTTTTGAAATTTGAGCCCCTTGGCACTTATTAATGAAAACTTTGAAAAATAAAAATGAATTAAGCAAAAAGATTATTAAAAAACCAATTTTAAATGTGAAATTTACAATATTAAAGTGTTTTAGATGTTTCCTTATGGACTTTGTGTCCTAAAAAACATGTTAGGGAGTCCTTGGGCTTAAAATCACATCATAATTGAACAAATGACTTGTTATATTTTACTCTCAAGTTTTTAGTTTTTTACACAAAGTTTAAAACCATAGAAACATAGTGCAATACCACAACTCTCTCTGCATAACCACAATTGTCAACACAATACCATAACATGTGTGAAAATAAAATATTAATGTAATATCACTAGTCTAAGTGAAAAACCATAGAAATAAAGGCATTGTCATTACTACCAGTGGCACAATATTACAAATTAACACTATTAGCATGAAATGGTTAACTCTTAACCATGGAGGTTAAATACAAAACCTCATAAATATTTCAATATCATGATTTGCAAAGTAGTGATATTATAATATCTTTACTTTTTAGGTAATACTATGATTTTCAGAGTCACAATATTGTAATACCATGGATTTACCTGTAAAAACAAATAATTAGCCCAAAAACTATAGCGATTAAGAAAAAACTGTGATAGTTACGATAATATTGTGACTCTAGAGAGTGAAATCGTGACTACACAGAGAAACTTTGTAACTTCCAAAAAACATCCTTTAGCCTTAAATTTTTACCTATTTTGATCATCAAGCTTAAATTTTTACATGAAAATTATTAGGATGGTACTCTAAAAGGCTTTAAGAATAGCTTTGTAGGGTGTGGGTCCCACCGAATGAGCCAACATATGAACAAAGATTATAATAGAGGGGAGGTTAGTATTGTGTCAATCTCATAAAATAAATGAAATGAACACACTAAATTCATAACACCTCTAACCTAGACACTAGAAAGAGCTTGGGTAACAAAACTAAATGAAAACATAATAAAAATATAAAATAAATAACTCTTTTGCCTTCCTTGAAGCTCCAAATGGCTTGTTGAATGGCTTAACTCCACTTGTGCATCAAAAAGTCTTTGACAATGAATCTTACTTGGATCCTTCTCTCCTTGGCACCTTATCTTTGATGTTGATTGTCTTAATATTTGGGCATGATAACATTACTTGCATGAGGCTTATAGAGAAAGTCATGCATAATAACTCTACAATATTCGAGCTTAAAAATGAAGGGGTATGGATTTGTATTTATAGCCTTGAGAATTAACTCTCACCTAAGGTGAGTTAAGGTTGAGTTTAGGCTTGGAATGAGTCAAACTAACCCTGAGTGAGTTAAAATAAATCTAGTTGAGTTAATAGTTATCATGTAATTATTATTTGAAATTACTAGGCATGGCTCTCAAATTAGATATTTTAAAATATTTTCAAAGAGCTTGACAACTCATAAAAGCAATGATGAAAGGCTTGATATTTTGATTTTTGGAATTTCTATTTTTAGATATTCATTAATTTTATATGAATAATTCAAATAAGCACTTAATATTATTTAATTAGATAATTGATTTTGATTAGCCTTTTAGCTCTTTCAAGATTTGATATTTGTTCAAGTGTCCCACTTAATGTGTCCATAGGCCAAATTAATAGTTTTGATGCTACAAGGTGATTAGGGATGAATCTTTGAGAGGTTATTGTTTCATATGATAGAATACCTCAATTAAGGATGTCTCAATATGATTCTGAGTATTGATGATTGATGCACAGGTATATTTAAAAAGTTTAATGATTCTTAGACTTAATTTGTAATAATTGGTAAGAATCGATCTAAAGTCTGTTTAGAAACCAGTTGTGGCCAGAATTGGATGTCTATAGTTTTTCCCTATGTGGGAAGGTGTTGCAAGTTATAAGCATAGTAATATATTCTCAAAGAATGAAAACATCATGTATACCTATGATTTTAACTGTAATGGATGATCTCTAGATGCCCCCTTTAAGGAGAGATCAACAAAAAAGGGTCAATGTTTAGTCCCTCAAAAGAAGGAAAATGATGGGATCAAAAGTTAAAAGGGGTATACAAGACTGATTTGCCCACATGCAATTATAATCAGTAGTATAATGAGCTGCCCTAGATAAGTAGATAAATATGATGATTTGCACATAGATGGTTATAATCATCACCATAGTAGAATAAAGAGATAATGATTATCCCAGAGGTGGTTATAATCATCAAAAAAATGATAAAGGTAACAAGAGAATGATTTGATCAAAGGCAATTATAATCATTAAAAGGAAAAACAATGATTTTCCCATAAGTGGTTATAATCATTGGTAGGATACAAAGATGCTTCAATTGGGAGGATAGATATAATGATTTGCCCTAGGAGGTTATAAGTATTATCACAATGAAAACTTGGCCTAGTTGGGTGTAAGAATGAGAATGATTTACCTAAAAATGGTTATAATCATTAACCTCCAGATAGATCAACACATAATGATTTTCTCATATGTAGTTATAATCATTGGATTTACAGGTGGGACAATATACAATAATTTTTCCAAAGGCGGTTATAATCATTAGCATAATGATGGTAGTATAATGATAAATTGTAATAGGGGATTATATTTTGATTCCATACTCACAGATTAAGAGTAATTGTTACAAAGGAGAAATATAAATTTAGGAAACTTGCTAATATGGAGATGCACATCTTAACTAGTAAGTATTAAAATATATTAATGATTAAATTAATTTGTATGTGGGTAATGATGTGGGTAGATCAGAGATTTTTTAATTAACCAAGGAGAAGTATCTATGGCCTCATTATTTATAAGATTCTCTAAGCTGATTTTTGTTGTAGCACATGATGGAAGGTATCATGACATAAAACACCATGATGACTTAGTTGAAATATGCATAAGGACTGACACTCCACTAAACACTTGAAAATAATACGCTAATGATAAATACCATGATGACAATGTTTATGTATGAATATATATGGATTCAATAATGCACAAGAAATCACCCAATGATAGGTTATTGCTATACATTTCATTTCACCAATAAATTGTTGGAAATATTGTCATTGATGTCAAAGGTCTAGAATTTTTGGTGATAAAGGCCCCATTGCATTTAACGATGTTTTTAATAGATATATCTTGGCTAATGTGTGTTAATATTTATTTAATATTAACGAATATATTTTTAGTTGCATATGAGACAAAAGAAGGGCCTATGGAGAAGTCAAAGAGTCACGGGGTAAAGACAAAAGAAGGATGGGATGCATTTTCCCATGAAGAGTCATCTTGGGGAATTTCAAGAGTCACCAAGTGAAGACAAAAGAGGAAGGGCACAATTTCTCATGAAGGGACACTTTGAGGAATACAAAAAGTCACCAAGATAAGGACAAAAGAGGGAATGACATTTTTGCTCATGAAGGGTCACCACATGACTTTTCAAAGGCAAGGATATGAAGGGTCATACAAGTTTGGCACCATTTTCCATGAGAATTGAAGGGTCACAAAGGGGAAAGGCCAAAGGTCATTTAGAAAGCTATAAATGAAGGCTTGAGAAGCCATTTATAATATGTGTGAGAGAGGTTGATTTGATATTGTAATATCTAGCTTAGAAGAGCATTTGAGAGAGAAGAATATGATTTGTATTTGTTATATCTAGCTTAGAAGAGCAAAGGTGAGAGAGAGGAAAGAGATATTGTAATGAACTATCATTTGTTGAGATAGCAACATTGAGAGATAGTTTTGTGGTACACACAAAGGGGTTAATGCTCCTGTGAGTTGGTGCTCATGAATAGTTTCTAGGTTGGTGCTCAGCAAAGGGGTTAGTGCTCCTATGGGTTGGTGCTCATGAATTGTTGTTAGGTTGGTTCTTGACAAAGGGATTGGTGTTCCTGTGGGTTGGTGCTCATGAATTATTGTTGGGTTGGTGCTTGGCAAAGGGGTTGGTGCTTCTATGGGTTGGTGCTCAACAAAGGGGTTGGTGCTCTTGAAAGTTGGTGCTTGCAAATATTGTTTAGGTTGGTGCTTATTCATATACTTGAGATTGTTCTCCATGGTTTTTCCCACATTAGGTTTCACATTATATCTAGTGTCTCTCTCTATCTTGTGTGGTGTTTATTGTTTAAGTTTTATTGCATTTTTTGAATGTTTGATTAAGTTGAATTTTATTAAGGAAAAGTTTTATAAGATATATGATATACTAATTCACCCCCCCTCTCATCCTTTGCTTAACAAATGGTATCAGAGCAGGTTCTTTTTTAAAAAGTTTTACAGCTTGAAGGTAGATCAGGAAAGCATGATGGCTGGGTCACAGGAAAGATTTTCTACAAATAAGGCACATTTATTTGATGGGATGAATTATGCTTTTTGGAGCATGAGAATGAAGATTTATTTGATGGCCCTTGGATTCGACATATGGAAAGTAGTGGTGGAGGAATACGAAGAGCCACAGACATCTGTAATTACTCTAGCAAAAAAGAAGGCAAGTGACTGTAATGCTAAAGCTTTAAATGTTATTTTATGTGGTTTATGTGAATCTAAATTTGTTAAGGTTATGCAATGTAAATCTACTCATGAAACTTGGATAAAACTTGAGAATATTTACAAAGGTGATGGAAAGGCTTAGCAAGCTAAGCTTCAGACTTTTAGAAGATAGTTTGAAAGTTTGAAGATGGAAGAAGAAGAAGATATAACAAGTTATCTTTTTCAAGTTGATCAAATCATAAATCAGATTCAAGGTCTTGGAGAAGCATTGAAAGAGTCAATGGTGGTACAAAAGGTTTTGAGATCTCTACCAATGAGATATGATGCAAAGGTTTCGGCAATCGAGGAAATGAAGAATTTAGCCAAGCTAAAGATGGATGAGCTTCATGGTATACTCACGGCATATGAGATGTAGATAGAATAAGACAAACCCTCAAAGAGAGAAGCAGATTTCAAGACATCAAAAAAAGAGAAAGCTAAGATTCAAGAATCAAGTGATAGTTCCAGCGATGATGAAGATGACAACGGAACACTTTTTATTCGCAAGTTGAAAAGAGAAACAAGTACATATCAAGGAAAATTACCTTTAAAATGTTTTAATTGTAAAAATATTAGACATTTTTTAGATAGATGCCCAAATAAGAGTAATGATGATGAAGAAGAAAAGCCTACATACAAGAAGAATTTCAAAGGCAAATTTAAGAAGGGATTCGAGAAAAAGAGCATGTATTCTAAGGATCCTAGCTCAGTCGAAGATAGTGGAGTCAGCGATTCAAAAGAAGAAGAGATTTTATTCATGGCCATACATGAAGATGATCAAGAAGAAGAAGAGGAGGAAGCTAAAGTGAATGTGAAAGGAGAACTCATTTGTGCCCTAGAAGAGTTAAAAGCTGTTGAGAAGAAGAATCGAAGATTAAAGTACTAGATCGAGAAAAATGAACAAAAGTCAAAGGAAATGATTGAAGATCTACAAGCACACTTTGAAGAAGCCAAGAAGAATGAAGAAGATCTCACAGCACAGTTGAAAATAGCAAGAAAAGAATGTGAAAGGTATGTTATTGAAATTGCCTCTTTAAAATAAGATATTAAGAAAGCAATCAATGATAAAGTAGTTAGTGACTCAAAATTTGAGGATAGCACTAACATATTGAATAAGATATTGGAATGTCAAAAAGCAAATTTAGATAAGACAGGGATTGGATTTGAAAAGAAAAAGAGCTATGCTGAAGCTCTTACAAAAGAGGAAACAAAAAGGGGAGAAGTGAAGAATACAAAGGACATTTCAAATAGAGAAGGTTGGAAGGAAAAAAGCTACAAAAGGCAATTAGGTCAGATATATACAAACAAATCTTATTTTTATGGCTATTGTTTTTATTGTAATGGATATGGTCACAAGAAATTAGAATGTAGAAAAAGACCTAACAATTTCAGAAATAAGGAGAAAGAAAGTCAAGTAGAGTCAAGCAGAAGCCACAACTCTTTTGCTCATCTATCAAGCTTTGATGAAGAGACCATAATATGCTATAAGTGCAACAACTTCAGACACATATCTTAGTATTATAAAAGTGTGTTTGAGTCAGTCAGGAAGGATCAAAGTTTCAAAGCTTTGTTCATCAAGAAGAAGGTTTAGACATGTTCATGGCAGAAGAAATAACCTGAAGATTCTATGTTGGTGTAAATAGCTTTGCATGTAAGAAATAAAGATCAACCATGGTTAATTAATAGCAGATGTTCAAGGTATATGATAGGAGATAAAAGTAATTTCATAACTCTAAAGAAGATCAATGGTGGCACAGTGAGATTCAGAGACAAAACCACTACCAAGATAGCTGGAAAAGGTACTTTGAGTTTGTATTATGGTAGAACTAAGACTAAGAATGTTTTATATGTAAAAGTTCTTAAGCATAATCTATTGAGTGTTAGTCAAATATGTGATCAAGGATACACATTAAAGTTTCATGCTGAAGGTTGTGAGATTAGAAGAAAAGATTCAAATGAGTTGATTGCAGATGCTCAAAGGATAGGGAACAATGTTTATGTATTGTCAGATATCTTCTCAAAGGGATGATCAAAGGATACATACAAAGATCTGCAAGAGGAGTTGGGAGTAATTTTTATTACTTCCTGCCATTGATGTTCAGCATCAGTTGAGGGGGAACTAAGTGTTAGCTCTAGGTAGGCCCTTTGCCATTGATGTCAAAGAAGGAGAATAACAAGTACAGGAACAGGTGCAAAAATAGGTACAAAGAATAGGTACAGGTTGCTACAGTAAGGGGGAGTTACTGTATGTTTTAAGATGACAGGATATGCATGTTAGGACTTGTTCCAAAGTCTTAACATTAGGTTAGATTTTTGGTAGGTAATAAATAATTATTGTAAATGGGGCATGCATATTTTAGTAAAGACACCCCAATAAAATAAACTTACTTAGTTTAATTATTAGGTAGTTTTAATATTTTATATTTATTAATTAGAATTACCTTACGGGTTGTTTTTTTGTATTTAGTTGGTTATAGGATTAGTTGTTTTTACCGGTCATTGGTAAAAACTATATAAATCTATGTTTGCATTGTAAAAGGTTTAATGGAGTAAAGGCACTCTTATGTACTTAATTTTTTGAAATTAATAAAATACTTGTGCATTCACACTAAGTGGGGACAAGGTTCAACCTATTTTGGTTCAGGAGTTATCAGTGGTATCAGAGCATGGTTATTTTGGGAGCACGGTGAATTCAAAGAAGCAAGGTGAAAAATCAATTCACGTGATATCTTTTGGCATGAAATAAAGTATGCCATATAAAATGAAATTTTTTTATTGGTTTAAATGTTTGAAAAATTATTAAATTATTTTAATTTTTTAAATATTATTCACATTTAAACCTATATTTTTCATATATCAGAGTCTGGTCTTTTTGATCATTTGATACTCCATTTACCTATGTTAAACCTCCTCATTTGGCATAAAAAATGAATTTTTAGTATTTAATGTTATTAAATTCATTGTTTTTTTACCAAAACCAGATTTATATAGCCTTTTTATTTGAGAAAAACCTCTATAATATTTATTCATGGCTACCTTTGGTATTTCCATTCATTCTCAGGCCTCTTAATAGCTAAAACATCTACAAATAGTATTAAATCCCTATTTTTGCATTCAAATTAAAAATCTGCATTTTTTTTTGAATTTGTACGGCCTATTATATGGCCTTCCAATGCCTAGGCTTCATTTTGAATCCATTCCCTGCAAAACATACCTTGAAAATCTGCAAAAACTCAATAAAAATCCTTTTTATTCAGCCTGTATAGATTTGTACGGCCTGTAGGAGAGAGAGCAGGGGATAAAAACATCCAGGAGTAGCCATGGCATCTCAAGGGAAGAATGGCATAGTATAAAACTTAGCAATTTATTTTTGATATTTTTAAAGTTTGATTTTCATTAAATTTGCTGTGACTAGGTCCCACAGGAGATAACTTGGAAAAGAAGCTATAAAAAGGGAAAAAATTAAAATTATTTACTCATGTAATTTTTTTTCTCATACACAAAATCTGGTATAAATAGAAATTTTTGAGTATAATATTCTGTAAATGCTCTTAGAGCAATTGGTTAAGCTTATTTTGTTAGAAGCTTGCAAAGGAGGAGGTCAAGGGTTCAAATCCCTTCTTTTTGGAGAAAGTTTTTTTTTTTTTGCTTTGGAATATGCTTTTTTGAAAAAGAAATATTCTCTTTTAAGTCAAAATATTGTAAAACGCATACTTATTGTATTGTGTTATTTAATTTTTTGAAAAAGGCACAGAATTCAATCATATTTCTTTTGCATTGTTGTGGTCAGATAAGGGTGTAATTGGTGAAATAAGGTTGTAATTTGGTGAAATAAGGGTGTAATCATTGATTTTTTGGTGTGGTTAAGTGCAAAACCCATCAAAAATACTTATTTTTTTATTTTACGCTCTATGCAGAGGTTAAGTGCAAAACCCCGTAGAAGTAGTGTCTTGTGCAGTGAGTGTGATATTTGTTTCATTTATTTTGAATTTTGTCACACGTCTCTATTGCACTTATTGTCATTTTAAAATGCTGAAAATTCAAAATTTGCTTTCAGATGGTGATAGATTAACAATTTCTAATTATTCAGATTGGAAATGATTGATGGAGGCTTCACTAGTTTTTAATGAGTTATGGGATATTGTTAAGAATGAAAATCCCACATTGCCAACAGAGTAGGCTAAATTAGATATATTCAATTTGCGTGATTCTAAGGCCTTAGCTCTCATTAAATGTTGTTGTACTCGTGATATGTATGCTCATATTGAAAATTCTCCTCATAGTTACACTGCATGGAAAACATTGTCAGATTTGTATGATAAGAAACCTAAGCATAAGAAGATAGATATTCATATGCAGTTGTTTACTTTGTCATTAGATGAAGATGGGGATATAAGAGAATATATGTCTAAGTTGAAAAATATCAGTACTGAGTACACTAAAGCTGGTTTTGGCAAACTAGATGATGACCTCATAGTTACTGCTACTTTGAAAGGACTACAAGGGTCCTATAAAATTTTTGTTGAAATGTTGCATGTCTCTGACAAGATCACAGGCATCACCTTTGATAAGTTAGCTGAGTTGCTCATCCAACATGACCTCTCTCTACACAATAAATCCAAGAAAACTAAAGAAGCCCATGTTTTAGAGTCAAATCCTAGTTCATCTTCATTTGGGCATCAAAATAATAGAGGAAATAGTTCTAGAGGAGATCGAGGTTACAGAGGAGGCAGATATCAAAATAGAGGTAGGGGTCATTCAAATAATCAACAATCTAATCAATCACATTCACATGAAACAAGTGATCGAGGACATAGTCACAACTCATATAGGGGCAGAGGTTGAGGTAGATTAGACATTCAGTGTCATAAATGTGGAAATTTTGGTCACATTGCCTCATAATGTAGGATTCCTTTTGATAAAATTTAGAGGACACAAAAAGTGACTAAGACTAACTCTGCTCAATATGTTGATCATGACTATGATGAATCTAGTAATGTTGCCCATGAATTTGCATTCACTACTTTGGGGCACATTGATTATATTGAATATGAGGCTAGAGATGAGCTCATAGATGTTTGGGTTTTAGACATAGGAGCAACCAAACACATGACATTTAGGAGAGATTTATTTTGGTCTTATAAGGAAGCTTCTCTCTCTCTAGTTTCCCTAGTAGATAATTCTATGCATACACCACTAGGACTTGGATCTATTCAGATTCTTCTTCTTAATGGGTCTATAAAATACTTGGAGGATGTTTGGTATGTTCCCACATTGAACAAACACTTACTTTCTTTGGTAACTATTTGAAAGAAAGGTTATCAAATTGTGCTTGAAAATGGGCTCATTTGCATCAATTCAGTGAAAGATGATTATAAAATAATGTATACAGGATATGAAGATGGATTCTTGGTTAGTTTGCATTGTAAAGTGCTTCCTCCCAATATAGAACTTGCAATAGTTGTTGACATAGGTACAGGTACTATGTCTACACAGCGATTATGGAATCTCCACTATGGACATTTGAATATCCACTCTTTAGTGGATTTGCAGAGATATGGTATGGTGAATGGGTTGCCTACTTTTCATAAAGATAGTATTCTTTGTGAGTATGTGTTTTGGGTAAACAAAATCAGGGAAATTTTCCTAAACAGTCATCTTGGAGAGCTAACAGATGTTTACAGTTAGTTCATAGTGATGTATGTGACATGAAAAATTCATCCATTGGTGGGTGTAGATACTTTGTCTTGTTTATTGATGACTTTTCTAGATTGACTTGGGTATTTTTTATGAAAAACAAATATGAAGTTTTTGCTAAGTTTGTTGATTGGTTACACTTAGTCAAAAAAGAAATAGGTTCACATTTGGCCACTCTTCGTTCAAATAATGGAGGTGAGTATACCTCAAATGAATTTTTAGATTATTGTCGAGAACATGGAATTCATCGACAATATAGTAATGCTTATACTCCACAACAAAATGGAGTATATGAACGAATGAATAGAATTTTAGAGGGCATAGCACGTGCCATGTTTCACTATAAACAACTTGATGATAAGTTTTGGGCCGAAGCTATTGGTACTGCAGTGTATTTTAGAAACAGGTCCCCCACAATTGCACTTTTGGGACAAACTCCATATGAGGCATGGTATGGGTTCAAACCCAAAGTTAAACACTTGAAAGTGTTTGGATGTGTTTGTTTTGCTTTGGTTCCTATTCAACATAGAACTAAGTTGGAACCATGAAGTCAAAAATGCATCTTTCTTGGTTATTCTAAAGATAAAAAGGGGTTTCATTTGCTTGCACAGGATTTAGGCAAATTCATAATGAGTCGAGATGTAATATTTGATGAGTTTGGGACTATGAACACTGTAGAGATTGATCTCAACTTGATAGATTAGAGAGGAAAAATGCAAAAAGAGATAAGGGTTTGAATAATGGAGATAACTCTTTGAAGTTATGGTATGAGACTCAAATTCCTTCACTTTCCTCTCCATCTACAAGTTCACAAGTTGATGACTTAGAATTTGTTGAAAATTCTCTAAGTCCCCCATCGAATAATGCACCTAATGAGAATTTTGGAGTCCTTGATTTGAATAATGCTTACCAATGGAAACACTTGGTGATGATATAGTCATTATAATAAATTTTAAGTATCCAAAATGGGCTCAAAGTACTTTTTCTAACTTGACAGTAGATGAAGTTGGTTTAACAGGGCCCAGGAATTTTCAAAATTAGGTAAACTATGTTATGCTTATTACTACTTCTTCCACTGAGCCATCCACTTTTGAGGAGGCATCTACTAAACATGTTTGGCAACAAGCAATGAAATTTGAGTATCATTCCATACTTACATGGGTTTTAGTTGATCCTCCTCCACATGTTAAACCCATCAGATGTAAATGGGTTTATAGGCCTAAGTATAAATTAGATGGCTCCATTGATAAACATAAGGCACAACTTGTTGCAAAAGGATATACGCAACAAGAAGGTATTGACTATGAGGAAACATTTGCACCAACTGCCAAATGGCACACTATTCGTATGGTACTTGCCTTAACAGCACAAAATGGTTGGAAAGTACATCAATTGGATGTTAAAAGTGTTTTTTTAAATGGTGATTTACATGAAGAAGTCTATATGAAACAACCTCAGGGTTTTGAATAGGTGGGTGCTGAACACAAAATATGTAAATTGAGAAAGCTTTGTATGGGCTCAAACAGGCACCCAGGGCTTGGTATGAGAAAATGGATTCATACTTGAAATCTATTGGTTTTCATCATAGTGAATCAGATGATACTCTCTATTTTCGAGTGAAGGGTAAGAAAATAGTGATACTAGTTCTCTATGTTGATGACTTGTTTATCACAGGTAATGATGAAAACCATAACAAGTCTATGAAGAAGGAATTAAAAGATGGGTTTGAGATGATAGATCTTGGACTTCTTCACTACTATCTAGGCATAGAGATAACTCAGAAAGAGCATATTATTTTCATTTCACAAACTAAGTATATTTTTGAGTTATTAGAGAGGTTTGGCATTAGTGATTGCAAACCTGCCCTCACTCCCATGGAAAGTAACTTGAAATTATCTAAGGATGATAGCAGTGACTTTTTTGATGGCACCACATATAGACAATTGGTGGGAGGTTTGATATACTTGATGACTACCAAGATCAATATTTCATTTTCAATTGGAATTTTATCTAGGTTTATGCATGAGCCTAGAGAAATTCATTGGCATGCAGCAAAATGAGTACTTTGTTACCTTCAAGGAATGAAAACATATGGCCTTGAATACCACTGCAATAATAACTTTAAACTTGTTGGATATTGTGATGCAGATTTTAGCAAATGTGTGGATGACAGAGTGTCAACCACATGATACACTATGCATATGGGTTCAGCTTCCATTGCTTGGTATTGTAAGAAGCTGGATACATTGGCAAATTCATCAGCAAAATCAGAGTATATTATAGCATGGGATGATTCTAGAGAAATTGTTTACCTTCATCATATTCTTGAAGATATTCAAGTTTCTCAGTTTGCTCCTACATAGTTATACATTGATAATTAGAGTGAAATCAAGATGTCCAAGAATCCAGTGTTTCATGCCAAAACAAAACATATGGATGTCAAATACCATTATCTGTGAATGATGGTGGCAAATAAAACTCTTGATTCAATATATTACCCAACTACCAATCAGACAGCTGATATCTTCACAAAACCCCTTGACAGAATCAAATTTGAAAAATTTAGAAAAATGCTTGGTATGTGTCCAAAGCCCTAACTTTGGATCATAGGGGGTTTGTTAGGACTTGTTCCAAAGTCTTAACGTTAGGTTATATTTTTGGTAGGTAATAAATAATTATTGTAAATGGGGCATGCATCTTTTAGTAAAGACGCCCCCATAAAATAAACTTAGTTTAATTATTAGGTAGTTTTAATGTTTTATATTTATTAATTAGAATTACCTTACGGGTTGTTTTTCTATATTTAGTTGGTTATAGGATTAGTTGTTTTTACCGGTCATTGGTAAAAACTATATAAAACCATGTTTGCATTGTAAAAGGGTTAACGAAGTAAAGGCGCCCTTATGTACTTGATTTTTTGAAATTAAAAAAAAATTGTGCACTCGCACTAAGTGTAGACAAGGTTCAACCTATTTTAGTTCTGGAGTTATCAATACAAGTGACAGGATGTGGCAATTTCAGGATTGAGGTTGCCATCAATGACAAAGGGGGAGATTGTTGGAAATATTGTCATTGATGTCAAAGGTCTAGCATTTTTGGTGATAAAGGCCCCATTGCATTTAATGATATTTGTAATAGATATATCTTGGCTAATGTGTGTTAATATTTATTTAATATTAACGAATATATTTTTGATTGCATATGAGACAAAAGAAGGCCCATGGAGAAGTCAAAGAGTCACAGGGTAAAGACAAAAGAAGGATGGGACGCATTTTCCCATGAAGAGTCATCTTGGAGAATTCCAAGAGTCACCAAGTGAAGACAAAAGAGGAAGGGTGCAATTTCTCATGAAGGGACACTTTGAGGAATATGAAAAGTCACCAAGATAAGGACAAAAGAGGGAAGGACATTTTTGCTCATGAAGGGTCACCACATGACTTTTCAAAGGCAAGGATATGAAGGGTCATACAAGTTTGGTGCCATTTTCCATGAGGATTGAAGGGTCACAAAGGGGGAAGGCCAAAGGTCATTTGGAAAGCTATAAATAAAGGCTTGAAAATCCATTTGTAATATGTGTGAGAGAGGTTGATTTGATATTGTAATATCTAGCTTAGAAGAGCATTTGAGAGACAAGAATATGATTTGTATTTGTTATATCTAACTTAAAATAGCAAAGGTGAGAGAGAGGAAAGAGATGTTGTAATGAACTATCATTTGTTGAAATAGCAACATTGAGAGATAGTTGTGTGGTATACACAAAGGGGTTGGTGCTCCTATGGGTTGGTGCTCACGAATAGTTGTTGGGTTGGTGCTCGGTAAAGGGGTTGGTGCTCTTGTGGGTTGGTGCTCATGAATTGTTGTTGGGTTGGTGCTCGACAAAGAGATTAGTGCTCCTATGGGTTAGTGCTCATGAATTGTTGCTGGGTTGGTGCTCAGTAAAGGGGTTGGTGCTTTTATGGGTTGGTGCTCATGAATAGTTGTTGGGTTGGTGCTCAACAAAGGGGTTGGTGCTCATGAATAGTTACTGAGTTGGTGCTCAGCAAAGTGGTTGGTGCTCCTACAAGTTGGTTCTTGCAAATTTTGTTTGGGTTGGTGCTCATTCATATACTTGAGATTGTTCTCCATGGTTTTTCTCATATTGGGTTTCCACATTATATCTGGTGTCTCTCTCTATCTTGTGTGGTGTTTATTGTTTGAATTTTATTGCATATCTTAAATGTTTGATTAAGGGAAAGTTTTATAAGATATATGATATACTGATTCAACCCCCTCTCAGTATATCTCATGCTTAACATCAATGGATTGGTGTCATTTTTTATTAGATCCAATGTCCAAGGCTATGTGTAATGAGATTTAGATATTTAGGTTAACAGTTCATTGTTTAGGGGGTGTATACTCTATTATTGATGTCTAAATCCTAAGGGCAACAAACAAAATTATAATCCTATGTTGTAGAAAAGGTAAATCTAGAAAGTTTTGCTAATTGAATATCCCCTATGGCATCCCTTGTTAAAAGGATTATTCCTTTCACATCATCAACTTATAGAACTTAAACATCTAGCATAAGACACTATAGTATCCTCATTCAACTTGATCGACTGGGTAGGACAGTGTTGTATTTTAGAATGTGAGAATGTTGATTGCCTATTGTCATCCAAACTACTTCCTAACATATTCTAAACATGAAGATGAATAAAAAAAACTTTCCTATTAACTTTTACTCTTATGAGAATTGAAAGACACACTTTGCATAAATGAAATTCACTTGTATTAAACTAAAACAAACTTTACATTTAATGAAAGCACACTTGCATTAAAATAAACACACTTTACATTAAAAGGAAAATCACATTTTTAGTAAAATGAAATATACATGTATTAGAAGAAATACAATTTTAAACTATAAACTAGAAAATCAATTGTCCTAATCTTTGGAGAGAAGTGGTCCCTTGATCCTTCCTTAGAACAAGATTAGATTTAACTCAGTAGTGGAATATAATGTTGTAATTTATTAATAATTCATTATCAAAAGGAATATATATAGATGTTATGAATTTTATTGCAAACCTACACTTGAATTTTTTCTA
Source organism: Torreya grandis (assembly GCA_037957365.1). NCBI lineage: Eukaryota > Viridiplantae > Streptophyta > Pinopsida > Cupressales > Taxaceae > Torreya > Torreya grandis. Next base: position 1,540,928 of record JARHVA010000448.1, read on the forward strand.
ATTTTATTTTCTCTCTATTTTATTATCTTGGAATGAGGAGACATGTACTTAAGACACATTTCAATGACTATTCTTAGAATATAAAATTTGGTGATCTAAATAGCAAAATCCTCTTATTTAAAATATAATATCTAGGAATCAAATCCCATGCTTATAGGAGGTGTTGGACCTGATTCAACTAATAATAGACCAAGTATAACTAACATAAATATGAAGAGATTATGCACAGATTTACAAAATAGAAATACATTTATATTTGGATCATTTTCAGACTATTATTATGAATAGTAATGTTTAAAAGAAGATATCTAAAGAGGGAAAATCTATATATGTACAGTAGATATCATTAGAGTTTCTATAAAAAAAATTAGAGTATAGTTGGGCATATTTAGAGTGCAGTTAGGTGTCTTCAGAACATGACTAGATAGGGATTTGGAGCTTCATTGAAATGTATTTAGAGCTATCTGGGTGATCTTTGAAGCTTCAATAGAATGTTTTTAGAGCTACCTAGTAGATCTTTAGAGCTCAACTAAGGATCTTCGTAGCTCACTATGTTCTATGTTGAGTCTTCAAAACTACTACCAAAACTATTGATGACTTCTCAAAATAATCCCACCATAAAGATGTGTCTCTATATCTAAAACTATACTCATTTCATCCAAGTTAGACATAAATAACAAGATAGAGAATCAATAATGTATCATATAGAAACAAAATATAATTATACTCATTTCCTACTTAGATGAGACCTTAACTATTAAATGTAATGCAATATATAACCAAGAGGCAACACTTATGGATAATTTATATGAGATATAATGAGCTATATACAATGCTCATCATTTTATCCCTACACTTTACCTTTTTCAAGTCCTCTTGAAAACTAGGGGAGAATTTTTCTTTAATCCAGGAGTCATAATTCTAACCACTAGTTGAAATCATAAATTTGAAAATGATGTCCCCAATCATAATTATTTCTAGGTAGAAACCCCAAATCTCTTACCATATTATATAACAATGCTTAATATTCTAATTCTAATTGATTATGCTAATTCTTCTAAGGAGACATGGGACAAAGAAGAATATGTGGCCTAAATCTCATGCTAATACAAACATCTGACCCTTCTTCCAAGATCTAAGTGATATTCTAACCATGTGCCCTAGCTCTCTAGAGACTCTAACTGATGGTAGTAGGAGTCACGAATTCCTTGATTTTCATGGCAATAGGCAAAGTATTACATCTAGCCATACATGTTATGATAGATTTGGAGGAATGTTAGCTCATAAAATCTCTGAAGGCTGCTACATTTTTTCTTAACAACTCATGATACTTGTCTTTCATGTACATGTAATACAAAGGCAGAAGGTAGCAAGAAGTTTTCAAGCTTATGGAAATTAGGGTCTTATACATAAGCATGTAGTATTATATAGTTTTAATAAATGATTATGTGTTTGTTCCCAAGCAGTTTGATTTCTCATAGTGGAAAAGAAAGTATGTAATTATGTTTCTCCCACAAATAAGTTAACTAAAAATTCAGACTGGTGTCTCAATAACATATTACAAAGATAAAACTCACAAATTTGATCCTATCTTTTTGTAGTGATTTTTAAAAATATATACATGAATATATGTTCATATTAAATAACATGGGGAAAACCAAGAGAAATCAATTGCATTTTTCACTTATAAAATTGTTCATGAAGAAATAAAACATACATAGAAGAAGGTTTTTTGCAAGATAATAATTTTTCAACAATTTCATAAATCATTTGAATAGAAGTCTGAGCCTACTTCTATAGACATCTAATTCTTAACATCATTTTTGTTGAAATTGTCAATCTTACTCGAATTGGACTTAAATGCACATTTTAGGTCAAAATCCATAAAATGTGCTAAATAGTTCAAACTTATCATTTACAAGTGCCAATTTAGGTCAAAGTATCCCTAAATAGGGCAATGCAATTTATGGGCCAGCTAACTTTGATCAATTTATTTCGAGTCAAAATTATGATTTCACCTTTTTGTGTTCTAGATCACTTTTTTTTTCTAATTCATTTGTACACATCACGTATATTTGCTATTTTGTGTTGAAAACATCCTAAATGAGAATATGATTCCAATGCATCTAATGTCATCTTCTAATTCTTCTTGAGTCAAATTATAACCCCATAATATGACTTTTTAACCATTTTGATTAATTGAGGGCTAATTTCCAAATAAATTGCATAAATGTTGATTAACCTTGTTTAAGGCTAATTGATCCAAATCAAGAGCTTAAGTGGATTTTCCATGAGAGTTGTTGAATATTTAATTTTGAAAATTGATTTTTATTATATGCATCATCAGGGGACGCCATCTATGGGGTGGCATCCATCAAGCCATAAGTGTATAAAATATCAGGATTATTAGTCTCTCATGCCTCTTTATTATCTCCCATGCCTCATTAATGTCCCTTCTTTCAAAGTCATGATGAAGATAATTATGGATTTTAATTACATAATTCAATTAATCCATTACCACACATCTCAATCTTGAGATGGATGATCATGGTTGATTATGGTCATTATTGAAAATATATAAATAAAGAGGCCATGGACATCATTCTAAGCTTGAATATTACAAAGTTACAATGTTAAATTATTTTCAAAATCCTTTGCATTTGATCATTGATTTTGTTTTCAAGCTTCATTGATAGGCTAGTTTAGTGATTCCAAATCATAAGCCTAGGTTTTGTGGAGTGTTCTTGAGACATTGGAGGAGTTTGCCACCACTATTGATAAAGACAAGGATGTTTGATCAAGGGAGAACATGATTTTAAACTAATTTTGGAGAATGGATTCACTTGAGAAGGTATATATTTATTATTTTCTTTCATTTGTCTTTCATTGTCATTAATAATTCCCACATGAATAGATAGGCTTAATTCATTTTGTTCTTATGCATTATTCCTTTGGTTTATTGGACCAGTGTTTAACTAATAATGTTATGTAATCCTCTCTACAACTTCAACTATTTCTGAGACTTTGTTTTGATTTTGGCATTCTCTACTTCTAAATTTTGAATCTTGTTCTAAACTTTCTTCTAAATTGAAATAATCTCATGAAGGGGTAGAGGAAAAAGAGGAATAGCTCTTGTGGTTCCTTTAGTCTATACAACTATCTCCCTTGTTTCCTTCTGCATAGCTTGTATGGCCACTTGTAAATTAGTATTTTGAGTTGGCAACTCCTGTATGCAAGTGTTTCATTGACCAAGTAGTGAATCCTTAATATTAATAGAGTGTTGTAGATTATCAATCTCAGAATCCTTACTCAAAATAGAGTATTGTAGATTATCAATCTGAGCATTCTTAATTACAAAGGAATTTTTTTAAGTGCTAAGTTCATGAGATTATGAGAATAATTGATTATGAATTTTAGTTTGTTCATCATTAAATATTGTTGTAATCACTTCTTGTGCTCAAACCTAGTCAAAATTATTTTCATATCACCTTTCTAAACTAGAAATGGTTTGGTCCTTACCTTGCAAGGTTGATATACGAAAATTAGCTTTGTTTGTTATTGTCAAATAGTTTCTTCATGTCATGATAAGGTCATATCATGTTGTAAATATTTGTCTCTATGAACATTCTGAGGAGAAGATGAAGCTTCTTCCATGAGTGAAGATTTACCTTTGTCAACTTTGGGAGGTAAGGTTATTTCTTATTTAGGTGCAATATCTTGTGTAGGGGTTTGTGTTTCTTCAATTGTTTGCTCAACATATATAAATTTTATGAGAGAATTAAAGCTTAAACTACCCAAAATTTTAGTCACTTGTGTATGTAATCAAAAATGCATCAAGTCTATAAATCAATCTTAACTCGGATAAGATAGATCTTATTTACACTTCAGATTGAGGATACATTAGATAATTGATAACAAGACCAATATATGGATCTTCTAGACCCAATTAGGGGATCTCTTATCACAATAATAATACTAGAGAGGTTTCCAAATCCTCTAGTCAAGTACAATAATGTAATAACCCCAACTAAACCCTATGTTTTCATATTCACTATACTAATAACAAGTAAAGTAAATCAATTTAATCTAGTGTTCACTAAAGTTTGTGGCATAAATTAATGATAATAAACAATCGAAGTAAACATGCATAAGAGACATACTCACATCAATGTATATGAAATCTTAATGCATGGAAGAGAAGTAAAAATGCATATCTATCTAATCTTACAAAGGAGGAACAAAGTTAGTAATACTTTCATTTGAAGATGAACCCATTGAGCCTCAATCTCTCCCTTGGCCAAGGTGTTTCACAAGAGGTTGTATGTAAATATGACAAGCATAAATCATCTCTAAACTACACAACCTATAAATACATCCAAAATACTTCTCCACAATACAAGATCTGTATCTCCAATGAAAGCATGAAACCCTAAGATTGCTCCTCAAGTAGAATGGTGGATAAGTAGTTGCACAATAGATCTTACTTCTTCTTCTCTTCACTTAATAATGATGAAATGATCTTGTATATATAGATAGATTTAACCTTAATCCCTTCTAAAAGTTTTGGCTGATAGGGTTGACCCAATCAACTTAGTACTGATATTGACAAATATTCACTAGGTCATGAGCTAGGTCAACCAAGAGCTGACCTAGACCTTAAATGAATTTCACTAATAAGAGTACAAGGTCAACCCAGTTGACCTAGTACTATAAACTATTGAAAGGGGTTTTAGGTTAGGAAAAGGGGTATAGAATGTGGTAAAATACTAGAGGAGTATATAAGATAGAATAATGAGCTTAGGGAAATGGTTTTTAGGGGACAAGTGTATAGATAACAAGTGTAAAAAGGAAAATAATCCTATGAAGCACTAATGGTATGCCCACTCCTTAAGACATGCACTCAGATAGATTGAGATTAAATGGGTTATTGTAAGATCGAAAGCATCAGTAATTGATAAAAGTTTGAAAATATTATGTGTAAACATATGACCTACTCGAAGATCATCACATGTCATGTAATTACAACATGAGATGGTTCAAGAATAGAACATGACAACACATAACATTGATGCTAAGTAAAATGTAGTAAGGAACAAATAAGATAAATGAAAGGATAAAAATTAAAAAAATATACCTTTACTTACCTTAGTGATGTAGATAAAAGAGATTGTGAGAGATGTGAAGGCATCTAATATAAGGAACATTAGGTGAACCTATAGAGATTAGTGTAAAAAAGAGAAAACAATCTAAATTTTTGGAATATAGGCATAGAGTAGTGGAAAATAGTTTTTATGACATCATGATTCCATAAATTTTTACAATTCAAAAAATGAGTGAGTAAAAACAAAGATATGATCAAACCAAGGAATATGATGGTAAATATTTGAAAGGTCAAGAATTGTGAATAGTAACTTCAAATAGGGTGAAAATAAAGTTATTTTATATTGTTTGACTTCTTTTGAGAGAAAAATAGAAATCTAAGCTACCTATCAAAAGCTAAAAGATCCAAGATGGTGAGGATATGATAGCTGAGATGAGGAGGATGCCTAACGGCTATAATGAGTGCAGCATAGGTAGGCAACTGATAATTTCAAACTTGTTTTGAGTATTTTATTAAAAATTAAATGTTTTATAGAAATTTGTAAATTATACTAATTTTAGAAATTGGAATGAACCCTATTAATTTACTAAGGGTACTCGAGGCCAAATGGAGAAATGGGTTGAAAGGAATAAGAGTAATAAATACCAAAGGCATTTATTACAAGTAGGTCAAAGAGTCAGTAGTTTGTACCAACTAGGTCGACCCAATCGACCTAATAGGTTAAGAATTTTGATTTGACAGTGCTGACTTAATAGGTATGGGTCAACTTAGTTTATTTAGGTAAAGTGATGACTTAGTATCTCTATACCAACTTAGCTAATTAATCCACTCTTTCAACTTAGTACTAATGGGAAAAGAAAGGGTTAAATTAGTTTATTAAGTCCATAAGGTTGACCCAGTACTATTTGGTCAACTTAGTATGTGACTAAGTGGATGGTATAGTATAAAAATGCAAAACATTAGCCAAAATAGTACATGAAGACCCGGTTTGATCGAGTAAGTACTGAAATGGCAAAATAGGCTAAGCATAGGTAAAATTCATCAAAAATGGATAGATTAAGGCATATTAGGTTCATTTTTGTTAAAATTTAAAAATAATATATTTGATTATAAGTGAGATGGAAGTCTAATACATATTTTATTATTTGATGGTTGTAGGTGCATCATAGATTCTTGCGATTAGTAAATGATTCTTAGCTACTAAATCTATTAGAGTGATTGATGGTGGATGATTGAGCTAGGTTAGTCACACTAGGCTTAGGAGGTATCATGAAGATGTGTTGAGTGTTATTGAGCATAGATCTAGTAGTCATGTTCCTAGGAGTTTAGGAGTGCTTGACTAATACCTTTAGGTGGGTATCACACTGGAGGATGTCTATGTTATACTTGAAATTCTAATAAGACAGACACTAATGATCATGGGGATATTGTATGGGAAAGAGGAGAGATGAGCATTAGTCTAATGGAAAACTTACTCAGATAAGATATATAAAAGGTAAAGGGTGAGCTTATTTGATGTCTATATAGCCTAGATTCTAGATATTTAGAAGGTGGTGATAGGACTTGTGACAACACAAGTGTTGTGCCATAAGTTAGATGGCAAGGTACTGTTATATATGATAGCCTTGTGTCAGTCCATTTTAGAGTAGGGGGTACTATATGACCTAGGTTCTATCATCTGGGCTCATCTCATGCATGATATGTATGGGATGTAATCTAGAGTGTAGAATACCATGGGGTTAATAACATTATTGAGTGTTTAGATATACAAGAGGTTCTTAATGTACCAACCAGTGGGGTTATCCCATGTGGTCAATGATTAGTTGCCTTGGGTGTAAAGATGGAGGTAGGATCAATTGTCATGGGTCATACCACAGGTGTTAGTACTATAGATGGTCACATAAATAGTTATCATATGATAGTCATATACACACATTGTGATATTTTGGCCAAAGTGGAATATGGTGGCACCAGAGTTAGTATGAGTGCAAATCATGGGCCTCTACCCATGGTGGATAGAGTTGTATCTAGTGGAACACTTACTAGGATAGTTTGGACTCCCTCACCCAACATCTTTGATAGTGGTGTTCACATTTTGGGCTAGACATATGAGAGAGATGAGGGGGAAAAGAGGAGAGGGACCACCAATCATGAGGCTAGAGATACGACTGTGGTGTGAGAGACCATATATTGGTTAAGCATGATGACCAATAGCTAGAGATGATATCGATGTGGATGTAGGAGTGCCATAGGTACCACAGTAGGAGGAATGGTGACCACCTTGGTCACACCAATAATAAAGACACTAATGACAAAAAAGAGTACATAGGGTGGTTATCCAAGATGACCCATCATTCAGCCCATGACAAATTTGGTCTATAAAGCCACTAGTGAGGTGAGGCTTGAGACGGTCATGGGTGGTGACCCCCGGGTTTGCATTAGTTGGGAGGAATTCCATGGATGAGGTACTCAAAGGACAAGATAATAGAGAGACCATGTTTGATATATGTGTAAATGGGAGATGATGATAAGCAACATCTGGATAGGTAATAAGTGGTTGAAATTTGTTTAAGCTTTGAAAAATAGAATACTAGTTGTATAAGATTTGATTGATAGATTATAGATAGATAAATTTTGAGATATATCTATGATCAAATATCTATCTGGTTTGAATTTTGAATATCTTATGGAGGAGGAGGAGACCAGATGGGGATCCCTGGTGAGGGTAAGACTCCATGATATCTTAGATGGGGCATTCACCCCATACAACCCTACCACATTGGATGATCCCATGGTACCATATGTCCTAGCTCATGTGAGTTAGTTCAAACTTGAAAGAGAGGTTATGAGGTGATTACAAGCATGAGGAGATGAGCTACATCCATTGGTAAGGGTGGGAGTAGGAGAGGCATAGGCATGACATTTCTTGGCTCAGGAAAGATCCACACATTTGGCTACTGCAATACAACTAGGATAGGTATAGGCCCAGGTGGCCAACCTACAAGTGCAAGTGATAGGATTGATATCTCAAACATCCTTTTTATAACATAATATTTAGAGGGGACTATCTAAGGAATCTATGGGAAGCATGGCTAGGCCATGAGATAGACATGATAGACCCCAACCTTAGAGCTGAAGTGATGTATTATTGTATTTTTATATCAAAAACACATTATATATATATATATATATATAATGTTTTGGTAATTTGATGTTTTAGATTATGTGTTTGTATTGTGGTTTTGGTTGTATATGCATGGATATATTTCTTTCTAGCATATGTATGTTGCTTTTATTATTAATGATATAGGAAATATATGTGTGGTGTTTTATTTTCTAGTATTATGTAGTGCACATGCATGGTTAAAAATAAATAGGCGAAAAAGACTTGGTAAAATGTAATCAATCAAAAATAAAGTACTACACACTATTGGGAAATGTGTAATTACAATAAATGACAAAGCATAATAAACCAAAGAAAATGGTCACTAAGAGGGAAAAATTTTGTTTTTAAACCGTGAAAGAACTTTTTGGTACCAAATTAAAATTACACTAAATCATGTTAGAAGTATGAAAATAATGTAATAAAATGAAAATCATGTGAAATATTAATGGGATAAAAGCAAATCAATTAAGTCAATCAATCCTACTAAATCACATTGGGAAGTATAAAAGAGAAATAAAAATTGGCAAAAATGGGTCTTAAGTTGATCACACTAATTCAAGTTGGGAAGTATGAAAAATTCAAGAAAAATGTTTGTATTTTTACATGCAATCAAAAAATAAGAAGATAATAATGATAGATTAATTAAGCATAAAACATACTAAATCAAGATGAGAAGTGTATATGCATAATATTTTCAAAATTTTATTGTCTCAATATCTCTGAGTGCATGCCTTAAGGGGTTCACCAAAAAAGGGGGGTAGACCTTAGTGATTCATAATATTTTTATTCCTTTTTCTACTTTCCATCAACACACTTATCTCCTAAAACCATTTACCCTAAGCTTATTCTCCTTAGTCCTACCCATTCCTCTCAGTTGTCATGTTTTATCCATCATTTTCTTGCTTTGATTCCCTTTTGGTTAGTCGGTTGTACTAGGTTGATTGGGTCAACCCAATATAGTTTAGGGGTATTTTTCACTTTCTTAGCTTATTAGCCTTTCAGCTGACTTAGCTCAGACCTAGTGAATTATCCCTGCAAACACACTGGGTTGACCCTATATAGCTGATTTTTCTAAGAGGATTTAGGGCAAGATACACTTATATATATATAGCTGATGTTTCTAAGAGGATTTAGGGAAAGATACATACATATATATATATATATATATATATATATATATATATATAAGTTCATTTCCCTCCATTTCATAAGAGAAGAATTAATAATGAAGTGCAAATTAACATATGATTATTAACCATTCTACTTGAGGAATAAAGCTTAGGGTTCCATACTTTCTTTGGAGATATGGATCTTGTCCTGTAGATAAGTCTTTTATATGCTTAGATAGGTTGTGTAACCTAAATATGATTTATCTTTGTTATCCTTACATACCACAATAATCTCTTGAAAAGTACCTTGGCCAAGGGAGAAATTGAAGCTCAGTGGGTTCATCTTCAAATGTAAGTATTCCTAACTTTATTTCTCCTTTGTAAGAGTAGATAGATAATGAATTTGTATTCTTCTCTCATGTATTAAGATTATGTCTACATTGACATGATTATATGTCTTCTAAAATATGTTTAGTTTAGTTGTTTTATTATTTCTAATGCTGACTTTGTGCCATAAGCTTTGGTGTGCACTAGATTAGATTTATTTTCGTATTACTTAGAATAGGTGAATGTTTTAAATCTTAGGATTCCATTAGGGTGGTTGTGCAATTGTGTTAGAATATACGCTTTAAAACTATTCTTATCATGATATGTTATGACAAGTGATCCCCTAATTAGGTCTAGTGGATCCCCATATTGGTCATGCTCCCACTTAACAAGTATATCCCAATAAAAAGTAGAGGTATGCTCTAGCTTCTCTGAGCCATGATTGATTTATATACATGATGAATTTATGATTGCATAAATTTTGTTGAAATTTATTTGAAACTAAGTCTTAAAGGATTTATTTCACTTATTTTCATTCTTTTAGTCATTATTTTTATCATACTCGATCAACTCTGTCAACCCAATTTTTTGACTTCTATGCACAAGTTTCCAAGAATAGGTAAATGGATCAACCCAGTCGACCCAGTATAGGTTTACAACATTTCAAACATCTATTTTATCCTACTAGATTGACCCAGTTGACTTTTTACATTTTTAGCACTCTCCAATAGGTTCCTACATAGCTTGATCAATCCTATCGACCTAGTTTGCAAGTTTTGCCAACATACTTCAAGGTTTTTCATCACTAATATTTCTTCAATGCATCTTTGATCTACCAAATTTACTTTCTACATCTATGTTTATTTATTTTCTATATTTCATTTCATAGTTTGCAGTCTCTAAAACTGCCCTTGCAAAGTTAACTAGATCAACCCTACCAACCCAGTTCTATGTTTTGTGTGTTGTCTAAAATGACTGGGTCAACCCTACCGACCTAGTTCATTTTTAGACCTTACTTATGTAATACAAGTTTGACCATGTTATGTATTTTGTGTATATAGTGTCAACACTATACCTATTTCAAGCTGGAATTAGCCTCATATATGCTAGTAATTAGCTCACACATTTCTTTTCTTATTGTTTGCATGCTTATAATAGATCACATAGTTTAATTAGGGGATTTTTATTTAATTTCTTAGTTTCAATATTTATATTTTATGCACACATGACCAAATTACAAAAACATAAATAAAAAATTTAACATTTTGTCTACCCAAGGCCAACTTACTTGGATTTCATCACCAAGGAAGAACCTGACTTGATGCTCTAGTCAAGTATAAAGCATCATTGATGGTATATTATGGATAATCTCCTAACACCCTTATCACTAAGATGTGTGAAATGAGGGGGTAATCCCTAATATTGAACTTGTATCATTTCCACTATAGTCCCTTTCAACCCAAACTACCTGAAACCATCCTTAGATTATTATCTAGTACCTTGCTTATAGCCAACTTCCAATCACATTAAAATTCACATCTCAATCATCTAATAAACATTCAGGTTGACCAATTAGTTATTTCTTTAATTTTCAAGTATATTTCTTGATCGTTACTCAATTATGTGCATAAAATTTTACATTAGCCAGTGTTAGTGTAAGGTTTTCTTTTGTGTGCTTCAATTAGAATGGCCAACATTAATCCAATTGAGTGTCTATTTCCTTTCAATACTTACTACTTTTAATTATTTGAAAAATTATCTTATTTTATTTTCACAATCTATTTTTAAGCTTCTTTAATTCCCTATCTTCTATACTGGATCGACCCAATCAACCCAATACCTTTTATGCCTTTTGTACACTATACTAAATAGATCCAATTGACCCTATATAATTTTACAGTCCCTATTTTTGTGTTAGGTTGACCCTGTACTATTTTAGTCACCTCTTTGTCCTTTGCTTTCTCATCTCTCTTTTTTCCCTTCATCATGTACTTTCTATTTGGTGATGACACTAAGTTACAGTCAAAAAATATGATGAAATTTACCAATCCTAATAGGGTCTCTCATAGATAGAGTAAGGCTCCTCTTTTGGATGCTATTAATATTCATATCAAAACTTGTATAATGAACTATGGGACCCCTCTTAATACCTCTCCATAATGTAATCCACTTTTTTCATTAGAAGACCAACCCAAACTAGAATATACCCCCAAAATTCTCTTCTTTATCACTAAATTATCTCAACATTGAGGAAACAATCCTTATACCATTTATTACCTCATGATTAGTGATCAAATTAAAGAGCCTCATTCACCTACTTATACATTCAATACTAGATTTGGGGGAACTACTTTCCTTAATTCTCAACCTCTTCCTTCAATTTTGACTCCTTATGCCATGACATCTTCTTCTCTAACCTCTTTTACCTCCATACCTAGTATCTCAACTAACATGGCAGGTTCTACATCTAGTTGGCCTATCATAAGATCCACTATCCTTAATCCTTCCACTAGTTCATTATTTTCTACCCAAAGCAATCATGCTTCTAGTTTTTCTTCTTCTCAACCATTCACTAGTCCATCTTTCACTACACAAGAAAAAATTTCCACTAGTGCGTCACATTCTCATAATTCATCTCAATCTCCTATAAACACCAATAGTGGTACCCAAGCCACTAATACTAACACAAATACCAATTCTAATGCTTCTAATATTAATCAAACATATCAACCTTTATTAAAAACTCTCAATCAAATGAATACCTTTGAAGTGCATAACACAAATCAAATGATGAGAATGCAAAACCACCTTCTTAATCTTCAATCTCATTCATAACCAATGGCTTAGAGCATACATAACTAAAATGTTCCCCCTCCTCCTATTCAAGATTATCAAGTCAATCTCATTCCTCAACCTCTTTTAGTCAATAAAACCATCAAGCATCTACAAAATAAAGCTCTCACTACTCAAATTGCCAACATTGATATAAGAGGTATAACACCTAAAATTTCTTATAATGGGTCAACCAATCCTACCCTTCACATCAAAACATTTGGAAATATTTACAAGGATTGGATCAAATTAAACACCTTTGTTGCTACAAAGCTCCTAGCCAAAACCCTCATGAGTGATGCCTTAGATTGGTATAATCAACTTAGAGCTCATTCCATTTATAGTTTAGAGGACTTAGTAAATGCTTTGGTGCAAAAATTCCAAACTGATGATCTTCCTGAAAACACTTTGGCCCATTTCATTACTTGCAAATAACATGAATGAAACTGCTCAAACCTTTGTTAAGAGATGGAAGACTTTGTCAAACAAATGTGAACATAACATGGAAAATGATAATATTTTTCATCTCTTTACAAATTTTCTCTTTCCTAAATTACAATATCGATTTTGTACTCTTTCTCCATACACTTTAGTAGAAGATATCGACCAAACTAAAAGACAAGTTTTCCTAATGTATCAATTTGAGCCACCCCAACCTTCTACAGGTCATTGTCTCTTACTCAAAAACAAAAATCATAATATTACTAATAATGGTGTTACCAATACTTATAACACCATTCACAATTTTCAAGCTATCATTCCTAACCCTTATTCGAAACCAGTTCCTTCTTCTCAACAATATACCAATCCTTATTTTTATTCACCAAATAACATCAACATTCACAAACCTCTATCCTCATCTAAATTTATTAAATGTCTACCTAGGCCTCTTCTATGAGAGCTTGACCATACTCATCCTATGAAATCTTGGTATGATCTTAACAAAAAAATTTGGTTTCATGCTAGTTAGGGTCATTCTCATGAGACCTATAGACAACTTCATAATTTAGCCATGGATTTTCTTCTTGGCCCTAATTTTGATCATGATTCTATTATTGAAAAGCATCAACAATCTTATGAAATTTATTTCAAGGACTATAAATCACATGATAAAACTCAAGCCTTGAATCAAGCCAATGCTCATTTGGCTATCTATAAAGATCCTTTACATAAACATCAACCTATTCAAGAAAATCAAGACAAGTCTATCCCTTCTACCAATAACATAGAAGTCTTGTTGAACCAATTTTTGAAGAGAAGGTGGTTAGCATGACTAATATGTGAAGGGTGGTGGCTTTCATTGACTCCCAACCTATCTACAATCCTCCTTCACATAAGACATACCATGTTATCCAAGATTCTTCTCCAACTCATTTAAATGAGTTGGGGCAAGAAGATCTTATCACTTTTGATGATCTAATTTTTTATTCCCCCTTGGATAACACATCCCATTCTATTTATATCACTCTTCCATCATCTTCCAATACTAATGATAACCAAGCTTATACTAAATCTTCTTCTTTCAATTCTTAAAATCAACTTGCACTAACCAGTTCATTATCTCAACATGTTTTACCACCTTGTCCCAAACCTTCTCCTTCCTATCAATATAAATTTCAATGCACTTCAACTTCTCCTTTTGAGGATATCCTTAATCACTATGCACCTTTATCTAAAAACATTCTTATGGGTTATGATGAATGGGATCCCATTGTAGAACTGACTAATCTCCCCTCTTAGATTATATTTCTTGAGTTTATGGGGCTTCCCCACGTCATCTAAACTGTCTCATGTAAATCTTATTCAAGATGAATGTCCCCCATCCTCCTCTATCAAGATGAGAAGTAGCTTTATCTAGATTCAAATATAGTATATTAGAACAATGTGAAGAGATGTCTATCAATATTGATGAAACTATAGACACTTCTCTTTCTCTATGATTTCCTATCACATCTATGATTATCAATGAGATTTTGATTTGTACAAATGATCCTCCCTTATTTATTAGTGTCTAAATAGGTGATATCCATGTTAAGCATGCATTTTTTGATGAGGGTTTTGGCATGTATGTCACTTCTCTTGAGTTTATTAAAACCCTTGGATATTCTGAATGTAATCTCAAGTCTACACACAACACATGTTAAGGATATGATAGAAGGCAAATGCCTCCTCTAGGTTACGTATATCTTCCCATTACTATCCCACCTATCATTGTCCATGTGAAGGTGATGATATTTAACTTCCTTCTTTCTTATAACATCTTGCTTAGTAGGTCATGGACTCACTGCATGAGATATATTGCTTCCTCTACTTGCTAATGTGTTACATTTCCTCATAATAGATCCATTTATAGGACTCAGGGTAACACTAACCCTTAGAATTTTGAAAAATTCCAAGGTCATGGTGTCTTCAAGATTCCTACTCTTGAGTCTTTGCCTAAAATTTCATTTTATGAGTCTCAATGTCTCAACTTTATCGTTAACTCAACCCAAGGTTATAGTGGGCATCCTGAGCTCATTGGTAACATTGCTACTACTCTCTTAGATTCTAATGATTATGAACCTGATGAGATTAACTTAAAGATAAAAACTTCTAATCTCTCACCTCATCTCATCTCATAATTTCCTTCTTCCTTGCAACCTCATTTTTACAAGCCTCCTTGCAATGACATTCCCATAGTCTTGACCAAGACTAGGAATTCTATTCACCATACTTCATTGGATGACAAGGTTATCCCTACCTATGTCATTGATCTTTACACCCTAGATTATGATGATGGTTATTCCTTAGATGATTCATTTTTAGGTGGTCTTGTACAGTCCCATGATGTTGAGATTGTCCATTATCATTCTTTTTTACTTCAGTCTTTTCATGTATGTCATCATTTTACTTCACTTATAGTTCTTGATTTCTATATTTTTCCTCTTTATCATAGGTTATAGATGGTGATGACACCTCCATTTTTAAGTATCCATGTAGGAATATGATCATGAATCATGATATGACCAGGCCTTACCATTTTTCTAGGTACCATGACCCTTGTAGCTAGTTTACCCTAAAGGTTAGTGCAACTCTCCTTAGACCTTCTATAGATCCCACATCTCCCTTAGTAGAGCCTATTATAGTTGAGCCTCTTCTCACTTTTTCTATATTTGATCTTGTTTTCACTCTTATTTTGGCTGAGCCTACCCTTAGTTTCAATGTTATCACTCCTTTTATTGAGCCTAGTCCCATTCCTTCCTCATCATCACCCTTCCTTGGTGATGGTTTGCTTCCCTTACCTAATATGGCTCCTCTACCCACCAAATGAGTTGATGAGTACTCTCCAACTTTTTCCACTCTTATTATACCTCTTTTCATGAGTGTTTCTCCTAAAACCACTCATAAGCATATTTGTTTCTTCCATGGGATAAATAATCATTTTTTGCCCATTATCATAACTTGTGATAATATATTAATACCTTGCATCCTTCTTCCTCATCATCAGATAAATACATAACTCCCCCAGAGTTACTTCCTGAGTAATTTCCTAAATATGGTGAGGTATATTATCTATGGCATCTATGTGGAACCCATCACACTGATCATTATCGCATCTTACAACAACATATCAAAGATCATCTTATATCCATTCTTGGACCTTTTTCTATTCCTACCATAGGTCATTCCCGCAAGAAGGATTCTCTTTATTATCCCATGGCTCTACCTCTAGTGGTTCCATCCCCTCTTATGGTCCCTTCACCACCTTTTGTGCCTCCACTCATGATTTCTTCACTCATGGACCTTCTCTCAAACATATATTTAACTCCACCAATGATTCTTGCATCTCTAGTATATCCCACTCCCATGTATTCTCCTGAACATCCTTCACATAATTTTCCTCCTCAACACTATCCATCGAGTATTCCTACTTTTTTAGTTGAGGAGATCAGAAGAGAAGTATTTTCCTAGTATTCATTGAATATTGATGAGACATTAACAGTAGTTCATCTCTAACTTCATAGAGCTTGATCTAATGTCTTGGATAATGTGTGTGGATAGATTTAGCAGTGTTTATAAGCACATGCATGGTGCTTTCACATTTTCATTTGGATTAAACGTGTGCTCCAATATTATATTTATCTATCTATTGTATCATTTGACATTGTGTCAAATTTTTCATTATCATATATTGTGATTTCTTACTTCTACTATATATTTCTTATCTTATCATTTATATTTCACATATGATTATCTTTATTTATCATTCCTTTCTCTCTCTTGCTTGAGTTTTTCTCAAAATTATTTTCTTTCCTCTTCATGACTATTTGTTTTCTTATCTCTATTTTGCATAATTAATTATCATTATGACTTGGTTATACAAACCATATTCCCTTTGGTCATTATCTCCCTTCTACCATGTGATGAGTTAGTAAACAATCCTACTCATTATTATCTCCTTACACTGGTCTACTTTCTATATCTCCTTTTTCCCTTCTTTTTTTCACAAAATAAGCATATACATGGTTGAGACTTGAGATCACATGCTAATTCATTATCAAGCCTAAGTGTCCTAGTCAGTATTTGTCTTTGGTTACTTAGATTATTTTAGCCTTAGCCTACAGCTCATTCATGTGTATCATTATATCTCTCATGATTGGTCATTCTAAATCCATATGGAGGAGGAATATTGAAAAGGATTCAAAATAAAGTTAAAATCCAAATCATTTAAACAAAAGGCAATGATATCTAATGGCAAAAATATTCTTAAAAGTCTAATCGCACTAAAATACATGATTCAAATCATAGCTCCTTGTTCTATTCAAAGATCAAACTCCACAGTTGGCCTCACCATAGAGATGAGGTCCTTTGGGGTACACTAGGTTAGTAGATTAGAAGAGGAGAATTAAAAAAATCTTTTAGTGCTAACTACTTTCTCACATAAGTACCCAATCTTTGCAGTAGATTTATGGCTCTATAAGGGGTCCTAAAAAATGAAGAACATGTTGTGGGAAGGTAGGTCCATTTTAATTTTCCTTGTACCAATATACCTTCATGAGTTGATCTTATTAGCACACTTATTTGCTTACAAATCTTTGTGTCTATAGTGAACAGGTTTCCTTTGTACATAGATGACCTCTAGTCATTTAGTGTCTTCTCATATCCTTAGTATGTCTCTTGTCTCCTAAGGTCTTCTCATTAGATTCCTAAATCTTACTTTTCACACTCCCTTTTTCACTCCTTATATCCCTTATATTTCCTCTTGAGAAATATTGTTTTGTCTATTGATCACTCCCGTTAGGATTACATTTATGAGTTGTTTTGTAAGACCATGGATAGGACTCGTCATACCTCATAAATTACCATATTTTCCTTCCTAGTGCCCACATCCTTTATTACCTAATATTCCTATTTATTTCACCCCAGTGATGTTTTATTTGTTGATTTTTAGTGTAAGACAGTGGATAAGATCCGACTGTGGATAGGACCTAACCCTCCTTACAAAAATTTTCAATACCCGAGTCACCATCCAAATTACATGTGTCAAATTTGAGATAAGATTTGATCAATTATGAAATTACATATCATTTTTCATGCTTCCCATATTGATTCAGTATGTTTTATGCTTATTCCATTTTTATTTCACCTTTTTTATCTTCTAATTTTTTGAGTGCATGTAAGATTACAACCATTTCTTAAATTTTTCATACTTCCCAGTTTGAAATAATATGATCAATTTAAGACCAAAATTTTATAATTTTATTTTTATTTCATACTTCTAAACATGATTTAGTATGATTGATTGACTTAACTTATTTTGTATTACCATTTATGACCTTTTACATACCTTCCATTTTATTACATTTATTTCATACTTCCCAATGTGATATTAGTATTATTTTACTTGTTTTAATTTGGTGCAAAACTCTTTCACATTGGTTTAAAAATAAATTTATTTTTACCATCTTGTTTTACTATCTCTTGGATATTTATAATTGAGTCATTTTCTTGTTATTACACATTTCTCATCTTGAAATAGTGTGTAGTACATTTTTTTACTTGATTATATTTTTCTAAGTCCTTTTTCCTTTTTTTTAACCATGTATGTGTCCTACATAATGCTAAAAAATAAACCACATCATATATATTTCCTATAGCATATACAACAAAGCTAAAAGCATGTGCTAAAAAGAAATATATCCAAGGCATCCACAAACATAATAATGACAACATATATAACCAACAATAATATGCCAAAATGATACATCATATATATATACATCTCATGAGTTTGATACAATAAATATAACTATATATAATGTTACATCTCTATGGTTAGGTCCCATGATATCTATCTTATGGCCTAGCCATGTTGCCTACTGAGGCCTCAGTCTGACTCTTCTCAATAGTAAAATGTAAGGAGTTTGTCCAAGATTTCAATCCCTCTACCAATCCTTATAGGTGTGCTACCCACACTTGTGACTCTACCAACTAGGTCCAAATATCTATCATCTACACTACTATATCCATATACACATCTCTCTCATCTATTATGGCTTGCCATGTTTGTAGTTCTCTTGCACTTATTATTTTTGATGGATGAACCCTCTCTTTTTATGCCTATATTTATCTCGCTACCTCTCTAGGTAATCTGAACCAGCTCACCTAAGATGGGGAAGATGGTACACTCAGGTCCTCTAGTGTCATGGGATCATATGGCTATAGAGTCTTATCCAAGACATCATGGAGTGTTCCCCTCATAATGAACCCCCATATCTCCTCCTCATCCTCAACTATTCCTACAAAATCACACCCAGGTGCATATTAGATCACTGTTATATCTCATAATATCTATCTACCTCTAGTCTCTATTTCAAAATAAAAACTTAAGCAATAATTTAATTATCTTTCCACTACTATATACCTATTTTCCAAAAAAAATTATTTTTGGCTATCTTTGCACTAACTTCTATAGGTTTTCTTAGTGTTCTTCACATTGGATGCTTTCACTTTCTCTTGTAGTCTAATTCTTTATCTACAACACTAAATTAAGTTATAGGTATGTGTTTTTCAATTTAGTCCTTTCATTAATCTTGTTTACTACTTAATGCACTTTACTTAGCATCAACATTGTGTGTTATCATGTTATATCCTGAAGCATCATCCTGTATTGCACTTATGTGACACATGATGAGCTTCAAGTGGATCATATGTATACACATAATATTTTCAAATTTTTATTGATTACTAACACTTTATATCTTTTAGGAACCTATTGATTCTTAATCTCTCTGAGTGCATGCCTTAAGGGGTGCATTGGGAAAGGGGTGGGTAGAACATTAGTGCTTTGTCCCTTTTACCACTTTCCATCTACACACTTATCTCCTAAAACCATTTACCCTAATCTTATTCTCTTTCTTCCTACCCATTCCTCTTAGTTGTCATGCCTTATCCATATTTTTCTTGTTGTAACTCCCTTTTGGTCAGTCAACTATACTAGGTTGACCCTGTATAGTTTAGGGGTATTTTTCACTTTCTTAGCTTGTTAGCCTTTTAGCTAACCTAGCTCAAACCTAGTGAATTGTCCCTATAAACATATTGGGTCGATTGCATCGACCCTGCTCAAATAATGTTTTTGAGATGATTTAGGGAAAGATCCACTTATATATACAAGTTCATTTCCCACTATTTCATAAGAGAATAATTAATATTAAAGAAGTGCAAATGAACATCTACTTATTGTCTATTATACTTGAGGAATAAATGTTAAGGTTCCATAATTTCTTTGGAGATTGGATAAGTCTTTTATATGCTTAGATAGGTTATGTAGCCTAGAGATGATTTATCTTTGTTATCCTTACATACCACAACAATCTATTACAAATCACCTTGGCCAAGGGAAAGATTGAGGCTCGGTGGGTTCATCTTCAAAGGTAAGTATTCCTAACTTTATTTATATTTTATAAGAGTAGATAGATAATGCATTTGTATTATTATCCCATGTATTAGGATTATGTATACATTAATGTGAGTAGATGTCTTCTAATACATGTTTAGTTTAGTTATTTTATTATTTTTAATCCCCACTTTATGCCAAAATCTTTGGTGAGCACTAGATTAGATTTACTTTATTATTATTAGAATAGGTGAATGTTTTAAACATTAGGACTCTATTAGGGTTGTTGTGTAATTATGTTATAATGTAGGCTTTAAAACCCTTCCTAACATGATATGTTTTGAAAAGTGATCCCCTATTCAGGTTTAGTGGATCGTCATATTGGTCATGCTCTCACTTAACAAGTGTATCCCAATTGGAAGTGTATGTATGCTCTATCTTCTCCAAGCCAAGATTGATTTATAGACATGATGAAATTATGATTGAATAAAGGAAGAATGTTAATGATGTGTAACTCATAATCAATCATATCTTATCTCATATTCAACACAAGTAATTTTTTTTGTGAATTGATTATTAAAAAAAAAAATTGAAGAAGCCCAGGTCCTATTCATGCTCTTACACTTAAAATTATAAATATAACACCAATGAGGTGCAAATAATGTGAAAATTTAATAAAAAGAGATTTTTGGAAAGGCAATTTGTGAGGAAGACCAGGTCTTATCTATGGTCTTACAATGCAACTCACAAAATGGAATCCCTAAGGAAGTGATTAGTGAACAAAATAATATTTCTCAAAGGGAATGTAAAAATTATTACATAGACATATTATGATAATACCTTAGGAGACATGAGGCATACTAAGGACATGAGAAGACACTAAGTGACTAGTGACCATAAATATGCAAATGATACATGTTCACTATAGACACAAAGTTGTGTAGGCAAATAAGTGTATTATTAAATTCAACTCATATAGGTAGGTTAATATAAAAAAATTAAAATAGACCTACCTTCCCATGATGTGTTCCCCATTTCTTAGGACCCCTTATAAAGCCATCAGTCTACTAGGAATATTTGGTACTTGCATGAGAAAGTAGGTAGCACTAAAAGGTTTTTTTGTTCTCCTTTTCTAATCTACTGACCTACCACACCCTAATGGACATTGGATATATTGTGAGGCAACCTATGGAGTTTTTGATTTGAATAGAAGAATGATATGTTCTTATAATCACATCTTTTAGTGTGATTTCACTTTTAAGAATTTTGAGTGTTTCTTTTTAGATCATTGCCTTTTTGTTAAATGATTTAGATTTTAAATGTTTTTATGGCTTTTTTTTAAGATGCATCCTCCATACATATTTGGAATGACTAATCATGAGAGAGAGAGTGATACACATGAATGAGCTTTAGGATTTGGCTAAAGGAAGCTAAGTATCCAAAGACAAGATTGACTAGAACCATTGTATATGCTTAGTTTGTGAAAGGGAATAAAAGGGAGGAAAGGAGATCCAAAGTGGACTGGCAAAAGGAGGGTATAATGAGATGAATTGTTTGTTAACTGATCACTTAGTAAATAAGGAATGATTAAAGAGAACAAGTATTATATAACCAAGTCATAATAACTATTATCCAAGTTTATAGAGATAAGAGAGCAAAAAATCATGAAAAATAACAAGAGATATATAAGAAATGAACTCAAGAATAAAAACAAGGAAATGATTAAGAATAAATCAATAATATAACATAATGACAACATAAGAAATATAAAATGTGAAACTAAAGTCACTATGTAATATAGATAAGGATTTGATATAATGTCAAATGATATAACAAATAGATAAATATAAAGTTGGAGCACACATCCAAATCCAAATGAAAATGTAAGAACATCATGCATGTGTTCATAAGTATTGATATATTTGTCCACACATATTATCAATAACATCTAATACGTATATATGAAGTTTAATGTGAACTAAAGCTAATGTCTCATCGATATTTAATGAAACTTGGGAAAATACTTCATGTCAAATCTCCTCAATAGAAAAGGTATGAATGCTTGAAGGATTGTGTAAGGAAGACTATTGTGTAAGTGATCCTTAGGATATTGCATGGGAATGGACTCTACAGGAGATGAAGGGGTCATCAATGGGTAAATATCCATAGGTGAGGGACTCACATGTGGATAAGGATCCATAGGTGAGGTAAGGTCCACGAGTGAAGTATTTATGGGTAGATGAACAAGAGGTGGAGAAGGGACCACAAGAGGAGATGTAACCATGGGGGAAGAAGGGGGATCCTTCTTGATAGAATGACATGTAGGAGTAATGTTAGAAGGTGAAATAATGATTAAAAGGTGATATTTAAGGTGCTACTAAAGGATGTAGTAATTATTAGTGTGATATGTGCCACATTGGTGTTAGAGATAATATACCTCTCCATAATTATGAAGATACTTAGGAAATAATTTTGGGGGAGGTATAGCCTTGTCTGAGGATTGAGGAGTAGTAAAATGCAAAGTGTTAATATACTGTCATAACTTACAATAATGCATGGATGAAAGGTTATCTATGTCATAGAAGTAATAGATATGCCTTTGAGTAGTCTTGGGAGGTGTTATAGAAGTGGAAGGAGCTTGGTATAGGTAACTATTATAACATTAATGTGCACCCTTAAAGAGGGTTCTTTAGGCTCTCTCCCATTAATTCACAATATTGGGACAACCCCAAGCTATGGGTAACCTATGTTGGGGTTGAACCTCTAGAGTAGGATGGATTCCTCTTTGATGCTCACCTAAACTATTGTTAAGATAATTCTTCATAGGGAAAAGGGTTAAAATGAGGATAAAGGCTCCTAAGAAAGTTAACCAGGTGATACACCAAATTTAAAAGGGAAACTCCCATAAGCTTGAACCCACACTAGATCTGTTAAAGATAATACTATCTCACACAACCTCAAAATCAAGATAATTTTCATAAGTATTTCATAGAAGAGGTTCAGAGTAGAATAGTAATCTAGACCTAAAAATAGCATTAAAAACTCCCAAAATAAGGTCAAAAAGGAGGACAATGGATGAGGAAGATTTTCCTTCACATAATGCCATCATACACAACTCACCAAACACATACTCAAGGCAAGAGATAGGTAAAAAAAGTCCTTATTACATCAAGAAGTAATTCTTAAAAATGTTTGATAAGGTTGAGCCTAATCAAGAGGAGCATACTTTATAGTATCTCAAAAAGTATCCCTATCTCCTTGAAAGATAAAAAAGTCTAAATCTGAGAACCTTTACAAAGGAGAAGAGAATGGGATAATATAGGAGAAGGGTAGAAGAGAGAAGAGGAAACATGTTTCAAGAATAATTAATGAGATACTAGATTTCAAGGGAATGCTCTACCATGCTTTGGTCCAATCAAGATGTAATCTATCATGAACAAGATAATCCTTTTTCCCAATATCCTTCAAGTAATATATTAGAATACAAGATTTTTTCCAAAGATGGTGAGTCATGACCCTACTTATGAAAGGGACCCTTAGGTACTCTAAAAATCTATAAAATGCTCAAGCTACTTATCCAACCATCAGATCTCTAGCTTTGATCTCCATGTCATCTTCTACTTGATTGCTTATGTATAAGGATAAAATCCTCATATTTATGAACTTAACTTAGCCATGTTGTATTTTCTTTGAGTGGTGGTTTATCAATAGCTTATGACTATGTTAAAGGATAAGAGCTTCTAAATTTATTGTACAAACTAGCCTACTTTGAAAACTAGACCTGAATCAACTATAGATGAAAACCAATCTATGATTATTGGTTTTCTTATAGTCTATATAGATAGCACTATGCTCGATGCCTAGTCCTTTTACAATAATTTGCCACCCTTTTGGCCTATATTAGGTTTAAAACACTTATTTTAACTCTATGGAGCTCTATTGTTAATGTTTGGTCTTTATTTTTTATCCTAGTTCAATTTGGGTCAAGCTCAAGGTCAGTTCCATGTATTTTCCACAAGCTCAAGTCCATTCATTTTTTTTTTCTCAAGTCAAACTGCTCCATCGACCTTAGTTGAAAATGACCTAGCTCAGTCCTTTATTCATTGGTTGTTGGAATACTAACTTGAGCTCCATTGACATTGACCCTCACTCATACCATTAGATCTCCTCTGACAGGTTGAATGCATGTGGTTAGATCTTCTTCTTAGTTTAATGTGTTATTGACACGTAGCACCTACACATCTAGTATTTGGATCTACTCATCAATCTATTTGCTCCTATGCTTTTTCCACATGGTAACTCCTCAACTCATTGACTCTTTAAATCTTCTCTCATGTCATTAATCTCAAATCACAATTGAATACAATCCATTGATCTACCTGGGCCCATCTTCTTGTCAATGAACGTGCACCATTGGATCTCATCTGGATGAACCCACGCCATTGGATCTTGTCATTTGAATTAAAATGGATACTTCATGGGGCTTAAGATTGATGTCTATGCACCTATATCTAATGTTTGTGTGAATTTATTTGATGTCCATGTGCTTATCATTGAGATATTTGAACTACAGCAATTATTTTTCATGGCTTGAATTTGACATTTACACACCCATCAATTGGCATCCATAAGAATGTCAATGATGTTTACATGACCATCAATATTTGGACTCTAATGGATGGCTTCTGAGCATTAAATTAATGTTTTCACACCTGTCACCACCCACTAGATCAACTTTGCTAAAAAAAATTATTTGAAATAATTCATCTACAAGCTTTGTCTTAGAGAATTATCTGAAAGAAAATGGTCTTCAGGGAAATTGTTGCAGAATAATTTCCTCGAAAGAATTAATGCCTTGGTCTTTGAAAACATTATCTCAAATAATTTATCTGAAAGAAATATACCCTCAAATAAATTATCTTGAACAATTTTCTTGAAATATTTGTGTACTTAACTTTTTCCATGGACAAAATGTCTGAAGAATTTGATCTTTGAGAAAATTATTACAAGACATGTATCTAAAATAAATACATGCGTTAGCCAAATTTAGAAAAAAAAATCTTGAAATAATTTGTTCCCTTGTACCTTTTGTTATAAATTTTATCAAGGACACTTGCCCTACGTAATTGCCTTTTGGCCTTTTCAAAATGGCCCTTTGCCCCTTGATATTACGCTTTGGGCTTTCTAAAAGTGTCCTTCAGAACATTTGCTTTGGACCTTTTGGTGAAGAAATACCCTTTGAGATTTTTGAATGGACCAATTTGGCTGAAAAATACCCTTCAAGATTTTTTTTTGGTACACTTTTCAAAATAGTGATCCTTCAAGTGTTTTGTTTTAGACAATATTCAAAACAATTCCTGATATTTCACCCAAAATACATGAAACAAATCTCCTGAAAGAAATAACACTTAGCCCTTTTTGATGCAAATAATTTCTCTTAAATAAATAGGTCTTTGGAAACTTTATCTTCATATTTTTATTCAAAATAAATGTTTGAGAGAATCCATGTCTTCAAAAACTTACTCTCGGACAAATTATCCAAAATAATCTTTAGCACTTAGCTAAAAAAAAGGGTCCTAAAAGATTTGAACTTAGCAAAATAAAAGCCCAAAAGAAATATACCAAGTAAGGACTTAGCCAAAATAAAGGTTTTGTACCTATATTTTTTGAAAGCCTATAGGCCCTTCCAGACTTGTTCACAAAACTACTGTTTAACCTTCAAATCTTTGGAACTCTACTCAGCTTGTCCATCTGGGCACAAGCTTGGTATGTGAGCCAAAAATGGAAAATAGGAAAAATATATAATACAATGACTAGAAACTTTAAAAATATCACAATAAGGTTGATTATCCCATTTGGTGGATGAAAGATCCAACTCGGTAAAAGAAGCAAACTATTACTAAGAAAAGGTAGGTTTGGTGTTGATATTGGACAAGGATCGACATCAAGAGTGATAAGATCATAAGTAGGAATAGACTTAGCTAAAGTGGGTGTGGGAATGGGATCTAAACTATACTCTACTGAGGGAGGGATAGGGTCTACATAAATCTAAAGGAGATTCACATGCATCTTAGGGATAAGTAGGCTATAGGGGTCGTGGTACCTATGAAATTGATAGGAATCAGTCAAAGCATGATCTATAAATATACTCCTATGAGGTTCTTCAAAAACTAGAGGTGTCCACATCATCTCTACCCTATGATAAATAGTAAAAATACTAAAATTAGGAATGATATATGATCAAATATGGAAATATATACTAAAATACTAAAGCAAAGAGGAACGATAACAAATAATCTCAACATCTTGGGCCTAAACTAGACCTCCTAAAAATGAATCATCTAGGGTATAAACATCATCATAATCAAGTTTATGAAGATCAATGGTGTAGGTAGGGATGACCTTATCATTAAATGAGGTGTGATAAATGGAATGATGAGTCTTGGTTAAGATAACATGGATGTCATCACAATGTGGTTCATGATAACAAGGTTACAAAGAATCATGAAGCTAAGAGATGAGATGAGGTGAGAGATTGGAAGTTTTAAACTTGAGATTGATTTCATCAGGCTCATCATCATCAAAATCTAGGAGGTTAGGGGGAATATTCCCAATGAGTTTTGGATGACCATTGTAACCTAGAGTGGAATTAACGAGAAAGTTAAATCATTGAAATTCATGAAATGGAATTCTTGGCAATGTTTCAAGGATAGGAATCTCGAATATACCCTGGTCTTGGAATTTTTCAAAATTCTAAGGGTTCATGTCACCCTGAATCCTATAAATGGATCTATTGTGAAGAAATTTAATGCAATTTCAAGAGGAAGAGGTAACTTCTCTCATATGATGATTCCATGGTCTACCAAGAAAAATGTTGTAAGATAGAGGAAAGTTAAATATCATCACCTTCACATGAACGATGACAAGTGAGATAGTAATAGGGAGCCAGACATAACCTAAAGCAAGAATTTTCATTAGATCATATCCTTGACATGTGTTATGTGTGGACTTAAGGTTGCATTTAGAATATCCAAGGCTTTTGATAAAATTGAGAGATTCAACACAAGTGATGGAACCTTCATCAATCAAAGCATGCTTGACTCGGATATCACCAATTTGAACACTAATAAAAAGAGGAGGATTATCTGTATGAAGTAGAATTTCATTAGGGATCATGGAATCAATGGGGAATTTGAGAGAAATAAAAGTGTCTATTATTTTATCAACATGTATGTACATCTCTTCACACTATTGGAGAATGTTATCTTCAGATTCAGATAAGGTTATTTTGCATCCTACTAGAGGGATGTTTATTTGAAATAAAAGTTACATAATATGGTTACGATGATGTAGAGAGGTCCTCATAAGTTTTAAAAATCATATTTACAATGGGATATTAGTGATTTATATGATAGGATCCCACTCATCATAACCCATAAGAAGATTTTTGGAAAGAGGTGCATAGTGTTGAATGATGTCATCAAAAGGAAGAACTAAAGTACATGTGAATTAATGTTGATAAGAGGCAAAAGGTTGAGTAGAAGGACAAGTTTGTATATTATGTTGAGAGAATGAAGTAGTTAATGCAGGTGTGGTTTGAGATAGATTAGAAGACGTGTTAATGGAAGCTTGAGTGTCATTAGTGTTAAGTAAAGAAGATGGAGGGATGGTATAAATAGAATGGGAAGTGTTATCTAAGGGAGGAGTTGGAATTGGTTCATAAAAAGATATAAGGTCATCTTGCCCCAAATCATTTAAGTGATTTAAATAATAATCTTGGGTAACATGAAATGTGAGAGACAATGGAGGTGTGTAGATGGGTTGAGGATCAATGAAAGCAACAACCCTTCACATGTTAATCATATTAACCGCATTCTCTTAAGGAGTTAGGTCAATAATACTATCAACATTATTAGTATAAGGGGTGGGCTTGTTTTGGTTATCTTGGTGATTTGGAAGAGGATATTTATAGATGGCCAAATGAACATTAGCTTGATTCAAAGATTGAGATTTAATATGTGTTACATAGGCTTTGAAAGCAATGTCATAATCTTGTTGGCATTAATGAATGATAGAATCTAGTCAAATTTGGGACCAATAAAAAAATCCATAGCCAAATTATGAAGTTGTCTATAGGTTTCATGAGAATGACCCCAGCTAGCATGAAACCAATAGAATTTATTGGGATCATACCAAGATTTCATAGGACGATTGGGATCAAGTTCTCATGGGAGAGGCCTTGGTAGATGTTTTAGTAATTCTACTGAGGATAAAGGTTTGTGAAAATTGATGTTATTAGTTGAATAAAAATGTGGATTGGTGAATTGATTAGGAGGGGAAGCATATTTTTAAGTTTGATTAAGAACACCAGCTTGAATAGTGTGAATGGTATCATAAGAGTTTGTGACACCATCATTGGTAGCATGATGATTCTTATTTTTGAGTAACATACAAGTACTTATAGAAGGTTAGGATGGCTTGAATTGATTCATAAGTAAATCTTGATGCTTAGCTTGGTTAATAACCTCCTCCAAATTATGTGGAAAGAGAGCATGGGTAAAGAGATGGAAAAGTCTGTCATCTACCATATTATATTTACATTTGTTAGATGAGTTTTCCATCATTTAACAAAATCTTGTGTATTTTTAGTTTCAAGTTGCTTATAATTTATAAAATGGGCCAAATTATTTTTAGTAAGATCACTAGTTTGGAATTCTTAGACTATAGTATTTACTAAATCATCCAAATAAGTAATGAAATGAGTTTTAAGTTGGTTTTTCCAATATAAAGCATCACCCATGAGAGTTTTAGTTAGTATCTTGGTAGTGTCAAATGTATTTAATTTGACCCGATATTTATATATTTTTCTAAATGTTTTTAAATGAAGAGTAGGATCAGTTGACCCATTGTAAGAAATGGTAGAGGTGATACCTCTTATATTGATATTAGAAATTTGAGATGTAAGAGGCTCATTTTAAAGATGCTTGATTGTCTTATTAAAATGAGGAGGTTAAGGGATAATATTACCATGAGAATCTCAAAGAGGTGGGAGAACATTTTGATTATGCATGACCCATGGCATCTATTGAGGGTGGATTTGAAAATGGATAAGGTGATTTTGCATTTGCATCATTTTATTTACATTGTTAGCTTGAAAAGCATTCATTTGATTAAGAGTTTGTAATAGGATTTGATGGGTTTGGGTTTCATTTTTGGCATTGTTTTAAGCATTAGAATTTGAAGTATTGACTTGGGTACCACTATGGGTGTTAGTAGGAGCTTGAGAAGAACTATTTGTAAGTGAGGCATTGGTGGCATAAACTACTTGTGTTGAAGAATATGGACTAGTAAAGGGATGAGAAGAAGCATCACTAAAGGCATGATTACCATGGGTAGTAAATGATGCACTAGTGGAAGAATTGAGAAGAATGGGTCTTAGAAGAGGCCCACTAGATGTAGAACCTACCATGTTAGTAGAGATAATAGGCATGTAGGTATAGGAAGTCAAATAAGAAGAAGTCATTGTATAAGAAGGGGTAAAAATAGAGGGAAGAATCTAAGAAGCAAAGAAGCTAGTATCCCCAAATCCATGTGAGAACATGGGAGAAGGAGAATGAGGCTCTTCAACTTGACCACTTATCATGAGTTGGTAAAAAGGATCCTTTTCTCAATGTTGAGAAAACTTAAAGATAAAAAAGAGCATTCCAGGTGCAAACTCTAATTCAATTTGATATTTAAGTGAGAAGAGAGGATTGTGAAGGGAATATGAATGAGGAGGGGTCCCATAGTTTGTAGTGTGAATGGCTATATGAACATTTCTTTCATCTAGTATAAGAGCCACAAGTTACTTATGGGAGAACCATTAGGGTTGGTAAAACTCATCATATATGTTGAATTCAACGCAGTGTTATATTTAAATAGGAATTTCATGATTAATGAGAGGGATTAGGAAAGGTAAAGGTGATGAAAAAATAAGTAAATACAAAGGAACATATAAGAGTATAGATTCTATTGGGTTGACCTAGTACTGAAAATAGGGACTAAAAATTGGGAAAATAAGGATAGAAAGTCAACAAGGTCAACCTAGTATTGTAACGGGATAGAGAAAAACTTGATAAGGATATAGAGTCAACAAGGTCAACGTAATAATGTATCTTGAGAGGCAAAAAATAATATTGGGTCGACTAGGTTGATGCAATATTGCAGGTAGGGGTAATAGATTGTCTATAAGAGACTATGTCAAACAAAATGATAGTGTATTAAAAAAAGAAAAAAATTGTAATATAGTTTAAATCAAGAAATGAAAGTAAACACATAATTAATTAAGTCAATGAGGATGATCCAATTGAGGCACATAGCATAAAACCTTGCACCAACACTAGCCAATGCATTTTTTTGTAATAAAACATATAATGATCGATCAAACAATCAACTTAGAAAGTAAATGCTAACTACAAGGTCATCCTAAATGTTGTTAGATTATTAGAGTGTTATTTATAATTTGATAGGGAAGTTATCTAAAAGTAGGGAACTAGAAAGCAATCTAAAGATGGTTTCAAGATGTTTAGGCTAAAAGAGATGTATTTTAGAAATGGTACTAGCTTGGTATTGGGGCCTACCCTTCACTTCACAATCCTAAAATGATAAGGGTGTCAGTTACTTTGTGAATATATACCATTAACCATGTATTTATACTTGGCTATAAAACCAAGTTGACTTCTCCCTTGGTGATGAAATCCAAGTAGGTAGGCCTTGGGTAGATAATTATTTAAATTCATTTTGAAATTGTGTGATTTGGTAGTGTGTGCAAGAAAGAGAAAAATAAGGAAACTAAATGGCATATTGAAAAACCACCTAATTATAATATGTGATCTAATCTAAACATGAAAAAAATTGAAAGTGAAAGTGTAAAGTATTTACTAGAATATAAATGTTAATTCTAATTTGAAACATAGTATAGTGTCAGTTTAGATGATAGTGTATGCAAACATTAGAGTAAAAATTCAATAGTGTTGCTACTATACTACTAAAGCAAGGGTATTTAATAACTATGTTGATAGTATCAACCTAGTCATTCAAAAAAAAGATATAATATAGAACTAGGTCAACTAGGTTGACCTAGTTTGTTGTATGAGGGCACTTTTAAAGACTGCAAACTATGCAAAATATAATTATAAGGAATAAATAAAATGAAAGATAAAGAGAAAAAGGAACCTTGGTGGGTTGGAAGATGTAGATGAATGTGAGATTGATGTTGAAGTGCCTTGAATGTGAATTACAAATTCTACCAACTATGTCAATTGGGTCAAGCTAGTTATGTAATTATTTGTTTGTTGAAGCCTATGAAGATGACTATACTAGCCTGGTCAACCTAGTATATTTTTTAGAAGCTATCTAAAATACTATATCAGCCTAGTTAACCTAGTATGTTTTCTTGAAGCTGTCTAGAATACTATACCAGCCTAGTTGACCTAGTATGTTTTCTAGAAGATGTTTGGAATATTATACCAACCTAGTTAACCTAATATGTTTTTTGGAAACTTGTAAGAGTACTATGACAACTTGTTTGACCCAATAGACTATATCTAATGAATACCTACACAAAAATAACATAATCATTTTTTATGCAACTATGTATTAAACCTATGCACAAAAATTAGAAACTATATTGGCCCTATCGACTTAGTATTAAAAAAAAGTAAAATAAAATATACAAGGGTTAGATTCATGTTGGGTTCACCAGAATGTATGCAATCATGAATGCATCAATTCTATAATTCAATCTTAACTTGGAGAAGATAAATCTTACTTACACTTCCAATTAGGGATACATTAGATAATTAGAAACATAACCAATATGTGGATCTGCTAGAGCTAATTAGGGGATATCTTATCACAAAAATAATATTAAGGAGGATTCCAAAGCCTTCAGTCAAGAAAAATCATGCAATAACCCTAATTAATCCCTATCTTTTCACATTCACTATACTAATTGTTGAGTTGTGGAGTTAAAAGCTTCATTGATAAGCTAATGCAGAGGTTACTAGATTTACACAGTAACTAACATCAGTCAAAACCAATTGACATCAGTTAGGGGTCGATCGACATCAGTTATCTTCAGCTACACAATAATTGACATCGATTAGGGATCAGCCGACATCGGTCATCTGTAGACCGACACTGACTTCTGTGTTAATTCTAGAATTCTATTTTTAGATGTGCATTTTCAACTTTTCTAATTTTAGGAGGTTCTATTTTTAGCAAATAAATTTGATCCTTTGATTAAGAGGTGGATCTAACGGTGGAGAATGCATGGCTCATGGAACCCTAGTGTTACAGTATATTATATAATAGGGTTAGATCCTCATAGCATGAACAACAACAACAATAATTGAGTTGATTGTCAAAAAGGGTAGACAATTCAAGTAATTGAATTGGTTGTAATTGAGAGAGAGAGAGAGAGAGAACTCTTGAGAGAGAATTACTATATATATTCAAGGTGTGAGAAGAGAGATTAATTCATTGTATTTCTTTTTGGAAGAGTTTAATACAAGATTGGTTGTTTCTCATATCTCCTATTCTTTGTTGTTTCTGATTTCTAGTTACTTATTACTTCTGGTTAAATTCTATGTTTAGTTGCTTATACAAAAATAATCAATTATACTCTAAGATCCTAATAGTTGGTATCAAAGCTGTAAACACTAACAAGTGGTATCAGAGCGTGTTAGTGTTTATTGATTACAGAATTCACTCACAGGGGTTTTTGATTAAGTGGGAGCAAAGCAATGGCAAAAGAAAGTAAACTAAGAATGAAGAAATTCAATGGCAAAAATTATCAATTATGGAGGATGCAAATTGAAGATTATCTGTATCTGAAAGATCTGTACTTACCGTTGGGTGGGGTTTCAAGGAAGCCCATAGATATGAAAGATGAAGAATGGAATGTTCTTGATAGAAAGGCTCTTAGATCTATAAGGTTGAGCCTGGCATCTTCTGTGATTTCCAACTTATCACAGGCAAAGACAATGATAGAATTAATGGATACTTTGACAAATTTATATAAAAAACCCTCAGCTTCAAATAAGGTATATCTTATGAAGCAATTATTTAATTTGCAAATGTAGGAAGATGGTTCTGTATATAGTCATCTTAATGATTTCCATACAATTATAAATCAGTTAAATTTAGTCAAAATAGTTTTTGATGATGAAATTAAGGCTCTCTTAATCTTATGCTCTTTACCTAAAAGTTGGCATAGTTTGGTAATGGCAGTTAGTAATATTGCATCTGCTTTAAATATCTTGAAACTTGATGATGTTGTTAGTGTAATCTTGAATGAAGAAATTCACAAGAAAAGCACAGGAGAAACATCAAGTAATGCTTTAAGTGTTGAAAGCATGGGAAGGCAAAGAGAGAAGGGCAAGCAAGAGAAATCAAGGTCAAAGATGGAAAGTAGATCTAAATCTAGAAATGAAAGAATAACCTATTGGAATTGTGAAAAAAAAGGGCATGCAAAGAAAGATTTTTGGTTGAAAGAAAATCAGCATGAAGGTAATAAAGAAGCAAAAGATGCAGGTATTGTTGCACAAGATGCTCTTATATTTTCTTTGGATAATAAAGTAGAATCATGGGTTTTAGATTCTGGTGCCTCTTTCCATGCAACCCCAAATAGAGAATTTTTCAATAATTATGTCCATGGAGACTTTGGAAAAGTTTATTTAGGGGATGATGAGCCTTGTAAAATTGTTGGCAAAGAAAAAGTGTAGCTAAAATTGCATAATGGAAACACATGGGTGTTGAAGGATGTCATGCATGTACCCATCCTGAAGAGGAATCTAATTTCTGTAAGAAAGTTGGGTGATGAGGGTTGCACAGTAACTCTCACAGCTGAATCTTGGAAAGTTTCTAAGGGTGCACTTGTATTAGCAAAAGGTAAGAAAGTAGGTACACTTTATCTATCTACTTGTATTATTGATTATTCTCCTTCTATTTTATCTACTTCAGATGTAGATGCAAAGTTCTGGCACTGTAGGCTCGGTCACATGAGTGAGAAGGGAATGAATGTTCTTAAGTCAAAAGGTAAGCTTTCAGATTTCAAAAGCATAGATCTAGATTTCTATGAGCATTGTATTTTTGGGAAACAGAAGAAAGTGAGGTTTCTCACAACTGGGTCAACAAAGAAGAAGCACAAGTTGGAGCTTGTTCACACAGATGTGTGGGGACTAGCTCAGGTAGCTTCTATTGGAGGATCAAAGTATTATGTTTCTTCCATTGATGATGCTACAAGAAAGGTATGGGTTTATTGCATAAAGAGGAAATCTAATGTTTTTGACATATTTAAGAAATAGAAAGCCATGATTTTTAATGAGAAGGTGATGTACAGTGATCAGCTCAAGAGGTTGAATAATTTTGAGTAGGAAAATCTTGATTTGGAAGAGGTTATGATCTAAAATGAGCTCATGGGTAAAAAATATCACTCATAAGAAAACACAGAGATTGACATTGGTTAGGTGGAAACTAATGTCAGTCATGTAGAATTAATGTCGGTCGGATGCAGACTGGCATCAGCCAGAAATGACCGAGATCGGTCACTGTCAGAAGGAAATTTAGGCAGACAACAAGCTATAAATGAGTCTCAAACACCCATAAGGAGGTATGAAAGGGTAAGTAAACCTCTAATTCATTATTCCCCTTCTTTATACTACTTATTGCTCACTAATGGTGGAGAACTAGAAAGTTTTGATGAGGCAATGAAGGTAGAATCTAGGAAACAGTGGGAGCATGGCATGAATAAAGAAATTGATTCCTTAGAAGAGAACCATACGTGGGATTTGGTTGAGTTGTCAGCTGGAAAGAAAGCACTAAAAAACAAATGGGTTTACAGGTTAAAGGAAGGAGAGAATGGACAAGTGAGACATAAGGCCAAGTTGAAGAACAGCATATATGGTCTTAAGCAAGCTCCAAGATAATGGTATTTGAGGTTTGATAGGTTTATGACAGAGCATGGCTTTAATAAATGTTAATCTAACCATTGTGTTTATTTTAACAGATTGGATAATGATAGTTATATTATCTTGTTACTATATGTAGATGATATGCTTATTATAGATTAACACATGCATAAAATTACTGAGTTTAAGGTAAAATTAGCTCACACATTTGCCATGAAAGATTTAGGAGCAGCAAAGAAAATCCTTGGCATGAGTATCAAGAGAGATAGGAAAAATCACAGTTTGATTCTGTCTCAAGAAAATTATGTGAATAAGGTGTTGGAGAGATTCAATATGCAGGATGTAAAACCGATAAGCACACATATGGCTGGACACTTCAAGTTGAGCAAAGAATAGTGTCCTAAATCACATGATGAGGTTGAGTACATGAGTAGAGTTATATATGCTTCAGTAGTTGGGAGCTTGATGTATGT
The DNA here is from genome assembly GCA_037957365.1 of Torreya grandis. NCBI lineage: Eukaryota > Viridiplantae > Streptophyta > Pinopsida > Cupressales > Taxaceae > Torreya > Torreya grandis. Next base: position 1,576,763 of record JARHVA010000448.1, read on the forward strand.
AATGGTATGTACTAGACCTGATATTGCCCAAGCAGTGAGAGTTTTCATCAAGTTTATGGCCAATCTAGGAAAGGAACACTGGAAAGTAGTTCAGTAGATTCTCAGATATTTGAGAGGGACCAACAATAGGCATTTATGCTATGGAAGGTCAAACACTTCTCTACATGGGTATGTAGATTCAGATATGGCAGGTGACTTGGATGGCAAGAGAAGCACCATAGGATATATGTTCACTGTTGGTGGAATGGCGGCTAGCTGCATTTCAAAGTTACAGAAGGTTGTTGCCTTGTCTACTACAAAGGCAGAATGCATTGCAGTCATAGAGGCTAGCAAGGAAATGATTTGAATGACTCAGTTCATGGAAGAGTTGGAAAAGGAGCAAGAGAGTTGCAAATTGTACAGTGATAGTCAAAGTGTAATTCATTGGCAAAGAATTCAGCCTTTCATTCAAGAACCAAACATATACAGCTTAGGTACCACTTCATTAGATAGGTATTGGAGGATGGACAGTTGAAGCTGGAAAAGATCCATATGAAAAAAAACCCTACTGATATGTTAACAAAGTCGATAACAAAGGAGAAGTTGAATCTTCATTCAACTTTTGTTGGTCTTCAAGATTGAACTTAAAGAGGGAGAAACAAGCTAGAGGATGTTGTTGTACAGGTACAAGTGCAGTTGTTTATTTCTAAGTGAGAAATTGTTGAGTTGTGGAGCTAAAAGCATCACTAATGAGCTAATGTAGAGGTTGCTAGATTTACACAGTAACTGGCATCGATTAGAACCAACTGACATCGTTAAGGGGTTAATCAACATTGGTTATCTTCAGCTACATAGAAACTGACATCGATTAGGGATCGGCCGACATTGGTCATCTATAGACCGACACCGACTTCTATGCTAATTCCAGAATTCTATTTTTAGATGTGTGTTTCCAGCTTTTCTAATTTTAGGAGGTTCTATTTTTAGTGAACAGATTTGAGCCTTTGATTAAGAGGTGGATCATACAGTGGAGAATACATGGCTCATGGAACCCTAGTGTTGTAGTATACTATATAATAGGGTTAGATCCTCATAGCATCAACAACAATAACAACAACAATTGAGTTGATTGTCAAAAAGGGTAGACAATTCAAGTAATTGAATTGGTTGTAATTGAGAGAGAGAGAGAGAGAACTCTTGAGAGAGAATTATTATACATCTTCGAGGTGTGAGAAGAGAGAGATTTCTTCATTGTATTTCCTTTTGGAAGAGTTTAATACAAGATTAGTTGTTTCTCGTATCTCCTATTCTTTGTTGTTTCTGATTTCTAGTTACTTTTTACTTCTGATTAAATTTCGTGTTTAGTTGCTTATACAAAAGTAATCACTTGTACTCTAAGATCCTAACAACTGGTATCAGAACTTTAAACACTAACACTAATAACAATTAAAGAAAAGAAATTATAATATTCCAAATGGGAATATTATATGGAAAATTGGTTTTCTTGAAATTCCTTTTTAAAGTTTGAAATAATAATATTTAATGAATATAGAATTATGTTTTTAATTAACAAGATAATAAATTTATATAACAAATAATGTTGTATAATGATCAAATGTGCAATGCAAAATTTTGGTTATAAATATTATAATAGAGAACTCTTAAAGGGTTTCATCTTTGAGGGGTTGATATCAAGGGGTTTCATCCTCAATTATAAAATAAGAGGCTACTGCCTAAATTTTAGATAAGAGAATGAATGTCAAATTTACATTATAGTCTCCTTTGTATTTAAAGATATTATAGAAATCTAATCTAGTGCACACCAAAGCTTGTGGCATAAAGTGATTATAATAAATAATAAAAGTAAACATGCATAAGATACATATACTCACGTAAATATATATATAATCTTAATGCATGAAAGATAAGTACAAATGCATATCTATTTACTCTTAAAAAATAAGAACAAATTTAAAATACTTATTTTTGAAGATGAACCTGATGAGCCTCAATCTCTCCCTTGGACAAGGTGTTTTGTAAGAGGTTATTGTGGCATGTAAGGATGATAAGGATACATCAGCTCTAGGCTATACAACCTATCAATGCATCTAAAATACTTTTCCACAAGATAAGATCCATATCTTCAAAGAAAATATTAAACCCTAAGCTTACTCCTCAAGTATAATGGTGGATAAGAAGATGTGTAATATATCATACTTCTTCTTCTCTTATATAAAAAATGGAAAAATAATCCTGTATATATAGGTGGATTTAACCCTAAGCCCTTCAAAAAGTTTTGATCAATAGGGTCAACCCAGTTGACTTAGTACTTATATTGACAAAAATTCATTAGGTTATGGGTTAGGTTGTCCAAGAGATAACCTAGACCCTAAATGAAATTCACCAATAAGAGTACAAGGTCGACCCAATTAACCTAGTACTATAAACTGTCAAAAGGGGTTTTAGGTTAGGAAAAGGGGTATGAAAGGTGGTAAAAGATAGAGGAGTATACAAGAGAGAAGAAAAAGCTTAGGGAAATGGTTTTTAGGAGACAAGTGTGTTGATAACAATTAGTAAAAGGGACAATAATCATATGAAGCACCAATGGTCTATCCACACCTTTCCCAGTACACTTTTTAAGGCATGAACTCAGAGAGATTTAGATTCGATGGGTTCTTAAATGATAGAAAGCATTAGTAATTGATAAAAATTTGAAAATATTATGTGTATACAATTTATACCTCACTTTCTTATTCCTATTAGATAATCAACTGATGATTTCATTAGTGTTTGATAGATGGGGTAGGGTTTTTTGATGAAAACCTCATTTTCTTATTTGACCTTCATCATAACATCTTTAGAGATAGAGGCACCGAAGATGGACCTTCTTCTATTCTTGCAGTCACTAGAGGAGAATAGGACATAGTTTCTTATTAGAAATTTTGAGTGAATTTCAAAGAAATGAAGATCAAGTTTTCTCACCCTTTGGCTTCTTTAAGAAATGGTGTTAATAGATGAGATGAATTAAACCATGATGTTTAATTGACCCAGTACCCCTTTTCAATTTTTGAGCTACATGATGAAGATAAGAAGGTAGGTTTACTTGGTATTCAAGTTTAATAGCTCTTTTTTGATGAATGAGAAGTCACATAGTGTCTCCTGTTAAGTTATGGAGCTAAAAGCTTTAATAGATGAGCGTATACAGAAGTTGCTATATTTACACAGTCATCGACGATGGTCAGAAATGGAACAGAGGTTACCAATGTCGATAGTGGATCGGCCAACGTCAGTCATGTGCAGTTAGATAGGGACCGACGTCGGTCACTTGTGCGTCTAGAATGTCTATTTTCATGGATAAACAGAATGTTTGCATGATAAGTTTAACTGATGGTATTTAGTTTGTATTTCTATTTTTGGCAAGACTAATTTGAACCTTTGATTAGGAGGTATATCTAATGGTTGAGAATGCATAGCTCATGATCCCTAATGTTATATAATAGGGATAGATCTTCATAGCTTATTGGACAATACATGTATATGTGAATCAATCCAAGTGTTAGAGTTGGTTGTAATTGAGAGAGAACTCTTGAGGGAAAGAGATCTATACATCTGAGAGGTGTGAGAAGAAAGTGTGATTTTTTTCAATTGTATTTTCTTTTGAAGGAGTTTAATACAAATTTTTTGAGTGCTTTCTTATATCTCTTATTCTTTGTTGATTCTGATTTCTAATTACTTATTATTCTAGTTTAATTTCGTGTTTAGTTGCTTACACAAAGGTAATCAATCTTGTTGGTTGATCCCCAATAAGTGGTATTAGAGCACAAGTTCACTAACAGGTGGTTTCAGATCTATTTAGTGCGTGTTGATTACGGGTCACTCACAGGAGTTTCTATTTGAGTGGAATTAAAGCAATGGTAGAAGAAAGTAAATTAAGAATGGAAAAGTTCAATGGTAGGAATTATCAATTATGGAGGATGCAAATAGAAGATTATTTGTATCGAAAGATCTATACTTACCGTTAGGTGGGGTTTCAAAGAAGCCCACAGATATGGAAGATGAAGAATGGAATGTTCTTGATAGAAAGGCTCTGGGATCTATAAGATTGAGTCTGGCATCTTCTGTGATATCTAATTTATTATAGGCAAAGTCAATGGTAGAGTTAGTGGACACTTTAGCAAATTTATATGAAAAACCCTCAGCTTCAAATAAGGTATATCTTATGAAGCAATTATTTAATTTGCAAATGCAAGAAGGTGGATCTGTATCTAATCATCTAAATATTTCCATGGAATTGTAAATCAATTAAATTCAGTAAAAATAGTTTTTGATGATGAAATTAAGGCTCTATTAATCTTATGATCTTTACCTGAAAGTTGGCATAGCTTGGTAATGGCAGTTAGCAATACTGCATCTGCTTCAAATATATTAAAAGTAGATGATGTTGTTAGTGTAATCTTGAATAAAAAAAATTGCAAGAAAAGCACAGAGAAAACATCAGGGAATGCTTTAAGTTTTGAAAGTAGGGGAAGTCAAAAAGAGAAGGGCAAGTAAGGGAGATCAAGATCTAAGTCAAAGATGAGAGGTAGATCCAAATCTAGAAATGGTAGAAAGATTGTCTGCTAGAATTGTGGAAAGATAGGGCATGCAAGGAAAGATTGTTGGTCAAAAGCTAAAGAAGAAAATCAACAAGAAGGTAAAGAATAAGCAAAGGTTGTAGGTATTGTTGCACAAGATGCTCTTATATTCTCTTTGCATAATAAAATATAATCTTGTGTTTTAGATTTTGGTGCCTCTTTCCATGCAACCCCAAATAGAGAATATTTTAATGACTATGTCCACGGAGATTTTGAAATAGTTTATTTAGGGGATGATGAGCCTTGTAAAATTGTTGGCAAAGGAAAAGTGTAGCTGAAATTGAAAAATGGTAACACATGGGTGTTGAAAGATGTCATGCATGTTCCCATCCTGAAGAGGAATCTAATTTCTACAAGAAAGTTAGGAGATGAGGGTTGTACAGTAACTCTCAAAGCTGAATCTTGGAAAGTTACCAAGAGTGCACTTATATTAGCCAGAGGTAAGAGAGTAGGTACTCTCTATTTATGTAATTGTATTACTAATAATTCTCCTTCTGTATTATCTACCTCAGATGTAGATGCAAAGTTGTGGCACTATAGGCTTGGCCACATGAGTGAGAAGGGAATGACTATTCTTAATTCAAAAGGTAAGCTTTCAGATTTGAAATGCATAAATCTAAATTTCTGTGAGCACTGTATTTTTGGAAAATAGAAGAGAGTGAGTTTTCTCAAGACTGGGTCAATAAAGAAGAAGCACAAGTTGGAGTTTGTTCACACAAATGTGTGAGGACCAGCTCAAGTAGCTTCTATTGGAGGATCACAGTATTATGTTTCTTTCATTGATAATGCTACAAGAAAGGTATGAGTTTATTGTATAAGGAATAAATCTAATGTTTTTGACACTTTTAAGAAGTGAAAAGCTTTAGTTGAGAATGATATAGGCATGAGATTGAAGTGCCTTAGATTTGATAATGGTGGTGAGTACTACAGCTATAAGTTCAATAGTTACTGTTCTATGAATGAAATACATAGGCAAAGGATGGTTCTAAGGACACCTCAGCAAAATGGAGTTGCTAAAAGGATGAACAAAACAATATTAGAGCGTGCACGGAGTATGAGGTTGCATGCTAGTTTGCCCTTATAGTTTTGGGTAGAAGCTGTAGATACTACAATTTACCTGATTAACAGAGGACCCTCTACTACTCTGGATGGTGGAATTCCAAAAGAGGCTTGGATAGGTAAAAAAGTAGATCTTTCATTTCTCAAAGTTTTTGGTTCTGAAGCTTTTGTGCACGTTGATAAGGAAAATAGAAAGAAGCTGGATGCTAAATCTATGAGGTGCACTTTTATTGGTTATGGCTTTGGAGATTTCAGATTCTAATTTTGGAATCTAGAAACTAACAAAATTATTAGAAACCGTAATGTTGTTTTCAATGAGAAAGTGATGTATAGTGATCAGCTCAAGAAGCTGAATAATACTGAGCATAGTAATGTTAATTTGGATAAGGAGATGATCCAAAATGAGCTCACGGGAAAGAATAATCACAGACAGGAAAACATAGACACCAACATCAGTCATTCTGGAACTGACATCAGTCATACAGAAATTGATGTCGACCATACAAGGACTGACATCAGCCAGAGAGAAACTGATGTCAGTTGGGTGAAACTGACATCGATCAGGTATAGACCTAGAGATGACCGAGATCGATTACTGACAGAGAATTTGGGTGGCTAACAAGCTGTGTTTGAGTCTCAAATGCCTATCAGGAGGTCAGAAAGGTAACTAAACCTCCAATTTGATATTCCCCTTCATTATTCTACTTATTACTCACTCATGGTGGAGAACCAGAGAGTTTTGATGAGGCAGTACAGGTAAAATCTTGGAAATAGTGGGAGCTTGGCATGAATGAAGAAATTGATTCTTTGAAAGAGAACCAAACATGGGATTTGGTTGAGTTGCTAGTTAGAAAGAAGACACTGAAAAATAGATGGGTTTACAGACTAAAGGAAGGTGAGAATGGACAGATGAGACATAAGGCCAGGTTGGTAGTAAAGGGATTTACATAAAAACTAGGTATTGACTTTGGCAAAAAAAATCTCTTGTAGTTAAGATGACTTTTATTCAGACTGTATTGTCTTTAGTTGCTATTGAGGATTTGCATCTTGAGCAGCTTGATGTTAAGATAGCATTTTTTTATGGAGATTTGGATGAAAAATATATATATGGATCAGCCGAAAGGTTTTGAGGTCAAAGGTAAGGAGAAGCTTGTGTGAAGGTTGAAGAAAAGTTTGTATGGTCTTAAGCAAGCTCTAGACAATGGTATTTGAGATTTGATAGGTTTATGACAGAGCATGGCTTTTTATAGATGTCAATCTGACCATTGTGTTTATTTTAAGAGATTGGATAATGGTAGATATATTATCCTATTACTATATGTAGATGATATGCTTATTGCAGGTTCACACATGTAGGATATTAATGAACTTAAGGTAAAATTAGCTCACGCATTTACCATGAAAGATTTGGGAGCAGCAAAGAAAATCCTTGGCATGAATATTAAGAGAGACAGGAAAAATCATAAGTTGATTTTGTCTCAAGAGGATTGTGTGAACAAGGTGTTAGAAAGGTTCAATATGCAAGATGAAAAACCAGTAAGCACACCTATGGCTAGACACTTCAAGTTGAGCAAAGAATAGTGTCCTAATTCACATGATGAGGTAGAGTACATGAGTAGAGTTCCATATGCTTCCGTAGTTTGGAGCTTAATGTATGCAATGGTATGTACTAGGCCTAATATAGCCCAAGCAGTGGGAGTTGTCAGTAAGTTTATGGCCAATCCAAGGAAGGAACACTAGAAATTAGTTTAGTGGATTCTCAGATATCTGAGAGGGACCAGCAGTAGACATTTATGCTATGGGGGGTCAAATACTTCTCTACATGGATATGTAGATTTGGATATGGAAAGTGACTTGGATGGCAGGAGAAGCACCACAGGAGATGTTTTCACTGTTGGTGAAATGGCGGTTAGCTAGATTTCAAAGTTGCAAAAGGTTGTTGCCTTGTCTACTACAGAGGTATAATACATTACAGTCATAGAGGCTAGCAAAGAGATGATATGGATGACACGGTTCATGGAAGAGTTTGGAAAGGAGCAAGAGAGTTTTAGATTATACAATGATAGTTAGAGTGTAATTCATTTGGAAAATAATTCAATCTTTCATTCAAGAACCAAACATATACAGCTTAGGTACCACTTCATTAGATAGGTAGTGGAGGATGGTGAGTTGAAGCTAGAAAAGATCCATATAGATAAGAATCATGTTGATATGTTAACAAAGCCAGAAACAAAGGAGAAGTTGAATCTTCATTCAACTTTTATTGGTCTTCAAGATTGAGTTTGAAGATGGAGAAGCTAGAAGATGTTGATGTACAGGTATAGGTGCAGTTGTTTATCTCCAAGTGAGAGATTGTTAAGTTATGGAGCTAAAAGCTTCAACAGATGAGTGTATGTAGAAGTTATTGTATTTACACAGTCATTGATGATGGTCAAAAATGGACCAGAGGCTACCAACGTCGGTAGTGGATCAGTCGACATCAGTCATGTACAGTTAGACAGGGACTGACGTTAGTCACCTATGCGTCTAGAATGTTTATTTTCATGGATGAATAGAATGTTTATTGAGTCTGCATTTTTATTTTTGGCAAGACTGATTTAAACCTTTGATTAGGAGGTATATCTAATGGTTGAGAATGCATAGCTCATGATCCCTAATGTTATATAATAGGGAAAGATCTTCATAGCTTATTGGACAATACATGTATATGTGAATCAATCCAAGTATTGGAGTTGGTTGTAATTGAGAGAGAACTTTTGAGGGAAAGAGATCTATACATCTGAGAGGTGTGAGAAGAAAGTGTGATTTTATTCAATTGTATTTCTTTCTGGAAGAGTTTAATACAAGTTTTCAGGTGGTTTCTTGTATCTCTTATTCTTTGTTGATTCTAATTTCTAGTTACTTATTATTCTGGTTTAATTCTTTGTTTAGTTGCTTACATAAAGGTAATCAATCTTGTTGGTTGATCCCCAACATCTCTACCAACCACAATGAACTATCCATTACAAGTGAGGTATTTCATGATCTAAAATGCTACATTATGCAATGGAGGTGGAAGACTATCCCGAGTGATCCCTTTGGAAATGACTTATAGAGTCTTTGATACTTAGGATGGGGTTCATTACCATCAATGAACATTTTGATCATATCAACAAAACTCAATTTGTCAATAAAAAACCATGCCTTCATCAAGAATCCCTGAAAGTTCATTGATAATAAAGGAATCAATAGGAATATATTCACCCTGAAATACAGAATGATCTTTATCAATTTTTTCTAAAAAATATCAAACAATGTTCTCCTAAAAACCCTAGAATGTCATTAAGAAATTGAGCCAGCCTTCTATTTCAAAAATAACCCTAATAGATTCATCTTGTAAAAAATGTTCTGTCAACTCTAGTAAAAGAAGTTTTACCCACCCCCATGTTCATAGTTTTCCACAATATTCTCAAAAAAATTCTTACACAATGTAAAAATGAGTTCAAAATCACATAGAGTACTGAGTAGGGTAAGGAATTTTGGACATGATGTGGCAATGAATAATAATAATGAGATAAAAAGGGTGGCACATGTGTAATTATAGTAGAAATGCCAGCTAAACGCTTCAAGGCAAGAAATTTTTTAATGAGAGAGTACTTTTGAGGTCAGCATCAATTATGTGGCATGAGAGATTGTACTTGGTGGCACTTGAAATGATAGTTGCAATTATTTCTATATTAGAACTTATCTTTTGAAAATATCTTAGGAATAACCCCACATCAAGTCTTTAAATTAAGAATTAATACCATATTCGATCACATCCAAGTGGCATCAAAAGAACTTATCCATATTTGGAAGTGATATCTGCCTAATGGTCATACATGTAGAACATAAAAAATAAAATGTCTAACCTATTGTGAAGGAAGTACAACTATACTTTTTCTATAAGAATCCATTTTTATTGTAAAATTTTCATTTAAAAAGTGTTATTTCTAGTTTTCAATTTTCAGTGTTTTTTTCAAATATATATACCCAATAAGGGAGAGTGATAAAACCTATAAAATGATGATTCTTCACCCTTAATATATATATATATATATATATATATATATATATATATATATTAAGGGAGAAAAATCACCATTTTCAGTGTTTTCTATAACACTAAATGATCTTTGTAATAGATACCCAATAAGGGAGAGTGATAAAACCTATAAAATGGTGATTCTTCTCCCTTAATATATATATATATATATATATATATATATATAATTAAGGGAGAAGAATCACCATTTTATAGGTTTTATCACTCTCCCTTATTGGGTATCTATTACAAAGATCATTCAGTGTTAGTGGAAGAACCAGGTTCTTCCATAAGGTCAAATTGGTTTTGATTATGCTTAACAAATTATTTCATGCTAAAGGTCTCTTATACACTTTGATTTTATGACCATTTACCAAAAGTGTCCTTTGGTTATCATTAATTGGTTGAAGTTGGATAGATCCATTATTTTGGATAGTTTTGATCAGGTATGGCCCCAACTAATCTTATCCTGACCTTACCTTTGAAATGATAGAATTTAGAATCAAATAAAAGCATCCAATCACCTTAAAATTATTTTTATCTGATATGAACATCATGCCACTATTTTTATTGCTTATATATTATGCTAGTTTGAGTGAGTGCATCCATTCTTAGTTTATTTAACCTATTTAGTTGCATGATTCTTTCCTTATGTGCTTCATCAAGATTAAATCCCATAGCAACTGCTATCTTCAATGTTTACAGTTCAAAATCTATTAGCAATAATAGTTTATTTTTAAACATAAGTTCATATGAAGAGAATCATGTAGTGGTCTTTCATGTTGTATTATATGCTCAAACTACTTTAGGTATTCTATTTTCCTAATATTTCTTGCTATTATTCACTATTTTTGTCAGAATGTTTTCAAGCTCTTGGTTTATGATCTCCACTTACCCATTAACTTGGGGTGCTATGGTAAGGATTTTTGGTGATTAATTTAGTAAAATTATATAAAATCCTTGATCATGTTAGACATGAATTAAGGCCTTTGATCATCAATAATAGATCTAAGAGCTCTAAATCTCATCATGATCCTATGATATAGGAAATCAACAACCCTTTCCTCCCAAGTAAAGGTGAGTGATTTCACTTCATCCCACTTAGTAACATAATTAGTACATACTAATAAATACTCTTTTCCTTGAGATTTTGGGTTGATTGGTCCAACAAAATCCAAACCCTTTTTTTTCAAATGGTTCTAAAACTATTTGAGGATGGAGAGACATTTTTAAGGATAGAGTAGGCTTACCCATGCTTTGGTAAGGATCACATTTCCATACAAACCTTTTTACAATATTATAAATAGATGGCCAATAATAACCTTCTCTAAGAATCTTATGAATGGTTCACTATGGCATGCTCTTATGATGTCAAATACTTCATCTTCTTTGACACACTTGTGAAGTGCATGATCAGGTCTAATTTTAAATAACATGCCTTTAAACCATTTGAAATCATAACTAATTATAATCAAAAAATTCTTTCTTTAGAAGTAAAGGAATGAGGAAACTTACTTGTTGCCAATAAATTTGCCATGTTTGCAAACGATTGGGAGTATGTAGATATAGAAAATAAATGTTCATCTAGAAATGAATCATTCACAAGTTCATCTTCACTTGTAGTGATCAATATAGATAAAAAGTAAGCAACAACATTATACTTTCTTGGTTTGTATATAATTATAATGTCAAATTCTTAAAAAAATAGTAGTCATCTAATAATTCTACCACCTACTACTAGTTTATTCATTAAGTACTTAATAGTTGAATAATCTGTATAAATAAATACCTAATAACCAGTAATATAATTTCTAAACTTGTTTATGGTATAAATAATAACAAAAAATTATTTTTATATGGTGGTGTAGTTTTCATCTATGGGAGTAATATTCTTATTAATTAATAAATAGCATACATTTTCCCTTCCTCATCTCTTTGTCCTAGAACTGCCACTAGTGCATTATTGGAAGTGTTAATATAAATATGAAAAGGTTGTTCCATATTAGGCCCTTTAAAAATTTAATCAATCATAAGTTTAGTTTTTAATGTTTTAAAATCTTTTTGACACATAATTTCATATAAATCAACTATCTTTTATTATCAAGGAAAAAATAGGTGTAGTTATTTTTTAAAAATCTTTAAAAAATCTTCTGTAATATCCTTCATGATTGAGAAATTTTTTAACATCTATTTGTGTTTAAGGAATGAGGAGACTAGAATTACCTCAATATTCTTGGGATCCACTTTTTCCTTGAGAAGAGATATGATTTCCTAAGACTATCCCTTTATCAGACATTATCACATACTTCTCATGACTCAAGGATACTTGGTGTTCTTCACATCTGGTGAGCAATTTATCTAAATTACTCAAGGTTTCATAAAATGTGTTTTCATAGATAGTGAATTCACCCATATATACTTTCACATAATCATTTTTAAGATTAGAAAATATGGCTAACACTGATCTCTGAAAGGTAGCAGATGCATTGCACAATCCAAAAGGAAGGATTCTATAATCAAATATTCCCCAAAGGTAGGTAAATATAGTTTTATCTTGATCTTCATGGGCTATGATAATTTGATTGGATCCAATGAACCCATATAATAAATAAAATTATTATTTTACTATCAATTTATCCAAAACTTGATCAATAAAAGGTAAAAGAAAGTAATCTCTCATAGTGGCTTTATTCAGTTCTCTATAATCTATGCAGACTCTCTATTTTCCATTCTTTTTAGGTACAATGATCAGAGGTGAAACTAGTTGACTATAGTATACGGGTTAAATGAAACCAAATTCCAATAATTATTCTATCTTTATGATTTCTTTAAAGGTTGTGTTAATTCTCCACTGTGATTGTCTAACCCGTCTAACAAATTTGGTGTAAATATGATGGGTACAGACACTAAGATGTATTCATTTCATATCATTGTAATCCCAAGCAAATTATTTTATGTGTCATACCAATACATCAAAAAATTTGCATTCTTACTAGCCAGTTAACCAGCTCTTGATATTTAACAGTTTATTGGGATAGATTGTAACTTATTTATTACCTGGAATGATGGAATTTACTTGTTTGTATTCACTCGTCAAAACATTCAATGGACATAGATGTGGTGGTAACATGTGAAATTTAGAATATTTAACCTTAGAGGAGGTTTTTAAAGCCTCCTCTATATTTTGACAACATGAGAATAATTTTGGGTATGTGGGTTTACCTATAGTATAAGTAGACCTCTAGGTTTAAGGGCTAGCTCCCTAAATTTATCTTAAAGTTCTTATCACTAAAATAATTGTTTGATTATGAGAAAAGGGATATAAGTCTACATGAAATAATTATACTTTAATGGGGTGATACACCAGAAGTATTTCCACAAGAACATCATACTTCTTGCACTAACAAACAAGACCTACAAACTAGCTTCAAAGGCCTAAGAGGTTCTGACATAAGTGTTTCAACATAGAGGTGCTATGCATAAGACAACTCAAGGTAAGTGAACCAAAGGGAAGATTTCACACTCTAAAGATAATTTTACAATTTAAAGGAGCCTAAGACACTAGCTACACTCTATATGACCTGTTAGAATAGGAACTCTCACATAAACATGAAAGGATAAAGAGAAGCAAGGGTATAATATTATCAATCAACATAACCATACATCACTTTGCACACTTAGAAAAAATGTTCATGAACTCAAAACCAAATTTAATTTATTATTCAAAGGCAAAGTACAATATAAATCCATCAAGGCTTCATCATACATGGAGTGGAATTAGTCTACCAGAGCCAAAATGGCTACTACTTATAGAATTTAAGAGATGAGAGAAGAGAATGAAGTATAAGAGTCATAAATCCACTTGTCAAGGTGATAAAAGGAGTTATATTTTAAATAATATTAATTATGAGATAGACCATGCAAGGTCTACTTGGGAAAATGTCCCTCAAAGCATAAAACTCCTAAAATGTGGCATAGGACTCTTCAATTTCTTTCTTTGAAATTGCCTTCATAATTTGGCCTTCTTGGGATTTTCCATAGCAGTATAGAGACATGTGAGATGATTGAAATATGAGGGAGGAGTTATAAACATGATCCAACATGCATTGTATGTGTCCCTAATCATCAATATTATTCCAAAGATAAGTTATCACTGCTTGTAGTCATAATCACCCCTTTTTCACTCACCTCTCACACTTGACATAAAAGAGGTCTTTAGTTTTTAAATCCAATACATACAGAGAAGTGTATGAAATTTTTAAAAACCCTTTATGACCTCAGATCCATTAGGAAGACCTTAAAAGGCCTCCCACTTAGATTTTTCACTTTCTCATTTGGTTGTTTACTATACCAATTTGGACCAATAGAGATGAAGATGTTATAAAAGGAACTTGTGAGATTTTATGATGAAATAAATGGATGTGATAGGTTATCTTAGGTCCCAATATATCTCTAAAAATGATTTACATACCTTGAAACCCTTATATACCTTCACAACACATAAAACTATCATGAAAATCCCTCTAGCACTTTATCTGTATGAATAAGGTACAACTTAACTTAGTGGGAAGGAGCTATGGGGAGTATTTTTAAATATAAAAGTCATTTTATAGTAAAACTAGATCTCCTAGATACCTTTCCTTATTCATCTTTCCCATCAGGTCACTATTAAGGGTTTTAGAGGGTTTAGAGACGTTTTATCTCTTAAGGATTATTCATACAATCCTGACATCCAATATTCTAAAAAATGCCACTAAAAAATATTTTGTGACCCTAATTAACATATCCTAACTCCTCAAGATATCATGTTATCTGTCTGTACACATATGAGCTTCCAAAGTTGTCTTCGCAAGTTTCCTAAGGCATTCTATGTAGGCTTGAGTTGATATGAACCAAAATATGGTTTATCTATGACCTCAACTACACACCAAAGTTTATATCATACTTCATTTCCTCCCATGAAGGTTTTTTAATGCTTTTTAGTTTTCATATGATGTTAGAAAAGAGATTATAGCCCTTTTAGGCATGAGACCTAGACTAAGCCTAATAGGCTCAGTCTATGTTTTGCTCTTCACTACCACCTCCAAGTGGTGGGTCATGACTGTAGGAGATTTTATAGGTTTTTTAATATTTTTTAAAACTATTCCCATATTTATTCTTAATGTCTTAATATATTTTTCTCATCCTTTACACCCACCCACCATTACCTTTAGATTTCTTGTTTCTTGGAGTACCCTCTATCTGAGACAGAAAAAAGGGTATCTCCCCTATCTTCTTAGGAAAACTAAAGGTATGGGTGTATAAATGAGGTTATGAAGGTAATATTTACCAATTTAAGAGTTGGATCATGCTTATAAACATTATAATTCTTGAAAACCCTCAAACAAGCTCCTAAATTGGCTGACTATGCAATCTTGGAAAATATGGATTGTATGTGTACTTTGGAAACCTCCATGCTTTATTTTATTTCCTAAGAGTCTCTTATGAGATTTATATTATCATAATTTTGGTTTTAAAAATGTTTTCAAACTCCCTATCATTCATGTTGGCTCCTTTAACCTATGCCTTTGCTCAACTAGACCTGATTGTAGAATATGTGATCACTCAGGGAAAGGTAAACTTGTAGGTGAGTATATGTATGTTCTAGGAATTATTCATTGACATTAAAAAATTATTTAATCTCTTTAATTTCATATCATTATTGAATTTTCCCACATATTCTTCAAGTTAGTTCTAGCATACCATGTTGGGTCTAATCTATAAAGTTACCCTACAGTCAACTTGTAGGTGTTATTTTATGACCAAGAGGGGACCTGTAGGATATGATATGGATGGAGGATTAAATATTAAATTTATCTTAGTGATATTCAAACCATTAGTGCCATTTAAATTCCAAAATATTATATATGTGCAAATTTTTTCCTTCATTAGGTTTTATAACACCATGAGGCCATTTGAAACTCAAACTACTATAGAAAACATTGGAAACTTATAGTGACAGATTATATAAGATATAAGCTCTAAAAAATCATTCTATTTTAACCAAACCCTTTATTAATTTAAAAAGGTGTTATCATTACATTAGGTATACAATATGGATCCATTTATACTAGCCAAGACCTCAAGATAATCTATCATGAAAATATCAAAAACACTGCAGGATCTTTATTTGCAAATTTTAAGGCAACCAGTCCCTAAACTTATTTTCTCCCATCATGAATCATTACTCAAATTTGCCTACCTATCCATGAATTTAAACATGATTCTCATGAAATTTATCAATTCATCAACCTTTATGAGGATTTCCAACATGTTCACACACCTTCTGTGCACACTTTCAATTCTCTATGAGAGCCACCTATAGGTGGATATTTTAGTACACAAGGCAATGGAGGTAGGTTATCAACAATGAGCATGTTTATGTCCCTAAAAAAAAAATTATACATTTTCAAGATCTCAAATTGATTTTTCCACCTTGATTTGATTCAAACCAATTAATTTCTTCTCTCCAAATTTTTCATTATCTTTTAAAACACTTGTAGATGCACTTGCAGTAGTAGACAAGGCAATGCATTGGAATATGAAAAATATGAATGGTGTATAGCCCTCCAACCAGTATTATATATTCTAAAAATTCTCACATGAATACTTTAAAACCTTGAGGAACTTTAAACCAACTACAATGCCTCTATTCAACATGATTACTCTGCTATAAGGCAAATATATGTGTTCATTAATGGTAGAGGACTATGTGTAGAAAAAAATAAGTTTCCACATGATATCACATATCATTTGGGTGTATTAACTTGATTTTTCTTGTTAAAGAGTGTTCGTAAACTCTTTAAATACTTAATTAACTCTCCATGAACATTTTAAACACTTCAAAACTCCTCACTTAGTTGATTGTGTATGAAAGTCATGTAGGAAAGTCTAACTATGTTGGAGGTTGACTGAAACTCTATTGATGGTGTCCTTTGATATTGAGTTTGAAAGTAGAGGTGGATGAAAAGATATGTAAAAATTAGATACAACATATCACCATTCTCTAGAGCCACCACAAGGACATGAAAACTCTACAAATGGTTAAAACTTATCTATAACATAGCAAGGCGCCCTTACTTACAACTTTGAGATGTTTGACATATAAAATCAACTCCAAACATGAAACCAAAGATATAAACCATAAGGTAAATATTTCCACATCATTTTTAAGCAATTTCACCAACTGTATTTTATGTACTTACTCATACAAGAGGAAAACATGTATGGTGTGGGAAATAACATGAAGAAATAGATAACCAGCTTATTAAGTATGGTTCATAAAGCACAAGTGAAAAATCATATAAATATTTCCATGAAATGTAAGTGTACTAAGTTTAATATCACCCCATAAGATTATTTGACCTGAAACCTATCCTAATGGTCGTACCAAGAAGAATCCTATTGACCAATTTTGCATGACTAGTGAAGTGATGTAAGAGAAAAATGGTTTTTCAAAAATTTAGGTAATTTTAGAGATGATAAAGCATGGAATTTTGTCTAATGGAGTTGAATGTTCATCCCAAAATCCTTCCACATGTGTCACACTCATCTATAAGTTGTACAACTTCCAAAACTATCAAAACTACCATTTTTTTTCTTGTTTCAATGTAGTACCTAAAATTTTTAGTTAGGGACTAACAATTACTAATAATATATGACATTATGGACATTTTAATAGATCTTAAAACACTTTTATTACTTATAAAACTATACAACCTTCATAAATAGCTCAAATATGACCCTATGTGACTAAAAATGACATGAGGGGTTAAAATGGAAAATGACCAAGGTAATGACATATTAAATGAACCCAAACATGACCATTAAACACCCTATATGACCCTAATATACCCCTATAAAATTTTTGGGTTATAATATGTTGACCTTTTTTGACTTGTGGTCAACATAGTCAACATTCTTGGTGATTTATAAGTGTGGTATACTTGATATACCCAAGACTAATAGAAATTTCCTATCCCCTAGGATATGAAGTCACCTATGCATAGATATGAAAATTAACCTACCCTTGAAACTAACCAAAATATGAGAAAAAACAAGAATAAGACATAAAACAACACACTACACACTTGTGCTTCATGAGAACATATGGAACACACACGCAAACCAAACTAACTTAAACACAAACTAACCTGAAAGAGATACCTCCTCCTAGGTCAAAGGGGAAGTTTAAAACTTTTCTTGATTTATGGAACGGATTGAATGAATCATGTATCCTTTTTACCCTTGGCATTGATGGCTTCATCTTCTTCATAATACTTTCCAACCTCATTAGCATGATGTGTTAGGTGCGGAGCCCAATTATTTTCTAGAATCAAAGGTTAAAATTTTGATGTTATTTTAGTCAGGTTTTGGATCCCATTCTTTGTATCCATGATGGAGTGGGGGGTTGCCTTATAAAATTGTAATTTTTTAGTCAATCTGGGCCATTGATTAAAGGTTTCTAGACCTAATGGTAGAGGTTAAGTTTAGGTGTTTTTCACCCTAAAATGTATTGTTACATGGATGAGATGAAAGATGAAATAGATTACACATAGAGAGGAGGTAGAAAGAGGTAAAGAGGTGTAACAGGGTTTGTTACAATATTTGTTTCTCCCTTGTATTTTTGGAAATAATATACTAGACAAGTTTGGTGGATGTATCCCATCTTGGGTAAACCACGTTAAATCTAGTGTCTCCTATTTTGTGTATGTTTATGTTTATTTTTTGTATGTTTGTTTAATTCATTTCATAGTTTCTCTTGTATGCAAATTAGGGATAAATATATGTTTTAATCTATCCTAACGTGATGTTCAATGAAATAAAAGTAGCTACAACTAGATCAACTATGGAAATGAACTATTCTTGCATCCAAATAGCCTCAACTTTATCATAGGACTCATCAACTACAACCTCAAATGGTGGTTCAATAAGACATACTTTCTTAGTTCCCATGGTTCTCTCAATAGGATTAAGTTTCCTCTCAGATGCAAACTCTTCAAGCTCATCAAGGAGCTCTACATAGTCCACCCAATCTTGGTC
Organism: Torreya grandis; assembly: GCA_037957365.1. NCBI lineage: Eukaryota > Viridiplantae > Streptophyta > Pinopsida > Cupressales > Taxaceae > Torreya > Torreya grandis. Next base: position 1,595,579 of record JARHVA010000448.1, read on the forward strand.
ATTATCTTCCATGACAAACTCTTTCTCCACCTTCTCATGTACTTGGCCCTCAACTTGGAAAATTTATTCAATATTTTGAAAGAGTTTTAATTTTTGATACCAATCATCCTTGTCCTCCTTGTTATTGAGAACCATCGCCTCTTTAACCTTCTCTTATTGATGTATGAGATCATTAAACTAGTCTTCTTTATGTTCAAATGCATCTGAGGGTGGTTCAACATTAGGATGAGTTATGGATTACTATTTAAGGACTACATATTGTATCTTGGTCTCATGAGACTCTTCTATCACCAAAACTTCATAAGGAATGACTTGAAATTCACCTTCATTCTTGATAACACACTCAACATTATGCTTGTTATGATCATCAACAACCTCATGATTAGGTATATACTCATTAGGGGAAGAAATTGAATCATTTAACTACTCAAACCCCTAATTTATGGCATGAAAATTTTGACATAGGTCTCCCTCCTTATAACTATCATGTTCACGAGATAATTCATCATGGGCATCACATACAAGGTCTTTATCAAGAACCTCTTCTTTTACATTTTCATCAGATTCCTTATGTGCAGCTGTAATGGGTATTCAAGATATGGCTTAGACGCTTCTGCCCAGCCTATATATATAGCCCCTCTCACCTCTCTATATATAAGAAACTAACTCACATATATATAGGCACTTCACTTTATATGGTTGGGGGTTGCCTTTCATCCCCCCTCCCCCACTCTATATAGATTGATTGATTAATTAATGATAGATAGTTTCACTCTTTCCTATTAACCCTATCGAGCATTTGGGTATGGGAACCCTCTCTCAAATTCTTAATATTTTGGGCTATCTTCAAATAAAATATTTCATCCACAAAGTTGGTCACCAATATCTAATTCTTGCAAGGTCCCTTGGTCACCTTATTGATGTTTGGCACCTTCTCCTTCGCTTGAGCAAGGGATAAATCATAAGATTTTATCATAGCATATTTGGAGGGAGGGTCTCCCCCACTACTCAAACTATGGGTTATCTATTTTGAAGGATGCTTACCACTCTTGGATGAAGACATAAAAGCTTCTATAGTTGAGAAATCCATTCAAAATTCACTCTCTATTCTTACTAGAAATACTGGATTGATGATTCTTTGCTTATTTTGTTCAATATACAGACTCTCTCTCTCTCTACTCCTCTCAATTTCTCGATGCTCTCTAACAATCTTCAAAGTGTCAAGTGTTTGGATTGAATGAGAGAGGGTGTATTTATGCATTGGTGCCACTAAGAAGGCTCATCATTAGAATTTCAAAAAATGAGTGTCCCCATAAATGATAAGAGTGGCACACACACTTGAAGGGCCATTTATAAGAGATTTTGTGGTGATTATTATGAAAAATTATACATAATGGAGCATTTGACATTAATGGCAAGCAAGGCATGTAGATAACCATCTTTCAAAGAATGTTTATGAATATTTGGGAGGACTAAGGAGAGGATGCTTGGTGATTCAATTATCCACTTGTGCCAATGACACTTATTCAAAAAAGGAAACAACACTGAGGAAAAGGAAATACATAATAGAAAAGGAAAACTAACTAATTATGTACAATGGGGAGATGGGCTAGTTAGTTGAAATCCTTCAAGTCTATCTTGTTAATGGGGATTTTCAACACATTTCCCTCTGATCTTCAAATTCAAAAGCATTTCCTTACCAATCATTGATGATGCAAAAAGGTCCTCTCCAAACAAAATCAAACTTAACATGTTATCCTGGTTTTGTGGTCTATTGATCATATTTGAGAACTAAATCTCTTAGTTTAAATCTTAGGTCTGATGACTTTCTATCAAACCATCACTTAACCACTTTTTTTCAAATGAGCTTTGCATCACTTGCTTATTCTCTTGCCTCCTAGAGTCTTAAAAATTTAGTAAGCCAAACCTCCATGTCTCTATTTTCTTCAATTTCAATAGCCTTCAAGAGTTATCATGTAGGGATTTTTGATATGAGCATAATTAACTCTTTCTTGTATACAAGTTCATATAATGAAGTTTTCAAAATATATTTGGTGGTGATGTGATCTACCCATAAGGCCATATTTACATGGAAGTGCCACTCCCTCTACTTATCATCACACATATTTTTGATCGGTCTGATCTAATTTTTATTAGTAGACTCTACCAACCCATTCCCTTAAGGGAAGTAATTAGATGAAGCTTTTAGGAATATACCATTTCAGAGTGCAAATTCAATAATTTTAGACCCAAAGAAGGCTTTTATGTTGTTGTAAATTATTTTTTTGGGTGGGATGAACCTTGCCAAAAGCTCTTCTAAGAAGCTGAGAATCACATCCTCGATCACTTCCCTTAGTGGGACTACTTCAATCCACCTAGTGAAGTAGTCGATGGTTGTTAGTATCCATTTGTGACTGGTGTTGGAGATTAGATTGATCATCCCAACAAATTCTAAGACTCACTATATGAAGGGTTCATCGATCATAATTGGGTTTAGAGGCATGGTGGAAAATTTCCTCTTTCTTACAAACAATTGGCATTTTTGGCACTTCTTGATTGCCTAGTGGAAGTCCGCAAACATGGTCAGCCAGTAATACCCTATGTGCATGATTTTTATCATGGTGGTTTTAGTTGATAAGTAACCACCTAGGTGAGTGAAGTGATTATCTTGGAGAATTTTTTTCTCTTGGGTCTTATCAACATATAAGAGGATATCTCCATTGAAATTCCTCTTGAACAAGACCCCTTGGACTAGCATGTAATTAGACCCCTGTAGCCTGTAAAAACACCTTTTATGCATGGGGAGCCTATCAAGATACCATCTGGTCTACATAAAGTGGACCCTATCAATTACCCAAGACCTATCAACTTTGAATGGGTTGACCAGGGCTACTTTTGTTATGTTTTGATCCTCTTTCAAGATATCTATACATTAAGCTAGATACTCATATATTTCTCTCCCTCTGATTAACTTTATCAGCTTGACTTCTACATCATATTCTAGGATTTTGGTGATCCAATTGGCCCTTTTCTCTATAATCTCTCCTTCCATGATGTACTCATGGACACTAGAGTGTACCACATAGACTATTATTTTTCTACCCACCACAAGGTGCCTAAAATTCTTAATGTCTTTGATGATGGTGAAGGCTTGTATCTCCACAAATTTGTATTTGGATTCATACCCACACAATTTTCTAGAGTAGAATATGATTAGGTGTTCATTCCTTCCCTCTTCTTCTCTTTGAGTTAACATAGATTTGAGGCTATGCTCACTCCCATATACGTATATAATGAAATCTTTAGAAAAGTTGGGGTTAATATGCTATGCCCCTAACCTATCACATGAATGAGGATAATATTAGTTGAATTATGGCTTACTTATCCCTCTTTGACATTATATTACATTTATATATGCTTTATTTTGATTAGTAGGTCGGCCTATGGAGTAACCATGGCCTAGATAGACTATATATAGGAGGTAGTGGGTAATCATTTATCATCATATTGTGAATTCTACTCTTATTGAAGCTTGTGGAGGTTGCCCCCTCAAAGTGGCTTATCTATTATCATATATCTGGATAAATTTTAGTCATATTTGGATATTATTCTACTGTTATACTTAATTCTTGAAGTAATTTCATTACAAGTGGTATCAGAGCAGCAATTTGGGCAATCTTGTGGGCGAAACACTAAATTTTTAAATTTTGAGATATATAAAAAAAGGTTGAAAATTTTTTTTCAAAATTTTTATTGAAGGTGAGGAATAATCAAATAAATATTTCATTAAAATTTCAGCTAATTTGAATCTCTTTTACAAAATTTATCACTATTTTATGATTTTTCATAAAATTGCTCTATACTGTGCAATTCAAAGAATTTTTTTGAGTTATTTACATTTTTGGAAATCTTAGAAAAATTTGGATATGGTTTGTTCTTTGTATATTTTTATTTGAGGCTGACATAATTCTAAAATTGCTTGGTCAAGGTTAGGTCAAAAGTGTCAATAAGGGTTGACATTGTAAAACCCTTTTATGGCAGGACCACAAACTCGGGGCCAAGGAAAGGGTGCTAAAACTCTAGGTAAAGCTCCTAACAAAGATGAGATGGATTCAAAAGGGGGATGTACTAAACCCTTTGTACCACATTTTTCTGACATAGATCACAAAGTGAGCCAGCTTGACTATAGTGTGCAAGGCATTCAGAGTGAGGTGCAAGACATACAATCTAATATACAATCCATACAAGATAGTTTGGGAGATATCATGATAGCTTTGAACATTAATCAGTAAAATCATCAAGCTAACTTTATTTCACAAACACACCAGGGTGGTTCTCCTAACCAGTCTACTTCAAATCTAACTCCATAGCCACAAAGGAACCTATTACCAAAGGTGGATATGCACAAATTTGATGGAAAAGATCCACTCAATTGGCTCAACCAAATGGAAAGTTTTTTTGACCTACATTAGATTTCAGGTGGATAGAAGGTTACCATGGCATCCTTGTATCTCAAACCTGATCAATTCATTTGGTATCGATGGTTGTGTGCTCAAAAGAAAAAGATGACTCTCAATGTCACCTGGTCAGTTTTTATAGAAGAACTACAATTACACTATGGAAATAGTGTGACAGAGAATTACTTTAGCCAACTAGAAAAATTATGACAAACTAGCTCCGTCAAGGATTATATTCATCATTTTCAAAACCTATCCTTACATGTGGAGATAATTTTTGAAGCAAACTTGAATGATCTATTTTTGGGTGGACTCAAGGACCACATTCAACATGAGGTATGCATGTTTAATCCACTTAATATTTTTGATTCTATTATCCTAGCACGTAGAGCTGAGGAAAAATTCATAGCCAACAAGAAGCAGCCATTCACTCAATTCAAAGATCGTAGCATATCATCACCAACATTTCCTCCACCTACTAGATTGACCCCTTAGCAAATTGAAGAGAAGCGTGCAAAAATATTATGTTTTGGTTGTGATAGCAAGTGGAGTAAAGGACATAGATGTGTTGAGAAGAAGTTATTCTACATTGAGGGACCAAATGAAGATGAAGAAGTAGATGATGCCTCCAATGATGATGAGGAAGATATATAGGAGGTACCTAAAGATTTCCAACCTACAATCTCTTGTCATGCACTTGCAGGTATTAGCACTCCATAAACTCTTAAGTTAGTGGGGTTCCTCAAGAAACAGAAGGTGACAGTGTTGATTGATTCAGTGAGCACACATAACTTTATAAACCATAAGTTGGCCACTCGATTGAACTGTTTCATCTACCCAGCACCAAAATTTTAGGTCATGATTACAGATGGTGGCATAATTAATTGTTCAGGCAAATGCCATAGTATTAAGCTTACTATGGGTGGGTATAATCTCGACTCTCCTATGTTTGCTATTCCCATGGCTAACACAGACATTGTTTTAGGAGTCCAATGGCTCACAACCTTAGGTACCATTGAGATGAACTTCCAATAACTATTCATGTTCTTTCATTTTGAAGGTAAGAAAATTGAACTAAATGGATTACATGCAAAATCTCCACAATTGATTAGTTCACATCACATGACCAAGATGCTAAAATAGGGGGTAGAGGGAATTATTGCATGATTATGCTTCAAAGATGTTCAACCCACACAGATATCTACACATCTTGATTTACAAATAATTCTTGAAGACCACTCATCTATTTTTGGGGCCATGCCAAAAGGACTACCACCAAAAAGAGAACATGATCATGCCATTCAACTAATTCTAGGTAGTCAACCACTAAATATCAGACCATATAGATATCCATATGCATAAAAGAGTGAAATTGAAAAGATGGTCCATGAGATGCTGGAGGCAGGGATCATCAAGCATAGCCAAAGTGCATATTCATCACCAGTGGTCATGGTGCAGAAGAAGGATGACACATGGAATATGTGCCCAGATTATAGGGAACTCAACAAGTATACCATCAAAGATAAGTTTCCTATTCTAGTAATTGATGATTTACTTGATGAGTTGCATGGTGCTAATTATTTCACAAAATTGGATCTTCGCTCGAGGTACCATCAAATTAGAATCAAGGATGAAGATGTTCATAAAACTGCTTTTAGAACACATGAGGGCCATTATGAGTTTTTGGTAATGCCCTTTGGTCTTACAAATGCACCATCTACTTTTTAGAGCTTGATGAACACTATTTTAGGCTTTTTTTAAGGAAGTTTTTGCTAGTTTTCTTTGATGACATATTGATTTATAGTCAGACATGGGAAGCACATCTGCAACATGTGAAATAGGTGTTGATAGTTTTGGAGAAGCATGAACTTTATGCGAAGCCATCTAAATGTGATTTTGGAGTACAGGAGGTAGAGTACCTCAGTCACATTGTTTCCCATGAAGGGGTCAAAGTTGATCCCTAGAAGATCAAAGCGATAATGGAATGGCCCATGCCAAAAACTCTCAAAAACCTTCGAGGGTTCCTTGGACTAATAGGTTACTATAGAAGATTTGTGAAAGGTTATGGTAGCATAGCAGCTCCACTCACTGCATTGCTAAAGAAGGATTCTTTCCATTGGAATGATGATGCCACCAAATCATTTGAGAAACTAAAAGTAACTATGTGCACCACTCCAGTTTTGGCTACTCCAGACTTCTCACAAACATTCACTATTGAATGTGATGCTTCTATGTCTGGATTGGGGGCAGTACTAATGCAAGAAGGAAGACCCATTGCATTTGAAAGTTGTCAATTCAAAGGCAAGAATCTACAAAAACATGTCTATGAGAAAGAAATGATGGCTATTCTTCATGCAGTTAAATAGTGGAAGCCTTATCTGATGGGTAGACACTTTGAGGTGAAAATGGATCATGATAGTCTCAAATACTTTTTGGAGAAAAGATTATCATCTGAGGAACAACAAAAATGGGTAACCAAAATGTTGGGTTATGATTTTGAAATCATCTACAAGGGTAAAGATAATGTAGTAGTAGATGCACTATCCAGACGGGATGCATCCATAGAAGCATTACTTTGTGCAATGTCCATATTGCAAGCAGATTAGGTGGATGAAGCTAGGTTAGAATGGGAGCAAGACAAGGATACACAGGTTCTGACTCAAAATCTCCAGCAAGGTAATTTATCCTCTGACAAATTTGAATGGAAAGGTAATGTCCTATGGTATAAGGGTAGGTTATACTTGTGCAAAAATTCAGAGCTTAAGCATAAGATTCTTGCAGAGTTGCATGCATCTCCAATTGGGGGACACTCAGGGGTCTTGAAAACTTATCATAGAATTAAGAAAGAATTATTTTGTGAAGGACTCAAGGAAGATGTACAAAATTTTATGGAAGAATGCTTGATATGCCAATAGAATAAAGGTGAAATAGTTAAGACCCCAAGTTTGTTACAACCGTTAGCAATTCCTAGTCAAAGGTGGGAGGAGGTTTCCATGGATTTCATCACTGGGTTGCCTTGTTCTAAAGGTAAGAATGTTATTTTAGTCATTGTGGATAGGCTTACAAAATATGCCTATTTTTGTGCCCTCTCACACCCATTTTTAGCAAGTACAATAGCAGCTATTTTTATGAAAGCAGTTCTCAAATTACATGGAACCCCAAAAATAATTGTAAGTGATCATGATCCTATTTTCACTAATAATTTTTGGACTGAACTATTTTCTTATTTGGGTACTCAGCTAGCTCATAGCTCATCTTACCACCCCCAATCTGATGGACAAATTGAAGTGGTTAACAAATGTTTAGAGGGGTATCTCCATTGTTTTGTATCAGATAAACAAGAACATTGGGTTAAATGGCTACCACTTACAGAATAGTGGTATAACACATCTTTCCATACCTCTTCTAAAATGTCTCCATTTCTAGAACTATATAGTTACCATCCACCTTCCATCACTTCTTCATTAAAGGTGCACACCAAGGTTCAAGATGTGTAAGAACACATTCAACATCAACAAGAGGTTTTGGCTAGTTTGAGAGAGAATTTGGCCTTGGCACAAAATAGGATGAAGCAACAAACAGATCAACACTGTAGTGAGCAAAATTTTGAGGTGGGTGACTAGGTATTTGTTCATTTGCAATCTTACAAGCAGATGTCCTTGAAGCAACAGAAAAAGGACAACAAAATTGCTCCTAAGTATTATGGCCCTTATCAGGTTCTACAAAAAATTGGAAGTGTGGCTTACAAGCTCGAATTACCTCATTCATCTCACATACACCCAGTATTTCATGTTTCTTGTTTGAAGAAGGTCATTGGATAGAAAGTTTCCTCCTAGACAGAGCTCCCAGAACTAGATAAAGAAAGACGAGTCATTTTGAAACCAGAGAAGATCCTCCAAACATGTACTAAGAGGTTGAGAACCAGAGAGATTAGGGAATATTTGATCAAGTGGAAAAACCAAAGCAGTGAAGATGCAACTAGGGAAGGTGAAGATTTTTTGCAACAACATCTAGAGTTGTTCAACATTAAGGACAACGTTGGTTTGAAGGGGAAGGGCATGCTACGCCCCTAACCTATCAAATGTATGAGGATAGTATTAGCTGACTTATGGCTTACTTATCCATCTTTGACATTATATTACATTTATCTATGCTTTCTTTTGATTAGTAGGTCAGCCTATGGAGTAACCATGGCCTAGATAGACTATATATAGGAGGTAGTGAGTAATCATTTATCATCATATTGTGAATTTTGCTCTTATTGAAGCTTGTGGAGGTTGCCCCCTTGAAGTGGCTTATCTATTATCATATATTTGGATATATTTCAGTCATATTTGGATGTAATTATGCTGTTATACTTAATTCTTGAAGTAATTTCATTACATAATAAGTATAGGTGCAAAAGATATTGCACCTTTAATTTCTTAAAATACTACTCTTCCTTTGAGTGTACATTTTAAGGCTTGGTATTTTTCAACATTAAGGTGATTGGTCTAACCAATCCTAAAAAATTAGATATAAACCTACTGATGAAATTAATCTTTCTAAAGAAAGATTGAACCCCTTTCTTGTTCACTAACAAAGCCAAATCTCTAATGACCTTTATCCTTTTTGGATCAATAGCAATTATATCCTTGGATACCATGTATTTGAGCAAATTTCCTTGAGGGACCCTGAAGACACATTTCTTGGGGTTTAGAGACACCCCAAATTCTTAGTATCTTTGGAAAACCTTCTCTAGATGGTCAAAGTGATCCTTGTTCTTCTTAGAAAACATAGTGAGATCATCTAGGTAGATAAAGATGATCTCAATAATTATCTTCTTGAAGGCTACATCCAATGCTCATTAGAATGTTGCACTGGTATTGGAAAAGCCAAAAGGCATCTTCATATATGCAAAGGTTTCCTACTTCATGGTGAAGGTGGTATTATGTTGGTTTTCTTCATTCACCCATACCTGGTTGTACCCAAAGAATCTATCTAGCAGGTAAAACATCTCTACAATTGCTATCATCTGATGGATCTACTCCATGGAAGGAAGGGGTAATGGTCCTTTAGGGATGCCTTATTTAGATCTCAAAAATATACACATTTAGATTTATCTGGTTTTATTTTGCATCGGAAATAGATTGGAAACCTGAGTCAATTAGTTTTCTAAGCTCCTAGGCCATCAGGGACTCAATATTCAAGTTTACTGGTCTTTATTTCTATTGGACTATCTTGGTCCCTTTCACCAAATCTATGGTATGTTGAATAACCCTACATTCATATCCCTTCAAGTAATCATAACTCCACACGACACCTCTATATTTGTCATAGAAAGAGACTATCCACTCCTTGTCCTTGTGGGGAACTTATTTTCCAATTTTCTACTTTCTTCCACCCTCAATGTCAAGATCACATTAATCACCCTTATCTACAACAAACTTGAATTTGTCATTTTTTGCATCATCAGATTCGAAGAGATTTTCTAGGGTGATGAGACCCTTCAAAAGCTTGTTAGTTTTCAACTTTATGATTTGGTCTCCATAGGCCTCCTCAATTTTTAGCTATAGTTGTTCCATGAAATTACATGATTGTTGAAGGAACATCATGATAATTGACCTGATGATTAATCATACCGCTTGTTTATTGGTGAATAAGTCTATTATTGGGTCAAATTAGGAGCCTATTATTGCCATCCTGTTGGCCTCCACATTTATGGTTCTCAAAATGATTTAAATTTCAAAATATTCAATTAGATCCCATATATGGTGGTGGTAAGATATCATACATACATTCTTTGAGGCTATTACCCCTCTTACCTGCTTCACTACTAATTTGGAATCACCAAATACCTTTAGCTATTTGATGCTTATTTTTTTGACAAGGCTGAGGCCATAGACTAAAGCCTCATATTTAGCCTCATTATTTGTACAAGAAAATTGAAATCAAAAGGCTTGAATAATTTATTTTCCAAAAGGAGATGTTAGTTGGATGCCATCTTTGGATCTAATCTTGCACTTCACACCATCAAAATATAAAGTCTAGAGTTTGAACTCATCCCTAAGCCTTCTATTTTGATCTCCTTCATCCTTTAAGACTTTTAGAATGGCCTGGTCCTCATCATGGATCACGTAAGTTCTTAGGTCCATGGCATCAAAGTTTGAAAATGGATCATTCTCAATGAACTCATTGATGACGGCTTCCTCTTCAAGGCTTCCATTGTCCACTACCCTTTCTTCTTCAATCATCTCTATGCAGTTTGTCTTTATCTTTGAGAAGGAGGTGTGAGTTACTTCAAAGTTTGCCATCAGTTCATTTTTTATGTGTTTCAGGTGAAGTGGTTTATCTAGCACCTTCAACTTTGAACCATACTTGGTCCTTAAAATCAAATGACACCAATCCAATGATAGGTATCTACCAATTTTGACAATAAAATATCTTGATATATATAGCTTGAATGCAGGTGGAATGTCTATCACCACAATGTCTTGAGGTACAGAGATGCTAGGATAAGAGTATAATGTGAGGGGAATACCCCAGATGATCCCTAAGGTTTGGACCTTATTTTCATCTAGCTTCATCACCCTTTTATTCAATGGTTCAAACTTAAATTATAGTGAATCATCTATCTATTTGGGCATGACCATTATGCTTGCACTTGAATCTATCATGGAATTATGCAATAATTTCTTCCCCATAATCAATGTTAAATAGAATGGGGTAGGTTTTTTTTTTCTTACACCTTCCTTGGTAATGATGACTGTGAAGGGTATTTGGGGTTGTGTATTTATGCTAGCTTCTTTTCCCTTTGTCTTTACAAGCTCTACAGTTAGCTTCCCTTACGTGGGCCTTTCTTTCTACTCCAAGGGTTCTTTCAAAAAAAAATTATGTTCAGGGATGGATAAGATATTCCATAAAGAAACATTGGCTAGAATCTTCTTCAGTTATTCTACCATATTGTATGACTTTGAAGGTGGAACCTTGGGGTCTTTTTCCTTGATCCACATTATCTCACCCCATCTTGGGTAGGTCAAGGTTTGAGCCTAAGGTGTCGAGCATTTTTCATCAGTCACTTTGGGCCCTATAGCATTTTCAAAGCTGTCAGCTAATCTCTTCTTAGAGTGAGTGTAGTAGTCTGATTAAACCTATGGGGTTCTATATACAGGGACCTCATTTGCATAGACCGCATCTTCACCCTCTACCCAAAAGAATAGTGTGTTATGTGGGTCTATTTCTTCTTCTTATTCCAAGAACATCCTATTGAGACCAACATACACCATTTTTTGAATTGGAACCCTTGAGAAACCCTTAGAATAAAACATGTAAATTTCAGCATATAAAGGTCTTTTATAGAATTTGAAGATCATCCACTTTTTTAAGAGACAGGCTTTTATGGTTTTAATCTACTTTAATGTAGACTAACATTGCTAATGAAGTTTTTTTGGACTTTAAGTTATAAGTTTCATGGCATGCATCCCTGAGAACTTTGCATTATAAAACCCTAGCAAACCCTCGATTCAAATTTTAATAAAGGCGAGAACCCAAATTGGTGGGAACCATTTTTATATACTTAAAGATAAAATGCATATTTTAGGTCTAGTCATGTTTTTTTAAACACAACTTGACTAAGAAACTTAACCCCCTTCTTTATTTCCCCTTTTCTAAATTCCTTATGGCTTAACTAAATGTCATTATGTAGGTTCCTTTTATATTCCCCAACCTAGCTTAAGATTTTAATATTAAGGCCCCGACGTATTCATTAATATAATCATGACCTTAGTCTTAACACCTTAATCCTAAGTTTTTATTATCTCTATGATCCTAACATTAACTTCCTCATGTTTTGTAGGATCCTACAATCATCACTTTATCATGGGATTTGATTTATTTGTGCGAGAATAACCCAAACTTTGGATTAAACAACATGCATATTTGGTAATTTGATGACCTATACTTACTCATAAGGACCCAATCAGATGGAGAGAAGCATAATTGAAAATTCAATAGGATGCAAGAAGATTGAAAGATGAACACATGGTACCATCACATTCAAGGATTAAAAGGAAGAGGGGCTTACATAACATGACCACCAATCAATAGCAAGACCCCATATCAAGACCCTATGATTGTCACTTTATCATGGGATTTGATCTAATGGGGTGAATTAACACTGAGACCATTGGAAGCCTTATGGAATTGCCAAGTGGCATCCTCACATTTAGCATGGAATATTTTAATGAACTTAAAATTGACATTCATGCAACCATCGTCCAAATGTTTGAAAGGATGAACTTGACACCTGTGTGACCGTTAACTTTAAGTCTAGAAAAACCAAAACTTCAATGGTTTAAACTTGACATCTATGCAATTGTCAATTGATACCCATGAGGGTATATTTAACATTTATGAGACCTATTGTTCCCAAAATCCATCACTTGTTTTTTGTGGACAACAGGTCAACCATTTCATTCCTATAGGCCAAAATGGTCTCTTGTTTTCTCAAAATGTTTTGAGTAGTCAAGTTATTCAATCACACAAGCCTTTTCCGCTAAGAAAATCGTAGGTTCAAAGGCGGGCTCTGGCAAGGAAAAATCTCAAAGCACTTAAGGCATTTCCTAAAAAATCATAAGGATTGTTCAATGCCAAGGTTTAATAAAAAAGGTTTAATGATGGGGTTAAATGATATGGAATGAACCGTTAAGCCATTGAACTCTACCTCTGAAAGGTTCAAGGTTCAACAAGTTCAAGGTTCAACGAGTTCAAAGGTTCAATGAGTTTAAAGGTTCAATGATTTCAAAGCTTCAACATGTTCAAAGAGTTTAAGGTTCGAGTGAATGGTTCAAGCAGAAGATTCCAAAAAAAGGTTCAACTGAATGGTTCAAATAATTAGTTCAATGATACCTTGAACTCATAAATAAGACTAAGTGAACATGGCTCTTTACAAAACATTGAATCACCAAACTGTTGAACTGATTAAACTTTGAACCATTGAACTTCGAAAGGTTTAAAGGTTCAAGGTTCAAAGTGGTTCAAGCGACCAGTGACATCTCTATGGACATCAAATTTAGGGTAATGGAATAATCATTGATTTTCAAATAGCATAAACCTGAGAACAAACTCAATTATTTGCTGAGAAAGGAGCCGAAGAAGTTAGCAAAAAGTGAGAAGATAGCCTTGAGAGCTCAAATCACTAGGAAGAGACAAAATGTAGAAAGGAAAGAGGGAACGATATAGAGAATCTAGAAATATCTATAGAAGAGTTATTCTAGTATGTGGAATAGTCCACCAGGTGGATATCAGAGAGCATAATCATTCAATGGCACATCCTATTTTTATTTGTTTAGGTAAATATGAGTGGACAATCGTGTAAGTATCATAAAGAGGAGTGACCTTACCTTTTAGAAGATTAGGTGACCCATGCTTTGGAGAAGACATTTGAGATGATTTAGAATGCCAAAAGTTAATGCTGATGACCTGTTCCAACATGGCCCCTGCACAGAACTTCCTCTTCCCAATGCATTGAATGTAACATGGGCTATTTCATGAAAACAAGTGCCAAAGTCTTTCTTTGGATGCTATATATTGTAATCTCTCATTTTAAATAAAGGAGATCTCTCAGTTATTAGAAGTGAAACTCTACCTAAATTGAAAGGCATTCTTTAGTCTATGAGCTCAGACTGTTAATCATATTTTATCAAGTGAATGAGAAAGCAAGTGATCTTTCAAATTTTGTGTTGAAATAGCTTGTGTTATCTACAAAATCATTCTTATATCCTTTTCCAAAAATACAGTCTTGTCTATTTAATCAAATAAGCAGAACAAGTGGAAATAATCTAGAAGATGTCCTGAAGTCAACTATGGGAGACTTTGTGTTGCCATAATTGTCTTTAGTCTGTGTGTTTTATGTTCCAGAATATTAGAGAGACTTTGAGCTCCCCTTATCCTTCATAATCTTTCACTCTATTGTAATTTTTAGTGGAGACTTTATGTTGCACTTCATATTACTGTGTTACTTCGTCCTAAATCAGTAGCAGAAATAATGAAAGACTTTGTGCTTTCATGGGTTTATTGTAGATCTAGTTCTACCTAGGAAGAATTCCTATTGTTTTTTGAACATCATTTTTGAAAAAAAAAATATCTTCAGTAGTTACACAAGAATTCTCCTTTATTTTGTGAACATCATCTCTGAAAAAAGAGAGATGGATGGTATGATTTCACCCCTGAGTCTATTTTCAGTTTATATTAGTATATTATAGTTTATAGGGAATCTCCCCTTGCTGAGAAGAGAGATTTATCTCATTATGTTGTGGTAACCACACCCATTTTTCCATATAAATCTCATTGTGCTATGGTTGATATACCCATTTTGCTGTATAAATCTCATTATGCTATGGTTGATATACCCATTTTATCATCAATTAGTTGAGGACAAAATATTCACCTAATAGTTTTTGGCGACTCCACTGGAGAAAAATGTGCAATTTGAAGCCTTAAGCTTCAAATTGAAGCATTTCTAGTTCTTTTCCATTTTACACTCTAAAAGATCCACGGTATACATGAAACCAGAGAGCTCAAGGTATTGTTGATCCTATATACGAGTTTGTGTGGTAAAATTATTTTGATATTTCTCCTCCATGAGCTCACCTCTAGTGAACTAGGAGTTTTCCTCCTACCAACATTAGGTCTCTAATACCAGGTGAAGCTTATCTTTCCTATGCTAGTAGAGCTTTGTCTATAGATACTCCACAAAGGCTTGTTATCCCTCCTTTCAATCGTCATATCATGGCAGCCCAAGGCCCTTGGGGTAACACCTTTGGCACCCTAAATCTAACCCCATTTTTACATGAACTACCTCGTAGTTCAAGAAAGAATTTTCTCAAGTTTTATGGTGATGGAAAAGTTCATCTTGATGAACATATTGTAGCCTTCTACATAGCTTGTGGTGTGATAGGCATTGAATATGAATATATAGCGGTCAGACTATTTGTAAAAACTTTACAAGGCACTGTCGTAGACTAGTTTTATCATCTATAAGCACAAACAGTAACTGACTGGAACACTCTCAAGGCCAAGTTTGAGGCTAGGTTCAAACCCACAAAAGATGCATATGCCTTGTTAGCCCAAATTATACAAATGAAGGAGCCTCATGAACCCATGCAAGACTTCATTGCTAAATTTGAAAATCTAAGGAACAAGATTCCTATAATTGCTTAGACGATGCCAAAAAATCTTAAATGTTTCTTCATCAGTTCTCAACTTCTTGAAGTGAGTTTCTTGTTGAGGCAAGTTAGCCACATAGATTTTGGCCACCGAGGTTGAATATGATCTTATCTTGGTAGGAAAGATAAGAAGAGATCCTAAATAAAATAAAACTTCATCTTCTAAAAATTTCTTTACATGCACCATTGATCCTATGGTGCAAAAGCTAGCAAATTAATTGCTAGCTCTAAAAAATCAAATGGCACAAGGGATGTATGCCCCTCCTTCTTATCAGGATATACCAAGGAGGACATTTCCCAACCATTCATATCAAGGCAATGCTACTCAGCATTTGGTTATCATGAAGCTAAACATGATTTCTCTTTCCAACCTAAGTTGGATCAAGAAGATGATGTTGATCTCTTTGCAAAAGGCAAAAAAAATTAGCTGGCGACTCTAACATTGGTTTTCTGAATTACCAAGATGAAGCTAGAAGTAAGAGAGAAATGTTTAATAGATCATATGTTATTTTTACTAGGTCTTAGAACCAGTCAACTCAACAAGTTGATAAGGGAAAAATAAGGGAAGAATATTGACTAGTAATTTTAATTGCTAAACGAGGGACTTCTTTGCCTTTTCAATCAAAGGGCCCGATGATCAATAAAAAAGTAAGTACCTCAAACAACCTTGCACCTTCTACTTCAATTTCTCATACTAGTACCACTCCCAATAAAACCCAAAATGATGGACTTCTTTCCTCTATTTCTAGTTCATTTCAGTTATTTGACATAATTGATCATACTAAGAAGACCAAGATCCAAACATCTGAATTTGAATACTTATAAGACAACCCTGAGCAGTTGGATAGGCTAGTTAAATGCATCAAAAATAAAACTATCTCTACAGGACAAGATGTTTCAAAGGTAACTCATGATCCCTTAAAGAACACATCCACCTGAAATAATCTCATCATTACTCCTCCTATTACCCTTGGAAAGATAGAACCTTTCTATGTTTCCCTATTGATAAATGGTCATAAGCTGAATAATTGCATAATAGACTCTGGCGCCTCTGACAATGTGATGCCCACCAAGGTGGCAAATTCTCTCGGTCTCACTCTGACTAAAACTTTTGGGAGATGTTTCTCCATGGAAAACAAATAAGTGTCACTTTTGGGATAAATCAAAGATGTCCAATTTGCATTCGCAGCTTTTTCAGAAAAAAGGATTAAAATGATAGTCTTGGTAGCTGACGTTTCAACTTCCTATGGCATTCTACTTGGATGAAATTTTTGCAAGGATATTGGTGGAGAATTGAACATGGACATATCTGAGGTGAGAATATCGATCAAGGGAATCATATAAAGGTTGCTTCCTGAGAAGGAGTCAAAATACATTGTCACCCAAACATCAGCTCTTGAAGCTCAAATTATGTTTGAATCCTCAGGAATGGGTAACTATTTTCTGTCCATAGAAGATTTTTCTATTTCATCATATGAAAGTTCTATAAATAATCCAAAAATTTTAGACAAGACATCAAAAAATTGGTAGAGCACAGTTCAGATGAAAAAAAGTCTTCCTCCTAACGAAGAGAAATATTTAAGATCAGATTCTAATGAGGTCTAGATTCTAGAATTTGATGGTAGTTGTTCTTCTACCAGTTTTAGAGCTAGAATTATTTTGATATCTCTGCAAGAAGATATTTTTCCCTATTCGTATAAGTTATAGATCAACAATACCAACAACACCATTGAGTATGAATCTTTGTTAATTAGATTGAAAGCTGCTCAAGCTAAAGATGTTAAGCTTCTTCACACCTAAAGAGATGCTGAACTGGTGGTTTGTCAAGTAAAAAACTTGTATCAAACCAAGAACAAAAAATTGTGACATTATCACAATCTAGTATGGGACTACCTTGAAAGTTTTGAGGCTTTTAGTATTTTTGTGATGCCTAGAGAATTCAACGATCAAACAGATTCCTTGGCCATCTCTGCAACTCTCATGGTTCCTCACCAAGATTTTAAAGGGAATAAGTATACTATTGAGTTGGTCTTTCAACTAAGTGTACCTAATAATGCCAACCATTGGTAGGTTTATAATCGTGACAACCAAATCATTGCTTTTTTGAAACAAATGGATAGCTTTGAGGAGCTTTATTTTGAAGGCAGTGAATCTTCAATGTGGGAATTAGCTCCCAAAACAAATTTAAAAATTGGTGAAGAGTTCCTTCAACTCAAAGGGAATAAAATTCTCAAAGGGTTAGTTTCTCTTGAGAATCTATTCAATAAGCATGATAGGTTTATCAAGAAGCAACAAATAGATTCAAGTTCCTCCAAAGATTTTGATCAAATAAATTTGAGTATAGAAGATAATCCCAAAATGGTCAACATCGAGAATTGTTGCACTCCTGATAAAAAAACTCAAATTCATTACTCTGATTTACCATTACATTGATGTTTTGGCATACTCTTATGATTATCTCAAATCTCTCAAGCCTGAATAAAATTCAGCATGAAATTCCTCTCAAGGTTAGGTCATTGCCTCACAAGCAAAAACAATGGTAGTATAACCGCAAGATATCAGGTACTATTCTTTTTGAGATCCAAAAAATGTTAAATGGAAGGATAATTTTTCTAATCCATCATTCCACCCAGATTGTAAACATAGTCCCTATGAGAAAAATAATGGAGAAATTTGCCTCTATG
Organism: Torreya grandis; assembly: GCA_037957365.1. Lineage (NCBI taxonomy): Eukaryota > Viridiplantae > Streptophyta > Pinopsida > Cupressales > Taxaceae > Torreya > Torreya grandis. Next base: position 1,613,924 of record JARHVA010000448.1, read on the forward strand.
TTGATTTCAAAAATCTAAATCAATCCTCTTTAAAAGATAACTACCTCCTACCCATCATGGAGCAGCTACTGCAGACAGTAATTGGCTCAGAGATGTTATCAATTTTAGATGGTTTTTTGGGGTATAATCAAGTGAAATTTGGTGAAGTAGACCAATATAAGACCACTTTCACTACACCTTGGGGCACCTTTGCATATCACAGAATACCTTTTAGTTTGATCAATGTTGGCACCACCTTCCAGAGAGTGATAGTTCTTGCCTTTAGAAATGAAATAGGGAAGTTCATTGTGGTATATCTTGAAGACTTGATCATCTTTTCTAAACATCATCCTAATCATGTGCATCATTTACAACAAGTGCTAGAATGATGTCGACAAAATGGCATTTCTCTCAATCCTAAGAAATTAGTTTTTAGGGTTACAAAAGGGAAACTTCTCGATCACACTATATCCTGAAAAGGCATAAAGATTGACCTAGAAAGATTCAAATCCATCTAAGAGCTTTCTCTTCTTACTAGTAAGACTACAGTCCATTCTTTCTGTGGAAAGGTGAATTTTCTATGAAGGTTCATTCTTGAATTCATAGAGAAGACTCACCACATTGTCAACATGATGAAGGGTAAAGTTACTTTCCACTGAACTGAAGAAGGCAAGTCAACATTTCAAGATATTAAGGAAGCTATCGCCCATGCCCCAATCCTAGTTTATCCAGATTATACCAAAGAATTTATAATATATAGCTATGTTTCTTAACACATGCTTTCAACCATTTTGGTTTAACAAAACAAAGAAGGTGTAGAATCTCCCATATCTTTCATGAGTTTTCCTCTCAAAGCTCATGAGCTGAAATATTCAAACATGGAAAAGCATGCTTATGTTGTGGTTAAGGTGGTAAAATACTTATATTTTTACATCCTGAACTCACACACTGTTGCTTTGGTTCCTGATACAATAATAAAGTCCATTCTAACTCAATAGGAGTTTAGAACTAAAAGGGGCAATTAGATTGCTAAAATCTAGGAGTTTGATCTTGTTATCAAACCTATGAAGCTTGTATAGAGAAGAGGTCTCTGCCAATTAATTGATGATAATATACCAGAGGAAGTAAGGCATGAAGAAATAGAGGTTTAAGACATACATATAGTTCTCTTTGTCACCACTACGAATGAGTGGTATTCTAATATTGCTCATTTTTTAACCTATGGTGAGTGTTCTACCCACTTGTTTCGTAAAGAAAAGAGGACTGTTAAGTTGAAAGCTACTAACTTTGTCCTGTGAGACAATAGTTTATACAAGAGGAGCCTTGATAGGGTATTTCTTCATTGCGTGGATAAAGTGCAACAGAGCAAACTTTTAGAGTCTTTCCACAATTTGGCTTGTGGAAGACATTTTTTTGTACTTGTGACTTCCCATAATATTCTACGAGCTAGGTACTATTTTCCTACTCTGTTTCAAGATTCATACACTTGGGTTCGTAAATATGAGCTATGTCAACAGTTCATTGGGAAATCCAAGTTGGTTGCATTATCTCTCAAACCTGTGGTGATCGAAGAGCCTTTTCAGTAATGGGGTATTGATTTTATTGGCACTCTAAACCCATCCTCGAGTGTTGGACATGACTATATTCTCACAACCACAGACTATTTTACTAAGTGCGTGAAAGCCATTCCAGTCAAGCATGCTACTTTAGAAGTGGTATGTAATTTTCTCAAGGAAAATATTATTTTTCAGTTTGGAGTTCCAACTAAGATTGTAACAGATAATGCAGCCCATTTATCTTCTCATGAGGTTATCTAATTCTACTACTATTATGGAATTATCCTCTCCCACTCTTCTAACTATTATCCACAAAGAAATAGTCAAGTAAAATCAAACAAAAAAAACCTGGTGACCATTATCAAGAAGCTGGTAGATAACAATCAGATAACCTGGCATAAAGTATTATTTGACGCTTTATGGGCAGACATGATTACACCTAAGAGGGCAATAGGTATGTCCACATTCCAACTTCTGTATGGTCTAAATGTAGTAGAAGATTCAACTTTTGAAGATTCCATCGACAAGAAGATCATGTGCTTGACTGAACTAAATGAGCAATGAACTATGGTGGTAGATCATATTACTGCACATCAAAGTCTGGTACAGAAACTCTTTGACTAGAAAGTAAGAATTTGTGATTTTTAGATTGGAGATCAAGTCTTATTATGGGACAAGAGAAGAGAACCAAAAAGAATGCATGGAAAATTGGATTTCTTATGGAGAGGTCCATTTTCCATTCATCGATTAAATAGTGAAAATAGTTTCTTGCTAAAATATCAAGACAGAATGTCACTTTCACTACCTCACAGTGGGCAGCATCTGAAGCACTTCAATCCTTGAAGTATAAGATAAGTCCAATTGTACATTTGTATAGTATTTTTTTATTTTTTGTTGTTTGTTTGGTTTTTGACATCTTTCTCCTTTTGGATAGCATGACTCTATAGCCCAATGGCATAGATGAAGGCACTTAGATTCTAGATTCTACTCCCTTTGATTGTTTTAAAATATAATCGATGGAAGTTCCCCAATTGGAGCTAGCTATTGTTCCCAAAATCTATCACTTTTTTTTGTGGACAATAGGGTGACCATTTCAGTCCTAAAGCCAAAATGGTCTCTTTCTTTCTCAAAATGTTCTGATCAGTCAAGTTATTCAATCACACAAGCCTTTTTAGCTAAAGAAATCACAGGTTCAAAAGGCGGGCTCTCGCAAAGAGAAATCTCAAAACACATAAGGTATTTCCTAAAAAATTGTAAATATGGTTCAACACCAAGGTTCAATAGTAGGGTTCAATGATATGGAATGAACCATTAAACTATTGAACCATTGAACTCTGCCTCCAAAAGGTTTAAGGTTCAACGAGTTCAAGGTTCAAGGAGTTCAAAGGTTCAATGAGTTTAAAGCTTCAACGAGTTCAAACCTTCAATGCATTCAAAGAGTTCAAGTTTGAGCAAAAGGTTCAACCGAATGGTTCAAGTAGAATATTTTAAAAAAAGGTTCAACCAAATGGTGCAAATAATTGGTTCAACAACACCTTGAACTCATAAAAAAGACTAAGTGAACGTGGCTCTTTACAAAACATTGAACCATCGAACTGCTGAACTAATTGAACTTTGAACCGTTGAACCTTGAACCATTAAAATCTAAAAGGTTCAAAGGCTCAAGGTTTAAAGTGGTTCAAGCAACCAGTGACATCTCCACAGACGTCAAATTCAGGGTAATGGAATAATCATTGATTTTTAAATAGTGCAAACCTAAGAATAAACTCAGTTATCTACTGAGAAAGGAGCTAAAGAAGCTAGAAGAAAGTGATAAGATAGCCTCGAGAGCTCATATCAATAGGAAGAGACAAAATGTAGCAAGGAAAGAGGGAATGATACAGATAATTTAGAAATATATGTAGAAGAGTTATTCTAGTAGGAGGAATAGTCCACCAGGTGGATATTAGAGAGCACAAGCATTCAATGGCATGGCCTATTTTTCTTTATTTGGGTAAAGATGAGTGGACAGTCGTGTAAGTATCATAAAGAGGAGCAGCCTTACCTTTCAGAAGATCAGGTGACCCATGCTTTGGAAAAGACATTTGAGATGATTTAAAATGCCAAAATTTAGGGCCAATGACCTGTTTCAGCATGGCCCCTGCATAAAACTTCCTCTTCCCAATGCATTGAATGCAGCATGAGCCATTTCATGAAAACAAGCACCAAAGTCTTTATTTGGATGCTATATATTGTAATCTCTCATTTTAAATAAAGATATCTCTCAGTTATTAGAAGCAAAATTTTTGGTAGTGGGTACATGCCCTTGTAGATTAGGGATGTAGCCAAAGGTTTATCTAAGGGGTGCTTATTGAATAGGAGTGGTAGTTGGGTTGGTGACCGATGAAAAGGTGGTGACCCTTATACTAATTGGTGGCAAGGTAGAGGGTATGGACACCACAATGCTTTGAAGTAGAGTAATGGTTGATGTATTGGAGGTAGATAAAGGAAGGTTGGTGGTGCTAGAGCTAGGAAATCTTATTATGGAAGAGTGGTTATTAGGAGTAGAAGGTATAAGGGTAGTAATAATTTCGGTTGGTTAGTTTCCTATGGTAGTATCAAATGGGTTGTTGGTTGATGAGGAGGCTTGGGTAGTTAACGGTTGAGTTGTGATCATGGAAATGGAGGTACTCCCCATGAGGTGGATAGGCATGTCATAAGGCAGATCTACAGGTGGAGTTAAAGTTGGGATATGGTAAGACATGGTTATAAGATAATGTTGCGAGTCCACAGGGTTATTATCTAAGAAAAAAATATGCATCTCCTTGAATAACCTCTCAAAGGAAAGTAAGACTTCCCAAGGGGTGAGGAGAGTATGTTAGTTTGGAAACATAGTCTATGGATGAAGAGGTAGAAGAGGTAGGTAGGCTTGGTAATGGGTTTTACTCCACAAGGTCTCTTCACTGTTGGTAAGTGAGAACCATACAATAAAGGGGAGATAGAAAGCACAAACAACCTCACTACTTAAACAAAGAGAAGAAAAAAAATGATCAAAGAAATCAAATCACACTCTAAGAGATATCTTAAGCCCTAGAGTTTTAATTAATCTCACTTTTATCTTATTCCTTAAGAAGATGTGTGACTAAAATTGGTTTCTAAAGTGGGTACTAAAGAGGAAATCTAAGGTTGGTTTCAAGGTGTGTTTAGGTGATCAAAAAGAATCTATATTAGAATCAATGTGTGGTTTGGTATTGGGGCCTACCTCCTCACTTCACACACCACAGTGATAAAAGTGTCGGGTACTTAACCAATATATATTGATATCCATAGATTATACTCAATCAGATAGCTGAGGATCGTCAAGAAAGGGTAAGGTTACCGCTAGATGATGAAATCCTAGTTGGACCTTGTCTCATGTTTGTTTGATGTTTAATTGGTGAAAGTGGTTTGGTTGAGTGTGTGTAATAAAGAGTGAAGCTATGATAGATTACTTTGCTTTTAAGTTAAGCTACGTGAACTAAAATTTCAAGTAGTCAATGTATACACTTAATTTTAAGCCCAAAAAAAATTTTGATTTCTTTAATGAACATATAATAAAGAGATAATTCAAGAAAATAAGAACCCAAGTAGAGACACAAGGGTCCCACCAGGCATGCCATAATATTTTAATGAATTTCTTACTTATTATTGGAAAGATAAGGAAAAAAAACTAAGTACAGGTATGATTGAAAAACTTGATTGATTGTGTGCATGTTTGAAATCAAAAGATTGTGAAGAGTTCCTCTTTAGATTGGGAGGATGACCTATAGATAAAAAAAAACACGAAAGAAAACTTGTTTGTTAGATAGTTGAGTGGATTGCATGGGAATAGCTAAATCCCAAAAGCAAGAGCTTCTTTAGGAGCTATCAATCCACATGTTTTAAACAATTAAAGCTTATAAAATAGAATAGAAGGTACTTACATCAATAATCAAATGGTACTAAAATTTAACACAAAAATGATTGCTAATAAATATGTTGTAAATGATTGAATTAATGAGAAACTAATTAATACTAGCATTAGGGAGTTGGGGTATGCTTCAAAAAATCAGAAAGGAATTTATGAACAGGCAAGAACATAGAGAATTAGGTTTGATTGGAGGTAAGTGGGTATAACTAGCTTGTTAGTTTTTATTATCATAGTTATCATTGGTAGTGGGGTTGACCATCAGTGATTATGGTGACCGTCGATGGTCAAGGTGACCATCGATAGTTGGATAGACCATCGATGGTTGAGTTAACCATCAATAGTTATTGTGTATAAATCTATGTGGGTAAAAGGGCTAATTGATGAGATCCAAAAGATGGATTCTGAGAGATGGGTAAGACATGGGTTAATTGTAAAATGAAAATAAATTAAATGAATACTGAGAAAAAATTACTTATCTTATCAAAAGTTGATTGGGTGGATGGTTGAGGTAGTTAACCTCTTGGTGGAATCTAGCTTGATTTTGATAGAATAACGGTACCTAAAGACATGGTGGAGAAGCAGTAGCAAATTAACTCTCTGATATAATAGTTGATTTATTGGATTGTTGATAATGATTAACCCATAAGAAAGAAACTCCTAAATACACAAAGCTCTTGATAATGATTGCCAATGATTTTCACCTCTTTGCTCCTCTCTCTTATAGGCAAGTCAAGAGAATGGAAATGAAGGTTAAACTAGGCTATCTAATTATAAATTATCCATGCAATGGCTCACAATAGGATTTAGACAAGTTATTTTTAGAAAATCAAGGTGGGTAGTTTGCATGCTCTTCGTTAAAGAGATAGACCCTAACCATCAATGGTTAGAATGACCATTGATAGTTGAGGGTAAAGGGTAACAAGTGGGTAAAGGCTAGCTTAATCTAGTTGGGTTAAACTGACTAGATATTAGGCTCAGTTAGGGGTTAGAGGTTTGAATGGTCCTAGGGGGTTTTGAGGTAGTTTAGGGATACTTTGACATGCAGAATCATGGTCTGAGGATTTTTGTTATCTATATACACTTATCATAAAATAGAGTTAGGGCCTCTCAATTTATCTTGGAATCTTATCTCTCATTGATTTCCTTACTCTCTTGACCTATTCCTAGGTTTTTTTATTACAGTGTTTTCTAGTGATGGCAGTGTCATCAAACAATGGTAATGTCATTGGATGATATTAGTATCATCGAGCAATGATAATATCATCAGTCAATGGTAATGTCTCTAGTCGATGATAATATCACTGATCAACAATAGTGTCATTAGATGATGATAGTTACATCAATGGATGATAATGTTGTCAATCGATCACATTATCGATGAGTGATGATGTTTTCATTGGTCGACCTAAAATTTATATGTGTTGTCTAATATTATTTCCATTCTTCTATCACTTTCCAAAAATTAACATATTCTCTTTGTTTTATGTAGGTGGTAAATAATGTCGAACGATGATGAGGGGAATAAACTCTACATTAAGAGCCATCAATTGACCATATTTTATTGATCATCAAACATTAATGAAGGTTGTTGAACATTTTTAGAAAGTAGTTGGTGCATTAAAGGTGGTTCTTATAGGCATGAGATCTATATATTGGATCATTTCATCATATAATAAGGGTTAGTTTTTCTTCTCCAAAAGATAATGGAGAGCCAGTCACCCCTTGTTTTTTATTTTTTTCTTCTTTTTTCCTCCCTCTTGTTTTACTTGGGGAGATGTTGATATTTACACTCAAATGATTATAATAACCCTATTTTGTTATTCAAACAACATTTTTATTCAATTCAAAGAGGTTTAGAAGATTTTATTTGCATTTACTTGTGTGTGGTATATAGTAGTAGTATATCTTTATCTTCTTGGCTCTCCTCTCCTCATATTATGGAACTGATTCATGTTGTGGTTCTATGAATGTTAGTTGGATGCAAGATTAGTTTGTGGGTTGAAGTGATTAGATAAATGTGGATTTATTTTCATCCTCCCAGGCACTTTTATCTCTTTTCCCCCTTTTCTTTTTTCATTTTTTAATCAGTGGGTTAGTTTAGTTTTTTGAGTTGTAATCAGAGTTAATGATTATCTTGATTTCATGTTCTTATCTATTGCTCATTTATGTATTTTTGAACTTATAAGTAATAGATGTGTCTCTCTAAATTAGCTATTTATTCATAATTAGATCATTTGGATAGTTTTATGGGAATAATCTCTTTATATCTTAATGCATATTGACATGGTTGAAACACACACATAGGTCCATTAAATAGAATGGTCACAATGAGCTGACTAGGTTACCCTACACATTAAAATCTGGTAACCAAGACCTTGGGTAAATTCACTCACATAAGTCCCCTTTTAGGAGAGGAAGGGACTAACAACCCTTGCCTAAGTCAGCATGTTGAAAGACCTCATCAATATATTGGCACTAGAAGGAGGGCCTGATCAGAATATTTTAGAATTATCATTGACTTTTTCAACATGTTACCCTCTCCTTTATGCCTCTCCCAGCATGTTACATGCTTAAAATTTTCATCAATAGACTAGCTCTAGAAGGAGGGCCATTGAACTTATGTTTTTTAGAGTTATCTTTATTTTAAGAGCTTTTACCTAGTGGTTTTCTAGGTTTTTAGACTAGAAAATTGATTATCTGAGTTCCTCAATGGCCTTAACTTGGGATGACATAACTATCCTATAAACATTCCATGAACTTCTCATGCACTGCCCAAGAACCCCCATAAGTTTTGTATAAATTATATCCATGATGGGAGCTCAACTGCTGAGGAACACATCTAGGGTTTTAAATAAGCCATTATTATAAAATAGATTCAACATGAGCATGTGTCTTGTCATCTATTCCCCTAATGTTGTATCAAACTATTTATTCTTGGTACCTTGGTCTACCATAAGGGTGCATCACAACATGGGCCATATTTAAAACCTAATTCCTTAACCATTTTAGTGTGTCAATTGACCCTTTTGTCTTGTTTTATCAATTTACCATAGCTCATAAGGGACCTAATGAGCCAACTAGTGTATTCAACCATAGATTCCATCAATTATACACTATGCAGAGGGATCCTTTCTTGAAAATAGAGGATGCAACAATCAAGTTATATTTCTAAGCCTTGGATCCTCTAACTATAATGTTCATTAAGCTGAACCCATTTGTTCTTGCCTCATTAACATCAGTCTACCAAGAGGTTGTCGATATAGAACAACAATTAATGACCTAGAGTATTTGTTCTAAAAATCATTTAGCTCACATTCCTACAAGTTATCCCATGGACCAACATGCACTTTAAAATGAAGTGTTCCCCAAGCCTTCACCTAACCAAACCTCCCTATGAAAAATGAGAGTCTTGCTTTCTTATTTATTGCACATAACTTAGTTAATTCTATAAAATCAATAGGCTACTTTGTTAATGATTATGTATCTTTTGATTCTATCACTAATCAGATACCATTTGTTATAAGAGATAATCAAGATACAACACACAATCTGAGTTGTGAAGTTGCATACCCTTGTGCACTATCTGGAGTCTATGATTCTAGCTACACTACTAATGTATAGGTGACCATGCATACTAAGGAAATATCATATCACAAGCGTGATCCATTATTTGAAGGATAAATTAGTGGTGAGATGACTTTGAGGATAAATAAATAATAATTGGATAAAGCAACCTAGCAGCTCAAAAGCAAATTGATGAAGAGATACCTACACAAAGTAAATGATGTGACATCTCTTATGATTGGCCAAAAGAATAATTAGAGGAGTTTGAGCTATTGAACAAAGAATATGCATCCTATGTACCTGAAACATTCTTGTCCTATGCTTCCACATCTCTACTTTAAGATTTGATCTAAGATGGTCATCAACTTGGTGGTAGTATTTTGTCTTCCCCTACATCATTTGAAGAGGAGGGAACAAAATAAGAAAGTAATGTTGAGTTAAGTTTCTTACATAAAGAAGAAAACCAATAAGAAGCTGCCTATCTCTCTGAAGAGAGTGAGATGAAATAATATAAAATTGATGATCTATCTACTTGGTTCACTCTTACCTCTAAAGCAATAGATAGTACCCAAACGTCCCTCTCAGTAGTAGAGGTAATCAAAATGGTAAGTCATAGACATAGTGGCCTGAATGAAAAAGTCATGTCAATGTAGGTTCAAGCTAAATATGACATTATTCAGCCCAACTCCCCACATACATCAGCCATTGATGATAAATTCATAAGGTCTTTGACATGGAAAAATTTTAAACCACTCCCATTTCTTTTAGATGTCGAGGATGATAAAGAAGATGCCATGCAAGAATCTATTTACATCAATACGTATCATACAAGTGACTCATCTATTAGTTTCCATCAAAATCATGCCACATATAGGTTGGATATTCTAATTGGTATGGTATATGTGAATACCCATCCCTATCCCTCATTGCAACATAACATTAGTACAGAGGTGTTTTCTAAACCCTATCCCTCATGGTTTCTAGAATCTAGATACAAACATAATGCAAAATTTACAGTCCTAGTTTGCTTGAATTGCATGAGAAGTACATTGACAAATCTGTATGGGATAGTGTTTTATATCTTAGAGGGTAACATAGAAGAAAGTAGGTGTGCCCATTACGCTTCTCAAAATCTTGAAAAATCATGGTGTCTAACTAGCTTAAGCATGCACTTGCTTGAATATTTCTTGTTAATACTTTTATTTTTCCTTCCCTATTTCATTTTCTTTTTCTTTCCTTCTCGCCCCTTATTATTAGTTTAGTTTTGATTTTGTTTGTTTTTTCTTTCGTTGTTGGGTTGACTCAAATATTTTTATCCTCGGGTTCCCTTTATTGATCAAATAAATGAAATAAGATGTTGTTGTAAAAGTAACATGGGTGGCACTCAAAGAGCCTATTTTAATTTTTCTTGAGTAACTTATGTGAACTGCTATTATTGCTTTGTTCATTTCTTGAATTATAAAGGCCAATGATTTATAATAGAACTTGTGAATTTTATAATAAATATTTTCTCATTTGAATCCATTTAATGCACTTAAAGAAATATCTAAAGAAAAATACAACATTACTTCAATTCTTGTTTATCTTAAGTGCTCATGGGCTTACTAATTTCTTTTTAACCGTAGCTTGGTCCCCAACCCTCTATGGATGTAAATGAAATACCTCTTTTAAAAAAAATTGAGTTAAAATTTAAAATTTAAAATTATCTTCGAAAGGGTGATCCTTGTAGCCTCCACCACAGGCTTTCCATCTTGGTGGATAGTGGAGCAAGGCCTTTAGAAGGGACTAGAGGTATATTTATTGGGGTTATAAATGACTACATGGAAGTAGAGCAATTCCCATACCACTTTCCCCCAAGCTAAATTGTAAAATATTTTCTTTTAGTAGTTTTGGCCTTATATAAATGTAAATTACCGTGTATGAATGCAAAAAAAATGAATAGATTACTTAATCACACACTAATATGGTTTTACTAGGATTATAGTTTAGTATGTCACTCATTATTATAAAATTTAGTGCCTTTGGGTTCTAGATTATTTTGAGTGATAGCTTGTAGCTAATGTTTTTTCTTCTTATGATATCATAGATTTTAGATTCTCAAAATACTCAAGAGTATTTCCCAATAGGAGTCAACATTTATTGTTGATTACACAACACTCCCCATTTTCAACCTAAAAATAGGGACTCCTTTTTTTGGCATTTTTCTCTTCTCCCACATACACTCATGATTCATTGGTCTCAACACTGTACTTTACCATGGTGGTCCATCTTGATTCTTTTATCGAATTGGGACTCAAAACCACCACTGCTGGAAAGACCACACCCATGCAAGTTAACTTGGTATTTTTCACTTAACGTAAAATAGATTTAAGGCCTCCAAATTTGCCTTTGAATCCTATCTCTCATAAATTTCTTTGCTCTCTTAACCTATTCCCAGGGGTTTTCTCATAGTGTCATTAAGTGAAGTGGTGATATCAAATGATGATAATGTCATTGATTGATGACAATACAATCAATTGATAGTAATGTCACTGGTTGATAACAATGTCATTGGTCGATGATAATTTCATCAATTAACAATAGTATCATCGATTAATAATAATCTTGTCAATCAGCTGCATTATCATCGAGAAATGATATTATCATCGATCGACCTAAACTTTTTAAGTATTGTCTTATCTTATCTCCATTCTTATAGCACTTTATATAAATTAACTTGTTCTCTTTACTTTGTACAGGTGGTGAATAGCATAAGGTGATGGTGAGGGGAGCAAACTCTACATCACGAGTCATCAACTGACCACATTCTGTCGATCATCAAGCATTAATGAAGGTTGTTGGTTGTTATCATAAAATAGTTGGTGCATTAAAAGTGGTTGTTGAAGGCCTAAGATCTATATATTAGATCATTTTATCATAATAAGGGTTGGCTTTTCTTCTCTAAAAGAGACTAGAGAGTCAGCCACCCTTTTTTTTTTGCTTTTTGCTTCTTTTTCCTTCCTCTTATTTTGCATGGGATGATGTTGTCAATATTTACACTCGAATGATTATTTTAACCCTATTTTGCTATTAAAGTAATATTTCTATTCAATACAAATATTTTTGGAGTATTGTTTTTGCATTTGTTTATGCATAGTATATGGTAGCAGTGTATCTTTTTATTTTTGGTTCCCTTCTCCTTAGATTCTAACACTAGTTTACATTATGGTTGTATAAATGTTGGTTATATGCAAGATTAATTTATGAGTTACAAGTGATCAAATAAATGTGGATTAAGATGCATCTTCCCAGATGTTTTTCTCTCTTTTCCCCCCACCTTTTTTTTTAATCAAGGGTTGGTTTAATTTTTTGAGTTATAATCTGAGTTTAATGCTTATCTTGATTACATGATGTTATATATTGCTCATTTATATAATGTTTAACTTATAAGCAATAGACGTGTCTCTCTAAATCAGTTATTTACTCATAGTTAGATCATTTGTCTAGTTCCATGGGCATAATATCTTAATGCATATTGACATGGCTAAAACACACACACAAGCCCCTTAAATAGAATGGTCACAATGAGTCCACTGGGTTACCCTGTACACCAAGACCTGGTAACTGATACCTTGGAGATGATTTCTCACACAAGTCTCTTTTCAAGAGAGGAAGGGACTAACAACCCCGACCTAAGTTGTCATTTTGAAAGACCTCATCAACATATACCACTTGGCCTCATCTTGGGCACTCAAAGGGTCGAAAGGTGAGCTCTTTATCCAAAGTTCTCTAGAGCAGTAGAGTTTTGATATCTTTACAGGTGGTAGTTCCCTGGTGAATCTAAGGCTAAAAATAGAAGAAATATCCATTAAAATTTGAATAAAGTAGTCTTTAAACTTTAAATTCCTTAGTTTTAACTAAAAATGGCTAAGTCCAGAAGTCTAAAAAGAAAGATGAAAAAACTTATAAAATTTAGTTAAAAAAGGCTTCTTGTCAAAAACATAATTAGTCCATTTAATAGATGAATGATTAAGTCTAAATATCAAATAGTAGATAAATATAGTTAATTTTAGGACATTTAAGGATGAATTAGACCCACAATTGAAAAACTTAAGCAAATTTAAAAAGTTCAATCTAAAGGGAAAGCATTTTAATTATGTGATGGTCTTAACAGGCTAGACAATTGTCAAGTTTAATCTCATGCAATGCTAACATGGATGCCATCATGTCATCCAATTAACATTTCATGCCATGTGGAATCCAATCATTCATCTTGGAAGGAGCTAACAATTTATGCCTAAGATTACTTTCTTTGAATCATCTACATTCTTAAGACTACATGGCTGATGCATCATACCTTTGGTAATAGTTGCCTTCTCTCTCTCACATTGATAGTCGATGTCAAACAACCTTTATAAAGAGACCATATCTTTTGGGATTTTGTTTGTTTTTAGGTTCAATATGCCTTCCTCATCAAACTCAATGTAATCTCTATCAGATTCATCAATGATTTGAGATTTAAACACATCCACATTTGTGATAAAGTTAATAATATCATGATCATCATTGAACACCTAAATATTTATGATATTATCCAAGATGGGAGGAATGGAAATCAGTTCAACTTAAAATATCTTCAAGTAGGAATTAACAATTAGATCTAAAGTACTTGTATCTATTGTTAAAGAAATTGTTATGTGATTCCTTCTAAGAGGTATTATTTGTATGTTGAATTCATTGAAATCCTTTATCAAATTCCTTACTATAATACATTACATTGATAAATGTTCATCATCACATACATAATAACTTCTAACTTGTTTAACCACAATATCTGAATCACCTAATGTTAACTTTATTTTTAAGAGCAAACTGAAGTCCATGAATCAACACTTCATATATAACAACATTATTTGTAAAAGAAAACTACAACCTGAATGCTACAAAATAATCCTTCCCCTTTAGACTGATGTGTTTAATTCCTCACCATAACCTTGTTGGATTTGGAACCATCAAACTCTAAGACCCATAACTGATTCTCATTTATTTGTTGATGTCTTTGATATAGGAATGTTGTAGTAATGTTAGTTTTATTAATCCTACTCTTGACCTCAAGAAAATAAATATCTTGTTCTTCACTTAACAATGTCATGTTGGTTCTCTCGTCAGTAGTGTTAGGTGAATATTTTGTCATCAACTAACTGATGACAAAATGGGTATATCAGCCACAGCACAAGGAGATTTACGCCACAAAAAGTATGGCTTTACCACATATGAATGAGGTAAATCTCTCCTCTCATTAAGGGGAGGTTCCTTATGAATATTTATATGCTATATGTATGTATAAGTAAGCAAAAAATAATACTCGGGGTAGTATAACAACATCCCCCTCTCTTTTTTTAGAGGTGATGTCTAAGGAATAAGAGAGAGAGATCTTGGTCGTTGACTAAGAACATTCCTCTTCTTTCAGGAATGGTGTCCAGTATAGAGCCAAAAATCCCCTAAAGTAGGTAACAAATGTAACTAAGAAACCTACGTAAGCACAAAGTCTTCCATTGTCTCTTCTGCTAATCCAAAATACGCGTAATCGTAGAGTGAAATGAAGCACAAAGTCTTCACCTAAAACTACAAAGGATAAAAAGATCACCAAGATAAAAGTAGCTCAAAGTCTTTATTCTATATTTTAGAAATGTCCTCAGACAATATCAACAAACACACTTTGCTTATTAAATCAAATGGATAAGAGATTATCAGGAAAGAGGACATAAGAACCATTTCCTAAATAACACAAATTAATTCAACACAAAGTCTGAAATAAACATGTTTCTCATTCATTTGATGAAATATGATTTACAAGTTGAGCAGAAAGTCTCAAGAAGTGTCTCAATTTTAGCAGAGTTTTTGCTCTCAATTATCAGAGAGAGATTTACAAAAGAGGTCCCCTATATATATAAGGAGAAATCTTCAAAATTAGAAAAAAAATTATATATTGAAAACCTAGTCAAAGATGAGTCAGCATTGACTTTGGGATATTTTCTAAATTTTTCACATGTAATTACATATTACAAAAGTACACATGAAAATGTCCCAAGTCATTTACAAAGTGCATTTTGAATAAATCATGGAAGAATAGCTTCAATCTTTATTTCCAATCTTCTTCATTTTATGGTTGGAATTGCTTGATTTGGTTCTTTCTATGGACTCAGCCATATTCACATGTCCAATCTCTATATCCTTAATATCATCAACATTAGAAGCAAATGAGGTGATTAGAAAAATACCTTGATACTTGTACTTCATTGTCTTTAACGTCTTCAGAGTCTTCAGTGATCTAGAAGAACTTTTGTTGAAAAAATGTCAATGAAGAGGGATCCTTAGAGAAACTACAGTAAGAATCATGATTGTGCAATCAAAAAAAAAATTAGCAATCTAAAAAAATTACACATTTGAGTGATCATGACTTAGGGAAATACGCTTGAAAAGGCTAAGGTGAGAGCAAGTCAAAAAGTAGAAGAAAAGGGGAGCAGGCGCAAAAAATAGAAAAAATAAAAATTTTCTAGAGTTAGGAAAAATGAGAAGGTATGTAGGGGCGGAAAAAATTGTCGCCCTTGCATATTGGAGAAATTCTTGTGCATATGTGACAAAAATTACCGCCTGTGCACGTCAGGGAGAAAGTATGTCAGTGGCAAAAATTGCCACCGGCGCATGTTGAAGAAGAAAAATATGTAAGGGCGGCAAAAATCACTACCCTTACACCTAGAGGAGAGGAAACAGGGATGCATGGGCGAAAAAATTTGCCAATCTTACATGGAAAAGACCAAAAGATGCAAGGGCGGAAAAAATTGCCACTCTTACATGATGGATGCAAGGGCGGCAAAAAATACAGCCTTTGCATGGAGGATGCAAAGCAAATGCAGTGGCGACAAAAAATGCCACCCTTACATGGAAATGCCAGGAAACACTGACTCTGGGAAATGAAAACTTTGTCATGTGGTTGCATTGAGATTGTAATGATTTTCATGTTTTTGAAAAAATGTAATTAAGGGAATGTCACGAACTTTGAATGAGGCCAGTAGAGCAAACATGAGAACAACAAAAACTTGCCTCAAAAAATGAACTTAGAGAGAAAACATGAAATAAACAAGTTTCATAAGGGTTGTTCTAAAAATGAGCATAGTTAATTTTAGGAATAATAGCTGGCTCCTATTGGAGAACTTCTATTGATCAAATTGATCAACGAGAGTAGAAACCAGTCTCTAAGTGCCTTCATCCAAGCCATTGGGCTACGGAGTCAAGCCAAAAAAGAAAAAAATATGAGAAATCAAAAGAAAACAAACAACACAAAAACTATACAAATGTACAAGTGAACTCATCTAATACTTCAAGGATTGAAGTGCTTCAGATGCTGCCCACTGTGAGGTAGTAAAAATAGCTCTCTGTCCTGATAAACTAGCAAGAAGCCATTTTCTCTCCAGAATTGGTGATGGGTGAATGGAACTCTCCACCATGAAACTAATTTTTTGTGTCTTCCCTTTGGTTTTCTCCACTTGCCCCATAGCAAGACTTGACTTTTAATTTGAAAACCACAAATTTTTGCTCTCTTGGTAAAAAGTTTATTTTCTTAATTTTGATACGTAGTAGCATGGTCCATTACCATAATTAGTTGCTCTTCTGGTTCAGTCTAGCACATGATTTGATTATTCTCATTCAACACCCGCTAATCATTGGCACTATCAGACATACTTGGTGTTGTTCCATTTAAACCAATTTCTAGATCATCACCTACAAGATTTTCATCTACTAAAACATGAATGTCTTCAGTAGATAGAAAATAATTACCCCTACCTGAAGACTCAAATAGAATTTGAGCTTCAGGCCTTGATGTCTGAATGACAATGTATTTTGCCTCCTTCTCAGGAAGCAACCTCTACATTACACCTTTCATAGATATTTTTGCTTGAGACAAGTCCATGCTTAATTCCCCTCTAACATCCTTGCAAAAATTCTACCCAAGAAGGATGCCATATGATGTTGGGACATCGGCCACTAGGATGGTCATCTTGATTCACTTGTCTAAAAAGGTAGCAAATGCAAATTGGGCATCTTTAATTTGCCCCAATAGTGGCACTTGTTTGTTTTCCATAGATAAACATCTCCCAAATGTCTTGGTCAGTGTGAGACCCAAATATTTTACCACTTTAGCAGGCATGACATTGTCTGAAACCCCGAAATCAATAATGCAATTGTTGAGCTGGTGACCATTTATCAATAGGAAAATATAAAAAGGCTCTATTTTCTTAGGGGTAGTAGGAGGGGTAATGATAAGATTATTTGACATGGGCATGTTCTTTGGGGGACCATGAGTTACTTTCTTAACCTCTTGTCTTGTAGGGATGGTTTGGTTCTTGACACATTGAACCAACTTGTCCAATTACTCAGGATGAGACTGCAAAAATTCAAATTCAGACATTTAAATTTTGATTTTATTTATATGGTCAATGATATCAAATGGCTAGAACAAGTTAGGAGCAGAGAATGGGAGTTTGTCCTTCTAATTTTTGAAAGGGGGAGGATTGGACTGTGAATTTGAAGTAGAAGGCGTAGGGGCATTTGGGGTACTTACCTTTCTCACAATCACTGGGTCCCTTGGCTGGAAAGGAAGAGTGGATCCCCACTTAGCAATTGAAACTTCTAGTTAAAGTTGCTCTTCTACTTTCTCTTTATTAGATTATTGAGCTGATTGATTCTTGGACTGGGTGAATACAACATATGACCCCTTCGCTGCATTGCCTTCTCTTTTGGGTTCATCCTGATAGTTCAAGAAATTGATGTGGGAGTTGCCAGCTGATTCTTCTTGATCAAACTTAGGTTGCAAAGAGAAATCATGTTCTATTTCCAAATATCTAACTGCTGAGTTGGTTGGAGGTGCTTTAAGGGCAAGGTTCTTCTATGGGGGAGGAAGGCAATTTGGCTGCCCTTGATTCTTGGTAGCATTGCCTTGGAATGCCTGATTTTAAAATGTCTTTCTTGGCATATCTCAATTAGGAGAAGCAGACATAACTTGGGCCATTTGTCTTCTGAGGACCAGCAATTCATTTGCTAGCTTCTACACCATTGGATCAGTGGTGGCTGAAGGGGAGTATTCAGAAGAAGGAGAAGATTTACCTTTGTTTGGGTCTCTTCTTATCTTTCTAGCCAAGATAAGGTCATCTTCTATTTCAGTAGCCAAGTCTTGAGTAATAATAAGGTCTATGTGCTTGGCTCATCTCAGCAAGAAACTCACTTCAGGCAGTTGTGAGTTGATGAAGAAACACTTGAGATTATAAGGTGTTGGCTGGGCGACCATGGGAATCCTATGCTTTAGCTTGTCAAACCTGGCAATAAAATCCCTCATAGGCTCATGAGGCTCTTTCTTCATCTGAGTGAGATGGGCTAGCAAGGCATGTGCATCTTCTATAGGCTTAAACCTGGCTTCAAATTTGTCTTTTAGAGTGTCCCAATTAGTCATTGATCTAGCCTGTAGGTGATAAAACCAGTCTATAGTAGCACCTTATAGTGTCTCCACGAATAGCTTGACTGCTATGTCTTCAAATTCCACCCCTATTACACCACAGGTTATGCTGAAAGCTGTAATATGTTTACCAAGATGAATGTTTCCATCACCAAAGAATTTGAGGAAATTTTTTCTTGAACTGCATGGAAATTCATGCAGGGGTGGAGTTAAATTAAGTGGACCAAAAGAGTTACCCCAGGGGCCTTGAGCCATGATTTGATTATGTAAAAGTGAGATCATAGATTTGGGTGGAGAATGGATAGGCAAAGCTCTGCAAGCAGAGAAAAAGAGGCTTTGCCTTATGCAGGTGACCTGGTAGGGCTAGGAGGAAGACTCCTAGTTCGTCTACGGTGAGGTTGTAGAGGAAACAACTCAAAATTACTCTGTTGCACCAACTCAAAAGCAACGTCAACAACACCTTGGGATTTTTGGCCTCTGATATAATGTGGAGTTGCCAGATTATAGAACAAAAAATGGAAAAGAGTAGGATCTGCTTTAGTTTGAAGTTTGAGACTTCAAACTGCGTGCTCTTCCCCAACAGCTCTAGTTTTATAGACCAGATAATATAACAGAGATGGAGGAAGATGGTAAGGCTATAATGATAATGGATAAGACATAGAACAGAGTTGCTAGACTATGTAATGGATAAGGGTAGGGACTACTTCAATCTAAAACTTGAGGTTTTAGACTTCACATTCATCCCTAGTGGAGTCACCAAAAAGCTGTTGGGTGAATATTTTATCATCAACTAACTGATGACAAAATGGGTATATCAGCGACAGCACAAGGAGATTTATGCCACAAAAAATGTGGGTTTACCATATCTGAATGAGGTAAATCTCTCCTCTCATCAAGGGGAGGTTCCTTATGAATATTTATATGCTATATGTATGTATGTATAAGTAAGCAAAAAATAATACTCGAGGTAGTATAATAGCATCCACCTCTCTTTTTTTAGAGGTGATGTCCAAGAAACAAGAGAGAGAGATCCTGGTCGCTGACTAAGAACATTCCTCTTCTTTCAAGAATGGTGTCTAGTATAGAGCAGAAAATCCCCTGAAGTAGGTAACAAATGTAACTAGGAAACTTACATAAGCACAAAGTCTTCTGTTGTCTCCTCTGCTGATCTAGAATACACGTAACCGTAGAGTGAAACAAAGCACAAAGTCTTCACCTAAAACTACAAAGGATAAAAGGATCACCGAGATAAAAGTAGCTCAATGTTTTTCTTCTATCTTTTAGAAACATCCTCAGACAATATCAACACACACACTTTGCTTATTAAATCAAACGGATAAGAGATTATCAAGAAAGAGGACATAAGAAATATTTCTTAAATAACACAAATTACTTCAACACAAAGTCTAAAATAAACTTGTTTCTCATTCATTTGATGAAATATGATTTACAAGTTGAGCACAAAGTCTCAAGAAGTGTCTCAATTTCAGTAGAATTTTTGCTCTTAATTATCAGAGAGATTTACAAAAGAGGTCCCCTCTATATATAGGGAGAAACCTTCAAAATTAGAAAAAGATTAAAATATTGAAAACCTAGTCAAAGATGAGTCAGCATTGACTTTGGGATATTTTTTAAATTTTTCACATGTAATTACATATTACAAAAGTACACGTAAAAATATCCCAAGTCAATTACAAAGTGCATTTTGAATCAAGCATGGAAGAACAGCTTCAATCTTTATTTCTAATCTTCTTCATTTTATGGCTGAGATTGCTTGATTTGGTTCTTTCTATGGACTCGGCCATACCCACGTGCCCAGTCTCTATATCCTTAATGTCATCAACATTAGAAGCAACTGAGGTGATTAAAAAACACCTTGATACTTGTACTTCATTGTCTTTGACTTCTTCAGAGAATCTTTAGTGATTTGAAAAAACTTTTGTTGAAAAGATGTCGATGAAGAGGGATCCTTTAGAGAAACTGTAGTAAGAATCATGATTTTGCAATTGGAAAAAAAATTAGCAATCTAGGAAAACTACACATTTGAGTGATCATGACTTAGGGAAATGCGCTTGAAAAGGTTGAGGTGAGAGTAGGTCAAAAAGTGGAAGAAAAGGGGAGTCGACACAGAAAATAAGAAAAATAAAAATTTCTCAGAGTTAAAAAAAATGGGGAGAAGGTATGTAGGGGCAGCAAAAATTATCACCCTTGCATATTGGAGAAGTTCTTGTGCATAGGCGGTAAAAATTGCCACCTGTGCATGTCAGGGAGAAAGTATGTCGATGGCAAAAATTTCCACTGACACATGTTGAAGAATAAAAACGTGTAACGGTGGCAAAAATTGCTACCCTTACACCTAGAGGAGAGGAAACAGGGATGCATGGGCAGCAAAATTTGTCGCTCCTGCATGGAAGAGACTAAAATATGCAAGGGCGGAAAAAATTACCACTCTTGCATGACAAATGCAAGGGGGATGAAAAATGCCGCCTTTGCATGGAGGATGCAAAGCAAATGCAGTGGCAAAAAAAAATGCCGCCCTTGCATGGAAATGCCAGGAAACACTGACTCTCAAAAATAAAAACTTTGTCCTATGGTTGCATTGAGATTGTAATAATTTTCACATTCTTGGGAAAATGCAATTAAGGGAATGTCATGAACTTTGAATGAGGCCAGTAGAGCAAACATGAGAATAACAAAAACTTACCTCAAAAAATGAACTTAGAGAGAAAACACGAAACGGACAAGTTTCGTAGGGGTTGTTCTAAAAATGAGCATAACTAATTTTGGGAACAAGTAGCTAAAGTATGAGTATTATTGTCCAGTGTAAATATATTTCTATCATTTATCATTGTTAACTCTTCAAATTCACTTGGATTATCTTGTTTAGAACCACTCATTATCTCTATTTCTATTGTTTTTAAGGTTACTAGGAATGATGAACTAGGGTAATTCATTTGAGGTTTAAGATGATATAAATTTCCAAATGTAGGGAAAGTAATAGATGACACTATTATCTCAAATGTCTACTTAAGATCATACCATACACATCAAGAATATCAACAACCTGAATGTCAATGAAATGTTGTATCTTTAGATCCAAAACTAATTGTATGTGAATATGATTCAATTCATTAATCACTTTAACTTCTAATTTGTCCAACTATATGACCTTCATATTTAACTTAGAAGGAGTCAACCCTATCTTTTGACAAACTAATAATGAAATCACATTGTCAAAATAAAATGAAGAGTTTCATTATTTTCTTTATAAACAGTAACATGTGCATCTGCTACTTTTTTAATTTCTTTTCCTTTTAGAAGAGACAGATTTTAATAACAATTCTTTCTAATTAGTAATCTATAGGAATTCAAACATAGATATGTTGGCTTTATTTTTATTTAAGTCTTATATAGTGTTGTATCCAAGTTTTTTTTTTTCTAATGGCTTATCGGCTTATAGGTGAGTGGCATTGTTATTTGACTGTGAATATGTGTTAGGACCTTTTAGAGGAAATATATTATTATTCAAGTTTTCATTAGGTGTGATCTAGGTGTTTTTTGGAGAAGTATAAGTTGTCAAAGGTGTTTATAATTTGTTCCTCAACATAAAATTGTTTCCTCTTTGAAATTACATAAAATCTTGAACATCATCTAAGTTGTCTTCTGGTTCATTGTCACTCTCACATGAGAACTTATAAGTTTCTAAAACTAAGGTTTTACTTGGGTTCATTACAGTTTGATCTTGTTACTTTAAGTTGTAGGGACTATTTTTTAATTTTTCATTTCTTTCTAAAATATATTTAAAACTGTCATAAATCAGTACAACCAATTTTGGCATGACCCATAAAGCCAAATCTATTAAATTTACTAAATTTCTAGTATTTTTATTGATCTGACTTAGCTTGTCAAGGGGATTAGGTACAACTCAATTGTTAGGCTTGGTATTCTATTGGTGATTAGTCCTTTAAAAATTAAATTTCTATTTTGATGAAGGTTATTCGTAATATAATTGAGGTACTTGTTTTCATAAATCAACTACATCATTTATCAATATTCTAACCAACTACTGCAAGTTTCATAACTCAAAATTTACATTTGTGTTTTGATTATTCCATGTACCATTATGTTGATTTGTGTTGGCTATAATAACAAGGTATACAAAAAAGATAAATATGTAAATATAAGTTGTGTTCACACTATTATCTAAATTCACACAGGTGTCCTATATGAAATACTTGTTGGAAAAATATGTGACCAATTAAATGCTTTTAGGTTTGTCTTCGTCTTCATTTAGGTACATTCATATCTAGGTCATGGACTGTCATTGTTCATAAAATTATAAAACTCTAGTTATTCATCTTCATAGTGACATTGGAGAAAAATAAGTTAGTGGACACATAATGTCAATTTGACCTCGAATACCCTTTTATCAATAAATTTTATCTACATATCAAATATTCTGAAGAGGCCCTCATACTAATGTAGTTCTCCTCTACATGTTAGCTTGTGTGTGAATCATGCAATATGTAAAAAATAAGTACAATAGTGAACTAACTTGTAACTTGACAAATATAACTCTTAGATTATTCCTTCGATACTTCAGACCTTTAAATGTGTTTTCCCTATGATTGATATGAAAATAAGATAAAATAGATAATTATTTCTCAATTTAATGTTTTATATAATACTTTCGATAAGTTTTTTTAATTTTTTTGGTCTTTTCTAGGTGAGAAATTAATTAAGGTTGATCTTGTATTTATGTCAATTCCTTTGAAGAAATAACTCATATTAAATAACTTAGGCCTACCATTAGGATACATTTTATTTGTAAATTAGATGACTTCAAGGAACTAGACACTTGCATTGGAGTAGGACACTTGTGTCAACGTAGGTATCTACTTGGGATGCTAGTGTTTAGGGAACATAAAAGTAGGTAAAGACTTAGAACTTGTAGAGATGAAAATAAGAATATTTTAAGCATTATTGGTAAGATAACAGGTTTGGGTCATCAACATAAGACTATTCAAAAAAAAATATATGTGAGACTTTTGAAAATAGGAAAGGTTCATAACTGAGAGGAGCAACCAAGGTCTGAGTTTACCAATTGTATAAGACTGAGGTGCTATATAATTTAGAAATGGTGTCTACAGTTGAAACCTAATAAGTATGGAATTTTCTCACATGCACATGAGCATCCTTGAAAATATGTGGCCAGTAATAACATGCTTGAATGATTTGGTGAGTTGTAGTGTTCCCTGAACCATGGTCATTTTTATATTTTTCATGAAAATATTAAGTACTTTAGCCGATTCAAATCTATTTAGAATATTAGGTAAATACCCTTATGGTTCTTTATGTATAAAATCTCTAATTTTATCATGAAATTGTTGTTATTTAAGCGTAATTATCTTCTTTGAGTGTATTTTAAGTAATTGGGATAGTCGTTATTCCATAATTAATAGACTATACATTGATACCACTCATCATTGGTGATGGATTGCATTGTGTATTATTGACTAACAATCTAGGGGTTAACTTTAGTCATTATTTTACTTAGTCCTTGACCTTTTACTATCTTCATTAGCTAAATTTATAAATCATATTCCTATAAATAGTCATCCACTTACTTCTATGTTCAACTAGCTCATTTAGCATAAACATTGTCTTTATAGAAAGATCACATACAATGTTAAATACTTTGCTATGTAAAATATAGTGTTTGAACTTTTTAACTACTTTAATTAAATCAAATGCTTGTTTATAAATGGTAGAATACCTAAGTTCAACAATTCTAAGTGGAGAACTCGTGAAAGACACTGGTCTCTCATCTCCAACCTCTTGTCTTTGAGTTAGAACAGTAGCACTTAAATGCTCTGAGACAAAGAAATAAATATAGAATGGGTTGCATATAATTTGGATTGATTATCACTAGTGTGTTCACATTTAATTTTTTTATTTCAAAAAATAAATTTTGTGCTTCCCTAGACCATTCAATCTTTGCATCTTTCTTCAATATGTTGTTTAAAGGTTTAACTATCTCATCAAAACCTGAAACAAATTTGTGTACGAAATCGATCTTAATAAATAATGACTTTAACTTATTTTTGCTACCAGGGAAGGGAATTTTTAGAATTGTTTACACCCAATCTAGATCTATAGATATGTCTCTTTTAGAAATAACATGGCCCAATAACTTGCCTTCAGTAACTTTAAATATACACTTCATTTGGATCAAATAAATACCATGTTCTCTACACCTTTATAATACCATTCTCAAGTCTTTCACATGATCACTTCAGTTCTTAGAAAAGACAATTATATCATCCATATAAATCACAATAACCTACCAATTAGATCCTTGAATGTAATGTCCATAGCACATTGAAACATAGAACCTACATTGATTAAAGGAAATGGTATTCTTTTGTAAGCAAAGGTTCCCCATTTTATGGTGAAAATTATTTTTATTTGTCCTCATGGTTCACTAATAATTGATTCTAAATGAAATATCAATCTAAAAAGACATCATTTGTGAACCATTCACAATTTGTAACACCTCATCCAAATATGGCAATGGGTAATTATCTTTCTTTGAAGATCTATTTAAATCCATAAAATCTACACACGAGCATATCTCTCCACTCTTTTTCTACATAGGGCCCAAATTAGCCACCTATGGAGAGTGCCTTACAAGAAAAATAATCTTTGATGATAACAACTTTTGTACTTTATAAAAGATTAAAGGTTCTAACAAAGTATTCATAGGCCTTTGTTTCTGATGAAAAGACGTAAATCTTGGTTTGAGAAGAATGGTCTGAGTGAGGATTAAAGTGGCAAATGCCTACAAAGATTCATAACTCCAAGTTATCACATCCTTGTAGTCCTTGAATCTTATGCAAGTTCATTCTTATCTATTTTAGTACAAGTTATGCTTAAGATTACTTTCTTTGAATCATATACATTTTCAAGATTACTTGGCTAATGCATCATACCTTTGGAAGGATTTGTCTTCTCTTTCACACATTGATAGTTGATGTCAAACAACCTTTCCAAAAAGACCATAAATTTTGGGATGTTGTTTGTTTTCAAGTTCAATAAGTATTCCTCATCTAGCTTAATGTTGTCTCTATTAGACTCATCAATGATTTGAGATTTAAACACATTTATGTTTGTGATAAAGTTAATAATATGATGATCATCATTGAACACCTAAAAAAATCTGATATTATTTAGGATGGAAGGATTGGAAATTAGTTCAACCTAAAACCTCTACAAGTAGGAATTATTAATTAGATCTAAAGTACTTACATTTGTTGTTAAAGCATTTATTGTGTGATTCCTTCTATGAGATATTATTTTTATGTTGAATGCATTGAAATCCTCTATCAAATTCCATACTCTATTGTAGTACCTTGACAAATGTTTGTCATTACAAACATAATATCTTCTAACATAATAATAAACTTTCAATCACCTAATACCTTCAGATATTTAACTTTATTTTTAAGAGAAAAATAAAGTCCATGAATAAATGCTTCATATTCAACAACATTATTTGTATAAGTAAACTACAACTTGAATACAACTAAATAAGCCTTTCCCTTTGGATTGATGAGTTTAATTCCTACACCACAACCTTGTTGGATTTAGAACCATCAAATGTTAAAACCCATACATGCCTATCATTTATTTTTTGATGTCTTCGAGATATGAATGTTGTAGCAATGTTAGTTTCATTAATCCTACTTTTGACCTCAAGAAGATAAATATCTTTTTATTCACTTGATAACACCCTCTCAAATCTCTCTTTAGTATCTAAAATATGATTATAGTTGTTTAGTGTAGATGTAATTCTATCCTTGATCATTGTTAACTCTCCATCTTCACTTGGATTGTCTTGTTTAGAACTACCCATTGTCTATGTTTCTATTATTTTTAGGGTTGAGAGGAATGATGGACTATGGTACTTCATTTGAGGTTCAATATCATATAATTTTTTTTAATTTAGGGATAATAATATATGACAATAGTACCTCAGATGCATAGACTTAATCTTCTTCATCAAATTTTTATATCTACTCAATCTCATATGTTAGCTGAAAACTTGGAACTTCTAATTTTTCTTGCATTAGAAAAATGTTAACATTCAAATTTTCAATAATTACCTCATAAAAAACAAAAATTATATCATTATCACTAACATTATTGATATTTTCTTCTATCATATCTTATTTAATAAGAGAAACAACACCACTAAACAAGACTTCTTCAATTTTGTTTGCAATGGTATAAATGTCAAGATCACATACAAGATCCCATTGGTCTTATTGTATTCAGTGATCAAATGTTTCATTTTTGGTTTCCTCCCAATCTTAATCTAATTTTACATTCCACACAAAGGATACATAAATGAGAAACATCGATCACCATATATTTATTCAATGTCCTAGACCAATCTTTACTTAGAATCGTACCATATGCATCAGGGATATCAACTACCTGAATGTCAATGAACTATTGTACCCTTGAATTTAAAGTTAATTTTATGTGAATATGATTCAATTTACCAACTATTTTAACTTTTTATTTGTCTAAATGCACCACCTTACTATTTGACTTGGCAAGAGTCAATCCTAGCTTTTGACAAACTGAGAATGACATCATATTGTCTAAAGCACTTGAATCCACCAAATAGTTATGTAAGTTTTTACCACAAATATTGATTTTCAAAATAAAATGAAGAGTTTCATTCTTTTCTTTATAAATATCAACATGTGCATTTGGTAATTTACTAAAAAAAAATTATTTTAGAGGAGTCAAAGCTTTTAATAGCAATTCTTTCTTATTAGTCATTTATAACAATTCAAATATAGATATGTTAGCTTTAGTTTTATTTAAGTCTTATACAATGTTGTATTCAATTTTGTTTTGTTCTAATGGTGTATCAACTTTTAGGAGAGTGGCATTGTTCTTTGACTGTGAAGATGTGTTAGGCCCTTTTGAAGGAAATAGATTATTTGTAAATTTTTCATCTGGTGGGATATGGGTGTTGTTTGGAGGAGTATAAGTTGTCAAAGGTATTTGAAATTTGCTTCTCATCATGTAATTTTTTCCTCTTTGAAATTTTCTAATAAAAGTATGAACTTCATCTAAGTTGTCTATTTTTTCGTTGTCACTCTCACGTGAGTTTTCATAAGTTTCTAAAAAAAAGGTTGTACTTGGGTTCATTTCAGTTTGATCTTGTTACTTTAAGTTATAAGGACTATTTTTTTAAAAAATATTTTTTTAAAATATATGTAAAACTAACATAAAATCAGCAAAATCAATTTTGGTATGATTTGTTGTATTATGCAATCTACACCTACTAGGTAAAGCCAAATCAGCAAAATTTATAGAATCTCTAGCATTGTTATTGGTCTAAGTTACCTTGTTAAGGGGAGAAGGTATACCTCCATTGTTAAGTTTGGTATTCCATTCATGACTAGTCCTTTGGAAACTAAAATTTATATTTTGAGGACGGTTATTAATAATCTGATTCTAAGGTACATATTTTCATAAATCAACTACATCATTTATCAATTTTCTAACCAACTGCTGCAAGTTTCCTAACTTAATATTTACACTTGTGTTTTGATTATTCCATGTACTGTTATGTTGATTTATGTTGGCTACAAATGTTACAAAATTCAAGCATGTAGGTACATGTGGTGTTATTGGATTATGAACTGTATTAGGAGGTGTTTGATTGTTTAAAAATGATGGGACCATTTGTTGATTATGAGTTGGACTAGGATGACTAGTCATGTGAGGTGCAACAATAGAGTTATTGTGGGGCATAGGAAGAAGTTGTTGTTTACTTAGTTGTGGAAACATATGATTTATAAGATCAACTTGACTCCCAAGTAATTGATTTAAGGGGATTTGATTGTAAATCATATTTTGATTTGGATACATAGCTCTTGGGCTCTTTTTCATCATTTGTGTGTTATACATAAGTGATTAAATAATTATTGGGATTTAGTTGTATGTACATGCTTGTCTTAAATATGGTAGTGGACCAACACCATACCCTTGTGGCATCATTTGTTGCTCAATATTGATGGATTCGCTATAGATCAAAGACAAATATACAAGAGTTGCCTAAATTCTTCTAAGGAACATATATGTCATTAGGTCCAATGTTCTTAAATAAGTTTGAATAGAATCCACTTTCATTTGGGTATAAATATATTTCAACCTCTTGTATAGCTTATGAAAATGAGTATTAAACATACACATTGGTTCATGTGGTTCTCTATGGGCAGTGGCAAAGTGATGATACATGATGGTAGGATCAACGAGTATCTTAAAGTGATTAATAAACATAATTAATAGATCATTCCAAGAAGTGATAGATCTATCTGGCAAGCCAAGATACCAACCATAGGCAGCCTCATCAAAGTAATAAGGAAACAAGCAATAAGCCACATTCTCATGTTCGACTTGATTTCTTATGATGGCATATTTAAAATCTTGGATATGTTCTCCTGCAATCCAAATCCCACCTTACAGATATTTTAGACAACATTTTTAGATTATTTAGTAAATAATGATCAATCCTTGGGATGTTCATAGGGTAGTTACCTCTACCACACCAAGAAGTAACCATTGATGGGTTTATAGGGGTAGTAAAAAGATTGATAAATGAAACTACAACCCTGGGAGAACTATTAGTTGAATGAGTATATATAATCTTAAATTTTATTTTGTCAGATTTAGTTTTTATATGTTCAGTTAGTTATAACAGTTCAAAGTCACCTTCAATAAACTTTGATCTCATAATAATTATTTTATTTTCCATCTTTGAAATTTGAAATGTCTCAGTGTATGTAATGTTTTACCAATGTTGAAACTAAAACCTTGATTTCAAATCATAACCAATCATAGATATTAAAATAATTGTAGTTCGTGCCCTCCTAATGTCAATATATTGATGGGTTGTTTAGCACACCAATTTATGTAGGGTGAAAATCCACCTAACCTCTCCTAAAATGAGATAAAGTCTCTCCAAGGTCTATTATTGTTAGGTCTTGGCTTGCAAGACTTAATGGTTGATGCGTAATTGTCCCATTTCAAGGGGCATGTTTGGAATAGATTTAGATAACAAAAGGTAATGTTGATCTTGTGGACTCATTGCCTTGGAAAATCATCATTTTGGATTTGTCATGGAAATTAGCTAATGTTATAATTGTGCATTGTATACATGGATTCAATAATGTATTAAAAATAATGAAAAGGTTTACAATTAAGATAAATATGTAAACACATATTGAAAAGTTGAATATAATCTACCTATTCTAACAAATTTATAAAAAAAAATTAAAAGGTGAGAGTAAAGAGAATATGTAAGCTAGAACAATTTTGATTCATTTGAATTAGATGGACTCCATGAAACTAATTTGTTGTCTGGTCAATATACACACAACCATGAACAAAGATGATGCAAGAGTCTGAGGTATTCAACAATGAATAAATATGGATAAAATCATCACATACATGCGCAGATAATGAACAATATTCACAATGTTTAAATTGATAGATATTTTCTTGAAAAATAATGTTTGAATCCACCATAATCAAGGGAAGTATATAAAAATGCTTCACAACAACATGCTTACAATAAAAACTTAGAAAGATAAGAAATTGTAAAAAATAAGTGTATGATCCTCTACTATACTCTCTAACACTAATCAATCATCCCCTAGTTCAATCTTATTGTTGACCTTATATATGTTTTTAACAATATCATCCATCCACCAGGTGAGTGAAAATATTCAATGCATTACCCATCCACTAAGTGGTTACAAATATTAAATAATAGGTACCAACTAAGACACAAATTCAATGTGTGCTCATCTTGAATATAGCAATGCCTCCTTTAAATGCATCATTTTCCATTAAATATTGGTAATAATGAAGTATTGGAATAACACATTATTCCAATTTTCACATGTTCAAGTTGAATCTCTATCCTTTTGATAGATTATTATTGTATTAAATTTTGGGGAAAAATTTATCCTCAATTTGGGAACACTCCTCTTGACAGTTGAATGTACGCTTTACTATGGTGATCATGTTTGGTTAAGGCATTATTTATCATTTTATGATCTTAGCTTTCCTAAGCTTTATGTGCACATATTTGTGTGACTCGGCCCACTATCTGACTTGCTTAAGAATTTTTTTCCATTATCCTTTTACACTAAACAACAAGATATTCCATGACTGCTTAAATTTGATTAGACTCAAAGTGTAATTTATGGATCTAGATGACCTAGGTAGGGAAGATGAGCGTCAAGTTTAGGCTCTAATCTTATTCATGGAGATCCACATATCTTCATTGAGAAGGTCACTCTATGTGTCCACTTCTCACAGCTTGAGAAAGACAATGTGTCCATAATATATCGGGGTCCTACTACGTGGTAACTTCTCGTTAACACGTAGCTTTTCTAAAAGTCCTAGGGTCTTGATAATTATTTAGCTATGGTGTAGCGAGACCTTGATAAGGGCCAAGATCTTAGTCATCTCAGACTCTATAATTCCTCTCTCAATGTTGAATGCCTTGATTGCACCAAAGTTTTGATATTATGCCATGTGGCATTTTCTTCAAAAATTATTTGATAAACCATCATTCAACTGCCTCAATCAATCTAGGGATACGAAAAAGTGAGATGATGCCACATGGCATCATCCTATTCACCTAAAAGATATACCATGTACTCACTATGTCTTTATCATCCTGGGGTATAATAAATAAGATTATACCACTTGGCATCATACTGGGTACCTGAAGGGTTGAAAGGCAAGCTCTTTTTCTAAAGTGCTTTGTATTAGTAGAGCTCTAAGATCTGATAAGTGGCAGCTCCTCGATGAATCTAGGGCTACAAACAAAAGAAATAGCTATTAGAATTTGAATAAAGTAGTCATTAAACTTTAAATTCTTCAATTTTAACTAAAAATGGCTAAGTCCAAAAGTCCAAAAAGAAAGACAAAAAAATTTATAAAATTAATAATAAAAAAAGGGCTTTTTGTTAAATACATAATTATTCTATTTAAAATATGAAGATTAAGTCTTAAGATCAAATAATAGATAAACACAGTCAATTTTAGGTCATTTAAGAGATTAATTGGACCCACAAATGAAAGACTTAAGCAAATTAAAATAGTTCAATCCAAAAGGAAAGAAACTTAGTTGTGTGATGGTCTTGATGGGCAAGATGACCATCAGATTCAAGCTCATGCAATGCTGACATGGGTTCCAACATGTCATCGAGTTAAGAGTTTATGCCATGCAACATCCATTCGCTCATATAGGACCTAATTTAATGTCAACCTGGGTTAATGATCTCTATGATCTTGGTGAAATAATATCTTGACACTAATCCAAATCTTGTTCATCCTAGGCCTAAAGGGAGAATTGAAAACATACAAACTATCTTGGAGAGCGAAGAAACAAGGTCACGTCATGTGGCACAATCTCATGCCTCTAGGAGTTTGACTATGAATCAAAAGTATAGGGATTATCTTGGGGGGGTAGATAAATAAGATTGTGCCACATGGCATGATCATGTACATCCAGAGAGTTTGTGGTCTGTTAAAGAAACCAAAGGGGCTTGGAGAAATAGGGAAATAGGATTGTGACATGCATCCTCATCTCGAGCACTCAGAGAATTCAGGAAAAATGACTAAGTCAAAAGAGGCCCAAGAAAATGAGTGAATGACAAGTGGTCATTCTTCACTTTCTCAGGAGCTTATGGGAAGGAGAGTTACCATTTTCCAAATGAGGATAGTAGTCGTTAGACTTTAAATTCAAACCTTGAGCAAAATAACTAAGGCAAAAGCAAAGGAAAACAATTCCTTGAAGAAAATAGTCATTTATCTAACTCAAAGCTAAAACTAAACCATTTGTTTCTCTAAATTTTCACTAATTGCATTCAAAAGAAAGAAACTAAGGTTAAGAGGTTATGGATTTGATGTTACCCAGATTTAGTGCGCACCATATCCAAGCTTTGTGGGAGTTCCTCTTTGGCTGTGGAGGAAACACCTGCAGTAAGAATGAAACTTGAACAAAGAAGATGTTAGAAGAGGATATGGTAGACTGCCAAGCTACGCACTCGATCCTAAAAGTGTGAAGCTTCTTTAAGGGATGACAGTCCACTATTTAAAGATAAAAATATTGTAAAGGAAGAAATGATAAATGACTAAAGAAAGAGAAAAGTAAATAGTATGTACCTGTTCCTTGCGATCTGTGTGTCTCAAAATGTTATCGAAGGCTGGCTGAAGGTTTTGTCTAGTCTAGATGGGCTGTTTGGATGGCTTTCTGGTTTGTTGGTCCAAAACACAATCGCTAACGTCAGTTGGTTTGCCGAGGTCGATGAGATAAATGGTGCCATCATCAATTGGGTTGTTGATGTCGATCGAGGCAATCAAATTTGGATGGATTTTAGAATATTTTTGGGATAGACATAGGGGTTTATGGAAGTTCAGAGGTTGGTGCAGGGTTGTGGGAAGGTGAATGAGGTCTGAGGAAGGGTCTAGGTGGAGGATTAATGTGAAAAGGGGGTGGGAATAAGGGGAAGGCCTTTCAACCCTTCCATGGAAGAAGTCAGGCCTCTCAACAGTATTTAGAAATGAAAACTAATTAACAATATATTCTAAAACACTAAAATAAAACCAGAGTACTTAGCTTTATAGGGTGAAGAACCAGAGGTGTCAGAATAGTGATTTCCATTGTGGCTGTTGTGACCAGTGTTGTGAGCCAGTGAAGTGAACACAGATTGCTTCAATTCAATATCTCAAATTCCTTGTACAATCTTTCAATCTAGTCTTTAGAATGATTTGTGTAGAGTTTCAGTAGCCAAGAGAACAACAATCAAGTTTTAGTGTTTGAAATTTAAGTGTGCATGCGAATGTGCAAAAAGGCAAGGGTAGCTCAATGTTAGAGCTTGGCTTATGTAACCAATGTCGGCGATCCCACCAGCATCGGCTGAGGGTTGACTGATGTCGATGGAGAGAGAATAGGTAAAAGGGCTATTTTTAACTCTTTGCCCATTTCTCCACCTGCCAAGTGCCTTTTCCATTAGAAAATAGTCAAAACAAGGGCTTATGAGGCACGAGAGTTGGTTAGGGAGTTAAGATGGAGTGAGAATAGGTCATGGGTAGTTAGGATTTGGAAGACCTAGTCTCAGGCTGACTCATAGGCTAAGAAACGGTCTTAGAGTGAGGTGTCTAGGTGAGGTGTCTAAGGTGAGGTAATTAATTTAAAATAAGTAGTTTTTAAATTAATAAAGTGTGTTAGTGTGGGTTAGGAGTGTTAACATTTAGAAGGGGACCAAGGGGGGGTTGACACGATATTGGTGTCTACATTTGCCTCTTTTTGTCTTGTAGTTTGTTTTGATGAATTGTAAGACAAAAATAGATGTAGGTTATCCTAGGTTGGGATGAGATATTCTCCCTCAAAGCGAGAATCGAGAGAAAGTAATCCAAAATCAGGTGCCAATTTGATAGGCAGTGGATGGAAAAGATGAAGTTAGAGTGTGAACGATGTAATAGTTGAGATTGTGTGTATACCACTTCACTTGATAGGCAGGTCAAATTGTCATAGGCAAGGTCGAGGAGGACTAAAATCAAAGAAACTGATCCCCAATTTATTAGTGCTAGTTGATTAAGTTAAAATGATCAAAGCTGTAGCTCCAATGGTCGAGAAAGACTAAAATCAAAGAAACTGGTTCCCAACTTATTAGTGGTAGTGATTGGGTTAAAATAATCAAAGCCATAGCTCCAATGGGCATCGTGTTTCAAGTATCTAGGCTAGAAAGTGATCTTGCAAAATACAAAAATATCACAAATATTGGGGATCAACTTGGTCGTGATCTGACAATAGATGTGAGGGGCGCATACAATTTGCTAATTATTCGTGAGGTAGCATATGCAATCAAAACAACCAAGGCAAAGTTGTCTCAAAAGTGGTCATGGTTTGAAGAGATAGTCACGATCTCCAAGGTCATTTGTCGAGTCAGGCTGAGATATAAGTAATCTTAAGTGTTGTTTATTATGGTTAGGGAGATGTATGTGATCTCCAATGTGCCCCATGAGAAGTTTTGGTCATGATTTTGGGCAATTTTAGAGAAGACCTATGTTTTTATGTCATCGACATCAGTTATTTTATCGATGTTGATAAGTATAAAGGTATTACCTTGCCGACATCGGTAGCACATCGGCCGATGTCAATGGCCTAGGGCATAATTTTGTCGATGTTGGCAGCCTGACAAACCTAACAAAAGTGGATTGGTGGCCCACCAAAAGTCATTTGTGACTTTTGAAGTGTTGAAAAAGAGAGCTATGAGTTTTTGAGTGATAGAGACTTCTTATTTGTCTGTGTCAGCCATGTTAGGTGTCAGGTTGTGAGTGGTGAGGAGTATTGGTGAGTGTTTGAGTGTTTGAGAGTGTTTGGGAGCATTATGGGCCACTGGTGATTAGATTGAAGAGATGAGGTAGACAGAGATGGTAGATGTTGGGCGAGGCCCTGTAGGAGGACCACCACCATCGGCACCCATTATACCACCTCAGTGGCGATGACGAGATGAGGTAAGGTGTGTTATTTGAATTTGTGATTGTTTTTTAATTTGATGTTATTTTTATAATTTTTTGAGTTTTTAGTTGTAGATTAAGGGGAGGGGTATACAAAGGGTGGGTAGGTTAGGTAGGGTGTTTCAGATAGTTTTAGGGGTGTTTTGAGGTGAAATGGGGAAGCCTTAATTTTTAGGGCTCACCCCGTTCAGCCCTAGGGCCAAACCAATCGTCGACATTGGCTAACAAAGTGACTAATGTCAGTTAAGATGACTAACATCGATCACTTTTAGCCACTGATGTTGGTTAGGTTAGATTTGTCATCAGTATCCTAACCAATGTCAGTTGCTTATTTTAAGCTATGGAAAGGTTAAAAATGATAATCTAGAGAGTCTAAGTCATGCCGATGCATTCCCAAGTGTAGTGATGGGCATATAGGTTTGTTTGATGGGAAAGTATAAGTCAGTTGTAGCAGTTATGTGGTGATTTAGCTGAGCTAACCCTAGAATACCCTATATCAACTAAGTGCTGCCTATATAGCCCATGCGAGGGGCCTCAGGCTGATGTAGTTCTCCCAAAAAAGGAAAGTGGAGGGTAGGTTAGGGATTGGGTTTGACTAGGTTAGGTCATGGTTAAATGTTAGATGGTTAAAAAGACTAAAAGTGAGGTAGTTTAGGATAGTCGGTGAGCCTAGGGTTCAGGGTAGGTAGTGAGCTTAGGGTTTAGATAGTTGGTTCATTAGGTAGATGAATGAATAAATGGTCAAGCTAACTTCATAAAACCTCATGTCAACTGAGTGCTGCCTACATAGCCCCTATTTTAAGGGCCTCAAGCCAATGTAGTTCTCCCAAAAAGAAAGAAGAGTTAAAGAGGTGATTAATTGTTTACATAACATTTGTTAACATTGTTGCGTGTGTGTTGGTTAGATGCAAGCTAGGCAGACATTGACGTTGTGAGATCATCTCCCTACATTGCTGATGTGGATGCATTGATACATCACAGGGAATGAGTGGGCACATATGGCTATCATAGGGCTCAATGGTTTATGGCAATATTGTCAAGTTATTAGGGATGTTAGTTTGATGGTGGCATTGATCGAGTGGTGGGATCATACCACCAACACCTTTCATCTACCGATCAGAGAGTTGACTATGATAGTAGAGGATGTGTACCAAATTTTGTAGTTATCGATACAAAAGATAGATTTATATGCATGCTCGAGAGAGGATCATGACATTCATATGGTGACATTATTTGGGGAGCACGTTGTTGAGTCGACCTACCATTCAATGAGTTTTGCCTATGAGCCAATTTATGTTGTGAATGAGGATGAGCATCAACTAGCCATCATGATGATGATCAGCATCACTGTATACGCCCTTCTTAATGTAGAGGGAGAGAGATTCTCGATCTCAATGACTGAGGTGTTGGCAAACATGGTAGGGGACCAGATAATTTTTGCATAAGCTCTAGTGTTTTTAGCTCAGTTATACAAGGAGCTATGGGGGATCAGCCAACGATAGTGGTATATCTTGTGTGTAGGCCACCTCCTGCACTATTGGGCTTACGAGCATATCATGGTTACTTGACTTTTTAGCCTCCCAGTAGTGATCCAGGCTGGCTTCAGAGTTGGGTTCAGGCAGTGGCAAGAAGTCATGGCATAAACACGTATGGATGCCATCGTCTAAGATATTGATTATTATAGGGAGGTATTAGATACCCTAATCCCAGTAGATATTATTTGGAGGCCGTACTTGGTACATATAGCATTTAGAGATCAAGTAGAGCAGTTAGTAGGGGTTCAGAGCCTGTAATGAGTGAGGGGCAGGTGAGCTGGGGAGCTCGAGAGAGTTTTTGTTGAGAGAGTGCAATGCCAATATGGGTTGTTATAGGATGTACCACCTGCTCTCCCATAGTATAGATGTGATGATATTGAGGTGCCTGTTGATTTCTTAAAATGGTGCCAGATCTTAATCAACAATAATGGGAAGTTTCAAGCTGTGGGACAATGCGGCTTGAAAATAACCTCTAGATTTTAAAGAAGCTGGTATCTTCTTTTGTATTGGGTGTTAGAGAAAAGGGATAGGAGACTAAACAAAAATGCAAAATGCAAGAATTGAAACCTAATTATGGTGATGCACCTGAGAGTAATCCTAATCCTAATCTGAGCACAGTGAAACTATTATGTGATTCTATTACATTTAAGAGCAGACAAGTGCATGATCAATGTAAAAGATTGGAATAACATAAACAGAGGCTCACAACAGGAGAGTCTTTTGTTGAGATACAGGAATTGTCAACAAAGGCATAGTGTTCAATCTTCTTAATAGAATCTTCCAATCACATTAGAGGTACAGAAGTCACACATAGTTATGTAGAACTTTAGACTCTAGAAAATGGGACAGAAGCAAATAATATTTCTAATCACAACACTAGAAAATCTACAGCATAGACTACTTTGCAAATGACATAGATGACATCAACAAGGGCATAGT
This sequence comes from Torreya grandis, assembly GCA_037957365.1. Classification (NCBI taxonomy): domain Eukaryota; kingdom Viridiplantae; phylum Streptophyta; class Pinopsida; order Cupressales; family Taxaceae; genus Torreya; species Torreya grandis. The sequence goes on from JARHVA010000448.1 coordinate 1,651,541, forward strand.
GTTCAATTTTCTTATTGAATCTTCCAGTCATACAAAAGATGCAAAAACACACACAGTCATATAAACCTTTCAACTCAGGAAAATATAACAAAAGCAAATGATATTATTGGTCAAAAACTCTAAAAGTCTAAAACTATGAGAATTTCCCCCTCCTTCCTTTTAGATTTTACAATTCTTATTTTATATCCGCGGATGTCTTCCTATACTTTCTTTCCCACGCAATCTTCTCCATCCTTCGCTCATAAGGGACAAACAGACGATGCCTTCAATGCTGTGGGTGGCTCCAAAAATCTATCCGATGAACTGTTTCATCTACTCGAATTAACTCCAGCCAATTTTCCCTCCATTTCACTTTTGGTAACCGATACGCGAAACACTCTGCTATGTTTGAAATAGGAGAGGACACTTAGTCAATTTTCTAAAAATCCCTTTGATCACCTAGAATACACTAAAAAATGACACTTGGCACCTTTCGCCTGATTCATTGAAGACACGCAGCTCTTTTCACTCCCCTTTGGCTGTGCCATGGTATCATTAGGGGCATATATTAGACTCTTATGGATGGCAACATTTGGCAGTTTTCGTGGCTTCGAGGAAGATAAGTGGCATCTTCCGCTTCTTTTATAGATGGAGTAGAGGGGGACCCAGAGAGTGACACTTGGTAGCATCCGCTGCTTTGTGGCGCTTGAGTAAAATAAAATGATGCCTTTGTACATTGAATGGAAAGCATTGGACTCATGGCTTCTTGAATGCCGACACGTGGTGGCTTGCGATTTTTCTCCAAAAAGGTCTTTCAGGGCCTCTACAACTGCCACTTGGCACTTTTCATCTTCTCTATTGCCTTATGGTGAAAGTCTCTAAATGAAGTGCGGATACCAATATGAGACACGGATGCTGACATGTGGTGCATTGTGCTTAACTGCTACTGGGTATGTGGCACGATCTGTGATTCTTGAAGGTTACAAAAAGGAAACTTGGGGGACGCCAATTGTCAGCTTTGTCTCTTAAAAAGTGATGCTTGGTAGCATCCGCTTGAACTAATACTTAGGCAAAAATGAGACAAAAGAAATAAGAAGGGGAAAAAAACATGCTCAGAGGGTGACACTTGGCAGCGTCCGCTGCATCTCAACACTTGGGCAAAACGAACCGGCCCTCTGCTTCAAAATTTTGTCGCTTCGCCTGAAAAACCAAAATTGCAGTGCTCGAATCAAAAATAATTAAATATGATGTAGAGTAGGAAATTACTCTACAGTTATTAAAAATAACTGTAGAGTAATTTCTTACTCTACGTCATATTTAATTATTTTTTATTTGAGCACTACAATTTTGGTTCTTCAGGCGAAGCGACAAAATTTTGAAGCAGAGGGCCGGTTCGTTTTGCCCAAGTGTTGAGATGCAGCAGACGCTGCCAAGTGTCACCCTCTGAGCAAGTTTTTTTCCCCTTCTTGTTTCTTTCGTCTCATTTTTGCCCGAGTATTAGTTCAAGCGGATGCTGCCAAGTGTCACTTTTTGGGAGACAAAGCTGATAGTTGGCGTCCCCCGAGTCACCTTTTGTAACCTTTGAGAACCATAGATCATGCCACATACCCAGTAGCAGTTAATCAGAATGCACCACGTGTCAACATCTGCGTCTCATATCAGCATCTGCACCTCATTCAGAGACTTTCACCATAAGGCAGCAGAGAAGACAGAAAGTGCCAAGTGGCAGTTGCGAAGGCCCTGAAAGACCCTTTTGGAGAAAAATCGCAAGCCACCACGTTTCAGTATTTAGGAAGCCATGAGTTTAATGCTTTCCATTCAACGCACAAAGGCATCATTTTATTTTGCTCAAGCACCACAAAGCAGTGGATGCTACCAAGTGTCACTCTCTGGGTCCCCCTCTACTCCATCCATAGAAGAAGCGAAAGATGCCACTTGTCTTTCTCGAAGCCATAGAAGCTACCAAATGTCACCATCCATAGGAGTCTGATATATGCCCCTAATGATACCATGGCACAGCCAAAGGGGAGAGGAAAGAGCTGCGTGTCTTTGATGAATCAGGCGGAAGGCGCCAAGTGTCATTTTTCAGTGTATTCTAGGTGATCAAGGGGATTTTTAAAAAATTGACTAAGTGTCCTCTCCTATTTCAAACATAGCAGAGTTTTTCGTGTATCGGTTGCCAAAAGCGAAATGGAGGGAAATTGGCTGGAGTTAATTCGAGTAGATGAAACAATTCATCAAGTAGATTTTTGGAGCCACCCACAGTATTGAAGGTGCCATCTGTTTGTCCCCTATGAGCGAAGGACGGAGAAGATTTTGCGGGAAAGAAAGTATAGGGAGACATCCGGGGATATAAAAGAAGAAGAATTGTAAAATCTAAGAGGAAGGAGGGGGGAATTCTCATAGTTTTAGACTTTCAGAGTTTTTGACGAATAATATCATTTGCTTTTGTTACATTTTCCTGAGTTGAAAGGTTTATATGACTGTGTATGTTTTTGCATATTTTATATGACTGGAAGATTCAATAAGAAAATTGAACACTATTCCCTTGTTGATGTCATCTGTGTCATTTGCAAATTAGTCTATGCTGTAGATTTTTTAGTTTTGTGATTGGAAATGTTATTTGCTTCTGTTCTATTTTCTGGAGTCTGAAGTTCTACATAAATGTGCGTGACTTATGTGCCTCTAATGTGATTGGAAGATTATATTAAGAAGATTGAACACTATGCCTTTGTTGACAATTCTTGTATCTCAGCAAAAGACTCCCCTGTTGTGAGCCTCTATTTTTGTTATTCCAATCTTTTACATTGATCATGCACTTGTCTGCTCTTAAATGTAATAGAATCACATAATAGTTTCACTATGCTCAGGTTAGGATTAGGATTACTCTCAGGCGCATCACCATAGTTAGGCTTTAATTCTTGCATTTTGCGTTTCTGTTTAGTCTCCTATCCCTTTTCCTCAACACCCAATACAAAAGAAGAGACCAGCTTCTTTAAAATTTGGAGGTTGTTTTCAAGCTGCATTGTCCCACAGCTTGAAACTTCTCATTGTTGTTGATCAAGATCTAGCACCATTTTAAGACATCAACAGTGCCCCTCCCACTACCAGAGGAGATAGAGCAGCCAAATTTTAAGGAGATACCCATAAGTCTAGGTGTTATAGATTCAGGGTGTACGATGGCCTACTCAGCTTCGTGGGCAGATCACTATGCTGAGATTTAGAGGGGATTGCCTCCTGATCTGCAGACAATTAGCAGAGAAATGGATGTTGTTATTCAGGAGAGAGATGTAACATGAGCATAGGTGGCAGTGCTTCAAGAATAGGTGACAGTTTTGATAGCACAGGTGGTTGCCCTGACAGGGTAGGTTACTACATTGCAGGGGTAGTTAGCTATAGACCAGGCACAGGTATTGACAGAGTAGGGTTTTGGAGGGCAGAGCCCTATTCAACTGCCACCACAGTAGTCAGTGCAAATACCAACTCAGCCACCACCACAACCATAGCCATAGAGTTCACTACAGGGCATGCCATCAAGATCGATGGGTCTATCGTAGACTGTACCTATATCTAGGTACAATATTGTGTTGGATGAGATCGTGTATTATGAGGGTGCCATCAAGGGATTTCTAAAGATCTAGTGATACTCTGAGATGCTAGCTGAGCAGAGATCTGTGTCATATGCCACTGACTCTAGTTTTTAGAGATGGTGACGGTCAGAGGGTGGAGACGATTCGGCGTCTTCATGACCACCACCACCACCACAGTCTTGAGGTGTTTGTATTTGTTCAGGTGTATATATATACCGGCCTGTGTGTTGTTGACGTGAGATGTACATACATTTTGAGAGAGACACATATATATATTATACTTCTTCAGATATTTTTTATGTATACCGTCATTTGACAGATATATATATGAGATGTTTGAGATATTGACATGTTATAGATGTGACTTTGTGTTAGTTGTTTTGGTTATGTTAGTATTTTTTTTGCATTTTCCACATGTTTGATGGTACATGCTTGAAATGATGAGTGTATGATGATGTTATAGCCTTTTCCATATTGTGTGATGGTGTATGCTGTAACATAAGTTATGTGATTTTTCATCCTTAGCAATTTTCTATATTGGTGATGGTGTATGCTAAAATTGAAATAAATTTATTTATGCTTCAGCAAGTTTCTATATTGGTGATGGTATATGCTTGACATAAATTGTGTTTGGTTGATAGTTTCCATGTGTATTGTTTTCTATAGAAACTAATGTGAATGGGCTATGATAATTTATATAACACAAATTGGTATTTACATTAAATAAATCATGATGTTATGTTAGTGGCTAGAAAATGTGTTGGTTATATTTTATCAGAAACATGTGATGTTATTTATGATAAAATTGAGTTTAATGTTAGGTTCATAACTTTAGAGTGAAAATTATGAGATAACAATATGCGAGCATATAATTTTAAGACACTGCATCCTAAAAGATAAACTGGCATGTGACGAAGGTATGTAAGAAGTGAAAGGCGCGTTGCTCTTTCATTGACAAGGACCATAATGATAGCATAGATAGGGTTTTTACAAATAAAATCTCCGTTCATGCATTACATCATTGACCATTAGTTTTTTTTAGAGAAGTACCCTAATCACTTGACGTTAAGTGAGCTCAAAATCCCTTGGGTATTTTGGGGTAATAGGTGTGATTATGTGATATGTGAGGATAGCGTAATCTTTTTTTAGTAGGGATAACTTTGCGCCTTTTATAGGTGACCCTGAGAACGACTATAGGCAAGTCCATGACTTAATAGTTTGTCAGTCAGTTTTTTTTTCTTTTTTTTGGTAGACTGATTAATGCAGAAATTCTACTTGGGGATGTTTTGTGGTCATGTGAAGCTGATCAATGCAAGAAGCTTCTAAGAGGGTGTTGTTGTTGTAGAAAAATTTAGGCATATCCATCCTTCAAGGGAGTGGTCTATATTTTACTTTGTATATTTTTATTTCTTTGCATAGTTGTCTTTCAAGGGAGCAGTCTAGTAATCACAGTAATAATGCAGTTGTCTTTCAAGAGAGCAGTCTACATTTATAGTTTATGGCCTTTTAATATTTTGTTAGGCATCCCAATTTTATATTTTCTTTTTTGTTAACTAAATTTTTAGTCATGGAATAGACTATAGAGGTTTAGGGGTTTCCCTTTTATTAAGACAAAGCATTAATGCTTTAAAAAGGGTTAACTAAATTTTGTAAGGAAAAAGGGTTTAAAAGAATAGGAATGAGGATGACGGGGTTGCTCAAGGGACGAGCTCAAGTTAAACATCAAGTGAATGATTACTTGGTTAACAGTATAATGGTCGCAGATATAAGGCATTAAGGGGCTCAAGTTTTGAGCGGCCTTCGAGAGAAGACAGACGATAAGTGTTTGATCCATACTTGTGCATTATTATATAAAGTTTGAGTCAATTAAGAACAAACTTGCCTCATTTGCTTCTTTCCATATTGGTCACGTGTTGGTTTTTTTTAGGGACGAGATCTCTGATTTTGAAATCTCACTCTTTCAAATTTTTGTTGTAAGCACGTTTGATGCGATCTCGGTAGATATGAAGATGATTAAGAGCGGCAAGATGACGTTCGTCGAGTAACTCAAGTTGTGTTAATCAATCTTGATGAAAGTCATTGTTAGAGAGTATGTTGTGCAAAGAGATGTGAAGAGAAGGTATTTGTACTTTAAAAGGCAAGACGGCCTCGGTTCCATACACTAAGGAGAAAAGCGTAGCACCCATAGGGGTTCGGATGCTAGTGTGGTAGGCCCACAAAGCAAAGGGAATGTGAGTGTGTCAATCCCTTTCAGTGTCATTGACCACCTTCATTAGAATTTTAATTAAGATTTTGTTAGAAGCTTCTATCTGTTTATTTGCTTATGAATAGTAAGGCGAAGAGAAGCTGAGTTTATGCCAAAAGCGTCGTAAAGCTTTTAGATGGTTTCATTTTTAAAAGATTTGTCATTATCGGTGATTATTTTGTGAGGTACACTAAAATGATAGATGATGTGGTGATTAATAAAGTCGATGATTTTGTCAGTTTTAGTGGAGATGAGGAAAATAAATTCCACCCATTTAGTAAAATATTTACTCACTGTGATAATAGACTAATGTTAGAGAGATGAATGAGGGTTAATCTCACCAATTAGATCTAAGCCCCATTGTGAAAAGGGCCAAAAATCTTTAGCAACTTGTAAAGTGTGGCTAGAGATGTGAAGTAAGTTAGCATGTTACTGGCATTTGATACAGTGCCGAACATAGTCACTGCAGTCTTGGTTAAGAGTGAGCCAATAATAGCCCAAGCGTAGGATGCACTTTGTAATCGAGTTACCACTGAAATTTTCTCCACAAATCCCATCATAGACTTGTTTGATGGCATGAGATGTCTCAGCAGTAGTTAGGCATCAGAGAAGGAGGCCGTCGAAACCTCATTTATAGAGAAGACCCTCTAGCATGGTGTATCGAGTAGTACTCTTGATAAAAGCCCACCATCCATTGCTAGAGAGGTCAGGAGGAATGATAGAATAAGTCAAGTAGTCAACAAGTTGTTTATACCAAACATCATGTGGACTAGAGTCGATATTACCAACAAAGTTGATGTCAGTTGAGATATATGAGGGCAATGCCAAACAGTGTACCATGACATAAATTCTCGAGAAAGCAAATGAAGATGAAATGTGTGAGGCGAGAGAGGCCATTGTGTCAGTGAACTTATTCGTAGAGTGAGGAATAGTTTGCAAGAGATAACGTTTGAAAGACCCTAACAATGTGTCAACATGGTGTTTATATCATTACAAAACTTTATTTTTATAAAAATATGAACTGTTAACTTGATTAATGACTAGTTGTGAGTCACCAAAGATATTGATTGTCTTAATGCCCAAAAAAATGGTAGTTTGAAGCCCCAAAATTAAGGCTTCATATTCAGCCATATTATTGGTGCATTCGAAGTCGAGCTTGAAGGATAGAGGCATGGGCTCACCCTCATGAGAGATGAGGATGACCCCCTCACCCCCACTGAGTTGACATTTAGATCCATCAAAGAACATTAGCATTTGATAGGAGATGTCATCGATGGATAGCATGGTGATAGACTCATCGAGAAATTTTTAGTTAGAGGGTTGGTTATCAGGTAAAGGGGCATCTGCTAGCTGGTCAGCAATCGTTTGCCCCTTTATAGACTTTTATTGAATGAATTTTAAATCAAACTCAGCGAGAAGCATGAGCCAATGATCCATACATTGGTTTTGGTATGGCTTGAAATGCATGTATTTGAGAGGGTCGGTGTGGGTGATGACATAAGTCTTATGGTTGAGGAGATAGTGACAGAGTTTAGAGGCAGCAAAGACTAATGCCAAGCAAAAAATTTTGGTATGAGTATACCGAGTTTCATATTCAATGAGCATTCAGCTTATATAATAAACTGCCTGCTCACGATGTTGTTCGTCTCGATGCGTGATCATGGCACCTAAAAAATGATCTATTGCCAAAATGTAAAGATAGAAGGGTTGGTCATCTTTAGGTGGAATAAAGACTGGTGGAGAGACAAGATAATGTTTAAGAGCCTCAAAAGCCTCTTGATAATCCTTATTCCAATTAAAGGAGACATCCTTCTTGAGGAGGTGATGGAAGGGTTGGCATCGGTCAGATAGCTGTGAGATGAAGCGATTAATAGATTGAAGCTTCTCTTGTAGGCTGCGAAGTTGTTTTAGGTTAGTTGGTGGGGGCATCTCGAGTATGGCTCGAATCTTAGCTGGATCTACCTCAATGCCATGGAGAAAAATGATGAAACCCAAAAACTTCCCTGAAAGAACTCCAAAGATGCATTTTTTGGAGTTGAGTCAAATATTATATTGTAGTAGGTGAGTGAATATTGTTTTAAGAATGGTTAGGTGGTCACGGTGAAGTTTAAATTTCTCCAGTAGGTCATCCACATAGTCCTCCATGATTTTGTGTAAGATATCATGAAAGATATAAGTCATGGCGCGTTGGTATGTAGCACCTGCATTTTTGAAGCCAAAAGGCATGACCCTATTGTAGAATGTCCCCCATAGGGTGATGAAGGTGGTTTTATGTTGATCTTCTGGGGCAATCAAGATTTGGTTATATTTTGAAAACTCGTCTATGAGGGATAGCATCTCATGACCAGCTGTAAGATCAACAAATTGGTCGATGTTTGCCAGAGAAAAGTCATCTTTTGGGCAAGCTAGGTTGAGGTTGCGATAGTCAGTACAAATTTGAATTCCCCTTGTTGTGTTTGTGATAGAGACAATGTTTGACACCCATTGTAGATAATTAATGGGTTGGATAAATGAGACGGAGAGGAGACATTGAAGCTCTTCTTTGATGAGTGTGATGCGAGGATGCATCCTACGAAGCTCTTGCCTGATAGGCTTAGCTTCGCGGTTCATGATGATGTTGTGGATGACAATGTCGGGATCAATACCGGTCATATCGATGTAGGACCAAGCAAAGACTTTGCTATGATTTGTAAGGAATGTGGTATAGTCGATTTGTTCTTGGGCATCTAAATATTGACCAATCTTTAAAATGTGAGGAACATCGAAAAATAAGAGATTAATGTCAACAGTTGATTCGTTTAACATAACCTGTATTTCTAAAAGAAGTGATCATTGTATGAAGGAGTCATCCACACCCATGTAGGTGAGTATGGTGTCATCATCTAGGCATTGGACAGTGTTGATGCTAGAAGATTCATCGTCTATCATGTCTAGATAAATGAGAGGAACAGACCTTGATGCCCCACCTAGTTGATAGGTCAGGGGTTTCAAATGAATGGCATTTATGAAAAAAAACTAAGAGAGATGGAGACCACTGACTCTGTAGGTGAGGGTGGGGGAATAAGCGAGTTTGGAGGAGAATGCTCTATGACAATTTTTTGGTGAGGGATCTTAGAAGGTTTTTTAGGTTCTTCAAAACCCACGCCATGTCATTTCTTGGCATTTTTGATTGCCTCATCATTTGGAGGCTCAATGGGCTTGTGGGGACCTTGTTCATAACGCCCAAAGCCAAAACCCTTCCATGCACACCTATGAAAATAGGTGTGAGCAAAGTTAAGGTTGTCAAGGAAGGAGATATTACAAGTGAATAGTTGGGGTGATGAGAGAGGATTTCCAACAGTAGGACCCTGATCTAGCCCTCCATAAGTAAATTTAGTTTGGAGATCGAGAGGACCATATGGGATGACCATTCTGATGCAATGGTCATAGTTAGGGTGGTGATGAAGTTTTCCATATTCCTACAAAGTTTGGAATATGTTAAGGGTAAGCAAATGATACTCCCCAAGTGAAAAGCGTTGGAAGGTATCTTCCATAGGATCTTTCATGGTCACTTGAGGAGTAGGCATAGGTGTGACCGGTGTCTGCGAGCTTGTCGAGGCTTCTACAGGCAGAGGTGGTGTTTGGGTGGATGCTTTAAAAGGGATGAGAACATCATTAGGTCAGTAGGTCATGTTGCATTTTTTAAAAGGGGAAGGGTCAGCGGGAATGACATGAACCTGTCCCTCGTATTCAAATTTGACACAATGATGTAACGTACAAGGGACACAGGTCATGGCACCTATTCAAAGTCTTTCCAATAGCATGTTATATTAGAACTCCCTCCTGATGATATAGAAGAGTTCTAAAATTGTACGTGGGCCAACAAGAACATGCAAGACCATAGTGCCAATGATAGTGGTGGTGGCATCATTAAAAGAATGAAGAATTGCATCAGTTTTTGACATGTAGTTTTTCGAAAGGGCTAGTTGATCATATGCATGGGTAGAAATGATGTTAATGCTAGCACCTCCATCAATCATAACCCACTTAATGCAAGTTTGATCAATGTAAGTCGTGATAAAGAGGGCAGCATCTTGATCTTCTAGGTTGTAAGCAGGAATCTCAAAATCACTGAAGGTGATGGCGGCAATGGTGGGTAATGATTTGACTAAAGCAGCCAGTGGTTGGGGGTCTTCAAGTTAGACCTCCACTACCTATAAATTTTTTATCAAGGCTTGGTGATATTTCAAAGAGCTTTGTATTAGGCCATACAAAAACATCTTCACAGGGGTTTGGTGAAGTTATTTCACCATGGAGTCACGAATTGCCTTCGAAGATGTTGGTTGAGATGTGCCCAAGATAGAAATTTTGGGTTTTGATGGTTGAGAAGGCTTGGTGAATGGATATGTCCAAGGGGTAAAATTTTTCTCTTTTCCTTTATCCTTTAGGGTTTGGGACCTAGTGGTCATATTAATAGTGTTGATTTTGAATAAAGGGGGAGAAGGTGGTAGAGGGACCATAATCTCGCATTGGGATCTCGATTCAAGTGAGGAGGTTTGGGAGGCATGGGATGGTGTCGGTAGTTTATCAAAAAAGTGGTCAAGAGAATCCTTAATGTGAAGGGTGTCCTTTTTCAGGTGTTGGTGAATGACAACCTTAAGAGTACAGTAATTCTCAGTATCATGCCTAGGTGTGCGATGATATAAGAAGATTTGATTGTCATCGAATCAAGATGGTTTTGATTCGAGAGGTTGATATGGCTTAATGGACAGGAGAACAATGCTAAAAGACTGCAACAATTAGTGTAATAGTAAAGCATAGGAACCCACTAATTGGTATGCACTCATTGTTGCAGTAGGAGTTAACAACTTATGTTTAGGAGTTGTAGGGGGAGTTTTTCGTACCACCTTTTTGGTTGGTGGTGTGGCCACATGCATAGATGGCACTTTCTTAATGAGAGGTGTCAAATTTCTTGGAAGAAATATGTTTTTGATGGGTAGAGGGAGTAATAGAGGTAGTTTGTTTTTGTGAGGTGTTAGAATAGGGAACACTCCTGTTAAAGTGGAAGGATGTAGACCCAAGATAGAGGGCAATGGTGAAGGTGGGGGAGGAGTAGACCAATGTGGTTTAGCATCTTTTTTTAGTATGGTGCAAGGACCACTACTATGTGGGCTGAGGTTCAAATCTAACTTCACTTGTGGGTGAGTGAGGTTTGATACAGGGCAAACACTGAGAGATCTAATCTGTTTCAGCATGGTGGATGCCTATGAAAGTTTGGATTTAGACATTAAAGGCTAAGCTTCTGATGATTTAGAAGTGAAAACCCAATTCTCATTAGAGACTTTGGGGTGAATCATCACATAAGAATTAGCAGTATAAGGTGAAGCAGGATGTGTAAGATAAGGAGTCTTAAGTCACTCCCATAACACTTCATACTCTAGGTTCCTAGAATGGAGGAATCCTAAGTTTTCTACCAATCGAGAGAAGGGTTTAGATGACATCGTGTGAGGCCTTACAGTCAGTCCTTCAAAGGATTTAGGTGATTGTGAGAGCATAAATGTGTTGGATGCAGCAATTACGGGCTAAAGGTGAGAGAGAACCATCACTGGATCTTCTTCAGCCAAAGTGGGTGAGGTGGCGAGTTCTCTCGGTGGAGAAGGGATAAGAGAATTTGGCTCTTCAAGCGGATAAAGCGCAGGGATGATCATGCCTTCCACGTGTGGTCTAGGAGCACGAAAAGTATGATCCTCTATTGGTAATAAGAAGGATAAGGGTGAGGCCACCGGCGTTGGTACCATCAAAGCATCCGTTAGATTTGAGGGAGGTTGAGGACTCCTTACTTCACTAATTTATCTAATACAAAAGCATTGATTATCTTATTAGAGTGTATCATCATTGTTCATACCGTTGTTGGAATTATCTAGTGATGTTTTGCAAAGTGGGGGGCTCGGATTGGTTGGTTGTGATAGAAGATGGTGACCTAAAGACCATAGCATTTACCGATCCCTTGGACTTGGGGTGAGAAGAAGAAGGTTTGGAAGAAGAAGGGTCATTGGATTTTGCGTTGGTATTTTTGTTACGCAATTTGACCCTATCTTCTTGGACTGTGCAGAGTTCAAGCTTTCGAGCCATAGTGAAAGCTTTATCGAATGTGCAGAAAGTTTGAACCCACAGAGTGGATGAGATGTGCTTGGCACATGCTCTTGAAAAGAGCTCAATGAGCTCAGGTTGAGTTAGTAAGAAGGAGAGTTGGTTGATCAAACCTCTCCAACGGGTGATGAAGTCTGCTATTAATTCATCATAAAATTATCTAATTGAATAAAGGTCTATGATGGAGACCTTCTTGGTAATATTGAAATGATCGAGGAATAGCTGAGTGAGTTGAACAAAGGTGAAGAGAGAATGACTGGTAATGGAGCTATACCAGTCAAGGGTGGTGTCAGAAAGTGATATAAGGAATGTGCAAAGTAATAACACATCATCATGCGCTATGAGGTAGCAAGCGTGTCTAAACACTCGTAGATATTGTTGTGGGTCCTCTTTACTCTGAAAGCGAGTAAATTTTGGGAGTTCCCACTGGCTAGGGTATGGTTGAATAAGAACTGAAGGGTGGATAGGTTCGTTGTAGATTTGTTCGTATAAAAGAACACTCTTTGAGCCCAAAATAGATGTCTCAAGGTTGGACATCTTATCCATCAACATCTTAATTAGATCGGTAGATGGATTGGCATGAGAGGCACCCCCTAAGTTATAGGGTATTTGGAAGGCATTGAAAGGGGCGTATGAAGTACTTGGTTGAATTTGTGTAGGTGAAACATACTGATAGTTTTTCATAGGGGCCAATGTCGAGGCCAAAGGGGCTTATGTCATGAAGTTAGAGGGCATAATTTGACTAGATGCCACCAAGGGTGGTTGAATGGTGGCAACACTAGTTAAAAGATAGGTGGTCACTCTCATGTTTATAGGTTCAAGAGTGGATGGGATAGAGACAATCAAGTTCTAGAAAGGTGTCAAACTTGGTTGAATTGTTTGCGATTGAGGGGATATGAAAACCCCAATGGAGGTAGGGCAAGAAAGGATAGAAGGGAAGGCCAAATCTTGAACATTGGCCATGGTTGGGTTATTGGTCGAGGTAGTGACCTGAGTGACCATAGGTTGGGTAGCAGATATTATTGATATCATTGTCACTTCAACCAAAGAAGTTGGCATCCCATAAATAGGGTTACTTGAAGGATCTCACGTTTGGCTTCTAGAGAGATAATGTTGGAGAGCCTTGACGTTGTGGTCAAAGAATCTCTCAAAATCTTAATCCCCTTCAAGAACGATAGGAGGTTGATCAGGGGTAGGTTGAATAGGAGTACACTCGGTGTCTGAAGTATACTCCATTAGATGACTTGGCACGAAGGGTGAAGGTGGGACTGGCTATTGACTCACGTGGTCAACAAGGAATTTGGCTTGACTGCGTGTCAGGACCATCCAAGGTGAAAGGGGTTCAGGTTCCAAAAGCTATGTGTTTTAGTTTTAAAAAATTAGAATTTGTGTTAAACAGCAAGAAATTTGGGTTTTAAGCTTGTTGTTTGGAAAAAAAATTTGGGCATGCCAAAATGTTTCTCTAAATTTTCACTAATTGCATTCAAAAGAAAGAAACTAAGGTTAAGAGGTTATGGATTTAATGTTACCCAAATTTAGTGTGCACCGTATCCAAGCTTTGTGGGAGCTCCTTTTTGGCTGTGGAAGAAACACCTGCAGTAAGAATAAAACTTGAACAAAGAAGATGTTAAAAGAGGATATGGTGGACTGCCAAGCTACGCATTCGGTCTCGAAAGCATGAAACTTTCTTAAGGGATGGCAGTCCACTGTTTAAATATAAATATATTATAAAGGAAGAAATGATAAATGACTAAAAAAAGAGAAAAGTAGATAGTATGTACCGATTCTTTGTACTCTGTGTGTCTCAGAATGCTATAGAAGGTTGGTTGAAGGTTTTGTCTAGTCTAGATGGGTTGTTTGGATGGCTTTCTAGTTTGCTAGTTCAGAACACAGTCACCGATGTCAGTTGGTCTACCGAGGTCAGTGGGGTAAATGGTGTCGATGTCGGTTGGGTTGCCAATGTCGATTGTGGTAGTTAGCTTTGGACAACTTTTAGAATATTTTTGGGATAGACAGAGGGGTTTCTGGAAGTTCAGAGGTTGGTACAGGGTTGCAGGAAGGTGAATGAGGTCTGAGGAAGGGTCTAGGTGGAGGATTAATGTGAAAAGGGGGTGAGAATAAGGGGAAGGTCTTTCAGCCCTTCTATAGAAGAAGTCGATCCTCTTGAAAGTATTTAGAAATGAAAACTAATTAATAATATATTCTAAAACACTGAAATGAAACCAGAGTACTTAGCTTTATAGGGTGAAGAACCAGAGGTGTCAGAATAGTGATTCCCATTGTGGCTGCTGTGACTAATGTTGTGAGCCAGTGAAGTGAACATGGATTGTTTCAATTCAGTAGCTCAAAGTTCTCATACAATCTTTCAATCCAGTCTCTGGAATGATTTGTGCAGAGTTTCAGTAGCCAGGAGAATGATAGTCGAGTTCTGGTGCTTGAAATCTCAATGTGTGTGTGAATGTGCGAAAAGGCAGGGGTAGCTCAATGTTAGAGCTTAGCTTATGTAACTGACGTCGGCAATCTCGCCAGCATCGGCTGAGGGTTGATCAATGTCGGCAGAGAGAGAATAGGTAAAAGGGCTATTTTTAGCTCTTTGCCCATTTCTTCACCCGCCAAGTGCCTTTTCTATTAGAGAACGGTCAAAACAAGGGCTTATGAGGCACGAGAGTTGGTTGGGGAGTTAAGATAGAGTGAGAATAGGTCATGGATAGTTAAGATTTGGAGGACCTAGTCTCAGGCTAACTCATAGGCTAAGAAACGGTCTTAGAGTGAGGTGTCTAAGTGAGGTGTCCAAAGTGAGGTAATTAATTTAAAATAAGTAGTTTTTAAATTAATAAGGTGTGTAAGTGTGGGTTAAGAGTGTTAACGTTCAGAAGGGGACCAAGGGGGGGTTGACATGATATTGGTGTCTACACCATTGTCTGAAAGTGACTATTAAAATGAGATTATGAAAATTATTAGCCATTTTGCTTTGATAAGGATCAAATATAGACCAAACTTCTTTTTAAAATATCATGAAAACCCTGAAAACACCTAGTCAAATTAATTTAAAAAGAGACAAAAGAGAGTAAACAAAGATGAATAAGTAGATAAAATGGTCATATTTGATCAATACTTAGAGTTAATTTAATCTAACAGTCAACTAAGAGATTGAGTTTTAAAATTTAATAAAATGTAAATGCTTAGTAAAATAAAGTAAAAGCAGACAATATTAGGCAAAACTGCTCAAGGAAAATAATAAAAACTCTGCAATGGTCAAATAATCTACGTAAACTCGAGGAAAAATGTTCTGGAAGTGGAAACTTCAATGCATCCTGGAACACAATAAAAAACAAATTAAGACTCATTATATTTTAGGTAAATTCATAAAGTTGCATCAATGAAGGCCTAATTGTAATTATTTTAGACCAAGTTCATAAGATAAGACCCTATGTTTCAGACTTGATAAGAACAACAAAGCAAACTTAATCAAGATGATTGCCACCTATCCTAAAGACTCTTTTCAATCAAACCAACAACTGCTACAGACTCAAGGCACAAACTTGATCAAAGTAAAAGACTAGACTCCTTAGCAAAAAAAAGAGATTTCATGATTTTTCAAGGTGAAAGTAGGGTGTGTCGTGCAAACAACAACAATCTTCATAGGTAGTCGTTGTGGATTTCTATAATTTATAGCAATCTTTACTTTCCTACATAATTTCTCTATCCCCTAACAAGTTTTTGAGCCAATATTCATAAAGAGTTTTCAAAATTACCTATTGAGTGTTTTTTGTTTGAGCTTAAACTTCTTATTTTTTAGCCAACCTTCATTAGTGGGTTATCAAAATTACTCATTGGGTATTTTTTGTTTGAGTCAAAACTACAATTTTATGGTCATTTGCTTATAGTGAGTTATATTCTATGAATATTTATTTACAAATTCCATCTTTTATTGTCTTTATACATACTAAAATCTGATTTGTATAGTGTCTCAGTCTTGTATACTTGACAAATACCAATCAAGGCTCTACCCTTCAGTTCTAGACCTTCCTGTTGTTGAAAGGCTCACATTTGTCATCTCATTGTGCCTAATTGTTTATCTTATGATCCAACCCTATTATTTATGATGACCCATATCTCTTGCACAATATAAAAATCTTAAAACTTAATATATATCCTTCAGTATCAGTTTCGTATCTTCAACAGCATCCTAACATGTTGAACACTTACATCTCACATAGAGACACTTGCATCAACGTAAGTGTTCAAATTCTTACCTAATTTTCAAACCTCAAAATTCATCTAATTTGAAAATATTTCAAATTATATAGGTAAGCCCATTTGTTTTATCTAACCCTTTCATGAGATATTTTTAAAATATGGTATAAATACAAAACAAAGACCATTCATTATCACCAAGTCTTATCCAAAATCTTACCAAGCACACATATAGTAGAGCACCTTTCAAGTATTCAAATAGTCATATTCTTCCCTATTTCTATATCAATCATAGGAGTAGTCATATTATAAGTCTAAAATACTCAAAGTGTAGTCTATGAATAGTGTTTGTCAAGTTATAATCTAGATTATTGCATACTCTTGCATATAATATATTGCACCCTTTTGCACACACAATCCAACACATAGGGGAGAACTACATATTTATGGGGCCCTCTTCATAATATTGGCTATGTAGGTAGCACTCATTGATATAGGGGTCCTTGAGGTCAGCTCAACTTCATGATCCCACTAACCTATTTTTTAAAAGGTATAAGGACCAAAGGTGAAGAGTTGAGATTTGATCTATAAAAAGCCATCTACATCTTGTGCGTGCAAATAAAATATATCAGTAGAAAGGCGATAAAAAACCCATAAAGCTCTAGTGGTCACTCTGCAATATAATGAGTATTAAATACTAAATAGATCCGTTGATTTTAGGGCACCTACATCAATGCAAGTGTTCTAAGGTTGATGCAAGTATCTAGGCCTCTATAAATGAAATTTTTAAAATCTGGCAACTGGATCCTGATCTTGTTCCTATATATTTTCACCTCTACATATCTCAAATTTGTCTGCATAAATAAATTCAGTATTATCTCTTTTTGGTGTTTATACAATCAAATTATTGTTTTAAATTCACTTTCTATATTTAACATAACTCAACATTTTAATTCAGAATAATCATTTAATTGAGTTTTCAATTAATTGTTATGCTTTAAAATAGTTTCATTCATCCTTATGTATTGGCTATTCTACCCTTTAACTCTCATCCAAAAACATTAATAGGGTTAAACATTTGGACACTTTTTCATTGTATATCCCTTTGGTTAATACATTTATGTTAGTGGTGAAATCTCTCATTTTGAGTACTTGTATGTGAATGGTCTTTTTACATGCATAGTTTTCAGGTATTCCTATTCCTTGATATAGTTTCAGAGTTAAAAGATTGTCCTTGACATGGTATCAGACCCAGGTTCCTTTGATGGTATCAAAACTAGTCTTCATAGATAGTCATTTTGGATTTCTACAATTTATAGCAATCTCGGCATTCCCACACAATTTCTCCAGCCCTTAACAAGTTTTTGAGTCAATCTTCATAGAGGGTTTTCAAAATTACCCACCATGTATTTTTTGTTTAAGCTAAAACTACATGTTTTGCGCCAACCTTCATAATGGGTTATCAAAATTATCCATTAAATATTTTTTGTTTGAGCCAAAACTACTTTATGGTCATTTGCTTATAATGAATTATATTCTATGAACAGTTATTTGCATGTTCCACTCTTATTGTCCTGGATCTGGGTTTTACTTAAGTTGGATTCATGTACATGTTGCAAGTCCACATATGGAGTTCTATTGAAAAAAAAATATTATTTTAAGTTTTTGAGTGTGTTTGGTGTGAATCAGACATTCACATTACATTAGAAGTGTCATAGAAATTCAGATATGACTTTTGTTTCACCTGAATCTAACCATGTGAGCTTATTTGGAAATCAATGTAGATCACATCTCATGCAGATCTGGGGAATTCAAAAGATTAAGAATGATCCAATGTGAAGGAAAATGACCTTTTCAACGCATTTGATATGTTTTCAAGCCCAAATTTTATATTTTTTAATAGATCAAGATTCATTATTAGCTTTTATATTTGGATACGGATTGGATCTAAGTCTGTTGGGAGGGTGATTTTTTTTAACTTACCTATGTTTTTATTTCTATGCAATGGTGGGGTCAATTTTTCATTTTGATGAACCATTTTTATAGAATTTATAGTTTCTTGTTTGATTTGTTGACCAATTTTTGTTTTTTAGACATTCTAGAGGCAAAAATAATTAAATGGTAACTCAAATCTGCATGTTTTTTTCAAGTGCATTTATTTCACAATCATTGAAATAGTAATATCTATTTATTCTGATTATCTCTCAAATTATTATTTTTCAGCAAAATGGAAAAATTGTAAATTGTAAATCGTATTGCTTTAGGTACTAATTATAAGTGCCACCTCATTGTCAAAGGAGATCACTTTTTAGTGCATTATACAACTTCTAGATGGGTTTTTCAAAAGTATATTGTACTCATTGATTTATAAAGTGTCATGGAGGGTTTTCTTTTTTAGCATTATCTATATTCATGCGAGTGTATTTATAACATGCACCATTTTTTCATATTAGTTGTTAGGTCTTTCTTGTGACATGTTGGGCACTCTCACTTGAGGATTTTGATGTGATTTTTTTGCATGCCTACCACATTGATATTTTTTTAGATATTGATAATTTTGATTTCTTCACTCCTTAGTTGACATTATGGTAATGTATTTTAACTACATGTTGCATTTTGAGGGTAATGCTTCCTTGGTTGTTCGTTGAGTCTATTATGCATCCTCTTATGCAAATGAGGGCTAGTATTTGTATTGTGACATGATAATTTATGGTGGTCACAAATATTTTTACTTTTAATCTTTAGTTTGTTCTTTAACATCCGATTTATTTCATTGGAGGCTTAATAAAATTCAATAATCATCTACAAAAATAGCTTAATTAATCTTTTGTTCTTTTATTGTACATGGTTACCTCATCAGGGTTAGTTGTTGGGACCCATCTTTATGAATTTAAAGACTTTCTTATACTTTGCCACATTACCTAAGCTGATCTTCAAAGGGTGCTTGTCCATGCCATATTCACCCTTGATGTGAATACCACCTTATAGTGTTTTGTTATCTAGGTGTGATGTATTATGTGCATAATATTGTGTATATACACATTTAATATGGTAGTTATCCTCACATGTACGAGAAGGGTTAGGTGTACTTATAAAATATTTCTACTTTCTACTCCATCAATAATCATCTCACATTCTCATCTTGCTCTTCCTCTATAAGAAATATTTGTGTCTATTATGGGTTAATCAATTAATCAATGAAATAGTATCTTGCAGCATATTGCTACTAGTGACTTGGTAGAGATGTAGTCATTTAGGATAGCCAAAGATCACTCGTTAATCTTTGGTGTTGTGCAACATTTTATTGTTTACATACTAATTCATTGTATATCCCTTTGTTTGGTTAATACATTTATGTTATTGATGAAATATTTCATTCTGAGTATTTGTATGTGGATGGCATCGTTACATGCAAAGTCCCTTAATCTTCACTCTTCTTGATATGGTTTCAGAGTTAAGATTTTGTCACCTTCTTGTGAGATTGTACTTTCCACCCCTCGTATCTCTTATGATAATGTTTTCCTACAAGATATTACTCTCTCTTTTTTAAAGCCTCCTTTCTAGGAATAATTTTTTCTGAACATGCAATGTCATTTTATAGATCCATCTACTTTTTTTTAAATAATATATCTCTTATAAATCCATTATGCATGTATACTTCAAAGAATGATTTTGTCCCCACTGATATGATAACCACTATTGTGATCCTTGACACTACCAATTTTAGCGATGACCCACCCAATCTTGTGGGTCCTCTCTCTTCAATTTTGGAAGATTCTTTCTCCACACAATTCAATGATGACCAACCATGTCTTATGGATCCACTCTCTTCCTTTTGGATAATTCGTTCTCCACCTAGTTCAATGATGGCCCATCATGTCTTGTGGATCCTTCTTTTGATGTCCTAGAATATTTTTATGGGAGTGCCCCCATTGTGTCCTTTGACACTTCCATGTTTTCAAATGTTATTGATGATTCATTATACCTTTTGGATCCTTATTTTTTAAATTTAAGGGTTTTTGAATCATGCCATCCACTTCACATGGACATCCTTTCAATGAATGATACATGCCCTGATAGAGGTTCTTCGATGGCATATTTTTCAATTATTTTACATGATCTTGCTAGACCATTGTCACTCTTCACTTTTGGACCTTTTTTAAATATTTTCATATTATTGCCTCTTTATTCATTTGTGGAGTGAGTATAATTTTAGTTCACATGTTTTGTCCTTCCTCTTACAAAACACACAAGTTTTTTGATGCAGGTGGGCCTATTTCAACATTCAAGCAAAGGCCCTCACCACCAACATTATACATTTTGAGACTTGCATTCCTTTATTGCATTTTGCATTTACTTGGAAGGAATAAGTCCTTAGAGGTGGGGGTATTTAGTGCTCATTCCTAGTCTTACAAGGCTTTCATTATATATAAGTCCCTAATTAGGCCTAGTTGTTGAGACCTACTGTCAAAGGATTCTAAACCTTTTTTTATATAGAGCTTAAGTTGCACGTAAGGGGGGGAGGGGGCAAGGCACATATGGGGGTTGAGAGGTGGGGTGTTGCAATAATTCTTATGCATCTTTATTAAGTTTATAATAACTATTATATTAGATAGTTAGTTTAGCACTTTTGTTTCATATTACCATTGGTTACCCTAGTTGATGATTTATAGTGATTAATGGAGTGTAGTTTTCAATATTGTACATAACCTAAGGCTTGATAAGAATTAAACTAAGTGTAACATTAGGCCTCAAAACATATGTTATTTTTCTTATTGGTCAAAGATCTAGTTTTCCAATTAAGACTAAGAGAATAAATGCATTGGTAACCTTAATATGATTGTGTCTCTACCATGAACTTCAATGCTAAAATGAGTGTTCTAATGATTGATTGATTTTTTTAAATGCTCTAATGATTGTTTGATTTCTCTAAATACTTTCATAGATGCTTAATGGATTTATGTAAACAATAAATGTTGTATGACTTTAAATCATCTTTTAATTGATAGAGAACCAATGCCTAAATTCACTAAGATGCTTGTATATTAATATTCGTCTTAAATTTAGATTAAGATCCTACTAGCTTACAAGACGATGTCACAATAGTCACATAGCAAAAGAAAAAAAGCAAGTAACACATTCACATAAGCTAAATAAAATCATAATAACACTTAATTTAAACCAAAAATTGATTCATACACCATCCTCCTAGAAACTTGTAATCTAACAACTAATAAATCCCTAAGAGCCATTTTTAGGTGTCTACAGTGAAAAACTTTAAGACATGCCACAATTGGTAGTGCATTAGAAGGGGTAGGGGGATAGCATAAACCATTTTGAACCCTCTAGCCTCTTTCACAATTGGTAGTGCATTTTAGAACAAATCTCAAACCCCTTGGCAAGAATAACACAATCATTCTCTCTAGAAAAAGTAACTGACTGCCAAGGTGTAATGTCCCTTCCCTAAACTTCATCAGTTGGGTGGACCGTTAGCCTATTCCTAAGGGTTCTCATACACTAATGTGATTTGGTGAGGGGATCCCTTGATTTATGGAGTGTTGTTTGTCTTCATTTGGTGTTTTTGGGGGTTAGTCTAAGCTTAGCTTTTGAGGAGATTCATGGAGACCCTTTCTAGGCTTGTTTTGGACACATGGTCTGAATTTACTATTTTTAGCATGTCATTAGTTTCGGCACCGACTTCAGCATTCAACATCGGTTTCACTTCAGATAAGTCAAAGACATCATTCAATGCTTCGTCAGTGATTTTCCAAGTGTATTCAATGATATTTTAAATAAATACTTTGAATGTAATGTTTTAATTATAAAAGTGTTTATTTAATTTATTAAAGGGACTTTATGTGGCACCCAAAAGGGGAAAATAAAGTTATAACCTTAAGTGAATTTATAACTTAGGTGGGGGCACTCAAGTGGGAGATATAAAGGTTTTTCTTTTAAATATAAAATTAAAACATGTTCACTTAAGGAAAATTATCCCCCTTTAGGAAAATATAAAAATTCAAGTTAGAGTCCATTTTGATCCAAAACTCAGAAGCTTTGGTTGAAATATAATTTAAAAAATAAGAACAACACAATTGTAATAATGTTATTTCTGAGAAGAGATGTTTTATTGATCAAATTTGCAGACCCAAACATATGCTTATCTCTAAAAAGAGACGTCTAATTTTCATTTGGGTTACATCTTCATTTATACACATTTTGAAGGTAGGAGGATGTGGAAGGCCACCAATCTCGAGAGAGATTAAGTGGTTCGACTTCCATGATTTACAACAATACAGAATTCAAAAAATTACTAATTTTAGACTACATTGCTAAATTAAAATTTGGGGCACTTCTATTTAGTTTTTGAAATTCAAAACCCACGAAGTGGAGCTCTGTGTTATCTCATGATGTTCCCCTCATTCTTAGCTTTCCAATGGTTCAAATGGGGAGTCAAACAGAGCTATGGTGTAAAAGTTATAGCTCCCAAAAGTTCTGCCACCAATTGTGATAGAACCGTCACCTGAAACATTGCTCGAATCATTCTTCCCTCCTTGAGAAGCAATGATCCCCATTGCATCAAGATTTTTCGTCAAGTGTGGTAGTTATATTTTATTTTGATCCCTGATGCATACTTAGAATGGACTGTGCTTTGTGGAGTTGTGCAGGCCCTGATTATTCACCATTTCTATCTGACCATTAGTCTATGGATGGAAGGTTGTGAACTTCTTCAGCGTGATATCTATTTGCTTTTGTTTTTGTGTTGTTTGTGTAGTCAGGGCTACAACATTGACCCTTTTGAATTTTTGTGGCTTGACCACCATGAGAATGAATTTCTTGACACTAATCAATGAGACATATGTAGAAGGTGGTACCTTTGGTACCCTATAGCACCATGTTCCAAAAGTGAGGGTGATCCTTCAAGTTCTTGATTCATAGATGCCATGTCGATCATACAAAAATAGCTGACCAAAAAGTACATAAACATCTAAATTGACCACATCACATAAGACCTCATCTTAGAAAAATTTTATTGCAAATGAGAGAAGACATTGGTAGGTGACACGGAGGTTTCTCCCTGAACTCAACCATCCAATATTGTATGGTTTTAGGTGAGGCTTCATAGACAAATTAAACTTTTCATAACATTAACAGAGATTAAATTATTGACTCTCACTATAAAAAATGAAATGTAGAGGCTTACCTTTCACCCATAACTTAGAGTGAAACAACATTTCTTTATCATCTGGCCTCTCCTCATGGGTCTATCATGAAGCAACAATGGCATCAAGCTCATCTTCTACAATCTCTTCTTCATCATCTTTGACTATAAGGTGTGTATGAGGTAGAGCAGTAGATGTTGAAGATTGTGACTTAGAAAGTAGGGACTTGATGGCTCGACATTTTTTTTATAGTGCGTTCTAAATTTGTGATAATCACACCATTTTCTCGTCTTCCCTTCATTTTGCTTCTAATTTTAGACTCATGTTTGACCTTATTTGTCACTTTTTCATTTTATAGGTTGACTCTTTGTATTCATTCTTCCATGCTTCTGTTCAATCTTCACCATGAATTTATACACCTCATCGAGAGTTTCCAGATTGAAGAGTTCCATCTCCCCCCTTATATACCATTGTAGTCCACCATGATATTTGAGAACCTTGTGTTTCTCACTATCTTGAATGCCCAATCTCACAAATAGAGAATGAAAAATGTTAGTGTAATTTTGAACAAATTGTTCCTTACTTTGGTGAAGTTGTTATCACTCTATATACAGATCATCATATGTTGCAATGGGGTAGTATTCTTCGTTTATAGCTTTTATGAAATCATCTCAAGTAGGCTATGCCTCAAGACCAATATTTCATACTAAATCTCTTCTTGTACACTTCTTACCAATTTTTGATAGGCAATGATGCTTTCAAAGGAGCAAAAGTGATCTCTTTATTGGTGAATTTATTTACAAAAAGGTAGGGAAGCAATTGATCCAACCAATTTTTTACTACATCAACATTGATTTTGCCTTCAAATGTAAGAATATCAAAACTCCCCTGAACCTTGAAGGGTGTTGGGGAATTGAAAAGATATGGAGGTGTAGATGAGAACCCAAAAAATTTCATCGAGATTTGTTGGAGAATTTGGGAGAATTATTGTAACATCTACACTTGCTGATGTTGAAGTACTTCATTCACCATTTTTTTGAATAGATCGGATGTCTCAGTGTTGTCCACCATTTGAGGTCATTTGGAGTGAATAGGTGGATAGTTTGGAAGCTCTATTATTTTTCACTCAAGTTTCTTGTACCCTGACATCGTCTTCGAGATCATACACTCTCAAGACAAACCGCTTTGATACCACTGATCCAAAACTCAAAAGCTTTGGTTAAAAGATAATTCAAAAAACAAGAACATAATTGTAATAATGTTATCTCTGAGAAGAGATATTTTATTGATCAAATGTACAGACCCAAACATATGCCTATCTCTGAGAAGAGATGTTTGATTTTTATTTTCGATTGCATCTTCATTTATACACATTTTGAAGGTAGGAGAAAGATATGGAAGGTCACTAATCTCGAGGGAGATTAAATGGTTCAACTTCCACAATTTACAATAATACAAAATTTGAAGAATTACTATTTTTAGACTGCACTACTAAAATTAAAATTTGGAGCACTTTTATTTAATTTTTAGATATCAAAACCCACTAAACAGATATCGATGCCATCTCACGGTGCTCCCCTCATTCTTAGTTTTTCAACGATTCAAATGGGGAGTCAAACAGAGCTATGATGCAAAAGTTATGACTCTCGAAAGTTCTACGACCAATTGGGGTAGAACTTTCACCTGAATTGTCACCTGAAATATTACTCGGATCACATTTGGAAGAGGAAGAAAATATATTTTGGAGATATTATTTATAGGTTTGTTCTTGGGTTTCAACCAGGGAGCTTTGCGAGGACGAAAACCTTCACAGAGGACATCAACTGCGGAGGTGAAAGACCCTCCAAGGTTGATTGCTAACAAATTCATTTAGAGTCTGTGTTGGAGCTTCATCGCTGAGAGTTTCTTGTTGCAAGCAAGGATTTAATAAGCAAATCTTTTGGTATTCTGTGAATAAAGATTTGAGAAAGAAATAGTAGATTATTTCAGAGTTGAAGGTTGCACGTTTGGACCCATTTTGGAGTGTTTTCAATCAAAAAATTTATTGTTTAGAATTTTATTATCGATTCTTTGTAACAACAGCAAATGGGTATGTTTGTTTTATCATTTTGAGTTGTTATGACCATCTGAGTATTGTTATTTACTTACATATATTGTAGTCCAAACTCTATATGAGATCTAAAACTTATTTGCAGCTTATGGGTATTCTAGAATATTGATTTATCAATGATATATTCATCTATGTATTGTTAGAAAAGCTTTTATATTGTTATTTTTAAATTATGTGTAATGCAAACATCACATGCAATACCTAAACAATAAACAAACAAAAAAATCAAAGTAGGGGTGTATGTTACAGTGGTATCAGAACTAGTTTTTTTGTCAACGTATCAGAGTTTAACTTTTGTCACAGTTTAGATAGTTGCATGTCAATTTGGTGACTACCCAGATAGTTGCATGACGGTTTGATGATTACCCAGATAGTTGCATGTGAATTTTGAGAAACGCATGTGTGTGGATTTTTGTTGCATGTTATTGAGTATGAGTGATTGCATCTTAAATACTTTCTATGAGTGGTAGTAACAAAAAAAAGTGTCTTGAAAGGCAAAGAAAGAGAGAAGTTGATCATCGAAAATAGTGGCCCTTTGAAACAACGGGACAACACCTTAAAACACATTTAGAGGAAATAACAACTGCAAAAAACATGGGTGATATAGAGGGAAAATCTCACAAAATCTTCATGATGATGATAGCACTGATATGAATAGTTTATTGCATGCAATAAACACTGTATCAAGAGGGCAACAATTTTTTCTTGAATGAATGAACCAATCTCAAGGAGAACTCACTCGGATTATGCGTCAGTTGGTACCCAACAATGGTGGGAATAATGGAAACAACGACAGAAACAATGATAATAACATAGGAATCAATGTCAACAACAGAAGGCACAATGAAAATGATAGCAACAATGGAGATAACTCGTTAATAATAGATTTGGGTTGCAGTGTACGTATGTTCGATCAGCCAACACTAGACCCACAATGCCTAGATTCACTCCCCCAATGAACCCTCTAGAAGAAAAAAATTTCGAGCCCACAAAGCAATGGCGACATGCACATATTTGGAGAGATTGGAGAGCTATGGAACCTGAGTTCAAGCTAAGATGTCATTTGATCAGTACCTGGCTTACGGGGACAAAACTAGACCCCACAAAGAAGGTGGAGGTAAACCACATAACCAAAAAAATTTAACAACCCCTCAAGTTGTACTTAAAAAAATGCAGTTTTTTTTTTAAAAAATAACTTAACAATCATTTCACAGAATAAAACAATATAACATAACTAAACCATAACTAAGAACAATAGCACTCTAATTCAAATATTGTATACAATATTATTTTTATACAACTTCACATAAAACAAATATAATAGGACATAGAGATGACTGGTCTCACAATACAACATCTACTAATCAAAATATATAATTACATTCATTTAGGCATATGACCTAATAAACAAATATCAAGCTCTCTGAAGTTTGAGTTGAACCAACTCATGTATTGTTGACAATCTCAAGTGTTGTCCCCAGATTAGAGTGTTGTAGTGGAGGAGGAAGAGCATCATTTGAGCGCTTTACCACACCAACCATATACCAACGATACCCTGCACAATCCCATATCAATAAATGGCCCTTCTTTCATAGATAAGTAGATAAAACGGTGTGAAAATTGAGTAAGACGTGCTAATACCCCGTGTGTTGTAAGATTTCTAAAAACATACAATATACAATAAAAAATCCGTTCTAACATGATATCGCACAGCATGCAAATCAAACATATGAAATGACAATATATATCTACATTACTTTGCTCAAATTTTTTATTATGATCATTTTAGATTGGTCAATTTCATAACATGCCACTTGATTGGATTATCTATTGGTGGTACCACCTAGATCAGTGGAATCCGTCTCACTTCCTATTAGTATCATCAATATATATCATAGTATATAACTCAAAGACTCACTACAAAGTTAATTCTTCTAGCAAAAATGTCACATTACGTGTTAAACAAGGAGAAGCAAGATATACACATAATCATCTACACAAAAATAAATCTTATATTAAAACCAATCATAAACTGGAAACAATGACCATTGTTTATATCACCCAAGTAAAACACACAATAAACTAAAAGTTACTACTACTACAATAATATCAAAGTAACTACACCTCAAGACAACCCATAATATCTTACTCTGGTGTTCTTACGCATGCCTAATAGTTTATTCATAAATAGTCATACAAAATAGTCATATAAATATGAAAGCATACATTCATATTCAAACAAGCATAACTATAACAAACAAATCATACAATACATATAATTTTATATTGACATTCATTTACACTATCAAGATTGTATGCACACATAAATGATATCTTACCACATACGGCCATACATATTATTCAAGTAACAACCAATACATACGTATTTAATTAGGAGTGAGTCAAATACAATATATATCATCCGAGTACTTTTCATACTGTAGAATTCTATGATATTTCATGATGTCATTAGATCATCGCGCATGAGTTCCTACCTAAATATGAACACACAACCTTACACTTTAATTAATATAAAGCAAGCACGGGATTATACCACCCGGGTATACCCTTGATTTTTATATTGATAAAGCAATCGTATCTTCTAGGCACACAACTCGATGCATTATTTTATTCAAAAATATCCAGTCACTTGCACTTATTAATATTCTTGCAAATGAATTACACAAACTTTCATTACAAGTTGCATAAACATACTAACCTTCATTTATGACGCAAAACAAAGTTTTAAAATTTTCACAATAATTCATTGCAAATCCTAGATTACAAGCGTGTGTGTGTGTGTGCATCTTTGCTAGATTTACTCAATAATATGAGCATTTCTATAATAAATCTATCTAGATAAAGTTCAATTACTCATAATAAATTATACACAACCACTATCATATTATATTCTCATGAATATCTCGGCATGACTTCGAACATATTCCATTCAGAGATATTATTTTTTTGAACTTCTTAAACATAAATATCTAACCAATACTTTATCAAAAAGCCCTATATAATAGCTTTAATATGAATATGACCAAGTATTGGTCATCTTTACAATTTTCGCTATGATATAAACATTATATCCTATATATGTTTTAACAATATAGGTTAACTATAAATTATCATTTAACGTTTATTAACACCTATTCAATATAAAATATAACAAATCATTTTTATATTCTATCCCAAAGTGAGCTTAATAATTAATATTTTACTGACAAACATTAATCTAATATTCTCATATGGATTCCGTGATGGTCATGATAAGAATGCAATTCGTTCAAGTTGCATACGAAAATCTGAAGCAAAGTAAAGCTCCACCAAACATTCAATCTTGCATTAACGATAAAATTACACATATACTTTTGGGATAATTTGCTACAGTTGACTTTAAAGATTCAACTATACCCAAATTTTAAATTCATGCTTAAATAGATGACTTAACGCCTACATCTTTCTCAACGTTTAATTTACACAAACCCAACACTTTATTAAACAAAATGTCTCAACGTTGAATATATTAGCAACTTAGCAATAAATAAAGTCTCAGCAAATTTACTTATACAAGTTCAACACTTTAACTCATGCAACAATTTTAATGTCTCACATTTTAATAAATCAAGATAGCCCAATTTCAATAAAAATGAACGCAGACTTCTCTGAAGAGTCACAAAATTATATATATCTATATATACATAAAGTCTCAACTAATTTACTTATATATATGATGCACCACTAAAAGATACATTTTGTCGACACCCACAGTTATCTAAACACGGACTACATGCAGGTATATAAAAGCTTAAACCAAACTCAGACCTTGAATATTCAACGCTGGCTATAATAATAATAATAACGCTTATCACTTTGCATGCAAGCTAAGACAAATTACTACATAGCCATGATAAGATAAGACGCCACAATCAAGTAAAACGTAGCCACAATGATTTCTACACAGATTACGAAGTAAGATGCAGGGCTAAAACTTAAAACATTGATATAGAAAAATGAATACAACACCTATTCTTTTTAAACCAAATATTGGTTAATAAAGACACCAACTATGTGAATAGCACATAATATATACAAAATGGAACATGGCTTTTCACAAAATTCGACGCCACCCTGGTAAATTGAAACGCAGGTCTCATAACTACTACACAACCTCAAAGGGTGGAACGTTGTGAAATAATAAATGTTAAAACATGTTGGTATAATTGCTATGGTACGCCATTCACTATAACTGAGTATAGAAACTTCAGCTTGGAGAAATTATTATCATACAGGGTGAAAAATAATACGTTGATTAATAAAGACGCTCCTATCCAAACAAAAGTTAAACGGCTTCCATAAAAAGTGAGACGCAGGGTACAACAATCAATCCAAAATGCAGGAATACAAAAATATGACGCAGCCTTGAGTCAAAAGACAAGTTTATCAATTAAACTCAAACTTGTATAAAAGGGATATGCGAGTCCAAAATATTAATATGCAGATCTAACAATTAAAATACAAGGAAAAAGTGAGACCCATTACAAAACCTCCCTAATACTAGCGTCTTTCCATACTTTTCCTTTCTCCCTTCTATAACTTCATCTCCTTTTTCTTCCTGTCTCTATTCATCCGTGTGTATTGTGTGTTAATTCACCTAAATTCCTCCTTTATTTATAAAAAAACTTCTTCCTAAATTTTAGGCTAACCCCTCATGCATGCCATCTTTTCTCTACCACTTTGCTACCCATATGTAGTCTTCTTTTAATTTCCTTAATTTTTGCTTAACTCATTTACTAACTTTTAATTTAAATTATGCATGTATATGAAAGGCTAATTTAACTCAATATATAATTATATCTATTTCCTAATTTTAAAGTAAAATCATGCACAATTCAAATTTTAACTTCAAATTGCATTAACTCCATTTCCATGCAAATTATCATCACTAGAATAATTATCTTTTTAATTAATAGCTTTTAAGTCATTAATTAACTTTTTTTTATTTGAAAGATATTTATTCCCACAATTATTATATCTATTAGCATTAAAATTTATTTTTCGATTTAATATTCAAAAATCAAATCAATCAGAAAAGAAATATAATGCATACATTAATTGCCCACACACAAATTATCGCAAGTAACACGCACTAACATTTTTACGCAAATAACATTTAAAATCTAATGTGCGTGTGTAGGATCACTAACAATTTCTACTGGTATTTTCCCCACTCGATCCATCTCGCCGATCCTCTTTGATGATGCTCCCATTCGTCAAGCTCTAAGGGTAGGACCTATTCAACATCCACCTTACAAAAAATAGGGAGTTGGACTAACATATACATATTCACAATGTAACAGAATATAACATACAGTTGTTACATGTACTCTAATCAACATAGTTACTGTCCCATTACAATATATATCATAAGCTCAAAAATCAAAGCAATAGTAATCGAACATTAACCATACTAATTAACGGATTACAAGTTTATTTGGCAATAGGGTGAAATTGAGATGTCATAGATTTGTAGAGGAAAGTAGGTAAATTGACTATTCAATATTTTGATGGACCAAAAAAGACTACAGTGAGAACATGGATGCAAAAACTGGACACATACCTACAATGCAATACGATGGCAGAGCTCGAGGCTATCAAATATGCTACCTTACATTTGGATGGGAGTGCTCATGAATGGTGGCACCATGGATTGGTTACTTTGGGCCATGATCAGATTGATAGCTATGTTGAGTTTACAAACAGGGTGATTGATAGGTTTGATAAAGGTGACCCTGAGTTGTGTTTCAAAGAGTTAACTCAGCGTAGACAGTGGGGGTTTGTTGATGCTTACATTGCAGAGTTTCAAAGGCTATCGGTTATGGTAACCAATTTTTTAAAAAGAAAGTTGACTGCTCTGTTTGTGGATGGGCTTTCATACTTGTTGAGATGATGGGTCAAGGCACTTGATCCACCCATCTTGTAGGATGCTATCAGGGTGGCTAGAGATATGGAGACATCTTCCACAAAGAGTATATTTCAGTCTAAAGGGTTCTTATACAAAAAAAATAAAGATAAGAAGCACTTTCATAAGGACTCCAATCCACCTAAGAAAAATACTTCTAGGTTGGATAGCAATCAACTCAATGAGCTAAGGGAGAAGAAGTTATATTTCCATTGCATAGAGCCTTGGGATCCATCGCACAAGTGCGTTGCCCAAGCCAAACCAAAACAAATAGAATATTTTTCAGCAAAGGAGATCGCAGATGAGAGTTAGATCAACGCTATGATTCAAGGGACACAGGGACAAAGAGCTCTTCCGAAGACCCAGATAAGGCGCAGAGAGAGGAGAGCCCAGTGGCTCAACTTTCCAACATTCAAATAGAGGGATCATTTAGGATTCGGGGAGTTCTTGGCGGTCAAAGGATTGTCACTCTTCTCAACACCAGAGCCACTCATAATTTCATTGATGAGGGGTTAGTGGCCAAAAGGGGACTTAAGACAAAGGAGTTTGAGGGGCTCAGGTTGAGAGTAGCAGATGGATTCATTATCCCCTGTAAGAGGAGGATTCCCAACTTGACCATCCAGTTAAGTGACTAAATTTTTATGTGGTATGGGAGAGATGGATGTGGTTCATCGCATGAAGTGGCTTCATGCTTTTGGAGAGTTTTACCTTAACTTGCATACCATGGAGATGAAGTTTAAGGTAGATGGGAGGAAGCACATTCTCAGAGGTATGTTGGATGGCGGTTTACAAGGGGTGTCTTTTAAGAAGGATGGAGAGGCTCATTAGGCATGATCAGGTAGAATGGGCAACAAAGTGTCTAAATATGCCCATGATTTCGAAGCAATAGAAACAGGGTTACCATCCCGACATTCAAGGTTTCTTGTCAAAGTACAGTATAGTATTCAATAGTATACCCCCTAGGAGGCCCCCTGAGAGAGGCATAGAGCATGTCATCGAGCTTATAAAAAGGCACCAAGCTCGTGATTACTACTCCATATAGGAAAGCTATTAAGGAGTTGATTGATATGGGACACATAAGCCCTAGCAAGAGTCCCTTTGCATCTTTGGTTGTGTTGGTGAATAAGGATGGGCAATGCGCATGTGCATTGACTATAGGGCACTGAGTAAGAAGACCATTAAGAACAGGGACCCCATCCCATCGATAAATGAGTTGATCAATGAGTTACATGGAGCTTGCTACTTCTCCAAGATAGATTTGAGATCGGGATATCATCATATTCGAGTCAGGGAGCAAGTTGTGGAGAAGACAATGTTTAGGTGTCACTATGGACATTTTGAGTTTCTAGTTATGCCTTTCGGCTTAACCAATGCTCCAGTCACTTTCCAGTCTTGTATGAACAGGGTGTTCAAAAATTAGCGTCGTAAGTTTGTCCTCATATTCTTTGATGATTTTTTTTATTTTTAGCAAGACTTGAGAGGAGCACATGAGACACCTTGAGGAGGTTTTGAGCATCATAGAGCGAGAGTCACTATATGCCAAGGAGTCAAAATGTGAGTTTGGGATGACAGAGCTTCTCTACCTTGGGCATATTATTAATTCACAGGGTGTTCGTATGGACCCTGAAAAGGTCAAAGCTATTATGGATTGGCCTTCCCCAACAAATCTTACACAGCTCAAAGGCTTTTTTGGCCTTTGTGGGTTTTATAAGAGATTTGTTAAGGGGTTTTCACAGGTTGTTGCCCCACTCACAAATCAAACCAAGAAGGGGGACTTTGATTGGTCAAATGATGCTTAGAAATGCTTTTGATCAATTCAAACAAGTGATATGTACTTACCCAATCCTAGCTATTATGGATTTCTCCAAACCATTCGAGTTGGAGTGTGATGCATCAAGAGAAGGGATAGGAGTTGTTTTGATGCAAAACAAGCATCCCATTGCTTTTGAGCGCTAGAAGTTGAGAGGCATTGAGAGGAGTTGTTTTGATGCAAAACAAGCATCCCATTGCTTTTGAGCGCTAGAAGTTGAGAGGCATTGAGAAGAGCTATTCTATCTATGACAAAGAGATGTTGGCCATCATGCATGCTTTGGCCAAGTTTAGACCGTACCTTGTGGGAGGTAAGTTCACTGTTAAAACTGACCACAACAACGTCAAACACTTCATAAATCAACGAGATCTCAATGATAGGCCGCAAAAGTGGGTAAGTAGATTGTAGGGATATGACTTCGACATAGTGTATGTCAGGGAAGAAGAATGTGGTTGCTAATGCACTTTCTAGGAGACCTCATTTATGTGCTCTAATGGAGATCATAGTTGATTGGAGGGAGATGAGTTCCGCTGAGTATGCAAAGAACTCTTGGGCATCAGGGATTATTGAGGGCACTATTCAAGGTGACAAGTATTCAGTGGTAAATGATTTAATCGTTTACAAAGAGAGGATTCACCTAGTGCACAACTCACAACTTAAGGTGAAGGAGTTGAGAACATTTCATGATACACCTATGGCTAGTCGTCGGGGTTTCTTTAAAACATACAGGGAGATCCAAGAGAGATTCACATGGAAAAGACTTAATAATGAAGCCCTTAAATACGTTCGAGAGTGCCCAACATCCCAACGAAACAAACATGAGCATACCTTTCCAACTGGTTTGTTGCAACCCCTGCCTATTCCCAATCAAACATAGGAAAGTATTTCTATGGACTTCATTACTGGGCTTCCGAAAGTGCAAGGTAACGATATTATATATGTTGTGGTTGATCGGTTAACAAAATTTGCTTATTTCTTTGTCATTTCAACAACATATACAATGCAGGTCATTAATCTTTTCTTCAAGGAGATATTCGGAGTACATGGTTTGCCTAGGAGCATAGTCAATGACAAGTAAAACAAGTTCCTAAGTTTATTTTGGCAAGAGATCTAGTTGAGTGGGGCAAAGCTCACTCCTAGTACCTCATATCATCATTGAATCGATGGACAGACCGAGATAGTGAACAAATGGATGGAAGGGTACTTACAGAATTACATTTCAAGAAAGCAGAAGGCATGGATGAAGTGGTTACACCTCGATGAGTATTGTTACAATTCTACTTACCACATGTCCATCAAGATGTCACCGTTCATGGTTCTATATGGGTATGAGGCTCCAAGTTTTCTAGATTTGTTGTTTGGTGATAGTGAAGTACCAAAGGCCAAGGATTTGCTTCAGGAGAGCCAAGATATTATGAAATTTTTGAAAGAGAATTTACAAGAAGCCCAAAATCAGTACAAGTTATATATTGATCGACATCGAGTAGAACAAACTTTTGAAGTATGTGACATGGTTTATTTGATGTAATAACCCTGCAGAGAGTCCACACTCAAGAAGAGTGTGGCGGAAAAGCTCAAACCACGGTGTTATGGTCCTTTCAAGATATCCAAATGGGTAGGAGAGGTGGCTTACGAGCTCGAATTACCAACAGATTGTAGAGTACATAATGTATATCATGTCTCTCGCCTTAAAAAGGTGTTTGGATATAATGTGGTTCCCTCTTCCGAGTTTCCACCACTGGACGAGGAAGGGAAACTCATCTTGATTCCAAAGGCCATCATTGATACCAAGGAGTGTACTCTATGTCGTAAGACTATCAAGAGGTATTTGATGAAATGTAAAAACTTGCCGATTGAGGATGCTACATGGGAGAGAACAAATTCTACAACATCTAGAATTGAGATTGCTTGAAGACAAGCAATTTTGAAGAGGGCAAACTATAATGTCCCTTCTCTAAGCTTCATCAATTGGGTGGACCGTTAACTTATTCCTAAGGGTTCCCGTAAGTTAATGTGATTTGGTGAGGGGATCCATTGATCTCTAGCATGTTGTTTATCTTCATTTGGTACTTTCGAGGGTTACTCTAAACTCTACATTCGAAGAAATTCATGGAAACTCTTTCTAGGCATGTTTTGAACACATGCTCTGAATTTACTATTTTTCCCTGTCATCAATTTCAACACCAACTTCAACTTTCAACTTCGATTTCACCTCGAATCAATCAAAGACATCATTTGATGCTTCGTCAATGATTTTCCAAGTGTGTTCAATGATATTTTAAATAAATGATTTTAATATAATGTTTTAATTATAAAAGCATTTATTTAATTTATTAAAGGGACTTTATGTGGAACCCAAGAAGAGAAAATAAAGTTATAACCTTAAGTGATTTTATAACTGAAGTGGGGGCGCTCATTTGGGAGAGAAAATATATTTGGAGAGAGATTTTACAAGTTTGTGTTGGGGTTTCAACAAAAGAGCTTTGTGAGGACGAAAACCTTCACAAAGGACATCAACTACAAAAGAGAAAGACCCTCCAAAATTGATTGCTGATAGATTCATTAAGAGTCTATGTTCGAGCTTCATTGCTAGGAGTTTTTTGTTGCAAGCAAAGGTTTAATGAGCAAATATTTTAGTATTCTGTGAATAAAGATTTGAGGAAGAAACGGTAGTTTATTTCAGAGTTTTGAAGGTTTCCACATTTGAAATCATTTTTGAGTGTTTTCAATCATAAAGTTTGTTGTTCAAAATCCCATTATCAATCCTTTGTAACAGCAGCAAATGGGTATGCTTGTTTTATCATTTTGAGTTGTTTTGACCATCCGAGTATTTGCTATTCCTTACATATATTGCAGTCCAAACTCTATGAGATTTGAAACTTATTTACAGCTTATGGGTATTCTAGAATAATATTTATCAATCATATATTCGTTTGGGTGTTGTTAGAAAAAGCTTCTATATTATTATTTTTCAATTATCTTCAATGCAAACATCACATGCAATCCCTAAACAGCAGTGCAACACTTCAAATAAAATCAGAACAGGGGTGTATGTTACACAAGGAAAAAGCTACAAACAAACAAAACACCAATGCAACACTTCTTTTGTTCTTTCTGAGTTCCGGGACAAGCCTGCCCAGATTGTCTACAAAATTATATAGATAGAGATTGCGTGAATTGGCTTATATACCTGGCCTGTCTAACTTCTTGTTATTTATGTGGTTTTTAAGCTTGGTTTTTTTGCAATGTAACAACGAATAATGTTATTTTGGATTCATCTATGTAATCAATGAAACCAATGCTCTATAAGAGTTAATTCAATCTCCTAGCTGCTCAAACTTGCAAGCATCGCAAACTAATTTGTGTGATTTTCACACCCCCAAATCGTTACTTGCTATGTCGGTTTAGTATGCAATCATCAAAGAATACACATCTGAAATCATATTAATTAAATTTACTATACAAGAGGAATTTTACACAAAATCCCCACCAAATCAAGGGCCCAAAAGAGCATGGATCTGAACCTATAATCACCATCACACCAAATACAAACATAAATGGATCTCAAAATTGAGCTTACAGCTAATCTAACAGGTAAATCTGACCTTCAAATATTATCAGGCAACGTCAGATTCTGGACACCTTGAATCTCCATGGTCGAAGTTTTCTGGAAAAACATGACCAATCCACATTTATTTCTACTAAATCCTTCCCATAGATTGAATATAGCTTTTCCAGTGACAGTTTTCCGAGCAGATATGTCCCGAACAGTGCAAGCCTTCTCCAAACCCTTGACAACAAAATCATTGGTCAGAACACGCCCCCTGTTCTCACCCTTTGGACAGTCGGTCACATGACCATTCTCGTAAAGAGCCACAAAAACATCCAGACTGTAACCATCTACTTTAAATCTCAGCGGCCCACTCAGGCTCACCTGCAGAGTAGATTCAGAGGGCTTGGACACGGTTGCCTGCACAAAAAGAACAAAAGAAAAAAACTCCCATTTATATCCCACACAAATCGATAATGCTTCATGGAAAAACAAGAGAAAAAATAACAAAAATTGAAACATCAATTCATTGCCAGACCAAAAGATCTAAAACACCTCACAATTTAAAACACCCTAGAAGATAAATTTTAAAAATTAGTAACGTCTACCATACACAACTCAGAGAGGAGATTATTTTGGAAGAATCAAAAACATTTAAGGAGCTCCTAAAAAAAAAAACAATTGTGCATAATCACCCTTCTCTGAATCTTAAAAAAAAGTCCTAAAGCTGGAATCCAGTCATCGCCAATAATAAACAATGTGGAATATAACAATAATTTACAGAAAGTTTAGACGAATCTGACGGCCATAGCCATACTCTTTTAGGTGAACTCAAAATATTTCGAAGTAAATTATTGATCAAGACAGCGAACAGAGGAATGCATTTTCGAATAAAGAAATGGTGTGCAACATAAAAACGATCCAGATCTAGATAGTCAGAGGAGATTAATTCCAAAAGAGAATAAACTTGTTTTTTGTCTCTCATAAAGAAACAAATTTGGCATCCTCGCCTTTTGCTGAAAGGGTGGAGCGAAATTTTCCCAATATAATAATAAATCGAGACAGAGCTATCAGGGAAACCCTTTTGAAATAAGTGAATGTCATGAAACATAATCGAAATAGAATAAAAACAAGTTCAATATTTTTATAGCCAGAGGAGATTAATACAACATTGAATTTTTTATGATTTTCATAAAGAATCAAATTCGGAAATCATCCTTTTTCCTAAACAAGGTAATAAAGATTGACTCAAAACATTAAAAATAATAAATCAGATACAGCGAGCCAGAAAGCCTTACTGGATAAATATAATCATAAAAAATTAAAGCAAATCATGAAGCTATAGCTATATATAGTCGGGTCCGCACTCAACCAATACGTTCAGGGGATCCCCTGCCCAGCTGGAGACCGACGAAGGTCAGGTCAGGTCACGGATTCCCCTGTAGATGGGAAGGCCAAAGAAGGTCGGGTCAGGTCAAGCCAGGCCAGGCCAGGTCCTTTATGCGTGCCTTTGTTCGTCCTCCTATACAATTGGGGTTATAGTCGAGGAACCGAGGCTAAAATCTCATTACAGAAAACCTGAAAGTTGTGTTACTCTTAAATCAAAGCCTGAATCATTTAACTTACAAATGTAAATCCCGCCTCCCACATAATGGCCCAACTTATCAAAGATCCGTGCACTTTTAAAAGCTAATAAACCAGACGGTTATAAGGAAACCCTAATGGCATTTTAAATTTAGGCAGCAAAATCATTGTTCTAGAGAAATCAACCACATCCCTGAAAGGTGGCCTTGGAACCTTAATCACTATCAAATTCAGATCAGATCTAATAACATTAACCAGCATAAAGTCCGATTGCCTACATGTATGTCGGTGACTGTAAAACGGGGCGCCGAGCGTGCAAGAGAGAGGACGGCATCGGCATCAGAACCTAAACACTGCGACCGGCCCTGCACCACAACCTGGGGCGTATAAATGCTGTCCTGCTGCAATGCCTGACTGTATGCCCTCTGTCTCACCGTCCAAAGGCTGCTCGCAAACGGATCCTTCCATCCCAGATAATCCCAAAACTCAACGTGAAACGCCAGAACAATCACCGGCACCTCCAACTCTAAGTCATGCGTATCGCCTCGTCCCAATTTCGATATCAGCAGATCCGCCGTCGGAGACGTACTGCAGCCCTGAGAAGTAAATAGCTCTATCAGAACCGCCCCCTGCGCCGGCCCTTTGCCCGCCTTAGATGCAAACGAGGCGGTGACTGTAGCCGCGGCTTCGTGATTTTGAACGGCTTCAGCTCCTTCGCTGGTGGTGTGAACTTTGGCTCCGTTTCCTCCCGCAGCCTCTAATCCTCCGCCGCCGCCACCACGGCTTTTATCCCGTTTCGAACAACACCACAACCACGACATATTTCTTCCCCTGCAACTCTCCAACTATGCAAGTGCCCCCTCTGCCAGCGCGCCTCTTCACCCGTTTGTGTAGTGTTAATTTTGAAACGCAGGTTTTGCAATTGAAATAAAGGTCAAAAGTAGCCTTCCAATGGAGCAGTGGTTATGTATCATTCAGTTTGTTCAGCTGTCAGAAGGAGACAGAAAGCCAGAATGATAATGCCCTCCAACCTCACTCATATAATACGGATTTCTTTCGCTTTTACTCACATCTAACGCTACTGCCCATGTCGGACATTTTGTACCACGGGAGTTGTCTTGTTTTGCACGATTAGTTTTCTTTGCATCTCTATCGAACGCGTGTGTTTGCTGTCACGCATGTGGATTGCGATTTGGACCGGTCCAAAACTTTTTTAACTTTGAATAGGCAGGAGGTATACCGGCTGCTGATCTTATTCTTAGGGACCGCTCTATCCAACAGCTTTGTAATATTTTACTATTATTTATTTAAATAATTCAAATATTTTGTTGTGCGTGATAATTTGCAGGCTGTTTGATTCTAGCATAAGAGGGGTTCCTTTTCACTCTGGTATTCTTGTCGTTATTTAGTCACATAGAGAGTATTTTACGTTACATTTAATGTAATATGATAGGCATTCCCAAGATGAGTAATAAATGCAACATCACTCAAACACAAAGGATATATATTATACAACTCCAAAGGTCTATTTGCACTCTCAAAGATGAGTAGATAGGTATAAATGTAACATCAGTGAGTGTAAGGATACATTAAAAAATATATTTGAGGAGATTGAACAATGGAAGATGAAGAAAAAAGCTCTACGTATGGATGGAAGCTTTTAATAAACTATAGCTTTGTTTCAAGAAGGAAATTAGTCATATGCACATAAAAACGGTGGTTACATATGTAGGGAATGGATCTAGCTTGGAGGAAGCGGCTCCCACAATGGTTGATCTGTTCAATAATGAGGAAAACATTGCAGTTGTAAAAGGGAACCCTGAAGCTGCGACCATGGAAGAGACTCAGACAGATGATTCAAACCCTGACAAGATCTCGCACTATGATTTACGTAAAACCCTAGAAATACAACTCCCTGATGATGTTATTGATACTATTGTTGAATGCCAAAATAGAACTATTATTCTATTTTTCCTAGGAGGCATCCCTACTGAAGTTTATTTTTATAAATGTGCCCGTATGAATTGGGAAAATAAGGGATGGGAAATTGAGGCATTAAGAGGTCAAGGAAAAAGGTATGTCTTATGCATGTTTAAATCAGCAGACCATGCTCGAGCTGTTTTGCAATATGGCACTTGGGTTATTTGTTATCTTCAAGGTTGGAGCTTCAATTTCCACCCTGAAGGGTCGTCTCGCTCTCATTATCCTATGTGGGTTGAGCTACCTTACCTTAATCCAACATTCAGACCATTTTTGAAAGACATGATTGCCCAATTGAGTAGAGTAATATGGTGCAAACATAATTCTGATAAGTTTTCAAGTCTAAGGGTTCGCCTGAGAGTCTATGTGGAAATAGATTCAAATAAGCCATTGCTTGAGAACATTAAACTTATTGGTCTAGGTTTTGAATTGAACCAGCCTTTAGTTTATTTGAATAAGCCAAATGCTTGCTTTTATTATCATAAAGAAGGCCATATGATTCGTGATTGTCCCATCAGGAAGACTAAATTCTCACAGCCACCCCTGAATCCCTCTCCATCTAGTGGTCATGTTTCCTCCCCCTTCCAAGCTGTTCTTCCTTCCATTCCCCAATCTACTCCTCACTTGTCGCCTTCCCCTGCTCCCAACCCTAACCCTGTAGATTCTACCCCTTCCTTTAAAGATCCAATCATGTCTAACGGATGGAGAACGGTTAGAAAAAAGAAAGAGCCCTCTAGCTCTTTTTCTCCTACTATATCTCATTCTTCACCGCATGATCATTCATCTTCACCCCCTCCTTCATCTCCCTTACCCTCCGTCCATGAATCTGCCCCTACTTCTCATCAATCCTCTCCTCAACCTCTTGCTCCTAATTCCTGTTCCCCTCCTTGCCCCCGCGACAGATCTAAATCGCCTTCTTCTGCCCCTAATGATCGATAATCCAAGGATCATGATGTTACTCTTGCTAACATTTTCAGCATGCTGACTCAGGATGATGATTCTTCTAACATTCAACATGAATTATAACTTACTTTCTTGGAATGCAAGAGGGATTTCACTTCCTCATCGTAAGTTTAAAGTAAAGGAGATGGTTATGAAATGGAGACCTGATGTGTTATTCATGCAAGAAGTCAAAATCAGTAATATTAGACTTGAAATGTCTTTATGTAATGTTTGGAAAGATGTTGTATTTTTGCTTACCTCTCATATGGATGGCAACAGTGGAGATGTTATTGGGGTTTCGCCATGGATCTCTAAGCATATCATTGATAAAGGAGAAGACCCTTCACATCATTGTGTTTGGGCCCTCACCATTATCAATGGACAACTCATCAGATTATGCTTTATTTCTACCCCAAACTTTACTAAAGAGCGAACTAAACTTTGGGATTGGTTGTCTAATAATTTACCTGATGTGGATTGGATTCTAGGTGGTGATTTTAACATGGTGGAACATCATCAAGACTGGAGCTGGTCTAAACAACATAATCTCAACAAAGAAGAATTTGATAGTTGGTTGTTATGTCGAAACTCCGTGGTTGTTGTTGACCCCATTCATGACAAATTAACTAGTCATGCCACAAACCAATTTACTTGGTCCAACTATAGGATGGGTGATGATAGAAAATTGAGTAGGTTGGATAGGTTATATCTTTCTCCTATGTTATTATTGGTCCATGACTCGAAGGGTTTTTATGTTCAAGTGGACTATTACACCACTCTTTTTGATCATTATCCCATCTTTTGTAGCATTTTCATCTCTCAGAAGTCAAGTATTGATAGTTCCCACCCCTTCAAACTCAATATTTCCCATTTAAAAAACCATTTTTGCCTTGTTGCCCTTGAAGGAATCTAGATTGCTATACCCAAACCAGAGGAAGGAGATTCTTGGATTGATTGGTGTTGTGCAGCCATTTCTCAATGTACCATTTTTCTTCATTCATTTGGTAAACAAAAGGCTTGGCAGTGAAAACAAAGGGAAAAATATCTCCAAGGGAAATTCATTCATGATAGAATTTTACTTAATGTTGATCCTAATAACATTAGACTTCAAACATCCATTGTTACTACAGAAGCTCAATTGCATAAAATTGATAATTATAAAAGACAAAGGGCTAAAACAGATCTAGATTGCACTAGATCAAAGAAGGTAACAAGGGTACCAAGTAATTTTTTAGCTACCTTAACTACAAACATAATGAGGAAAGAATTGGTGATATCAAGAATGAATCTAAAGTACTTCAATCTAATCCTTCTAATATATGTACCTTATTTAAAAGGTTTTGTGAGGAGCTCTTTAAGGATGATCAATAACAGGACAATCAACAAGCTCTTAAAGATATTCTTAGGGAGCATATTCCTAACAAAATAGATTCTGAATATAATCATTTTTTAGATAGAATTCTTTCTTTAGAAGAACTAGAAAAAGCCCTTTTTTCTATGGCTCCTTACAAAAGTCTAGGCAATGATGGGCTTCCAATGGAATTCTACCAGTCTATGTGGCATATTATTAAGGAATATTTTCTTTACCTTTACCTGGAAGCATTTAAGATAGGCTCTTTAGGACCAAGCATTAATGGTGGCATAATCAAACTCCTTCCTGATGTTAGGATTGTGGAGCTAAAAGCTTCACTGATGCAGACATGGAGGAGGTTGCAGAATGAGTTGCCGAAGTGTCAGAAGTGTTTGGCGTTGGTCTGGCCAACCGGCGTCGGCAGGGTAAGACAGGAAGGCAACCGACGTCGGTCATATATCGGCCGGCGTCGGCGACCCCAGGCAGACAGGGACCGACGTCGGTCGCCTGTGTGGTTCGACTGCGAGCTAATTACGGGCAGTGAGCTAACGAACCAAGAGTTTGCATGATGAGTGCTAATTTTAGACTCATAGCTGCGGATCTAATTATGGTAATTAGATGTCTAATCATTGTTTGGATGAGATCTATATAATAGACTCATGGTTGTATTGGAAAAGTGTGCTAGGGAGTAAGAGAGCATAATTATAAGCTCCTTCTGTGTGTGAGGTAGAGCAATGGTGCGTTCCTCCTAGTGCCACAGTACCAGGTGTGTTGGTGCTGGATTGGAGAGCCAGCTGGGTTCTTCAAGAGTGTAGGATCTTGGTCACAGTTGCATGGCCTATATAGGAGATCTACATGGTAAGTAAGATCGTTGATCTGCAGGTGTATGTGTGTGCAAGGTCGAGGTTCACAGGTGAATAGAACCATTGTTTGATTTGCAGGTGTGCAAGGTCATATAGACAGCAACACAACAGGG
Source organism: Torreya grandis (assembly GCA_037957365.1). NCBI lineage: Eukaryota > Viridiplantae > Streptophyta > Pinopsida > Cupressales > Taxaceae > Torreya > Torreya grandis. The sequence continues at coordinate 1,695,109 of JARHVA010000448.1, forward strand.
AGCAGTATCAGGCATGATCTACTTGGAGTACAGGTGTGTACTCGGATAGAGCAAGAGGAAGGCAAGGGAGTTCCTTCCATAAGTATGGTCTGTTGAATTGCAGGTTGTTGCAGATTCATGGGAGATCTACTTTAAGTACCTTGAGTACTTGTGGAGTGCGTGGAGCACTTGTGGTGTGCGTGGAGCACGGGAGGTGAACACCAACTCTGTATTTGAGTTGGGTGTTGGGACCTGTGAGAGGGAGAGCTTTGGGGAGGAGAATTACTGTTCACTTGAGGTGTGGGAAACCTCTGTAAGGTGGTGGAGAAGAAGTGGCATCTTCTTTATTGTATTCTTTTCTGTATAAAGTGTTAATACAATTTGGTATTGTCTCTCATATGCTGTGTTATTCTGAATTCTAGTTACTTGGTGAATCTGGTTAATTTCCGCATATTAAGTTGCTTGGTTTAGTAATCAAATTGTGTGCTTCCGGTTTTCATCCTCCCAACACCTGAAGGGAAAAAGGAAGATACTATATCTAGTTGGTGCCCCATCACTTTACTTAATACCTTCTTATAAAATTATTGCAAAAGCTCTAGCTATGAGGATTAAACTAGTAGTGCAATAAATTATAGGAGTTGAACAAACTAGGTTTCTTACGGGAAGATATATCATTGATAATCTCATTCTTGCATGGGAAACATGTGAATGGGCTCAACAAAAGCGACAAAATGCTATTTTAATCAAACTTGATTTTGATAAAGCTTATGAAAGAATATGTTAGATTTTCATTCTTAAAATGTTACAATGGCTAGGTTTCAGTCCTCAAATTTGAGCTCATGTCCAAATGTTATTTAAAGATGTTAATGCTCGGATCATTATTAACAATAAGATGACCGACCCATTTTCTTTACAGAGATCCATCAAACAAGGATGCCCATTAGCCCCTTTCCTTTATGTCCTTATAGCTGATGCCTTGGGTTATCTGCTTCATTATGCCAATCTAAATAAATTCATCTCAAGAATTTATATTTTTCATAATGTTGTTGTAATCAATTCACATTATGCTGATGACAACATATTATTTATTTAAAATATGAAAAAAGACATAAACAATATGAAGGCTATTTTAGAATTGTATTGTTCAGTCTCTGGATCTAAACTTGCTCATGATAAAATAGAATTTTTGATGATCCAATCAGGCCCTGTTCCTCAATGAATACCTCATGAATGGAAACAAATTAAACATGGCAAGATCACAAGGTATCTTGGGATCCCTTTTGGTCTTGCAGTTTCTCTCTCTAACATGTGGAATTGGTACCTTAACAAAGTTAAGAACAAACTATTTAATTGGGGGAATAAATTCATCTCTTTGGTAGGTAAGATCCAAGTAGTTAACAAAAAATTTCTCACCACACATGTTTATTATTCATCTTTTCAGATGCCTTCAAAAAAAGGTTATGAGGACTCAATTAAAATTATTTGATATTTTCTCTAGGCTAAATGGGATGGTAATGTTGGTTTTATATTCACTTCATGGACACATTATATTAAACCTAAATATAAAAGTGGTTTGGGGTTAATAGATCCAAAAACACAAGGGGTTTATCCAATAGCCAAATGGATTGTTAGATTTGTCAGAGATGACAAACCATGGAAAATTCTTATACGAAATAAAATCAGTCTAGCTGCAGTAAAAGGTAAATGGCAGTCAAAAGGGTGGGTGGACAAAATTCTTCATGCTTCATTCTTCTTTGTGAAAGCTTCACCACCCTTATAATTTATTTGGAAAGCTTGGAAACATACATATCATCTTTTAAAATGGAAGGATGATTCATTACAACATGGGTTCAGCGTTTCCACTTCCTTTATTTTATGGAATAAACATATTTGTTATCAGGGCCAACCCCTTGCCTTCAGTTGTCCTAAATAGTCTTATTCTTTTTTTAACAAGGAATTTGTTGTTTTGGAGATCTTTGGGATTTTGCTACTTTAAACTGGTTACCATGGCAGTCTATTAAATTTTGCTTTGGTTTGAGCAATAAGTATAGACCATATTTGATGATTCTTCAATCTTTGGTACCTCTAGAATTATCTATGAAGCTAAGTACCCCTATTCAATGTAATTTTTTCAAAGATTGAGCGTGGTTGGCCTCTTATCCTTTCCTTTTTTATCCTTTAAAGAATATATACATTCAATTATTTCGCGAGTTGCCTTTAAAGTCCCATTTGAATAGTAAATGGAATTGCAAATTCAGTGAAAAATATTGGACTAAACTTACTGTTCAAATTTGGAAATCAAAAGTTGATTCTGATGCTCAATTGATGGTTTGGAAGATACTACATTGCAAACTGCCCATTGTGGACATGTTAAATGTATTATGATCCAACCTGTCAACTATCCTTTTTGTCATCAATATGAAAGTATGAGGCATATTTTTTGGGGATGTCCGCATGTGAAAAAACAATGGAATTCAGTGTTTTGTGACTTACCTACTATTTTTGGACATAAGCTTAAATGGAAAGAGGCTTTACTAGGTGTTGGATTACATGATAATGTTATTGTTGATGGTGTTAAACATGTTATTTTGATACACCTCTAGAGGAACATCTGCAAAGTAGTTTTTGTTCATTAAATCATCAGGAGTTTGTAATTTTATGGCTTTACTCTAATATATATTTTTATCTTGCTTCTTGTTTCTCTCAATGTCAGGTGAAATCAAAGAAGAACACAGTGGTGGCTCTCCATATTCAATAAATTAAATATCAAATGAATCAGTTTCTATGTAACAAAAAGATTTGTGTTGCTCAGGAATTGAAGAATATTTTGTATGATGGTTGACAAGTATCTCCTATGGCTGTTCCTGCCTAAAATAATATATGTAATATATTTATGTATCATGTTTTTGACTATTTTTTATGACTTTATTTACTACCAACACAATATTGTTCTTATTTTAATGATACCAGTAGTCTCTCTCTCTCTCAGGTGCTCTCATGAGCATTAAATTCTTTATGTAATTTGCATATTTTCAATACAAAAAAATCATGAGGATACATATCACACAACTCCAAAGATTTATTTGCACTTTTAAGTTGTTAGGCATAGAGCACGTAAATTTAATTAGTTTGGTTGATGCATGGTTGATGGGAAATATTTCTCTAAGGAAAAATATGGATAATTAATCTCAAGATTATTCAGTGTAGATTTGTGTTTTGTGCAACACAGCCTCCACACACTCTACGCCACCTCCATAACATTATGCACTATGTATGTATGCTCTATATCAAATTTTGGTAGTTGCGGGTACTTTGTGCACCCTTATGAGCTTTCATAACACTGAGGAACATAACGTGCATGCTCATGCATTCCTATGAAGCTTGTACATCATTGCAACAGTGTGAACCAACTATGCAAATTAAGTGGCACCCTTGTGCACTTACAGAGCACCAAGGGGCTTACTACACAACAACCAGGTTTTGCAGATGACTCGATGTCATTTGTGACATCTTCCATTGTGTACATGGAATTTTGGTATCCTTGTGCACTTCCATAATGCCTTACAATATACCTCATATTGACACATAACTCCGTGGTCATGCAGACACTTTGTGTTGCATCATGACATGTTAGGTGGCACTTATAGAGCCTATGCCATAACTTCACACATATCAATATACCATGCATGCAAAAGTCCAACCAATACACCTACAAGGAGACAAACCATCACTCGGGAAAAACATGAATCATTTTTGTAACCATCCTATTTTGTAAGTGTTGTATGTTGTAACAATGTTCTTGTAATGATATACATCATAAGTTATTCAATAACAAGGCATCAAACCTTTGTGCACATAGATTGGGGTTCCAATTAAGGATAGTCATTTCATCTATGATGCTTGGTTTTGGGCAAACATGTTCATTTTTTAGGACCCAACTTAGAAAACAAATTACAAATTTCAATACATAGTCATTCCTTTTAATGACAAATTTTGAATCAAAATTTTGGTAGCATAATGCTTCATCAATGTCAAGAAGAGAAAAAATTAATAATTATAGGTTCCAATATCTTCTCCCGTCAAAGAATCCCCAAACAAATGTCAATTTTCCATTTAAAGCAAGAATGGGCTAACCTACAAGCTTCCCAAGGTGGCTATTCACCTTCCATGGCATTTCAACTCCTTACCCAAATCCAAACGGGCTTGAAAAATGTTGCACAAGGTCAAAATCCATTTTGAAAGCCATAATCATGGTACTTGTGTATTTTGAATCACATTTCAACTTAATAAAACACACTTTAGAGTTAAAGACCTGGCAGCCTTTGGTAAGTAAATGAAACGGTTTTAAAATAAAGCTAGACCTAATCTGCCCTTTGTAGATCTTTCAAAAAGCACTTTTTAGCTTTCAAGCATGTACAAGCTTGAATGGTAATAAAAAATTAAAAAAAACACATCACAAACCCACCCAGGACTTCACCCTCTGATTGGCACTATGTTCAATCCCTTTAACTGTACCCTGACCCAATCAAGCTCAAAGTAATGATGAAAACTGTGGACTTTTCATTGCATGCATCCCTAACCTATTCAAGATCTAAGTTCTACTGACAATTGCAAACAATGTCAAAATTATCATAGTCCTATTCAAACTTTATTCCCCACACAACACTATAGGCTACACTTTACTTAACTCATGTCCAAACCAGAATCCAAAATCCACATAGTAAAATATACTCACCCAAACTACAATCATGTTCCAATTAGGTTTCAAACCCCACTTTCAAAATCAAGTCCTACACATAATGAATTAGTTCTAGTCAAACTTTGCCCCCAACTACTAAATCTATCCTTGCGAATACAACTTCTATTCTAATTAGGATACGAACCCTGATTACTACTACGTAAATCCTTTACAACATATGTTGACCAAATTGATAAACAAAACTCGATTAGTAAAGGCCTACCAAATTAATTGTAACCAAGACCTACCAAATAAATTATAACCCATATCTATTCGAGTATAAAGTTCTAAGTGTTACCAAACAAATTTATGTAGACCTAATCAACATAATAAACCCAATTAACATAGCCAAAAATGCATTATACCTCACAGACCTAATCAGGGTCTTAAAGCTCAATTATAATTGTGACAGCTACATGACTTTCATGAAGAACAAATTGGTAAAAAAACCCCCAATTTTAACTTTAAGCTTGAACAATTTTTTTGAAGACAAAAAATTAAACCAAATTGGAATTTGGTCTAACCCAATTTTGAATGGTCCAAGATGGGAACCAAGAAAACAACCTGCAACAACACACACCAAACGAAAAATAAAGCAAAACTATTTCTACTCATTTTCGCTTTTTACATTTAGAAGAAATAAGAAACTAAAGATAAAGGTCAGGGGTTAGATGATACCTGGATTAAGTTTCGCACCGTATCCAGACGTTGTAGGGACTCCTCTTTAGCTGTGGAGGAAGACACTTGTAGAGAGAAAGACTTAAACAAAAGAAATGTTAGATAGATATATGGTGGACTACCAAGCAAAGCTCGGTCCCAGAAGTGCAAAGACTTCCTTGAGGGATGACAGTCCACTTATTTGAAAAAGAGTGTTGCTAGAAAGAGAAATAATGAAAGGCTAAAGAAGAGAAATAGATAAGGCGTACCTAATTTTTGCAATCTACCTCTCACAGTCACTAACGCCGGTTAGTCTGCCGTCGTCGGTTGGTCAATGTTGCCGACGTCGGTTACGCTGCTGACGTCAGTATGGGCAATGGGCCTTGATGCCGATGTTGGTAGGGGCAATGGGCCTTGGACGGGTTTTAGGGTATGTTTGTGGTCAACAGAATGGTCTGGGAGATTCAAAAGGGTTGTGCAGGGATGCAGGACAGTGGACAGAGTCTTAGGAAGGACAAAGGTAGTGGACAGGTTGTCAAAATGGGTCAAGATAAACGAAAGGCTTTTCAGCCTCTCCAGGAAGAAAGCCGGATTTGGTCTCAATAGTACTCAAAAATAGCCAATGGACTAATTACCAATGCATTCTAAAAATACTAAAATATAAACCAGAAGAATACTTAGCTCTTGGTGGAGAACCAGAAGTTTAGAAGACTTGTTCCCGTTATGGCTGATGCCAAAGACCTCGTGCAACGTTTCAATCCGGTGTGGAGTGAATTCTGTAGAGTTTCTTACCCTGGAGAGTGATGATAGAATGCTGATGCCTCGTCCTAAAGCCTGAATTTGATTTGTAAAGAGTCGAGGAGCAAGAGAAGTTAGATTTGGGGGCAAGAGAGTTAACATTCTAGCCAAGAGCTGAGGTTAGAATTTAGTTTTAAGCAACTGACGTCGGCGATTCCATCGGCGTCGGTGGCTAGAGAACGAGTAAAAAGGCTATTTTTAGCCTTTTGCCCGTTTCTCCATCTACCAAGTTCAGTTGTCATTGGTGAACGGTCCAAAGGTAGATTTATTAGGCGCGGGGGTTAGTGGGAGAGTTGAAATAGGTCTTCGGTGAGTCATGGGGTAGGAAATGGTCTAAGGGCGAGGTATCCAAGGTGAGGAGTCTAAAGGGGATGATTAATTTAAAATAAGTATTTTAAATTAATAAAGTATAGGTTAGGCATGTTGAAGTTAGAAAGGGACCAAGGGGGGTTGACATATTTTGGTGTCTACATTTGCCCCTTTTTGTCTTATTGGTTGTTCTTGACAAACAACAAGACAAAAATAGGAGTAAGTTGCCCCAAGTATGAGATAAGGTCATTTTTGTCCTGTTGGTTGTTTTGATGAACTGCAAGACAAAAATAATAGTAAGTTGCCCCAGATGTGAGATGAGATATTCCCCCTCAAAGCGAGAGTCGAGGGAAGGTAACCTGATATCGGGTGCCGAATTGATAGGTAGTGGATGGATATGATGAAGTTGGAGTGTGAACGCTGTAATAGTTGAGATTGCACGTATACCACTTCACGTGATAGATAGGTCAAATTGTCACAGTCAAAGGTCGATGAGTGCTAAAATTGAAGTAACTGGGCCCCAGATTTTAGTCGTAGCTGATTGGGTTATTCGATCCAAGCTGTAGCTCCAATGATCGTCGTGTTCCAAGTATCCTGGGCTCAGGAAGTGCTTCTTGAAAACACGAAAAATGTCGCAAGTAGTGGGGATCAACTTAGGCGTGATCCAATACTTGTTAGGGTCATAGACAATTTGCTAACTATTCGTGAGGTAGCATATGAAATCAAAACAACCAAGGCATAGTTGTCTCAAAAGTGGTCGTGGTCTGAGGAGATAGTCGTGATCTCCAAGGTCATTGGTCGAGTCAGGCTGAGATATAAGTCATCTCAAGTGTAGTTTGTTGTGGATGGGGAGATGTATGCGATCTCTAATGTGCCCCATGAGAAATCTAAGGTGACTTCTACAGTGTCAGGGCTGGTTGTTTGGTCATGATTTTGGGTTGGTATAAATGGTTGGTCCATTAGATGGACAGACGAAGGAATGTGGCTGAGCTAACCCCAGAAGACACCATGTCAACTGAGTGCTGCCTACATAACCCCTATTTGAAGGGCCTCAAGCCAATGTAGTTTTCCCTAAAAGGGAAGAAGAGAGTAGGCTATGGACTGGGTTTTTGACTAGGTTAAGTCATGGTTAAAGGTTATATGGTTTGTCCATCAGGTAGACGAACAAACGAACGACCGACATCATTAGGGAGACGAACGGGCAAATGGCCGAGCTAACCTCAGAAGACCCTGTGTCAACTGAGTGCTACCTACATAGCCTCTGTTTTAAGGGCCTCAGGCCAATGTAGTTCTCCCCAAAAGGGAAGAGTCAAAGAGGTTGATAGGTTGTTTTGGTCAGGTTAATGGTTTAGCACTTCCCATATGTCTGATGGTACATGCTTGAAATGATGAGTGTATGATGATGTTATAGCCTTTTCCATATTATGTGATGGTGTATTCTTTAACATAGGTTATGTGGTTTTTCATGTCTAACAAGTTTCCATATTGGTGATGGATGTATGCTAAAAATGAAATGAGTTTATTTATGCTTCAGCAAGTAATGGTTTATGCTTGACATAAATTGTGTTTGGTCGATAGTTTCCATGTGTATTGTTTTCCATAGAAACTAGTGTGAATGGGCTATGATGATTTATGATGTCATGATGTTATGTTATTAGTTTGTTTTGGTTTGGTTGGGTTTGGTTGTATGTGACGAAGATGTAAAAAAGAAGTGAAAGGCGCGTTGCTCTTTCATTGACAAGGACTATAATGACAACATAGATAAGGTTTTTGCAAACAAAAGCCCCGTTCATGCATTATGTCGTAGACGATTGGTTGGTGTTAGAGAAGTATTCGAATCACTTGACATTAAGTGAGCTCAAAATCCCTTGAGTATGTTGGGGTAATAGGTTTGATTATGTGAGGTGTGAGGATAGCGTAACCCTTTTTATCAATGATAACTTTGCCCCTTTTATAGGTGACCCTGAGAACGACTATAGGCAAGTCCATGATTATATATATATTTTTTGGTAGACTGATCGATGCGGGAAGTCTACGTGGGGATGTTGTTTTGTTTTGTGGTCATATGTGAAGCTGATCGATGCGAGAAGCTTCTGAGAGAGTGATGTCTGTAGCAAAATTTGGGCATAGCCATCCTTTGAGGGAGTGGTCTATATTCTGTTTTGTATGGCTAGAGGTCTTTGAATAGCTATCCTTCAAGGGAGCAGTCTATCAATTACAACAATTATGCAGCTGTCCTTCGAGGAAACAGTCTACATTTATAATTTTATGACCTTTGAATAGGCATCCCAATTTTATATGTTTTGTTGACTGAATTTTTGGTCATAGACTGGACTATAGAGGTTTAAGGGTTCCCTTTTATTAGGACAAAGCATTCATGCTTGACAAAAGGGTTAACTAATGTTGGGAAAAAGGGTTGAAAAGAATAGGAATGACGATGATGGGGTTTGCTCAAGGGATGAACTCAAGTTAAATGTCAAGTGAATGATTACTTGACTAACAGTAGAATGGTCGTAGATGTAAGGTATTAAAGGGCTCATGTTTTGGTCGGCCTTCGAGAGAAGACAGATGATAAGTCCCTGATCCATGCTTGTGTAAGGTCCGAGTCAATTATGAGCAAACTTGCCCCGTTTGCTTCTTTCCAAATTGGTCACATGTTGGTCTTCTGTAGGGATGAGATCTCTAATTTTAAAATCTCGCTCTTTTAGATTATTATTGTGGGCATGGTTTGGTCGATGTTGGACGTGAAGTCGGTTAGTAGGTTGTTGGCATTTTGTACAATGCCGAACATAGTTGTTGCAGTCTTGGTTAAGAGTGGGCCAAAAATAGCCTAGGTGGTGGATGTGCTTGGCAACCGAGTTACCGCTAAAATGTTCCCCACAAATCCCATCATGGACTTGTTTGATGGAAGTCTCAGTGGTTGTTAGGCATTGGATAAGGAGGCCATCTAGACCTCGTTTGTAGAGAAGTCCCCCTAGCATGGTGTAGCGAGCAGTGTTTTTGATAAAAGCTCGTCATGAATTGCTAGAGAGATTAGGAGGGATAATAGAAAAAATTAAGTAGTCAACAAGTTGTTTATACCAAACATCGTGTGGACTAGAGTCAATGGTGCTGACGAGGTTGATGTTAGTGGAGATATATGAAGGTAACGCCAAATGGTGTACCATAACATAAATTCTCAAGGAAGATGATGAGGATAGAATATGTGAGGCTAGAGAGGCCATAGTATCAACAAACTTATTCGTAGATCGAGGAACAGTTTGCAAGAGGTAATGGTCAAAAGATTTTAGTAGGGTGTCAACATGGTGTTTGTACCTTTGCAAAACTTCATTTTTACAAAGATATGAACCGTTGATTTGATTAACGACTAGTTGTGAGTCGCCAAAGATGTTGATGGTCTTGACGCCTAGGAAAAGGGTGGTTTGAAGTCCCAAAATTAAGGCTTCATATTCAGCCATGTTGTTGGTACTTCAAAGTCAAGTTTGAAAGATAGGGGCATGGGCTCACCCTCGTGAGGGATGAGAATGACCCCCGCACCCCCACCATGTTGACATTTAGATCCGTCAAAGAACATTGTCATTTGATAGAATATGTCATCAGTAGAAAGTATGGCGATAGATTCGTTGGGGAATTCACAGTGAGAGGGTTGGTTGTCAGGTAGAGGGGCATCCACTAGTTGGTCAGCGATTGTTTTCCCCTTTATAGATTTCTATTGGATGAATTCAAACTCAGCAAGAAGCATGAGCCAACGAGCCATACGTTGATTTTGGTATGGCTTGGAATGCAGGTACTTGAGAGGATCGGTGTGGGTGATGACATAAGTTTTGTGATTGAGGAGATAATGACGAAGTTTGGATGCGGCAAAGACTAATGCCAAGCAAATTTTTTCGGTATGAGTACACCGAGTTTCATAGTCAATGAGTGTTTAACTTATATAATAAACCGCCTGCTCCCGATGTTGTTCGTCTCGGTGCGCGATCATGGCACCTAAGGAATGATTTGTTGCTGAGATGTAAAGATAGAAAGGTTGGTCATCTTTAGGTGGAATAAGGACTGGTGGAGAGACAAGATAACGTTTAAGAGCTTCAAAAGCCTCTTGGCAATTCTTATCCCAATTAAAGGAGATGTCCTTCTTGAGGAGGTGATGAAAGGGTTGACATCGGTCGAAAAGCTGTGAGATGAAGCGACGAATAGATTGAAGCTTCCCTTGCAGGCTGTAAAGTTGTTTTAGATTGGTAGGTGGCAGCATCTCGAGTATAGCTCGAATTTTAGTGGGATTAATCTCAATGCCACGAAGGGAAATGATGAAGCCTAAAAGCTTCCCAGAGAGAACCCCAAAGACACATTTCTTGGGGTTGAGTCGAACGTTATATTGGAGGAGGCGAGTGAATATGATTTTGAGAATAGTTAAATGGTCACGGCAGAGTTTAGATTTGCCTAGTAGGTCATCCACATAGTCCTCCATGATTTTGTGGAGGAGATCGTGAAAGATGTAGGTCATGGCACGTTGATATATGGCGCCTACATTTTTTAGGCCAAAAGTCATGACCTTATAGCAAAAAGTCCCCCATGGGGTGATGAAGGTGGTCTTGTGTTGATCTTCTGGTGCAATCAAGATTTAGTTATATCTTGAAAACCCGTCCATGAGTGATAGCATCTCATGACCAGCCATAAGATCAACAAGTTGGTCGATGTTGGGTAGAGGAAAATCATCCTTTGGGCAAGCCAGGTTAAGTTCACGATAGTCAGTACAAATTTGAATTCCCCCAGTCACTTTTGTGACAGAGACGATGTTTGATACCCATTGCAGATAATCAATGGGTTGGATAAATGAGATGGAGAGAAGATGTTGAAGCTCCTCTTTGACAAGGAGTACAACATGAGGATGCATTTTGCGAAGCTTTCCTGACAGGCTTAGCCTCTGGGTTTGTGACGATGTTATGGATGACGATGTCAGGGTCGATGCCAGGCATATCGCTATAAGACCAAGCAAAAGCTTTGCTATGGTCTGAAAAGAATTTGGTATAGTCAATTTGTTCCTGGGCGTCCAAAGATTGACCAATCTTTAAAACATGAGGAACATCAGAAAATGGAAGGTTAATGTTAATGGTTGATTCATTTAACATAACCAACATTTTCGAAGGAAGTGATCATTGAATGAAAGAGTCGTCTGCACCCATATAGGTGAGAATGGCATCATCGTCTATGCATTAGACAGTGTTGATGGTAGCACATTCATCGTCTATCATGTTTGGATAAATGAGAGGGAGAGACCTGGATACCCCACCTAGTTGATAGGTTAGGGGTTCCAAGCGAATGGCATTTATGCAAAAAAAAACTAGGAGGGATAAAAACCACCGACTCTGTAGGTGAAGATGGGGGAATAGGCGAGTTTGGAGGTGATTGTTCTATGATAGGTTCGGGGTGAGGGTTTTTAGAAGTTTCAATAAGTTCTTCAAAGCCCAGGCCATGTCGCTTCTTGGCATTCTTTATGGCTTCATCATTTGGTGGTTTGACGGGCTGGTGGGAGCCTTGTTCATAGCGCCCAAAGCCAAAGCCCTTCCATGCACACCTATAAAGATAGGTATGAGCAAAGTTTGGGTTGCCAAGAAAAGAGAAGTCAGACGTAAATAGTTGGGGTCATGAAAGAGGATTCCCATCAGTGGGAGCTCGATCTAGCCCTCCATAGATGAGATTTGTTTGAAGATTGGGAGGACCATAAGGGATGACCATTCCAATACGATGGTCATAGCTAGGATTGTGATGAATTTGTCCATACTGTTGAGGGGTCTGGAACATGTCCAAGGTGAGTAAACGATACTCCCCAAGTGAAAGACGTTGGAAGGTATCTTCCATAAGGTCTTTTGTTGTCACTTGAGGAGGTGGTGTAGGTGTAACCGCCATTTGCATACTTGTCGAAGCTTCAACTAGTGGAGGTGGTGTTTGGGTCGATGTTTTTAAAGGAATGAGAACATCGTTGGGTCGATAAGTTGTGTTGCATGTCTTGAAAGGGGAGGGGTCTGTGGGAATGACATGGACTTGACCGTCGTGTTCAAATTTGACACAACGGTGTAATGTAGAAGGGACACATGCCATGGCACAGATCCAAGGTCATCCTAATAACATGTTGTATTGGAACTCCCCTTTAATGATGTAGAAGAGTTCTAGGATTGTTCGTGGGCCAACACAAATATGTAAGACGATGGTGCCAACGGTAGTGGCGGTGGAGTCATTAAAAGATCAAAGAATTGTGTCAGTTTTTGACACGCAATTCTTTGGGAGGGCTATTTGGTCATAGGCATGGGTGGAAATGATATTGATGCTGGCACCCCCATCAATCATAACTCACTTAATGTGAGTTTGATCAACGTAGGCTGTGATGAAAAGGGCAACATCCTGATCTTCCAAGTTGGAGGTAGAAATTTCAGAATCACTAAAGGTAATAGAGGCGACGATGGGTAATGATTGGATTAAGGCAGTTAGTGGTTGGGGGTCCTCGGGTCGGACCTCCACCGCCTGTAAAGCTTTGATTAAAGCTTGAAAATGTTGTGGAGAGATTTGAATGAGGTCATATAAAGTCATCTTCACGGGAGTTTGGTGAAGTTGTTTCACCATTTAGTCACAAATCACCTCTGAAGATGTAGGTTGGGATGCACCCAAGATAGAAATCTTGGGTTTGGGTGGTTGAGCAAGTTTGACAAATGGGTAGGTCCAAGGAATAGCAACTTTCTCTTTTGCTTTATCTTTTAATGTTTGTGACCTAGTGGCCACATTGATGGTGTTAATCTCGAATAAAGGGGGCGAAGGAGGTAACGGGGCCATAGTCTGATGATGGGATCCCGATGAAGGTGGAGAGGTTGGAGAGACATTAGATGGTGTTGGAGATTTGTTGATAGTTCCTCAACAAGAAGGGTGTCTTTTTCCAAGTAATGGCAAATGACAACCCTGAGGGCACAACAATTCTTGGTATCATGCCCCAGTGAGTGATGATATAGGCAGATTTTAGTGTCATCGAACCAGGATGGTTTTGGTCCGAGAGGTTGAAATGGTTTAATAAGTGGAAGAGTGATGTTAGAAGTTTGAAAAAGTTGATGTAGTATCAAAGCATATGAACCCACTAATGGGTCCATGCTCGTTGATGCACTAGGTGTTGATGACTTTTGTTTGGGAGTTGTTGAGGGAGATTTTTGTACCACCTTTTTGATTGGTGGTGTGGCCACTCGTGTAGACGACACTTTCTTGGTGGGAGGTGCCAAGTTTTTCGGAGGAAGTATATTTTTGATGGGTAAAGGTAGCAAGGGAGGCAATTTGTTTTTGTTATATGTTGGAGTAGGAAGCACTCCTATTAAGGTAGAAGGGTGTGGGCCCAAAATAGAAGGCAATGGTGATGGTGGGGGAGGAGTTCTCTGAAGTGGTTTAGTAGCCTTCTTTAATACGGTCTGAGGACCACTAGTTTGATGGGTGAGGTTCAAATCAACCTTCACTTATGGGTGAGTGAGGTTCGATATGGGGTGAACACCAAGGGATTTAACCTGTTTTGGTATAGTGGAAGTTTGTGAGGGTTTAGGCTCAGATGTGGACGGTTGAGCTTCTAAAGATTTGGAAGTAGAAGCTCGATCTTCATTGGTGACTCTTAGAGATTTTGTCACAGAAGGGTTGATAGTACGAGATGAAATGGGATGTGTAAGACAAGGAACTTTGAGCCGCTCCCATAATGCCTCGTGTTTTGAGTTCTTCAAATGGAGAAATCCTAAGTTTTTAGCTAGTCGAGAGAATGGTTTGGAGGATGTTGCATGAGGCTTTGGTTTTTTAGAAGATGTGTGTGGTTGTGAGACTGGAAATGTGTTAGATGCAGTGATCTCAGGCCAAAGGTGTGAGAGAGCCATTACTAGATCATCTTCGATCGAAGTAGGTGAAGAGACAAGTTCTTCTCTTGGTGGAGAAGGAATTGGAGAATGTGGCTCCTCAAGAGGATAAAGGGCAGGTATGATCGTACCTTCTACTTGTGGTTGAAGAATGGGAAAAGTATGATCTTCCATGGGTAATAGGAAGGATGAGGGCGGAGCTAGCGGTGTTGGTATTGGCAAAGCATCCTCCAGTATGGGGGAGGTCAGAGTAGATTCTCCTATGCCTGAAAGAGGGGTGGATGGAGGACTAATAAGAGAAGAAGGTTCTTCTATTCATGGTGAAGAAATAGGCTGATTAACCTCTTCAAATTATGGGAGAGGTTGGTTAGAAATAAAAGGAGAGACCGTGTTGACCGTGCATATATTATGCTCTTGGGAGTCATCAGTCATGGTTTAAATGTTATTCTGACTGGGGGGATGATTAGGGAATGGTTGTTTAAAGATGTCTATGTTTTGGTTAGTTGGCACATTTAGGTTATCCAAAATAAGGTCCCCTTTGTCCAACATGTCCTAAATAATATTTTTAAAGGTTTTACAATTGTCTGTGTCATGGCCTTTGACACGGTGATAGTTACAGAAGTCATTCTCCCTATACCATGCAGGGATGGCACGTGAGGGATCAAATTGAGGTGGTGGTCGAATTTGGGGGAGGTTGAGGACTCCCTGCTTGACTAGTTTATCCAACACGATGCGTATGATTCTCCTATTGGAGTATATTGATGCTGTACGTATCGTTGTTGGAATTGTCATGTAATGCTTTGAGATGTGGAAGGTTTGGATTGGTTAGTTGTGGTTGATGATGATGATCTAAGTACCACAGCATTTGCTGATCCCTTGGATTTGGAATTGGAGGAAGAAGGTTTGGAGGAAGGGTCATTTGATTTTGTGTTAGTATTTTTACTGCACAATTTGACTTTATTTTCTTCGACAGCATGGAGTTCAAGCTTCCTAGCCATGGTGAAAGCTTCTTCAAATGTGCAGAATGTTTGGACCCACAAAGTAGATGAGATGTGTTTGGCACATGCCTGTGAAAAGAGCTCAATGAGCTCAGGTTGAGGTAAAGAAAAGGAGAGTTGGTTGATTAAACTTCTCCATCGAGCAATGAAATCATCTATTGATTCATCATCGAATTGTCTAATAGAATATAGGTCTGTGATAGAGACCTTTTTAGTGATGTTAATTGAAAAGTAGTCAAGAAATAGTTGAGCTAGTTGAGTGAAGGTAAAAAGAGAATGACTGGTAATAGAACTATACCAATCAAGGGCGGTGCCAGAAAGTGACATGGGAAATGTGCGTAGTAATAACGCATCATCATGTGCTATAAGGTAACAAGCATGTCTAAACGCTCGTAGATGTTGCTGTGGGTCCTCCTTACTCTGAAAGCAAGTAAACTTGGGAAGTTTCCACTAACTAGAATATGGTTGGATTGGGACTGAAGGATGAATAGGTTCATTACAGATTTGTTCATATGAGAGAATATTTCTTGAACCTAAAACAAATGTCTCAAGATTAGACATCTTATCCATCAACATCTTGATTAGATCAGTTGATAGATTTACAGGTGGGGCGCCCCTTAGGTTGTAAGGCATTTGGAAGGTGTTAGGTGGAGCGTATGACATAGTTGGTTGTGCTTGTATAGGCGCAACATATTGGTAACTAGTCATAGGGACTGATGTTGAAGTCAAGGGTGGTTGTGTCATAAAGCTAGAAGGCACAACTTGGCTTGATGTTGCCAAAGGTGGTTGGATGGTGGCAACACTAGCCAAAGGATAAGTAGTCACTCTTGTATTTATGGGTGCAAGAGTAGGTGGGATGGAGACAATTAAGTTTTGAAATGGTGTAGAACTTTGTTGAATGGTTTGTGGTTGAGGGGGTACATAAACCCCAATGGAGGTAGGTCCAAAAATAGAAGGAGAGGCCACACTTTGAAGATTGGTCATGGTCAGGTTGTTAGTTGAGGCAATGGCCTGGGTGACCATGGGTTGGGTTATGGAGGTTGTTGATATGATTTTTGTTTCAACTAAGGAAATTAACATCCCATAAACTGGGTTGCCTGAAGGATCTCGCGTTTGAATTCTCGCGAGATAGTGCTAAAGAGACTTGACATTGAGGTCAAGGAACCTCTCAAAGTCTTGATCCCTTGCGGGAATGATAGGTGGGTGATTTGAGGTTGGAGTATGCTCAATATCTAAAGGATACTCCATTAGAGGACTTGTTATGGAGGGCAAAGGTGGAAGTGGTTGTTGCCTTGCATGGTCAATAAGAGTTTTAGCTTGACTACGTGTCAAAACCATCTAAGGCAAAATAGATTCAGGTTCTAAAAACTATATGTTTCAGCCTCAAAAAACCAGAATGTGTGTTTGATATCCAAAAAGTTATATTTTGAACTTGATGTTTTGAAAGAAATATTTTTGATAGTGACCGACATCGGTATAAAAATCGATGTTGGTGAAGATAGTTGCCAACGTCGGTGGAAAAACCGATGTCAATTACTGTGTATTTCCAGAAACCTAGATTAAGTTGCGCACCATATCCAGACATTGTAGGGACTCCTCTTTAAATGTGGAGGAAGACACCTATAGAGAGAAAGACTTAAACAAAGAAAATGTTAGATAGATATATGGTGGACTGCCAAGCAAAGCTCGGTCCCAAAAGTACAAAGACTTCCTTGAGGGATGACAGTCCACTTATTTGAAAAAGAGTGTTGCTAGAAAGAGAAATAATGAAAGGCTAAAGAAGATAAATAGATAACGCGTACCTGATTCCTATAATCTACCTCTCATAGTTGTCGACGCCAATTAGTCTGCCGTCGTCAGTTGGTCAATGTTGTCAACGTCGGTTAGGCTGTCGACGTTGGTATGGGCAATGGGCCTTGATGTCGATGTTGGTAGGGGCAATGGGCCTTGGATGGGTTTTAGGGTATGTCTGTTGTCAACAGAATGGTTTGGGATATTCAAAAGGGTTGTGTAGGGATGTAGGACAGTGGACAGAGTCTTAAGAAGGACAAAGGTAGGGGACATGTTGTCAAAATGGGTCAGGATAAATAGAAGGCTTTTCAGCCTCTCCAGGAAGAAAGCCAAATTTGGTCTCAACAGTACTCAAAAATAACCAATGGACTAATTACCAATGCATTCTAAAAATACTGAAATATAAAGCAGAAGAATACTTAGCTCTTGGTGGAGAACCAGAAGTGTAGAAGACTTGTTCTCGTTATGGCTGATGCCAAAGAGCTCGTGCAACATTTCAATCTAGTGTGGAGTGAATTCTGTAGAGTTTCTTACCTTGGAGAGTGATGATAGAATGCTTATGCCTCATCCCAAAGCCTGCCTTTGATCTGCAAAGAGTCGAGGAGCAAGAGAAGTCAAATTTGGGGGCAAGAGAGTTAGCATTCTAGCCAAGAGCCGAGGTTAGAATTTAGTTTTAAGCAACCGACATCGGCGATTCCGTTAGTGTCAGCTGACGGTTAACTAATGTCGGTGGCTAGAGAATGGGTAAAAAGGCTATTTTTAGCCTTTTGCCTATTCCTCCATCTGCCAAGTTTAGTTGTCGTTGGTGAACGGTCCAAAGGCAGATTTATTAGGTGCGGGGGTTAGTGGGAGAGTTGAAATAGGTCTTAGGTATCCAAGGGCGAGGTATCCAAGGTGAGGTGTCTAAAGGGGATGATTAATTTAAAATAAGTATTTTAAATTAATAAAGTATAGGTTAGGCATGTTGAAGTTAGAAAGGGACCAAGGGGGGTTGACACTATTTTGGTGTCTACAAAAACAATGAGAAAATAAATGCTTTATTTTTTCTTGATGTAGGATAACCTGTCCACCATGGATGCTTGTGCATTAGATAACCATGATAGATGAAAAGGACCATGAGCTCTCGCTCATGAGCATATGGTGAGTTTTTCTATAGTTTTTCCAATTTTGGCCACTTCATATGCATTCATCCAAGTGGCATCTTCAGTTGCTCATATTAATATTTATGTTTTCTTACCAACTCAAATATCCAAAATGGCTTCCATTTATTTCTTAGTTGCTCATGACAATTGCTCTTTCCAATCCTCAACTAAAAAATCCATGTTGTCACTTGTTTCTCTGTCAACATACGGGTATAAATCAGCCACATTGAAGATAGGTGAAATACCTACTTTGTCTAAAAACTCAATCTCATACGCATTAGTTGAGAACATCCTCAAAATATTGCAAGGTCTAATCTTTTTCCACTTGAGTTTGTTATATTCACCTTTCAAAAACATTTCCTTATGCAAATGTGCCAACACTAAGTCCCCAAATATTAAATTCACTTCTCTCCTTAGCATATCAACATGTTGTTTGTTTCCAACACTCTCTTCAAGTAATCACATGACTTCTTGATGCATATCATGTATAGCCTGAGTGTAGCCTTCACCTTCTACATTTATTCTACTCATCTCAGTTGTACTCCTCAATTCACATGTGACCCTAGGGATTCTCCCATACACTATCTAAAAAGGACTCATTCCTCTTCTCCAGTTGATTGATTCATTGTAAGCAAATTCATCTTGTGCCAACATCAAGTCTCATTGTTTGGGCTCATCACCAACTAAACATATCAAAAGATTGCCAAGACTCTAATTCACCATCTTCATTTTTCTATCCATCTAAGGGTGAGAGGTTGAACTAAAGTCTAATATTGTACCCAACTTATTTCATAGCATCCTCCAGAATTGTCCAATAAACTTCATATCTCTATCTATTATAATACTCTAAGGCAATTCATAAAACTTGATAATATCTTGAAATAACAAATTAGTAATGTGGGTGGCAACACTAGTCTTATTGCATGCTAGAAAATGAGCCATCTTCAAAAATCTATCCATAATAACAAATATGGAATCATTACCTCATTGTGTTTTTGGTAAACAAAGAACAAAATCCATGCTTGGCGTATCCCATTGTCTATCCAAAATGGGTAATGGTTGATACAAACCAAGATTTTAACTGTTGCCTTTTGCATGTTGGTAGACTTTGCATTATTGTATAAACTTCTTCATAGGTGTACTTGTTGACCAAATTTGACCCTGTAGGTCAAATTGGGACCCCCATAGGCAAAAACTTGATTTTAAGATGTTTTAAGGGTCTAATCTTTTATCATAAGATATTGTAGTCATATAAAATGTCCAAATTGGTAGCTTGAGTGTGGCTTGTGACACCCTATCCATATGACCTTCTTGTATGCTCTCGTGACCCTCCTATACACTTTTTTTCTCATTACCAGTCATTTTTAGCCTTCCAGACAATCATTCTAGCTCAGTCAAACTCTATTACCTAGGCCAATCTTATCCCCCTAGGTCCTAAGCCTATAGGATAGGAGCATAATTCCTAAACTATACCACTAGACCCTAGGGTGTCTTATTTTTGACGCTCCTATCCAATCACACTTTGAGCCCAAATGGTCAATTTCATTTGATTCCTATCTTTCATCATGTCAGCCCAGCATGAATACATTTAACCCATGACTAATAGTTCCCTATAAAAGTCCATTAAAACCTCATTTACAAAGGAAGGTGACAAATCTTACAAAGCATGATGGAGGGTTAGGGTTTTGAAGATTAAAATAGTTCTACAATGAGCTCCATTGACATTCAACACTTGAAATTTCATAGGCAGGCTCATATAGGAACAATGCAAAGAACCTAGAAAAATCAAGTCTTTGTGAGTAGTTTGGACAATAGTGACAGAAGAAGATAACAACACCAAACCGTAGGGTGTCTTATTTTTGGTGATCCTATGTTTTCACCGAATGAAAGTCAAATTATGATTTGCAACATTGTCACAGTCCTGCACAACCCGTTTTAGACTCTGTAATAGTTATTTCAGTCTATTTTAAGCTAAGTTATATTTATCCTAATTTATTATTATTTTTAGAAAGGTAAAAAAAGATAGATAAATTATACAAATCAGGGCTGTAATTATTGAAATATTATTTATTAATTTATAAATCCAGACCCTTAACTAAAATAGGAATAAAACTCCTTTATTCCCAAAAAAATTAAATCATTTGAACTCGACTTACTTCATTTGTGCATAAAAACCTTAGGGTAAATTTTTTTCTGATTTTTCTATTTTTTCCTGCATATTTAAATTATAAATTCATATTTTAATTTTTAAAATTCACCATAGTAATTTTAAAAATTATTTATTTCAAACCCTAGTTGCCTATACTAGGTCCCAGTATTTTTCCAATATTTTTTTGATTTTTTTCCTACATATTTAAATCAAAATTTTCCATTTAATTTTTAAAATTTATCATAGTAATTTTAAAAACTATTTCTTTCAAACCTTAATTGAACTTACTAGGTCCCTTTATTTCTTGAGGTATCACCTTACATGTTTGTGAGCTCATATCCTTTTTATGCATATTCCAGTTTGTTATTTTTAGGAATTTACATTTCCTTTATTTTCATCACATTTTGTTTATTACAACTTATTGCAAAAAATTCAATCCATTTTCAATTTGTTTTCCTACTATAACAATGGCCCAATATACCAGTTTTGATGAAACTGATAAGAGAGAACTTCAAGACCTTTTAACTAAACATCCTAATATGCAAGATGATATGCTTAAAATATTACAAGAACAATAGAAAAAAATAATGGCCAGTCTTCTCAAACCACATAACAACCAATTGTAAATGACACTATGAGGGAAACTATATCTCAATAACCCCCTATATCAGTGCAACCTTCCTATGAGGCACCACCAGTTATGGTTGGTACATCTTTGTCTCCTAATGTGGCTACACTTGTGCAAGAGATAAAATCTCTTCAATCTAAGGTGCTACATTTTGAGCAAGGTGCCTCTAGACTAACATAGGCTTTGGATTCTTTTGCTCTACTTAATACACCATTAGCATGTCATGTTGCTTCTACACCCTTGCCACCAGGTTTTGTTCAACCCAAGCTCACTTTATATGATGGAAAGGGTGACCAGAGACACACTTGAGATATTTTCATGTAGCATGCTTGGACTATGTGCCAAATTATTGGTTACTAACCAAGCTATTTCCATAGAGCCTAAAGGATTATGATTTACAATGGTTCTATAGTCTATCGAATCAGTCGATAAATGCATTCAATCATTTAGCTAACATGTTCCTAGATCACTTTAGCATTAACATAGGTGACAAGGTTTCTTATGCCCAAGTTGCACAACATAAACAAAGGTCAAATGAGTATCTCACAGATTATGTTCTTAGATATAAGACTATCTTGGATAAAATAACTAGCCCCATGGCTAATCAAGAATTACATGATCTCTTCAAATAGAGTCTTTTACCATCTTTGCATGAGTCAATAATGTCCAAAAGGTTCTCTTTCTTCACTGAGTTATGCCATACACTAAAAGAAAGAGAAGTCAAATTAATTTCAATGGGCAAACTCAAATACACAAGCATATCAAATACAACAAACAAGAGTAACAATCAAGTCCCATACAAAGTAAAGGTTAATGATAGAAAAAATCAAAATCAACCTACTGTTAATGTAGCTTCGGAGCCCCCTCAGCAACTGGTTTTATCAACACCTCCTCGGTGAGCCTTTACCAATCTATCAGTATCTCCATCTAGAGTCTTACAATAACTATTGGAATGCAATGTCATATATATCCCTCCTATTTGGGAATTTGATCCAACAAAGCCTCTTCCATGAGGATATGATTAGAATGCATTTTGCAATTTTCACAGGGCAACAAGCCACACAATAAATAGATGCATTAGGTTAAACACAAGATACATGAATTGAAAGATGGTAATTTTATTGATTTTGGCACTCCAAATGAGCCTCCTTAGGCATAGAAAACACATGACAAGGCTTTAAAAATTTTCTCATATCTTTTCCCACAATATTATAAACAAGAGAGAGGGGATACATCAGGTGTTCATCATGCATATCATGCACATCCTCCACCAGCTACATACCAGGCACCTTCAGTTGAGTCACATCCTTTGAGCAACATGATTGGTGTGTATAATTCCAAATTTCCAGCTAGACCTTCCATCTCCTTTTCAAAACAAGAGATAGTTGAGGATGATTTAGATTAACATGCACTCTTTATCAGATCTTACATTAATCATCATCCCATTCATATTGTTCTCATAGATATGGATCTAGTGTGAACATGTGCACTATGACATTACTATAGTATTTGGGATATTCAAAGTAGGATATTACCCTGATAGACATAGTTATCAATGAATTCAGTGGGCACATACAGAGTTCATTGGGTGAGATTATACTTCTTCTATAGGCTGGACCTACACATGTGGCCACACCATTTACTATAGTTCCTAGTGCAAGAGTCTTCAATATATTGCTTGGTCGACCATGGATTCAAAAACTTTTTGAAATACCTTCTAAATTTCATAGATGCATGAAATTCATTCATGTTAATTAGGTTGTTATAGTTGGTGAAGTTATGTATGAATTACCACTCCCCACTTCGGATCCATATACTACTCTATAGTCACTAGTTTTAGCTTCTCCACTAGTTACAATTCTTCTTCTAATTGAGAATCAGATACAATGAGGCTTCCATTGCTAGCACAAAGAGTTCATACACTTTCATAGAGGCTTATTTTAGAGAAACCATAGTTTTAGGACTCTAGATAGTTTCCAAATATAGTATTCACACCCAGGGAAATATCATTGATATCTCATGCTTATAGACATAGAGCACACTTTTTGAGAGCTTCTTCTACTACCAGATGGGTCCCTAAGAGCCCTATAGTTACACCCATTTCTCAAAGTTACAGGGGGACCCCATAGTGAGTTTTCACTATAGAGATTTCATAACATTTATAACATACATAGCTTTTAGATTCATAGTCATAACCCTTCTATCGTGCTTCACGATCATGCACAATCCCTCTCCTTAATACATGACACCATGATAGGGAGTCTCTCATGAGACTCATCAATTAATATCATTCCTTCTCAGTCTTGATTGTATATAGCTTCTTTTCAAATTACATGTACATAGTCTCCTTATGATTAATTGTATATAGATTATATGTTAAAATACCAAAAACATTCAAATATTTCAAAAATACCAAAAAAAATACAAAATTTCAAAAGACAAAAACATTCAAATAATTCAAAACACTAAAAACACTTTTCAATTATATGCATTATGCATGCTTTACATTTCTACTACCATGCTAGACTTACATTTTACTGTTCTATGCTATTATTTGTTGATTTATCTACATTACCATGCTTCACTTGATCTTATTTAAGTGTGTGTAGTGACATCTAGATCCTTAATTTCTTCACTCTACCCATTGAGGGGGTATCCTAATTCTACATTCGAGACATACATCAACATATCAACCCACCGGAGGCATCTTCTACATGACTACATCATCTAGGTTATGTCATTCCTACACTACACACTCTACTTATCATGTTGATGTACAATATTTACTAGCTTACATATATTACTCTATCAGCATTCACTAGTATATAGCACTTGTGTATTTTTTATCATCTACCTAGTCTTGTACTACATGTTTTGCATACTTTCACTTCTTGCTTTGATTAATTAGATGCAATTGTATTTCCAACATTTACATGCCTTCCCTTCTTGATTTACATATCTAGAAGTGATTGCATTTCTTAGTTCTTATTTTATCTCTTGTATGTGCCTTAGGACATTTTCCAATGTCCTTTACTTCTATTATTATGTGTGACTTAGGACATTTGCCAATGTACTTTGCTTGTAATCTTCTATGTGCTTGTGGCCCTCATGCCAACCTTGCTTATTTTCAATTATATGTGTATGTGGCATTTGAATATGACTTGTATACTTGCTTTCCTAGTTTGAGTGACATGTGCCCATGTCCCTTATTTTCTTGGGCCCTTGGCCACTTTTATGTGCTTCTTGCTTCTTGCCTTTGTGTGCTTGTTGCTTGTTTGCTTCTCATTGTTTGTAATGCCATGATCCACATCATGCATTATCCTACTTGGTTAGATGCCATGATGGACATCATGCTCCATCCCTCCTTAACAAATAACAACTAACATTTATAGTTTAAATTTAGTATACTACACATGCTATTACATTGTTACATATATCTAGGCATACCCCTTTTGATCTAACAATCTCTAATATAAACTATGCTATATCATGAGATATCTTTTCAATTATCATTGTTATATCATGTACTTCACAACATAACACACTTATAGGGATATTTTTCCTAAGGGAAATAATTTTAGGGTCTTCATTCCTACCTTCATAAGAGGGGGCAACAAACATGTTTTTGTTATAGAGATCAGAGCCTTCTACCAATCAAAAAACTAGTTTTTTAGAACACTCAGAACAACAACTGCAACCCAAACTAGGCAAAATAGACCAAGAAAATAGTGAAGATAAAATAGTCATTAAAAACAAAAAAAGAAAAGAGCATTGGACTTGGAATACAGTGTCAAACACCAAAGTGTCCTAATTTTGGTGCTCCTATCCAAATATTAGAAAAACTAGATTTTCCAAAAATAGATAGAAAGGTAAGACTAGGTATAATTTTATCAGCAACAATTCAATTTAGATTGGGTAGTTTCAGTACATTTTTTCTCAAAGAATTTATATATAAGGGGCATCATGTGTGCCATGATAGCTCTCACTTCTAGTTTCAGATTGGGTAGTTGGTATAACTCCCAGATCAAAATCCATGTTAGAAACACCAGTGATTGGGGTAGTGTGCATGGCACATTTGCCTTCTTTTCTTTCTGAGTTCTGTACATTACTTAGGTATTCTCAGTAGGTGCATTCCTTATTACATCTATAGGTGGTTGGCATCTTTCTCAAGTGGCTTCCACATAAGCCTAGTTCCCAATATCAGAGTGGCTTTCATATAAGCCTAATCTCCACCTCTAGAAGTGGCCAAGATTGGCCTAGTTTTTAGTACACATTCGGCTATCCATGCCACATTGTTATATTTCAAATTATTTATGGGATTAAAGATCTATTTCATATGACACACATTCATATCGGTATCATTTCATAGCTTCACTTAGTGGGCAATGATGGAGCCAAATGACTATCTAGCCTTTGTATTATTGAGCCACCTACTTAGAGGGATTGGATACACAATCCAAACATTGATTAACACATGCAAGATCACATAGCTTCACTTAGTTGATGATGATGGAGTCAAAGGGCTAGCCTTTACATTTTTAATCCACCCTCAAGGAATTGAGCACTCAGCTCCATTCTCGATAGTACTTTTGGTTCATCACATACCTAGCATTATCTAGCATCACTCAATAACACAAGTTTTGTATTATTTTGCATACCCGATGAGGTGTATTCGTTCCTTTCTCTTCCTCTCTCTTTTACCCAAATTTTATATGTTCTTATTTTAGACATAATGTGTCTAGTAATAACTATTCTACTTTTTATTTTCCATTTACACATTTACATTTCATAATGTGCTCTCTCTCTATGCACACTCAACATCACACAACTTCATGGGTTTCACCCTTGCAGGTAAGTTTAGGTATGTTTTCTACTTTTCTTTTATCCTAGTATTTTACTTTACTACATCACTATAATAAAGGGGGGAAAATTTAATCATATAAAATATCTAAATTGGTAGATTGAGTGTGGCTTGTGACACTCTATCCATAAGACCTTCTTGCATGCTCTTATAACCCTCTTAGATACTTTTTTGCTCATTTCTAGTCATCCATAGCCTTTTAGATGGTCATTCTAGCTCAACCATACTCTATTTCTGAGGCCAATCCTATCCCCCTAAGTCTTGATCCTATAGGATAAGATCGCTATACTTGGACTATAACACCAAACCCTAGGGAGTCATATTTTTGATGCTCCTATCCAATCACACTTTGATCCCAAATGGTCAATTTTATCTACTTCTTATTCTTCATCATGTCATCCTAGCACAAATACATTTAACCCATGAACAATAGTTCTCTTTAAAATCCCATTCAAAGTTTATATACAAAGAAAGGTGAAAAATCTTATAAAGCAAGCAAGAATACAAACAAACCACTAAATCAAACTTTCATATTCTCTACATATAGTCACCAAATACAACTGCAAACATATTCAAACCCTCAAAATAATCTCTAGCCACCCCAATCATTCTCAATTCGGTATTTTTGCATCCACATTACACTATTGCACAAAACACATCAAGTGGGAGAACTACATATGGATTGATCCCTCTTTGAAGTATTGGTATGTAGGCAACGTACCCACACAAAGAGTGTGGATCACATGTTCAGTGCATCTTACACACACTAACCCCCCCTTTTCAAGTGATTCAAATCCCATTTATCAAGCATGATGGAGGGTTAGGGTTTTGAATATTAAAATAACTCTATAGCAAGCTCCATCGACATTCAACACTTAAAATTTCATAGACTGGATCACATAAGAATAATGAAAATAAGCTAGAAAAATTAGGTCTTTATGAGTAGTTTGGAAAATAGTGGTAGAAGAGGACAACAATGTTAGACTCTAGGGTGTCCTATTTTCGGCGGTCCTATCCTTTCATCAAAAAAATCTAGATTCTAATTTACGACACTATCCCAATCATGTACAGCCAGTTTCAGACCCTACAACATCCATTTTAATCTATTTTAAGCTAAGTTATATTTCTAATAATTTATTACTAATTTTATAAAGGTAAAAAAAGATAGATAAATTATACAAATCAAGACTGTAATTATTACAATATTATTTATCTATTTATTGATCCAAACCCTTAACTAAAATAGGAATAAAACTCCATTATTCTCAAAAAAGTTAAATTAGGTATGTTATTGTCTATTTGATGTAATTTAATTTCTTATTAGCCTTATTCATGGTCTAATTAATTTATGTATCATTTTGAGTCACTTAATAGCCATTTAGGCATCATAAATACAAGTGGCATGGTTTTTAAGGTGTCCAAGTATATTAGTCTTATTTCAAACATCCAATATGTCAGATTCCCTATCATAAATGTTAGTCCCATCTAAATTTTGTAGGTTATCTAACTTAAAATTAAATAACCAACTGAAAAGGAGGAGTTTGGCACTTGTACAACTCATGAGAGAAGGTGACACATGGTAGAATGTCATGGAATGTGTCTTCATCTTCCTCAAACTCATTTCAACACTTGACATGCTTTGGAAGTGCTAAAAAAGGCCTAAAACTATTATACTCCTTCACCCTTCGAGACACACAAAAATGGTCAGTTGGTTCATGCTTGGTACAGCTAGTAGAAGAGGTTTCAGACCAAACACCTTTGGAGGGTGATATTAAAATCAGAGAGATTCATTTTCATAATAAGTTTTCAAATATTGGTTAGCTATGCTTTATGAATCATCTCTAACAAGTTTACTATATTTTTTACTCACTATTTCCTACACCCTATAGGTTTTGCTCTAGTTTGGATAAATCCATACAATCTAGTTGGTGATGTTTATTCTAGATGATTTTATCTCTCTTCTCAAATTATATTCATTCTTGGTTTCATGTTTCATGGTGTTTTGATAGGCAGGTCATCTCATGTTGCAAGAAGGTGTCACCATGTGATTTCTCAATCAAAAGTTCCTTGTTTATAGAATGTGTGGTTCTTTGTAGAGGTCTCATGTGAATGGGGTGTGATGTTTATCATGTCTCAAGGCCATATTATCACCTCCATTCATGTTTGGCTTCATCACACCATGCTTTGATCAAACATTCATTCTTGTCATTCTCATAGTCAACTCTCCACTCACTCTCACTTGCAATCACATGTACGAGACTTGCCTAGCTTGTTCATGGAATTGTAATGAAGGTTTATAAATTTGTTCAAGTCATTAGTATCTGAAGGTATTTCATTTGAATGTTTGAGGAAAATACAAGGTTGGTTTTAAGCTCATACACCACACCAACTAGTCACTAGTTATCCTTGCCTGCTTTATAACAAGTGTTTACAAGAGGATATCATGTTGGAATAGATGTTTTGATACTTGTCTCAAGATCCACATAGTAAAAAACATACATTTGAGGGATTATCAATTATTTTAAGTTTGTTCATGAGACCATGCATCTACACATATTGCTCCAATTCTATCCACTACCTATATACAACTCAAAGGCACCTACAAGAGTCTCTCCTTGATGACATCATGCTAAGATGAGAGCTTTGATAAGTGTTTCAATATTTTAGAGTGACAAGAGTATGCTGGAAATCTTGGTGAGGGCATATAATTGATCATGAACATAAATATCTTACATACTACCGAAGTTTGCTTTATTACCTATATGTGAAAATACCCATCTACAGGTGGCATCACAAAGCTATGAAGGTCCTTGTATGGGAATTTAGAACATAGAAAAACCTTCCTTGGAATATTGGTAGGTTTATTTGATCATAATATATATTCTTGAAGTTTCAAATGAGTAAATGGGAGTATGGATCACCTTCAAACATAAGATGATTGAATTCAGGGACTTTTTCCCTAAAAAGTGAAAATAAAGGTCTAGGTCATTTTGCCAAAGTCATATAGCAGGGTTACAAAGAGTTTTGATACATATAGATGACTATAATTCATATTTTCCACATAGGAGAAGATTTGTGCAAAATATGAGGTCAAGAGGATTGGTGGAGAGTGATTGTTGGAAGGCCCAAAAATGCACTTTCATGCACTAATTTCAAGCATTAACATCTATAGGATTTGAGCTATAAAAGACCTCTTCACCCAAGTTGATAGTAGTGGATCATGCCACCATGATTGTATTATTATATATGGTTTCAAAGAGAATTTATAACCTAAAGGTCATTCAAGGAAGATGATACATTGTGTTTTGAATGCTATACACATCTACAAGTGTCTCATCATTCAAGAAAATTCACATACAATTGGCTATAGGTGTACACAGTCCATATTAGAGGATTAAACATGGAATTATAAAGGTTGGATGATGGGGAATTATTCAAAATGGTTTATGAGACCCAAAAAATTATTTTTAACCTATCAAACAAGGAGTCTTCACCTACAAGGTTTTACTCCTTCGAACATAGTTGATTGTGTTTGACAAGGACAAGCAGTAAGCAGATTTGAAATTGTGAGTGCTACAATGCATAAGAATGATTCCAAATGGGACCAAACAAGCATATAATTATCATAAGAGGATATAAGGTGATAAAAATATATTGTCTCAAGCTCAAAACATGTAAATCAACCTAGAAGTACCCCCCTTCAAAGCAAGGTTGCAGTAAAGAGATGGAACTCAGTTTTGACTGAGCAGAGAGTGTGAAGGGTATGTAGTAAGTTAGAGTGATAAAAACTTATATAAAATACTAACCATTATTTTTATATCCTAAAAATTCTCTCACCATTGAAAATCATGCATAATAAAGGACCTTATTGATGCAATACATAGTCTAGAGTGTTAACCCTGCACACAGTCTACCTTCACAGTAGTCTGTTTTGGTTTTTGAAAGTGTTGGAAGGTCAAAGGGTATCAAAAAGGGCTTAATTATGGTGTATAATTTACTCAATTTTTTAAAATATCCTTGAGTAATTTTTTTATCTATATAAATATGGGAAGTGCCCTCTATTTCATCTCAGATAGAGGGCACTCCCTTTGTGCACAAACCCTATGGTTTTGGAAAGTTGAAATGAAAGGGTGGAACAAAAGTTGATTGAAAATTTATAGGAGGTGTGATAATCTGGAGGAAATATAGGAAAACATGAATAAACTTACATATAATGAGGAATCCCATCTTGGAGGTTTAGATCCTCAAAGTTACAAGCAGGCTTATTAGGCATGGTTAGGCCTAGAAGCCAAATGGAGAGTAATTTTCACTTCCAACCTTAATATAGAATTAAAATGTATTATATAATTTTATAGAATCATAATATATGTTTAAAATCTATTGGTATGTAATAAAACACAAGGATGGCCACTTTTGGCTCAGAGACAGTCCAAGCCTGCAAGAAATGGAGAATAGAGCTTGATAGGGCAAGTTTGAGTGGTCACATATCCTTTGAAGATGTGAATGGAGATCCAAAAAGTTTGGAGGTGTATAAAAGGGTATTTAACTTTGAATTTTTTGAATTGGTTTATAATTATAATGTTGCATCTCTATGAACAAAGCTTAAGAGCCTAAAGCACTCAAAACCATCACAAACCCTAGTTAAGGACTCGATTCAAAAAATAAGGAAGGAGATGTATCCAATTAGACTATAATGGATTGGGAAATGTTTTGAGATAATATATGGATCTTCATAAACCATTTAGATCCACTTTAGTTGAACCTTATTTGTATTGACAGGGTAAAAAATTACTTTTCTTGACAATTTTATGCATTATACAGGTTATAGGAGGTTTCAAAAGATGAAATAAATTTTTAGAGGAAGATAGAGAATTATTATAACTCAATATGATCATTTAATGCCTCATCAAAACTCCTAAGTTTTCATACTAGAGCTCTCATCTAAGCCCATCTAAACTGGCATAGTGAACATGATTGTGAGAAGGGTGAAAACTTCAAGTGTAAGTATTTTAAGGTGTGTTTAATGCCTCTAAGGCCATGGAGGGTCTTTAAAAGTGTCATCCACTCCATTTCATATTTTTTCATGGAAAATTGAATCCATTGTTTAGGCCAAGTGTGCAAGGTGTGTGAAAGAGGAGTTTACTTTGACTACAGGTAGTGATGGATCTCTTCCAGAAGATTCTAGATGATTAAGAATGCAACCAATGCATGGAGAAGAATTTAAACAACCCTTCCCTCTTAGTATAATAATTGGACCTATCCCTAGTCAGTTTTGGGATGTTCCAACATGGGTGAATGATGAAGATAGTTTTTTGAGCCAATAAAAGGAGTTTTATACCACATTTCAAGAGTTTCATGACTTGGGGTGCCACTTGCCTCTTCTAACCTTACATGATTAGTTTAAAATTCTCTTCTCATGCACATTTAACTCATTTTATTAGCTTGATAAGTGTCCTTGTGACCTTTGGACTTATCTCTTCCCCTCTATTTCTAAATTTCTATAAGAACTAGTCATTTTGGCCTTTGTAAACTCTGTTCCACCTGAGTATAGCGAAGCCCTGCTCATTTGCATACCATGGATCAATAAATACTACTAATTTTACCTCTTCTATGACTATTCTTAGTGTGTTCACTTGAATGATTTATCTTGATTAGTGATGACTATTGTTTCCTTAACATTGTTATCTCATTATCTCACTTATTTATATCTTAAAAGCTTCTTCTTGTAGGTCATGTGAATTTTTATATGAAGTGTCAAGGTTGAGTGAGTTAGTCTACTCAAATAGTGACATTCTAGGCCTCTTGTTTAGTTATCCTAGCCTAAACATTCATCACAACCTCATAATGAAATATCAATGTGCGAAGATTGAGATTATAGGAGTGTATGCCTAATTAGTCCCTTGATCTCATGTGTGACATGCAATGGGTTGGTAGTTATCACTTAATTTGGTGTATCACCACCTTTAGGATAGTGTACTTTCATTTTTTTCTCCCTTTTCCTTGCAAAGCATAGGTGTAGTAGTGATCCAAAAGTGGTACATCAAGGGAGATAGCTCTATCTAGAGATTCACCTCATTCTTAGGCTACCCACAACCTAGAGGTGTTTTAATTATATTAATTAGATTAGGAGATTTGAGATATATCCTCAAAGGGTGAAAATCCAAGTGATAATAGTTTTTGTCATGCCTAGTGGGACTCATTATCCAAGGAGTTGAAATATTTTTGGTGTTGTCTTTCAACACATCACCTTTAAAGGCATCTATCCAAGCATTAATGGTGAATCTGAAGTTACATCAGCTGGTTAAATATCCTAGGTTTTGCTTTTGAGGATTGTTGGTAATTTTTCTTTGTGTTCTTGCTTCCCAATGGAGTTTCATGGCTAGTTTTAGTGTTGAGCATTATTTTACACAATTTGGTGTGGTATCTCAAGCTTATGATATTCCTTATCAGCCTTTATATGATTATTATTAGCCTTGTCATGATCCTTACTATCTCTACTATGACCCTTATCAACCTTGTCATGATTTGTATCAGTCCTATAACTAGCCTTCTCAATATGTTGCTCCTTTTAGTCAACCTAGTCACTTCTCAAATCAGTCCATTTTAACTTTCAAGAAAATTATCTTGGGTTATGAGAGGTACATGATAGATCTTGACACATAAAGGGTACATGGTAAAGATGTTCCTATTTATCTCATTCATAATTTGAGAGATGCATTGGAGCTGGTTAAAATAGAGTGGGCACCTATTGAAAGAGCAAATTGGCAAAGGCTCACAAGTGAGATGCTAGATGTGACTGGTTTGGTTGCATACTTAGAAGATAAGCTAATAATTCATGAGGAAAAACCTCACCAAATATATTAGCCCTCATATCCAACTCCCCAAGATTGCTATTAGTTATACTTGACCCCTACTAATGAACCTAATCAATCTTATCAAAGTCATCTTTTTCCCAATCATCTAGAAGAGAGAGTTGGAAAGATAAACTTCATTTTTTAAGCAAAACTTGATAGGTAGATTGATTTAGTCAATAAGTAGATTTAGTCCATATCATCAATAAAAGAAGTGGAATATAAGCCCTCATTTCCCTCTTTAATTACATCCTCACCTCAAGAAGTGATCTCTAGATATGAAATACCAAGTTGGAGACAAGGTGGAGAATCCAAGCCTAAGGAGATCCAAAGTTTCTTAAACACTTCATCCACTCCTCAAGTTGCATCACTACATTAAGAAGAGACTCCTAATACTAACATCTTAAGCTGGAATAAGGTAGTGGAATCATGGGAAAAGAAAAGGGATAAAAGTCTTGATAAAGAGTGTGAAGTTGAGAAAGAGCTTGATCCTATGAAAGCCACTCCCACCCTTCTTCAAGAGACCTCTTGATTTCCAAATTAGCCCTATTTTACTCCTTATCCTCATGAATATGCCTATAAAATTCAAGAGATACTTTTCCAAGAGAACATATCCAAGCAAATTGAAGAGTTAGAGTTGAGAATGAAATTGTTGAGTTAAGGTGTGATGGAAGGTTTAGAGCAAAAAGAAGATCCTAGGCCTAAACACACCCCATATAACCCTACTCAAGTGAGTGCTCAAGACAAATAATATTTCAATGAAGTGATTTTCAAATAAAGGAAGAAAACCAAGCTATTTTAGCCCAAGGTCTGCCTCCCCCTCCTCAAGAACTCCTAAAAGAGTCCCCTATAATTCATTCTTAATTTGATGTTGAGTTCTATGTTCCACCTCCACCAATTAGTTCATCTTGTACTCACCCTATCACCCTTTACCTTTATGGATATATGGTGTGGGAACTTAAATAGGAGCATTTGGTTGATAAGAATTCAAAACTCTTGGTTGAAGAAAACATAGCTCCTTGGCAACCTCATTGTGTTAAGTCACCTAATTTCAAAATGCCTAGCATTGGCATCACCAAGAAAGATAAATAAATTGAGGATATTATAGTCCTTGAGAAGCAAAGTCAGGTTATAATAGTTGAGATACAAATTGAGAGCCCTTAAGAGGTTCTAAATGTTGAAGAAGAGGTGATTTCTTGTGTTAAAGTTTTTTATTATGTTGATATTAAAAAATGTCTTCCTTTTGCCAAAGAAGAGGAAATCCTCATTGGTTCTTCCATCACTATCCAAGATGTCATAGATGGGAAAGAACAAGTCTCTAATCAGCTTTGGGATGACTTGTTTGCAATCATTGGAGTAGGTTATACTCCTCTTCAAGGAGGCTATGATCTAATAAAAAATGGAGAAGGCAACCTTGACACTCAAGTGGGTATGCAAAGAAGAAATAAATTTTCAAGCTTGTCCTTTCAAGAGGCATATGCATTCCATGATGATATGTTTGAGATCATCAAAATGGGTTATCATCCTCTCAACCAGGTGGGATAAAAACATCATCTTGTGAAGGATAGAACAAGATCCTATTGGCATCAATCTTCCAAGGAATAAGAAACTACTCCTCTAAGTCATGCCTACCAAGAAGATACAAGTTGATCATGAGATGAAGAGTAGGTAGTAGTATGAGGTATGTGTACAAATTAAATAGGAATAAATTTAAATTGGAGACCTATTTAAGGATGATCTAATTGAGAGTAGATCACGTGAAGCACCAAGGAATAGGTTTGATCTACAAAGCATTCAATCCAAGGAGCAACATGCTTGGCAATATTATTCATCTCATGAAGAAGAAGATTCAAGGAATTTTCCTTTTAATCTTAAAAAGGAAGTTTGCTTAATTGCATGTTGTGCATAGTTGTTTGTTTTTGTTTTTTTTAAGTGCTTTGAGCACATGTGTGTGTCTTGTTAGTGTGTTTACTTTGCTTTATGTGTCCTTTATTTTTGTGGTTGAGGTAATTAGTTGTCTTATCTTGGTCAAAACCTTATTGTCAAGTGTTAGTTCTTCTTATTTTATTTCAAACTTCAGATGACTCCCTAATCCCATGGATGGGACAAGGCTATTGATCTTTAGCATAATAGGCATGCTACCCCTATGAGTCACTAATTTATTGACCAAATTTAATCTTATAGGTCAAATTGAGACCCCTATAGGTAAAAAATTGATATTTAAATGTTTTCAAGGTCTAATATTTTGTCATAGGGTATGTTATTTTATATTTTATGTAATTTAATGCCTTGTTATCCTTAATCATGGTCTAATTAATCTATATGTCATTTTGAGTGACTTAATAGCCACATAGGGGTCATAAATGTAAGTGGCATAGTTTTCAAGTGTCCAAATGTATTAGTATTCTTTCAAACATCCAAGATGTCAGATTCCCAATCAAGAATGTCAGTCCCATCTGAAATTTATAGGTAATCTAACTAAAAATTAAGAAACCAACTAAAAAAGAGAAATTTGAAACGTGTACGGCCCATGAGGGAAGGTGAAACATGGGAGAAGGTCATGGAATGTCTCTTCATCTTGCTCAAACTAATTTTATCACTTGACATGCTTTGGAAATTCTAAAAAGTTCTAAAACCATTATGGTCCTTTTTTGCCCTTTTAGACACATAAAAATGGTTAACAGATTCATGATTAGTACGGCTAGTAGAAGAGATTTCAGACCAAACACATTTAGGGGGTAATAGTACACTTAGATAGATTCATTTTCATAACAAGTGTTCAAATATTTGTTAACTATTATTTATGAATCATCTCTAACAAGTTGACTATTTTTTTTTGCTCACTGGTTCCTACACCCTATAGGTTTTACTCTAGTTTGGATAGCTTTGTACAATCCATTTGGTGATGTTGACTCAAAATTATGTTGTCTCTTTTGTAAAATTCTCTTCATTCTTTGTTTTATGTTTCATGGTGTTTTGATAGGTAGGTCATCTCATGTTGTAGGTAGGTGTCACCATGTGAGGTCTCAGTCATAGGTTCCTTGTTTGTAGAATTTTTGGTTCTCTATAGAGGTATCATGTGAATGGGATTATATTTTTACCATTTATCAAGGCCATATTATCACCTCATTTCATGTTTGGTTTCATCACACCATGTTTTGATCAAACATTCAATCTTACCATTCTCATAGTCAACTCTCCACTCACTCTCACTTGTAGTCACATGTATGAGACTTGCATAACTTGTTCATGGAATTGTAATGAAGGTGCATAAATTTTTTCAATTCATTAGTATTTTAATATATTTCATTTGAATGTTTGAGGAAAATTCAAGGTTGGTTGCAAGCTTATGCATCACACCAATTAGTCACTAGCTATCCCTGTCTGCTCTGTAATAAGTGTTTGCAAGATGCTATCACATTGGAATAGATGTTTTGAAACTTGTCTCAAGATACCCATAGTAGAAACCATACATTTTAGGGATTGTAAATGAGTTTAAGTTTTTTCATGAGACCATACATCTACACACATTGCTCCAATTCTATCCACTGCTTATAAACAACTCAAATACACTTACATGAGTCTCTCCTTGATGATATCATGTTGAGATGAGAACTTTGATAAGTGTTTAAATATTTTATAATTATAATATTACATTACAAATATTGGTGAGGGCATAGAATTTATCATGAACATATATATCTTGTATACTACCCAAGTTTGCTTTATTGCCTGTATGTGAAAATACCCACCTACAAGTGGCATCACAGAGCTATGAAGGTCCTTGTATGGGAAGTTGGAACATGGTAAAACATTATTTAGAATCTTAGTAGGTGAATTTGATCATAATATATATTCTTGAATTGTCAAATGGGTAAATGGGAATATGGATCACCTTCAAACGTAAGATGACTGAATTTAGGGACTTTTTCCCTAAAAAGTGAAAATAGAGGTCTAGGTCATTTTTCCAAAGTCATATATCAGGGTTACAAAGAGTTTTGATACATCTAGGTGACCATAATTTGTATTTTTCACATAGGAGAAGAGATATGCAAAAGAATAGGTCAAGAGGATTGGTGGAGAGTGATTGTTGGAAGGCCCAAAAATGCACTTTCATGCACTAATTTCAAGCATTAACATCTACAGTATTTGAGCTATAAAATACCCCTTCACCTAAGTTGACAATAATAGATTATGCCACCATGATTGTATTGTTATGTATGGTTTAAAATAGAATTTTTAACCTAAAGGTAATTCAAGGAAGATGATACATTGTGTTTTTAATCCTATGCACATCTACATGTGTCCCATCATTCAAGAATACTCACCTATAGTTGATTGTAGGTGTACACAATCCATGTTAGAGGCTTAAACATGAAATTATCAAGGTTGGATGCTGGGAAATGATTATAAATGGTTTATGAGACCCAAAAAATTATTTTTAACATATCAAACAAGTAATCTTCACCTACAAGGTTTTACTCTTTCCAATATAGTTGATTGTGTTTGACTAGGACATGCAGTAAGTAGGTTTGAAGTTATGAGTGCTACCATGCATAAGAATGATTCCTAATGGGTACAAACAAGAATATAATGATAATCAGAGTATATAAGGTGATAAATAGACATTTTATCAAGCTCAAAACATGCAAATCAACCTACAGGCACCCCCCTTCAAAGCAAGGTTGCAGTTAAGAGATGGAACTCAATTTTGACTGAGCAAAGAGTGTGAAGGGTATGTAGTAAGTTTGAGTGATTAGAAAGTATATAACATATTTAACATTATTTTTATACCCTAAAAATTCTCTAAAAAATTAAAATCATGAATAATAAAGGACCCTATTGATGCAATACACAGTTTAGAGTGTTAACCCTGCATACAGTCTACCTTCACAGGAGTCTATTTTGGTTTTTTCAAGTGTTAAAAGGTAAAATGGTATGAAAAAGGGATGAATTTTGGTGTATAATGTCATCTCAATTTGGGTAATCTCCTACACTAGGTTTTTATAGAAAAATATGGGAAGTGCCCTCTATTTTGTCTCAGATAAAGGGCACTCCCTTTGTGCACAAACCCTACGATTTTGGAAAGTTGGAATGAAAGGGTGGACTAAAAGTTGATTGAACCTTGATATAATGTGTGATAATATTGAGTAAATATATGAAAACATAAATAACCATATATATAAGGAGGAATCCCATCTTGTAATTCTAGACCCTTAAAGTTACAATCAACCTTATTAGGCATGGTTAGGCCTAGAAGCCAAATGGAGAGTCATTTTCACTTTCAAACCTGGAAAAGAATTCCAATGTATTAGATAATTTTTATAGAATCATAATAGATGTGTAAAATCTCTTGGTATGCAATAAAGAATAAGGATGGCCACTTTTGGCTCATAAATAGTTCAATCTTATAGGAAATATAGAAAAAAGCTCGATAGGGCAACTTTGAGTGCTCACAGCTCCTCTAAAGCTTTGCATGGAGATAAAATAAGTTTGGAGGTGTTGAAAAGGGTCTTAAAGTTTTAGTTAGTGTAATTGGTTTGTAATTATAATGTTGCATCTCTATGAACAAAGCTTAAGAGCCTAAAGCACTTAAAACCCTCACAAACCCTAGTTAAGGACTTGATCGAGAAAATGAGGAATGAGATGTATCCAAATAGACTAGAATGGTTTGGAATTTTTTTTGAGATTATAGAGGACTCTCTAGAGACCATTTACATATATTTGATTTGAACCCTATATGTACAGACATGGCACAAAATTAATTTTCTTGACTATTTTGTGCATTGTGCAGGTTCTAAGAGGTTTCAACAGATGAAATAAATTTTGGGAGGAAGATAGAGACTTATTATAACTAACTATGGCCATTTCATGCTTAATAACAGATCATAAGTGTGCCTATCAGAGCTCTCATCTTAACTAGTCTAAACTGGCATAATGAACATGATAATGAGAAGGGTGAAAACTTCAAGTGTAAGTATTTTAAGGTGTGTCTAATGCCTCTAAGGCCATAGAGGGAATTTAAAATTGTCATCCACTCCATTTAATGTATTTTCATGGATAACTAAATCCATTTTTGAGGCCAAGTGTGCTAGGTGTGTTAAAGAGGAGTTTTGTTTGACTGCAGATAGATGGCTCACTTCTAAAATATTTTAGATGATTAGGAATGCAACCAATGCATGGAGAAGAATTTATGAAACCCTTCCCTCTCATTTCAATCATTATACCTATCCCTAGTTATTTTTGGGATGTTCCAACATTTGTGAATGATGAAGATAATTTTTTGAGCTAGCAAAAGGAGTTTCATGCCACATTTCAAGAGTTTTATGACTTGAGGTGCCACTTGCCTCTTCTAAATTTACATGATCAGTTTCACATTCTCTTCTCATACATATGTAACTCATTTTCTTACCTTGACAATTGTCCTTGTGACCTTTGTACTTCTTTCTTCTACTCTCTCTCTCGAGTTCTATAAGAACTAGCCATTTTGGCCTTTGTAAACTATTATCCACCTGAATATGGTGAAGCCCTACTCATTTGCATACCATGGATCAATAAATACTACTAATTTTACCTCTTTTATGACTATTCCTAGTGTGTTCACTTGAATGATTGATCTTGATTAGTGATGAATATTATTTCCTTAGCATTATTGTCTCATCCTCTCACCTATTTGTATCTTGAAAGCTTCTTCTTGCAGGTCATGTGAAGTGTTCTATGAAGTGTCAAGGTTGAGTGAGTTTATTTATTAAAATAGTGCCATTCTAGGCCTCTTGTCTAGTTCTCCTATCCTAAACATTCATCATAACCTCATAATGAAATACTAATGTGAGAAGATTCAGATTAGAGGAGTGTATGCCTAATTAGTCCCTTGGTCTCATGTGTGACATGTAACTGGTTGGTAGTTATCACTTAATTTGGTGTATCACCACCTTTGGGATAGTTTAATTTTAGTTTTCTCTCACTTTTCA
The DNA here is from genome assembly GCA_037957365.1 of Torreya grandis. Classification (NCBI taxonomy): domain Eukaryota; kingdom Viridiplantae; phylum Streptophyta; class Pinopsida; order Cupressales; family Taxaceae; genus Torreya; species Torreya grandis. Next base: position 1,734,846 of record JARHVA010000448.1, read on the forward strand.
TTTCAAATCATAGGTTTAGTAGTTATCCAAAAGTGGTACACCAAGGGAATTAGCCCTATATAGAGATTCACCTCATTCCTAGGCTACCCACAACCTAGAGGTGTTTCAATTGTGCCACTTGGAAGAAGAGATCTAAGATATATCCTCAAAGGGTGAAAATATAAGTGAAAATAGTACCCACACGTGGCCAACAATATCTTTCACTTAGATTTCCGTAGTCTTTAATGAGCCATATAAATGGCCTAATTTGAAGCTTACTTATCTACAATATCAGCTTCTAATTCCCAATGTTTCCTAGATGCCTTATATATGTCTGTTATAAAGTACCCTAACCCATGATGATATATATTAACTATGTTTATTATCTTTTATTATGATGCTTTTACTTCTTATATGGTGTGTTGAGTAACTTGAGTAACAAGATATATATATATATATATATATATATATATATATATATATATATATATATATATAACAACCAAATAGTTATGTCCTAAAGTAACAAGATGAAGAGAGGATATTGGTAGCCACAACAAACATGTTTTTAGCCTATAACCATTTAGGCACCAATGCCATATGTATAACTACTTTTAGCTCATCTGAGCCTACAATAATTGTAGTGGCTAACATTTCTATTGAATTTGTAAGGTACCCCCTTCTTAGGATAATCCTCTAATTTTTTGATTGATTTTAATAAATTTGATAAAACATCTCAATGCTTTTATTTTCATACCCTTATTGGTTACTCTATGGGATGCATTCCTATTGAATCCATTCTTAAGAGTTGGGTACATGCTCAATGGTATCCCCATGGCATCAAAAATTTTAGGGTGCAGACCCTGACTAAGGGTTTCTTCCTTTTTAGGTTTGAAAACCCTAAAAAACATGTTTTCATACATAAACATGGCCGATGCTATGTTAGAAGCTCCTTGCTTATGATTTCTCCTTGGACTCTGACATAATTCATGTAATATGTGAAATATGTAGAATACACACATGATAAATCTAAATGAAGAATCAATTAGCAAAGAACACACTGACACAAATAATTAACGTTGGAAAACCTTTGAGAGGTAAAAAACCCATAAGTGATAATTATTCATACATCTCAAAAATACAATTTACCCAATATATAAACTCCTCCTCATTTCTTCAATATCCTTCACAAAACTCTTTTTTCACATACAATTTTTTCTTCACAATATAATATTTCCACACACTTGTGTTATTTCAAAATAGGGGTAAAACCCTACTTATAATGAAAAGTGAAGGAAGGTGACCATTGTAAATAATGGGTCCAACCATCTTGAATAAATATTTAATAAAACACTAGTAATTACTAAATAAATATAATATTATTATTTATTTATACAAGATTTCCACCTCGTATTAATAAATAATATATTATAATTATTTAATTAACTACTAATGTAAGCTAAGAGTTAAATAATCACCACTTAGATATTAAATGTTGTAACATTCCCTCTTAATGTTAAGAGGGGATAAATGTCATAGTCACCTTAAAAAGAAATTGTTCTATGTATGTGATTGAAGGATTTAAAAACCTTCATCATGTAAAATATCACCTTTTGAAACAAAAGGAATTATAATCCATAAACTACTTGAAAGTAAGTTTAAGTTAGCATGATCATGAGACTAAATGTCACAATTTATCATGGATAATCATCTAAGCATATTTGGAACCTTTTATAACATAAGGACCTCCATTACAATGTATGCTTCTATGTATTGGGGTACAAAACTAAAAATTCCACATGAAGTTTACTTAAATTACATAACTTCCACATGAAGTTTACAATGATTTATAATAAGAACAAGTATAGAGAATAAGAATTAACACATGGCCATTAGGAAGTGGCATTCTCGTGTGCACTCCCCCTCAATGACAACTCTGAGAGGCTAGCATTGTATGAAATTGACAAAATTTGGTAGCACCATGTGGTTTTATGAAGATGTCTGTCATTTATTCATCTATAGGAAAAAAATGTTTCTCAATATAACCATTGAGAAATTTCCCTCAAACAAAATGCACATGAAATTCAATATGTTTAGTTCGTTGGTGCTGCACTAGATTTTTTGTCAGAGCTAGACAACTTTAACATTTACTCAATTTTTTTTACATATATCTAGAAATGGATTCATAATAACATAGTATAATTAACATCAAAATAACTAAATACATAAATATATATGATGACATATGTTTATCTATTGTAAAACACATTTTAAACAATCAAGTCAAGAAAAAACAAGTTCACTACTTTGATGACAAAGTTAGTGACAAACATAATTTATTGTATGCAATTCATTATTGGACATCTCCAATATTTACAATATGAACATCCCCAACTATTATGCGATGCACATACAATAATTTTACTAATATCATGATACTAAGTTTAGCCAAACATTAGATATCTTATTAACAATAATTTATTTTATAATTTTAGTCTTAACAAAACTTTGCAAGTTTAATATGCTTTGATTTTCTAATGATATAAAATTGGATTTAACAAAAGATTAAGGTATGTAACCTCTCATACATTAAATATGGATAATTTTAGCATTATATGCAATCATCCAATCAACTAGATATGAGATTGAAATAAATAATTACATATATGTATGAATAGAATGTTTAGTAAAGTAAATGATGAAGAGTAGATTAATAATATAAACTCAATTTACACTCTGCATTTCATACCACATCTTATTATCAAATGAAACATCCAACCATGTTAGCACAAAATTTCCCCACTAATCAAATGAAAGCATCTTAACAATTGAAACAAAAAAGATCCAAACTTACTGAGCATGATCTTCTTACCAAATGCAATAACTAAACATGGCCATCTTTGTCAAATTAAGCATGATGTTATGCATATAATGTATTTAAATGCTAACTCATGAATTGAAAATATAATATTAGTATATTTTATTCATTTTCTTATCTTAGAATATATATATATAAAATTGTAATTAGAAATTAGCAAGAATCAAATTAGATAGTTTTACTAACAAATATAAATGTAGTTGGGACACTATCAATTTAGTTAGTAACAACAAAACTATTATAATGGTAAATGATATTCCATGAACACACACACACACATTGGTGTTAAAAAATGCAAATATTTAGTAGGGACTCTATTCAGAATATACATAGTAGTATTCATTGTTTTAACCCATAAAAAACTTAAGAATATTTATGAATGCAACATTATTATAGCTATTTTTATAATGACACGATTTTACTTTCAACAATACCATTTTATTAAGGCTCGAATAGAGAGTTTTTAGTTTCCTTTGAATATCAAAACTAATGCAAAAAGAATCAAACTCTTTACTGTTATATTCACCACCATTATTAGATCTTAATCTCTTAATAGAAAAACTAAAAGTATTTTCAACAATAGCTTTAAATTCCTTGAATTTAGAAAACACTTCAGATTTTTTTTTAAGAAATATGACCAAACCATTCTAATATAATCATCTATAAAAGTAACAACATACAAACAACCATTAAGAGATACAACTTCAAGAGGTCTTCTAACATCACTATGAATTAATTCTAAAGAATAAGAGGAATTTGCATCATGATTCTTGTGAAAAGGATTAGTATGTTGCTTACCATGTAAACAACCTTCACAAGTTCATAATGGGAAGAGATAAAAGGTAAACTAACAAAAATATTATGAGAAGCCATATCATGTAAACTTCTAAAATTAACATGTCCTAATCTTTTATGCCATAATTGGGATTCATTCAGATTATGCGATGAAAGTAAACATGTTGAAGAAGCAATATAAATATATAAACTATTCTTTTCAACACCTTCAATAATTAAAGAACCAGATTGATTTCTAATGGACCATCTATCTTTAAGCAATGTTACAATGAAATTATCTTTCGTAAGTTGAGAACAAGATAATAAATTTTTCTTAAGCTTTGGTACCTAGAAAATATTACAAATAACAATATTTGTAAATTTTTTGTTTCTTTGATTAGTTGCTTCTAAAACTAAATTATCTCCTAAATAAATATTTTTAGAGATATTTATAAAATCATACAAAATATTAGATAATCAAGTTATATGGTGTGATGCACCACTATCTAGAATTCATTCATTTTCATTTGAAGTAAATAAGGTAACTTACAAAGCAATAATGTTAGTATTATAATCCTCATTATGGTTTTGATTCTTCTGATAGTTTTGGTTAGATTTCTTCCATTTATTATTTTTAGAGGTTTTATTATTATCTTTATCTTTATTTTTATAAAAATTTTCTATTCTATGATCGAATTTGCCACATAGATTACAATTCTTATAAAACTTAGGTTTATGATTCTTATTACTAGATCTCTTGTTCCCATTTATACCTTTAAGAAAATTAGGGTTAGGTTTCTAGTTTCTATTGTTTTCAAAAATAGGGTTGAGAGTGAGAAGTGCCTAAGTGGAATTATCTTTAGAATCAAAATTAGACATCACTTATTATTCTTGAATTAGAAGAGCTGATAGGGTAGTGAGGTATGTGATATCTTGCTCTGTTTAGTACTTTGAATTCATAATTGAGATAAAATTATGATTTTTTCATAAATATTTAACTAAATAATAAAATAAAGTAATTGATATTTAATCAAATTATAGTTACCACCATCTAACTGAGCTTTAATATTCTCAATTTTAGCAAAAATATTAACAACATTGTCATTGCCTTTCACAGGTGTAGTCAACAATTCAATGATCAATTTAATAATCTTCGAGAGACAAGTGCCCTCATGCATAAAATCTAGGAGTTTTCAAGCACTGCTAAGAGACTCCTGATTATAAATGTGAAATAAGAATTCATAATTAACACTTTACAAGATAATGACATGTCTTCTTACGATTTATGTTGAAACGTATTTGAAAGTTCAAGGGTCACATGTCTTGATGGGCCTTTTTCAGTCCCAACAACAATGTTCCACAACTTCTGGGTCATAAATTCCACTTTAATGTGAATTTTCCAAATGTTATAATTAGATCCATTAAGCAGTTATGATTTATCTAGTACAAAATTTGGAAAAGCCTTTGCTTTCTTTTAAAAATGATAATATAAAACTAGATAAAAACTTAAAAGTAAATTTTTTAATGATAATTTATACTCTATTTAAAAATAAAATAATTTTAAGTGTAATTAAATAATAATTATTCAAATTAATGTTAGATAAAGTAAGAAATTTGTGAAAGATTACAACAAAATAAAGTGTCCTAATAATACACTAATGTAAGAAAAATTAAAAAATAAACCTTGTTTAATATGAAATTTAACTTTATTTTATAGTAAAACAAATTATAAATTTTTAAAAATAATATATATTCAAATATATGTTAAATAATGTGAAAAACAAAAACTCTAATATGTATGTCGCAAGAGTCACACAAAATAATTATTTAAACACTATGATTAAAAGAGGTGTAAAAATTATACTATAAGGATTCAAAACAAAAAATGAATCTCACCATTGCATCTAGAACGTGTTAAAAGTTGGAAAACAACTGGTCACATGACTATGGTCGACAAAAGATTTACTAAGTCAAATGTCGCAAAAGAAAATGACACTATAGAAAGGTTTACATGTGAGAAGATTGGCACACAAACCAAAAAATAGAATTTAAAACTAATCAATTTTTAAAAATTAACTTGATTAAGTTAAAAAAGATTTAAAAAGTTATTTTAAGGGGTTTTGAACATAGAACCACCCAACATGCAATTCTTTAGCAAAAAGATAGCAATCAACTCATTTCCTTAAAAATTTGAAATAATATATGTGCAAATATATATATTAACCTTATTTTTTTGAATTTTTTAAATATATATATTTATTGCATGTAATTTTCAATCATTAAAAAAATATAGTTTTTCACTTTTTGATTAAAAAGATTTAGTTAGGGAAGGTGTGGACCACAAAGTCTAAGTGGAAATTAAAGATTTAATAAATGAAATATTATTTAAATGCTTTTTCCAAATATATGAAATAAACTCATACTTGTAGCTTGTTCTAGGAAGAAGAATGATGCTCAAGTGGGAGTTTGTTGTAAGCCACCAAATATCTTGAGATTTTTCTAGTCTCCTTTAATCTTTATAATGAAGCATTTACAAGCTTCAAAATCTAATTTTTCTACCCAATTTTTTTTTTTCATATTTATACAGTTGTATCAGTTGTACAATGGCACCCCAAACAAAGAAAATCTTCTAAAAAATGATTTAAACATTCTATAAGTTCAACAGGTTGTTTAACAAGTTAAAAAACAAGATATCTAATCTTTTAAACCAAAAACAAAGTTATAGAAGCAAATAGAAAGACTATTTTTTCTGATTTTTTCCATCTTCAAATTGCCATAATGGGCCATACCATCATGCCTATGAAGAAGAGATCTTCAAAAATTGTTTGAATCCTTCCACAAGCTATCCAAGATGTTTTTAGAAGATAAAAAACCAAAATTTTACCACTTAAAAAATAGAAGCATGATGCACAAATAAATAGAATGAAATTTATAATTTTTTCAGCCTTCAAATGCCTCAAAAGGTTATACAATCACATCAAGGGGAAAATTTGACTGTTGGTTGCCTTCTGGCTGCTTTATGGAGTTTGAAATTCTTGAATGGAGGTAAGCTTATAAAATAGCCTTACAAAATAGATTATTTTGGTTCTCACATCCCTCCTATTGTGAAAAGTCTAGGGTTTTGGTGTTTAATACAACTAGGCACAAGCATGGGATACTCCCTTTTTATGCTTCTAAACATTTAAACACTCAACTATGCCAACATTAATCCACATAAGGCACATGCCTTATATGCTCACCTGAAGTGCAGTTGAGAATGAATCAGGGCTCACATTAGGGTAGTTGTGCCATGGTATGAGGCTTCACTAAAGGGTCTTACACAATGTACCAAAAACTTAACTTGAACAGATCCATAGGCACAGGCCTTTCTCAAGTTTAGATTGGGGTCATATAGGTGCTTAATGGGTCATAAGACTACTTTGGTTCCATTTAATCATACTAAATAGATGATATTTAAATAGGGATTGGGTTATTAGCATAGATCTATAGTCACCTTCCATGTAACATAAATATGATGTCATGAAAATTGTAGACTCCATTAAAGTAGTGGACCAGTAAAATGTATGAACATCAATGAACATAATTCAATCAATAGTATGAAATCAGAATCTTTGCATCAAATTAATAATACCATAAGTTATGAAAACTAGACACACTTATCATAATTTAATGCAACACCATTATCATTGTTCAAAGCTCATAACAAGAGTTTGTATTCAAATCATAATGCTAATAACCCAGAGGTTCATAGATGAGCTTTGACACATAAAATTGGAACCAGAGTGGCCTCCATACTATTTCTAAGACTTAATGATAACTATATCACAATTCATATAACATGGATTTGAAGTCATTCTACCAGAGCATTGTTGTAGTTCTTCTCGCCCCCTTCCTCTTTTGGCTCGAGCTCCTTAAATAAGCCTTCAAGAGAATTTTTCTAGGATAAAAGTTGTATGTTGAGTGTTGAGATAGAATTACATAATTTTTTTGAAGTAAAACTACCAAAAGGGTGGCATAAATTAGTTTCCTTAAAACAATCCTTCAATTTCACTGAACAACCATGAAACATTCATTAACACACATACATTAACTAATGCATACACAAGCATCTATGAAAGCAAACCACATAATAATATAGGATATATGTGGAAAACCATCTTTGGGGATAAAAAAAATGAATAAACCACTTGGAATAAATTACTATAAGTAATGAATCAAACTTTTATTGAGGCACCAACCCCATAAAGAGCATCGATCCCTCACTAGTCAAGCACCAACTCAACTAGTCCTTTAGTAAGCACCAACTTGAAAGGAGATACAAATACACTTAGGTAACTCAAATAAATTGAATATATGATATCCCTTGGACACCTATTTCTCACTCAACTAAATATTACCTCCTTATTTTTCTCTTCTCACTCTTTTATCTCTCTCAAATAGCCTATTAGGTCTTCTCACTCAACTAGCCCTTTTCTTGGTAGAATTAGATCTTATGAAATTGATCATCACCTATAGAATCATATTTATAAATTAATTATATATTAACCACACCTATATTATGGTATTGAAAACCTCTACTTGGTCGCTAAAACTCTAAATCATTCGCTCAAAAACCTCAATATTCTAACTAGTCAAATTAGACCTACTAGACCTTCTCTTTATACTTGACTCTTGATCTCACCCATATTGGTTAGATAAGAACATATCCATAATTTTATATCCTTTTTAATAGATAAAAAAAACATTTTATAAGTTAAATAACCACTACATAGGTCGGCCATTACCCTTAAGGGCCAAAACCACCATTAGGCCTAATAAAAACCTAATGCAATTAGGCCTTCTCTAAGCACACGTTTCACTTTGGACACTTTGAAATACCATGAGTCTCAAAAAATGAATTAAAAACTTAAAAAATGACTCTATTATACCAATTATAATCTCACCTTAGGTCCTCAACACCATTTTTCTCATTTCACTCCTTGAACTAAACAATTAGGTCTACTCATAATTGGTCCTTCTTACTACTAGAAAGTCTGTCTTGCCAATCTGATGCATACAATAAATTTTTACATATAAATAAAAAAATAAAATGGATAGAATATAAATTACCTCAGGTTAAACATCATGTTCATTATAATTCATGAAATATGGCAAATGACCTTAAACTGATTGACTATATATGCTCACTCAAAACTGCACATAGGCCTTACGAACCTAGTCAAAAGCCTTTGAATTTTCACACCTTCATAAGAGTTTATCCTAAATAAAAATATGTTAAAATGAACATATGATATATATATAATAAATTAATGTTAATTGGATTCATCAAATCTATGCAAAAATACTCAAGAACATTATTCTCAGTTCACACAGAGAACTGCCTGTAGCTCCAAAAACACAATCATGAAGATCAAGATTTAGAACACTTGTATAAACACTTTTATGAAATTAAAATGGGTTTTAATTATATTTAATAATAATTATAACATATTTTAATATATATATTATAAGTTTGAATATCACTATTAGTCTTACAGACCAATCTCATGTTTTCACCCTACATACACTTCAATATGTTAGACAAGTCACTTTGGGAACAACTTTTTACTTGTATATGAGTATCACCAAATATTATATTCAAGGGTGAAATGTGATATAGGTATTTAAAAATTACCTGATACATTTGGATCCATCTCTAATCCACTGCAACCCATCCTTAATCTCATTCTGACTTCTGCTTAGTTTTCTCATTATCTTGCTCATTAGGCCCTTTTAGCAATAGGCCAACTTCTATAATCAGTTTATAAAATTTTATGTATAAAACCTAGTCATAAACTTACATGGTCACAAAATATAAGTCTCACACATCATCCTCCAATATAATGCATGCTTTAACCTAGTTAACTCTACCTATTACATCAAAAATTTGAGAAACAAGTAGTTCCTTATAGCTTCCACCCACTCTTTTGACAAAAAAAAACACTTGGAGAAAATTTGAAGAGTCTTTTACATGTTAAAAAAATCAAACTATTTCAAACAAAATTTTTTGAGCCATAACTAACCATATCCTTCATATAGGATCATAATGAGGGTTTTAAGAGGGTTTAGACTGCCTTCTATTCTTAGAAATCAGTCATAAAGGATTGCCCCTCAACCTCAAAACCAATGTTAGGAAATTAAAGTTAGGAACCTTTCCCAAATTCCATTAATTTTTTAGGATTTGATGCAAAGGTTTCTCATGCCAATGAGCATAATAAAATCCTTCTCAGGTCTGTAACACCCCATTCTATGCACACAAAAAACCTCAACACTAATTTTCACACTTTCTCCTTCAAGAATTGACCTCAAACTTGGTTAAAAAACTCAACACCTCTCACACCTTTGAAAATTCTCTCTAAATCTATGACACCTTGGGAAATAAAATTTACCCCTCATTAGGCCACATTAGGTCTTGAACTATCAGTCATACTTAGACCTTGATCACACCTTGAAACCTCTTTTACTATTCTCAAATTTTCATCCTCATGTCATATAGCCTCATACCATTCTCACACATTGCCAAGCTTATTCACACAAGTCTCATAGTACTCATCTCATCATGCTACCTAGCTTGTGCCTTCTCACTAGGTCTCTTAATGTAAGGACTAAGCATCAAAGCTGACCTTATAACTCTTCTGAAGACTTATTTTCCTCGTTCACATGTTTACATAGCTTTATACCCTATATCATTCTTTTATTAATACAATTCACCAAGCTTCACTATGTTCTATGCATACACCTTCTCAAGACATCTAGTACTAAATAGTAGCTTACCTTGCATCATGATCTTGACCTTGGCATGCCATCAACTTCAAAAAAAATTCCAGGTTGCCTTCAAGTTCTCTCTCAATAGAGAAACAAAAGGTTTCCTTCAAATTTTCTCTTTTCATATCATAAGATTTCTACACCATTCCACCAAGCATGGCATCATTTGACCTTGACACCCATCATGACTTTGACATCAATGAAAACATCAATGCCTCAACACTAACAATAGGAACATACCTCAACAATCTCCCCCTTTGTCATTGATGGAAAAACATTTAAACAATTCTAATCATTCACATCTCCCCAAGCTAGATCTTCTTCAAACTGACCTTTCTTTCAAACTAGAAATTTCTCCCCATTTGACATTAATGACAAAAGGGTCTTCTTATTAGAAACTATCTGATCCTTGAAAGTGGAACAACTTACTTTTTCTTTCCAAACAAACTAATTATCTCTCTTTGATAAAAATCCATGAATTAGGCTCACATATCTACTCTTAGAGCATGATTGGCTCCCCTTGTCTCCATGAGATATTTAGACATAATCAAGACTATGACTTGGTTTGATCAAGTCATCATACAAACTCTTTATGACCCATATCTTGTGATCACACCTCTAGTAGACTCTTGGCTGACCCTTGGATCTGAATGTTAACAAAGAACACAAAGCTCCCACTAAGACCAAGCATCCTTCATGATTCTGTTCACTAATTGAATGCCTCCATGAAGCCTAATGGAGTCACCTCTTCTCTTAGGGCACTAAAATAGCATAAACTCAAGAGATTCCCATATCTCCATGTCCTTACTAGACTGAAATTCCTCCATGATCCTCTTAGGCTTGAATATCCCTTTTGGCTTGACCTCTTCAATATCTATTGGAATAGCATTTTTGATTGGTCTATTAGTCTTGACTTCTTCATCCACAATATGAGATGATAGAGCAAATTAATTTCACTCCTTTGTATTTGGACTATAATCCACCATGGCAAATAGTCCTTTTGGACTTGCAGAATAGTCATCAAACTTAGCTATCTTGGGTTTCCACCCACTATCTTGTTTTCTTTATTATATTCTAGGGGCCTCAACTTTATTTTTTTGACTTGAGAATCCATGCTTACAAAAATTTGAAAAATGACCAACCTTTTGACAATTGAAACAAACTATTCCTCTTGATAGAAACACACCATGACCCATAGCTCTTGACTGATCACTTTCTTCATAGTTATATGCATATTCATTCTTGGAGGGCCTTCTACAATGCCTTGATCTATGACCAAGTTGGTTACATGAATAATAATATCCATTGAAAGGATTATCATACTTTATACCATTAGGTTGCCTAATATAATTAGTCATTATTCTACCAACACCATCATTCCTTGATTGACTATTGACCTTCTTAATCTCATTAGTGTTCTTCTTTTGGTCTCTATTGAAACCAAGACCTATTTTGTCATTAGTAGTATTTTGACTACTCAGGATGTTATCTAGATCATTGGTACTTTTTTCAAACTTCAAAAAGGACTTAACCTTACTTGATGCCTAATCCAACTCAGTTATTAAGGAACCCACTTCAATTACATATCTTTCAAATTCTTCTTCTTTGATTTTTAGACTTGCAGTCACAATCTCAAGTTGAGTCTCCACCTATTTGACTATTTACTCTTGTTCCTTGGAGTTTTTGCTTAGTCTAGATTCAAATAAGTTGATTTTATCCTCATATTATTTTATAAGATACATCATCACCCTATTATTCTTCTTCACCATCTTCAGTTCTTCTAGGGTATTCATCAACTCAACCTCAAAGTCTATCTCATTTTTCTTCATCTGAATCATTAACAACACCTCCAATCCATATAAACTCTTCTTGATTTGAATAACTTACTTCCTCAACCATGAAGAGTAATTCATTGAAATTAGGACCATCACCTTCATGGTTACTCTCATAATCACTTCTCTCACTCTCATTACATGAGTTGTAATCTTTCTTGAAGTAAAATCTTCTTTTGTTCTTGAAAATTTTATTCTTGTCATCATACCTTCTAAAGATTTTTTTCTCTTATTTGACCTATAGAATTTTTTATCATCATTACCTTCATCATGTTATTAATTATCTTTTATATTATGATTATGAGGGCAATTATTAGCAAAGTGTCCAATTTCACCACAATTAAAACATTTAAAGGGTAACTTACCCTTGTTTTTACCTGAATCAATTTTCAACTTTCTTGTAAACATAGCTATCAATTCATCATCATCAATATCACATTCACCATTGTATTTGACTTTATTACATTGTGTATTATTATATTTTGAATTTCTTTTTTATTTTATTGCAACTTATTTATTTATAGGTCTTCCTTCACTTGTCCTCATCTCATGGTCTATTAGGGTGACATGAAGTCCATCGATCTCTAACTTGTCTAGATCTTGTATCTATTCAATAATAGATACTTTAGAATCAAATTTGGGAGATAGAGATATTAAAAAATCTTAAAAAATAATAGATTCTTTCAATTATTCACCTAGGCCTCTTATGATGTTGACGACTTCATCAACCCTAAATAGGTAGGTTACAATGGTCTCATCTTCATTCATCTTTAGGATTTCAAATTATCTTTTATAAGTTTGCAACTTAGCTAAATTGACCTTGGAGTATCCCTCATGAGTAATATTCATCTTGTCCAAAATTTATTTATCATACATATAGTGCATTACATTCACAAATTATGCCTCTGATAGGCCACACATAATACCATTCATTACTTTTGAATTATTGTCACTAGACTTCTTGTCTATTGCATTTGTAGGAGCAATAGGGGGTGCATTATATCCATACAAGAATAATTTACAAACATAATTAACTTGAGAAATCAAATATGTCCTCATACTGACACTCCAAAAATCATAATTGGATCCATTAAACAATGGAGCCTTGCTTGTAGAAAAACCACCTGGTGCTTGACTAGCCATTTTCATTTGCTTAAGATCTCCTTTAGGATATTATACCTCCTTCAAAGGACCTACTCTGATAAAAAAATTTGGAAGTAAAAATAATGAGATTTGGGGGGGGGGGGGGAGGTGAATATATTGCCTTAAAATAATCCTTTAATTTCACTTAACAACTATGAAGCATTCATTCACATACATACATTAACCAATGCATACACAAGCATATATGAAAGCAAACAACATAAGAACATAGGATATATTTGGTAAAACCTCTTGGGGGATTAAAAAAACTAGTAAAAAACTTTTAATATAGTCCTATAGGTAGTGATTCAAATTTTTAATAAGGCACCAACCCCACAAAGAGCACCAACCCCTCATTAGTCAAGCACCAACTCAACTAGTCCTTTAACAAGCACCAACTTATAAGGAGGCACCAAACCCCTTAGGTAACTCAGTACCAAATCAAATAAATTGAATATATAATAAAATTTGGATACCTATTTCTCACTCAAATTAATATGACCTCCTTCTTTTTCTCTTCTCACTTTTTTATCTCTCTCAAACAACCTATAAGGCCTTCTCACCTAACTAGTCCTTTTCTTGGAAGAATTAGATATTATGACCTTGATCATAAACTATAGAAGAATATTTATAAATTAATGAAATATTTTACACACATATTTTATGGTATTCACACCCTCTAGTTTCCAAAACTCTAAATCATTCACTCAAAATCAGCAGTATTCTAACTAGTTAAATTAGGCCTATTAGACCTTCTCTTTATAATTGACTCTTGATCTCACCCATATTGGTAAACCAAGAACCTATTAATAATTTTATTATATTTTTAATAGATCAAAAAATATGTTTCACAAGTTAAAAAACCACCACATAGGTTGGTCATTACTCTTAAGGGCCAAAACCACCACTAGGCCTAATAGAGACCTAATGCACTTAGGCCTTCTCTATACACACATTTCACTTTGGCCAATTTGGAACACCATGAATCTATAAAAATAGATTAAAAAATTAAAAAATGAATTAATTAAACCCATAATAATCTCACCTTATGTCCCAAACACCATTTGGCTCAATTCACTCCTTGAACCAAACAATTAGGTCTACTTGCAATTAGGCCTTCTTACTGCCATAAAGTCTATCTTGCAAATATGATGCATACAATAAATTTTGACATATAACACTGAAAAAAAATCACATTTATATAATATTGATGACCTAAATTTAAACATCATGTTCATTATAATTCACCAAATAGGGCAAAACAGCTCAAACTAATTTACTTTATATGCTCACTCAAAACTACACACAGACCTGAAGAACCCAATCAAAATCATTTGACTTTTCACATCTTCATAGGAGTTTCTCATGAATAAAAATGTTTTAAAATGAACCTATGAGACCTATATAAAAACTTAATGTGAATTTTATTCATCAACTCTATGCAAAAAGACTCATGAACATCATTCTCACTTACACATAGAGAACTGTTTGTAGCTCCAAAAAAATAGTCATGAAGATGAAGATTTAGAACACCTATGTGAACAATTTTATGAAATTAAAATGGATTTTAATGATCCTTATAAAATATTCTAGTATATATTACAATATTTAATATCAATATTAGTCTTATAGACCAATCTTAGGTTTTCACCTCACATAGACTTCGATGTGTTAGACATGTCACTCTAGGGAACAACTTTTTACTTATCTATGAGTATCACAAAATATTATATTTAAGGGGGAAATGTGATATAGGTATTAAAAAATTACCCCATGTATTTAGATCCATACCTAATCCACTACAACCTATCCCTAATCTCATTCTCAATTATGCCTAGTTTTCTCACTATCTTGCTCATCAGGCCCTTTTAGCGATAGACCAAATTTCATGACTAGATTAGAAAATTTAGGTCTTAAGACTGATCATAAACTTAAATTTTAATAAAATAAAAGTGTCACACATCATCCTCCAATAATTTTCATGCTTTGACCTAGCCAACTCTACCTTCTACATCAAAAATTTGAGAAACAAGGGGTTTTCTAGAGATTCCACTCACTCTTCTAACAAAAAAAAACCACATGGAGAAACTTGGAAGAGTCATCTACATGTTACATACATCAAAATAGGTCAAAAAAAACCATTTTGAGCCATAACCAACCAGATATTCCATATCAGGTCATAATGAGGGTTTTAAGAGGGTTTAGACTACCTTCCATTCTTAACAATAATTCATAAAGTATTGCCCCTAAAATCCAAAACAAATGTTAGGAAAATAAATCTAGGACCTTTCCCCAAATTTTAGGAACTAATCAGGATCTCATGTAAAGGTTTCATGTGCCAACGAGCATAATAAAATCCTTCTCAGGTCTACAACACCCCATTTTATGCACATAAAAAACCTCAACACCAATTTTCATGCTTTCTAATTCAGAAATTAACCTCAAAATTTGTCAAAAAACTTGAAATATCCTTTCACATCTCTTAAAATTCTCTCAAGATCTTTGGTACATTGGGAAATTAACTTGACACCTCATTAGGCCACATTAGGTCTCTTTGTACATTAGGCCTTGAACTTCCAGTCATACTTAGACCTCTTGTACTATTCTCAAAACCTTATCCTCATGTCATAAATCTAATAAAATTCTCACACACTACCAACCTTCTTCACAAAAGTCTCATATTGCTCATCTTATCATGCTACCAAGTCTGTGCATTCTCACTAGGTCTTTTAATGCAAGGACTAAGCATCAAAGCTGACCTTGGAACTCTTCTAAAGACTTATTTGCCTATTTCACATGTTTAAAAAAATTTATACACTCTCTCATGCCTATAATAACATAATTAACCAAGCTTCACTATGCTTTATGCATACACCTTCTCATAAGACTAGACTAGGCTTCTCAAGACATATACTATTAAACAATAACTTACTTTGCATCATGATATTGACTTTGACATGCCATCAAAATCAAAAGAAGTTATAAGTTGCCTTGAAATTATATATCAATAGAGACATAAAACTTTTCCTTTAAATTTTCTCTTGTCATATCATAAGACTTCTATACCATTCCACCAAACATGACCTCAACTTTTGACCTTGACGTCAATCTTGACTTTGACATTAATGACTACATTAATGCCTCAACACAAAAAATAAGAACATACCTTAACATCATCATAACCAATGAATCCATCACTCTATTATCCCTGCACTACACTTGACACATTTCCACAAATATTTCTTGATGCCCTGAAAATATTGGAGATGGTTAGTTTCCTGCCAGTTGGTGCAAGATTTATGCTGCAACCTCTAGCTGGCTACAAAAAAAATTAGGTTAACCACTTGCCAAAAATATCCTCTCACACCATGGTGGATTTAAATTTGACATGAATACTTTACTAATGGGTTATGGGTCTAAAATTTACTCCATACAAAACTCTAATCCACCCTTGGACTAAACCATCAAACTCTTGGGAGTGCAGAACTTAGGTGCATTCTCTGGGAGTTCCACACTGAAATCCTCAAAGCCCTTTATAGATAGATTGATTTCTTGTGCAATGCTATCTATTTCAAATGATGCAATAGTGAGTGAAAGTGTATCTGTCTTATCTAGCTCTTTACATAAGGCTTTTATGTTGGATTTTTCCTTTACCACACTTCCTTCTAAGATATCCCCTTGTTCACAGGCCTTAGTCTATAGATCATGAAAGAATTTTTACAAAGTCCACTCTTGGTCCTTGATCTAATTACTTATCACATTCACACTTCCCATGTTTTACAACCATTTTTCCTTACTTGTAGAGTATACTTGAGTCATCAACTATTCCTTCTCATCCTTCACTTGCTTTAGGCATATATCTATTACTGAGGCTTGGTTGGAGAAGCTTAAGAAAATGGCATCTGTTGTTTCCTCACCCTACTTTAAATTCATGAAGATATTTTCTACCTCTTGGATATTATTTAAAATCTCCTTATTTAGTGAGATGATAGGGTCTTCCTCTTCTTCTTCTTCTTCTTGTGTTAGATCGGGTTGTAATTTTGGGAGCATCTACTCCACCAATATACAAATCTTGTCAACCTTTGAAAGGTCTAAAGTGTCGATGCCAACTAAAAAAGATTGTTTGCTTGTCTCTATACTCTCACAAAGATGATACAACTTGAACCTATTAGCATGTGCCTCCTCCTTGGTTTCTTTAAGGATCTTTTTATATTTCCTCACTTTGTCATCATTGATGATGTTCCAACATGTTACTTTTATGTCCATTCTTATTAGTGCATTCCTAGATTGGACCAGTTTCATGGCATGTGGGTCAACAAGAAGGGATTTCTTCCCTTCCTTAGAATCTTCTAAGCTCAAAGTATCTACTCTAGGAAAATCAAATTTGGGCTCATTCATATAATGGTATAGCATATAAAAGATCTATTTGTGCATACTTATCGTGGTGGAATAGGGGGACATAGTTTCATACATGTATAGATTTTCATCCCCCCAATTATTTTGTGTCATATCCTTTATGTTAAGATCTCTGTCTTCCTTCTCAATGATAGCCTTCTTTGTGTGTAATTCTTCCTCTTCACTGGCACCACCACTCTCTTTGATATGCTACTTTGAGGATTCACTTGTTTGGTCTTTGGATGTTTCTTCATCGAACTTCTCCCCCTCATCCACTTCTTCATCTTGAGGCTTTTCAAAAATTACCTCTAGGGTTATCCCTTTAGTGCCAACATCACCTTATTACTACTGGTGCTCCTCAAATGTCTCTATTTGTTGTTTTGAGGTGTTAGTATTACCTTCTTTCTATTAAGACACCCCTTCACTACTTGGGCATGCCTCTTGTGTAACTTTTTCTGCTTGTTTGGTGGGATCACTTGGCACTTATTTGAACACTTCTATTTTTAGTCCTATGCTAGAGGGAAACTTTGGGACCCTTTTCTCCAACTTGGACTTCTTCTATTCTAGATCGAGCTTCCACTTCTCTTCAAGCACCAAATCCTAGTTGATATCTTCACCATTCAGTCCCATCTTCCTTTAGGCTACTCTTTTCTCCTTGATAGTTTGAGGGACCGATGGGGAGGAATTATCCCTGTGTGTTGGTGTTGGTTTCCTTAGTGGACTCTTTAATGAGGTGGATTTGGATGTGAGGCTTGCTAATTCCTTTATTACTTATAACATAGTGGTCACACCATTTTGTAGGGCCTTCTACACATTTTTGGTATAGAGCTCCTCTTTACCTTCCCCTATTTGAAGGATAGAGGTCTCTAATCTATCTTCTTTAGTCTCCTCCTCTAATATGGGCATGAGGGTCGCATGTCTCTCCATATCTACAAGGGTCTTTGTAGGGAATGCTATGAGTC
This sequence comes from Torreya grandis, assembly GCA_037957365.1. Lineage (NCBI taxonomy): Eukaryota > Viridiplantae > Streptophyta > Pinopsida > Cupressales > Taxaceae > Torreya > Torreya grandis. Next base: position 1,753,613 of record JARHVA010000448.1, read on the forward strand.
CCTTAGTCTTTTTCTTTGGATGCTTACTAGAAGAAGCACTCTCTTGTGTGAATATCATGTGCTTCTTTGGAGTAGGAGGTAAAATTTATCCTTTAGAGGTTATTTTCAACTGTATGCACTCCATGATCTATTCTAATTTTTCACCCCTCTTTCTTTAGAATGAATTCACCTATAGCTTCAGTACATCCTTCTCTTCATCATCAGCTAAGAGGGGGTGATCATCATCCTTTCAAATATCTCTGCCCTTCTTTATTAGCTTCATCTCATAATAAAGGTTAAAAATTCTTCCATTTATTATTACCCTTTAGAAGGGATGGATGCCAGGCCTGTCATTGTCATCCTCCTCATCCTTGGTGGCCTTGGATTTGGGGTGCATGAATTGGCATCTCATCATTCTTCTATCATGATCTATGACCTTGGATATAATCTCAATTTATTGGGGATTATTATTATCTCCTCCATGAATTATTTGGTTAAGAATGCATAAGATAACTGAAGTCATCTTGATAGATTTCCACTTGTGAGTGCTAGGTGCACCACATAGAAGTATTGCATCATGGAAAAGGTTGTCATTCCCATCATTTATTGAGGGAGTTATTATGAAATGCACCATTCCTTCCCAAAGCCCTCTACATACCTTTCAAACCACCCTTGTGCTCTAGTCTTATATTTCTATGAGAAGCTGGGGGGGCAGATGAAGTCCTAATACTTCATCATTAGGGACTCATGGTTTGGTAGAAATAATCATAGGTGGTCATCATCACCATTTGGTGCACTTATTTCCTCCATCACTATTAGGATCAACATGTACCCCCATTGGAAGGTCTTATGTGCTTGATGGCATTCTTGTGTATTCTTCACTATTTCCTCTACTATAAACTTGGAGACATTGAACCTTACTCCCTGTGTCATGTGATGGGTAATGCACATAAATGTCTTACTTATGTTAGACCACTAATCACCAGGGAAAATCTTGGTGCTTACAAGGTTTGTTGCTACCCTTATGCTTGGGTCTTAGATTATCTAGAGGACTATTTGATGCAACCCAACTCATTGTTCAAACCAACAAGGTAGTGCAACCCAACTTGGCATATCAACCTAACTCACCATTTAACCTAACTTGCAATTCAACCCAACTCAATAGTGCAAATCAACTCACCTGACACCCTAAATTGACCTGAGTACCAACTCAACATGGCTAGTTCAAGTTAGATTTCAATTAGTTTTAAGGTTTTATAATTAACCAAGTTTGGTGGTGATAGCTTGAAACCCAACTTAAGTGAACTCAATAACAACCAACTCAAAATTAAACTTAGCTTCAATATTTATTTAACAAAAAGATGTCATACGTGGCCATATCACAGTTATAGTTATTTTGAAAGCCTATTTAAAGGCTTCTCAATATTTTAACCAAGCAAGGTGGTATATTTGTTTATAAAGGGATATCACATCATTAGAAGAGCAAGGCGGACCCGACAACCCTTCAATAGGGTTTACAGTGTGAATGGGGTGAGGGGCCTATTTTAGAAAACACTGAGTTATGGGAGTACATGGTGAAGACCTATTTTTAGGTAAGGTAGAAGATGGATGTAATATCCCACTATGGGTAAAACCTGAGCCTTGGTGAAAAATTCATTTCTCTGCTCAAATATAAAATAAATTTGAAAGCTACCAATCTACTTAGTGAATTACATCATACATTCCAAGAAAAATAACGAGTTAATTAGTGAACAAGGAGAAGATGAACAACTAATCTAATTACTACAATCATAGATATCTTATGAAAAATCCAATCATGAACATCATCAAGAAGAGGCTGATAAGAATTTATTGGGTTCCTTTGTTATGGACTCAAATCTACCAAACTTTGAGTACATGGTTTTGGCAAAGATCATATGACCATGAGGATATTTCCATATATTGTTTTTTCACTGTAGAGAGAAAGGTTTTCTTTGATTAGCATGATCATTTAAGTCACAAAGGCAATACACTCTCATCTTTGGAAAAAAATATCTATCACCAAGAGCTGGAAATGGAGAGCTCATCAATGGAATGATGAAGGGAATAATGTAGTGCCATTCAACCTATTGAAAAGCCATGGGATCCTAGCTGGGAAGAAATGCGTAGCATTCATTTTGGCCTATTGATCGGGACTGAGCCATGATGATATACCTATATTTTTGTATGTAGACATAGGTGTTGCCTTTGGATAAATATTTTTCCATTCTAACAAGATACAATGACCTAAGATTGGAAGCATATTCTTTTATTGGTATACAGTCTTTAAATGGTGAAGGCACAACAAGTTGTTTAATCTCCACAAATAGCCATAAATAATAACAAAAAGGTAATTTTCCTATTCAAAAGGACTTTTAATCCTCGAGTGAAAATATATATATTTTTTACTTATGAACCCTTATATCTAGTAAAAGCCATGGGAATAACCAATTACAAATGGAGTGTGTAAATCTAAATTACAAACACATACCCCGAGTTTGAGTAGTGGACGTTTTCCCTTTGTATGGATTTTAGCCATGATGGAAGATAAGACATGGTTGTATATGTGCAGATAGGGTCCTGAATGTAAACTTTGTTTATCTTACAAATCACTTAAGATAGACATAGTCCCAAGAGATCATACATCTATGTTATGACAATGTATGGTATGTAATTTTGTACAGATTAACATCCATTTTTTTAATTTTTTTATTCTATTATTGAATGGTCTATGACCATGAAGAAATCTATGAGTGGATGTTAAGAGGAGGTATTATGCCTATTGGGTATAGGGCCTTCCAACCATAGACAGAGGTTATTTATGTCACAGTGTGTTGACAGACACACAAACAGAGTAAAATTATTTCTTCCTTTTACATTGTGATAAACAAGGAAGGGATGCATTTATGTGACTCTATATTCATATATAGAGAGATCAAGAAACCCATGACTATAAATTTGGATTAATTCTATTTTCATAAATCCAGTGGCTATGGAGGGAAAATGGTTACAAGGTTATTGGTGGGTAACTATTTTTTTTTAATTGCCTCTATTTTATAAGTCAGTGACTATGGAGGGATGTACATAGTTGTCTGTGAGAACTAAATATTTCCCATTTGTCAATGTTACAGATACTCTGAATGGAGAATATATTTCTTGTCTACATGGAGAGGAAATATAATTTTGTTGACAAAGGATGATTACTTTAGAGTGGGCCTTCACTATCAGAATTCAACATTGATACATGTTTCAAAAATCCATTTGATGTAAGTTTAAAATATTGATATTTACATCTTTTAATGGATCAGTTCAAATTACAAACCCAAAGACATAGGCCGAATGGATAAACTCCATTATCATGTCTTTTGTCAAGTATTTTATTTTTAGTTTATTCTAGTCTCATTTAATTCAGTTCATGAATGAATTTAATGGAATAATAGAATGAATTATGGAAAGTTCAAATTTGATGCAAAATAGGGAATTTTAAGTTAGGAAATGAATATTCAAGTTTTTTTTCTAAGAACTTTTAATCATTCTTAAAATTTTGTTATCCGTTTATGAAAAACTATTTTAAACCCAGTTTACAGATCATTAAATGTCCTTGATAAGGAAATAAAATCCTGACTTATAGTAGCCCAGGAGCTTTACGACCCTTTATACCTCCACACATCCTCCATCATCTCTTGTGTGTCTGCTCTTACACTAGGTAGTCCTGTGATTTTGCTAATGAGGCTTGCATAAATCCTCATGTACCATTTAATAAAGTAGAACTAGTCACCTTGCACCCATGAGAAAAGGAAATGCACCAAGTCTTCTAACTTGATAAAGCTTGGTAATTCAACTAGTTGTGTGGTTCTCATGGTTTTCAATTTATCTCTGAGACATCAAAGAGTGAAACACTTGCCTTGGTCTTATTGCTTATATTTATCATTTAGTACTTGTTCAACTCTTGCATGTTGCTTCCTATCTAGTTTCATTTAATTCAGTTCATGAATGAATTTAATGGAATAATAGAATGAATTATGGAAAGTTCAAATTTAATGAAAAATAGGGAATTTTAAGTTAAGAAATGAATATTCAAGTTTTTTTTATAAGAACTTTTATTCATTCTTAAAATTTTGTTATCCGTTTATGAAAAACTATTTTAAACCTAGTTTATAGATCATTAGATGTCCTTGATAAGGAAATAAAATTCTGACTTATAGTAGCCCAGGAGCTTTACAACCCTTTATACCTCCACACATCCTCCATCATCTCTTATGTGTCTACTCCTACACTAGGTAGTCTTATGATTCTGCTAATGAGGCTTACATAAATCCTCATGTACCATTTAATAAAGTAGAACTGGTCACCTTGCATCCATGAGAAAAGGAAATGCATCAAGTCTTCTAACTTGATAAATCTTGGTAATTCAAATAGTTTTGTGGTTCCCATGGTTTTCAATTTATCTCTGAGACATCAAAGAGTGCAACACTTGCCTTGGTCTTATTGCTTATATTTATCGTTTAGTACTTGTTTAACTCTAGCATGTTGCTTCCTATCCTATGGTTATAGTCTTTAAGCTTGAAAACATGCATAAAAGGACACCCACTTCTCCCCCACCATGACATTTGGAGGGTATTCCATCTCTCTATAGGTGAGCTTGGTGCTTGCATTTGGGTCAATCTCTGTAATACTCACCCCCTCCACCATCTACACATCTAATTTTGTGGTGGCTATTTCCCTTACTACCTACACTTTCTTCTCATCTTTGTGTACTTATGGTAGACCTATGTTTAGCCATTTATTTCCCATTTTGAAAATGCTACTATTTAAGTGTGGTTGATTAATTTTGTCAAAGCTCAAAATTTTTCCTAGTATGCTTTACAATCGTAGGAAATACAACTATGCATTCAGTTGTTGAGCTTTCTGCCCCATTAATGGTGGCTTGGTTGTTCTACTGAAGTCTCTTCTTTTCGGTTTCTCTATCAACTTCCCTCTACTTGCATCATTTTCTCCTTAGGGTGAAACACAATCTTCTATTTTCTCCTCCGTTCTTGCTTGGGGAGGCTGTGGGGAACTACTTTTCTTTTTGTTAGCATTTTCTTGATTAGTGGCTTTAGCTCTTTGCTTTGTTCTAAACTATTGAAAGTGATAGTAACCCTCCTACCTCTACCATTTGCCCTTTTATACACTAATCTCATCTAACACATTGATGGCTGGTAGTGTTTAGATTTTTTAAAACTAATAAAACCCATAAATATAAAAATATGCTGCCAACTACTCATTTAATGTGGCTTTATTCTTCCACTACTATAGCATTAACTCTGCTAACAATTTATTTGATGAAGTGATAGGTGATTCAAAGGGTCAATTCCTACCATATATTGGGTGGGTGTTAGTTATCCCAATGGTCATTATCTTGTGCTTTGTTCAACTTAGCATGACCTTCACCATTCTTATGATCACCTGGGAACAACACTTCACATGCATGTGATTTAGCCTCCTAGGTTTCATCTCTTCTTGGTGTTATGATTCCTTTCGAACACGAATCTCTTTCTTGGTCAATTTATTTTCACTTTACTCCCTTGATTTAGCCTCCCCTACCCCATACAAATCCTTGTAGTGGTCCCTTAGCACCTCATTATCTTTTCTTGGTCTCTTGCACATGAACACCTTGTGCTCTTTTCCTCATCAATTCGTATTGAACTTGGTAGACTTCACATGCACCCAAAAACTTAGGTGTCTAGCCTCAAGTACTTATAAAATAACTGGGTTAGACTCACCTAACTAGATTTATGTAGGTGTAAGTGCCAAAAATTTACTCCTATGGGACTGAAAGTGCCACACTTATTTGAACAACATAAAAGGAATAAAACATAAGACAAAAATTTGGTTTGTGCCAATTTTATTATAATCACAAGACAAAATAATTGAATTTTGATTGAAAAGCCAGTGTTAGATAGCACAAGCACCAACCTAGTGATGGTATAGTTTCAATTTATTACCATTGAAATTCCTAGGGGGTATTTCACCCATCAATGTGCATAGCTTGCATGTATTAGTTTTAGATGATGTGGATGGCATAAGATCCCATCCACATAATCTATATCTTGCATGGGTATCCAAGGTACGCAAAATCATATAACAAGACCAATGCACCTTATGTAAACACCTTATGCTTGATGTGATTTTCATGCCATAGCTTTTGGTAGGCCTTCTTTATTTGTTGGTTGCATCATGTTTGGGTCCATATCTCATCCAAAATCTCCACATATTCCACGTATGTGCTTAATAAGTCTTGGTCATCTAGGTAACCAATATGCATGATGTACAATGAGGGCATTAAGAACTCCATAGGTAAAACAACATCTATGTCAAACACCGGTTAGAATGGTGTAGCCTTGTTTAGGCACTTGTATGTTGTGCGATAAGCAAATAACACCATTGACACATGGTCATCCCAATCCTTGTGACCAAAATTGCATATTTTTGTGAGTCATGTCCCCAATATTTTATTGAATGCTTTTATGGTGCTATTTACTTAGGGGTGTAAGGGTGTCATTTTATGGTATGCCATCATATATTCAGAAAACAAGATCTAAATTGTTTCATTGATGAAATACATGCCATGGTCACTATTCAAGCTATGTGGGAATCCATTCCTACTTATAATATTTTCATAGATGAATCTTGTTATTATGGTAGAGGTAAAATCTTTGGTTGAGACTACTTTAGCCCACTTCGTAAAGTAATATGTGGCTGCCAGAATGTACCTTGCATCTATTCATCTTGCAGTAGGAGTAATATGCCCAACAAAATCATTGGCCCATTTTTCAAAGGGTGCCTATGCAAGGATGGGGATGAGGGATATCTCATCCTACTAGTTTGGTTTTCTTGTGTATTGGTAGATGTCACATGTTTTTGCATATTATTTTATGTCATGAAATCGAGTTGTCCACCACAAGCTCGATTGTAGCACTTTTTACACTATGACATCTCTAGTATAATGGCCTCCAATAATTCCCTCATGCAAATCTTTCTTTACTGAGTCCCATTCATACTCTAAGACATATTAGTGCATGCTTTTGTTGTGGTTAAACTTATACAATTCCCTGCCAATGAGTTGAAAAAAGGTGGTGCAAACCACAAGCTTCTTATTCTCTTTAATTATCATGGTCTGAGGTGTAGATCTGGAGGTCAAAAATGTGGTGATATATACCGAGTGTCTTAGGATGTGTTGGATCTTTTAAATTTATGCATTATGCATATCATATTCAATTGGCACTACCACATTGCTAGATTTAATATAGGATAAATGGTATGGTTCAGAGTTTTGTTTTCTAGGCTTCACTACAATAGAAAATTATAATTCTTGAAATAAGATAATCCTTCAGTAAATGCACCTGTGTAAAACATGATTATTCACCAAGTACTTATGCACCTCATGATCAATAAAAAAGATAAATGGGGTTGTTAACAAATATTATTTGAACTTTTGTAGGGCGTAGACCATGGCAAACACCTCACACTCAGTCACGATGTAATTTTGTTCTGCCTTGATTAGTTTCTTGCTTGTGAAATAAATAAGATGATCAATTTTCCCTGTCACCTGGTTGTTGTGAGAATGGCACCAATTACAGTACCAAAGGCATCAACATGAACATGGAAGGGAGTTGCTTAGTCAAGAAATTATAGTATTGGTTCACTTGCCATTTTTAATTTTAGGGTCTCGAAAGCATCCTCCTACGCTATGCCCCAATAGAATGAGCCATATTTTTGCTAGAGTTCCTCTAGCAACACCACAATCATATCATATTTTCTTATGAACTTCCTATAATACCCATAATGCCCAATAAAAACATGAACATCTTTCTATGATTATGGTGTTTAAAGCTGAAGGATTATTACAATCTTAGCTGGATCAATAGGCATACCATCTTTGTAAATGATGTGCCCAAGCAATGTGAAAAATAAAATCATGAAAACTCACTTCTTGAGATTCAAATAAATTTGTAACTATCTACACCTTTCAAACATTAAGTGCAAATTGTCATAGTGATCCTTCACTAACCCATACATTATCCAATCATCTAAGTATACTTAAAGGAACTTGTGAATGAAGTCTTTAAATATGGTGATCACCACCCAAGAGAAAATGGATGGCACATTCTTTAGCCTAAAGGGCATAATTTTATATGAGAAATAACCCCATTCGATCGTAAAAGTGGTTTTAGGCTTGTCCTCCTCCTCTATTTGGACTTGATGGTATCCTAAAATGTTATCAGTAAATGTGCATATTTCGTAACATATGATTCCATCCAATAATTCATTGGTGAACAAAGTTGGGAAGGGGTCAATCATGTAAGCAACATTCAATAGTCTATATTCAACATAAATTTGAATGCACCCATCCTTTTTGATGTTGATGACCATGGGGCTGACCCATTCATATTCCTACATGAGGTAGATGACTTTTACGGCTAGTATGCCATTGATCTCAGTCTTGACCTTGGCACAAAGATTTGGGTTCAGCTTGTAAGGCTACTTCTTGATGGGTCTTGCATCATCGACTAGTTTGATGCTCATTTTACTAAGGGATGGATGTGTGCCTTTCATATATTTATAGTTTCATAGGAATAGGTCTTGGAATTCTTTTAGGAGATCAACAATACATGCCAGTTTCATGTTAGACCAATTGGAATTATTTTAGGAGATGAACAATATATGCCAGTTCCATGTTAGACCAATAGGCACCTAGAGTGGTAATTTTGGGTTCCCCCTTTAAATTGATATCTACCTTGGTAATTTTTAATAGTGCCTGATAGGGTTCATGCTTCTCTTGGTGTGATTATTTGAGTTGTCTATTACCCTCTATTGTTTCTACCCAAAGATGGGTATGGCCTTATTCTTTTGGGGCACTATCCTCAACTTGGTGCACTAACTTCCTTTTCCCTGTCAAATTCTTCTAGTTGTGTGCCTTTCATGTGTCATCATCTTCATCACTAGAGCCACTGTTCAAAATTTATTCTTCAAAGAAGGTTAGGAATGCTAGCCATTTTCCATCGAACATGTCCTTTAGGTACTCTTTCAATATAGTTGTGTCCTCAAATATTGACCTTTGAACTACCTATAATGGCTCAATTAGTTCAAGATTTTGTGAAGAAAAGGAGATGGTATGAATAAACTACTCCTTAAGGTCATCCTAATCTAATATTTCATGACGTGTCTCATTGACTATGCACCATGCATGCACTTGAGTCTTTATGATTTTGTATAAGACCTACACCCATAGATTTCTTAGTGTATTTTTACTATAAATAGTCCATGTTTCTTCACAAAGACATACATGTACGATGGGGTCAAAGTTGCCAAAGTAGGCTGAAATGTCTAGGTCCTCATTACTTTTTTTGAACCTAGTGCAAATAACTACCTTTACATCTTGCTAAGTTGGTAATATAGGATTTTTCACTACCCATCAATAAGTAGTAGTGCTTTTCAATGTGTTCACTAGTGCACCCATTCTATCCACCTCTTTTGGGATGCATGAATCAATCTCATGGACATAGTCCTCCATAGGATTACTTCCTTCATATCTTTACAGCACAATAAGTTTACCCTTATTGAGGAAAAACACTCTTTTTCCTCTTTTCTTGGCATAAGGGACCCATATTTTAGGTGTGCAATCAATCTGTATCTAGCCTATCTTTTTTAGCTTTGGTGTTTTTGCTTGCACCAAGCGACACCATCGACTAGTGGTCTCATATGATTCCTTGACCCATTGATCAAAATTAACATTTGTGGTGTTTAAGGCTGATTGTCCATCTTCCCAAGAGAGGATTCATTGATCGTTTGGATCTATAGTCTCAGTACCTTACATTTTGAGGTTATAGATATGGTTAATTTCATCCTCAATGTCTATGCTCTCAACATAGGGGGTCTTTGGTCATTTAAAAGAGGTATAACTACCCTCTCCATTCTATTCTCAAAGGTCATGTAACAATTTTTGAAGTGCATATCTATATTGTTTGCATAACACCATGGTCTTCCCAAAAGCATTGAGTAGTTGTCCTACTCTGCTAACTCTATTACTTCAAAGTTAACATGGAATTTGGCACTGGTGATATATACAACTAGGCTCTTCAGAATCCCAATAGGTTGTGCCTAAGTCTTATTTGCCAAAAAGAGTACATGAGAGGAAGGTCTCAAGGATGGTCTAACCATTTTCTACCAAACAATCTTTGTCAATATGTTGACCTTAGTGCTTGTGTCTATAAGAACCTCACAGATAAACCATCTGTCAATAGTGGCATCCACCAAGAGTTCTTTGTCATATTCAACATTATGAGTATGTTAGACTTCTCAAACCTTCTCCACATGTGGTGTAATAACCTCAACTCAATTTTGACTTATATGCTCTAGGAGTAAGTTATTAAATAGGGGAAACATAATCTTGAGTTCTTAAGAGGTAAAATATCTCAATTAATTATTCTAATTTAGCTTCTTAGCTATCTTGCTTCTTTCGAGAGGTGGCCACCTATGCTTCTATATCTCATCCCAATTAGAGCTCCCCTTGCAAGGTTTGGATTATGCTCATAGCCTACTATAGTACATCCTTTTAGTGCATTAGGTCTAGATACGGTAAAACCTTTAGTTCAAGCTGTGTTATGCATTCATTTTGACCCCTATCCCCATATTTGAGGTGTAACTTAGGTGCTGGTGCAACTGGTAGTTGAGTGGTGAATCCACTATGAGTAGTTGAATACACCTTAACTACCTCTGTATGTGTCAACTATGCCTTTGGGGTCCATTTTTCCATCTTTTGCTCACACCTGAATCATTCATGTGCCCTTGTCTGCACTAGGCTTACCTTGGGTCAAATTTTTATAAAGGTCAATGAATTATTCAACCTTATGGGGCCCTTGACAATACCCACAAATGAGATATGTAGGGTAGTTGCACTAATAATTATCTATTGAGCTACACTTATAACATGAGCATGATGGGAACCTTCCACCATTACATCCTCTACCATGCACTCTAACACCTCACTACATCCCAAAGCCTGTATTCTGTTTGCCATAGCCATCATTCCCTTAGTTTACTTTTCCTCTAATTGTTTTTAACCTATCATGTGCCCCTCTCCATATTTTTATACATTTCATCTATCACCTGAAAATCAATAATGGTATGGGTATAGGCATCGCATAAATGATAATAAATGGTTGTGTTGACTTGGCTGGCACATTGTAACAATGGATAATTTTGGATGTCATGCACTTCTTAACAAACTTCATAGCTTAGAATCAAGGTACGCACATTCCTCTATGGGAAATTAGTTCTATTATGGCCTTCTACTTCATAGTCAGTACACCATAGTCCACTTTGAGCATCATGTGTAGATCTGGTGGTAATTTTTTAGATCTAAAAGGCCATAGATGTAATATGTACCTCCATAAATGGGCTGATCTTGGTGTTTACAGTTTTGACTATCTTGGCTCTAAGTGTAGCTTCAAGTGCTTATTGAGGGTCTATAAAAGTCTTCATGAAAAGTGCTCTTCAGAATGGAATCAATAACCCCCCATTGAACCACTACACATTTTGGGAAGTATGAATATCATATGGGAGCTTTGATAGGAGAGTTTTGAACTATGTATCGTATAAGTTCACACTCTCTGAAAGTCCTTGGGAAATTTATTTTAGCATAGTGATGGTCTATTTTTTAAACTCTAGGATGTCAAATTCCTTTAAGAATGCATCCTTTAGGGTATCACAATCAACCATGGCCTAGTTGGGATTAAATTTTATGTACCAAGTGTGGGTGTGATCAAGTAGAGTGGTTTCAAACTAGGTAGCCTTGCACTCTGATTGGGTTATGCCTCATACATGCCACTAAATTTCACATTTTAGCACATGTTCTACAACATTTTCCATGCTATGATACTCTAGGAGATGCATAGACATTTCATAGTAGACCTTTTGTAGGGGGAAGCTAGTACTTGAGGTGTTTATCCCTCTAGCACCTATCTTTGTGGTGGTCCTCTAATGCCTCCAACCTTAGAGTTAGGCACTAGTCCCATCATCCCTATTGGTGTAGTTGATGTCATTGGTGTTGTGCTACTTGTTTATGGCACCATACCACTTTATGTAGGTTTTTTCCCACCTTGAATTATTGACATTGGTTGAATTAGTATGCTCACATTCAATTTCTATTATGGTGAGCTAGTGCTTAATGGTCTAGAGGTAGTTTTGCTCCCCTCCTTATCTAGAATAATCTGTTCAATAACAAAGTTATAATCTAATCTTACAAAATGTCTAAGATCTAAGGCATTAGTAGGGTCAAAAATCACTTCTATACTATCTTTAAGTGGGGGATATAATGTGTGAGCATGTGCCATAGGTTCAAAGGGGGTAGGCATGTCAAGTGTATTTGCAGTCACTAGATTCTATAGGAACTCAACAAATTCCACACCTATTAAGTGTTGAACTCAATCTATTACTTCATTATATTTCTCATATCCATGATATTGTCCTTCAAGATATCCTTCCCCATGCCCTTCCCATTTGTTATGGGTCCTCTTATCACTTCCAGGTTCTATATCCTCCATCAGTCAACATCATCTCTTATTATATGCCTATCTTTTGAAATTTTAGATGTTAATTTACTCAGCTTATTCCATTACACCTCACCTACACATCCCCTTCTCCCCATTTGTGCATCTCATATGTGAAAGCATTTTATCCTTCCATCCCTAAAGTTTCAAAACTGTAATTGACCATTAGCTTCTTGAGCTCTATGCCGAACTCCTTCACAAATGTGCCTATAAGGCTACACAAAAACTAGTACTCTACTTCCTTAGGGCACAAATAAATTGATACAAAAAACCCAAGTACATAGCTATTTAGAGCTCCTTACCACCATTTATCCACCACTCTATTCCAAGTAACCTCTAAGGTCCCAAACCTCTCTAGGTGCTACTTCATCCACTCATATCACCATCCATAGTTTCTTTTATGGGTTGAATATGCAACCAACCACCTATATACATGCTTAGGTAATTCACAGAAAAATACCTCATAAAAAGAATAATATAGGTTGTTATAAACCCATTTTCTTGGCTTTTATCCTTTGCTACTTGGATGTTACAGTGCAAAAATATCTTCCACCTATTATAGCCAGTGCTCGATGTTTTTCAGAGAGAGTTGATACATCATTATATCACACCATCGCAACAAAAAATTCAACATGAGTCCTAACAACATAACTAAAATATTATGAAAAGTCTAGGGTCTTAGTTTACTACAACCAAACACAAGCATGGGATACTCCCTTTTTTCACTCCTCAACATTTAAACACTCAATTATACCAACATTAATCCACATAAGGCACATGCCTTATGTGCTCACCCAAAGCACAATTAAGAATGAACCAAGGCCCATGTTGGGTTAGTTGTGCCATGGCATGAGGCTTCACTGACGGGTCTTAATCAATGTACCATAAACTTAACTTGAGCATATCCATAGGCATAGGCCTTTCTTAGATTTATCCTAGGGTCATATAGGTGCTTAATGGGTCATAAGAATCCTTTGGTTCCATTTAATCATACTAAATAGATGTGATTTAAATAGGGATTGGGTTATTAGCACAAATCTATACTCATCCTCAATGTAATATAAAAATGATGTCATGAAAATTGAAAACTCCATTAAAGTAGTGAACCAGTAAAATACATGAACATCAATGAACATAATTCAATCAATAATATGACATCAAAATCTTTGCATCACATTAATAATACCATAAGATATGAAAACTAGACACACTTAGCATATTTTAATACAACACCATTGTCATTATTTAAAGCTCATACCAAGTGTTTGTATTCAAATCATAATACTAACATACCAGAGGCTAAAAAATGAGCTTGGGCACATACAATTAGAGCTAGAGTGGCCTACATACTATTTCTAAGCCTTAATGGTAACTAGAGCATGGTTCACAGAACATAGCTTCAAAGTCATTTTGTCAGAGCTTCATTGTAGTTTTTCTCACCCCCTTCCTTTTATAGCTTGAGCTCCTTAAATAAGCCTTCAGGAACATCTTTTCTAGGGTGAAAGTTATACACTGAGTGTTGACTTGAAATTTCATCATCACAGCTGCCGACTTCATGACTCTGTGATCCCCATGTTGCACTTATCATGTTTCCACAAATCTTTGTTGACGACCGAAAAATTTGAGAGATGGTTATTCACCTACCAGATAGTGCAATATTTGTGTTACAACCTCTAGCTGGCTATAAAACCCCTTGGGCTAGCCACTTTCCAAAAATATGCTCTTGTGTTAAGGTGGATGTCAAGTTGTTATGAATACTCTACTAAACGGTTAGGGGCCCAACACCTACAATTAAATACTCAACACCAGATTACTTGAAAAAAAAATAATTTATTTTGGTAATAATGAATGCTCCATAGATCAATAATTCAACATAGTCTTGCCAATTCAACTCTATATCTTATGCTCTAGTACCATGACAAAATTCATGTAATATGTGAAATATGAAGAATACACACAAGATAGATCTAGATAAAGAATCAATTAGCAAAGAACACACTAACACAAATAATTAATGTGAGAAAACCTCTAAGAGGTAAAAAACCCACAAGTGAGGATTATCCATATATCTGATAAATCCAATTTACCCAATACATAAACTACTACTTCTCACTTCTTCAATAGCCATCACAAAACTCTTTATTCATGCATTATTCATGATTCACAATATAATATTTCCACACACACATGTCATTCCATAATAGGCATAAAACCCTATTTATAATGAAAATTGAAGGGAGGTGACCATTTTAAATAATGGGTGCAACCATCCCAAATACAAATTTAATAAAACATTAGTGATTGTTAAATAAATATAATAGTGTTATTTATTTACATGAAATTTCCACCTTGTGTTAATAAATAATATGTTATTATTTAATTAGCTACTAATGTAACATAAGGGTTAAATAATCAACACTTAGACATTAAATGCTCTAACAGACCCATGAATTTATTGTCTCAGATAATGCCAAGCTCAAGGTCCTAGTCTAAGTGGAGTTTACTAGTTTACATCTACTATTTCATCCCTTTATAAAACAACTAGTGAAGCCTCTCAGCCAGTTTATCTATTTAGAAACTGATATATTTTATGTTGTTAGATGACATCAACATGTCTATGTCTAGATTGAATTCAAACAAGACTTTTTTGAAACCATTAATCTTCAAAATGGATGGTAATGTTTCACCCAAAGGGAGATTTACATCAACTTTCCCAACACTTTCTTTTGATGCCAGGATCTAGACCACAAGATCAAGGTTACATACTCATAGTCATCATGATTCCTCTAGTAAAAGCCATAATTAAACCCATTCGATCCCACTATCAGAGAAAATGATATCTATAAATTGTCAATCGTTGAAATATTCATAATACATCCAATAACAAGTCACCCTCCACCAACACTAAACCATCCACAACTACTATTGTGGCCAACCCATAACCAATTTCTAGTCCTTAGTTACACATGTTCCCAAAGCAAACTTACACATGTCATGATAAGTAATCAAAAGGCCACTAATGTGATTTTCAAGACACTAGAGTCTTTGATTTTCAATTTCTAATATTCTTAATCACAAAATCCTCATCACAAAACCCCTATCATGGCTATAAATCCTAAAGAAATACGCATTTCCCCTTGTCGCTAGGCAAGGTGATGTTCGTGGAGACCTTCCCATGGAAATAATGAGGAAGAAATATTATAGAATCAGAAACAACCTATTATTCTTGTAGACTTTCTTGACAAATGTCAATAACATAAGTTTATAAGCAATCGCTTTGTGGTGTTTAATGGCAAATATGGTGTAACTAAGAATCGGTGGAATCACAAGAGGGGGGATCCACTTAAGGACTACCTTTACCTTTATGATGCATGTTTAGACACTCATCCATGGTCAAAATTGAGTATACTACTAAACTTGACACAGTTTAACAAAACATCACGAAGAATTCACACTCACTCATTTTCATAGTCTCACACACACACTCATGCCTTTATAGGCTTATTCAAATGTAAATATGAAAAATAACTTCCATACATAGTTTATCATGGACTGGTTCACCTTCATCTCCTTATTTTATTATTTTTTTTAACTTTGTTTGTTATGAAACCACCACTGGTAGTTTCAAAACCATTGCCATATGCAAATTGACAATTTCATTACTGTCAAAACCATAAACTTTTGAAGGCCATAAATTGAGCATACAAATTCAAATTGAGATGATTGTGTTTTTGAAATTGCACTACTCTTTAAGAGGAATCAAAATATGGAATCATATTTAGGTTAATGAATATATTGGTACCCTTTTAGCATTTTCCCCATAACCTATTTATTTTAGCCTTTCAATGCATGCAGTGACATCTTGAATTGTATTGATGGTTGAGAAACTCAACCAAATTATTTGGAACCATGTATCTATCTAAAACTAATCCTTATCTAATGTGATTGATGCTAATGAAGTGTAAGAATAATGATATTACATTAGATCATATTCACCATGCTAAAAACATCAAATAGTTAAACAAGACAACACAAACACATGCCAATCAATTTTTGTTAGATGAAAGATTGCATTAATCCTTGGATGTTCATTCATAATAAATCTTGGTGGTTTCTAATTAACATAAATTCATGGAATATCCATGTCTTAATTGACCTGATATAATTTTTTAGATTTGCATATTTGTTGTCTATATGAGGTGAAGATTAAAGGTTTTTCTTTCCAAATGACAACTAAAACCATCTAACATAATGATACATGTCACATGTCTGGCCATTAGATGGGATGAGGTAGAGTAATTACTATGATGTCATCACCTTTTGCTTCATTTTTAATGGATTAGGGAGTGGAACCTTCTAACCATGCTCTTTGGATGATGTTTTATTTTGAAAAGAAGGCCCTTGGGCTCATCAATCTATACACCTTAAATAATGTCATTGAAGGAACAATTATTTAGTGGAGGCTAGTGAAAAAACTCCATGTTTTCCACTAATTAATTTATGGATATTTTACCATGGTTGATTATAAATAAGGAACACTACCCATGAGGTAGTGTGTTGGAGAGTGAGAGGACTAGTTTTACATGTAACAAACTAGGGTTATTTGACCCTAATCATCACCATAAAACCATTTCCCCCTATAGACACCAAAATAGTGTCAACCCCCCCCTTTGGTCCCTTTCTAACTTCAACATGCCTAACCTATACTTTATTAATTTTAAATACTTAGTTTAAATTAATAATCCCCCCTAGACACCTCACCTTGGATTCCTAGTTCTTAGGCCATTTATCACCCTATGACTAATCATAATTACCTAAGACCTAATTTTAACTCTCCCACTAATTCTCGCATCTATTAAACCCACCTTTGGATCGTTTAACAATGACAACTGAACTTGATAGATGGAAGAATAGACAAAAGGCTAAAAATAGCCTTTTTCCCATTCTCTAGCCATCGACGTCGGTCAACCGTTAGCCGATGCTGGCGGTATCACCGATGTCGGTTGCTTAAAACCAAATTCTAACCTCGACTGCAGACCCGAATGTGAATTCTCTTGCTCCCAGGATCCGAATTCTCTTGCTCCTCAACTCCTTGCATATCAAAGGCAGGCTTTAGAGGCATCAACATTCTATCATCACTCTCCAGGCTAAGAAACTCTACAGAATTCACTCCACACCAGGATTGAAGCATTGCACGAAGTCTTCTACATCAGTCATAACGGGAACAAGTCTTCTACACTTCTGGTTCTCCACCAAGAGCTAAGTATTCTTTTGGTTTATATTTCAGTATTTTTAGAATGCATTGGTAACTAGTCCATTAGGTATTTTTGAGTACTGTTGAGACCAAATCTAGCTTTCTTCCTGGAGAGGCTAAAAAGCCTTCCTTTTATCCTGAGCCATTTTGACTACCTGTCCCCTACCTTTGTCCTTCCTAAGACTCTGTCCATTGTCCTACATCCCTACACAACCCTTTTGAATCTCCCAGACCATTCTGTTGACCACAGACATACCCTGCAACCCGTCCAAGGCCCATTGCCCCTACCGACATCAGTATCAAGGCCCATTGCCCCTACTGACGTCGGCAGCCTAATCGACGTCGGCAACATTGACCAATCGATGACGACAGACTAACTGGCGTCGATGACTGTGGGAGACTTACAATAGAATCATGTACATGTTATCTATTTCTCTTCTTTAGCCTTTCATTATTTCTCTTCATTACGACATTCTTTTTATCAACTAGTGGATTGTCATCCCTCCAGGAAGTCTTTGCGCTTCTGAGACCGAGCATATCGCTTGGCAGTCCACCATATCTGTCTCTAACATTTTTCTATTTTAGTCTTATTCTCTCTACAGGTGTCATCCTTCACAACCAAAGAGGAGCTCCTTCAATCGTCTGGATACGGTGCGCAGCTTCATC
This sequence comes from Torreya grandis, assembly GCA_037957365.1. Classification (NCBI taxonomy): domain Eukaryota; kingdom Viridiplantae; phylum Streptophyta; class Pinopsida; order Cupressales; family Taxaceae; genus Torreya; species Torreya grandis. Next base: position 1,772,123 of record JARHVA010000448.1, read on the forward strand.
CGAGTATCATCTAACCCCTGACCATTATCTTTAGTTTCTTTCTTCTTCTGAATGTAAACAAGCAAAAAATGATTAGAAACATTTTGGCACGCCCGGTGGGACCCTGGAGTTTTCCTTGGGTTCATTTATTCTAAAGGCAAACTTTCATATAGGTGCATTAGGAAATTTTTTCTTCTTGTATCCTTCTTCTCTCTTTATCTCGGAAAGACACCATTAGCACAAGTTATAAAGAATCTTTCTTTTTCTTCTTGTCACCTTTTTCCTGCATCTTAGAGTAATGAAATTCATACTCTTAACCTCTTCTCAATTGTTTGCATCTAAACAAAACATTTCAATTTTGGGTTAAAAATATATTGCATCTCATTCCTGCTTGAATGCATTTTTAACTCATCTAGTAATTAAAATCGCATTATGAATAAATCGTAGTGCACATATGTTACACATCTAGACCACAAGCACATCAAACTAAACATCTAAACATACTTGAGACAAGGTCTGATCTGTAAACTGAAAAATTCAAGTGTACTACATTCGAAAATCACTTGTTCATGTTTATGAGATCTTTCAAAATTTCACTTTCTTGTATTTAATTTTGCATAAAGAAAGTACAATCAGAATTAAAATGAAGATTAGAATGCAATAATAATTAGAGAAAATCAAAGATAACACCATCAAGTTGATAACGGAGTTCGGCTTCAATAGCCTACATCTTCGGGTCCGTTCCAAGTGAGGACCGTTCTATTAAAATGCTGCAACAAATAGCTTCAAAACCTTTATAAATATTCAATTTTGCCTTCTCTGATATTTATATGCCTACAAATATTCCTCCTTGATCTGAAAACAAAACCCTAAGGCCGTATAAGGCAAAATCAAGGCTCTAATCCTCTTATTTCTCTTTACATAGTCAGAAATCCGTGTCAATACAAGTAAAAATAACTCCCTCTTACAATGTTTCAACCACTGTGGCTGAGGTGGTCAAGACCTTAATTTTTTAAGCGCCAGGTCTCAAGTTCAAACCTCCTCCTCCTTTCTAGGCGCCTAGCTCTTCTCCCTAGGCGCCAAGTATGCAATTTGAATTTTCTTCCCTCCATTTTAGGTGCCTTGGACTTGGCAATTCCTTGGGTGGCGTGATAGGCATGGCTAGGTGGCGTGGCATGCTTGAAACTTTCAAATAACATGTGATAAATAACACCTAACCAAAATTTTGCCCCCTAATCATTTGCCACATGTCAAATGAAGATTGGTCTATTTGGCATTTCGCAACTATGCCACGTCATTTTTGACACCAAAATTTTCCCTGTTGAACCATAACTTCAGCGGCCTATAACTTTTGCATACGATGTCCATTTTTCGAACCGCAAAAAGCGTCAGAAATATCTCGACGAGTACTACAATGTGAAAATGATTTGAGCTGAATTTGAAGACTTTTGTAATATAGAACAGTACATGGATCCATTTGGATCATTCCTCCCCACTGGGAACTTTTGGACCTCCGAAAGTTGAAATTAATTGGTAATGAGGTGAGGGTATTTTTCCCTCACCTTTCCGACTTCCATCCATCTAGCCTTGCTTGGGTGCATCCCTTTGAGACCAACACGAAGATATTCAACATTTCCTCTTTGCGAAGTTCGCATATTCCTGTCAAGTATAGTATCTTCCTACAATTCTGTTAGATATTCAGGAGGAAAATCATCAGCAGAAGGAATGGACACACTTTCATCATGATCAATGATCATTGGAGGCTCATACAATTTTAAATTTTCCACATTTACAACTGAATAAATCTACATGTAAGATGGTAAGTCTAATCAGAAAGCATTTGTGCCAATTTTTTCTGTTATCCGAAAAAGACCATATCGAATTGGTTTCAACTTTTTATCTTCACATGTTAGTCTTTCCTTACTAATGTGAAGCCATACCATATCACCTATAACAAATTGGTGATCAATACGATGTTTGTCATGCCTGGCTTTGTACTTGGCTTGACTTTTCTCCAATTGAGCACGAACAGTCTGATGAATGAGCTGTATTTGTTCAATGAACTTCTTGGCTCGAATGGCTTCTTTTGGTTCACCAACAGTTGTATCTTGTCCATAGCAAACATCTAGAGGAGATTTAGGCAAGTATCCATAACAAACTTCAAATGGAGATTTCATAGTAGAAGAATGAAGTGCTTAGTTATATGCATATTGTATGTAACACAATGGTTCATCCCATAACTTTGGATTTTTATTGCTATAACCCCTAAGCAAATGTACCACAGTACGGTTCACAACCTCTGTTTGTCCATCTATTTGTGGATGAAATGCAGTGCTCTTTTTTAATTTAGTGTCCATTAGTCCCCACAAAGTTGACCAAAACTCTCCAATAAATCGAGAATCCCGATCAGAAATAATTGTAGGCAAACCAAAATGAACCCATACATGTTTAAAGAACAAATATGCAGTGCCTTCGCTAGTAATCTACTTAGTGCAAGGAATCAAAACACACATTTTGCTAAATCTATCCAAAACGACATATAAATAGTCATGTTTTCTTTGTGTCATAGGCAATCCCCCCACAAAATCCATAGAGATACTTTCCCAAGGGCGAGTTGGAACAGGTAGAGGAGTGTAAAGTCCCAATTTCCTATTACTTGGTTTACTTGTGGCACAAAGAGTACATCCCCTTATATATTTAGCAACATTTTCCTGCATACGAGGCCAATAACAATATATTTTCAAATGTGCAACTGTTTTAGCAACTCCAAAATGACCAGAAATAAGAGAAATATGTGCTTCTCTAATCATGTGCACCCTCTCATTTTGAGGAATACATAGTTTACCCAAATGATACAAAAGATCATTGTGTACATGATAGTCCAATTCTTCTACTTGTCTACTACTCATCAAGTCCTTATAAACATCTTGAAAATCAAGATCATTCACATATTGTTCCTTATAAATTTCATGAGACAAAGAACCATGTTGTAAAATAATAGATGCAACAACCATAGGAGGCCTAGATAGCATATCTGCAACCTTATTCTGAATTCCTTTTATATACTTGATCACAAGATGAAATTGTTGTAAAAAACCCATCCAACGAAAATGTCTAGACTGTTGTAGCTTAGTTTGTGATTGGAGATACTGTAAGGGATGATGATCTGTATGTATTATTGTTTCTTTGCCCATTAAGTAATGTTTCCATTTTTTAACACTTTGAACCAACACATACAATTCCTTATCATAAGTTGGATATTTTCTTACTATACTTGTAAAGGTTTCAGAATGATAACAAATTGGTTTCTTACCTTGCATTAAAATAGCTCCCATAGCATACTCACTTGCATCCGTCTCGATCTCAAATGGTTGTTGTATATCAGGAAGTGCCAAGACTGGAGCAGTACTTATCTTTTCTTTCAAAGTATCGAAGGCTTTTTGATGTTTGCCTCCCCACTGAAAGACCTGTTTCACACTTGTCAAAGAATGCAAAGGTGATGCAATATATGAAAATTGAGCGATAAACTTCCTCCAAAACTGTACTGCACCAAGAAAACTCCTAACCTCAGTTGTGTTAGTGGGTGTAGGCCAATTAACAATAACTGCCACTTTTGCAGGATCAATTTTCAATTTACCATGTCCTACAATGTAACCCAAGTATATCAAAGAGGTCTTGCCAAATTCACATTTTTGACATTTTCAGATAAAGTTTTTCCCTTCGTAATACATCCATGACTTTCTTAATGTGGATCACATGCTCTTCCCATGACTTGCTAAAAATTAATATATCATCTAAGTAAACTATAACAAAATCATCAAGGAATTGTCTAAAAACATCATTCATCACTCTCATGAATGTAGCTGGGGCATTACACAACCCGAAAGGCATAACAAGCCATTCAAACAATCCATGTTTTGTCTTAAAGGTAGTTTTCCATACATCACCTTCATTAATTCTTACTTGATGATATCCACTTCTCAAATCCAGCTTAGTGAAATAAATAGCATGTTTTAATTGATCCAACAAATCATCTATACGAGGAAGAGGGTAACGATTCTTAATAGTAATTTTGTTTAAAGCACGAAAAATCAACACATATTCGCCAAGTGCCATCTTTCTTTGGCACCAAAATAATTGGCAAACCAACAGGAGATGAACTTGGACGAATAACACCTCTATCCAATAGATCCATTACCTGTTTCTTGATTTCTTCATTTTCCACCACTGATAACCTGTACATGCCAATGTTAGGGAGAGGAGAATCCTGCAATAGCTGAATTTCATGTTGAACTCCCCTTTTAGGAGGTAAGCCCTTAGAATCCTGAAATACATCATCATAAGTAGAAATGATTTCAACCCATTCATTCTTGTGTCTAGGATCACACTTCTCCAAAGCTTGAGAATATTCTTTTTCCTTAGACTTAATCAACATGAGACAAAAAGTCTTGCTTGAATTAACTAGTCTTTTCATTTTCCCTGTTGTAACCAAGGAAAGACTTGTTCTAATGTGATGTGCTCTAACTATATATTCAATGCCATCCTTAACAAGCAAGTACTTATTCTCCTCTCTATAGAAGATTGCTTTTCTATCATAAAGATATGGGCTTCCCAAAACAATCCCACATATGTCCAATGGAACAACATCCAACTCAACCTCATCTATGAACTTGGATGTGATGGCAAACCTTAGCCTACAAGTTTTTGAGACTTGTAGCTTTGCATTGTCACACACCCAACCTAGTGGATAAGGCTTTGGATGGGGATTGGTTTGTAAGCCTAGCTTCTTAACAACCTCTTCAGAAATTAAATTTGCTTGTGAACCACTATCAAATAGAGTGTCAATATTAGTATGCTTTGAAACAACTCTAATGTGGAATAATTCATTTCTTTTTTTATCAACATGCATAGAATTTTGTCTAGAAGAAGATGCATCATTTGATGACTTAGTGCTAGAAACTGAAAGAGAAAAATCATTATGTAAACCCATAGCTGTGATCTTAGTTTCATCACCTAAATCTGATCCTAAGTCATGAACCATAGCATTAGCCTTCTTTTCTTTCTTTTGATACTTCTTAGGCCTTAACTCAGGATGTAATTTCCAGCACTTAGACTCATCATGATTTTTTTTGCAATGATTACAAAATGGTTTTCCTTCTTCTTTTTTAACAGTATAAGTGGATTTTTGTTTACCCTTTCTTGATGAACTTTCCCCTTTGGAATGCTTAACATTAGATTGCTTACTTTTTACTTTAGGAAAAGATTCTTTTGATTGTTTTCCTCTAGCCTCTAAATGAATGGCTTGAACACATACTGCATCTAAATTAGTGGGATTGAACATAAGAATCATATGTCTTAAGTAACTATGCAACCCACCTATATACTTTAGTAGTGTTTCTTGTGTGTATAGAGGAACATTCAAAAGTAAATCTTTTTTCCTAAAATCTTGTGTATAGTCTTGAACACTTTGGCCTTTTCCTTGTCTGAAACTTTGCCAATCCATCATGGCTTGTTGCATATAGCCTAAAGGATAGAATTGTTTTTTGAGTTCTTCAATAAATTCATTCCAAGTAGAAATCGAGTTACCTTTTTGAACCTCGGCTTCCTTCAACTTACTCTCCCACCAGATGAGAGTTGTACCTCCTATACGAAGAGTAGCCAAATGAATTTTTGACTAATCCCCTGCAATCTTTTGGACCCTGCAATAAACTTCAATCTGATTGACCCAATTATCTAACTTTTTGGCATTAACTTCACCATTAAACATTGGTAATTCAAACTTAATATCCAATTTTAGTGAAGGAAGAGATTCCACAGTTTTTTTACCGTCATCCAATGGAGAAGGTTTTTCGGTTTCTTTACCTTTTGATTCTTGTGAATCACCTTCTTTTTCATTCTCGGATTTTCTTTGTTTGTCACGGTATAGTTCCTCAACCATGCTTCTCATGTCCATGAAAGCTCGACGGAAAGCTTGTTCAGATTCCATCTCTTCTTCAACCATCCTTGAAGCACACCTTGAACCAATCTCTGGATTATACTCAACAAGTTTTCCTTCACCCTTTTAGGATTTAGACCTTGTCAACATACACTAGCAATCACTGTTAAATCACAATCGCTCTGATACCAAAAATCTGATCTGTAAATTGAAAAATTCAAGTGTACTACATTCGAAAATCACTTGTTCATGTTTATGAGATCTTTCAAAATTTCACTTTCTTGTATTTAATTTTGCATAAAGAAAGTAAAATCAGAATTAAAATGAAGATTAGAATGCAATAATAATCAGAGAAAATCAAAGATAACACCAGCAAGTTGATAACGGAGTTCGGCTTCAATAGCCTACATCTCTGGATCCGTTCCAAGTGAGGACCATTCTATTAAAATGTTGTAACAAATAGCTTCAAAACCTTTACAAATCTTCATTTTTGCCTTCTCTGATCTTTATATGCTTGCAAATATTCTTTCTTGACCTGAAAACAAAAGCCTAAGGCCGTACAAGGCAAAATCAAGGCTCTAATCCTCTTATTTCTCTTTACACAGTCAGAAATCCATGTCAATACAAGTAAAAATAACTCCTTTTTATAATGTCTCAACCACTGTGGCTGAGGCGGTCAAGACCTTAGCCTTTTAGGTGCCAGGTCTCAAGTTCAAACCTCCTCTTCCTTTCTAGGTGCCTAGCTCTTCTCCCTAGGCACCAAGTATGCAATTTGAATTTTCTTCCCTCCATTTTAGGCACCTTGGACTTGGCAATTCCTTGGGTGGCGTGATAGGCGTGGCTAGGTGGCGTGGCATGCTTGAAACTTTCAAATAACATGTGATAAATAAAACCTAACCAAATTTTTGCCCCCTAATCATTTTCCACGTGTCAAATGAAGATTGGTCCATTTGGCATTTCGCAACTGTGCCACGTCATTTTTGACACCAAATTTTTACCTGTTGAACCATAACTTCAGCGGCTTATAACTTTTGCATACGGTGTCTATTTTTCGAACCGTGAAAAGCATCAGAAAGCTCTCGATGAGTAATATAATGTGCAAATGATTTTAACTAAATTTGAAGACTTTTGTAAAATATAACAGTACATGGATCCATTTGGATCAAGGTCTGACTAGGATTTCATCACCTAGCGGATACCTTACCCTTCCTAGCGATCCCACTTGGACTTCACTACCAAGGGGAGAACCCAATTTGTTCTCTGATAGAGTATAAACTCTAGGGGAAGTATATATTGGCTAAGCGACCCAGCTTGTCTTTGGGCTCGTGAAGTGAGGGGAGCAAGCTCCTAACACCAAGCCACGTACGGAACCTAATACAGATTTTGAGCACCAAAACTCAACTAGAAACCAACCTTAGACTACTTCTTCTAGTACTTGTTCTAAAAGCCCAAATTCCCAAGCATATTCTTCTAAGGCATAAGCCACCATGACTCTAAAATTTATTCTTAAGAATTAACGTCTAGTGGTTTCTTGCCATCATCTATTTTTTTGTCTGTATCTATTTTTTGAGCTGGTGAGGTCGTATTCTGAGATCTAAAAACAACTCAGATTTCTTCTTTCTTCCAAAAACTTTCAATTTTATGAGTTTTTGGAAATACACAGTAACTGACATCAGTTTTTCCACCGACGTCGGCAACTATCTTCACCGACATCAGTTATTTGATCGACATCGGCAATTTACTTCACCGACATCGGTTTTTCTACCGACGTTAGTCACTATCAAAAATATTTCTTCTCAAATAGCAAGCTAAAAACCTGAACTTTTTGCTGTTAAATTTTTTTTTGGTTTTCTGAGGCTGAAACATAAAGTTTTTAGAACCTGAATCTATTTTTCCTTGGATGGTTTTGACACGTAGTCAAACCAAAACTCTTGTTGACCACACAAGGCAACAACCACTCCCACCTTCACCTTCTATATCAAGTCCCCAAATGGAGTATAATTCAAAAACTGAGCATGCTCCTATCCGACCAATCCCAACTCAACATCCAATTATTCCCGAAGGGGATCAAGACTTTGAAAGGTTCCTTGACCTCAATGTCAAGGCTCTCCAACACTACCTTGTGAGAAGCCAAATGTGAGATCCTTCAGGCAACCCAGTTTATGGGATGCCAACTTCCTTAGTTGAAATGGCAATCATATCAACAGCCTCCATGACCCAACCCATGGTCACCCAGGCCATTGCCTCAACTAATAACCCAACCATGACCAATCTTTAAAGTGTGGCCTCTCCTTCTGTTTCTAGACCTACATCCATTGGGGTTTCTATACCCCCTCAACCACAAACCATTCAAAAAAGTCCTACACCATTCTAGAACTTAATTGTCTCCATCCCACCTACTCTTGCACCCATAAATACAAGAGTGACTACTTATCCTTCGGCTAGTGTTACCACCATCCAACCACCTTTGGCAACATCAAGTCAAGTTGTGCCCTCTAGCTTCATGACACAACCACCCTTGACTTCAACATCAGTCCCTATGACTAGTTACCAATATGTTGTGCCTATACAAGCGCAACCAACTATGTCATACGCTCCACCTAACACCTTCCAAATGCCTTACAACCTAGGGGGTGCCCCACGTACAAATCCATCAACCGATCTAATCAAGATGTTGATGGATAAGATGTTTAATCTTGAGACATCCGTTTCGGGTTCAAGAAATGTTCTCTCATATGAATAAATCTGTAATGAACCTATTCATCCATCGGTCCCAATCCGACCATATCCTAGTCAGTGGGAACTTCCTAAGTTTACTCGTTTTCAGAGTAAAGAGGACCCACAGCAACATCTACGAGCATTTAGACATGCTTGTTACCTTATAACACATGATGATGCATTATTACTACGCACATTTCCCATGTCGCTTTCTGGTGCTGCCCTCGATTGGTATAGTTCTATTACCAGTCACTCTCTATTTACCTTCACTCAACTAGCTCAACTATTTCTTGACCACTTTTCAATTAACATTACTAAAAATGTCTCCATCACGGACCTATATTCTATCAGATAATTCGACGATGAATCAATAGCTAATTTTGTTGCCCGTTGGAGAGGCTTAATCAACCAACTCTCCTTTTCTTTACCTCAACCTGAGCTCATTGAGCTCTTTTCACAAGCATGTGCCAAACACATCTCATCTACTTTGTGGGCCCAAACATTTCACACATTTGACAAAGCTTTCACCATGGCTAGGAAGCTTGAACTCTGAGCTATCGAAGAAAATAAAGTCAAACTGTGTAGTAAAAATACTAATGTAAAATCAAATGACCCTCCCTCCAAATCTTCTTCCTCCAATTCCAAATCCAAGGGATCAACAAATGCTATGGTACTTAGACCATCATCATCGACCATAACTAACCAATCCGAACCTTCCACATCTCAAAGCATTACACGACAATTCCAACAATGATACGTACAGTGTCAATATACTCCAATAGGAGAATCATACGCGTCCGTGTTGGATAAACTAGTCAAACAGGGAGTCCTCAACCTCTCCCAAATTTGACCACCACCTCAATTTGATCCCTCGCGTGCCATCCCTGCATGGTATAAGGAGAATGACTTCTATAATTATCATCGTGTCAAAGGCCATGACACAGACAATTGTAAAATCTTTAAGAACATTGTCCAAGACATGCTAGACAAAGGTGATCTTGTCTTGGATAACCCAAATGCGCCACCTAACCAAAACATAGACATCTTTAGACAACCTTTTCTTAACCATCCCCCTAGCCAAAACAACATTCAGACCACAGCTAAAGACCCCCAAGAGCGTAATATACGCACGGTCGATGTGGTTTCACCTTTTGTCCCTAACCAACCTCTTTCACAAACCGAAGAGAGTAGTCAACCTATCCCTCCACCATAGGAAGAAGAGCCTTCTTCTCCTAATAGTCCTCCATCTACCCCTCTTATATTTGAGGATGCTTTAACCATACCAACACCACTAGCCCCACCTTCATTCTTCCTACTACCAAAGGAGGACCATACCTTTCTTGCTCTTCAACCGCAAGTAGAAGGTACAGTCATCCCTACCCTTTATCCTCTTGAGGAGTCACATTCTCCAATTCCTTCTCCACCGAGAGAAGAACTTGTTTCTTCACCTACTTCAACCGAAGAGGATCCAGTAATGGCTCTCTCTCACCTTTGGCCTGAAATTGCCACATCTAACACATTCCCACTCTCACAACCACCCACATCTTCTAAAAAACCAATTATAAAGCCTAGCACAATAGCTTCTAAACCATTCTCTCGACTGGCTGAAAACTTAGGATTTCTCCATTCGAAGAACTTAGAGCATGAGGCATTGTGGGAGCGACTTAAAGCTCCTTATCTTACACATCGCACTTCATCTTGTACTAATGACCCTCCTTCGACAAAATCTCCCAAAGTCTCCAACGAGGACCAGGCTTCTACTTCCAAATCTTTAGAAGCTCAACCGTCTGCATCTGAACCTAAACCCTCACAAACATCCACCATACCAACACCGGTTAAATCCCTCGGTGTTTGCCCCATATCTAACCTCACTCACCCACAAGTGAAGGTCAATTTGAATCTCACCTCCCATAATAGTGGTCCTCATACTGTATTAAAGAAGGCTACTACACCACGTCAGAGAACTCTTCTTCCACCATCATCATTGCCCTCCATTTTGGGCCCACATCCTTCTACCTTAATAGGAGTGCTCTCTACTCCAACACCTAACAAAAACAAGTTGCCTTCATTACTCCCTTTACCCACCAAAAACATACCTCCTCTGAAAAATTTGGCACCCCTCACGAAGAAAGTGTCGTCTACACGAGTGGTCACACCACCAACCCAAAAGGTGGTACGGAAATTTTTCTCAAGAACTCCCAAACACAAGTCATCAACACCTAGTGCATCAACAAGCATGAACCCCTTAGTGGGTTCATATGCTTTGATACTACGCTGACTTTTGCAAACTTCTAACATCACTCTCCCACCTATTAAACCATTTCAACCTCTCAGACCAAAATCGTCCTGGTTCGATGACACTAAAATTTGCCTATATCATTGCTCATCGGGACATCATATCAAGAATCGTTGTGCCCTCAAGGTTGTTATTCGCCAATACTTTGAGAAAGACACCCTTTTTATTAAGGATACTATCAACAAATCTCTAACACTGTCTAATGTCTCTCCAACCTCTCCACCTTCATCGGGATCCCATCTTCAGACTATGGTCCCTTTACCTCCTTCGCCCCCTTTATTTGAGATTAGCACCATCAATGTGGCCACTAGGTCACAAAATTTAAAGGATAAAGCAAAAGAGAAAGTTGCTATTCCTTGGACCTACCCATTTTTCAAACCTGATCAACCACCCAAACCCAAGATTTCTATCTTGGGAGCATCCCAACCCACTTCTTCGGAGGCAATCCATGATTCTATGGTGAAACAGTTTCACCAAACTCCTGTGAAGATGACTTTATATGACCTCATTCAAAGCTCTCCACAACATCGTCAAGCTTTAATAAAAGCTTTATAGGCAGTAGAGGTCCATCCCGAGGACCCCCAACCACTAGCTGCCTTAGTCCAATCATTACCCACTGTTGCCTCTATTACCTTTAGTGATTTTGAAATTCCTACCTCCAACTTGAAAGATCAGGATGCTACCCTTTTCATCACAGCCTACATTGATCGAACTCACGTTAAACAAGTTATGATTGATGGGGGTGCTAGCATCAATATCATTTCTACCCATGCCTATGACCAATTAGCCCTCCCAAAGAATTGTATGTCAAAGACTGACGCAATTCTTCGATCTTTTAATGACTCCACCGCCACTACCATTGGCACCGTCATCTTACATATTCATGTTGGCCCACGAACAATCCCAAAACACTTCTACATCATCGAAGGGGAGTTCTAATACATGTTATTAGGACAACCTTAGATCCATGCCATGGCCTGTGTCCCTTCTACATTACACTGTTGTGTCAAATTTGAACACGACGGTCAAGTCCATGTCATTCCTGCAGACCTCTCCCCTTTCAAGACATGCAACACAACTTATCAACCCAAAGATGTTCTCATTCCTTTAAAAACATCGACCCAAACACCACCACCCATAGAAGCTTCAACAAGTACGCAAACGGCGGTTACACCTACACCACCTCCCCAAGTGACAACAAAAGACCCTATGGAAGATACCTTCCAACGTCTTTCACTTGGAGAGTATCGTTTACTCACCTTGGACATGTTCCAAACTCCTCAAGAGTATGGACAACTTCATCACAACCCTAGCTATGACCATTGTATCAGAATGGTCATCCCTTATGGTCCTCCCAATCTTTAAACAAACCTCATCTATGGAGGGCTAGATCGAGCTCCCACTGATGGGAATCCTCTTTCATCACCCCAACTATTTACGTCTGACTTCTCTTTTCTTGGCAACCCAAACTTTGCTCATACCTATCTTTATAGGTGTGCATGGAAGGGCTTTGGCTTTGGGCGCTATGAACAAGGCTCCCACCATCCCATCGAACCACCAAATGACGAGGCCATAAAGAATGCCAAGAAGCGACATGGCCTAGGATTTGAAGAACCTACTGAAACTTCTAAAAACCCTCACCCCAAACCTATCATAGAATAATCACCTCCAAACTTGCCTATTCCCCCATCTTTACCTATGGAATCGGTGGTTTCCATCCCTCCTATTTTTTTTTGAATAAACGCCATTCGCTTGGAACCCTTAACCTATCAACTAGGTGGGGTATCCAGGTCTCTCCCTCTCGTTTATCCAAACATGATAGACGATGAATCTGCTACCATCAACACTGTCCAATGCATAGACAATGATGCCATTCTCACTTACATGGGTACAGATGACTCTTTCATTCAATGATCACTTCCTTTAGAAACATAGGTTATGTTAAATGAATCGACCATTGACATTAATCTTCCATCTTCCAATGTTCCTCACATTTTAAAGATTGGTCAATCTTTGGATGCCCAGTAACAAATTGACTATACCAAATTCCTTTCAGATCATAGCAAAGCCTTTGCTTGGACCTATAGCGATATGCCTGGCATCAACCCTAACATTGTCATTCATAACATCATCACAAACCCAGAGGCTAAGCCTGTCAGGCAAAAGCTTTGCAAGATGCATCCTCACGTCGCCCTCCTTGTCAAAGAGGAGCTTCAACATCTTCTCTCTGTCTCCTTTATCCAACCCATTGATTATCTGTAATGGGTGTCAAATATCGTCCCTATCACCAAAGCAACTGGGGGGATTTGAATCTGTATTAACTATCGTGACCTTAACCTAGCTTGCCCAAAGGATGATTTTCCTCTGCCCAACATTGACCAACTTGTTGATCTTACGGCCGGTCATGAGATGCTATCACTCATGGATGGGTTTTCAAGATATAACCAAATCTTGATTGCACCAGAAGATCAACACAAGACCACCTTCATCACCCCATGGGGGACTTTTTTCTATAGGGTCATGCCTTTTGGCCTAAAAAATGTAGGTGCCACATATCAACGTGCCATGACCTACATCTTTCATGATCTCCTCCACAAAATCATGGAGGACTATTTGGATGACCTACTAGGAAAATCTAAACTCTGCCGTGACCATTTAACTATTCTCAAAATCATATTCACTCGCCTCCTCCAATGTAACATTCGATTAAACCCCAAGAAATGCGTCTTTGGGGTTCTCTCTGGGAAGCTTTTAGGCTTCATCATTTCCTTTCATGGCATTGAGATTGATCCCGCTAAGATAAGAGCTATACTCGAGATGCCGCCACCTACCAATCTAAAGCAACTTCACAGCTTGCAAGGGAAGCTTCAATCTATTTGTCGCTTCATCTCACAGCTTTCTGACCGATGTCAACCCTTTCATCACCTCCTTAAGAAGGATGTCTCCTTTAATTGGGATAAGGATTTCCAAGAGTGTTTTGAAGCCCTTAAATGCTATCTTGTCTCTCCACCAGTCCTTATTCCACCTAAAGACGACCAACCTTTCTATCTTTACATCTCAACAATAAATCATTCTTTAGGTGCCATGATTGCGCACCAAGACGAACAACATCATGAGCAAGCGGTTTATTATATAAGCTGAATGCTCATTGACTATGAAATTCGATATACTCTTACCAAAAAACTCTATTTGGCATTAGTCTTTGTCGCTACCAAACTCCTTCATTATCTTCTCAATCACAAAACTTATGTCATCACCCACATCGACCCTCTCAAATACATGCATTCCAAGCCATACCAAAACCAATGTATGGCTCATTGGCTCATGCTTCTTGTTAAGTTCAATTTGGAATTCATCCAACAAAAGTCTATAAAGGGGCAAACAATCACTGACTAACTAGCGGATGCCCCTCCACCTGACAACCAACCTTCTCACTATGAATTCCTTGACGAATCCATCACCACGTTATCCACCGATGACATTTTCTATCAAATGACAATGTTCTTTGACGGGTCTAAATGTCAACACGGTGGGGGTGTGGGGGTCATTCTCATCCCTCATGAGGGTGAGCCCATGCCCCTATCTTTCAAACTTGACTTTGAATGTACCAACAACATGGCTGAATATGAAGCCTTAATTTTGGGACTTCAAACCACCCTTTTCCTAGGCGTTAAGACCATCAACATCTTTGGCAACTCACAACTAGTCATCAATCAAATCAACGATTCATATCTTTGTAAAAATGAAGTTTTGCAAAGGTACAAACACCGTGTTGACACCCTGCTAGAATCTTTCGACCATTACCTCTTGCAAACTGTTCCTCGATCTACGAATAAGTTTGATGATACTATGGCTTCTCTCACCTCACGCATTCCATCCTCATCATCTTCCTTGAGAATTTATGTTATGGTACACCATTTGGCGTTACCTTCATATATCTCCACTAACATCAACTTTGTCAGCACCATCAACTCTAGCCCACAGGATGTTTAGTATAAACAACTTGTGGACTACTTAACTTATTTTATTATCCCTCCTGGTCTCTCTAGTAATGCACAATGGGATTTTATCAAAAGCATGGCTCAATATACTATGCTAGGGGGTCTTCTCTATAAAAGAGGTTTCGATGGCCTCCTTCTTTGATGTCTAACTTCCATTGAAACATCTCATGCCATCAAACAAGTCCACGACGGGATTTGTGGTAGACATTTTAGTGGTAACTCGGTTGCCAAGCACATCCTTCACTTGGGTTATTATTGGCCCACTCTTCATCAAGACTGAAACGACTATGTTCGGCGTTGTATCAAATGCCAACAACATGCTAACTTACTTCATGTCCCTAGCCATGCTCTACAAGTTGCTAAGGACTTCTGGCCCTTTTCACAATGGGGCTTAGACCTAATTGGTGAGATTAACCCCCATTCATCTCTCTAACATCAATACATTATCACCGCAACCAAATACTTCACTAAATGGGTGGAAGCGATTCCCCTCGTCTCCACTAAAGCTAACAAAATCATTCAACACACATATCATCTATCGTTTCGGTGTACCCCACAAGATCATCACTGATAATGAAAAATAATTGAAAAACAAAACTATCCAGAAAATTTGTGACTCATTTGGCATCAAGCTCAGCTTCTCCTCGCCTTACTACCCACAAGAAAATGGGCAGGCCGAGGCTTCCAACAAAATCTTAACCAAAATTCTAATGAAGGTGGTCGATATTGGAAGGGACTGGCACATCCACATTCCCTTCACTTTGTGGGCCTACCACACTAGCATTTGAACCCCTACGGGTGCTACACCTTTCTCTCTAGTGTATGGAACTGAGGCTGTCTTGCCTCTTAAAGTATAGGTACCTTCTCTATGCATCTCTTTGCATGACATACTTTTTAACGATGACTTTCGTCAAGATCGGTTGGCTCAACTTGAGTTACTTGACGAACGTCACCTTGCTGCCCTCAACCATCTCCATATCTATAAAAATCGCATCCAACATGCCTATAACAAAATTTTGAGAGAACGGGATTTCAAAATTGGAGATCTTGTTCTCAAAGAAAACCAACATGTGACCAATATGGAAAGAAGTAAACAAGGCATGTTTGTTCCTAATTGGTTTGGACCTTATATCATAACACACAAGTATGGATCAGGGACTTATCGTTTGTCTTCTCTTGAAGGCTAGCTAGAACCTGAGCCCCTTAATTCCTTGCATCTATGACTATTCTACTGTTAATAAAGTAATCATTCACTTGATGTTTAACTTGAGATCGTCCCTTGAGCAACCCCCATCATCATCATTCCTATTCCTTTCAACCCTTTTTCCCTACAAATATTAGTCAACCCTTTGGTAAAGCATGAATGCTTTGTCCTAATAAAAGGGAAACCCTCAAACCTCTATAGTCAAGTCCATGACCAAAAGTTCAGTCAAAAATAAAAAATAAATATAAAACTGGGATGCCTATTCAAAGGTCATAAAACTATAAATGTAGACTACTCCCTCGAAAGACAGCTACATCATTGTTGTAATTGATAGACTACTCCCTTGAAGGACAACTATTCAAAGACATTTAACCATACAAAGAAAAATATAGACCAATCCCTCAAAGGATGGCTATGCCCAAATCTTGCTACAAACAACACTCTCTCTGAAGGTTCCCACATTGATCAGCTTCACATATGACCATAAAAAAAAACAACATCCCCACGTAGACTTCCCGCATTGATCAGTCTACCAAAAAAAAAGAAAAAAAAAAGAAAAAAAAAAAAAAAAAAAAAAAAATATATATATATATATATATATATATATATATATATATATATAAAGTCATGGACTTGCCTATAGTCATTCTCAGGGTCACCTATAAAAGGGGAAAAGTTATCCTTGCTAAAAAAAGGGGTTACGCTATCCTCACACCTCACATAATCAAACCTATTACCCCAACATACCCAAGGGATTTTGAGCTCACTTAACATCAAATGATTTGAATACTTCTCTAACACAAACAATGGTCAATGACGTAATGCATGAATGGGGTTTTTGTTTGCAATAACCCTATCTATGCTATCATTATGGTCCTTGCCAATGAAAGAGCAACGTGCCTTTCACTTCTTACACACTTTGGTCACATACAACCAATCCAAATCCAACCAAATCATTTTCTAAACCAACCAAACCTTTTTCAGACCACTAACATTATCATAGCCTATTCACACTAGTTTCTATGGAAACCAATACACATGGAAACTATCGACCACACAAATTATGTCAAGCATAATCCATTACTTGCTGAAGCATAAAGATACTCATTTCATTTTTAGCATACATCCATCACTAATATGGAAACTTGCTAGGGATGAAAAACCACATAACCTATGTTACAGAATACACCATCACATAATATGGAAAATGCTATAACATCATCATACACTCATCATTTCAAGCATGTACCATTAGACATATGGGAAGTGCTAAACCATTAACATGACCAAACCAATTATCGACCTCTTTGACCCTTCCTCCCTTCTTGGGAGAGCTACATTGGCTTGAGGCCCTTCCAACAAGGGCTATGTAGGCAGCACTCAGTTGACATGGGGTCCTCTGAGGTTAGCTCAGACATTTCTTCATCCATCCATCTAATGGACCAACTATCTCTACCAACCCAAAATCATGACCAAACAACCAGCCTTGACATTGTAGAAGTCACATTAGTTTTCTCATGGGGTACATTGGAGATCACGTCTCGATCAATGACCATGGAGATCACGCCTATCTCCTTCGACCATGACTACTTTCGAGGCAACTTTGCCTTAGTTGTTTTGATTGCATATACTACCTCATGAATAGTTAGCAAATTGTGTGCAACCCACATTACGAACCTCACACCTATTGACAGATCGCGCTCCAGTTGATCCTCAATATTTGTGACATTTTCATGTTTTCCAAGAGCACTTCCTGAGCTCGGGATACTTGGAACACAACAACCATTGGAGCTACAGCTTTGATCATTTAACCCAATCAGCTACGACTAAATGCTGGGGATCAGTTATTTTGATTTTAGCACTCCTTGACCTTTGACTGTGATAATTTGACCTATCTATCATGTGAAGTGGTATACGCGCAATCCCAACTATTGCAACGTTCACACTCCAACTTCACCATACGCATCCACTACCTATCAAATCAACACCCGATATCAGGTTACCTTCCCTTGACTCCCGCTTTGAGGGGGAATACCTCATCCCTTACCCAGAGCAACCTACACCTCATCCCATACCTGGGGCAACTTACTCCTATTTTTGTCTTGCAGTTCGTCAGAACAACCAACAAGACAAAAGGGGCAAATGTAGACACCAAAATAGTGTCAACCCCCCCCTTTGGTCCCTTTCTAATTCAACATGCCTAACCTATACTTTATTAATTTAAAATACTTATTTTAAATTAATAATCCCCCCTAGACACCTCACCTTGGATTCTTAGCTCGTAGGCCATTTATCACCCTATGACTAATCATAATTACCTAAGACCTAATTTTAACTCTCCCACTAATTCTCGCGCCTATTAAACTTGTCTTTAGACCATTTAACAACGACAACCAAACTTGGCAGATGGAAGAATAGGCAAAAGGCTAAAAATAACCTTTATTCCCATTATCTAACCGTCGACATCGGTTAACCGTCAGTGGACGCCGGTGGTATCGCCGACGTCAGTTGCTTAAAACCAAATTTTGACCTCGACTGCAGACCCGAATGTGAATTCTCTTGCTCTTGGGATTCGAATTCTCTTGCTCCTCAACTCCTTGCATATCAAAGGTAGGATTTAGAGGCATTAACATTCTATCATCACTCTCCAGGCTAAGAAACTTTGCAGAATTCACTCCACACCAGGATTGAAGCATTGCACGAAGTCTTCTACATCAGTCATAACGGGAACAAGTCTTCTACACTTCTGATTCTCCACCAAGAGGTAAGTATTCTTCTGGTTTATATTTAAATATTTTTAGAATGCATTGGTAACTAGTCCATTGGCTATTTTTGAGTATTGTTGAGACCAAATCTAGCTTTCTTCCTGGAGAGGCTAAAAATCCTTATTTTTATCCTGACCTATTTTGACAACCTATCCCCTACCTTTGTCCTTCCTAAGACTCTGTCCACTATCCTACATCCCTGCATAACCCTTTTGAATCTCCCAGACCATTCTGTTGACCACAGACATACCCTACATCCCATCCAAGGCCCATTGTCCCTACCAACATCGGCATCAAGGCCCATTACCCCTACCGACGTCGAAAGCCTAACCGACATCGGCAACATTGACCAACCGATGATGGCAGACTAACTGGCGTCGATGACTATGGGAGACTTACAACAAAATTAGGTATGTGTTATCTATTTCTCTTCTTTAGCCTTTCATTATTTCTCTTCATTACGACATTCTTTTTATCAACTAGTGGATTGCCATCCCTCTAGGAAGTCTTTGCGCTTCTGGGACTGAGCATATCGCTTGGTAGTCCACCATATCTGTCTCTAACATTTTTTTGTTTAAGTCTTATTCTCTCTATAGGTGTTATCCTCCACAGCCAAAGAGGAGCTCCTTCAATCGTCTGGATACGGTGCGCAGCTTCATCCGGGTATCATCTAACCCCTGACCATTATCTTTAGTTTCTTTCTTCTTCTGAATGTAAACAAGCAAAAAATGAGTAGAAATACCCCCATCCCTTACTTCATCTGGTCCAAATTTTGATAAGGGAATAAAAGGGTTCTAAAGACAATGGATAGATCACTCCTTTCTAAGCAAAATGTCTTCTCATTTGCCCATAAGTTTGATAGGTTGGTTTGTGTGCTTTCATAAGTTCTTTAATCAAGCCACCAACCCATTAAATTTTGCATCAAATGTTATGATTTGCACTAAAT
The DNA here is from genome assembly GCA_037957365.1 of Torreya grandis. NCBI lineage: Eukaryota > Viridiplantae > Streptophyta > Pinopsida > Cupressales > Taxaceae > Torreya > Torreya grandis. The sequence goes on from JARHVA010000448.1 coordinate 1,791,967, forward strand.
ATATTTAATAATCAATTTTATCTTGACACTTTTCATCTGTATCATAAACAAACCTTTGCTCACATTGGTGCCTTTGGTTGGATTGATTGGTGGGAAGAAAACATTTTTCACATAGCCACTTTTATCATAGATTTTGGTAAACAATTAGCCTTGTTTAGGAAAATGGCCAAATTTGATTATATAATGATATTCAATTGGGTTTCTTAGGATCTCAAACATCGTCCTTGAATGAGACCCTATAAAATTAAGTTGTTGAGTTGAGGCAAAAACTTAAACTAGTAGAGTTCCATCAAGCTCATGGAGCCCAAATCTGAGCCAAAAACCATTAGATCAAGTTTGGGGATAGAGTTTCTAAATTTTTAAATAGGCTTAGAGACTATCACTATCATATGCAATTTAATTATATAAAATATGTTGGTGACCACATCATTAGTCTTATAGACATTCTTTAAGCTTTTATTAAGCACTATAAGTAAGTTTTTCAATTTCAACCCCCTTCTGAAGCTAGGGATGTTGATTTGAAGAAATGCTTAGATGTTGTCCCCTGTAAGCTCACACCAAACCACATAATGGCAAGTGAAATGCCTCTCTCCATTGAGGAACTTCACAATGTAGTGGCAAACATGGCTCAGGATAAATCCCCAAGCATTGATGGCTTTTATTATGAGTTCTATCAAACCTTGTGGGATTGTTTGGGATTTGATTTACAAATGGTTTATTTGGATGCCACATTTAAAGGTTCTCTTGGAAATCTTATTAATAAAGGCAACATCAAATTATTCCCAAGGTTGGGGGCCCCAAGATAATGACCAACTAGAGGCCCATAACCTTGCTCAATGCCTCCTATAAGATTATTGTCAAGGCCTTTACATTAAAAATTAGATACCTTCTTCCATTGGTCATAAGGCTTGAGTAAACTGGTTTCATCTAAGGTAAATATATATTAGACACCATTATAATGGTATTGTAAAATATGGAATTGGTTTGCATGTCTAAATAAAAAGCCTTGTTTATCAAAATCAACTTTTAAAAAGCTTATGATATGATTGAATGGCCTTTTATACTTTCTATGATACAAGGCTTGTGATTTAGTCCCAACTTTGTTTTCTCTATCAAGACTCTCTTTCAAGATGCCTTTTCTTGTCTCACTATCAATGTCCATCAATTAAATAATTTTGGGATTTTTTGATCTATTAGGTAGGGATGCCCTTTAGTGCCCTCTTTGTGTGTCCTCTTTGGAGAGGGTTTTGGATATATGTTGGGAAATTATGCCTATAGGGGGTTAGTAAAGGGAGTTACTCTCCATCAACCATCTCAAGACCGACTTCTTAATGGCCCCTTTGTAGATGAATTTTTTGTTATGCTATTAAAAGACAAATTGGTGGTCCATAGTAACATGGAATGTCTCCTAATTTTTTGTTTGGATTTTGGGTCTAATATTCAATGAGTTAAGATTCAATACTACATGGAATCCCATAGCTCTGTGCCTCATTGGTTATGGACTTACTAATGGAAATGGATTGTGTGTGGGTAGATGTTAAATTCCTAGACAATCCCTTTATCTTCCAATCCTCCTAAGTTGAGTTATGGAACTATGTTGTCTAGAGAATAGGAAACAAGTTTGCTTATTGGATCACTAATACTCTATCTCTTGCAAACAAATTTCAAATCTAATCCAAGGTCCTGGTTGCTACTCATTTATACTACTCTTGTTGGGATCCCTCTAAAACAACCTATAAGAAGTTTGAAAATTATCGAGAGACTTCCTCTCAACTAACTTAGAAGGAAACAAAGGATTTCATAGAGTTCCATAAGACATTTATTGCTAACCTAAGGAAGTTGGTGGTCTTAGGCTCATTACTATTGCCAAACATGGAACTTCCCTTTGTGTCAAATGGATCCCTAGGGCCATTCAAGGTCAAGAAGCTTGGAAATTATTAATCCCTAGGTTAATTAAAAGGGGAAGGGGTTTAGATATGGCCTTTCCATAAATTCTCACTTTATGGTGATACCTAGTTAATACCATTAATGTGAAGCCCCTAATAAAGGTTCCTAGAATTAAATCCCTTTGGCTTTTTGTAGAGACATTCAAGGTATAGGGAATATATTTAATAATAGATCTAGATTGGCATAATTTAAAAGCTAAATTTAAGCTCAATAACCAATATTTTGAATTTATTGTAAAATTATAGATGGTAGTACCAGACTCTACCCTCCATAAAATTAGAGTTAAAGGCTCCCCCATCTAGTAGAAAGATTAAAACTGGAATGTGTCCTCTCCCATGCTTTAGTGTGAACCCTGGCTTGGATATCAATGGCTATCTCTAAATAATTTCCTTAGGAAATGCTCAACAAATGGTGGAATCTTAGTCGCTCTTCTAGTCTCTAGAGCAAGAGATTCCAATTGTCTGGTTTGTAGTTTTGAAGCCCCAAAAGTCAAATTTTATTGGTGTATCCTTTACAAAGATCTTCAAGTGAGGAATGAAATATTACACATGGGAATATCCACTCCTAGATGCTTTGTTTATGATCAAACTAATCTCTAAAACACATATTTTGGTTTTGTGCTAGAGCCTAAAGAGCTTGGAGATGAATTAATTCAGTCTTATAGCCCTTCAGATCTGAACCCTTCTCTTAGAACATTATTCTTTTAGGGGACTATGCTTTGTTCTCTATGAGATTCAGGCAAATTTGGAACGTATTTTAGATTGAATTTATCTTTATGCTTTGGAAAGATATAAATTATGTTGTATTTAGTAAAGAGCATCTTGACAAAGCTTTTTCTACTACTAAAATAATTACTATCTTGTCTAATGTTATGTTATAGATATAAGTGCAATAAAAAAAGGTGGCCTTAGAGGTTGAACACCTCTGAACCCTCACTAGTGACTAAGACAACATCTCTTGCACCATTAGTAGGGTTACCCTATATGTTACTCACCAAGATCTCCTAGGAAGGGAGTAAGAGTGACATGACTATGGCAAAGATTATCGTAGATCATGAAACCTCTCTACTTTCTCTACCTCTTCCTCTATCGATGATTCTCACCATCAGGGGGGTCACAGAGGGTTGCCCTCATTATAGGCTAACAATGGATGATCTAAGTTTGTGCCTTCAATAAGAGATAGTCAAGGGAAGTTTCCCATGTTGGGGATCACCATTTTGACCCTCTATTAGTGAATTAAGGAAGCTAAAGGAGAAAATAAAGAAAAAGATGTTTGGGAACCCATACTTGATGAGCCACACCTCCATAGGGGTAGATGGGAAGATAAAATTGACAATATACTATCTCCTCCTCCTCCTATGGGGTTGGTGGCACATGTGGATTAGTGTCTTACTTTTTATTGTTGTGTTGTTAATGTCACTATAATATAATATTATACTTATGATTTGTTAGCTTTAGGCCATGATAATAATAATTATATTTTTGATGAAATATATCCATATATTAACTTAACATAAAGATAAAAATAAATCATAAAAAAATAAAGGTGGTATGAGAGCATGCCACACAGTAACACTAGGCAAAGCCTAGGAGCCAAAAATAGAAGCACCATAAATAACTAGGCTTCACCTAGGAACAAGTTATAACATCATAATAAAAGATAATTTTAATCATCAAGAACAAGGCTAAAATGTAAAGGATCCATATCATTATGACCCCAACTCAAGCTTGACAAGTCATTGCCATCTGAAATAGGCTCCTAGCCAGTAGCTTGAGTAGTGTCCTTGTCATCTTCTTCTTATGTTCGAGTGGGCAAAATGGCTAGATAGAGCCTAGGAAAATTGTCCAACACATCCAACTACCCTCCAGGTGGTGCCCCCAAGCATTCAAGTATAGAGGAGGAAGAGGAGCATCCCAAATATCCTACCCAATAGGGGAAGGAGGCAGAGGTTTCCACCCTTATTGTTACTAAGGAGGGGTCATGTGCTAGTACAGGGTGTCATTATGAGAGAATTGCTAAAAATGGTTGTGATAGTTCCCACCATGAGGTGGCAAAGCAATTCTATCCTCTAGTTTTGTATCCCTGGGTGGAGATGGCAAAACCTGAGGTATTACACAAGGAATGTCTCCCCAATGAGAGAGGAGATCTTGAAGGTGCCTAAGCTCAATAGAAAATTTATTGGCTTGAAATTGAATCTATAAAAGGACATTTGAGATTATAGAGGACTTTCTCAAATTAGAAACATTATAATATTAAGAATCATTATTAAACACAACATTATTTCTTTCTTTCTAAAGCCAGAAGATAATCTCCACTCTAAAATTATGCTAGACTTGGGAGTATTTAAAGGGTAACGTGTGTTTATCTCTAAGGAGAATGTGCTGCCAAAGAAAAAAAGGATTGAAGAGATCATGGATCCACATCCAGACCCTTTGAGCTTTCAAACAATACCAAAAAAGATGATGAAGGGTCTTGATATGGCCATAGAAAGGGCAAGTGGGAAGGGGAACTCTTAGCTAGATGAGCCTTTTGCCAATAGGTAAGCCTTGGTGTAGTATACACCAAGAAAAATAAGCTATATTTGGATCCATGCAATCCCCCCAAACCATGATATATTATAAGTTCCACGTACTAACAGAAGAATGCAGTACCCAATGGGAATTGAGTTTGTTTACCGTGGGAAAATGGGGGGTGAGCCACCATAACCAAGGTGAATAATTATTTTTGTCTTAGGGTTTATCCCAATTTAATTTTAATTATACTTTGACTTGAAATTCACTTTCATACCATCAAATTTTTTATTCAAAAAATATTATATTTTTATTTATTTTGTTAGAAATGCAGTGCAGGTTTGAATTAAAAAAAGAAAAGACACCAAAAAGAAGGACACAATTCTCTTTAATTGTATGGTTGTCATTTCCTATGGATGTTATTTTGGATTACAAATGGTTTATTTAGGGATGACATTCACATATATGTTGTAGTATTATACATGATTATTACCATCAAATCGATCCTTGAAAATGATGATCACACTACATGTCTCATTTTTGATATATACATGTTATTTGGGTTAGAAGACCATGTAAGCATTTATAGAGTTAAATAATTGGGTGGTCAAAGTAAAGTTTGGTTGGTACTTGGTAGAGGCTAAACAACTTCAAACCAACAAACCCATCGACATTTTACCATTTCTCAACTAGGAGTTGACTAATGTCAACATTTGACGGTAACACGGTGAGTTTCCAACGTCACCCCATAGACATATATAAAATATATATTTTAGGCATCCTAAGAGAGAAAAACCAACATTAGGTTAGCAATTTCCCAAGGGTGTAAGGAATTTCAAAAGGAATTTATAAGATATATATATATATATATATATATATATATATATATATATATATATATATATATAGATGCGTGTGTGTGTGTGTGTGTATGTATGTATTTTTAATTTTTAAAGTATATTGTTCATTTTAATATTTCCCTTTAAAGCATATGATGTGGATATTTCAAAATTGTGATTTTATTTCATAAGTGCATTATTTTCATTTGTACAATGTGCACATGTCCTACTGCATGATAATCAAATCTACCAACTATCCTTGTTGCCTATGAATGATCATCAATTAACTATGTTGCCTTTGCATCCATGTGGTATGCACTTTAAAAAAAGTTGGGTACTCACTTCAACAATAACAAAAACAATAAGATAGCCTTCAAAACTTCAATTTATTTCCTCCACATCAGTGTAACTAGTGTCAGTGTAACAAAAACAAATTATCCACTGCAATCACAAAAACAAAACACGATCACCTATATTTGGTCTGACCCCAACATGTTGGGCTCTTAAACAAATTAATATAGATGTCACATAAGGTCCCAAAATATGTGGCTCACACTTCTTGAATTATGTAGGCAAGGTTCTCTGATAACTTGGGTTATAATAATTCATCAATCGAGGAGGGTGACCCCACCTAAAACACTTCTCAATCCATAATTAGTGCATATCCAAATGTCAGATTGCCAAACATAGTTAATTAATCTAAGTTTCAAGAGTGTTGATCTACCTAAATGAAAGGGGTCATCATCCATACTAAATATTTAAATTTGTTCAATTTACAAGAAATTATTTACCAATTTATCCAACAAACTAGACTACTCTGCATAATATTAGCATTAACATCACAACACAATCATGCTTTAATTGGTTCTTGGGGATCTTTGAACCCTATTAGAACCGATAGGTCTAGGGGCTAGGCTTTCTTCCCATTGGCCAACACCCTACCAAAATTGGTAGGCTGGGTCAATTGTGCTTGATGTGTGTTTGCCTATGTGGATGCCTCTATCTTCCCAAAATAGCTAAGTGCTAAACTCAAATGCCCAAGATCCATAGATTAAAATGTGCAAAAAGGGAGGTCTTGAGAAGTAGTACAAGGTCTAAGAGATGATTAAAGGATCTTGAAAGAGAGTTGAATGGGCCCATGAAGGATGATTAGGGGGCTAGGAAACCTGAAGAAGAACCCATGTCATAAAGGGCATAAAATTTTTACAAAAGGGGTTAAAAGAGTTTCCTCAATAAAACATAAACCCACACAAAGAGAAAAAGAATTAAATCCAATAGGAACAATGTAAACACTTGATCAATTCGATATTAATAATGGGCAATCATAACCCTAAAATCTTATCAAGAGGTCAGTGGGTCATGAAAATGAGAATGGGTAAGGAAGTCTATTAGACTAGAGGGTCCGTATTTGATTTTTTAGAATGGGGTGTATTGGGGCCCAACAACTCCTATATCACAACATTCACATTTTATGACAAATGATATTCCATTTATACCCATGTGGCATTCACTTCACAAAAGGCTGGGTTCTCACTTCAACCATAATGAAAGCAAATAGATAGCCTTCATAACTTTAATTTATTTCCATCACATCAACATAATTAGTGCCATTGTAATAAAAATAATTTATCCATTGTAATCACCAAAACCAAACTTGATCACCAATAGTTGGGTTGATCCCAAAATTTTGGGATCTCCAACAAGTAAATATAGATGTCGCTTGATAGAAACCAAGAAAGTTGTAATTTTACATAGAGATTGGGCAAGGACACTATCTTTTAACATGAATAATACAAGGCATGATATACTAAAACATTGTACAATAATTCAGTTCTCGATCAATCCACCCTTACAATTAGTTTATATGAACTTATTTTCAAATATATAGAGAGAGCATGAAAATGTTGAAATATTTCAAGCTGGGTTGGGTGATGATGGTGAAAAGCAATGGCAAGTTAGTAGTCATGGGTTTCAAGTGAGGTTTTATTGTCAATTTACACTCTTTCACTTTACAAAACTCCTCTTACACACATATATAGTTATTAAATTATATTTATTATATTAATAATATTTTATGTTAAACATTAATTATGTAATGGATATGAATATTATATGTATATGTATATGTGATTTTTGTGATTTAATTTGGTAAATATTTTCTTTTCATTTGTGGAATATATTCCTTTTTTAAGTGTACGATGTGGGCAGATCCTACTGCATAATAATTAAACCTACCAACATCAACATCATTGCTTTGGTGATTCATTTCATAAATCAGATGTTGATTCTTTCTGTAATCAAATATAAAATAGTCTATAAAATATGTCACCACCATGCAAGCTACAAACCCCTTTGCAATGGGTGTAGGGAATGTAAATCCAACAACTATCATGAAATCATATAATGTGTATGATATTGGCAATTTGATGTGTAATATCACATGAAATGCCATGTCATTGGGCCTATCATCATCACTACCCAACTGAATTTGGAAGCTTTATCATAATTTTTATAGGTGTTAGTATATTGGCATCATAGATGCACAAAAGTTATAATATAAACTTTGGAACTTTTTTTTTATCTCCATATAATGGGAATTACAATGCTGGTTTGAGTTGTACATCAAACATGGAGTCTTCTCATAATCAAATTAGTGCCATATTGTCCTTGATGACCCTTCATGATAGCAATCATTCAATCAAGAACCAACCACCTTAGAAGTTGTGTACCTCTTTCTGATGGATGCAAGCCATGTAAATTAAAGTGTTGCCTTAAATTCCTACATTATTATAAAATCCTAAACAATGACTCAAAGTGCAACAAACACAAATGTTCTTTATCATGAAATCTTGATGACACATTTAACACAAAAGTTTGGAGTGTTTACAACTTCAATCTTGATATTTATTGTATGTACCCATCTCCACTTTAATTTTTTATCCAAATCCCAAACCTAAAATTCCAAATAACTCTTGGTTTCTTTTAATTTTTATAGCACCATTGTAATGATAATAATTTATCCCTTGTAATCACCAAGATAAAACCCAATCACCTATACTTGGCCTGACCCCAACATGTTGGCATCTTCAACCAACTGATACAGATTGATATTAAGGGAGTTAATATTTTGACATATATATAGGACCTATCAATCTATCCATCTGCCTGTGTATCTATCTAGGACTTATCTAGTTGCCTATATATCTATATGAGAAATATAGTAAATAATCTATTTAAAAGTATATAAATGTTTACTTTTGCTACCACTATCCATGACTTGCAGAGATATATAGGGAGAGATATAAAGGGCACTATTATATACTAATATTTGAATAATAAACATTTTATATATTATAAACTTATATTGTCTTAAATAATATTTATTTTAATACTATAAAAGGTTATATAATATATATGTCAATATATTCTATAAATAAATATTATTATATTATATATTTTAATATATTATAAACTAATGGTCTTTAAACATGTGAATGTGGATGAAGGAGAAGTCAATGGTGACTAAGGATTAACAGGCGAAGGCATCGAGTAAAAGATAGGCAAAAACATCAAGTAAAAGGCAGGTGAGGGAAGTGAAAGATGAGAAAACACAAACAAAGACAATAGTTAGAGGATTCACAATAATAATGGAGGAAGGAGATGGGAAGATTGAGGCATATGAGCAGAACCTAAGGGAAGGTCAGGAGGGTGCTACTAAGTTTGATAGTGTAGATCATGGTGAAGAGCTAAGTGGGAGAGATTTTATGGTTAGGCACGGCCTAGGTAGGGCAAAGAAATATTTGAAAAAAGTCCAAGATAAATCCTATTTTTCATTCCATAGTTCAAAATAGGCAGAGATCCTTATGAGGAGTTTGATTAATTTTTACAACTAGAGCTTTTAGATGAAGATAGGGGTTGGTATAGTGGAGGCACCTCTCCTAGGAAGTGGGTGCATGAAACAATTGAAAGCTTGGCTATGGTTATGCTAAGGCTCTAGTGTACTCTAGTTACATGAATGTTTCTAATCCCTTTCATTCATATGGAGCTTTCTGTAAAGAAAATATTCTCAAGGCTCAGCTTGGTTTAAACCCTATTCTCATTTCTAGATGTTAGATCTCTTTAGAAGAGATAGTGGTAGAAGTCTAAGAAGTAGAGGGTGGATCTAAGGGGATTTTAGAAGCTAAATGATCTAAAAAATGAGCCCAAAAAATGGCTTGTCTAGATGATGTTCCCTTGATTTTCTTTGAAATTCCCCCTATTTTAGAGATTTCAGAGGTAGAGCTTTCAGAGGTGGGTTTGGATAGGGGGAGGAAGTATTTGATTGACAAATGTATAGGGAGGAGGCCTTCTTGGGAAGTGTTTTTACAATGGTCAAAATGTACCTTGCCCTCAATAAAAAATCCTTCTCTTTCAATTCTATCTAATGGTTTTTTTCTACTGTTTCAATCTTTTGAAGATAAAGATTTTGTGTGGTCGAATGGACCATAGTTTATTGGCAAATAGGGTTTTTTGGTGTCTTTGTGCCCATTTTTTTAATACAATAGCAATAATTATATCTAAATCTCTAATTTAGGTAATATTTTATAATCTTCCTTTAGCTTTACGTGACCCTGGTCTTTTTAATCAACTGGTTAGTAAGATGGGAATCTTTGTTAAAATTGATGAATCTAGTAAAGCGAATCTGAGCTTTATTAGGGTGTGTGTATTGGTTGATTTATCCAAATGTATACATCATTCTATTTAGATTTATTCCTCTTTCAAAGTTTGGACTCAATTTGTTAATTTTGAAGTACTTATTTTTAGGTGTTTTAATTGTAATCAAGCTGAACATAAGATTGATTCTTGCCCTGATAGAGGTTTAAAAGAATCATGTGTAATGCTTTTGAAGAAATGGGTTAGAAAGATTGGATGCCTAAATCGAGTATTGGTTCATAGTTTTTTGGCCTTAAAAAAAACTCTTCTTTTGAACATCCTACTCTGATAGTTTAGGTAGTTCAGCTCATTCTTCAAGAGGGTGAGGTTCTTGCATCAGTAGAAGGTATGTTCATAGGGGAGAAAGGGAAACCTTCTATTCCCATTCTATAAGAGGAAGAGAATATTAAATCTATTGATTCAAAGGGTTTTGCCAAATATTCATAGCATAAGGAAGTTTAGAATGAGGAAGAGGAAGGTTGGGAGGAAGAAGGTGAAAAGCTGGTTAGTAGGGCATGTCTGTCTATTGCTCAACATCTGTGTGCTCTAAAGTCTCCCAACTACGTCAAGAAAGGGAAAAGAGGTAGGAAAATGAAATGAAAAAGACCACAAATTGATGCTAATAATTTCATCAATGGCATTACTCAATGGACGATGGAATCATTGCTCTCTAGTAGAGGTAGGCGTATGCAAGCAACAATACTTTAAGTTTTAGTCTGGTTTGTCATGTTTTTTAATATCTAATAATTAGTTACTAAACTAATTTTATAGTTGATTTGGTTTTTAGTTTCAGGTTAGGTTTCAATTTTATAGTTTTGGATTTTATCCAAATTGATAGGGCTCTGTAACTTTTTGTATTTCCTCTTTAAAAATTGGTTTCACCTTTTTGGGAGACTGGGCTTCTTGTTGTGCCCCAAAATCAGTTTTAGCTCTAGTCAAAAGTTGGAATCGAGCGAAAAATAAATAAACTATAAACTAATATAATAAATGGTAAATATTATAAATATAATATACATTTATTTGATATATCATTATTATTATACTATAAATAAGTAAATATAAGATAATTATATTATTTATTAAAAATAATAAATATATATATAATTTAATATACAATATAGACATATATATATATATATATATATTGTAAAGTATATTTATAACTATATATAATATTGTATTTAAATAATATATTATATAAAAAACAAAACAAACCATAACCTATTTAAAATAATAATTGTAATATATAATATACCACACAAACACACACACACACACACACACACAAGTAATTTTGAAACCAAAATGGACACATGTCCTATGTAGTGACCAATTGTCTAACTATGTGGTGTGCTATTGGCATGGTGAATAATTTGTGAATAGGGGATAAAACTAAGGCCAAAACAAATCATCCATCATCTTCTTTCCAAAGTTTTCTAGTGTAGGTTATTGGATGACAAATTTCATACAATAGTTAATGTGATGGTAATTATGAAAAATCCATTGTATATAGCATATCTTATAAGTATGTGTTTTGAGATTTGATGTATAAATTTCTAAAGTTTTACATTTTTTGTCTGTGTTGATGCTAACTATTTGTTTATGGTGTTCTATTTGTTTATGGTGTTCATGCAGTCATTTTTGGATTATAGTGAGAATTTTTTGGCACACTTTTATTTCTACAGAGCTTAAATTAAGAATTCAAGGAGGTGGGGGTCATTTTGGAGAAGGAAAATTTTAGGGAGTATTTTGTGATCCAAAGATGAATATATCTATTAGACTAATATTAAACTCAATTATTTTGGTGTTTAATAGATAATGTCATAATGAGAAGTCTACTACAGACAATTAAATGAAATTAAGGGAGGATTATACAATAGGTCATAAGAAAGTGGTGAATGGAAATATGCTAGAAAACTGTAATTATTTAAATGCCCTTATGGACATTTTATTCAAAAAAATAAGTCCATGTTCTTCCAAGTCCTCTTGAGATAGTGTAGGGTAACATTAAAAATTGACTTACTTTTGTTCCCTTTTATGATGTTTTATCTAGTGATTTTTGAACATGTATCAATGTATTTGGAAGGAGTTATCTTGGTTGAAATAGAAAACCTTTTTATATGCCTATTATTATGAATTCCTTTTACTAAGTAAACTAGTTTAAATTTGTGCTTTTTGGCAAGTTTTCCAGAATATTGTCTATTATTGATTTTTTTGGAGCTGGTGAGGCTTAAGGTTCAAAATCAGCTTTAGAGACATTATTTGATAGATGATACACATTTGTCCCCATAGGTATGCCATTCAACTATAAAATCTCAAAGAGTATCACCTTTACTTACCCTGTAATAGGGTTTGCCCATGATTTATGAATCATTATATACAACATATTTTTTGACAAGCTCATCCATCATTTGTTTATTTAGCTTCTAACATAATCACTTAGTTAAAATATGGCCCAAACTAATATGTATTATGTTAAAATAGAAATATTACCATATCACCTTTGCATATAATTCAGTATGATACTATACATCACACAAAGTTTAATGATAGTAACATGTTGAAAGGGGAAGCATGGAAGTAGGCAGAAGGCATTGGCGTGATCCAAGAACATGTCTCCTAATGCCCAGTACACAACATACATAAAAGGTAGAGTGACCATGAAAATATATAACATTGCTAGAAAGTACACTCTTTTAAATCTCCATGGCTTCCACATGGTGTGTTATCTACAAATGCATAAAAGTCATTTAAGCAAAGCCAACCAGTGACTATATGTTCTTTACTACCACCTGGCCATCAAAACTATAGATACCACCTCCCTACACCCTGTAAACACGTGTCATCAAATGAGGGGTTGAAAAAAGTATGTTTTTCAGCATAATAAAATGGATGAGACCTATTTTGATATGATGAGAATGGCATCAAAAATATATGGAGATGAATCTAAGGTTTGTTTCCCCAATAGAAATGCCTCTGACATAACTGATTTAATTAAATTATTTTAAAATACAAAAATATAAAGGGGCATGTAAAATTTAGAGACATATTTTAAATATTAATATATTTGATCATAGTTATGAGGATCTAATAGTGAAAGTACACATCTAGAATTAGGTTAGAGTTGACTCAAAAATATTATGTTAAATTGAGAATGTTGTCTAGATTGTACATGCGCTTTGGATAGTGTTTGGATTGTATGAACACTTTGGAGAAAACAAACATGTTTAATGTTTTTTTGATGTGTGTTATTTTTATCTCATTATTAGAAAGCCTTGCTAAATATATTGTGCCTTTGCTTTGATCACCTACAAAATATTTTTTTTTATTGTCCTAATTGGGTTGAAATACTTGAAAAGCATAAGGAAAACAAAATATGTGTTGGGCCCTACATTGTACTAGAGAATATTCAAACTATCTTGATATTCATCAAGGCCCTCAATGGAAATGATATTGAAAACAACACACCTCAATAATTATAATAATTAAAGCACACAAAATAGTGTTGTGCAATATCTCTAATATCAATTTGAGTGTTTTAAGGAATGTTCTAATGAGTTTTCGCTCTTGATTTTATTTAGATGCTTCTTGAATACTTGTGTATTTATAGACAAATTAAATTCAAATTAGGTCCTTATTGGCATTTAAATTAGCTTCAAATAGTTAGAAATTAAAAAAGGTGTGAACAAAATATTAAGATACTTAAACCAATATGGGTCACTCAAAAGATGTTTGAAGTGTACATATGTTCCAGACATGTCTCATTAGCATATATATGCTTCAGAAAAAGAGGTCCAATCAAGTGGGGACTCAAAGGAGAGAGAAAGGGGAATTGGAGGGGAATGAGAGAGATTAAGGACCATAAAAAATTGACAAAATATTTTAATAACACCTAATTTAGATCAATAATTGAGAAGCACACAAGTTTACTAAAATTACACAATTTAATGACTAATAAATACCAGGGGTATTTTCAGTTGTTTACACTATAATGAACCTAGATTTTTTTGGCAAAACATGGACTCACCCAATCAACCTAACCTTTATCAACCCTCTAAATTATTAGTTTTGATGAAGAAAAAGGGTTTTGGGAAAATTTAGTTGAAAAATAATGTTGTTTTAGATCACTTTATGATTTATTTTATGAAATATATATATATATATATATAATAATATATTAAAATTCTTTATTTAGATGACTCTAGCTAATTATAATTAAGTTTAATGGACTTATTTTTAGGAGAAATAAATTAATATAACTTTAGTTGTTAATTTATTAATTAATATTATGACCAAAAATCATAAACAATAAATGCTCATCTTCTGAAGTGATGGGTCCTCCTTTAATTGTTTAATAATGTGTTTTTAATTATGACTCAAGCCTAAACCCTCATTCTTAATTAAATTGTGAGTATGCAGTCTTTATAGCCTTTCTCAATTAAAATTTATAATAATGATTTTCTAAAGTAATTTTTTTGATGGATTTTATATGGATGGATTGCTTGATTTTTTTCAAGTGCTCTACCAATACCAATTTCCCCATTTTCTCTAATTGAATATATATAACATATTCCTTGATCCTAAACCTGACATACCTACAAATGTGATAATCTATTATTAAGTACTCTCATGAACTCTATTTTAGTTTGATTTTAGTTACTACAATTATTTCATGTTGTCATAAACACAAATCTTAGTTTTGATTATTGTGTTTGCTTAGTTCTGACCTCCAAAGGCCTCACTTGGTTTCCTAATATTTTAATTTGATTTCTTTCCAAAAAACATTCTTCTTGCCTCAATTGGGTATCAATATTTGAAAATATAAAGAAATCAAATTATGTTTTGGAGCTTATATTAATCTATATAATAACTTAACTATCTTGATATTTGTCAGGACCCTGAATAGTAAGAATATTGAAAACATAAAACCTTTATGACCAGAGAAGTTCCAATAACATGTAAATGGATGTATTGTGATGTGTATCTAAACATAAACTTGTGTGATTCAATCAATGATCTCAAATGATTACTCAATTTACTCTAAAATTCTTTCAAGTACTCAAAATATTCATATGAATGATAGACACATATTTTATATTTATATGAAATATAATACTTATATATTTATAGACAAATTGAATTCAAATTATAAACATATTGGCACATAAACTGAATTCAAAAGGTCACAAGACAAAAATAAATGTGGGACAAATAAATTAAGTGCAATCTAGCTACAAGGGGCTATATAAAGTTTTGAGAATCATTCCAAAAATTTGGACAATATCCAAGACTACTTGAATTTATGGAAAAGGAGTTGAAAACAACAATAAATCATAGGTGAGAGAATATCATAGATAAAAAGGGTTGGGAGATGGGTCAAAGACCACCAAAAATTGACAAAACATGCAAATAACAACTAATTTTGGCCAATAGTTGATAAGTATACAAAAATATTAAAATCATATAATTTATCGACTAATAAGATCATTGGGACCATTTTTAGGTGTCTAATTTTTTCTCCACTTTGATTTGTATATTTACTTGCATATCAAAGTAAAAAAAGACACATGGATACAAAATTTTGTGTGCTTAGAGCTCTTAAACCAAAATCCATGTGCCCAAGAATCTATAAAAACATTATTTTCCTACACACTCATGGGTGAATACAAAATAACAACAACTTACCAAATTTTAAAATAATCTACCTTATTCTAGAATAAACATTGTGGAATTAAGAATCCTATTAGATTCAAACATCTACACTTGTGTAAAGTCTCATAGGGAATTATGAGTATGATTATTACTATTAAAACCATTAATAAAATTGAATTGTGTCATGAGTATTTCCCCTTATATGACTATCTAAAGAAATATAAGTACATCATATATAGGATACATTGAATAAAATAAGTGTTACTTGAATTTATACATAGTGATACACATGCATCAATAACAAGTATATGAATATGATGAGTGGGATATATGCCCCCTTTTTAAAAATTGGGATGAACTTGTAAAACTCACAAGGAGTTATTTTACCTTATTTTTATTTTGTGGACCTAAAAAAGTATGAAACTTTAAACTATTTAGATTATATGAAATATAGTAATAATACACAAATCTGAATGTAAAAGGTAGAATATGATTAAATAATTACACTTGCTATAAATATAAATGATCTAAGGGAATAAGATACTTAGTGTCTTTATATTTTGTGCATATCTGAGTCTGAATGCTTGAAGGATTGAAAAATATAACAAGAGTCGCTTAGATCAAGAATTAGGTTTTTGTATGCACATGGACAAAATTATCAATATATGGACACTAACATTTGGTACAAGTGTCTGAGATTTTTGATTTTTCCCTATCAAGTTGTACCTCACTATTTTGGTACTAGGTGTTGCATTTGATTGAAATATGTATGCCTGTGAAATATCAAGTCATCTCTATGTGCACAAATCTAGAAACATGACTCCTATTTGAAAACTTACTTCCATTTTCAACACTAGGTTTAGGCATATAAAAGGTGAATGCTAGTGAGTTGAGTTGACCTCAACCACTCCCCAATGGATAATTGAGCACTGCCAATATATCTAATACTCTAAAGAGGGAATTTAAATTGCAGGTAGTTCTCCCTATTTAGTGTATGTATGTAATGGTGCTCCTTTAATTAATGCAACCTATAATATATATTTTGACACTTAGGAAATGAAAAATTTTACTTATCTTGAATGCTTCATAATTTAGATAGACATTCTCCTTATAAATGATTTCTAAATTAGGAATTTTTAGGCAATCCCTTTGAATGTGTTTAAGTGTATAGATGTATCCTTGAAGAATGTTAGATGATGCTAAATAATGAAATAGTATTATACCTAATGTGTATTTTTTATGGGAATATTTGGGTACCTTTTCATGCCTCATTATGAAAAATGCACAAGCCAATCCTAAAGAAGCTTTTAATTTTAAAAATAACCATTACTTAGCATGAGGATGAGTCCATCAGAGTTGGACACATACATAATTATACAAGCGTCTGAGTCTGTCAAACTTATGTGAAATATATGAATATTTATCTAATGATATGGAGATAATATGAGTATGATAATGAACATATTAGGCACAAATTATGGAATTCCTATAGGTGATTGATAGAAAATCAAGAAGGTCCATCTTATAGAAATCATGTAGAAGTGAGAGAAGGATGTGTAAGAGCCATATGTGTAGCACAATTAATTTAAGGTTAAATTAAGTCAAGACTAACATTTCCAATTATCTAATATTAGATTTAGTGTTTAAAAATTCCCCCTTTTTCTAGCATTGAAATTATATATAATGCTAGAGTAAAATGATAAAGAGGCATACTTGAGTGTGTACAACATAATTTGTCTTTGGGATAAGGCTCTAAATGTTAAACTTGATCCAAGATAGAAGGAACTACATTCATCTCATGGACCCATTGTCTCCCTAATATAATATAATATTTTAGGTCATTATATGCGACTTTTAAAACTGTTGCTATCGTTTGAGGGCCCAATGTGATATGTAGCATAGTTTTTCGATTCCTTAAATATTTATTATAAAATGGTTAAGAATCTTCACATTAACACCAATTATATTAAAAAATGAAATATTAAAAATGTTAATACATGATCCATTATCCACCAAAACTTGCTTGACAATATTGTTTTGTATTTTAACTTTAATATATAATGGTTTATGTTGATCTATAATGTGCTTAGGAGGTAAATACTCTTTTAAAAATGAGATGATTTATTCCATCCATCATAGTGTACTGAGAATAGAATCCATGTAAGGTGGTCCACATCATTTGTTAAATTTGTATCATGAAATGTTGCATTTTATATACCTTTGTAAATGGACATTATCTAAAGTAATTCTAATAGAGAATTTTGTTAGGAATAAAAGATCTGATACTACATGATAATATCAATAAGTTATATACTATAGTGAAAGTAAATAATGCAGAAAATAAGCTACAAAAAACAAGAGACAAAAGGGAAATAGATTACATAGAGATTATGTGGAAAACTCTTACAAACAAGTAAGGGAAAAAACCACAAGCAAAATGGTAGCTTGCAAACATCATATTAATCATAACTCTCTTATACAATAACTCCTCAAACAAATCCTTCAATGCTAACAACCAAGCACTCAATGCTTACACCTGAAGCATTCAGGCTGTGAACCAAGCATAATAATGCCTTTAGGATCCAACCTCCAAAAATGCAAGCATGAGCTTGCATGGATCCTCTAACATGATGAATTACAATAGAGAGCGCATGCATATTTATGCATTTAAAATGAGAGAGAGAGAGAGAGAGAGAGAGAGAGAGAGAGAGAGAGAGAGAGAGAGAGAGAGAGAGAGAGAGAGAGAGAGAGAGAGAGAGAGAGAGAGAGAGAGAGAGAGAGAGAGAGAGAGAGAGTAACACCATTTGACCCCAAAAAATTCACCACATTCCATGTGGGTACTAGTGATCAATAATAAAATGTCTATTTTCATGTATAAGGGTCAATAAAGTGGACCATCCACTTTAGATAAGATCCAAGCCACTTCCATGTGACTCCAAACATTGTCTCTCACTCCACATGTGAGGACAATCAGAAATAGGAAACTCTTATCTTCTTTTTCCATGTGCACACCAAAGTAAAAAAGGTGTTGAAATCACCTTTTGATATTCTCCACACATGTGAACCATTGGGTCCCTTAGAAATTTGACCTATACCTAACTCTTTGTATTTTTCACCACATGACAAACCCACATGACTACTAGGGATAAAATCCATGTGCCTTGGTGGAGTGTTACACCTCACTCCCATGACATCAACCTGATAACACTTGGGATAAGCTCTATGGGCCTTGCCACATCACCAATCAGCCACATCACTAACCATCCACATCACCAACATGCCACATCACAATGTATAATGGCAATGAATAGTGACTATCAATAATTACTCATGAATAGTGACTATGAATAGTGAATTCACACCTAACATACTCTCACTTGAAGTTAATATACACAAGATTTTACCACACCTAAATATTTTACAACTAACTATCCATCTATGCCCACTGCCACCCTAACACAAACCTAGTAAAAGTTATCTTGAAATACTAATTTTTTTGCCCAGATTGGCTTTGTCAAAATCTACTCCTCCATAGCAGATTGTAACACCTGAAGTGACTCTTCACTTCTTCATAGACCAATCTTCCAATCAGGATTTTTACATGAACCACTCACAACTCTCATGGGAATCAAGTTTAGTGCTCAGCATGAAATCATGAGGCTTCTTACTCCTGATGAATCTAATAAAAAAGACACAGCATGTCTTCTCCTCTACTATAAGATGCTCCTAGGAAGACAAATTAACAATGCAAGAAGTGGGGTATTATAATTGTCTTCTTATGACCTTAATCCTCCCTATGATTACATATTGGCTCACATGTATACTACCAACCTAGGTGATCCTCTTTGAAACATTTCCACTTCCATAAACACCCTCTCACTTTGCATATACATTATTGCACATCCCTAGCCTTTTTGCTCACCAAAAAACCCTTATGATGCCTCCCGAAGCCCTTCTAGATCCCTGTTGACCATCCATGATGGGAAGTTGACTTAGTCCATGGCTTGTGGGGGGAACCCATGGCCTAGGACACACAATACACCCCTAAGCTATAGCCTAGGCCATAACTTGAACAGAATATGTGTTTTTGGGATTCTAATAAATAAAAATGACTAGTTTTGGGGCTTGTTAGCTTTTGGGTACCCTATATCACTCATTTTCATTCCTCTTCCTCAATATTATTCACTCTCTTGGATATCATACCTTATTGGATCCCTATTTATTCATTCTTGGTAGTCTTTAGCTAGATTGGTGATAGGGGATTTCATGCATTGCTACACATTGACTTGGAGACTCCATTGCTGCTTCTAGATTGTTCTTACTCCCTTATGAATGGTTCTTGGCCTCTAAAATTTTCATTGTAATTGATTTATGCACCTAGCTTGGGCTCATATCCTCATGCAGTTCTCACTTCACCTCCTCTTTACTATTTAGACATTGGTTTGGATCTAGCTCTACATTGTAGCCCTTATCTTCCTCCTTTACCATCTCAAACTTAGATTCCTAGTTCGTAGAGTACTTGCACATTTATTTGAGATTGATTTGAGGTAACTTTGTTATGCAAAGTGAAACTCAATTTTTGTAGAGTAGTATATATTCCAAGTTTACTATTTACATGCTAGTTTAGCTTGTTTTGGATATGTTATTATGTTCAATTAGTTTAATTGGTCTAGTTAAAATGACATTCCCTTAGTTATTCACATGTTAGAGATAGTTTGGTTTGAATAGAGTCATTAGCTTATGTTTTTAAAGGTGTATCATATCTCTCTCTCTCTATTGCTTTTGAAAATGTCATTTTCCTTCCAAAATTATCTTTTAATTAATAGAGTTGCATGATTTTGAAACACATTTCTTGCTTGGTAATGATTTTTAATTAAATTCGCCTACTTTATTGTTATCTAAGCATTAAATATTAATCCCCCTATATCATTTTACTATGGTTATACCTATTAGAGATGCCTACATCCTTTGTGTATTTGATCGTGTTAGCCCTAACCTGGTTTACAAGTATGTTTATAATTTAGTACAAGCTAAAAAACATGATAGCCTCTATAGATCTCAAGCAACCTATAGCATCCTTGAACGTCTTATCCTTCTAGGTGTTTGCTTAATTACCTTGTGTACCCCCTGCCAAACCTTAGTGGCTATGTTCATATTATTGGAGCTACATTCTAGCATGCCTGGTGGGATCTCACGTATGGTTTCACTTTAGTTATAACTTGTTTGGAGGTCTCTTAGTCAATTCCCCTTTGTTAGCCGTAAGGTTTTGATTTTAGTTACATTTTGGATCTCACTCTAGTTATTTTATCCTTCTTTGGTTTTGTATCCATCTCCCCACTAGGTTCCCAATAGTTTGTCTTTTTGTTATTTTCCTAATTGCTCTTACTCCACTGCCTCCATGGTCAGTCTCCCACCTATGGGATGATATTTTTGATGTGTTTAGGGTCTTGAACTTGAGTTCACTCATGAAAATGATACAATATAAATGGAATGACATAAAACCCCTTAAGTATCTGACAAGACCTTGCCTCAAGACCAAGGCCTGTAAATATCCCACAGAAAACCAGATTGGCAAGTTTATAACCAATGGACTTGATCACCTTTCCACTAGTCTAATCTTTTCTTGTTTGAGAATGAATCCCCTTAGCCTAAAACCATTTTTAATTCACATATTTAGGGTGAAGATGACCTCCTTTCATGATTGAGGCTTGATGAGCTATGTGTAATCATTGACGATTACCACAAGTGGCTTTATGAGAATGAAGAGCACCATCATCCTCCTAGGAGTAGGAGACATGCTTCCTCTAAAGATATAAATCACACTTTATCTGATTTTAATGCCTTAACTATTTCTCACCTAAGTTCCCCTCCTCTTTCTTAGTGAGAGACTTTGTGGCGAGAACCCCCTTATGTCCATGTTGAGAGACACAAGTACTCTAACTCAATGAGGTATCCACCTCTCATGGAGTACTCTAACTAAATGAGGTGAGTGTGATGATTTAGACTAATATTTATGGACTATAGACCCATGGGATGCTTATCCCAAACATTAGTGCCCTTGTGTAGACCCTCATCTTCTGACACATCACCAACACCATGGAGACTTGCATCAGCATGATCATTTATATGGGTATGCCACATCATTTCATCATCCCCATAAGACATGAAACCTATCCTATAGTCATTCTCCACCCTATGATTGGTAAGGTATCCATTATGAGTGTCTCCCATGTCAAGGGCCACCTTAGCATCATTCCTTTCATGATCATGGTTATGATGAGTCCTAATGGCATAGGTAGCATCATGAACTCAATGAGCCTCTTGAAGGAGCTCATCACTAACCCAATATCAACCTTTACTTCAAAGATCTCCATAGGAATCCTCTAGCCCCCTAGGTGTGAGTTATTTCCCTTCCCACTCCAATCTCAGAACTGCCTAAGTTTAATGGGACTAAGGATTCTAGTCCCATGAAGCATATCATGACATTTATGATGGTGTGTATAGATTGGGAATATGATGAAGGTATGATGTTTAAGATCTTCACTCATTCCCTTTAAGCTAAAGCATTGGTGTGGTTCTAAAATTTGTTGTTAGATTCTTTTTCTAGATTCTAATTACTTTTGGATGACTTCCTCTAGTACTTTGATATCTATAGACCATTCAACCTCAACATCCAATCAATCGCATCCATGGTGCAAGCCAAGGGTGATTCAAACTTTAAATTCATGTGTAGGTGGCATTCATTCATCCATACATGCATGATAAGGTTCTCAAATGATCAACTCTATGATATGTTCACATGATCATTTAGGTAGGATGCTCACTTTGAGGTCTTTAAGTGTGAACCCACCTCTTATGATGAAGCTGATAATGAGTGTCTGAAGATTGCAGTATTTGAGGTACATGCAAGCATTCAACTTGTGTTGACTCAAAATTCATCCTCTTCACATGATCATAATTGAGATGTAATCAATGATGGAGTCATTGATTTTCTTATCAAGAATAAGGACAAGAAGGATAGAAATGAGGTCAATGCTCTATGAAATAGGCTAACTAAAAATAAGACCCCTAAAATGAGTAATTTAAGACCACAGATGACATATCCTTTTAAAGCCACAAGGTTTTGTAACTTCCATCGAATGAAGGGCCATGATGATAAGAATTGTGCTACCCAAAAGTCTAGTGCCAAGGCCTTACCGACCCCTTAGAGCTCTCCTCTTGTGGATCCCAACCACAAGTTGAATGTGTTCAAGGAGCCTCTACTTGACCAAAAACAGAAAAGAAGAACAAGAATAAATCGAAAGCTAAGGCCCATCACTTCTCTTCCTTATCTTCTACCTCTTCTAGTTCCTCTTCCCTAGCTAACCTAAGAGGGAAAGCCAAGTGTAAGAGTAGTAATATTATTTCTTTTATTGACATAGCCTCTACTAGGTATGAGTGTTTTATCAACACATGGTTAGGTTAGGCCACTGACCCTATTGGAGTTGTTAGTGGTGTGAGGCCTTCTACCCAGCCCATGTGAGTAGGGAACCCCAAAGTTAGATTTGAATTTTAACGTAACATCCCTCCTTGGGCTAGGCATTGGCCATACTCTATCATAAAGGAGCTATAAGGCCTCTTGATTAGGATCTCCATCTCAGACCTACTTTGCCTTTGCCCTAAGCAAGGGAGGCTCATATTTAAATAGCTTGGTATATCTCATGAGGATCTGTTATAGGATGATGTTGAGGTTTTATTCAACTTTGACATCTTTGATCACCCTCATCCCCCCATATTGTCTTTTTACCCTACCTCATTGCCAAACACCTCAATTATTGTAAAGAGGGATAGGTTCCTACTCTACATCGAGACTTTGATAAAAAATTATCATGTCAAGAGATGCATCATTGATAAGGGAGCCCCATTAAAAATTATGCATCTACATGTATTCAATGAGCTTGGGATTCATATAAAGAAGCTCTCTAATTCTCTCCATGACTATGTTTGTTTCAAAAATGACATAATTATGCTAGTGGGAAACATGAAGCTTTGGGTCAAGTTTGGACCCAAGATAGTCAGGGTCGAGTTTTGTATGTTAGACCTAGATCTATCATATAACATAATCCTTGGTCATCCCTAGACCACTGCCATGCAAGCCATCACATCAACAACATTTTTCATGGTCCAATTCATATATGAAGGTGAGGTTTATACCTTAGAGGTTAATCTAGATCCCTAAGCATTGATTTACGCTAAGACAAAGCCCTATGGAGAGGCTTTAGGCATCTCATCATGAGGTCTTATTGATCCACACAAGACCCCCACCTCTGAATCTTACTTTCTCAAGGGTGAATGTTGTGATCCAGCTAAGTATTGATCAACATTCACTCCTTCAACATCTGAAATATGTTCAAAAATACCCTTTCTTGCTCTTGGATGCTAGGTTGGCTCTTCCATTTTCAAATACCTATTTTATAATTTCTCCCCTAACATTGATATTCCCTTATCATCACACTTATCCCATCGAAGTATCAAATCTCTCAATTTATATCTCATAGAGACTGTTAGAGTCACCGAGTCTGATCTCGAGTGTTATTTCATCCATGTTATGATGTGTAACCTATTTAAGGAGAGAATGACATACATCAAGCTCATGTAAGCTTGTTGTGAGAAATGCAAACCTTTTGATCATCCAAGTTTGGATATTTTACTCTCTAATGGCCCAATTTTAGGCATGCCCATAGTGCATGGCATGCTAATTGAGCCTAAAGAGTTAGACCAACTACTCCCTCCTACTCTTGAGTGCTTTGAGGAAGGAAATGACATGGATATTTAAGGATCTATAGATGTCATCTTCAGCATCTATGCAAGGCCAAATACCATTAAGGTTAGTGTTAGCCTCGTTGAAAAGGAACAAGATGTTTTGGTTGCCTTTTTACATGAATTTTTGGATGTATTCATTTGGGAGATATACAGGGCATAGACCCTAATATCATCCTCCATAACCTCATTATAAATGATGAGGCCCATCCCATTCACCAAAAAAAATGACTAATGGTGGTCAAATCTCCTAATTATTCAAGGTCAAAATAAAAAGCTCATCTGAGTTGGTTTCATCATTATCATTGACTACTCATGGTGGGTTACCAACATCAACTCTATTCTCAAGAAGAAGGGGTTTTCACATCTACATTAACTTTCAAGATCTCATTTTAGCTTGCCTAAAGGACAAATTTCCCATTCCTTTGATCGACTAAATTATAGACTCCATGGCTATCTTTGAGATTATGTCCCTCATGGACATTTTCTCAAGGTACAAACAAATATGAATTACTCTTGAAGACCAACATAAGATGATATTCACTACCCCATATGATAATTTTTGTTATGCCATCATGCCTTTTATCTTGAAGAACATTGGGGCCATGTATCACAATGCCATGACCCATGTTTTTCATGACCTCATCCACAAGATCATGGAATGCTATGTTGACAACCTCTTCAACAAATCTTATAAGTAGGATGAGCATGTGAGAGACCTCATATCATCTTTGAGCATCTCAAGGAGTATCACATAAACCTTAACCCCAAGAAGTGTATTTTTGGTATTTTATATAAAAATTTCCTTGGATTCCTCATTTTGCATTAAGGTATCAAATTTTATCCTAAAAAGATAAAATTAATCCTTGAGAGACCTCCCCTATAAAACCTCATGCAATTACAATCTTTCTTTGAAAGACTCAACTTCCTTAGACATTTATTTGAGGAATATGTAAATAAATCCATACCCCTCACATGCCTATTATGAAAAAACACCCCATTATTATGGGCCCTTAAAATCTAGGTGTATTTTGATGAGTTAAATCACATGATTCACAACCCTCCCATCCTGATGGCACCTATCAAGGGTTACGATTTCATCTTGTACACCTATGACACTAATCTCTCCATCAAGGGAATGCTATGTCAAAAGTATGATATTGATAGAGAGAGGGATGTTTGCTACATCTATCATATTTTAGTTGGCCCTAAGATCAACTACTCTACCATCGAGAGGCAATGCATCAGCCTCATCTTTGCCATGAAGAAGTTGTGACATTACATGTTGGGCTAAACCACCAATGTAATTATCTAGTCTGATCCACTCTATTATTTGCTTAGTAAGATGCACCTAATAGGTAGAATAATAAGGTGGATCATGATTCTTTAGGATTTAAACCTCAACATCATTAACCAAAAGTCCACCATAGACTTAGCAATAGCTGAACAACTCATTGATTGCCCACTACCCAACCCAAGTGAGGAGTTGGTTGAAGATGCCTTCCCTGATGAGATGGTCTACTTAGTCGACCATATTGAGGTTTTTGAATATGTTTCATATTAGGACATCATTAACTACCTTGATACCCAAATTTACCTCATCTACACTCTTTTATGGGAACCCTTTTGGATCTACAAGCGCACCACTCACTACGTCATTATAGGTGGTGTCTTATTTAATAGAGGTATTGATGGCGTGTTAATGTAATTACTCACCCTTAAGGACACTTCTCTTGTGTCAAAGGAGTCTCACAAGAGTGTCTGTGGTGGCCACCTAGGAGGGTATGCCACTACTTGATGTATTATTCAAATGGTCTACTACAAGCCCACTTTTGTTAAGGATTTCATCTGATATGCCAAGATGTACAAGATTGCCAGTTTATTGGGATTCTAATAATGAATTTGGAAATAAGATGACTAAGAGGGGGTTGAATCAGTATTAAAAACTTTTCATTCAATTTTATTATGTATCAACCATTCTAACATGCATGTACATCTTAGCAATCATAAACATCACATCAGAAGAGCATGAAACACATGAACATATCATATACATGGGAAACCCTCTAGGGGAGTAAACACATTGATGAAGCAAATAAACTATAGTATTATAAGATAAACATTATTATTTAGTTGATCACCCACTCAACTTGGAGCACCAACCCCAATATTTCAATCACTAACTTGATAGAGTCTTTAGTTGAGCACTAACCCCTAATTTACCAAGCACCCACTTGGATTTATCAAGCACCAACTTACAAGGAGGAACCAACCCCATAGATGACTCAAAACCAAATCATCTACCTAATTATTTTATCACCTTCATAAACCCTTATTAATTCTACAATATATGATGATCTCCTCTTTTAGCTCTTCACTCTCTTCAATCCCTCTCAAACCGATCTTCAACCTTCTTCACTCAACTAACTCTCTTCATGGCTTGATAAGGTCTTCTGACTGTTATCCTCTTATGTAGAACTTATATTAGATAATCATAATACTTTTTTTATGGTTCAAATGGCCTTATTATTCTCTCAAATTATCTATATCATTCACTTATCTTCTTCTGCTCTCTCTCTGAGCATACCCAAAATAGGCCTAACTACCTTGCTTTTAGACAAGTCACTTGATCATATCCTTTTAGGTCATCTACATATTAAAATCAATTATTTCATCTATGAATAGGTATTTTCATATTAAAATAACATTCCTTAATCATGAATCAATCACTATAATAGTTTGGTCATACATCATTTAGCCCTTACTCCTCTTTTAGGCTTATGGAAACCTAATAGGTCTTCTTAACAATACATTACCCTTTGATATTTATTGAAGCATATACAAACACCTCATATAATTAAAAAAAGTATTAAAACACTAAAATAGACCTTATATGACTTTAATTTAGGTCTACACCACCTTTTAGGTCTAATTACCACTTGAACCCCCCTTAAATCATTGCTTATAAAAGATTTGTGCATATATAAAAATTATGTCTTGAACAACCAAGGCATATGCTCAATTTTAAAAAATAACCATGGCAAGAAATTAAATATTCAGATAGCTCATGACCTTAGGTTCATCAAAAACTTCATTTTATGCTTCAGCTCTGGGTAAATAGGCTCAAACACTTCTTTGCAAGATGTTCACTTAGAACTGTTAACTGACTCTAAAACATAGTCAAGGAAACACGAAAATATGACACATGATTAAATACATTCAAAATATTTTAATGCATGAAAAAGATCTTAAAACATATTTAGGTCAACCTCAATCAATTAGATCATGAGATCTAATGAAAACTATTAGTCTTACACAACAATGTTTTGACCTTCTCTCTCATCGACTCTACTCAGTCAGATAAGGTATTTTGGCTTCAATGTTTTAACCTCTTTCACTGACTTCAAAGATTTTGAAAAGTGTGGATAGATAAATTAATACCCAAACAACATTATCATTCATTTTAATTCATCACTCTTACATGAAACCTCATCAAGAAACATCTTCACACATTTGTCTAATTTTCTTATTGTTTGCATCAATAGGTCTATTAGTGACTGGCCAACTTGGATCACCAAATTTTCACACTTGAGATCTAGAACCTATCCAAAAATATTCATGAATATCAAATAAAAGCCTCAAACTTTGATCTTCATTCACTTGGAAACTTTGACTTGGTCAACTCTATCTGTTATAACAAATTTATGAAAGATAAGCACTTTCTTGTAGGGTCTTCTTACTCACCTGATAAACCAATTACTCCTAGAGATGCCTGGGAGAGCTGAATTCAACCTCCAATCACTTATCTAACCATATAAAATATTCTAAGGTCTTTAAAATAATATTTTCAACATTGGGTCATTGTTAGGGTTTTATAAGGGTTTAGACCATCTTCTAGTCTTAACGATCATTCATAAAATTTAGCTCCTCTTTCTAGGAACCAATGCTTGTAAATTTGAGCTAGAACCCTTCCTCATCTACCATGAAAAACTTAGGTTCTCATGTAGAAGCTACACATGCCAATGATCACTGAGAAAACCTTTTTATGTAGACCATTCTTTATTCTATTCATTCAAGAAACCTTGAAATACTTTTCAAACCTTTTCTTGCAAACCTTGATCTGAAAATTCATGCACATACTTAACATAACTTGACTCACCTTTGTCAATGTTCACCTACTCACTCATGTCATGGAAACTAATCCAGTTATCTCATTTGGCTACCATCTCTCTTCTTGTTTTCTAAGCTTTGACCTACAAGTCTTATTAGGCCTTGAATCTGACCTTATAGCCACTCTGTAGACTTCACCTTGAAAATATTATATGTTTTAATTTCTCTTGTGTGTTCTCAAGCAAACTCATACACTCACTCTTATTCACAACTTCAATAGAACCTATTTAGAGCTACTTACAAATATTTGAAGCTCAACTGTAACATATTTAGAGTTGTGTACATAGATCTTTAGATCTAAACTTTTAATCAATTGGGGGGACCTCAACACCTTAGATACAATCTCAAACAATCTCTCTCATGCTCAAATATTATCAGGTATTCTTCAGAGCATTTTCATCTTCATATCTCATTTAGGTCATCTTCAAAACTACTTACACATATCTTCAGAACACATAGATTCTTCTTCGGATCTCACACATATCATCATGCCACCTACAAATACCATCTCACAAGGTCTATACAAAGAATTACAAAATGATTTACACTTATTGTACTGACCTATACTAACTCATGCTATTTCTTAGTGATTACACTTAGATTGTAATTGAAACATTCTTCAAATAATATTGCCTCATCATAACAACAACACTCATTATGCTGGTAACATTAATTAATCATATACATACCTCAAGGCTCACTTGTATAAGCATTTTCACAAAAAACTTTGACATCAAATGACATTAGATTGACATTACTGAAAGAACCACACATCTTCATAAGAACCTTTGACATCAATGAGAACATTCAATATGCTCAATAATCTCTCCCTTA
This sequence comes from Torreya grandis, assembly GCA_037957365.1. Taxonomy (NCBI): domain Eukaryota; kingdom Viridiplantae; phylum Streptophyta; class Pinopsida; order Cupressales; family Taxaceae; genus Torreya; species Torreya grandis. The sequence goes on from JARHVA010000448.1 coordinate 1,821,410, forward strand.
ATCAATGACAATGTTCAACAATATCCCCCTTTGTCATTGATGACAAACATACTCAAAAAACTATGTCAACCACTCTTGATGGAAATCATCTCTTAGTCTTGGTTCTTGCCTTTTCTTTCTCTTTTTTGATTTTTCCCCTTTTCTCATCTTTTTTGATATTTATCCTTTTCTCATCTTTTCTAATATTTTAGAATTTTTTTTATCCTTCTCCCCCTTTGACATTAATGATAGGTCTTTCAAAACTATCAACTCTTTCAGAATGAACTCAGATAACAAAACTAGTTCAACACAAATCAAACTCAGTTAACAACTTGAATATCTCTCCCTTAAACTAAGCATTCACAATGTTTTTTTTAATATTAGACATCAAATATCATCTATAACTTCTGAAAATGTATGAATCTAAATTTGCTCACCTAAATTACCATCACTAATAATACTATTAGTTGATACTTCTTTTGCTCATCTCATTTGATTTTAATTAATCTTGCTAATTAATCACTCCTAGTCATTTATCTAATGTCCCCCTCTTAATTATTATTCATTCCTTTAACCTTATTCTATCCCACCAATTAATTAATTATCCTAAATCCCCATTATCTTAATCTAACCTCATTTATCTATTATTTGGGAATTATAAATTCCCATGGCTCACCTACCCACCTACTAGCCTACTCCTTTGGCTCTTCTACACCCCTAGTCACTAATCACCTACCTAATCCCTATCTAACCTCCCTCTAATCATCATTAATCTCTATGAAGGATTTTAGAACCATCCAAATCTAGAGTCTTCCAAGATAATCCTTAACCCTTGATCTCCTTCCCCCAACTTCAAATCTCCACCTTATATCTTTCCATCCTCTTTCTATTTAAACTAATCCTCTCTTCCATTGGATCCATCTTAGGAATCCATAGGCAATCCATGCCAAATCTATAATTTGGCATCCACCATCAACCATCTTTGATCAAGCAACATCATAGTGTCAAAATCTAAGTCTAAGATATATCAATCTAATCTCAATCTCTTTTTATTTTTAATCCTTTTGATCATGGTGTAGGACACGTAGATTTAGGATTCTAATGTTGTTTTGAATGATTCATTCATATAGTTGCATTGAATTCTAATGGCTCTAGAATTTAACTATATAGTTTGATGTTTGAGTGTTTAAATTGCATAGTTTAAATCATTAAGCTCAAAAATATCTCTACATAAAACATAATCTCTTCCTATGAGCTGATACTGTCTCTTAAATATATTGGATGGCATACAGTCTTCAAAAACTATGGCAACCACATATGATAACTATTCTCATAAATTTCTCAATTAGGTCACTCTCCCAGCTGATTCATCAAAATCTCAACAAAAAGAGTCTATGAAGTATATCAAACATAATAGTTAATTATTATTCATTCACCAATTAGATAGTGAACTCTCTCCTTAACCCCATGCATATCAAAATTAATTACTTTATTCACAAAGAACTCAGAGCTACCAAGCTCCCCCTTAGACCAAGCATATCTTCTTTCAAAGAACTAGGAACTCAAGATCACATACCTTTCTTGACATGGCTAAAGAAAAAAACAAAAAACAAAATGACTTGACCATACACATGGCTATCCCATACCTGATACCAATTATAGAAATAGGGACTCCCCCTTTATCTTCATAGATCAAGCTCAACTACTCATAACAAATAGATCTCAAAAGCTTACCTCTTTTATACCAATTGTCTACATTTTGTCTTTAGATAATTGATAACATCCTTAGATATTTCATCATGTTTCCTTCTTTGATTGCACCCTCATGCTTCTATTTATATAATAATGTCTCCATGAAGGTTAATGGAGGCACCCCTTTTTATAGGGCTCTAAAACAAGATAAACTTAGGAGATTCCCGGATCTCCATATCTTTAGAAGGTTGAGTATTTTTCAGCATCCTTCTAGACTTGATTGGCTCTATAGGCTTGACCTTTGACTTGGCATTTTCATCATCCATATTGTCATCCTTCTTATTTTGTTTGACTGATTTATCAACACATGTAAATAATAAGTGTTCTTGACATTCCTTTACTTCTAATTTATGTTCTATAGTAGCAAACATTCCACCTTGGTTTATGAGGTGATCATGACTTACCTTGTCATTCTTCTTCTTCTTAGCCAATTCTTCATTCTTACTATTTTAATCAACCATATGAGAACCAAGACATTTCTTATCTCCTAGCATGTGGCTTGAGAAACCACTATATGTACTCTGAGCTTTCATAGAATCTTCTTCTTTATATTTTTGCTCCATCTTTACCTTATCTATAGAGTCTGACTTCTTGATCCATTTCTTAGTGACATAAATATAAACCTTCTTGTCTTGATTGGATGACCTTCTTATTATGTTAGGATAGAATCTTACAATATGTCCTACATTATGACAACTGTAACACACCAAATTATACATACCATTTTCTTGATGATGATTGTGATCTCTCTTTAACCAATAGCTTCTCCTTCCATAATTCCATGCGTACTCATTCTTGGAGGGTCTTCTACATTCTCTTTCTCTATGACCAAACTGATTTCATGTAAAATAATAACCATTAAAAGAATTAGCATACCTTGCAGCATTGGGCTATCTAATAGGTCTTTTCATGTTGACCTTCTTGACTTCAACAATATTTTCCTTGATTTGAGATTCCTTCTTTTGATCTTTTTTGAATCCAAGGCCTGTCTTGTTACTTGTAAACTTTTGATTGCTCAAGATATCATTTAGAGCTTTAGTGCTCTTTTCAAACTTCACAAATCTCTTCACCTTGCTAGATGCTTGATCTAACTTTGATTTCAAAGTTTCTATTTTAGTTTCATATATGATGCAATCTTCCTCTTTATTCTTTAGGCTTGCTGCCACTATCTCTATCTAGGTTTAAAATTGTTGGATGATCTCTTCATACTCCTTGGAAGTGTTGGTCAATCTTTCTCAAGTAATCCAATCTATTCCTCATAGTCTTAAACTAATGTCTTCACTTTCTTATTATTACTTTTCACAAGCTTCAACTCTTCTAGGGCACTCATGAGATATGTTTCAAGATCCACTTTAGTTTCTTCATTGTCATATTATTCTTATTAATCTAATTCTACATTAGTCATAAGACCTTTCCCATTTGAACAACCCTCATTATCTGATTCTATGCCTATGAACATGGTTTCATTATTGTCATGTTTAGATTTATTTATGTCATCATCACTATCAGATGTGTCTGAATCACTTAAATATGATGAACTATCTTCTTTGGTATAGAATATCTTCTTATTCTAGAATGGCCTCTTCTCATCTTCATAATTTTTGAAACTCTTCTTGCTCTTGTTAGACTTATAGAATTTCTTGTCTATATTATCATCTTCAATCTTCTACTTATGAGGACACTTATCTACAAAATGTCTAATTTTTCCATAGTTGAAACACTTGAAAGGCAACTTACCTTCATACTTACCTTAACCTATTCTTAGATTTCTAATAAACATGCCAATCAATTCATCATCATCAATATCTGAACATACCTCATCTTTATCCTTCTTAGTCTTTGACTTATTTTCAACTTTAAAGCTGCTTCTTTTTTAAGAGGTCTTCCTTAATTCTTTCTCATTTGATATGTAGTTAAGATGCCATGAAGCCTATCCATCTCTAGCTTGTCCAAATCTTGCATCTCTTCTACTGTAGACACCATAGAGTCAAACTTAGGAGTTAGTGATCTCAATACCTTTTGAACAACACTAGACTCTTTCACTTCTCCCAATATTCTTATGATATTGACAAATCCTTCGTGTTTCCTTCATAGATGGTCTTCAATTTGTCCCATATATATTTTTTTGAAACACAATGCATTAATTTTACTAGATCTACCTCTGATAGCCCACACAAAATGGAATTTATTGCCTTGGAGTTATTTTCACTAGCCTTCTTACCTGTTGCATCTATTGGTGGAATTGGGGGTGTAATATATCCATCCATAACTGATTGCCAAATATCATATCCTTGTGACATCAGATATATATTAATTATGACATTCCAAAAGGCATAGTTAGATCTATTGAATAATGAAGCCTTACTTGTAGAGAAACCACCTTGATCTTGTTGACTAGTCATCCTCACTTCTTAGGATCTTCTTTAGGATGTCAAGCTTGTTCTAAAGGACCTACTCTGATACCAATTATTAGAAACAAGATGATTGAGTAAGGGGGTGAATAAGTCTTTAAAAATTTACATTAAATTTCACTATGTATGAACCATTATAAGATGCATGTACATCTTATAAATCATAAGAGCATGAAACACATGAACACAACATATACATGTGAAACCCTATAAGGGTAGAAAACCCACTAATGAAGTAAAAGGACTATAGTTTTATAAGAAAAAAATCAATATTCAAATGAGCACCAACCCAAATCTATCAAGCATTAACTTGACAGAGTCTTTAGCTAAGCACCAACCTATTAAGGAGCACCAACTCCTAATTTACCAAGCACCCACTTGGATTTAGTAAGCACCAACTTGCAAGGAGGTAACAACCCCCTAGATGACTCAACACCAACTTAGCCACTTGATTTTTTTATCACCTTTAGAAACCCTTGTCACTTATAAAATAGATCATGATCTTTTATTTTATCTCTTTGCTCTCTTTAGTCCCTCTCAAACTAATCTTCAGCCTTCTTCTCTCAACTAGCCCTCTTCATGGCTTGATTAGGTCTTCTAACCTTTATCCTCTTATGTATAACCTCTATTATATATTCATAAAACTTTTATTATGTTCCACATTACCTCATTTTTCTCTCAAATGATATATATCATTCACTTATCTTCTTATGCTCTTTCTCTCTCTAAGTACACCCAAAATAGGCCTAATTGCCTTGCTTTTATGCAAGTCACTTGATCATATCATTATAGGTTAGATACATGTCCAAATAAATTAGTTCACCCATGAATAGGTATTTTTATATTAAAATAACATGCCTTAATCATGAATCAATCACTACAATAGGTAAACCATACATCATTTATCCCTTACTCCTATTTTAGGCTTATGGAGACCTACTAGGTCTTCTTAACAATACATTACCCTTTGATATTTATTGAAGCATATACAAACATATAATATTGTAGGAATAAGTCATACACCACTCAAATATACCTTATCCAACTTTACTTTAGGTCCACACCACCTTTTAGGTCTAATTACCACTTGAACCCCTCTTCAAGTCACTACTTATAAAAGACATGTGCATATACAAAAACTCTATCTTAAAAAACTGAGGTATATGTTCAATTTTTCCAAATAAATATGTTAAAAAATTACATATTCAGAAACCTCATGACCTTAGGGTCATCAAAAACTTCATCTAATGCTTCAACTCTAGGTAAACAAGATCAAACACTTCTTTACAAGATGTTCACTCAGAATTGTCAACTAACTCCAAAACATAGTAAAAAAACATGAACATATGACACATGATTAAATACATTAAAAGGATTTAAATGAATTAACATGATCTTAAAACATCCCTGAAGCAACCTAAATCAATTATATCATGAGATTTAATGAAAACTATTGGTCTTATAGACCAATCTATTGATCGTCTCTCTCATAGACTCTACTCAGTCAGACAAGCCATTTCAGCTTCAATGTTTTAACTTATTTCATTGACTTCTAATATTTTGAAAAGTATTGATAGATAATTCAATAACCAAAAAACATTATCATGTATTTTAATGCATCACTCTTACATGAAACCTCATTAGGAAATATCTTCTCACATCTATCTGATTTTTGTACTATCTACACCACTAGGTTTATTAGTGAATGGGCAACTTGGATCACTAAATTTTCACACCTAAGATATATAACCTATCCATAAATATTCATAAACATCAACTACAAGTCTCATAATTTGATCTTCATTCACTTGGAAAGTTTGACTAGGTTAACTCTATCTGCTACAATAAATCTCTAAAAGATAAACACTTTTCTATAGGGTCTTCTCACTCACCTAAGAAACCAATCACACTTAGAGATGCTTGGGAGAGTTAAATTCAACCTCTAATCACTTTTTTGACCATAAAAAACCTTTTTTAGGTCTTTATAACAATATCTTCAACATCAAGTCCTTGTCAGGGTTTTATGAGGGTTTAGACCATCTTCCAGTCTTAATGATCATTCATAAAACTTAGATTCTCTTTCTAGAAACCAATGCTTGTAAATTTGATCTATAACCATTCCTCATATACCATGAACAACTTAAGATCTCATGTAGATTTTTCACATGCTAATGAGCACTAAGAAAATCTTCTTAGATAGACCATTCTTCATTCTATGCATTTGAGAAACCTTGAAATACATTTCAAGCCTTTTATTACAAACCCTGATATGAAACTTCATGCACATACTTAACATAACTTGAATCACATCTGTCAATGTTCACTTTCTTACTCATGTCATGAAAATTGATCCAATTATCTCATCTTGACACCATCTCTCTTCTTATTTGCTAAATTTTGACCTACAAGTCTTATTAGGCCTTAAATATGACCTTCCAGCCATTCTGTAGACTTCACCTTGAAACTCCCCTATGTTTCAATGTCTCTTGTGTATTCTAAATCAACCTCATACACTCACTCTTATTCAAAACTTCAACATAACTTATTTAGAGCTACTTACAGATCTTTAGAGCTGGACTATAGCATCTTTGGAGCTATGTACATAGATCTTTAAAGATGACCTTTTAATTAATTGGAGGGTCCTCAACACCTTAGATACAATATCAAAAAATCTCTCTCATGCTCAAATAATATCAAGTATTATTGTGAGAATTCTCTTTGAAGCATTTTCATCTTCATAGCTCATTTAGAGCATCTTTAAAACTGCTTACATAGATCTTTAGATCACACAAATTCTTCTTTATAGATCACACATATCATCATGCCACCTATAAATACCATCTCACAAAGTCAAGACAAAACATTAAAAGATGATTTACACTTGTTTTACTGACATGTACTCACTCATGTTTATTCTTAATAATTACACTCAAGTTATCATCAAAATATTGTTGAAATAGTATTGTCTCATCATAACAATAACACTCATTATGCTGGTAACAAAACTCATTCATATACATACCTCAAGGCCCACTTGTTTAAGAATTTTCACAAAAACCTTTGACATCAAATTACATTAAATTGACTTCAATGAAATAACTATGCATATTCATTATAACCTTTGACATCAATGATAACATTAAATATCAAATCTCAACACTCAAAGATAATGCTCAACAATCTCTCCCTTAATCAATGACAATGTTCAACAAATGACCTCGTGGGCCTCTTAAATTCTATCTTAGCCCCTTATCCATTATCAATATGGGGTCTTGAATTTATCAGTGAGTTTAAATTGGTCTCTTTTGATGGCAACCATTGGTTCATCACCACCACAAATTACTTCACCAAGTGGGTTGAGGCCATGCCCCTTAACGACATGAGTGGGAAGACCATCACCAAGTTTCTCCTGAACCAACTTATTTATAGGTCTAAGATCCCTATCATGATCATGGTTGATAATGACCTAGGCTTCTAAATCCTTGAGATGTGTGAGATCATCAAATATTTTAACTTCTAGCTCTATTTATCCTCCACCCATTACCTGCATGGTAATGGGCAGGTTGAATCTTCAAATAAAACATTAAAGAAGATGCTCCTTCATAACATTGCCTAGTCTAGGTATAACATATCATGCTCTATCTAAACCTTTGATCCTACTAGACAAGTTTCCATATGACCATAGGGGCCATCTTGTATGCACTCATACATGGGTCTAAGGTCATCCTCCATCTAGAGGTCTTAATCCCTTATCTATGGGTTAAGACATTTGGGTCAATATGCGATGAGGAAGAACATGCTTCTTGCCTCATCTAGATTGACCAATTGGACTAATGTTGTATTGATGCTTTTGAGCATAATCATGATTATCAACATCACCAATGCCATAAGTTCAAAATTTGGTACGATCATATTCATTTTAAGTAGGTGACACAATCCTCATTTTTGACAAAGAACATTGGAAGAAGGGAAAGCTCTGTCACAAGTGGTTTGGCCTTTTCATGATTACCACCTCTTTACAAAATGGGGCCTATCATCTCTCTAATCTTGAGAGTGAATCCTTATAGCACCCAATCAATGGGTTCTGCCTCAAGAAATTCCACATCTAGGGCCCATACAACCCTCTTGGGAAACCCACCTATGATGGTACGACACATATTTCCCATCTTCTCGCACCACTAACCTCTGTGCCACTTGTATATGTGTGTGCATGTGGGTTATTTATTAGAAATTTCTATTATCTAATCACATGTATCTAGTAGTCTATCTAAGATGAAGCATACACATCACACACAAAACCATATACACATGTCATAATAATGAGAAATAACTATATATATATATATCACAAAAATACATAGGTTTCTCTAGGTATATCACATGGCTTCCTTTGAGACTGGGATCATAGTACCCAAAACTATCATGAGTATGGCTACATATAATATAGTCCTAGTTAGACTATGATTGGGATCTATCTATAGTAGTCATGCTCAAGGTGGAGATCTCAATATCTACCTCTTGATCAGTCAAGCCATAGTTTCCTCCAAGGCAGTCAATTAGTTTGCCCTATCCCCAAGTGTCTCTATTCCTCTAGCCTAATCTCAGGATAGCTCAGCCCATAGCCAATTGATCTCAACTTCTATTCAAGCTAGTTGAAACTTGACCCATGCCATCGATTCTTTGTATCATGCTAACTCTTCTTCTATCCATAAAATCTAGTGTCACATTCTCACCAGCTCGAGTGATGCTTGTGCACCTACCCACTAGTAACGAGTGTGTGGCTCTACCCCCATTGATAGATTTGGTACCCTCTTTATGTTAAAGCTATGATCAAATCAAATAATAAATCCCTTAGAAGTAGATCCACCTAGGACCTAGTCTAGCTATGTTCATCTCCTACACACACATATAGAGAAAATATGCTAGTCACATATTAGCTCTCATCGAAAGAAGAGTAATATGAAGTCAAGTACTATCTAAAAAATATTCTTTTATTATGTAGTCATGATCTTGGTTTATGAGGAATTCTTACCAATTTTACTTCTCCTATTGGTGGTGGTGGCCCTCACTATGGTTTCCTCTCTCCACCATGGGCTCCCTCACCTTGCCTTGGTTGTACTCCCTAACCGGCTTTGGTGGCATAGGCTATGTCCATCACTCTCTCACCATCAAAGCTTATCACCCTAGATGTTGGTATGGTCCCTGTGAGCCTTATATATCCTCCTATCCTATCTAGGCCTCCACTCTAGCATCCTTAAGCCACACCACTGACCTGTATGGATCCCAAATGTAGTTGTCTACTACATCGAGGTCTATGGTGGCTCATAGAGGGCTCATCCTATCTATGAACCATGTGGACCATGAAACACCCTCTATTAGCATAGGGCATTGTTATCAATCAATTTTACACCCTTGGAGAGTTTGTTCAAGCCTCCTCCAAATTGAGTGAAACATTGGATTAACTCTAGTCCTGTGAGTTACCTGTAGCAGAGGTAAACCTTTAAATTAAAAGGGCTAGCTCCCTAGATTTGTTTTTGATAGCTTATCACCTATACAACTTGCTTGATTATATGATAAGAGATATAAGGAACATGAAAATAACCTATTATAATGAGGTGACACACCAAGTTTATCTCCACTATAATACCATTAACTTGCACTTTGAAAGATGACTCACAAAACTAGCTTCAACATGCAAGGTTTCTCTAACATAAGTATTTCAAATATGATGGTGATATGAAATGCACTTATTAAGGTGAATGAACATGAGATCTGATTGTAGACACTAATATTATTCCTTGTAGTTAGAGATAGACAAGGATACTAAATACACTTCATGTGACCTATTAGAGAGTAGACTACTTGCACAAAACATGAAAGAGTAAAGTGAATATAAAGATAGATGATTATCACTTGTCATTCAACTATGACTACTTAACACACTTAGAAAATAATTGATGAAATAAAAAATAGATTCAAATACTTATTCAAAGGAAAACATCAATATTCAAACTAGCAGGGCTTTGCCATAACAGATGTATCCAAACTTAGCGAAAAATGACTACTCTTATAGAGAATGGTAGAGAGAGAGAGAGAGAAAAGTGGTAGAAGAAGATTTAAAAATGTCCATAAGATTTATAACAAGAATATGAGTTATGATATATTCCATTAGACCTCCAAGCCCATGTGTCTCACTCCTAAAATATCTCCAACCTTTCAAGTGGCATAGGGGTTACAAAATTGCTTGACACCTTGACTACCTCCTCAAAAACTCAATGAAAGGAGTGAAAAATGGAATTTAAGATCATGAATTTGAATTTAAATTATATAAAAAACTCAATGAACATCTTACATTACATATGAATCCCCTCTGACCTGCCATTCCATTAGTTATATTCATAGGTGTCTTATAACTCTCCATTTCCCACACATAGTTTGGTTCAAGTGGCCTATAACTCAAGTGAATATTATGTATATCATATAAAATAGATGAATGGTCTTAAAATATGTTATCATAACTAAAACAAACCATTTTGGTTCTTATACCAACTCTTAAGAACTTGTTTTGCTTCTTAAGCCTTTACTAGGTCTAGTTTCCTTATAGCCCTTTTTTTCTTGTAAATCTCCTTATGTAAGTTTTATATGGATGATATTGAAAAAATAATGGAATATTATAGGACCATCCATGTCCTTATATATCCATGTCAAATTTAATCTTCAAAATCTGAGTGGAAACCCATTTTTCTGCCTTTCTCTCTCTTGAATTAGGCCTCCTTGCTTTGGACCCTATTTTCTTGCTCCAGACATCTTCCTCAAATGTGAAATCACTAAAAGTGTGTGATTAAATTTACATAGTACATAACCAACCTCCATGCCAATTTTGAGGTCTTGAGACCCTGTGGAAGTATGAAAACCAAGAAATGGCCTTACCACCTAGTCTCATTTTAAGCCTATTTGAGTCTACCTTGGAAAATGGGCTTGGTTTGATCACCTAAATAATATCATATAATTTTTTTTGAACTTTAATGGATATAAAAAGTCCCAAATGACCTCATACCATGATTTGGAATATCTCCCCTTCTCAAAAAACCTATAAAAAACTAAAAACATGCAAAAATAGGGTGTTTGTACCAATCTATACAAGTGATGTCAGCATCAAAGTTCATGGTGGTAGACTACTTGGAGTCATAAAAAATACAATAGGTTTTAGGGTGAAACTAGGTCATCACATGTGATTTTTATCTCCTTTTTTCATGACTAGTCACTACCAGGGTTTAAGAGAGGTTTTAGAGCTATTTGGGGTCTTAATAATTCTTCATAAAGAACATATCATTAAATAAACTCCTACTTGGAAAATCTTCTTGATAGATCCCTTAAACTATTCCAAAAGTCTTATAATCCCATGAAAAGTGTCAGTAATAGTATGAGCATATGAAGTTACTCTTTGGGTGGCTTGCTTAGATCTTTTTAAGCTAGAGAGGTCCAACATGAGTTTTGAGTCTCAAATGTCACTCCTGTTGTCCCCAAAAATATCACTCATTTTTGGGACAACATGTGAACTATTTTGGTCCTACAAGACCAAAATTGTCTCTTCCCTTTTCAAAAATTGTTCTATGCATTCTAATTCTCCATTCTTTAAGCTTTTCAAAAATCTACGGACTCTGTAGGCTTAAAACTACAGATTCCATAGGATTAAAACTATGAACTCCGCAGGCTCATTTCTATGGACTCTACAGGCTTGAATCTATAGAATATACAAGAAGAAAATCTATGGACTCTACAGGGTAAGTTCTATGGGCTTCATAGGTTGATTTCTATAGACTATGCTGTAAAGAAGCAAACTCTCAACACTTAGGCAATTTCAAAGTTGGTTCAACGACAAGGTTTGACCAAAAGAGTTCATCGGCAAGCTTCTAAGCAAGGATTGAACCATTTGAACCATTGAACCTTGAACCATTTTGGTTCAATGGGTTCAAAGGTTCAACGTCATCATCAAGAGTTAAGCGCATTTGTCAAGGTTCAAAGTTTAACCACTTCAAGGTTCAACAGCTTCAAAACACTTATCAAAAAGAAGGCTTGAACCATTGAACCGTTGAACCATTGAACCACTTTGGTTCAAAGGTTCAACAGGTTCAAAGGTTCAATAGGTTTAATGACCAAATGGTTCAACACATTTGGTTCAAAAAAATCAAAAGGACTTAGCCAAATAAAAAGAATGAACCGATTGAACCATTGAACCTTGAACCAAAAGGTTCAACGAGTTCACAGGTTCAAAGGTTCAACCAGTGCGATAAAGATCAAAGTGCTTAGAAAGAACAAGTGATGGAAAAAGGATGAACCAATGAACCGATTGAATCTTTAATTGAAAGAGTTCAAAGTTCAATGGTTCATGGGTTCAAAGGTTTAAAGGTGGCCTCAGTCAAGGAAAGAAGCAACAAATAGGTGGTTCAAAAAATGGTTCAACGAAGGAGCGGGAAAGTGATTGAACCAGGAAGAAATGAAACAAAAGAGGTAGAATGAACTGATGAACCAATGTACTTTTAGTGGGTTCAAAGGTTTAAGGTTAAACATGGTTCAAGCAGCTAGCGACCATTGACGGCCCTGTAGACGTCAAATTTAAAGTAAGGGAATATCTATTGAAATTCAAATAAAGCACGAAACTTGAAGGAAGAACTAAGCGACTGGCTAAAAAGATAGCCTGAGAGCTTAAATTTTAGGAAGAGATAAAGCTGGAAAGACAAAGCTAGAAAGGACAAAAGAAGAAAGAGGGAAAAGCCTGAAATATCTATGTAGAAGTTATTTTTGTAGCTGAAATAGTTTGTAGAATAGATTTTTGAGCTTGCAAACATTGAAGGCACACCCTGTTAGTCTCCTTTGGAGTAAAGACAAAATGGACAGCTACGTAGACATCAAAGGGGATAGACCAAATGATCCAGACCCAAGAAAAGACATATTAGATGAATATACATGCCATAGTTAAGGCAATGCACTGTTCTAGGCATGGTCCCTCCAGATAGAACTGAAGGTGCATTGAAGGCATTGACTGCAACATGGGCCATCCCATGGGAGAGAGAACCAAGCCTTGCTTGGTGGATATATATTGTAATCTCTTTTATTGTTTTAGAGAGATCTTCCCATTAACAGAAGTGAAACTCTACCCAAATTGAAAGGCATTACTGAGACTTTGAGCTCAGATTGTTGTTCATATTGTTTTATCTGTATGAGAAAGTAAGTGATTTGTAGACTATGTTGTATAGATTGTATCATTTTAGGAGATTGTCCTTATGTCTATCTTCTGAATGTGTTCTTGTTTATTTGATCTAATAAGCAGAACTAGTGAAAGTAATCATGAAGATGTCCTGAAGTCAGTTACTTTTAGACTTTGTGCTGTTATAGTTGTCTTCAGTGTGTGTTTATTTTCTATTTATGTGTTGAGGATTCTGGGATGAATTTATGCCCCCATTATCCTTTGTATCTCACTCTTTGGGTAGCTTAAGTGGAGACTTTATGCTACACTTCATTCTATCGATTATTACACCCTTGGTTACCAGTTATTTGTCACTACCTAAAATAACTCCTGCTGTTACCTGCAAGATCACTTCTGAAAGAAGAGAAGTGCCTTCAGTGTCTTCACTAGGATTTTCTCCTCTATTTTTGAATATCATCTCTAAAAAAAGAGAGATGGATGGTTTATCCTACCCCTATGTATTATTTTCAGCTTATATATATAGCATATAGCCCCCTCATATTTATAGGGAACCTCCCCTTGATGAGAGGAGAGATTTGTCCCCTGGTGATGTAGTAAATCTGCACATCTGGCCAACCAATCTTGCTATGCTGTGGTGATAGGAACTATTCTGCTCACCAATTAGCTAGTCGACAAAATATTCACCCAACAATTTTTGGTGACTCTGCTAGGGATGAATGTGCAGTCTGAAGCCTCAAGTTTTAGATTGAAGCAGTTCCTTCCTTTATCCATTATATAGACTTTGGAGACTCTGTTCTGTGTCTTATCCGTTATCATTATAGCCTTACCATTTTCCTCCATCTCCATTATTTTATCTGATCTGTAAAACTAGAGGTGCTGGAAAATAGTGTGCAGTTTGAAGCCTCAAGCTGAAGTAGGGCCAATTCTTTTCCATTTTTGTTTTGCAATTTGGCCACTCCAATCAAATTTGTTATCCCTATTTTTCATAATTAAATCATGGCAATTCGAGGCCCCTGGGGTAACTCTTTTGGCCCACTCAACTTGACTCCACCTCTGCATGAACTTCCACGCAGCTCAAGAAAGAACTTCCCCAAATTCTTTGGAGATGGGAGAGTTCACCCTAATGAACACATTGCAGCCTTTAGCATAGCTTGTGGTGTGATAGGGGTGGAATCTAAAGACGTGGCTGTCAAGATTTTTGTGGAAACCCTACAAGGTGCTACTGCAGATTGGTTCTACCATTTATAATCTGGATCAGTGACTGACTAGGACACACTTAAAGCCAAGTTCGAAGCAAGGTTCAAGCCTGTAGAAGATGCACATGCCTTACTAGCCTAGATCACACAGATGAAGAATGACCCCCATGAACCTATAAGGGATTTCGTTGCCAGGTTCAACAAGCTGAGGCACATGATTCCCATGATCACCTAGTTGACACCTCAAAATCTCAAGTGTTTCTTCATCAACTCACAACTGCCTGAAGTGAGTTTCTTGTTGAGACGGGCTAGACACATAGACCTTGTTGCTGCTCAGGACTTGGCTACTAAGCTAAAAGATGACCTTATCTTGGTAGGAAAGATAAGGAGAGATCCCAATAGAGATAAATCCTCTTCATCTTCTGAGTATCCACCTTTAGCCACCACTGATCAAATGCTACAAAAAATGGAAAATGAATTGCTAGCCTTGAAAAGGCAAATGGTGCAAGGGATGTCATCTGCTCCTTCATATAAAGATGTACCAAGGAGGACATTCCCTAATCAGTCCTACCAAGGCCATGCTACTAGGAATCAAGGACAATTAAATCATCTTCCTCCCCCACAGAGGAACCTTGCCCTTGAAGCACCTCCAATCCACTTAGTAGTTGGATATCTGGAAATAGAACATGCTTTCTCTTTCCAACTTGAGTTTGAGCAAGAAAATGACGTTGATCTCTTCACAAAGGATCAAGAAGAATCAGCTGGTGACTCCCACATTGGTTTCTTGAATTACTAGAATGAACCCAAAAGTGAAGGTGAAGCAATCGAAGGGTCATATTTCGTATTCACCCAGTCTGAGAATCAGTCAGCCCAGTAGGCTGAAAAAGAAAAGATAGAAGAGTGACCCCAACCAAAAATTTCAATTACTAAGTAGAGAACCCCTCTTCCTTTCCAGTCAAAAGACCCAATGATTGCCAAAAAGGTAAGTACATTGAACATTTCTGCACCTTCTACTTCAAATTCACAGACCAGTCCTCCCCCTCCCAAAAACCAAAAGGATGAACTCCCATCCTCTCTTCCAAGTCCATTTCAGTCATTTGACATAATTGATCATGTTAAGAAATTCAAAATTCAAATGACTAAATTTGAATTCCTACAAGCCAACCTTGAGCAGTTAAACATTGGTGGAGAACTAGGTATGGGCCTGTCTGAGGCAAAAATTGTGGTCACTCAAACGTCAGCCCCTACAGCACAAATTCTATTTGAGCCTTCAGGTAGGGGTAATTACTTCTTGACCACAGAGGATGCTCATGTCTTAGTTGATGAAAGTACCATAGCTGGCAATCTAGGATTTGATCCAAACAAGACATCAAAAGAATTGGTAGGGCCCAGTACAAATGAAGAAGGATCTTCCATCTCTAATGAAGAGAAATCTGATAGAAGATCAGATTTTGATGATGCTTGGATCCTAGAATCTGATGGCAGAAATTCTTACACTAATGCTGGATCCAGGATTGTGTTGATATCTCCTCAAGGAGATATTCTTCCTCCATACAAGTTGTAGTTCAACAACACCAACAACATAGTTGGATGTGAATCTTTGTTTCTCAAATTGAAGACTGCTTAGGATGAAGAGATCAAACTCCTTAACACCAAAGGAGATGCTAAACTGATGGTTTGTCAAGAGTTTGATGTTGACAAATAAAGCATGTGCTAGATTGGACCAACAGAACAACAAGTTATGATGGTCGACCATACTACTGTACTCTAAAGTCAGCAAAAGGAACCCTTCACCAAGAGAGCAAGGAGTTATGGTTTTCAAATTGAAGAGCACGTCCTGCCATGGAGCAAGGAGAGAGAGCCAAAAAGAGGAAGACACAAAAAATGTGATTCCTAGTGGAGAGTTCCATTCACCCATCACCGATTCTGGGGACAAAATGGTTTCCTACTATTTTATCAAGATGGAACACCATTTTCATTGTCTCATAATGGGCAACATCTGAAGCACTTCAATTCCTAAAGTGTCAGATAAGTTCATCTATACATATGTATATCTATATAGTCTTTGTTTCTACTTTGTGTTGTTCATTTTCATTTTTTGGAGCCTTTATTTTTGGGTAACCTGACTCCATAGCCCAATGGCATACTTCAAGGCACTGGATATTCTGGTTTTTACTCCCCTCAGTTGTTCCAAGTTTTCAATTGAAAGAAGTTCCCCAACTGGAGCCAGCTATTGTCCCCAAAAATGCCACTCATTTTTGGGACAACATATGAACTATTTTGGTCCTAAAAGACCAAAATTGTCTCTTCCCTTTTCAAAAATTGTTCTATGCATTCTAATTCTCCATTCTTCAAGCTTTTCAAAAATCTATGAATTCTGCATACTTAAAACTATGGAATCCATAGGCTTAAAACTACGGACTCCACAGGCTCATTTATATGGACTCTATAGGCTTGAATCTATAAACTCTACCAAGAAAAAAATCTACAGACTCTGTAGGCCAAGTTCTACGTACTTCATAGGTTGATTTGTATGGACTCTACAAGAAAGAAGCAAGCTCTCAACACTTAGGCGATTTCAATGTTGGTTCAACGATAAGGTTCAACCAAAAGAGTTCATCAACAAGCTTCTAAGCAAGGATTGAACCATTGAACCTTGAACCATTTTGGTTCAATGGGTTCAAAGGTTCAATGTCATCAGCAAGAGTTAAGCGCATTTTTCAAGGTTCAAAGTTCAACCGCTTCAAGGTTCGATGGCTTCAAAACACTTATCAAAGAGAAGGCTTGAACCATTAAACTGTTGAACCATTGAACCTCTTTGGTTCAAAGGTTCAATGGGTTCAATGGTTCAATAGGTTCAATGACCAAATGGTTCAATGTGTTTGGTTCAAAAAAATCAATAGGACTTAGCCAAATAAAAATAATGAACCGATTGAACCGTTGAACCTTGAACCAAAAGGTTCAATGAGTTCACATGGTTCAAAGGTTCAACTAGTGTGATGAAGATCAAAGAGCTTAGAAAGAACAAGTGATGGACAAAGGATGAACCAATGAACCAATTGAACCTTGAACTGAAAGAGTTCAAAGTTTAATGGGTCATGGGTTCAAAGGTTCAAAGGTTCAAAGGCGGCCTCAGTCAAGCAAAGAAGCAACAAACTGGTGGTTCAACGGATGGTTCAACCAAGGAGCGGGAAAGCGATTGAACTAGGTAGCGATGGAACAAAAGAGGCAAAATGAATTGATGAACTAATGAACCAATGTACTTTTAACGGGTTCAAAGGTTTAAGGTTCAACATGGTTCAAGTGGCTAGTGACCATTGACGGCCCCGCAGACATCAAATTTAAAGGGAATATCCGTTGAAATTCAAATAAAGCATGAAACTTGAAGGAAGAACCAAGCAACTGACCTTAAAAGATAGCCCAAGAGCTTAAATTCCAAGAAGAGACAAAGCTAGAAAAGACAAATCTAGAAAGGACAAAAGTGGAAAGAGGGAAAATCCCAAAATATCTATGCAAAAGTTATTCCGATAGCTGGAACAGTCTGCAAAATAGATTTTTGAGCTTACAAACATTGAAGGCATGGCCTGTGAGTCTCCTTTGGAGTAAAGACAAAATGGACAGCTACACAGACATCAGAAGGGATAGACCAGATGATCCAAACCCAGGAAAAGACATATTAGATGAATAGACATGTCATAGTTAAGGCAACACACTGTTCCAAGCATGGTCCCTCCAAACAAAACTGAAGGTGCATTGAAGGCATTGACTACAACATGGGCCGTCCCATGGGAGAAAGCACCAAGCTTTGCTTGGTGGATAGAAGTAAAACTCTACCCAAATTTAAAGGCATTACTGAGACTTTGAGCTCAGATTGTTATTCATATTATTTTATCTGAATGAGAAAGTAAGTGATTTGTAGACTTTGTGATGTATAACTTGTATCATTTTAGGAGATTGTCCTTATGTCTGTCTTCTGAGTGTGTTCTTGTTTATTTGATCTAACAAGCAGAACTAGTGAAAGTAATCAAGAAGATGTCTTGAAGTTAGTTTCTTTTAGACTTTGTGTTGTTATAGCAATCTTTAGTGTGTGTTTATTTTCTATTTCTATGTTGAAGATTCTAGGATGAATTTATGTCCCCATTATCCTTTATATCTCACTCTTTGGGTAGCTAAAGTGGAGACTTTGTGCTACACTTCATTCTACCAGTTATTACACCTTTGGTTACCAGTTACTTGTCACTACCTGAAAGAACTCATGTTGTTACCTGCAAGATCACTTTTGAAAGAAGAGAAGTGCCTTCAATGTCTTCACCAAGATTTTCTCCTCTATTTGTGAACATCATCTCTGAAAAAATAGAGATGGATGGTGTATCCTACCCTTGTGTGTTATTTTTAGCTTATATATATAGTATATAGCCAACTCATATTTATAGGGAACCTCCCCTTGATGAGAGGAGAGATTTTTCCCCTGGTGATGTAGTAAACTTGCACATATGGCCGACCAATCTCCCTATGTTGTGGTGATAGGAACTATTTTGCTCACTAGTTAGCTGTTCGACTAAATATGCACCCAAAAACTCCCACTACTATGAATAGTTAAAAAACCTCTATAACATCCTTATAAATGATTATAAATTCCTTTAAATCACTCATTACCCATTTGTATGCTCAGGGTACACTGATCAGGGTGTTGGGGTTTAATATCTATCTCCTTCATGCTAGCCTTCAAGGGCTCTTGGATGGAAACTTGAGTGTTTTGCCACCTAAGAAGTGTATGTAGACCTCATTTATTATTATTCATTCCCTTATGGTCCCTTAATGAGGTCTAGAATGTTTGTTTCATGCTTTGAATCCAAGAATATCTCTTAGGTCTCATGACAACCCTTTGTCAAAGAGTGAGCCTAGTCTGAGACAAGAGAATGGATATACCCATAGGTAGTATGACATAAAGTAGACCATTTATGCCTTTTTAAATTAATAAACACCATCTATATTAAATTTCAAGGCATGGTCACACATATAAGACTTTCAAAACTCAAATTGCTCTCATTACTAGACTATAGCCTATGTACAGGGTTTCTTAGACATCTTTGACTATGTTCTTATGTTTTAGGCCTTCACACTCACCTTAATAGCCCTTAAATATCATGAAAATAGTTGATTTTAATTATATTAGACACTAATCATTTTATAATACCTCTATTTTCACTTTAGTCTTGAGAATAGAACGGTCTGCTTTATATAGCCTATAGATGTTTGTTTGGTATTATGATCATGTTCATGGTTTTAAGCCTTATCACTATCATTACTAACCTCTCAGATATCATGATTTTTTTTTGGTTTATGATATATATTAGGTTTAAAAAATCTTTAGATACCTTTGTCTCATTCCTTTCAATGCATCACACTAAGTTGTTCCCTTAGATAGGTCTATTATAGGTGCTAGAGACTATGTTCTTTAGGTTATAACCTCACCATCATGCCAATATCCCTCAAAATGATTTTGAACATGCTTGATATATCCAAATTGATTCAATAACCTTCAAACATATCTTATCTATTTCTCCTTTAGGGCTGAGAATGGGATGGTTTGCACTAAAGGACTGTAGGTAACGCATTGGGGCAGTCTTGACTATGTGCTTATATTTTAAGCCTTATCCACTCACACTAATGGCCCTTCACTAGTTACATAAAAAAATTTTAGGTCTTAGTTAGGTTCAAATCCTTTTCAAACACTTATTCTTCCTTTGTATTCTCTCTTTAGCCTTGAAAATGACTTGACCCTCTAAGTTAGGCCTATAGGTGTTTTGAGAGGGTTTTGACTGTGTTTAGGGTTCCATGATCTTTAACTTACACTCATTGATATTATTCAATGGCCCAATGGCTTCCTTTGGTCTTTGAACTAGTCTTTAGTCTCAATTTGAGTTTCCATCATCTCTTCAACACTGCTTTACCTTTCCTTGGAAAGGAATGACCCTCAGATAGGTTGTGACTTTTTAAGCTATTTAAGATAAAAAAATACATTCCTTGATTTCTTAAGTTCCCCAAGAGAGTAATTAACCATTCCATGACAATTCTTATCAAAATAACTTCTTTAAATGTATCATAAATCTCAATATATACATTTTCATCTTCTACCTATGTTACAAGCTGTTGTATGGACTGTGGGTGTCATTTGGGTATCAACTCAGCTTCTTGATGTTCTTAAATGCTCCAAGTGACTTATATTATCCAAGTGACTTAGATGATCTTTCAAGGTTTTGTGTTTTATGTCATGGTGTATTAGGACCTCATTCTCCTAATTCTGACCTATTTAATAGGTCATAGGGTTTGTGGAAGTCCCAAATGGAGACCTAGAGGCTTAGGGCCTGTAATTTGCTTTTGAAATATTTAGGCTACAAAGAGACACTTCCTCTAATCCTTAGCCCCCTCAAATTTTTTTAAGATACTACCATATTTATGTTAATTCTCAATGTTCTAAATAACTTCATGATAATGCTCATTACCTTTTATCCATTTCAACTCACCTTCAAGTTGTCCAAGTGATTTATATGGATTGCAAGTACAATCAACCTATGTGTATGTTATATGCAATAAGAATCAGAACCTCTAGTCAATTGGAGACAACTTTATGGAATAATTATGGTATACAAGACCATGTAAGGGTATGATTATATATGTCAAATTCCCCTCATGGTTCTGGGCATCTTCAAATGACTCTATAGTTTGTACAACTGAAACAACTGTGACTCTTCCTTTTAAAGTGTGCATTTGGGATCTCTTCTTGACTTATATTCACTTTAAATGGTGACATATTAACCTAGGACCTCAAACTAAGATATTTCATTGGCAATTTATTATCAATCAAACTCCAATAGACTTTTTTCAAACACTGACAATGTCTCCTAAAATAAGCATACTTGAAGAATATGGGCCAAAACACATATGAGACAAAGAATAATGAAGTCATTAAATTGAGGGATTTTCCATGAAAAATGAAACACTATATACCTATGAAAATGACCACCATGAAAATGAAACAAGAACTTGCAACAAAATTACCTAAAAAAACTTGTGCACCAAGACATTCTTCTTCTAAGTGAAAGTAGATCATAAGAATGAGTTGGATGATGAAAACACAATTAAATGGATATAATATAACTCTAAAAATCACCATTAAAATAATTCCTCTCTATTTATTTCTAATGTAGATAAACATATGCAAGAACAGACCCCTCTCAGATGCATAAGCCATAGTGACCTGCTATCACAATTAGAAATTTTTAGTAAAGAAGAGTCCACCATTATGAAAACAAATGAAATTTATTTAAATATTACTTGGAACCATAATAATTTCCAAAATTTTATATCCTAACTCTCTCTCTCATGGCTATACCATTCAATGAAAATTTGCCTTCTTGAGCTTGTGAAGGCAGCGATGGAGGAGAAAAAGTGTTTGAAGTATTAGTTTAAACTTTAACTTAGTCTCAAATTGTAAAATTGTCTAAGGAATCTCAAGGGTCACCTTCAAACCATTTTCAACTGAAAATTGATCTTGGAAGGCCATACAAGTGCTTGAAAAGTGTCTTTTTGCCAAGATTAGGAGTTGAACTACAGATTCTATCAAACTTAGACTACTTATAAACATTATTTGACCAAAATTTTACATTAGGAACATTTTGAATCCTTTTAAAACATTCTCATCTTTAAATGGTACGTCCACCTCTTCTACATGGGCCAAAAAAGTGGCCAAATTGACATTTTTTGTAATTAAGATCCAAACAAAGGTTAGTGTATGATAATATGAAATAAGTGACATCTAAATAACCTTTTAAAATTAATATAAATCATATTAGACCTTTTACCAAGTTTTACTATACAAGGCCTTGTACTTGACCATAGGACTAGACAAGTGTAACTAAGACTAGAACTTGGATAATGATAAACAAGGACACATATGATCATATGAGACTATCTAAGACCACTTGGGACCATAAAAAGAACATGACAAACATTAGACACCTATATGAAGTTTCAAACTATAGGGGGTGAACCAAATTTAACTTGGTGTCAAATTTGGTCAACATTCTAGGCGATTTATAGGAGTAGATTGTCTGCAATGCTCATGGACCAGTAGCCTTCTCCTTCCATTAGGATATAGATTCCCTCTTATAATTCAATATAAAACTAGTATGCCTTCAAAAGACTTCAAACTCACACAAAACAGATGACAATAAGGAAACACACTATGCTTGAAAGCATTTAGGGAAAATGACACAAAAGACTCAAAATAAAACATACCTAACCTACTATGTATATGAATAACCTTCATATCATCAATATCAAGGCTTAAAGTGAATCCTGTTTACATGGATAAGTAACTCCTCCCCATTAATTGTTGTCAATTAAAAGGAATTATTTTTCTTGCACTTGATGATGATGTATGGTCCACTCCACAAAGTATCAAACTTTGGTATGTCTTCTTGGATTTGCTCTATCTTCATCCCATTTTAGTACTATGTCACCCTCTTAAAAGACTCTTGGAGTTTCTTTCTTATCAAGGGATTGTTGGCTCCAGGAACAGGAGGAAATAATAGATAAATTACATTGTAAAGTAAATATTTGACACAAAATATAATTGTATTGTTTCAGATCACATTTACAAGCAGGGTAAAATCTTTATAAAAAAATTTATGGGTGGTTACGGGAGAAAAATAAATTTTCTCGTGAACTACCAAATTACATAATAAAGTAAAGTAATAAACTAAAAACATTAAAATGCTTTGTATCAATACAAATTAATCCAACAAACTCCCCCTTAATCCAAAGGGGTATAGAAAGACTGAAGCAATGAACTATGAGTCATCCAAGTAGACTCTACCACAACTATAACCGGTACACTGTACATCTTAGAATGATCACATCTTGATCATCCCCACACTATAGTATAACATGATCACGCACTATCCAACTACATCGACCTTCACATAGAATTTGTACAAGTGACTACCCTTTGTACTGTGTATGGCACATCTCAAACTGATGCCTAAAAATCACCAACATCTCTTATAGGCCTTTGCTCAACACTAACAATGCTAACAACACAATGCTGACTCATACTACACATCATTGATGATTGATAAAAAACCAATATACAATATCTTCTCCGTATTAGGTGAGAGGTGACAAGCTGTGCAACAAATAAACCAAGTACAAATCACTAAAAATCTCCACATCAAAGATCATATCATCACTACATCTATGAAATAAAAGTAAATAAGCCAAAAATTTCTATCCTTGTAGTGAACCCATACTCCAAGTGAATAGCAAACTGGATAAGGGAAAATATCCTCCAACCTCTAGTTTGCTTTGTTTACCCTGTTAGATCCTCAGGGACCTGTGAATGTCAAAATGTAATACCATCATCACCAACAACACAAGTAGTGGGACATGTCATTACAATATTTTTTTGATGTATACAACACAATTTTACTATTTGAGAAAAAATTGGGGTGTTGGATTTCACCAAAAATGCATCTGATTTCATTACAATTTATAGTTTATTTAAAATATATGAAAAAACATATTTACACATGTTAGAATCAAAAATTTCTTGCACTGATGCTCTTATAAATTTATTTTCATGAAAAATGAGTGGTCATATGAATAATTTGGCCACCGTATGTAGAAGATACGATAGTTTGAAATTTCGCTCCTCTATCAGGCTAGGTGAACCCCCCCTCAAAGCTAATTCAGAAAATTTTAATAGTTTACAAGGATTAAAATTTCATATAAAGACATGATGGATCCCTTCTTGCTTATACTCATAAATCTATTCGAGTTTAGTTTCCAAAAAAAGTAACTTTTACAAAATAATATGACAGTGTGTTCAAAATATGGTAGAGTTGGTCACAGTAGGTATATATTTTCCTAATTTTCAGAATTAATTCAAATAATCCTTTTGAAAAAAAGATTTTTGGCACTTTTGAGGGTTGAGACCTTGTCCTATTGCTGAAAGTGATTTAAAAAAAATCCTTTGATGAACTTGCCTGCAACAAAGTTTGATACAAATCAACAAAGTTTATCAGATGACCTTGATTTTTCTAATATTTATTTTATATATATATATATATATATATATATATATATATATATATATATATATATATATATATATATATATATATATATATATATGCATGTAAAATTAATGTGAAAACAATTCACTCATTATTTTAATTGCATGAAAAAATAATAGAAAACAACACCTTTATTCCTTGGTGGAACCCACTAAGAAAAACTTATTGATAATATATAAAATATTATCACACTTCTGATCCTTATTTCTACTTGGCATGCTATAAAAAATTTGCTACTACACTGAAATTATATTGCATACATGCGTATATCTATTCCAAATATTCCCAAAAATCTATCCAAACACCACAGATAAGGATTAAAGCCATACAAACATATATTTATTTGAATTTTAATCAGTGTTATAATAGATGGGGCACCATTACTTTCAAAATAATTTAAACTAAGTTTCAATGTATGTAATTTAATTTTAGACTACCAAAAGGGATTTTAATGCAATTTTTAGCTTCTTGGATATTTTTGAGGCCGTACATATGAGAAGCAAGGCTGTACAACTCAGAAAAAAGATTTAGAAGCTTTTTGGAATGATTTTGGAGGAGATTTTTTTTTTTTTTTAAAACTATAGATAGAAGCTACAAAACATATCAAAACTCAGAAAATCCTTCCAATTTTTTTTAATATATATGCAGGTCATATAGTTCTAACTTTGTCATATAATTTTAAAAAAAAACTTTACCCGATGCTTTCATATGAAGGCTCTTTTATTTTTATCCTCTTCCACAATAAAAATTTCTTCCTATTTATCCAAAAAAATTGTGCAAATTTATTCAATTCTTCATGTCGTGTCTCTAATACTACTATTGGCTCTGGGAATGGGAAGAAATAATAGAGAAATTACATTTTAAAGTAAATATTTGACACAAAATACAATTGTATTGTTTTGGATCACATTTACAAGTAGGGTAAAAGCTTTTTAAAAACTTTTATGAGTGGTTATGGGAGAAAACTAACTTTTCCTGTGAACTACCAACTTATTTAATAAAGCAAACTAATAAACTAAAAACATTAAAATACTTTGGATCAATACAAATTAATCCAACAAGGACCTCTTCATTAGCACTTGATGATGCTCCATGGTTTTGTGAGCATTGTCTCTAGTCTCTTGCAACTCCATCAATTCTATCAATCTCACCTCTATTGGAGTGTTTTCAATCAATTCTAATTGATGTGCTAGTTCTAAGTCAGGTAGTTCCTAGGGTATGGATAGCCTAGCTTCTCTCCCATAAACAAAAAAAATGAGAGTTAAATGTTGACCTTTTAGGTGTGATTGTATCAGCCCATAAGGTTGTCTTCAACTTAGTGTGCCAAGCTCTTTGATTGCTTTACAAAGTATTATTAATAATTTTGATTAGGTTTTTATTAGTAGACTCAGCCAACCCATTACCTTGAGGGTAATAGTTGGATGATGTACTCAAATATATACCATTACTACTTTGCCTAATTAGTTGTCTTAACACCCACAAAAGCAAGTGCATTATCTGAAATGGTGGTAGAAGGAATTTCAAACCTTATTGTAATGCCTTCATATAACTCCAAAATATAATTCTCATTGGCTTCCTTCAATGCAACTACCTCAACCCATCTTGTAAAGTTATCAGTTTCTATAAGGATCCACTTATGGTCATCACTTGATGGAGGATTAATCATGCTAATGAACTCAAGACCCCATTGTATGAGGGTTGATCTACTTGAATAGGCCTCAAGGGGAGAGTTTCAAGCCTTTGTTTGCCTACAAAGAAAGCACATTGAACACACCTTCTTACCTAAGCATAACAGTCTTTGAATCGGCAAGGAAAATAGTATTCTACCCTCATGATCTTTACATTTGTGGTTCTTCGAGAGAAATGACCCCTGTTATTCCATCATGAAAATTTTCAATCAACACTCTTTACTGATCATTGTTAATGCATCTCAAGAATACATCATTTGTATCTCTTCTAAAAAGTACACCATATACAAGACAATAAGGAATAACTTGCAATCTAAAATACCTTCTTTTGGATCTACTCAAGCCATTACGACACTCACCATTTTGAAGGAATCTGATGATGTATTTTATTCAACTTTGTGGAGGTGTGGGATCAGCTGGTTAAGGGAATTATTGATTGACCAAAACTTCCTCTTTTGGTTTATGGAGATCTAAAGTGAAGTATTCATAAAGACCCTTACCTCTTACCAACTTGGTCACCTTGATGTCAAAATCATACTCCATTACCTTTGTAATCCACCCTACCCTCTTTTCGTTGAGGTCTTTTCTCAAAAGAAACTCCTTGGTGCTAGGATGAGAAACCATATGTGGATTTTATTATTTGAAACCATGTGTCTAAACTTATTTAGTTCTCTTACAACAATAAGGACTTGTTTCTCCATAAATGTATACTTGACTTCATAATCCTCCAAACCTTGACTATAAAATACAATAAGCTGTTCAACATCCTCATCATTATTTTGAAAAATCATAGATGAGATAGTATCAAGGTTAGAAAATGTATATAACATGAAATCTTTAGCAAAATCAAGAGTTACAAGAGTGGGAGCTTGTGTAATTGCTTGTTTGATGGCTTCAAAACTGCTCTTACCTTCCTTAGTCTAAGTGAAAACTCGATTCTTCTTGAACATGGTTGTGATAGGCTTCACCAAATATGCAAAACCAGGTATGAATCTTCTCACAAATTTTATCTTGCCTAAGAAAATTTGGAGTCCTTTTTTATGTAAGTGAAATGATAGGTTTAGAATAGCCCCTATCATTTCAGGGTTAATGGTCAGACCATTCTTAGAAACAATGTGTCTTAGAAGATTACCTTCATGGATAGAAAAAATGCACTTTTTTGGGTTAAGAGACACCCCATACTACCTAAACCTTTCAAACACTTGCCTTAGATGTTTCATGTGATCATTTGCATCCTTTGAGAACATAATTATATCATCTAGATACCTAGCAACATCTCATTGATTAGACCTTTGAAATCCATATCCATTTCCCTTTAAAAGGTGGCACCAACATTTGACAAGCAAAAGGGAATATTCCTATAAGCAAATGTCCCCCATTTTATAGTAAATTTTGTCTTGAACTGATCATCTTTATTCACCAAAATCTAATATAATTAGAATATCAATCTAAGAGTGAGAAACATTGGGAACTTGAAACAACTTGTAAAATCTACTCCATAGGAGGTAAAGGGTAATGGTCTTTGAGTGACACTTTACTGAGATCTCTAAAGTCCACATAAATTCTTATTTCCC
This sequence comes from Torreya grandis, assembly GCA_037957365.1. NCBI lineage: Eukaryota > Viridiplantae > Streptophyta > Pinopsida > Cupressales > Taxaceae > Torreya > Torreya grandis. The sequence continues at coordinate 1,849,357 of JARHVA010000448.1, forward strand.
CATTATTCTCCCTATTAGGCATAAGGTTAGGTACCCAAGTTGAGTGCTTGATAGGAATTATTATCTTAGATTCAAGGAGCTTGGTGAGTTCCATTCTCATGAGTTGTTCAACTTTAGGGTTAATAGGCCTTTGTTTTTTCCTTAATGGTTTGTCTCTAGTTTCTAACTCAGTGGTATGATGGGATAGACTAGGATCAAAACCATTTAGATATTTATATTCCCAAGAAAATATGTCATGGAACTCTCTACATAAATTAATAAATGCTTATTTTTTGGATGGAGAACATACCTTACCTAGTTTGAGGATCTTGTCCTTGAAGATTAAGACTCTTTCATAGTTCTCTTCCTTTGTAGACATGATCACCTTATCTTTGTTTCTTTGGTCATATTCATTAAATATAATGTATAGAGTGGCCAATATTTTTGGTTTCTTCTTTGTTCTCAACTGTACAATCTAATTCTCAAACTGATCATGGAGTTTTTTATGATTTTTTAAAGAAAACTTAGCTCATTTTGAAAAAAATATATAATATGTTTGTCACTATAAAACACTTTCCAAGAGGATTAATTATTAATAATGGAAGGTATTATAATGACCTTGATATGTGATTTATTTCCTTCCTCTTTTATGGTAGTAGGTGTGTCAAATTATGCCCCTATAGCAGTGAACATGCCAACATGCTTATTCTTCTCTCTTGGGATTGGTTCTATGTTGAATGCATTGAAGTATTTAAGTAAAAACCATAACCTATGCTTATAATACTTAAGCAAAGGGTTCTTGGCAGTACTCACATTCCTTATTTGATGTAAAATCAATTTACTATATCCATATACTTGCAAATTCTGGATCCCTTTCCTTTTTACCCATTGAAGGTCATGAATCAAATCTTCATACTCAACCACATTGTAGGTATAACTTAAATGGAAAATATATAAAGATTAATATTGTTTTTTAAATGAAGAAACCAACATAACACCAGATCCTTCACCAATCTTGCTCCTTGAACCATCAAAGAACATATTCCACACTCCATCACTCTCATTCTCTTCTTTGGTGAGTGAGGGTGTAGGTATTTCTTCCTCATGTAAGCAATACACTCCCAAATCAGTATCTTCCTTAAAAGCATAGGGATCATGTTATTATGTGTTAGCACCCTATTCATCTAGGAAGAGGTAAAAAATACCTTTAATTTTGGAAGATGCTACATCATTAATGACATGTTCTTCTTTCTCATGGATAGTACAATTCAAATTAGAACTAGCTTCCACATATGACTCAATGTCAAACTTGGCCAATGGTTGTGTTATAATAGTCACCTTTTATCCATACCTTATTATAAAGACCAAGAAGGACCAATTAGATGAGATATATCCTCTTATCTTTGTGGTGAAGTCTCTTGATAGATAAATAGTAAAATGAGCAGGCAGATCTACCACCACTATGTCTTGTAAGATTGGAAAGCTTGGAAAATCATGCAAGAATACCTCAAATTTTTTGATGATCCCTACTGAATTGGCTAGAGTTATATCAATTTGTAACACTCCTTTAATATATGGTTCATATTTCAAGCCCAAATTGTCTAAAACTAACTTGGGCATAACTAAATTACTTGCCCCACTATCCACAATGCAATTATGGACTAGTTTGTCTCCCATAATGAGGGTAAGATAGAAAGGTGGGGGTTTTTAGATTTGGTGGAGGGTTAAAAAAATTTAGTGAGATCATTTTTGAGGGCTACACTACCATGTATTGATGGTTAAGGGTTGATATGGATTTGGGCTAATTGCTCTTGATGTAGTTATTTTTGACCGGGCATGTGTAGCACTTAAAGAGATGTACTATTCTTTGTACTCTTCAAAGAGTCAATGATATTCAAATAAGAAAACTCACCTTTTATTTCATCCTTATAAGTAATGAAGTGCCTTGATATTAATGCAATTAATTATTTTGAGTCACCCTTCTCAAATTATTATTTTGAAGAGGTGTAGGATTTATAGAGGCTACCACATTTGCAGTCACACTTTGTGGCCTTGAAGGAGTGTCTTTTGAAGTTGTATTCACATCTTGAACATATCCAAAGGATATTATATTTAACCTTATGTTGGATGCAACTGAGGTGCTTTGGTTGAATACAAGTCTATCTTCCACTTTAAAGTTTGCCAAGCTCACTTTTTGGCTTTCATACTCTCTATTTGTTTCTGCTTACATGAAGATCTCATCTTCTACTATCAATTGAGGAGTAGGTCCTCCTTGAGTAAAAAAATATTGTATTTCATCTTCATTGGCATTCATGTATTGTCCTTGAGGCTACCATTATTCTCCTTGAACCAAGTTACTATGGACTAGAATCATGGCTCTTGTGTTGGGAGTAGAATTTGGGTTATAGGCATTGGGGGGCCTATTAAAGTTAGGTTGATCTTGTCCACTCCCTTGACCATATTTGTGAGGTGGGAATATATTTTATTGTGGAGGTTAGTAGTATGTATTTTTTTAAACTTCAAATTATTGATTTTATTTCCTAACTTGAGTTTCTAAGGCCTTGTAATTTTCTTCCCAATCAATGGTATCTTATGACTTCTTTGGGGCAGCTCTAGACTTATTGTTTGAACTTGGTATTGGATCAGGACTTTGAGGAGAAAAAATATATTAGGTAGAATATGCATAGATAATTTTAGAGAGAGCTTACCAGCTTAGATCAAACCATTCTCAGCTCTAATGGCTATGTCATAAGCTTCAAGTAAAGTGTACCCATCCACAGACTGCATCATAATAACTATATCAGTCCCAATCACTCTAGGATAAGTTGGGAAAATAAAACTTGTAAGGGGTCTCATGGGAGGTGGAACCCTATTCCATGTTCTTTGAAACCTCTCATTTAAATCATGCATAGTCTCCTTAGGACCTATTTGAATAACATTCAACTGATGTATGAGTGATGTATGATCACTCTTATCTTCAAATCTTTGAGTCAACAACTCCCCAAACTCATCCCAGGTAGTGATACATCCTATAGTCAATGTACTATACCAATCAAGGGATTTTCCTCTAAGATAAATAGTAAGTAATATGACTACAATGTTAACTTCAATGACATTATGGAAATTGCATAAGTTGGATATACCCCTAATATGTTCACTTGGGGTGATAGGACCTTCCTCATTGAAAGTAAGAATAGTTTTGGTGGCATTGGGAAGAATATCATCATAGGAATTGAGGTGCATAGGTTTTTTAGTATTTAAGGCTAGGAAATGATGTTATATATCCATGTTATCCTCAAATTCCCCTTCACTCTCTCTCTCTTCTTGACTTGAAAAATCTTCTTGCTCCTCAAAGTTCAAGATAGGCTTAGGGTACTAAACTTCAAGATGATGTTCAGGTTGAGGGAGTGGATTTATGGGATGGTTACATCTACTAGTATCTAACCTATTAATGACCATGAAGTATGAATAAAATGAATAATAAAACTTTGTCTACAAATATATATTACCTTCAATGGAGTCACCAAATGCTGAGTAGAACACACTTATGCAACTATGATGTTGTCAAGACCAACATTCACCTTGACAAGGCATGCTTGAAACAATAGTCCCACTGGGCATTCTATTTTTTTTTTCACTCAAATTTTCACCCTTTTAGAGGATGTTTAAGCCTCCTCCAAATTGAGTGAAACATTGTATTATCTCTAGGCTCGTGGGTTACCTATAGTAGAGGTAAACCTCTAGATTGAAAAGACTAACTCCCTAGATTTGTCTTTGATAGATTATCACCTATAATAATTGTTTGCTTGGATGAAAAGAGATAGAAGGAACATGAAAATAAACTATTATAATGAGGTGATAAACCAAGTTGATCTCCACTAGACTACCATTAACTTTCACTATGAAATATGACTCACAAAACTAGCTTTAACATCCAAGGTTTCTCTAACATAAGTATTTCAAACATGAAGGTGATATGCAATGAAATTATCAAGGTGCATGAACATGAGATTTGATTTTAGCTACTAATTTTAATCCTTACACTTAGAGATAGACAAGGACACTAACTACACTTCTTATGACCTGTTAGAGAGTAGACTACTTGAATAAAACATGAAAGAGTAAAATGAATATAAGGATAGATGATTATCACTTGTCATTCAAATATGCACTACTTCACACACTTAGACAAGAAGTTATGAAATAAAAACCATCTTTAAATCTTTATTCAAATTTAAACATCAATATTCAAACCAATAGGGCTTCTCCATACTAGACATGAATTATGCAAACTTATCCAAAAGTGTTTTGTCTTATAGAGAATGGTGAAGAGAGAGAGAGAGAGAAACAAAGAGCTGGTAGAAGATTTAAAAATGTCCATGAGAGTTATAAAAATAAAAGGATTTATGATATAGTCCAACAAACCTCCAAGTCTATGTGTCTCACTCTTGAAGCATCTCTAATCTTCTAAGTGGTGTAAGGGTAATAAACTTGCTTGACACCTTGACTAACTCCTTAGAAACTGACCTTATTTGCATGAAAAGAGTGACAAATGGAATTACATGTCATTAATTAGACTTTAAATTATCTAAAAAAACTCAATAAACATTTGAAATTCCTTAAGAAACCCCTATGACCTACCATTCCATCAATTATATGCATATGTGTCTTGTAACTCTCCATTTCTCACACCTAGTTTGGTTCAAGTGGCCTAAAACTCAAGTGCATCTTTTCTAGCTCATCCAGACCAAATGAATGGTCTTTAAATATGTTATCAGTCCTAAAACACAAAATTTTGGTTCTTGAATCAACTCTCAATAACTTGTTTCACTCCTTAAACCTTCATTGGGCTTAGTTTCTTTGTAGCCCTTTTTTACTATAAATCTCCTTGTCTAAGTTTTGTATGGATGCTATTGAAAAAATAAGGGAATATGATAGGACTTGTTGAATAAATTTAACCCTAAGTCAAATATGTCAAACAACCTTGCATATTTAAATTTATCATAAGGTATCCTAGGTTTGAATTAGTCACATGGTCATTAATGAGGTCATACAACATGTTTTAATGTTGTCATATTTCTCATCTTGTCTTAGTATCCCTTTTTCCACCTTTTGGTCAAGTTAGAGTGAAATGTACAATTTTACATTAAGGACAAATGTTTAAAGAGGATATCTGATGTACCACATGTCATAAAGGTGTCAGAGGATAGTTTGAAACTAAAAAGGATGTAGGTTTAATGTGGAAAGAAGGAGATCATCTACAAAAGTTGTCTTAAGATGCTTGTACGGACTAATGTGACACATATGGCACATGTGGAGGATTCAAGGAAGTGTGTTTAAATTCCAATAGTTTATTTTTTGGTATAAGAAGCTTTAATAGGTTCAAAATTGCCAAAAATTGGTCCCTCTCTCTCATTATTCTCTTGGACATGTCAAAATAGGTCAACAGTTTTCTTTCAGCATGGACAACAGGAGGAGAGTTGAAGTGAGTGCACTTTATGGATATTATATCCCTGTATACATCTATTCCATGTAAATAATTATAGGATTGGTGGTTTGTACTTCATGAATAATCACTAAGACTGTTAGTGCCTCCAAATTGCCTGTCCATCCCTAATGGCTTTGGTTTTCTCATCTCTTTGCATTGGTTTGATGTAACCAAGTGATGTAGTAGGTTAGTAGAGCATGTTATTCATCTTCATGTTTTTTTAAAATTGGTTGGCATGTGAAAAAATGGAAGGAATAGACAAAACCATCTCCTTGTACTAGAAGTTGACATCAATGGTTTGTAAAATAATGTTATATCAATTGTAGTGTTTTGTCTTCTTGTGAGTGACTTTAGGTCAAGGTATTATATTAGTTTTCAACCTTCAGGGCATGAATGATCATATTATCCATTCAAGGTTTGATCTAAATAGAATCATTGATTTAAGGTAAATCCCATGACACTTCATATAGTCAAGTAGCCTTAAATCAAGCATTTACAGGTTTTAGGGTTAGACCTAAAAGAGAGATCAAGACATGTCTAGAAGCATTTACGCCTATTTTGGCATCTCAAATAGGTTTATGGATTAAGGGAAGATAAATATGTGAATGGTGAGGCCATTACCTAAATCCACACTTGATATTAAATTCTTAAGATTCAAGAAGTTGAAAAATGATCCTACCATACACAATGCCATCTTATGGTGAAGATATATGAGGTATAGATAGGTCTAATGGTTTCCTTCTTGTATCCCAAGCCTAGAATCCACATTTGAACATGTAAATAGGTTATTTTTTCAAGCGATAATTATGGTTTAATTGATATAACACATTCAATTTTCTATCGAGGATATTCAGTGAATTACAGTGCTTTGAAACCAAAATGAACTTGCAATGCAACAGTGACACAATGTGTTGATAGTGAGAGATGATAGCATGGTATCAATGCACGAGTGGATAAATTTAGGTGCTACATGGTCTTAGTGACATCCATAGATACCAAGTGTCTAATTAAAATATTCAATAATATCATCACCTACAGGAAACCTTCAACTTATACCCAAATAAACACCTATAGTCTGAAGTAAGAACTCATACTAGCCTAACTTAATGAAGGATGCAAGCTTAGTTGGTAGACAAAAGTATGAAGTGAATTAACATGAATAAATTTTTTTTAAGGATGATGACACATTTTATGTGATTATTAGACACACATCACTACCTATAGGAATCTAACAACTTCACTAATATACACACCTATAGGTGACACAGTTAACACATACTACAGACTAGCCTAGCTAATGGAGAATGCAGGTTTAAATGGTAAGTAGGGATATAGGATATATAAACATGTAAAAAACCCTTACCATGATAGTAATATCAATTTTTCATGTGATTCTTAAAATTAGAGATTGAGCTAAACTGATTTTTCAAGACTTCACACTCAGTCATCTAAAACGTTGCACATAGTCATACCTCTAAAAACTAGTCATGAAACAATTTAAAGGTTTGAGGGTGATAAAAGTATATTAAGGGACTAAAAATTTGTAAATAGTGTAATAATAACCTAATAAATACCTCCATGGTCTCATTTGAGTTAAACTCATAGGGGAGACACTCTTTGTTCTATCTCAAAGTAGAGGAACTTCACAAATAAAGTAGCCTCCAAACCTAATGTATGAATTATAAAAGGATGAATGAAGAGTAGTAGAAGAATTAATGGATGATTTATAAAATTTAATTATATGTGTAAAAAATTAGAATAATACCTAAATTCTATATGAACAATTAGGGGTAGTTATATACTCAAAAACACTGTCTAGGTTTATTAGGCCTATAACTGAACATAAACCCTTAGGGTGCCTAATATCATCCATATAACCACATAATCTCACAAAGAATTTTGAGAGACTTCATGGGATATTATAAGGTTGGTAAGAACCATCATTTTGTAGAGATAAACTGAAATTGGTCATTTTTTCCTAATCTTCTCTTTTGGGTATCTAGAAAGCAAGAAAGAATTTGAAAAGCCAACTTCCTTCACTCATATATATAAGTAAAAATTGTATGGTGCCTCAATAACTTAAGGGTAGTTGAGGAGGATCTTAAACTAATTTTTTTTTGAATTTGTTGGAGAGTTAGACATATAGATTTTATGAATCAATGTTAAGAACCTAGATGACCTAAAACCCTCTTAAGAACTCCATGGAGAAAATATGAATGGAAGTGCATCTAAAAGGGGTAATTTGGATTGAAGAATGATTTGGAATTATTAGGGACTCTCTTAATCTCCTTTACACCTAATTATTATGTACTATCACTTGTACAGACATGCTTAATTTAGTGTTTCTTACAAGATTTACATTGAATTATAGGTACAAAAGAGAATGGACAAGTGAAAGTTATTTTTAGAGGTGTGTAGGGATGTAATATTATTAGTGTAGGTTTTTATTTTTCCCTATTTATTAATTAGGGAAATTATATTTCTTGTGCATACATGGAGTTTTCCTACATTTGTGGGATAGGCTAGGTTATGTGGAGGTGTGTGTCATAGATGCGTCATAGGTGTCATAAGAATGTCATAAGTAACTCCCTTGATATGAGTTACTCTCTATTCTTAGCACCTTGTCACCACCTTTCATGGAGGAGTTATAGTCTATTCTTGGCGTGCCTTGTCCACCTTTTGTGGAGGAGTTACTTACGTACTCTCCTATTTGTAGTCCTCACTTTGGCCATCTCATGTTAATAAGATTTTGGTTTTCTCCATTTTGTCTTGTGTAATTTATCTTCTTGTGTTATTTTCAAATTGCTTTAGCATCTATGTGGTGTGCACTTGCTTCAACTTGTGTGATCACATCTCCATTTCACTTGCATTATCTAGATTCTGGAAACAACTCTAATATGGTATCAAAGCAAGAATGGTAATCATGTGTATGGTTATGATTTTAGTTCATTTTGAAATCAAGAGGAGTGGAGTTCTCTTTGTTTTTTTTATAGATCTGATCTAAAACAAAAATATATATATCATTTATGGTATCATTTTCTTGGAAAGCCCTGGCCTCTGGGTGTCTTGGTTGTCTTCACTTCAGGGGTTGGTTCATATTTTACTCTTCTTGGGCACCATTGTTATGTGGAGTAGTAGAGGGAGGAGCAGGAACTCCAAACAACAGTCCTTCCAGCATCCTTCTACAGCCAAGCTTCTGTGCCTAGCTTCTGGCCTTCACTTCTGCCATGCCAAGCTTCAGCAACAACATCCTTTCCAACAACTAACTAGGCCATACAACATGCACTTCTACTGTTATCCTTTAGCAATTCATGCCAAAATTTAGGTCTGTGCCATAGTTTGCTATTCATTTTTTTCTTCTGCCATGCCATCCACTATACGATGTCCAAAATAGGTCTATTTTTGTCTGAATATGGTGCATTTTTTTGGTAAACCTGCTATGCATTGAAGTCTAGAAACTCTTTCATTTTTTCTCTACCAAGACTCCTAATGACATATGGGACACCTTAGAAAAGTTATTTGGGAAGTTTGATGAGATGAGAGGTCATGAACTCGAAAACGAACTCATAAGTCTAAGTCCTAGCAACTTTGACACCCTACGGGACTTCTTCACTAAGTTTAAGGCCCTTAGATTGCAATTGAAAGAATGCAGGATAGAGAAGAAAGATGATCAACTCATACTTTCTATTCTCTCAAAGTTAGGTCCAAGCTATTCAGTCTTTGTCTCCACTTTCTATGCCACAAAAAGTGCCCTTGGCACTACATAGAAAAGGTCTTCTTTGGATTCATTCATTGATGACTTGACTAGGGAGCAAGATAAGCTAATTCAAATGGGCACAATGAAGTATACTCAACCCCAAGCTTTGATAGCTGGAAATGGTAACGATAAGACTTCAACAAAGGAGAAGAAGAAAAAGAACAAGGACTAGGAGAAGAAGAAAGAAAACACCAATCCTTCCAAAAATAACACTGAGTCTTCATCCTCTAATGCTAAACCTAAGAAGGAGAAGGTTAAGTGTGCCTATTGTAAAAAGATAGGGCATGATGAGCACAAATACATGAAGAAACAAATAGATCACCTAACTCATCTTCTAGAGAAGAACATAGGTGTTCTTGAGTCCATGAAGCAGAATTCATCTACCCAAGATTCTACCAAGGCAAAAGGCAAGGGTAAGGAGAAAGAAAAGGGCAAGGCCCTTGTAGCTATAACAGCTTCTACATCTTCATGGGTCATTGACTTGGGTGCTTCTCACCACATGGGCTCTTCACTAGTTGAGTTTTCATCTTTAGAGCCTTGTAGCATGACTTCAATTAGTTTGGGTGATGACACTTCAATTTCTATTGCAGGGAGAGGGTCAATTGAAATGGAAGGAGGAACATTCAATAATGTTCTAGGTGTTCCTTCTCTTTCAACAAATCTCCTATCAGTGTACCAAATCACTCACATTGGTCAGGGCAAGAGAGTTGAGTTTTCACCAGATTTAGTGGCTATCAAGGAGTTTCATAGTGATACTACACTAGCAGTGGGTAGGGCAGATCACCAAGCCAGGTTATACACCTTCTCACATTTTGCATCAGATTCTTCTCCAATGGCATTGCTGACTCATTCAAATGGAGTTAGCAAATTGTGGCATGAGTGGTTTGGCCACCTTAACTACCACTATCTTGAGCAACTTTGCAAAAATGACAAGGTCATTGGCTTGCCTCATGTCCAATTCTCCAAAGGACTTTGTGAGGGGTGTTCCTTTGGGAAGCATCCCAAAGCAAAATAGGACAAAGGCAAAGCTTGGAAGGCTTCACAACCTTTGGAGTTAGTCCACAGTGATGTATCAGGACCCTTTCCCAAACCATTTTTCACGAGGGCCAAGTACATCCTCACTTTCATTGATGATTTCTCTAGGTACACTTGGATATATTTTCTCAAACAAAATTCTGAAGTGTTTGAAAAATTTCTAGACTTCAAGGCTCTTGTTGAGAAACAGAGTGAGAAATCCATCAAGTTTATTTGAACTGATAATGGAGGGGAGTATGTCAGCATTAGGTTTGAGCAATTTTGCACTACAAAGGGGATTGATTTGTAGTGCATAGTCACTTACAGTCCTTCACAAAATGGGGTTGCAGAATGCAAGAATAGGTTCTTAAAAGAGATGGGTAGCTGTATGATTCACTCCAAATCCTTAGCACTATAGTATTGGGCTGAAGCCATCAATTGTGCTTGCTACATTCAAACTAGGGTTCCTCACAAAGCTTTGAAAAGGATAACACCCTTTAAAGCTTAGCATAAAAGGAAACCTGATGTTGAGCACCTTAGAGTTTTTAGATCCCCAGCCATGGCCCTAATTCTGAAGAAGAAATGCAAAGCTATGGAACATCAGTCCAAGCCTTGCATCTTTGTAGGATATTTGGATGGTATTAAGGGATATCATCTTCTAGATCCTATCACTCATGAGTTGTTCACCAAGAGAAGTGTCCATTTTTTGGAGAGTCCTAGAGACTCAACACTTGACACTTCTTCTCCCTCATTGGATCTACTTCTTCATGATGATTCCTCATCATATTCAGATCAGCCACAACAGGTTCTTAAGCCAGAGACATCTTCTTCTTCTTTGAGTTTAGACAGTGAGGATAGTGATGCAGAGTCATCCACCTCTAGTTAGTCAGAGGATGAGGAGTTAGCACCTGACTTGCCCACTTCTGGGCCACTTTGGGCTAGACAGACACTTGAGAGTGTTGGCACTTGGGTAGGAGATCTCGCAGATGACAGACGTACTAGGGGGGACTTTCAGAGAGATCCACATGCCTTCTTTGCTTCAGTTTTGTATCCACAGAATTTTTGAGAGGCATCGAGGGTACTTGAGTGGGATAATGCTTGGAGGAAGAATATTATTCCTTAATCAAAAATCACACTTGGGATTTGACTTCACTTCCTAAGGGAAGAAATATGGTTCAATGTAGGTGTATATATCAAACCAAGTTTGTAGTAGATGGGTCAGTTAATAAGTACAAGGCATGATTGGTCACCAAGGGTTTCTCACAAGTGGTAGCCATTGACTACTTAGAGACCTTTGCACCCATTGCAAAGATGACTTCTATTCGACTCACCTTGGCCATTGTCATAGCACATGGTTAGGATGTGCACCAGATGGATGTGAAGAGTGCCTTTCTTCACAGAGAACTAGAGGAGGAGATCTACATGGAGTAGCCACTAGGATTTATTCAAGATTCTTCCTTAGTATGCAGACTTAGGAAATCTATCTATGGCCTCAAATAGGCCCCTCAAGATTGGTATGCCAAGATGGATTCCTTCCTTCTCATAGTGGGTTTCACTAGGTGCCATTCTGATCCCAATGTCTACTTCTTGTGGCAGGATGATTCGCTCTTAATTTTAGTTCTATATGTTGATGACCTTTTAATCACCAAGAGTTCTTCATCAGCTATTGCAGTGGTGAAGGCCTCTCTTTAGGATAGATTTGACATGAAAGACTTGGGTTTGTTGCACTACTTCCTTGGCATTGAGATCTCATAGTCATATTTAGGGATTTCTCTTACACAGCCTAAGTATGCTCTTGACTTATTGGCTCAGTTTCACATGGCTGATTGCAAGCCATGTTTGACTCCCTTTCTATCAGGAGTCAAGCTTGAGGCTGACTATTCTTAAAAATTGGTTGATGGCACTTGGTATCGATAACTTGTTCGTAGTCTCATCTACTTGACTCACACCAGGCCTGACAAATCATATATAGTGGGACTTGTCTCTAGATTCATGCAGGAACCTCATGAGCTACATTGGAAAGAAACTAAGAGGATCTTGCATTACATATAGGGTTCACATAGATACAGGATTCATTATAGATTTGGCATAGAGATTGCCTTGGTTGGATATACAGATTCAGACTGGGCTGGCAATTCACAAACTCGCAAGTCCACTTCTGGTTACAGTTTCTCTCTAGGTTTTGGTCCTATCAATTGGTCTAGCAAGAAGTAGAATGCTATTGCTATATCATCCACAGAGGTAGAGTACAGGGGAGTTGTTAATGTAGCTACTGAGGCTATTTGGCTTCAGGGGATTCTTTTTGAGTTTGGCATTTCTATCAGGCAGCCCACCATCATTTATTGTGATAATCAGAGTACCATTCAGATTTGCAGGATTCCAGTTTAGCACCAGTGGACCAAGCACATAGAGATTCACATGCATTTCATTCGAGAGATTATTCATAGTCAAGTCATTGACTTGATATTTTGCTAGTCTTCAGAGTAAGTTGCACACATCTTCACCAAACCTTTCACTGAGAGTAAGTTCATTCATCTATGAGCTCTTCTTGGAGTGTGGTCCACATTTGCAGCAACATCATCTTTAGGGGGCTTCTAGCCTCTTCATTTCTTTTATGTCTCTCTTTTGTGCGAGAGTTTTTTCCTATGGGTTTTCTCCTTTTATCTATCTTATGGGAGATTGCATTTGTACATGGGTACCTCATCAGGCCTAGTTGCTGGGACCCATTTTATATTTCCACACTACCCACCTAAGCTGCGCTTATGGGGGGGTATTAGTGTAGGTTTTTATTTTTCCCTATTTATTAATTAGGGAAATTATATTTCTTGTGCATACATGGAGTTTTCCTACATTTGTGGGATAGGCTAACTTATGTGGAGGTGTGTGTCATAGATGTGTTATAGGTGTCGTAAGAATGTCATAAGTAACTCCCTTGATGGGAGTTACTTCTCTATTATTAGCACCTTGTCACCACCTTTCATGGAATAGTTACAGTCTATTCTTGGGGTGCCTTGTCCACCTTTTGTGGAGGAGTTACTTACATACTCTCCTATTTGTAGTCCTCACTTTGGCCATCTCATGTTGATAAGATTTTGGTTTTCTCTATTTTGTCTTGTGCAATTTTTCTTGTGTTATTTTCAAATTGCTTAGCATCTATGTGGTGTGCACTTGCTTCAACTTGTGTGATCATGTCTCCATTGCACTCGCATTATCTAGATTTTGGCAACAACTCTGATAAATCTAGCTCTTTAAACTCAATTATCACCATGTTCATGCTTGAAAACCCCTATATTAGATTTATCAATGTAGACAATCATGAATTAAAACATTAAGAAGAAATGTGATTGTCAAAGTTGATTGTGAGAAGTGTGTTTTGAGTTTCATTGAGGTCTATTTGATAAACCAGAGGAAAAAGAGGTTTGGAATAGATGTCAGTCATCTATGTAATGAATTATCTTGTAAATTTGGAAGTCACCATAGTGATAAATGTGTGAATCAGGCCTAAAGGGCTAGTGAACAGTTACAAGGAAGTGAATAACAATTATCAAATAATAAGTTATCAGTTATGGAGCATATAAGGGTTTTCAAAATCTTGTTTCCAACTTCCCAAGTCAGGAAACATGTGTCAAAAACTTCCAAAGGTAGTTCTAGATTGTCAAGTGACTCCTCATTATCAAGGTAGTTTCAAGTAAGACCATGAATATCTCTACACCAACTTGAGGAATATGTCATATTTGTAATGGAAATTTGTCTAAGAGGATTTCGTGACCTATTTTCCACTTCATTCTCTTTCATTGTATCTAGTTTTCATGCCCTGATGCTTGGAATTTTGACCCTTCAACTCCACTTCTTATCTCTCCTCTCATATGCTTTATATATTCAAGCCATTTTAGCCTTGTAAGATATCCACAATTGGTATGGCAAAGCCTTACTAGTTTGACATCTTTATTTATCTTTCAATAAAGTTTCTAAAGTTGATTTTATCTCTACAACTCTTACCGAAGTATGTCAAGTAGTGTGTTTGGATGACAAGTGATGAATGTCTTCTCCTTGCTTCCATTCTGCTCTTGTATGCATTGTGTGAGTAGTAGCATCTCTTCTAATAGGTATCATGAAGTGTATGTGTTTGTTAAGTGTGTTTTGAAGTGTGAGAGAGACTAATATTGCCTAATATTAGAAATCTTTTTCACCCACCTCTGGATATGCATAAAACTTTTCTTATATGCAGAAATACTTATGCTAGAAGAACATTAAGTTGAAGTTAGTTTTAACAGTCTTATTTCTTAGTGTAGATGCAAGTGCATTTTGTGGAATTATCTTTGGTGTATCACCTTCATTAGTTTAGATTGATTTATGTTTCCATCTTCACTTTTCACTCCCAACAAATATTTAGTCTAGTGTAGTGTGTGAGCCTAAAATATAAATCAAGGGAGTTATCCCTTTACAATCTAGAGATCTATCTCTTATAGTAGCTTGCTTATTTATAGAGATAATTCCATGTTATCCCAATTTGAGAAGGTCTAATTGAATTATAATGGGTGAAAATTTTGACTATAATAGTTCTAGCATGCTCGATGGGACATGAAGTCCAAGAAGGTTGTTCAAGGTGGATGTTGGCTTTGACAATAAGGAGGCTATATTGGTCTACTTCCTACAGTATCTGGTGAATCCCTAATTTTAATCTTGGTTGTAAACTAGTGCACTCTTTCATGCCTAAGGTAAACACAAGGTCTCTTACCAAAGGTATTCCTTTTTAATTCCAAGAACTTCCTAATTATTCATAAAAGGCAAACATATTTGTTAACACACATCTTTACCCAAAGAAGTCATACCTTGCTCATAAAGGCATAAGAAAGTTTTTGATTGGCCCATTCTTGCAAAGCCCTAAAGCTACCATATCAAGGAACTTACCTTTTATTTAATTCAATAGATATATAGCTCTAAGACTTTCCAATTATGATGATATTCCTATATCTTCCCTCAAAAGTGTTCCCTCATACACCGGTGAAACTACCATTACCCATATTGAGCATATTAGAAACATTGCTAACTTCTTCAATATCCATCACATCATTGAAGAGAACATGAAAATTATATTTTTTGTTATCTATTTTAAATGAAAATCTCTTGACTAGTATGGCACTTTGGCACCTGAATATATGACTATATGGGATGAGTTGGGAGATGCCTTGAGGAGAAGATTTGAAGACAAGAGTGATAAATTGTCATTGATTGAGTAACTGACTAGCATAAGGAAAGCACATCAATAATTCATTCAAGAATTCAACACAATATTTCATAAGACATGGGATAGGATCCCAATCTTGATAAGATCCAAAGTTCACCATGTTTTACTTTATTATCTTAAAGCCTTTAATAGTGATATTGCAATGATGATATAATTAATGGGAGGGATCACTTTGACTAATGCATATGCAATGGCCATAAGGGAAAAAAAAGTTTGATTTAGGTTAGGAAGATTTCCCTAAGACCTCTCATGCCTCTATTTTCTAATTTGAAAACCCTAAACCTATTATTGCTCCCATTCCTACACCTAAACACAAGCTTGCTACCCATATTCAACCAAGTAAGTCTAATGAGGCAAACAAAATGAGAGCTATGGAATAATATATCTTAGATATAAAGAGGATTATCTAACAAAAACAAGTAAGTTATTTTCAAATACACTATCAACCTAATAAGTCCTACCCTAATTATCAAGGCAATAGACCATCTTTCCAAGGTTATCCTCAAGGTCAAACACAACTAGTTCAAGTCAAGTCATATAATGGATATAATCTAAATACTCCTTCCACCCGAAGAGCATTAGTGACAACTCAAAATAACCTTTCCTAGGGGCATGATGGTCAATCTTCATAGGAGCAACCTCATGATCCATCTTCCTACGTCAATGAGTCTTTCAATCAAGCCTTCATGGCAAGTTTGGGAACTATGCTAGCTATGACTCAAGATGAGATATCAAATAGAGGAGAAACCAATGGGAAGAGTTCTCAAATGGGAAATACATTGGTAAATTGAAAACAATATGACTCATGTGTTATGAACTACCTAGTGCATTCAAGCAAAGATTCAAGTCCTATAGCTGCAAACATAAGGGCAAAGAGAAAGGTAGTGGAAGAAGTTCAAGGGGCTGCTAATGGTCAATCAATGAGTATTCAAACATCTCAAAGGGTAGGTATGTTTAATGAAACTCCAAGTACACAAGTTAAGAAAAGAATTTATAATGTCAAGCACTCTCCCACATCTCAAAATTCTCAAGATATAGGCAGTACTTTCCCTCCTAGCAGACAAGCTAAGGTTAGTGGCTCTTCCACTAAAATTTTAGAGAAAATGAAGAGGTCTCATGTGAATGTATCAATGTGGTATGCATTATAAATACCTGGAAAAGTAGACCTAATTCAAGAGGAACTATCCAAGCTCAGTTTGGCAATCAAATAACCTAGTGAGAAAGAGGTAGCATTGACAAACACCTTGAAGCCTAGTTAAGGATAGTTAAACAAACTTGAAAAGGTAGAAAAACCTCCTCATTTTTATCTATCAATCATCATTAGAGATGCTTTGGTTCATAATTATATTATTTATAGTGGAGTTATTACTTGGGTCATGCCTAAGCAAGTAGCTGATAAGTTAAACTTGAAATATGAGCCTCATTCTAAAGGAGTGCTACAATTGGATGGGTCAACTTTCAAAACCATTAGCATAATCATAGTTTTGAAACTTGTTCTTCATGCTTGTCCTAATTTCACCATTCTTCAATATGTTGTGGTTGTAGATGTGCCACCTCTTTTTTCACTTTGTTAAGAGAGTTCACTACTAATATTAGAGGTTATCTAACTTTAGACTAGTCTTATATGGGATTTAAGACTAGGTATGGAGCAAAAATGACAATCAAATCTAAACCTCTATCTAGTTTTCATGTAGAATCATATGCACCTTATACTTCTTATATGAATTGCAATGTCATTGAAGAAGATGATCACCCTAGTGATAAATAACCTCTAACACTCCTTGATGGCATATATGAATTTTACCTTGATAAATGGTGAGCTAATCAATATGGACTTAAAGAAACTAGTTTTTGAATATTTATCCTCCATGAAGAATATGATGGAACCATTGAAGCAAATTATGATGATACTCTAGAAAAATTTGCATGGGGAAACTCTCTTGTACACATGGGTGATGATGTTGAAATCCTAACTATAAAAAATCATGACAGTCTTAGTGAACACTCAATTCTACATACCAAAGAAGAGATCACTCATGAACATGACCCTCAAGAAGAAGCAGATGATGTGGCAACAATTCAATACCATAATGCATGAGTTTGAGGAGGTAAGCAAATCTAAAGCTTTTCAAAAGGAGTACAAACCTAATGATGAGGTAAATCATGTTCTTGATATGCATAAGGAAAATCTTGAGGTCTTTTCCAAGCAAGGAATAGTTTTGATAGACTAGGAAGTGTTTGGTGAGTAAGAGGACAACCTTGGGGATCCCCAATAATAGACATATAATGAGTCAAACACATCTGAATTTTAGAAGGATTTTATGAGTCCTAAGGATTATTTTGAGGAGTGTTAATTGAACATGAAGAATAATCTAGCTAAAAAATCAAATAAGACTCTAAGAGGGCTACATGGAGTATTCATGAGAACTCCAAGTGACACACTTGCAGTCAATATAAGATCCAATAATGGTAAGTCATTTGACTATCTCCATAAGCAAGCATTTATTTACAAGTATGCATCATATGGAGGTTTGTTTTCATGTAGCAACAGAGATGCAAAGAACATTATATTTGATCAAGGTTGAAGCAATGAAGATTTTTTCTTCACCTCAAGTGTCTTGAGGCATTGTACATATTAGGATAGGTGTGTGTTTTCTTTTGAGTTGTGGTGTGTTTTACCTAAGTATTCATGAGAGCACAAGTGTATATATTTATTTTCTTGTGTTTGTTCCTTATTGTTTTTGGTATGATTTTGGTGTTTGTTCAAAGGAATTTTAGTGTCAAATGTAGCATATAGGTGACTCTATTTCCCAAGGATAGGAGAAGGCAACTGGTCCTTAGCATAACATGCATGTTACCCCTAGGAAATCACCAAAATGTTGACTAACTTTCACCCTAGGTAAAATTTTGTCAAACCACCTTGCGCATTCAAATTTTTCATTAGGTTTCCTAGGTTTTAATTACTCACATGATCATTAATGAGGTCATACAACATGTTCTAACATTGTCATATTTTTCATCTTGTCTTAGTATCCCTTTTGCCACCTTTTGGTCATGTTAGAGTGAAATATATGATTTTTCATTAAGGATAAATATTTCAAGAGAATATCTAATGTACCATATGTTATAAAGGTATTAGAGGACAATTTGAAACTAAAGAGGATGCATGTTTAACATGGAAAGAATGAGATCATTTACAAAAGTCAGTTTAAGATGCTTGTAGGGATTGATGTGACATATATGACATATGTAGAGACTTTATGGAAGTGTGTTCATATCCTATAGGCTATTTTTAGGTGTAATAAGATTTAACAAGTTTGAAACTACCAAAAAATGGTCCCTCTCTCTCATCACTCTCTTAGACAAGTCAAAATAGGTCAATGATTTTCCTTTAGTATGGATAAGAGGAGAGTTAAAGTGAGTGCACTTTGTGGATGTTAAGGGTCCCTATTTACTTATATTCCATGGCCATAGTTATAGGATTGGTGGTTTGTACTTCATGAAAAATCACTAATACTATTAGTGCCTCCAAATTGGTTGTGCATCCCCAATAGCTTCAATTTTCTCATATGTCTCTATTGGTCTGATATAAACAAGTGATGTATGCAAGCTGGTAGAACATGTTCTTCATCTTCATGTTGTTTTCAAGATGGTTGGAATGTGAAAACATGGAAGGAATAAACAAATCCATCTCTTTATACTAAAATTTGACATAAATGGTCTACAGAATAGTGTTCTATCATTTGTGGTGTTTTGTCTTCCTGTGAATGACTTCAAGTCATGGTATTATATTGGTTTTCACCCCTTAGGGCATTATTGATCAGATTATCCATTCTTAAAGTTAAGTATCCTTGAAGTAGGAATCTAAAATTTTTTGGATCAGACTTGAATGAGATATCAAGACATTTATAGAAGCATTTGAGCCTATCTTGGCATCTCAAATAGGTTCATGGATCAAGGGAAGATCAATATGTGAATGGTAGGTCCATTACCTACATCCACACTTGAGTTCAAAGTCTCAGGGTTCAAGAAAGTTTAAAAAGGGAATATTTACCTTAATCTCTTTGAAAAAGGATCCTACCATACATAGTGCCATCTTACAGTGAAGATGTATGAGGTATAGATAGGTCTGATGGTTTCCTTCTTGTAGCCTAAGCCTAGAATCCACACTTCAAAATGAAAAGAGGTTGTTTTTTAAAGGGAGAAGGATGGTTGAATGGATCCAACTTATTCAATTTTATACTAAGGATATTTAGTGAATTATAGTTCTTTAAAACCAAAATGAACTTATAATGCAATAGTGACGTAGTGTGTTGATAGTGAGAGATGATAACATGCTCTAAATGCAAGAGTGGATACATTCAAGTGTGAAATGGTCTTAGTGACCTTAAAAGAGACCAAGGGTGTGATTAAAGTGTTCAATAATATCATCACCTATAGGAAACCTTCAACTTATACCTAAATAAGTACCTATAGTTTGAATTAGGAACTCAGACTAGCCTAACCTAATGAAGGATGCAAGCTTAGTTGGTAAACAAAAGTATGAAGTGAATGAACATGAATAAATTAATTTAATAAGGATGATGTCACATTAATATGGTTTTTAGACACACATCACTACCTATATGAGTCTCACAACTTCCCTAATATTCACACCTATAGGTGACACAATCAACACATACTGTAGACTAGCCTAACTAATGTAAAATGCAAGTTTGAATCATAAAAAGGGGTATAATATGGATGGAAATGTAAGAAAACATTATCATGATAATAAAATAAAATTTTCATGTTATTCTCATAAGTATAGATTGATCTAAACTAAGATTTCAAGACTTCACACTCAGTCATCTAAAACCCTGCACATAGTCATACCTCTAGAAACTAGTCATGATATAATTTGAAGGTTTGAAGGTGATAAAAGTATAGTCAATGCCTAAAACTTGGCACATAGTATCATAATAACCTGATAAATACCTCCATGGTATCATTTGAGTCAAAATCATAAGGGATATTCTCTCTATTTTGTGTTAGAGTAGAGGTATTTCATAAACAAGGTAGCTTGTAGACCTCATGCATGAATGCTAAAAGGATGAATGAAGAGTCTTATAAGAATTTTTAGATGATGTATAAAGTTTAATTTGATGTGTAAAAATTTAATGGAACACCTGAAATCACTATGAATAATTAGGGGTGGTTATATACTCAAAAACACAGCTTAGGTCTATTAGGCCTAGAACTGAACATAAACACTCAGGCTGCCTAATATCATCCATATGACCATATGATCTCACAAAGAAATTTGATACACTTCATGGGAGAGTATAAGGTTGTTAATAACCATTATTTTTTAGAGATGAACTCAAATTATTCATTTTTGGTCTAATCCTCTCTCACTGATACCCATAATGCAAGAAAGAGCTGGAGAAGCCAAATTCCTTCACTCATATCTATATGGATGAAATAAATGGTGCCTCAAGTAATTAGGGGTATTTTAGGAGGGTATAGAAATCAAATTTTGTGTAATTATTTTAATATTTAGACATCTAATATTTATGAATCAATGTTAAGAACACAGATGGCCTAAAACCCTCTTAATAATCTGATGGAGAAAATATGAATGGAAATGTATCCATAAGGGGCCATTGGGATTGGAATATGATTGGAATTATTTGGAACTCTCTCAATATCCTTGTAATCCCATTATTCCATACTTTCACTTATACAAACATGCCTAATTTAATGTTTATTATAGGATTTGAGTTGAGTTGTAGGTACAAAAGAGAATGGATAAGTGAAATTTATTGTGAGAGGTGTGTAGGGATGAAATATAACTTCTCAAACTTAATTATCACCTTGGTAATGCCTAGAAACCCATCCGATATATTGATCATTATAGGCATTCTTGAATAACACAATGAGAAGAAATGTGATTGTCAAAGTTGATTATGAAAAGCGTGTTTTGAGTTTCATTGAGGTGTATTTGATAGACCAGAGGACAAATATGTATGGAACAAATGTCACTCATCTATACAAAAAATTCTCCCATAAATTTACAAGTCACCACCATGACAAATGTGTGAATTAGGCCTAAAGGGCTAGTGAGTATTTATAAATAAGTGAATGACAATTGTCAAAGAAGAAGTTATCAATTATAGAGTGTATAAGGGTTGTCACAATCTTGTTTCCAAATTCTCAAGTTAGGAAACATGTGTCAAAAACTTCTAAATATAGTTCTGGACTATCAAGTGACTCCTCATCATCAAGGTAGTTTCAAGTAAGACCATGAAGATCTCTATTGCCAAATTGAGGAATATGTCATAGTTGTGATGGAATTTTGTCTAAGAGGATTTCATAACCTATTTTCCACTTCATTATCTTGAATTTAAACTAGTTTTCATATCCTAAAACTTGGAATTATGACCCTTCAACTCCACTTCTTCTCTCTCCTCTCCTATGATCTATATATTCAAGCCATTTTAGCCTTGTAAGAGATTCATAATTGGTATGACAAAGCCCTGTTGGTTTGGCATCTTGATTTGTGTTTGAATAAAGTTTTTGAAGTTGATTTCATCTCTTTAACTAAGTATGTCAAGTACTGTATTTGGATGACAAGTTATGAATGGCTTCTCCTTGCTTCTATTATGCTCTTGCATGCATTATGTGAGTAGTAGCATCTCTTCTAATAGATCTCATGAAGTGTATGTGTTTTAAAGTGTTAGAGAGACTATTAGTGTCTAATATCAGACCTCCTTTTCACCCACATCTAGATATGCATATTAATCTTCCTCCATCTATAAATACTTATGCTATAAGAACATTGAGTTGAAGTTAGTTTTAACAGTCTTCTTTCTTAGTGCAAATGCAAGTTTTTTTTTAGACTTATCTTTAGTGTATCACCTTCATTAGTTTATGTTGATTTATGTTTCCTTCTTCCCTTTTCACCACCAATAATTTACTAGTCTAGTGTAGTGTGTGAGCCTAAAAGATAGATCAAGGGAGTTATCCCTTTCAAATCTAGAGATCTATCTCTTGTAGTAGCTTGCCTATTTATGGAGATAGTTCCATGTTATCATAGGTGAAATTTTGGAATATAAAAGTAACCTCTATGTCCTTATATATCCATGTCAAATTTCATCTTTAGACTCTGAGTGGAAACCCATTTTTCTACCTTTCTCTCTCTTGAATTAGGCCTCCTTGCTTTGGACCCTATTTTCTTGCTCCAAAATTATATCACATATTTTAAATAAATCAAAATCTTGTGATTAAATTTCAATAGTCTGTCACCAAAATCCATGCCAATTTTGAGGTCTCGAGACCCTATGGAAGTATGCAAACCAAAAAATGGCCTTACCACCTAGTCTCATTTTGAGCTTGTTTAAGACTACCTTGGAAAATAGGTCTAGTTTGATCACCTTCAGAACCTCCTATGAATTTTTTTAACTTTAATGGATATAAAAAGTTCCAAATGACCTCATCCCATTATCTATAATCTCTCCCTTTCTCAGAACACCTATAAAACATAAAAAACATGAAAAAATAAGGTGTTTTTACCAATCCATACAAGTGATGTCAGAATAAAAGTTAATGGGGGTAATATAATTATAGTTATAAACAACATAAAAGATGTTTTAGTGGAAAAATATATCATTAAATGTGCTTTTGATCTCTTTTTCCTTTGATTGACCACTATTAGGGTTTAAGAGAAGTTTTAGACCTTTTTAGGGTCTTAATGATTATACATAAAGGAAAGATTATTAAATGACCTCATTAAACTTTTAAAATATTATTTATAGACCCCTTAAATTGTTTAAAAATTATTATACTCTCATACAAAGTGTGAGCAATGGTATGAGCATCTAAGTTTCTCTTCGAGTGGCTTACTTATTGTTGACCATTTTTTGTCCTACAGGCCAAAATCGGTCTCCCTTCTTTCTCTATTATCCTGAGTAGCCAGTCTTTGATGTATTCACCTTAATTAAATTTTTCCATTTCCCTTTGAGATAGTCCTATTCTTATAAAGAGCTGAGTGATCCAAGTCCTATAGGTTTTCAGGTTGATCTGAGGCTTATTTCGCTTTGAGCAATTACCTTGGACAAGCTCTTTGTCAAAGGAATGGGTCAGTTTCAAAGGAATACAAGTATTTCACAAAGCTTTGAAGGTCAAGTGCCCTTGTGGAGGGTAGGTAGGTTAAAAATGGGACCATTCAAGTAGGATCCAAAGGGTAACTTTGGACCCAAGTTGCCCTTGTGGAGGGTAGAAAGCACATTTAAAGGAGAGCAAGGTAGAAGACCGGAAGGGGAATTTCCATTCAGAAAAGTGACAAGGCAAAAGAGAAAGGATTTATTTAAACTATTATCTGAATAAAATTTAAAGAGAAACCAAAGTTAAATTCCTTTAGACAAAATGCCTGAAGGAATTTACAAAGAGAAGGCTAAGACATGAAGGCAACATTTCCTTTAAGCAAAATGTCCAAAGGAATTCCTTCAGACATTTTGTCTGAAGGAATTAGGAAGACAAAGGAGCTAGAAAGGAAATTAGCCATGTAGAGGGCTCTCAGCTACCAAAAAATGACCCTCTCCTCTTTTTCTAAAGGTCACCTTCCCTTTGGGAAGGTTCAATTTGCAAAAAAGCTAAATGAACTGCTAAAGGTGATGATGGGCCTGAGAACGTCAACTTCGACATGATGAACTAGTCGTTGGAGGTTCAAACATCTGATGACATCCTTGTAGATGTAAAATTCAATATAGTGAAATATCCATTGGTTTTCAAATGGTGATAGGCCCACAAATGTCAATTTTGATGGGATGTGTTTGCTATTGAAGAGAAGCCAAATAACCAATCCCTTAGGACAAACGACCAAAAGATTTCTTTCAAACATTTTTATTGAAAAGAACTCATGATAAGTAGCTAAAAGAAATCATGAGTGTGGGCCCAAATGAATTCAAAGGCATAAGGCCAAAAAGAAACTCAGTGACCCACCGAGAAAGGAGTTTGAAAATAGGAGATGAAAGATAATCCTGAGGGTCAAGGAGCTAAGAAAAGACAAGAAGTAGTGCACAATGAATAGAGTATTTCAGGTGGCACAAAAAGTGTTAGTAGGAGAAGTTATTGATGTATGAAATAGTATCCACCAAGTGGTCATCAAGGAGAGCATAAGCATTCAATAGAGTGGCCCTTTTTGCTTTATTCAAGCATTAATGAGAAGACAATTGCGTAAGTTTCATAGAGAGGTGGCCTTATCATTTAGAAAACAAAATGATCCATGATTTATCAAGAACATTTAAGACACTTTGAGTAACAAAGTCAATACCCATAGAAATCTACAACTTGGTTCTTTCAGGCCATTAATGGGAGGATGACAACATCATGGGTAGATTCCTCTTTCCTAGCTGTTTAATGTAGTATGGACCACCTATTCTCTAGGGGGTGCCAAAAGTCTTTCTCTTAATGCTAGATATTGTAACCTCTTAGTTGAGAAAGGGATCTCTCACTTGTGTAAGGCGAAGCCCTACCAATTTTACCTTAGAATCAATAGAATGCATTTTACCTCTATCTA
This sequence comes from Torreya grandis, assembly GCA_037957365.1. NCBI lineage: Eukaryota > Viridiplantae > Streptophyta > Pinopsida > Cupressales > Taxaceae > Torreya > Torreya grandis. The sequence goes on from JARHVA010000448.1 coordinate 1,874,402, forward strand.
ACTAGTTATACTTTTGAATATGTCTGTGTATCAACTCTATATTTAGTCATTTCACCTTGATGCTTTCATAGGTTGACACCAACATATCTAGTATGTCCAAGACCATTTTTTTAGTTTAACAGGAAGTGCCCAAGTTGGAGCATAGAGATAGAAGAGTAGTTATCTGATAGTGTGCTTTTGTAGCACCTATGGTAAGTTCTTTTTCTTTGTATCTCTAGTAAGCCCCTATGTTAAAGTACCCATACAGTCTGGTATTTTATTCAGATGAAGTGTCTATTTGACCTTTTGGTCTAAAGTATTGATATAAGTTGAGTAGATCGAATCATTTGGTGAATCACCATTTTAGATAGGTTATATTTTGTTATATCCTTCTCCCTTTTCACCCCCCCCCATTATTAACAGTGGTAGCTAAAGACCTCAAGGATGCATCAAATGGAGCTAGCCCTTATCAAGAGATTCTTTCCTCAGTTTTACCAAGCCCACAATAAGAGGAAAGACTCTATTGTGTTGCATGGAAGAGAGAAGCTAAGCCTTCTTTCTAAGGGTACAATACAAAGTATCAATAGTTTTTGGCATGCCCAGTGGGACCATTTTTTTATGCTCAGAGAAGTTCTAGGATTGGTTTTGGTCCTGTTACTACAAGAGTAAACAACTAACCCAGCATTTGGTGACTCCATTTTCAAGAACTCAGTCTCTAGCTAGAGATCATCCTGACATCCCATGCCTAAGGTCACAATAAGATCTTATGCCAAGAGTGTCCCTTTCAAATTCATTGAGCTGCCCTTAAACTCAAAAAAGTGGCTAAGGTTTTCAAGGACTCATCCCTATACAACAAATCAATTTCCTAGACCTACCATAAAATATACCTACATGAGAAGGCCCTAGTTGAACCCTATCATCACCATGGCTTTACCTTTTGTAGCCTTCCATGGTTAGAGCCCTTTAAACCTTCTACATTATGACCCAATCCTAGGGATAGCCCTTAAGAGTGTTCCTCCTTTTAATGGAGAGGAGCATATTACCACTATTAAGCATATCAGGAATATAGCCAACCTTTATAACATTCATAATGTCACTGAAGAGAACATAGCCATCAGGTTACTAGCATTGTCTTTCAAGGATAAAGTTTTAGACTGGTATGGGACTTTGCCTATCAATTCAGTGGGCTCATAGAATGAATTAGGCACTCTCTTTAAAAATAGATTCAGGGAGAAGAGTGAACATCTCTCTCTTGCTGAGCAATTGACCACTATGAAAAGAGCTCTGCATGAGTTTATGCAAGATTTTAATACTAGGTTATAAAAGACTTAGGATAGAATCCCCATTTTAGTGAGGCCAACCCCAAGTTATTCTTTCCTTTACTATTTAAAATCTTTGAACATCGATATTTCTATCATGATATAGTCCATGGGAGGACAAGTGTTACCAGCCACCTATAAAATAGCCATAGCCACCAAAAATTGTCTGGTACAAGTAGGAAAGATAGCCCCTACACCTAATATGTTGCTTTTTCTTGAATTACCACCCCTAGTTTAGACTACTGCACCCACTTTATCTCCTCTACTTGGTGTATAAAATCCAATAGCTACCTTTCCAAATGACCTCCATGAAGTTAAGAGCTTGTTATAAAGTGTAACCAATGAATTAGTGGCTCTTAAGAGGTAACAAGCTCAAAACTATCAGTCAAATCATGGATACCAGTATTTCAAACAAATGAATAGACCTCCTTTCCAAAATTATAATCAAGGATAGGGTCAGATTACCCAAGCCAAACCATATCAAGGTTACAATCTAGGTACCCCTTCATCATCCAAAGCTCTTGTTCCCACTCAAAATATCTTGGTGTAATAATAACCTAATTGCCCACCCTTGGGGTATGGTCAAGAATAGGTTACGTATACTAATGAGTTTCCAAATAAATATGTGAACATGTAAGACAATCAAACAACCCAATTCCTAAGTTTTGAGGCATAAATACAACTTGGGATAGACAACAGGCAAGGTCAGTTTGATTTCACTCTCATGAATTACCTAGAAGGAGAATTCTATTCAGTCAATTGTGTGGGAAGTATGAATAACCAGGGTGATTATATTGTAGCCAATAAAAGGTCCAAAAAGAGAGCTATGGAGGAAGCACAGGAAGTTTCCCAAACATCTAAAACATTTTATTCATCACATGTGAACCAGAAGTTCCCAAATTACAAGCCATCAATTACACCCTCAGCTCCTTAGCTTACAGCTCAGGTTGTAAATGCCCCCAAATAAAATTCAAAAGGAATCAACCCTCAAATCAATTAGGTAGACCAGATGAATAAGCTAAACATAAATATCACACTGTGGGATTCCTTAGCAATGCTATGATAAAAGGATATACTCCAAAAGGAATTACATAGGTTGAATGCACAAGTTGTCCCAACAAAGGCCGATAATGTGTTGATTATGAATGGGCACCCTCCCATGGAAGGTCAAAAAAATAAGGATGAAAAATTTCCACCTTTCTACCTATCATTAGTCATAGGAGATTTATAGGTACATAATTTCATTATTGACAGTGGGGCAAACACCTCAGTAAAGCCCAAATACATAGCTAACAAGCTAGGACTCAAATATGAGGAAATGACTAAGGGAGTTCTACAGTTAGATGGATCACCAGTTAAGACCTTAGGAGTGGTAAGAGGCTTGAATTTTACATTGCATGCCTATCCAACCTTCTTCATTCCCCATGACATGGTAGTGGTGGATGTTACTCCCTACTTTGTTCTCTGCTTATCCAGGGATTTCATGTCTAAGATAGGTAGGTACTTAGCAACAAACTAGTCTTACATGGTTTTTAGAAATAAATATGGAACTAAAGTTAAGATTGAGTAAAAGCCCATCTAAAAAGATCATCTAGAGCCATACTCACTCAAGGTGGTAAATGTCAGCTATGCCATCATTGATGAAGAAGAATTCCAAATGGATTGATCTCCACCCTCTTCCCTTGAACGAGTTGCTGACCTGATCTTGGATGAGTGGGGAAGTGATAATTTTGAACATGACCCATACAAGTTCATAGAAGAGGTAGGTATTGGATTTTATTTCATGCATGAAGAAGGTACTTTCATGCAAAATTTGATGAATGAAAACCAAGAGAGCTCAGGTCTATGGCAAATTTTTTTTGATGGCTCAAGAAGCAAATTGGGAGCTAATGGTGGAGTAGTGTTAATTTTAACCTCAAAGGAGAGATACTTCTCAAATTTTAGATTCCAATTATTTTTCACTTAAAATTTTGAAAAATATGAGTCTCTCATTCATGGTTTATAATGGGCAAGGAAAAGGGGAATAAAAGAGTTGCATGTTTTTAGAGATAGTGAATTGATTATAAACCAGGTGAGAGGCTGAAATTTGACCAGGAACGCATTGCTTAAGTCTTACAAGCATAGGGTGTGGGACCTAGTAGAGATTTTCCTTGATTTCAATTTTATTTCCATTTTAAGGGAACAAAATAAACAAGCAAATAGACCAGTAGCAGTTGGTGCTCTATTTGACGTTCGCAAGGGAATAAGTCAAGATAGCAGTGTGTGCCATTTAAAAGTAATAATAAGACCATACATGCCTGATAATGTCACTAAATAGTAGGTTTTTTATAGTTATTAGTATATATCACTCTTCTTACAAGAGGAAGCTAATTTTGCTTATAGGAATCAAGCCAAACTACAGTATTAGTAAAGTGGCCATATTGTTCAGCTGAAGAACAACAAACTTCCCAAAGGCTAGGTCACTCTCAAAAACATCTTCAACAAGGATGACCAACTAAAACATGATAAATCAAGCATCATGACCAAGAGAGAAAATTATTAAATAGTTAAAATATTCAAGGACAGGTTGCATGCACTTGGGAAGGTATGTACAGATGATGAAAGGCATTCCTTCATTTTGTTATGCCAAGAGTTTACCAATGTTTTTGCTTTGGAGTATAATGACCTAAAGGGTTTTGACCCAATCTTGGCCCAACACACCATTGAGCTGGAGGTAGGTGCCAAACCCATCAAACAAAAAAAAAGGCCTATCAATCTAAAGATTGAGCCTCTCATGCGAAAAGAACCCACCAAGTTGATTGAGTCTAGTATCATTTTTCCTATCAAACACTCTTCTTGGATGGCCAATCTGGTCCCTATTAGGAAAAATAATGGGGAGATCAAAGTATGTGTGAATTTTAGAGACCTCAATAGAGTCTCATTTAAAGATCACTATCCCTTCCCAAGTATGGAGTAGATCCTCTAAATAGTGATAGGCAGTGAACGTTTCTCCCTCCTAGATGGGTATTCAGGGTACAATTAGATTCTAGTGTAAGCCTGTGATTAGTACAAGATATCCTTCACTACCAAGTGGGTAAATTTTGCCTACAAGAAGATGCCATTTAGACAGTCAAATGATAGAGCCACCTTTTAGTGAGCCATGGACATGGCTTTCCAGGGTCTGATAAATAATATTGTATTGGTTTACCTTGATGATGTGATAATTTTCTCTAAGGATGTAGGCTAACATCTAAAATACCTAAGGCAAATATTTGAGAGGTGTAGAGAGTTTGGTATCTCTCTCAACCAAAGTAATGTGTGTTCCCTATCCATAAAGATAAACTACTTGGTCATGTTGTTTCAAAAGGGGGCTTAACCATTGATCTAGAAAGAGTACGCACCATCCTAACACTATCCTTACCTAAGTATAAGAAGGGTCTGAAAAGATTCTTCGGTATAATAAATTTTAGTAGGTGATTTATCCTTAATTTTACTGAGATAGTCAAGCCACTAACTTCCATGTTGAAGAAGGATGAGAAGTTTGCATGGATACTGCAAAAGAAGGATAGTTTTGAAGGGATTAAGTAAGCTATTGCCTAGGCTCCCACCTTGATCGGTCTTGAATTCTCTAAGGATTTCAACCTTTACACCTTCGAACATGAAGATGTAATCTCTGCCATGCTCACTCAAGCAAATGATGAAAACCTTGAACAGCCTCTCATATTTTTTAGCCAAGGTCCAAAAGGTTTTAAAACTAGGTACACATATGTTGAAAAGCAAGTGCTTGGAGTTATACAAAGCTTGAATAAATTTAGATATATGTTGTCAAACAATAAGGTTCATATCATGGTACCACATCCTAGTGTCAAGGACTTTTTGATTAGCCGTGATTTGATTGAAAAGAGGGTAGGATGGATTACCAAGGTAATGGAATATGATGTGGATATCAAAACCACAAAGCTGGTAAGGGGAAGAGGGCTATGTGAACACCTTGATATAGACCTTAAATAATAGAAAGAGAGCATTTTGATACTCCATGATGAAGCTACAATAGAGGAACCTGTAATCATATAGGACTGGGCATAAGACATGACACATTTCCTTCTCGTTGGTGAGTGCCCAAAGGGCCTTTATAGGACTAAGAGGAGGTATTTTAGACTCCAATATCTTCCTTAAGTCCTAATTGATGGGGTGATATTTATAAGGTATTTTTCATGGGTACTCTTGAGGTGCATAGACTCAAGTTAGGTCGACAGGGTACTATTTGAGTTTCATGACGGGCCAACTGGTGGTCACTTTGCTACTAAGCCTACAACTATAAGAATTATGAGGGCTGGTTACTTTTGGCCCACTTTATTCAAAGATACCCATGCATGGATATGGAAGTGCCAAAAATGTGCCCTCTTTGATGGAAATCAATGACCAGCTGCAATGCCACTGCAACCTATTTAAGTGGAATAACCATTCATATAATGGGGCCTAGACTTCATAGGAATGATCAACCCTCCTTTTAGTGTTAGTTAGAAATGGGTCTTGACTACTATAGACTAATTAACGAGATGGGTAGAAGCTATAAATTTGAAAGAATCCAATGAAAGTGTAGTCTTAGACTTTTATGAAGGCCTGGTGATAAGATTTGGAGTCCCAGCTACCATCATCTCAGATAATGCATTAGATTTCTTGGGAACCAAAATAAGTGAATGGGCATTGGGATACGACATCTACCTTAGTACTTCTTACAATGACTACCATAAGGAAATGGGTTGGTTGAGTCCATCAATAAGAATATGATCAAGATCATTAGGAGGACAACGGAGGAAAATTAGAGAACTTGGCATGCCAAGCTAAAAATAGCTCTGTGGGCAGATAGGGTTACTCCAAAAATAGCAGTTGGCAATTCACCATACACACTTGTGCATATAATGGAAGCTAGACATCTTATTTCACTTGAATTTATAGCCTTGGACCATGCCTATCAGCTATAATTAGAAGAAAGTGATAGCATGGAGTTCAGACTTTATGAATTGATGGAGCTTTAAGAGGTAAGAGACCAAGTTATGGTTTCCATGACTAGTCATCAACAACAAATGAAGAACCATTTTGATAATAAATACTCATCAAAAGGCTTCTTAGAAGGTGACATTGTCTTGAAATGGGATGAAGACCAAACTAAACCTAGAAAACACATAAAGTTTGATGCCTTATGGAGTGGTCCATATGTCATCACTCAATGTAAGCAGCATAACACATTCTAACTCTCCAAGTTGGATGGTGGAGAACTACATATCCTAGTTAATGGGATATATCTTAAGCATTATCACTAAACCTTCTCTTTTTATGTATATATTTCCCTTATTTTTTCCTTATTTTACCTAAGTGCTTTTGTGCATGTTTGTAGTTTTTTAGCCTTGTGTGTTTTGTTTACCATTTGGGGTAAAAGCTTCATGTTGATTCTTTAGTCTCTCAAAGTTGTTGTCAGCCTTTTAGGCTGTATTCTGACTCTGTGCCCAATGGACTTGTAAGACACTAGTTTTATTATGAATAGTATGCATTCTTCCCCAATGAATCACCAAATTTGTTGACCATTTTTGGTCCTACAGGTCAAAATTGGTCTCCCTTCTTTCCCTGTTATCCTGAGTAGCCACTATTTGATGCATTCACCTTACTGTAATTGTACCATTTCCCTTTGAAATAAGCCTATTCTTATAAAGCGCTAAGTGATCCAAGTCTTGTAGGTTTTTAGGTTGATCTAGGGCATATTTTGCTATGAGTAATTACCTTGGACAAGCCTTTTGGTAAAGGAATGGGCTAGTTTCAAAGGAATACAAGTCTTTCACAAAGCTCTGAAGGTCAAGTGCCCTTACAAAGGGTAGGCAAGTTATAAATGGGATCCTTAAAGTAGGCTCCAAAGGGCAACTTTGGACCCAAGGTGCCCTTGTGGAGGGCAGAGAGCACATTTGAAGGAGAGCAAGGCAGAAGGCCTAAAGGGAAATTTTCCTTTGAAAAAGTGACAAGGCAAAAGACAAAGGATTTATTTAGACTTTTATTTGAATAAAATCCAAGGAGAAACCAAAGTTAAATTCCTTCAGACAAAATTCCTAAAGGATTTCCTTTAGACTTTTGTCTGAAGGAATTTACAAAGAGAAGGCCGAGACATGAAGGCAATATTTCCTTCGAGCAAAATGTCTAAAGGAATTCCTTCAAACATTTTATCCAAAGGAATTGGGAAGACAAAGGAGCCTAAAGGGAAAGTGCCCTTGCAGAGGGATCTTGACTACCAAAAAAGGACCCTCTCCTCTTTTCCAAAAGGTCACCTTCCCTTTGGGAAGGTTCAGTTTGTAAAAAAGCTAAAGGAACTATTAAAGGTGATGACAGGCCTGAGAACGTCAACTTCAACATGGTGAACTAGCCATTGGAGGTTCAAACATCTAGTGAAGTCCCCACATACGTTAAATTCAAGATAGTGAAATATCCATTGGTTTTAAAATGGTGGTAGGCCTATAGACATCAATTTTGATGAGATGTGTCAGCCATTGAAGAGAAGCCAAAGAACCAATTCCCTAGGGCAAGCGGTTGAAAGATTTCTTTCAAGCATTTTACCCAAAAAGAACTCATGACAAGTGGCTGAAATAACTCATGAGTGTGAGCTTGAAGGAATTTAAAGGCATAAGGCCAAAAGGAAACTCAATGACCTACCAAGAAAGGAGCCTAAAAATAGGAGATGAAGGATAGCCCTGAGGGTTGAGGAGCCAAGAAAAGACAAGAAGTAGCGCAGGATGAATAGAATAGTCCAAGTGGCATAAAAAAGTGTCGATAGGAGAAGTTATTACTATATATGAAATAGTCTCCACCAAGTGGTCAACAAGGGGAGTGCAAACATTTAATAGAGTGGCCCTTTTTTATTCATTTAAGCATTAATGAGTAAATAATTGTGTAAGTTTCATAGAGAGGTAGCCTTGTCATTTAGAAAACAAAATGACCCATGATTTATCAAGAATGTTTAATACACTTTGGGAAGCAAATTCAATACCTGTAACAATATACAACATGGTTCTTTCAAGACATTTATAGGAGGATGATAGCAGCATGGGTAGATTCCTCTTTCCTGGGTGTTTGATGTAGTATGGACCACCTGTTCTCTAGGGGGTGCCAAAAGTCTTTTTCGTAATGCTATATATTGTAACCTCTCAATTGAGAAAGGGATATCTCACTTGTGTAAGGCAAAGCCCTACCAATTTTACCTTGAAATCAATAGAACGTGTTTTACCTCTATTTGACTGGTTATACTTCTAAATATGTCTATGTATCAACTTTGTGTTTAGTCATTTCACCTTGATGCTTTCATAGGTTGACCCCAACATATCTATTATGTCCAAGACCACTTATATAGGTTAACTGAAAGTGCCCAAGTTGGAGCATAGAGATAGAAGAATAGTTATCTGATAGTGTGTTTTTGCAGCACCTATGGTAAGTTCTTTTTCTTTATATCTCCATTAAATCCCCCTATTAAAGTGCCCATACAGTTTGGTATTTTTTTTTTATATGAAGTGTTTTTTCACCCTTTTGGTATAAAGTGTTAATATAATCTGAGTAGATCGAATCATTTGGTGCATCACAATTTTAGATAGGTTCTGTTTTGTTATATCCTTCTCCCTTTTCACACCCCCCCCATTATTAACAGTGGTAGCTAAAGACCTCAAAGATGCATCAAAGGGAGTTATCCCATATCTAGATATCCTTTCCTTAGTTTTTCCAATCCCACAATAAGAGGAAAGTACCTATTGTGCCACGCGAAAGAGAGAAGCTGAGCCTTCGTTCTAAGGGTGCAATCCACAGTGTTAACACTTATCTCTCTTGAGGCTAGAGAGAGGTCAAACATGATTTTTGAGTCTAAAAAGACACTTTCACTACTGTGAATAGTTCATAAACATATATAACATCCCTATACATGATTATATATTCCTTTTAAGTACTCATTACCCTTCTATATTCTCAGGGTACACTAGTCAGGGTGTTGGGGTTTAAGAGCTATTTCCTTCTTGCTAGCCCTCAAGAGCACTTGGATGGAAATATGAGTGTGTTCACACTTTTTAAGTGTATTTAGACATATTATATGATTATTCATGCAAATATGGTTCCTTAATTAGGTCTATAATGTTTGTTTCATGATTTGAGTCCAAGAAGATCTCTTAGGTCTCATGGTTGCCCTTTGTCAAAGAGTTAGACTAGTCTGAGACAAAATAGTGGATATGTCCACTATTAGTATGACCTAAATTATACCATTTATGTATTTTTAAAGTCATAACCACCATTTTTACTAAATTTCAAGGCATGGTAACACCTATAAGACTTTCAAAACTCAAATTTATCTCATGGTTGGACTGTAGCCTGTGTGCAGGGTTTCTTAGTCATCTTTGACTATGTTCTTATGTTTTAGGACTTATCCACTCACCTTAATGTACATTGAATTTCATGAAGATATTTTATTGGAATTACATTATAATATAATAATTTTAAAATACCTATGTTTTCAGTTTAGGATTGAGAATAAAATGATTTGCTCTATATAGCCTATAGAATTATTATTTTGTATTATGATTGTGTTCATGATTTTTAGGCCTTATCACTATCATTATTGACCTCTAAGACTCATGAGATTATTTGGCTGAATATCTCAAGTAGTTTCAAATCATATTTAGATACCCATGTCTCCATCCTTTTAATGCATCACATTGAATTGATCTCTTAGATAGGTTTGTTGTAGGTGTTAGAGACTATTTTATTTAGGTTTGAACCTCACCATCATGTCAATATCCCTTTAAATGATTTTGAACATTCTTGAGGTCTCTAAATTGGTTTGAGAACCTTCAAACATATCTGATATGTTTATCCTTTAGGGTTGAGAATGGGATGGTTTCCACTAAAGGCCTATAGATAACACATTGACATTGTCTTGATTATGTGCTTATGTTTTAGGCCTTCTCCACTCACACTAATGGCCCTTCACTAATTAATTTTTTTTTTTGAGGTCTTGGTTAGGTTAAAATCCTTTTTAAACACTTAATCTACTCTTGTATTCTCTCTTTAGCCTTGAAAAAGACATAACCCTGTAAGTCAGGCCTGTAGGTACTTTAAGAGGGTTTTGACTATGTTTAAGGTTTCATGATCTTTCCTTTACACTAAATGATCTTATTCAATGGCCCAATGACTTTATTTGGTATTTGAACTAGTATAAAATTTAAATTTGAGTTTCCAACATCTCTTCAACACTTCTTTGCCTCTCCTTAGAAAGGAATGACCCTCAAATAGGTTGTAGGTGACTTTTTGATTTGTTTAAGCTCTAAAAAGACATTCCTTGAGTTCTTAAGCTCCCAAAGAGAGTAAGTCATCATTATATGACACTCCTTATCACCATCACTTCTTCAAAGGTATCACAGAGCTCAAGGCATACATTTTCATCTTCCACTTACCCTACATGTTGTTGTACGAATTGTAGGTGTCATTTGGTTGTCAAGTCATCTTTTTGATGTTTTTAGATGCTTCAAGTGACTTAAAATCTATTTCAAGGTTTTGTGTTCTATTTCATGGTGATTTAGGACCTCATTCTCCTCATTTTGACCTATTCAATAGGTCATAGCCTTATTGGAAGTCCCAAATAGAGACCTACAGGATTAGGGCCTGTAAGTTGGTTTTGAAATATTTAGGTTACAAAGAGCCAGTTATTCTAATCCTTAGTCCCCTAAATAATTTTCAAGCCAATTCCCTCTTTATATTAATTCTCAATAGTTTACAAAGCTTTATGATAATGCTCAATACCTTCTATCCATTTTAACTCACCTTTAAGTTGTTTAATGATTTGTATGGACTATAAGTGCAGTCAACCCATTTATATGTTCTATGCAATGAGAATAAAAACCTCTAGACAATTAGAGACAAATTTATATAGGAATTAGGTTATTCAATAACATGAAAAGATATGAGTATATATGTCAAGTTCTCCTTATGGTTTTGGGCATCTTTAAATTGCTCTATAATCTGTACAACTAAAACAACTTTGACTCTTACTTTGAATATGTGTATTTGGGCTCTCTTCTTGAATTATCTTCACTTAAAATGGTTTAAATGTTGACACATGACTAAAATATGATACGTTACTAGTAATTGATCCTAAATTAGCAATTAAACTCCATTAGATTTGTTCAAACACTGACAATGTCTCCAAAAACAAGCATACTTGAAGAACATGGGTGAAAACACATCTGAGATAAAAGAATAATGAATTCATGAAACTAAGGGAGTTTACATGAACAATGAAGCATTATAAACCTATGAAAATGACCACCATGAAAAAGAAATAAGAAATTCCAGTAGAATTGCCTGAAAAAACTTGTATACCAAGACATTCTTCTTCCAAGTGAAAACAACTCATAGAGATGAGTTGGATAATGAAACCACCATTAAAGGGAGATAAAATAACTCTAAAGATCACTCTCAAAATATTTTCTCTTCATAAATTTTTAAGCTAGAGAAATAGGTGCAAGAATAGAGCCCTATCAAATGCATAAGCCATAATGACCTACTATCACTATTAGCAATTGTTCATAAATAAAAGGATACCATTATGAAAACCAATTCCACCAATTTTAAGCTTACTTGGACCCCTAAAATTTTCCAAAATTTTATCTCCTAACTCTCTCTCTCTCTCTCTCTCTCTCTCTCTCTCTCTCTCTCTCTCTCCTCTCTCTCTCTCTCTCTCTCTCTCTCTCTCTCTCTCTCTCTCTCTCTCTCTCTCTCTCTCTCTCTCTCTCTCTCTCTCTCTCTCTCTCTCTCTCTCTCTCTCTCTCTCTCTCTCTCTCTCTCTCTCTCTCTTTGGTTGTACTCTCCTCTCTCTCTCTCTCTCTCCTCTCTCTCTCTCCTCTCTCTCCATTCAATGCAAATTTGCCTTCCTAAGATTATAAAGGCAATGATGGAGGAGACAAGTGTTTGGATTGTTAGTTAGAATTATAAGTTGGTTCATAGATGGAAAATGGTATAAAGGAGATCAAGGGTCACATTTAAACCATTTGAAATTGAAAATTGACCTTAGAAGGCCATACAAGTGCTTGAAAAGTGTCTTTTTACAAAGATTAGGAGTTAAACTATAGATTTTGTCAGACTCTGACTACCCATAAACATTATTTGACCAACCTATAAAAAAAAAGATGTTTTTAATCCTATTTAATCATTCTTCTCTTGAAATGGTATGTCTACCTCTTCCATATGGACCAAAAAGTGGAAAAATTGACTTTTTTGCAATTAGGAGCCAAACAAAGGTTAGTGCATGATAATATGATATAAGTGACATCCAAACAAACTTTTATAATTAATATAGACCATATTAGACCTTTGACCAAGTTTGAGTATACAAGACCTTCAATTTGGCCATATGACTAGACAAGTGCAACTAAGACCAGAAATTGGACAATGATAAACAAGGACACATATGACCATATGGGACTATTTAAGACCACTCAGGACCATGATAAACATTAGACACCTATATGAAGTTTTAAACTATAGGGAGTGACCCAAATTTTGTCAATAGGTATGCCTTACTATCCCATAGTGCCCTCAACCAGGTTAACGAGAGTCTCTCATAAGCTCATGATAGTAGTAGGCTTAGCTGGGTCAACACCCTACCCTTGTGTGGTGGATGTGATCTAGTTCCTAATATAGTGTTTGTAGTATGTATTGGCCCCATGTCTAGCTCTATCCACCCTCTACTCTCTGGATACTGCTTGTCTATGATATTGGTATCCTTATTATACTCTGGCTAGTGTAGATCCTCCATACCATGATGCCTGTTATCATTATTCATAGCTATGGGATCCCAGGTGACCTCTGAGTGATCTACACCATGTGGCTATTTCATTCCCTACATGGTCCCACTAAATAGATATTTATTGATACCATGTCCTACACTTATTGTAAATCTCTCTCTCTCCCTATAGTCTTTACTCTTTAGAGTCGATAGACATCCTCTATGATCAAGATAACCTTTAGTTCAGTTCTCATCTAGAACACATGCCTTTTAGGCAACCATGTGGTTTTCAATGTATTCACCAAGTATCTAGAAAAATAAAGGGATGGTATGTGTGCCAACCATCATAATATTACACTCTATAGGTGATCTTAGTCCTTTATAGGAACAGAGTCATCATCTTTGGCCCACCATGTTAGTACTCTCTCCTAGTTAGTCACCTCATAGGCTCTCTCACACTGTGGTAGTCACTTACTTCCTTGTAATAATTCTCCCTCTTATAGCACATTGACTCCTCCTTATGTCTAAAAAACCAATCAACATGCAAATAGATTAGTCTTACAAACAATGAAATGATAAAATAATGTTTAAGACAAGTTCACAAACTTATTTTCTTGTTACCCACTCTCTAATCTTTTCAAGCTTGTTTTGGGCCTTCTTGAGCTCCTTCGAGCCTATTTTAGCCCCTTTCTAGCCTAGATGCAAATTTTTGGGCCAAACCATTACTTGGAAGTGAACTAAGCTGCATGTCCCATGGCCTAGCAGTGAGCCAAGCCATGAGTTTGCCTAGGAAGGTTGTAGCCTCAATCGTGGCATCTTGGGAAGCCCTAAAGCTTCCCAAAAATCCCTCCTTAGGCCACTATTTGGCCTCCCACTCATCTTGAATAATTCCTCTCCTCCTCTTGGTCATTTTAACTAGTTATTATAGTTGATTCATTTATTAAATTGATTGAAATCAATCAAAATGCCCATAAGGCCTCCCAAACCCCAAATTTGACAAACTTTTATGTAAAGGACTTACCCCAACCATTGTGTGCACCTATGGTGTGCTCTTTGCATCCTCGTAGGCTCTATTTAGGATTTTATGGCTTTTTAGATGTCATCAAAGGTACTCAAAGTGAAAATTAGTGTGAAAGTGACACATTTTTCACTTGTTTTCCTCTTTTACTGCTCTTCTTAGCTTTTTATAGACCCTTTTTTGGGTTTTTTGCCCTCTATTACGTTCCAAACCATGAAACCTTTGTCTTAAGAGTTTATACCCTTTCTAAATGAAATGGTGGCCTTCATTTATGTCTCAAAGGCTTTCTTGGGCTTGATCTCACCCCTTTTGGTCTTCAGGAACCCTTTAGAGTCCCCATTTGCCTCTCGAGCCTATGTCCCATGTTGTGGGCACCTAGGGATAGAATTTGATTGCTTCACTTCTTTTAGTTAGTCATTTCTCTTTAATTATGCAATCGATCTATCCTAACTCCCATTTTTATCTTTCATTATAGTTCTTGTAGGTGGTGTCGATTGTTGGTTGTAGTGGTTTGAGACTTACTCTAGTCTCTACTAATAGGTATTTATATTCTATGGACTTTGTACCACCTTTCCCTATCACCTCTTAGTACGGCCAATATCAATAAATTACCTTGATTGAAACTTAGTTTCATTCTCTACCTCACTTGTTTAGCTCATTTATCATACCTCACCTTGAGATAGTCCTTTTAAAGATGCTAGTCTTGAGTCCTCGACTCTTGTCATGGTGTGACTCTTAGTGGTGATTCACATAGATGGTGGTAATTGGGGTAATCTAGGACCTACCACTGAGGCTTGGGTCATCGATGATCCATCAGGCCATGAACTTACTACAACTAGTTTATGCCTTACCAACAAAATGAATAATGCCACCGAGTATCATACAATCATTAGTGCCTTGACTAATGCCTATGCATTGGATGCATGCTACGTGCAATTATTTTTTAACTCACTCTTAGTCGTGTTTATGCTCACTAGTGTCTGGAGCATCCTTAGATATGATTTGTTCCACCTCATCAAGGTGGTATGTGATTTTATTTCCTCCATTGAGGATGTCCAAATCACTTATATCCCTTATGGGGAGAACACTAGAGTTGATGCTCTAGTTAATGTCATTTTAGATTTTTTGATTTGATTTTATATTACTTGTATCATTTTTACGTAGGTACTAGAGCTAGAGCTAGATTTGCATTTAGATTACGCAATATTTATAATTTCACCTATGGATCATGCCATCAAATTCTCCTACTACCATCAATATCTGGTAAGTTTAGGTACTATTTTATTTTATCATTTTAGTTCTCACTTTCTTTGATTTTGTGTGGCTTCTAAGTATTGCACAACACTCCTTGTTCATTAAAACATTGGCTATTTGTACCTTAGGGCATATGTAATCATAGTTCTCATAACCCTACTCTTTCTTATGATTAAATATTGGCTCACATGTAGACTACCAACCTAGGTGATCCTATTTGAGACATTTGTTTCTTGCATAAACACCCTCTTTATTTGAATATACATTCCTTATACCTACCTAACCTTTCTACCTATTGATAAACCCTTTGGATGCCTCACAGAGCCCTTTCAAAGCCCCATTGACCATATGGGATGGGAAATTGAACCAAGACACAACTTATGGGGGGAACTTATAGCCTAGGCCTCATAATACCCCCTAAGCCCTAACCCAGGCCACTGCTCAACTAGAATGCATGTTTTTGCACCTCCAATAGCCAAAAATGACTAGTTTTGGGGCTTACTGTATTTTGTGTGCCCTATATCACTCATTTTCATTCCTTTTCCTTAGTTTTCTTCACTTTCTTGGCTCTCATACCTTCTTGTATCCATGTTGATTCATTATTGGTAGTCATGAGCTGGATCGGTGATAGGGGAATTTATGCATTACTACACATTTACTTGGAGACTCTATTACTACTTCTAGATTGTCCTTGCTCCCTTGTGGTTGGTTCTTGGCCTCTAAAAATTGAATTTCACTTGATTTATGTACCTATATTGGGATTATGCCATCCTTTAGTTCTCACTTCACCTCTTCTTTACTGCTTAGACATTGGTTTAGACCTAACTCTACACTACATCCCTTATCATCTTCCTTTGCCATCTTAAACTTGGATTCCTAGTAGGTAGAACACTTTCACATTTCTTTGATCTTTATCTAAGGGTAATTTTCTATGCAAAGTGAAAATCCATTATTTTAGAGTGGTATATATGCTAGGGTTTGATATTTACATGTTAGTTTAGATTGTTTTGGATATGTTCTTATGTTCAATTAGCTTAATTGGTTTGGTCAAAATGGCATTCCCTTAATTATTTTTCTAGAGATAGTTTGGTTTGAATAGAGGCATTATCTTAGGTTTTTGAAGGTGTATGATCTCTCTCTATTGCTCTTGAAAATGTCATTTCCCTTCTAATTTTTTTTTTATAATAGAGTTGTATGCTTCTAAAACACATTTATTACTTTGTAACACTCTTCGATTCAATTAGCCTACTTTCTCATTTTCTAAGCATTAAATATCAATCCCTTAGCTCAATTTACCATGGTTATGTATGTTAGAGATACTTTCATCCTTATTGCACTTAATTTTTCTAGCCTTAACTTAGTTTATGAGTATGTATATAGTCTGGTACAAACTATAAACTGAATAGTCTCTAGAGATCTCAAGTATCCCATAACGTCCCTAAGCCTCTTAGCCTTCTAGGTGTTTTCTTAAGTATACTATGTACCCCATACCAAAATATAGTGTATTTTTTTGAACTCTTGTAGCTATAGGTATTTCCTTCCTCTCACATCTTTGTGCATATCCATCCTTGGTTTGCTCCTCAGACAACTTTCATCACATCCTTGTCACTAGAGCCATCACAAGAGTGATCATGTTAGGGCCTACATCCAATATGTCAACAATACAACAAAAACATATAATAAATACTTTATCTCTCAATGAAGGTACTAAATATCCTATACTACATGTGCAATATCTACACCAACCCATATAGTGACTTTTTCAACATGTAAACTAGAAACACCTTTGCCTCATCCTTTTATTTATCTCCCTAAGAGAGATCACCATGCAGGAATCATGTTGCTCCAAATCCTTGAATAGAAACAAGTGCATGTAGAACTCTTGATATTAGTGAGGAGAGAATATCTCATAAAATTCAAAACTTGACTTATCCACAAAGCTACCAAGCTACCAACATGGAACAAGTTTACTAGACCAATCATAACTCCTAAGAAGTCATTGTGCTACTTGGTACATCACTTCACCTACCAAGTTTTTAAATTTTCATCTAAATAGAATCTTATTCTATTGAATGATACCAACACATGAACTCATGTGCCTCTTATGTTACTCCATACACTAGTCTACCTAGCCAACACCACAACCATATGCACAACACCCCAACACCCTAAATTATATGGTCAACACTAGCCTTCTCTTTTTGTAAACACCAAGTCTTAATTTTTCTTTTGCATGTAGCCTTTAGCTACCAATCATGCCAACCATGACAAAAGTGGACCAATCATAGATCTAGGGAATTAATCATGCTACTTAGTGCACCAATGCACCTACTGAGTTTTTGAGCCTAAAAAATGCATCACTGCTCTACCACATGTACAAACACATGGCCTTATCCTTATGGGAACACTAGGTCTCACTTGTTCAATTACATATTCATCTTCTTATCCTCATCTACTTTAAATAGGTACAACTTTAGGTTTCTCTATACCTCCTTCATTTTCATGGATTTTTGTCTTCAATATCTTGACTAACAACATGTGGTCAGTAGGATACCACACAATACACCCCATTGTTTGTTGCCAAGAACCACAACAAGGTCATGCCTTATCTTCATCATCCTCCTAAGGAGACCAACTTTCTCCTCAATATGTATAGTTGCTTCATCTTCAATAAGAACACTATGTACATTGTTGACTTGTCTAGCAAAGTTTTTTTAGCTTTTCCACAACTATCTTGTGGTCTTATCCTCGATAACATGAAGAGAACAATATATTCACCAAGAGATCCTCCACCTTGCTCCATAGAGAGATACCTACCATAAAACTTTTTTTATTCTTCTCTTGAACTTTATCTCTCCTCTTATCATAGTAGATTCCACTTGCACAAACCAACCAAGAAAAAAAAAACTCACACATAGATATTTTTCAACATGGCTTTGATACCAGATGTTAGGAAAAATTATCCTAAATAAACATGTACAAGTATAAATCAATGCAGTTAATAAGCTACAAAAAGTAAGAGACAAAATGGAAACACATTACACAAAGATTACATGGAAAACCCTTACAAATAATCAAGGGAAAAAACATGAGAAAAATGATAGCTTCCAAACTTTATATTAATCACAATAACTCCTCCAAAAACTCATTTAGTGCTAACAACCAAGTACTCAATGCTTACACCTGAAGCATCCAGGTTGTAAACTAATCATAACAATGTCTCCAGGATCCAACCTCTAAGCATGCAAGCATAATATTACATGGATCCTCTAACATGATGAATTACAATATATAGCTCATGCATATTTATGCATTTACAACAAAAGAGAGAAGATAGAGAGAGTAATATCATATGATGCTAACAAATTCACCACATTCCATGTGGGTACTATTGATCAATAGTAAGAAAAAATTTCTCATGTGCAAGGGTCAAAAAAGTGTACCATCCACTTTAGAGAAGATCCAAGCCACTTCCATGTGACTCCAAACATTGTCTCCCACTCTACATGTGAGCAAATTCAATAATAGTAAACTCTTGTCTTCTTCTTCCATGTGCACACCAAAGTCTAAAAGGTGTTGTAATCACCTTTTCATTTTATCCACACATGTGAACCATTAAGTCCCTTATAAAATCAACCCATACCTAACCCTTTTTCTTTTTCACCACTTGACAAACCCATGTGACTACCAAGGACAAAACCCATGTGCCTTGGTGGACTGCAACACCCCAGTCCCATCACATCAACTTGATCACATTTGGGAGACCCTCCATGGACCCTAACACATCACCATTCAACCACATCACTAACCATCCACATCACCATCATGCCACATCACCATTAATAATTCCCATGAAAAGTGATTTGTGAATCTTGACTTCACACCTAAATTTTTTTTGGTATGGGTATTTTTGAGTTGATCCATGATGTCAGACCCCTTTAGATGATTAAATTTTTTGGTGGGTGGTGGTGGGGGTAAAGGAGGTATATGGTAAGGTCCTTGGGTTTTTACTACTAGATTGGTCACCTCACCCATTCATATTGTAACAACATGAACCATAAGATTCAATATAAGAAGAGGGATAATATTAGAAGCGATATGGTAGTTGTTAGTAGTTTGAAAACTAGGGGGAGTAAAAATGTGAGTGTTGCATGCATTCTTTCATCTATTGGTAAATGTAGGTATCTTGAATTGGATGTTAAAATAAAATCGTTAGACAGAGGCTTGGGATTGTTCATTAGTAAGCTTAGATTTATTAATAAATTTGGACTTGATCTTCATTACCCATTTGTCTACATATTTGATATAAAGAAGATATATTATCCATGTAAATCAATATGAAAAGAGTAATTTCATTAGTTATTTTAAATATTAATTTTTATTTAACATGGTCCTGATTAGTGTGTATTATTAGGGAAAAATTAGAAACCTTAAAGCTGAAATTTGAAACCCTAAAAAGATAAAACCATAAGGAAGACTTGGTGTTTTGCACTATTATATATGTGTATGGGTTCACCAATATATTTTACACTAATTTGATTAATGGGTTAGATTAATCTAATTAATATAAAACTATGAAATAAAATTTAGATATATAGATATGCCATTCAAGTATACATCTAAATGTAAATGATTGACAATTGATTCTTCTAATTTGATAAGGGCATATGTTAAATATGTAAAGTACAAAATAGGTCATGATACTTAGATTTTATGGTTGATTGTTTGACTATTATAATATTTTGGAATTGTAAATCGGGGATAAACATGCCTTTAGTTTATTCAATTCAAGGACTGGTTTGGTTTTTATGCTGTGTCTTTTTTTCAAGATCAATTCAACACCATCAAATACTAACTTGTTAGTTAGTACTGACCTATGTATAAGTGTAATATAGTGACTATATAGTCACCTAAAACTATCTTTACTTGTTCTATGATCATAATATTAAACCTTGGTGACATGCACATATCCAACAATCAGTCTCCTTTGACTTGAAAACCTAGATGTGCTTGTGAGAGCTAGAAACCTAAAAAAAGGAAGAAGAGTAATGGTTTTAGCTAACCCCACTCACCCCCACCTGATGAGTGGTTTTTTCCTATGTATTCAGTATTCTAAGGAGATAAATCAATCCACACATAGTTTTCCCACCTAGTGTGATTGTGCAATTATGCTCATTTTCTATATGTATGTAGTTAATTACTAGATTTAATACTTGAAAATGTTTTTTTTTAAAATTGGATCTTGAGTGTTCTAGAGTTGGCTTATGACTACTCCTAGTGATAGGTATGCAAATTGGGAATAATAGGGCATAAATTTTAATTTAAAATAATGTATAGATGTATAACAAATAATATGCCAGGTCATTTTGAATGAGAAGTTGATGGATCCATTTGAATAATTCCTCATACAACCAAAATTATTGGATTAGAGGCCAACCCTTAAGATGGGTTTAATTTTATAAAATAGTCATTTCTAGGAATGGGTTGATTTCAACCATCATAGGTCATTATCAAACGATGATAATGACCATAATTGTTAAAACTAACCCTTGTATAGGTAAACTATTATAAGAGTTTGGAGACATCTATGCAGGATATTTAATAGGCTTGAAACAAACAATGATGTTCATGTAGTGTACGATAGTATAACAATATGATTAAATTATAATATAACATGAAAATGTGTGAGGATGGAGAATTAGGACCTTTTTCAGGTGCTCAAGTCATGCATTATAAATGTGTATCAATATTTTCATTATCAAACACTAAAGAGAATATTATAGTATTTATAATGGAAAAGTAATCATGTTGCATTTAATAAATCTCTTAAAAACCTTATATGGAATTTCAATAAGCTTATTTAATTTCCTATTATCTATTTATTGAGGTAATATAGGATTTTTAGATGGCTTTTCTATAGCATTAACCACATTCTTAACTTTATTCTTAGATTGAAATCCATTATTATTGTATTCATCTTTAAATTTTGTATTTTGCCCTATTTTTTATAAAACAAATAAAATTTTAATGTGTTGAAATAAGTATAAAAAT
The DNA here is from genome assembly GCA_037957365.1 of Torreya grandis. Lineage (NCBI taxonomy): Eukaryota > Viridiplantae > Streptophyta > Pinopsida > Cupressales > Taxaceae > Torreya > Torreya grandis. The sequence goes on from JARHVA010000448.1 coordinate 1,895,802, forward strand.
AAAAATTATTTGAATGCCAAACAATATTGATTTTGACAAGATGCTAAATATGAAAAAATGATATTTATGAAAAGTATTAAGAAGAGATATACTTATCTTGCAGATAAATTTTATTGATTGTTAGATTATCTGAAAATGAAAATCATAAGAGGTGACTACATAAAATCATGATCAAAATCAAGAAAAAAGACATAACTAAACAGGTTCGTTGTAATGGGACTGCAACACAGTGATTTGAAATCCATTGACTGAGGACTTATCCCAATTTATTATGGTAGCTGGCTAATAGGAAAATATAGAGAACATTTTTTTAAAATGATAGATCAAAGGCAAAAGCATTAGATATCTTTGGACACATTCACTGCAAGTGGACAACAATAAATGATTTTGCATCCATTGATTATGGAATTTTCCTAATTGACTACACGTAAAAAATGATCATTGCATCTATTGCATCTTTGTCTAATAATCAATTTAGATATCACATTCTAAAAGGTACTCCAATTTTTTTTATGTTGCTTCTCTTGTATTTAAAACCCTAAGAGCACTTTGATAGCATGAAAACCTATAGAAAAAAGAGGAGAGTATAATGGACTAAGTTGATCTTAATGACCCCTTGATGATTGATCATTTATTATGTATCAAATACTCTAATGGAAATCAAGCCCACATATTTATCCCACCTAGATTAAATGTGCAATTTTTATCCTTTAAATATATAACTATAAAATGGCTCTTATACTTATGGTTGATCCTTGTGAGTGATCTTAAATTTGGAGAGAATAGCACATATTTTCTCAATCTGTAGAAGTATGTATGTGTAGACCAGGTGACTATCGAGTGAGGAAAATGAGTGATTCTTGACATATATTTATAGCCAATTTTTTTGACAAATTCCTTTATCTAACCATGTGAAATGTCTAAGAAGACATAAAAGGATGTTTTGAATTTTGAAATGTAGTTGGCATTAGAATACCTAAGTGGACAGGAGTAAAGTGCACTCCCATCAACTTAGGGTGGACTTATCCATAATGATCAAGGACAATTGTCCTCTATGAGAGATAATTTACAGGTGATTTTAGACAACTTGAGCATTTGATATCAGAAGTTATGTGCAATAGTAATAATAAAATAGGGTTGAATCCACATATAGATAAATGGATTAGAGGAATGGCAAATAAGATTCATGTATTTGTGTGAAAGTTATGTAGTTCATAATGTACTAAGAATTAACATTGTAAAGTACTTGTAACTAAATTTATGTGTTGACATTTCCCCCTCTTGATTATAGTAATGAAATTTTTAGAGTAAAGGAGAAATAATTGAACCTAAGTGTGTTCAACATAATTTTTCTTTGAGAAGATATTATAATTGTGCAGGGCACTCAAATTTTAAAAATCTTGCAATAGATCATAAATTCCTTCTGCATTTGAAATTTGGAAAAGCTACACTTTTAATTTTGAAAAAATGAAAATAAGATCAATGGATAACTACACTTATATACAGGTGAAACCAATTTTTCTTGTAACTTGTAATTGATAATAGAGAACCATGCCCTCTTATTGAATCACTTTGATAATTTAAAATAATGGATAATTGAGAGTGATCAAGTCATAATTTGAATAACTAATCAAGTTATTAAGTTGGAAAGATGCATTATGCCAACCCTCATAAATGGGGAATAGTACATAATGCGATATTCCAAAAAAATGTGAACCCACGATAGTTTCGATAGAAGTGATGCCAAGGTCATTGAGTCTCACTAGACTTGAATTTATATTACCCACATAAATTCAAATCAAAATGTTGCAGATGGACCTATATTATATTTTTATGATCAAAGGAGAATGAAAAGTATTCATTCCCCCATCATGACTGCATTGCTCATAAACTTGCATTGAAGTGAATATTTTTTCTTTTGAACTTTGAAGATGTGCATGAATAAGTATCATGCATTTTTATAACTTTAAATCTTTAAAATTTTGAATTTTTCAACTTTGAAACTTTGAAATTTAAATTTTGAAACTTTGAAAATATTAAACTTTAAATAAGCATTAGCATGGATGAGTATTGTGCTCCTTGAATTTGTGTCAAGTGATATAGAATGGTATATACCTATATGTTCAATTGTGGCTATATTTGTAACCTATAATTTTTATTTTATAATTATTTTTCATATTCCCATGCACATGTATTAAAGTTCATATAATTATATACTTTAAGTCATTGAAAAGTGAGTTCATGCACATGCCATATGACTAATGTGTTAATGCTTGATTTCTGAAATACTTGTACTGTATTATAGAATTTGATCTTTGAATTTACTTTGATTAAACCTTGTATTATGTATTTTATTTTTACCCTATCTCACAAATAAATTTTGTCTACTCGTGGATAATTGGATCTCTAAGACAAATCCCACTATGATGCCCCCATTTTGAGATGAGGGATGTAACCTACAAGTCACTCATCTCAAAAGAAGAGTTAAATGTATAATGTGATAAAGATATGATAATATAGTATTATGTCAACATGTGGAGAGTATGTCTTCATAGAAATGTAATTGTCATTAAATCAGTATGTAACATATTGAATGTGAAGCATACATGTGTTTTGTACAGAGATATACATCATTGAAGCATTCATTAAGGTAACTATAGTAAAATTGCATGATATGCATAATGGAATTACTAATCAAGATCAACATGCATAACAAACACAACACACAATGTCACATAATGCAATAGGATAAGGCCAAGGGTTGCATACAAGGGACATGTTCAATTTTTTCACAAGAAAAATATTGTACACATAAGGCCAAAGGGATATAAGTAATGGACATGTTCAAATGTTGCACATACCAAGCAATTATTTCATAGATATGTTCAATAAATTTATATACAATAGCCAATAACTATATACAAAAATTATGAAATGGCTATCCTATCATGCAAGAAATCAAACAACATCAAAGGATCATATAACAAGTGAATAATAGTCTATTCCATCTATATATATCAATGTCATATTATAGTAAAGTAGCATATCCATGTATCAAAATGGAAAATATGAATGATTTGTGAGACACTTGTAAGATATGTATCTCAATATTATATTTGAGGTAATAGATAGATATAGTCTTCTATATTGGAACTTGTAAATTTATATGCCCCCAACATAGGCATGACCACTAGGTAGAAGCAATCAAACATCTAACAATGCATATATTTATATGTCTTGCAAACATCTAACCTCATAAAATGTATGTGTATATAAAAAAATGCTATCTACCAAGATATGTGATAAGTAGTATCTATAAATAAGTAGACTAACATCTTACACTAGGCTCAAGTCCTAATTTTTTTATCTTTTAAAAATATTTTAAATGTTTTTGTTTATTTGCAATATTTAATTTTTTTTATATATTTTTGAAATATGTTAGAGTAAGTTGCTTTATGTATAGTATCAACGTAAGTGCATGATGTTTATAGGATTCTTCATAGGTTTTCCTTCAAGTGTAACTAGAAAGTAACCTCATGTATCCACATTTTTAGTAAGTATGAATGGACCTAACTAATTGGGTTTAAACTTCCCTTTGGTTTTTTTTATTTGCATTAATATTCTTTTGATTTTATTTATGTACTATATCCCCAATAGGAAATTAGTGATTGCAAATTTTATTTCCATATGCTCATTTAATGAGATCTTGATATACTTCAAGATGTTTTATAGCCTGAATATGCTTGTTGTCATGAATTTAAAATTATTGTGTCTATTTTTTTGATACTCATTATATTTAATGATGTCTTTTAAAGATACCCTTAAATAAAAAAAATCTAATTCTATATAAATTACTACTTCTATTCCATAAATAAGTTAGTATGGTGTAGCCTTTGTTGGTATATGCATGTTTGTATGATATGGCCAAAGTGTGTAAATATTTTGATTATGCCTATTTGCACCATGTTTTACAACATTTCTGCTTAAGATTTTAAATGTTATCTTATTTATTGCTTTTGCTTGCCCTTTTCCTTGTGGGTAATATGGATTAGAAAAATTGTGAAAGATACTAAATTTATCATAAAATTGTTTAATGGTTTTATTTTTAAAAGATGAGCCATTATCTATTATAATAGTTAATGGTAATCCAAATTGAGAAATAATATGTCATCAAGAAGTGACAAATATCCTTTCTTGTAGTATATTATAATGGTATGGCCTCAACCTATTTTTAAAAATGTTTTGTAGGTGTAATGATGAACTTGTGTCCATCTTAGGATTCTAAATTTATCTTTTTGATTAGGTTGAAACCCCAAAGAGAAAATGGCCAAGGTGAAACAATGGGTTGCAATTCATTTCATGGGGCATGATTTAGAATGTTATGCTTCTAACATTGTGAACAATGTTTTGCATATTCATGACATTCTTGTTTCCTTTATAGGCCAATAGTATCCTTGTAATAATTTATAAGACATTATTTTTTCACTAAAATAACCTCTGCATTCATAGTCATGTACTTCAAGGCTATTTTAGGTTCTTCTGGATTTAAACATAGAAGAAACTATCCATCAAATGATCTTTTAAATAAATATCCTACAATTAGAACATAATGTATTACTTCTTATTGTAGTTTAAACTTATGATTTCATTTGGAATTTTATTGGATAACAACCCAATGTAGTAAATTTTAATATGACTATACCATTTTGAATTATTATGCTATGAGTAACTCCCAGGGTTTCCAAAGCATTTAAAGCTACTTTAGTGATCGAAGGGTGTCTTAGTTGATGAAAAGTAAAAATCATATACTCATTGTTGATGTTGATAGGAATCATGGAATGAACACTCACCATTGCATCAAAATGCCTATTATCTTTGTGGGGTATGATGTCTATTAAAAATAAATCAAAGTGTATCATTAATTATTGTACCATTTCTTTATATGGGATTAAATTTTCTTCTCTAGTTTGGTAAATATATAAAACTTGATTAACCACCAAGTAAGAATCTCCATTTGATTTTCGATTTATGATTTTTAGTGTGAATACAATAGGTCAACCTAGTATTAAGGCTTCATAGTTAGCAATATTATTTATACATGAAAATCCCAAGTGAAAGGAAAATGGCAGTGGCTAACTTTGAAGAGAAATGAAGACTATCCCTACTCCTGCATTGGTAGCGCACCTTAAGCCATCGATATATATGGTCCATGTATCATTATCAATATGATATATAATGAAGTCATCAAGAAAATCATCACTAATCAGTGATCAATACAATAATGGAGATACTACTAAATTATTTTCAATAATTTGTCATTTTTATAATTTATGAGATACAAATTTTAAGTTGAATTCCATGAGTAACATTACCCATTTAGCCATGTGTTCTAATAAGTGTGATTTGGATATGAGAAACATAAGTGGGTCCAACTTTGTGATAACTTGTGTCTCATTATTAAGCACACAATGCCATAATTTATATGTTATGAACATAATATCTAAACATAATTTCTCCATGGTATTGTAATTTGTCTAATAATCAACCAATGTGTGACTATTATAGTAAATGACACGCTCTCTATGATCATCATCATATTGTGAGAGTAAATCTCCTAAGGTGTGATTTGTAGCTAAGATGTATAATAGTAGAGGCATATTTGGTATTTGTAGCATGAGGATAGGTGGATTAAATATATATTATTTAATTTCATAAAAATTATGTTGACATCTAGTATCATATTTAAATTTTATCTTTCTTTAATAGATGTGTGAAAGATTATGTCTTATCAGCCATCTAAGCTATAAACCATCTTATTACTTGAATATTTCCTTGGAGGGACTATAATTAATTCAATCCTATTAGAGGAGGTATAGCGATTATAACATTGATATTTTTTGGATCTACTTCAATGCCTTTTTGGGAAATGATATAGTCAAGTAACTTTCCTGATGTAACTCTAAATAAACACTTTTTTAGATTTAGATGCACATCGAGTTCTTGTAGTCTCTTAAATATATTCCATAGGTCTATAACATGATCATATTTATGTTTTAATTTTTAAGTAATTCGTTTAATTAATTAAAAAAACATTATGTATATAATAATATAAAATGTGTGTCATAGCTATCTGGTAAATAACTCCCACGTTCTTTAATCTAAATGGCATGATGACATAACAAAATGTTCCCCATTGTGTGATAACTGATGTTTTTTATTGGTATATGGGTTTAATATTTATTTGATTATATCTTGAAAAACTATCCATAAATGATAACATTTATTAATCAACTATAGTGTCGATGATCATGTCAATATTTGACAAAGGAAAACCATATTTTAGGCATGCCTTGTTTAAATCCTGATAGACTATAAAACATCAAGTGTCTCCATTATGATTTGTAACTAGTACTATATTAGAGATCCATTCATATATCAAATAAAACCTAAATCCAGAATCCTTTTGATTTCTTTTTTAATGACCATTGTTAAGTTTAGATGCATTTTCTGATTTTCTACATGACTGGCTTATCATCTAAGTAGAACAATATTTCATGCATTAAAAATGTAGGATCAATTCCATACATATATTTATAAGACCATGAGAATAATTATGGGTAACCATGTATAAATTTATAAATATTTTTATATTCATCTTTGTTCAATAAGGCCACAATAAGTTCTAGTCACAGATATTTATCTATTCCATAATGATATTCTACTATCTCTTCATTATGTAGAGTTGATGTTTATTCCATATATGGTGTTTTAGGAATGGTATTTGGACCGTCTAATCTAACCTTTCGGTGGTGTCTTCAGTTTATATAAAGTATGTATACTTGATTGTTAAATGAAGAAATCTATTCTTATGATAGAAGGAAAGAAAATCCTCATATGTCCCAAGCTATTCCAGGAGGATTCATCATTGAAAAATTCATCTGATGTCAAAATGTATGGGTGTATCGATTTTAATGTAGATATATTATGAACTTATTGTGTTGGATAATGTTTTGATTTGATGAAATGTGAATAAATAGTTATCAGTGCATATGTTTCTTTATTTGATTTTCCTTATTTATTGAAATAACCAAATTCTTTTTATCTTTTTAGATGAATTACTTGGATGGGATTGATAATTCCTTATGCATGTGTACCCAATCCTTGTCTTGTATATCATATTTTTTGTACATATTTAAGCCAAAATCCATATTTATATAATTTTTTGATGATACCATTAGAGCTAAAGAGGAGCTAGGTGGTGTTATTGATTTGAATTATTGTGAATGTGGCTACATATGAGGAATATTGTGATCCTCAAATTAAGTTAATGTATGTTTCTTGATCAAAAGGGCATGTATACATGTATCCTCAGTTATTGAAATTTAAACACGCACATAGAGTAGAGGGAAATATGTTCATCTCATGTATCCATGGTCTTCTAAAATAATATTATAATTTAAGTCATTAGGCATGAGCTAAAAAAATATTGTAATCAAATGAGGGCCCATAATTATGTGTAATGTAGTTTATCCAAGTGCTTTTTAAAGAATATTATTAGATCCTTGATTATTCATGACCGAATAAATAATATATTGTCCTTGTATATCTAGTATATTTAGGAAAGATATATTGTAATTGTTTTGCCATGATCCATTATCAATAGGAACCCTTTTGACAACTTTATTGTGCATAAAGACATGGATATATAAAGGTAAATGTTGATATATGATATAATTTGGAGGTAAGTCTTCATTTTTTAAATACATACTTTATTCCATTCATCATAAAGTATTTATAATAGAAGCATCGTAAGGTGGTTCAACATTACTAGGTAAAATTGTATTGTGTAATGGTTCATAAAGAAATATTTATACATCAGCATTGTTTGGAGCAATAATAACATTGAAATATTAGCATGTGTGTTTTTTAGTTGATCTATCATATAATACCCTTTTGATTGATAGTATTGACTTGTGGGAGGTTATGGTGGTTGAGGAGGTACATGTTTAACACCTTATTTTGGTCATGACAGATGATATATCTACCCTCATCAAGTGTTGACAATGTGAACAAAAGAATATAATATTATATTTGGATAAATAATTTGACTAAGTAGAATGAAATGAGTCATGCATACCCTTTGGTACTTGGTAGTGGTAGGTAATAACTTAGATTGAATGTTACAACAATATGAGTTGAGGAAGGCTTGAGATTGTACATTAGTGATTTTAGCCTTGTGATTTTTTAATTTGATCAATGCATATAGATAATGAAAAATAACTTGTAAAGTAAGATAACATGTAATACTAAAAATTTAAGATTGTAATCAAAATTCATTCATGATTATTAAGATTTCAATTTGAAAATTGGAAATTATGCAACAAGTTTTCATGGTGCAACTAATTAAAGGTGTGTTTGCTTATATTTTCTTTTAAGGCTATCAACTATACCAATCCTAATTATAAATAGTGAACATGGCCATGAAGGGACTAACTACAGAGGATTACACCATTAATTTAGATGAACTATCCCATCTCTAGGGTACTTGAGAGTAACTTCCCAAGGCTAACCACTTACTATTGTACTACAAGAATAAATGGTTGAAGACTTCTTATGGCTAAAAATAAAACCTTAGGGGTTTCTAATATACTTAGGTGCATAGAAAATATAATTAATGAATAGTGTTGTCTAATGGATTAAGTATTGAGGTAATACCCATCACACCATGGCTCATGTAAAATAGAATAGTGGTTTTCCTAAAATAAAAAATCCTATGAGTTTTAAAACTGTTGGAATATAATTTCTAGGAAAGCAAAGAAAAAGGAAAGTAAAAAATGAAATAAAAAGAAAATTTTTAGGTTCAATAATAGATTTTATCATATTTATGATAAAAAAATAAAAATAAAATGTGTTTTAATAGGTATGAGACTAAAAAATATTAAAATTCCAAATATATATAATGATCAACAAATTTGATTTTGACAAGATACTAAATATGGAGAATTGATATTTTTGGAAACTACTAAGAAGAGACATATTTATCTTGTACATATATTTTTAAAATTTTTATAATTGTCTAATAGTGAAAATGAGAATAAGAGGTAACTGCATAGGCTCAATATCAGAATCAAGAACAAAAATAGAATAAGGACATGTATGTTGTAAGTGGATAGTGACATAATGCATTGGAGTCTATTGATTATGGATTTGTTCCAATTAACTATGATAGGTAATTGATATGAAAATAAAAATAAATTAGAATTATTGAAATGATAGATCAAAAGTAGAATCAAAGATATATCTAGACATGACCCTTGCAAGTGGACAATAAAGCAATGTGCTCAGATTCCTTGACTGCAAACTTGTCTCAATGGGCCATGCATAAAAATTAATCATTTTACGTATTGCACCTTTTTCTTATAAGTAATTTTATATATCTCACTTGGAATAGTACCAACATAAATTTATGTGTTTCTTATCATATTTAAAATTCTAATGGAACTTTAATAACTTGAAAACTTGTGTAAAAAGAGGGAAGTGTAATGGTTTGATCTAACCACAAACACCCCCTTTATGATTGATTGCTTACTACATATCCAATACTTCAACAAGGCAAATCAAGTCCATGTAATTCTCCCTCTTAGAGTAAATGTGCAATTATTCTCCTTTGAATATATTATGTAACTATAAAATGGATTTGATACTTGAAAATAATAGCTCATGACTTATGTAAATACTAAAATTTGGTCATAAATACTTGATAATGTCAATTTTTATTGATAATTAACTTAATTGAATTGAGCACTTAAATTTTCTCCTATTTCACTATCTTAGACTATCTTAAGTACTCATATGATCCCCCTTCTAAGCTGTTGTTTTACACCTATGAAAATACTATTAATCACTAAAAACATCTCTAAGCATTTGTATGGACATTTTAATTTCTTAGGATGTGGTGTTACCCTCATAGGTCAGAATCGACCTATATAGGTCAGGATCAACAATTGACCCTAACCTTATGGATCAATCCTTAACTTTACCCTAGCAATTACTCTTTTTCAAAGTTAAACCCTCCCTTACAAATTGATCTGCATTTTTAGGATTGGCAGTGTGATGTTTAACCCTTTTGGATTGTTATAAAGTCACCTTTAAGCCACTTATTCTACAACTTATTAGTTTCACTACTTGGGCACACTCATATCATTTCACACTAAGCTATTTTTTTTTTCTATTCTTCCCAAATTCAATTTTAATCACTTAAATCATCTCATAGCCAAGTCATGAGCCTATTCTATTTGAGTCAAGTAAATCATTATAAATTATTCAATCCATCTTTAAATGTATACATGTAACAAAGGAACACTAAGTACTCCAGGTAGGAGAACTATGTGGTCTTAAATTCCCTCCTTGGAGTATTGGATATGTGAGCAACATTCAATCATCATAGGGGCGATTAGGGTTATGTTATCCTATTACACTCCCCTTTTAATTTTATAGGTTTTCAATTATCACAAATCCTAGTAGGGTTTTAACCTTGAAGAGGTCATTTGTAGGTCATCTGCACATAGATGGAAGTTAAATTTTCACATATAATAATATTTCAAACAATAAAAAGTGATTATGCCATCAAATTTCTATTTTTATACATAGGTCAAGATTGAACCACAAAGAATAATAAAGATAGTCGATCCCAATTGTTTCCAATTAATTCTGACCTAGAATAGTGATAGTTATTGTTTCAGTAACATGCCAATAATTAGGTATGATTTGATCATTCCTAACATCTTGTAGCCACATAATTAACTTAATAGGTAGTAATTAGGTAAGTTTTCTTAAATTTTCATAGTTAGTGTCTTTCATTCATTCGTGTTTTGTCCATTTCAATACTTTACTAGCAATATGCTAGTTACAAGTTATTTAAAACATTTTCTACCCTTTTAATTACTATTATTTTAATTAGATTTAATATTCCAAGTAATTAAAAATTAAGATAAAACATATTCATGAACCTACACATTATATTTGAGCATTGATTAAATTTTTTGTTTTAGGGTTTAGATAAATTCCTAAATATTTGACACTAAGTAAATTTTATTTCAACTTTGGATCTAATATTTGACTTGGAAAACTTTATTTTGACCTCAGATTTGATAAATGACACTTAAATCGCTTTATTTTGACCCTGAATTTTAGGAGAGTTTAGTAATCTCCATATACAATTTTTTCCCTTTATAGGACCTATATTTCAACTTTTTGTTTCTTTCTTCTTGATTTTCAAAGAATATATGGCTATATTGGTTAGGCAAATTTTTATTCAAGATTTCCTAGTTTTAATTACATGTTTTGTTCCCTGAATAATGAACATCATTAACAATAATTTTATTGAACGCATAAAATCACATGCTCAAACACAAACATCATTAAAACATTTTTTTAAAAGTCAAGTATGACATGGGCACAAAAGTAGTAATACATTCAATATATTATAAGGTTTACTCTACACCCTCAAGTCTTACTTAATTCTTATTGTTTTAACATTCAATCAGATATTTTACTAGTTACTACTAGACAATAACAATCATGTATGACTCCTTTCATTGATCCTCCTCCTAGACCTCAAGGCTGTAAAAACTACCATCCCACTCCCATTATTCATCCACAACTTATACTAGATTCCACAGTCCATGCTATTAACACTCAAAGTGGTAGGCCACCACATTAAGGAGGATTTCAATATGTTATTCCTCAAACCCTTACAACTCCCATGAGGAAAGCATAATCAACCTAAATGGAATGATATCATGGATAAACTAAAAAATACCCATGTTAAAATTTCTATTTTGGAATTACTAAAAAGTTCCTTGATCTAGAAGGATATTTTATATGTTGCATTGTGAGATAATACTATTTCTAGAAATACACAACTTGCTTATTTTAATTCTATAATGAATGATTTTAAGGATATGAAATATATTTTCACTTTTGAAGAAGAAGAATTGGCAACACAACATGTAATTTCATAAAATATTCCATTCTCTATTCAAGTTGAAGTAAAAAATAAAGGAACCAAATGAGATTGATTGATGCTAGTTTTTAAGTAAACATTTTCAATAGTTCTTTTTTACAATAATTGGGTTTTAATATTGACATCATTCAACAAAAAAATCAAATTGTTTTATCAAATTTGGGATTTATGTGAAAACCCTAGATGACAACACTACTATGCAAAATTAGTAAAATAATATAATAAAGATAACATTCACTAATTTGGAACTACTGTATTCTAGAAACTTACTAAAAATAACAAAGTCTATGGAGAAAATAAATACTTAACTAGAAAGTATGCCTCCATAAGGAATCTAGATCTTAAATTTGTTGTGTAGAGAGGTCTGGTGACTAGAATTAGGATCCTAGAATTGGATCTAGGCCTAGACAATAGTTTTGGGAAGAGGACACTAGAGGAATGGAACTCCTATATAATTTGGGGAACTCGTGTCCACTTACAGTGCATAAATCAAGGTTTTAGGTTCTCTATGCCTTCATCTATAGATCTTATATCTGGTGCAAGAGCTTGCGATCACTTATGTAGACCACCATGTGACTGAATTTCCTTCAAAACCCCTAGTTACTTGATATGTAAAGACCAATGTAAATCAATGTGAAAAATGGAATAGTGACTGAATTTGGGAGAGACCTCAACAACCCATGCATTGAGCACTGCCTACATACCAATACTCTGAAGAGGGATCAAACATCATGTAGTTTTTCCATGTTATGGTGGTGTGTGAATAACTGGTGTAATGTGTTAGATGATGGTATAATATTGATGTGATTAAATTATTTAACTATGACTTGTGACTTGTGACATGTGTAGATATCAAATTCTTAACACCATTATGTTGAAATTATCAATCTTACACAAAATTTGTGAAAATACACAAATGAGGCCAAAATAACATAAATGCGTTAAATGGTTCAAGTTTGTCATATACAAGCACCGATTTAGGCTAATGTATCCCTAAATTGGGCAATGCATTTTATGTGATTATTATTTTTTTTCAAATCATTTCAAGTCAAAATGACAAAAAAGTAATTTGATGCTCTTGATCACTAAATTCCTCTAATTCAGAAGACATGCCACGTGCATGTGTTATTTTGTGTCAACAATGTCCTAAATAGGGTATTGGTTTGTACACAACTAACATCACCTTCTATTTCCAATTCAGTTTAATTTTGCCTAGTAATATGACATTCTGACCAGTTTGATTAATAATGTGCAACCAATTTCTAAAGAATTACATAAAATTTGATTAATCTCACTTAGAAAATTTAATCTAAATCAAAAGCTTAAGCGAAAAATCCATGGAAGTTATTGAAAATCTTTTAGTTGGAAATTTATTTCTAATATCTACATCATCAAGTGACATCATTTTTTGGGTGGCATCCATAATCCATAAATGCAACAAATACCACATTTAAGGCCTCCCATACATCTTTAATGCCCCTTCCTTCCAAATATTTATGAGGGTATTTATGGATTAATTATATAAAATTAAATTAATTCATGACCACACATCTTGATCTCAAGATGGATGGTCATGGTTGATTCTGATCGAATCCAAAAATCTATAAATAGGAGGCCTCTCACTCACATTTTAAAGATTCATTTGTGTAAACTTATTATGTAGAATTCTCTCCACAAGCCATTTATGTGTAGTTTTATTATGCTTAATTTACAATAGGATAGCTTCAAGATAGGCATAACATTGATTCAAATATCATGAGCTTAGTTTCATTGGTGCACTTGAAATGATGGAGGATCTTTGCCTTGCATCATTGCTAAATACTTGAGTACAAAATCAAGGGGAAAATCATGTTTTGAGTTGCATTTGGGTGATGGGATGCTCTTGGGAAGGTATTGTGTATGTGATTTATTTCAATGGCTCTTAATTGCCATTTGCAAAACCCCATCAAAAGAGTTGGCTTAATTAGTTATGTTCTTATGCATTTTATTGAGTTTTCATGACTAATATTGGATATAACTCACTTTGAATTCCATATCTACATCTTGGCATGCCTAGTGGGACCATGCATCCCATTCAAGCAAGTAGAACACTTTGGCATTTCTAAATTTGTTAAAAAGTCCTTAAAAATACATAAAAATCAAGTTTTCACATTATTTTTCCTATGTTTTTATGCTTTTGTTGACACATAGTTTACAAAGTGACTGGTATCAATTTTATGTAACCAACATCGATTCTTGTGCAAGGTAGAACATGATGAAAAAACTATGTTTTTTTAGATTTCTTGAATGTTTCAAATTGATATTTTGGATTTTAAGTCTTTGTTTAAACATTTTATTGCATGATCTAGAGCTTTTTTGGGATATTTTATACTTAGGCTAACAAAAGTTTTTTGATAAGGCATTTTTTTCTTGAGGGTTCACAAGTAACTAGTATCAATTTTTATCAACCGTCATCATTTATTTTGTGATCATCATCAATCTTGTTGTAAATAGCATCGATCACTATTGACCATCGATCTCTGTATAAGAAAAATAGAGAAATCTAAGAGCAAGTTTTCAAAATCTTTATTATTTCATTGATAATTATGCTTTAAAGCAGAAGGAAACCCTCTAAAAATTATGGGACATGTATAGAAAACTTCCAACTTTGAACATGCTTAACTCTTGAAAATTTCCATTTGGTACTTAAAATGAGTTTAGATGGTTTATACTTAGATTATTTTGTGAAAGTTTTCAAAGTTTACAACAAAGGCCAAGAGGCCAAAAACTTCACAAACATCTCAATTTGGTGCATAAAAATAACATTCACTTAAATTACAAATTTTTTGAAATGTTTTGTTTTAAGCTTGATCATTTTATACTTATGTGTTTTTCACAAATAAAGGATGCATATATGCTCTCCACCCATCCCATTTAAGAAACTTGGGTGACCAAAAATGCTTCTTCCTTATAATTATGCATTGTCTAAGGCATGAAAAGAATGTTGTTAAGGCTCTCTCTAAATCTTGTATGGTTTGGGTGATCTAGACATAACATTTAAAGTCTTTTCACTTGGTTATTTATTTTATGCAATTTGGCTTGTGAGTGGGAGTTCATAGCCTCCTCACGAGTTCTTTAGGGAAGATTTGACCTAGGGTTTGATCTCCTACCATTATTTCAACATTGCTCTATGGTGGGGTATTTAAATTAGGACACACATACTATGATTGCCAGGGGGTTGAGTGGCTCACATCTCTAATCATAATAAAAACTTGAGTCAGGTCTGGTTAACTAGGGGATTCCACTAAGTAATACACAGATGGAATCTCTATGTAAAGAAATAAACCCTTGCATAGTAAGTTAATCGGTATGAACTCAATTGATGTGAGGCATATCTAGTGTTAATCACACTTGGGACCATCTAGATGATCAATAATTTAGTTTTAGAATAACCCCACTTACCATAGATATAGTGTTGATGTAGGGTGAGTAGCTTGAAGTTCCATGTCACCATACATTCTCTTAGGAGAAGGGGGTGTAAAAACCCTACTAATTTATGCACTTTATTTTTTAATTAACACTTAAAATCCTCCCAAGATCATGTATATAGATGGAATTCAGTGATACGAAGCAACCTTATTAGTTTAGGGATTTGGACATTATACTTAGTTATATTTGGTCTTTTCCTTTACTTTTTTGGTCTTGTTTGAGTCTATAACTTGATTGTAAACCAAAAAGCATCAACCAAACACATTTGTTGTCCACCATTTTATTTGATCAAGGACGCGTTATGTTAACCAAATCAAAATAAGATTTTGCCTTGTTCAAAACCTCATTTGAAACATTTTGTTTGTCTTATCCAAACATCATTGTTATTTTGCCAATTTTATTCTAAACCATTTTGGAAAAATCTCCAAGTCCACTTTTTAATTCAAATTCAAAATCTCACCTTTCTCAGTTATGGGCCGATGTGTTAATTGGTTTACCACTTGCACTTTGTTTGATTTAACTTGGGTGTAATTTCTCATTTGGGTTGAAGGTCATTTTATAGACTCATTATCATTTGATCATTGTGAACTTAGGTTATCTAGTGTATCACTCACACTCTAAGTTCTAGAACCAATTTTATACTTTCTATTACCATATGGAAGCATTGTGTTGTATGTTTGGTTTTAGTTTTATACTTAGGAATTCTTGCATGTTTTCACATCTTGAGTTTCTTAGTTCACATTGTTACTTTCCTCATCAGAAAGACTCTCATCTAATTTTTTAGTAGCAAGTCATCAAAGTTATCCCTAGCTTTTATAGTAATGACGTATCTTTTAACCAATGTTTGGTGTACTAGTTTACACTTTAGATTTCAAATTTATCATACCCTCTTCTAATTTAATGATTTCAACCCACCAAAGTTGATTAATTTCATGAACCATTTCTATTAATTATGTGGTACTACACCACCTTCTATTTATTATAGTCTATTTATTGCCTTGTCACTTGTTTGGATAAAATAAAAACACACCTCATTAACATTTACAAAACATTTTCCAAATCTTTCCAAATGTAAAGAATAATATTCTAGACATGACACAAAGGTATACTTGTAGTGCAGTCTCTTATGGCCCTAACTATGAGGAAGAGCACTTTTATGATGGACAAGATAATTTTGTGGTATTTGAGGACATTCCCACAACTGTAGGATCTGAGGAAGATTAATTTGACATCAACCCCTAGAGGAAAAAGATGAAACACTCCTAAGGTTGATTGAATCTAATGCTAGATTGACATCAGACTTTATTATGGAATAATTACATATTTTGGTTAGGGTATAAGAACAACAACGAGAATAATCCCTCGCTTATATTGCAAAAACAAACATTACATCTTCTATTAAATGAAAGGAAATTCTCATAAAGTCAACACATAACGATCAAGATCTTATCACCAAGATCAAGAAGATAAGTTAATGATATGCAAACCAACTTATTATGGACTTGACTAAATCTTTAGTTGTTGCTTCCATACACATTGATGCTTCCAAGGAGGAAGGGAATGTATTTGAATAAACACAATAAACTTTAGTTGAGAACACACCTATGATGGATCAAGATGTCTCAATTGAACAACCTAAGTCTCAAGAGGTTATGCAACATGTTTTGCCAAACATGGAGCATAATTTTTTCAATCATCAATAACCTCTTATTCCTTTGCAGAATCAAGGACCAAAACATTTAGTGCATATTGAGGAAATTGTGGAAAAAAATTTGGAAAGTCCTTCTCAACCAATGCATACTTTGGTGAATAGATCATGGATTCCCAAAAATCAACAAAACACTTACAATTTAAGGCAGTCGACTTCAGGGAATGTTTATCAACCCAAGAATCAGTGGCTCACTTACTCGACTCAATGAGTGAACCAAAACAAAGTTGTGGATCATAGGGTGTATATCCCTAATAAATCTAAGAAACATGGGCACATACCACCCCAACATAATTATATTCTACCCACCAATGCACCAAACATGCAAGAGTGGAATTTTAGGAAGGATATTGTGTCATAATTGGAGATAGGAAACAAAATCAAGAAGTACAAATTTGACAAGATACGTCCATATCTATTCAATTTGAGTATTTTCCAAGTCTCCTTTTTACCTCATTTTGAGGCACCCAAATTCAATAAATATAAAGGGTAACCCTCGTGAACACATTCAATCATTTTTTTGTTATGCCAAGAGGTATTTTATAATAGCATTTATTTTCATGAAGTTTAGCGAGACAAGATTTAGACTAGTTTCTCAAGTTACCCAAGGGATCAATGGTAGATTGGAATGATCTATTTGAAAAAAATTCAACCACTTCTCTTACAATATTGAACATGAGTTGACTGTGGTCAACTTGTGTAAATCCAAATAATGAGATGGAGAAAGATTCGTAGCATATCTAAAATAATGAAGAGCATTAGTTGGATGCTTTCAACATAATTTTATAGACAAATAGTTGGTCAAAAATTTTGCACAAAATTTACACCTTGAGGTGGTGCACAATCTATGGCTTACTTGCACAAACACATTTGAAGAAATTATAGATAAGGGTATACAGATTGAGAAGGTGCTTACCACCAAGGGACTTATCAAGATTTATTCATAGGGTCAAATGTCAAATCTGACCCAATCTCATATTCAAACTATTGTAACAGAGACACCTAAGGGGTTTTAAAAGAACAAAAAAGTGGTTAGAAATGGAGTAACTAAAGCAAGACATGTACAAATGGTGTAGGCTCTGCCAGTTCTAAATTACGATTAGCTCCACCTAATCCACCAAACACTTTCCAAAGAGTTTGTCCTAAAAGTTTATTCAATAAAAACTTTAAAGTCTTTAGTAAACTAGGAGAGCTTGTTGAAGTAGTGTTCCAAAATCTTGTAGCAACTAATTTTATTATATGGCCTATACAAATCCTTTACCTGAAGATCATCCCAAACTAGATTGGTATCGGGCAAATGAATTTTTCAACTTCCATCATGTTTTTGGTAATGGTGCTTATCATTATGTTCAATTGTGGCACCTTATTGAATATTTGACTGAAAGTAGTGAAGTTGATATTAAACTTGCTACACATAACACTAATCAAGATATAGGAATCAACAAGATCCATTTCCTTCACACAATCAATAACCACCAATAAATAATTACAACCAAGGACAAAATCAAAGGCAAAATCATAATTAAGGTCAGAATAATAATCAACATGATCATAATCAGGATCATAATACCCATGCTAACAACCTAGGTTATAACGACATGCCTTAAGAATACAATAATACCATGGGATGCATTAATGTAAAACACATTGCCATTATCACTGTTAAATACCATGAGCCATCCCATACTCTTCAAATTACTAGATCCATTGTTATAGAGTCAACACCCTCTCCCTCAAGTAATGTTGCGTCAATTACTAGAAATTTTATTACACCTCGGTTTACGTGGGTTACCATTTCTAGAACCCATCCTTCATCTAATTATAATGGCTCCTCACTAACTCAAAATTACTTCAGTACAACTAGATGCCCATGAGACACCCTTCAAGGTCCTTTGCCTTCATCTTCTAATTATAATGGCTCCTTGCCACCTCTAGATTACACAATCACAACTAGATGTTCACAAGTTACCCTTTAAAATAAACTTTTGCCTTCTTCTACCATTAAACCCAACATGAACATTGCACCTTTGGATCCAAAGTTAAAAATTATGTTAGCCAAGGCTAAACCATCTTGTCCTACTATTGAAAAGCCTTATAGTCTATTGGACTAACTGAGTAAAACCCATGTATATATTTCTATTTTAAATCTCTTGTGTATGTCTTAAGTCCATAGAAATATTTTGAATGACCTTTTACAATAGTCAACATCTCCCCAAGATATTAATCCTGAATAGTTCTAAACACTTTTAGGGTATTTGTCTTCATTTTGATAGTCACGTTTGATCAAAAAGACATGTTCACTCTTGGTTCGAGCCAGAATAACCCTTTGTATATTGAGTTCATCATTGAAAACCATAAAATCAAATAGGTTCTTATAGACAATGGTTTGGGTCTAAACATAGTATCCCTCAAACTGGTATAGATATTGGGCTACATTATGAAGGACATTTAGCTAGAGATGATCACCATAAAGGCTTATGACAATACTGAAAGGGAATCTTCTGGTACTATTTATTTTCCAATCATTATTAGGTTTGTATCTCATCACACTTTATTACATATTGTGGATATTAAGTTGCCTTATAACATAATTCTTGGTCATCCTTGGATCCATGAAGTACAAGCCATTCCATCCACCTTGCATCAGTTCCTTGAGTTTTCCCATGATGGGATCAAGGTCACCATTCTTGTCGATCTATAACCTTATCAGTATTACAAACATTTATATGTTGAATATCATAATTATAATTATTGTCCTATTTTTCAATTTGTTGCAAAGAATAACAAAGAAATAGTTTTGCATCCACCAAAATCCAATTATATCAACCCTAGTGACCTTGCATCCACTTTGGCTAATCCATTTCCCACAACTCTTGCAAAACATGTTTTTATAGAAGATGTGGGCATTTTCACATACCATCTTAAGGATGTCTTCCATGTTGATAAGTTTCCCAAGTCTCCCAAAATATTTAATAAACCCAAACCTTCTAAAAGCCCTCACATAACCAACTTGATTTGGCAAAATAAGAAAGAAATGTAGAAACCATCAGTGGTGTTTGTACTTGCTACTTTGCCAAAACAAGATTGAGAGGCTTTCACTAAAGGAGATTGGTTATATTCTAAAAACATTGCTAATTATTTTTAGAATCCAAAATATCCTATCCCTAATCAGATCACGAATAATTTTGATTATATAGGAAGAGGCCTTGGCTAATGAGTGCAAAAAACCTAAAACCTTTATTAGTTGGTAAACCTAATTTGAATCAAGGTCTTAGATTTGTACCACCTGGGGGTGACCTCATGACTTTTGATAGTGATTCTTCTAAATCAAATAGTGACAAGACTCTTGAAAGTGACGTAACATCCCCTTATAATCTTTTCAATGAGCTTGCTGACACAAACTTATTTGATTCAAATTCCATTATGACCTTAACATCGCATTATTCCTTATGCCTTTTCCATCCCAAACTCATTGATTAAGACCAGTGAAATTTAGTCATACATCTTGATGAATTCTAGAATGAAGAATCTATTGTAGAGTATATGGGCCTAAGAGATGAATTGCCAACTGGTGATCATAAGCAAGGCTTTGATTTTTCATTAGATATTTATGCCTACTTTGGAGAGCAGGCAAATTTTATTGGTCATGAAGAGCATAAAACATCAAGATATTTAGGTGAAAACCTCTTTGAGGTACTCGTTGGTTAGGGAAAAAGTAAAGAAAAAGATAAGCGCTTGAGTGAAACCTTATTTCAGGCACTCTTGGATGAAAAAGTTTGCTCATCTCCAAAGGATGTACAAGGTCAATCAAGTCCTAGCTCTATATCTAGTAATCACATCACGCCAGAATAACAACAAGTCTTTGAGGATCTTGCACTTGACTTCCTTGAGATTTTTTCTAGTTGGCCATTACCTAAATTGGTGGATTCAAAATTTCCACAGTATCCATAGCTTTGGGAAGAACAACAATAAATTATAGCAGAATAAGATGATCATGATCACACATTGCCTACTATTATTGAATATGGTTCTACGTTCCTTGTATAAAACATTGTTGAAGTGAACCTAGGAACATATGATGATACCAAAATTGTTTACCTTGGAGCTTACCTCACTGATGAGGAGCGAGATCACATTATATCCATTTTGAATGATTTTATTAATATTTTTGCATGAACATAATCCAACATGCCTGGATTATACCCTAACTTGGTTGTGCATGACATTGTTGTCTATTCATATGCCAAGCCAGTCAAACAAAAATTGAGAAAGATGCATCTATGCATTGCTCTATTGGTAAAAGTTGAATTAGAGAAATTATTAGGAGCAAGCTTCATTAGACCATTAGACTATTTTGAATGGATATCAAACAAAGTTTCAATTAACAAAAAGCTACAGGGTATACATCTTTGTACTAATTTCATAGATATCAACAAAGAATGCCCTAAATATGATTTTTCTTTGCCCAACATTGACATGATTATCAATTCTACTGTTGGGTATGAGATGTTGTCCCTTATAGATGGATTTTTTGGATATAATCAGATCAAGATATATCAAGAAGACCCACACAATACTACATTCACCACATCATGGGGAATATTATGTTATCAAACATGCCATTTAGCTTAAATAACACTAGAGCCACTTATTAATGTGTTATTACTATCATCTTCCAGGACATGATGCATGATATTATTGAAGACTATGTTGATGACATCCTAGCTAAGTCAAGAACATGATCTAGACATCCTGACATTCATTGAAGAATCTTTGAGAGACATTATGAGTACAAGGTTAGCTTGAATCCCAAGAAGTGTGTCTTTGGTGTCACTTTAGGAAAATTATTAGATTTTATTATATTGAAAAGAGGGATCAAAGTTGACCCTGCTAAGGTAAAGGCCATTACTGAAATGTCTCCACCTTAAAATCTCAAACAACTCTGATGCTTGTAAGGAAAGATTCAGTCTATTCACAAGTTCATTTCTCAATTTGTAGATAAGTGCCACTCATTTACACTTCTCTTGAAGAAAGGGGTCACCTTTATCAAGAGTGCAAAATTAAAATTTGTGAATCTTATAACATTTTTGGCTACCTGCCAATTTTGAGATTGCTAACACTTAAACAACCATTGCTTCTTTACACTTCAGCAACTGAACATGCACTAGGGGCAATTTTGGCCCAACATGATGATAAGGGCAAGGAATATGCAATTTATTATTTAAGCCACATGTTGGTGGCTTATGAACATAATTGTATACCTATTGAGAAGGTGTGTTTAGCTATGGTATTCATGTCCCAAAAGATGTGACATTATATGTTGAATAATAGAACCATTATTATTGCTAAAGTGGATCCTCTCAAATTTTTATTATCCAAAGCAGCTCTTAGAGGATGCATGGCCAAATGGGTCATGTTCTTAGGCGAGTTTGATGTTGAGTATCAAAATCATAAAGTTATCAAGGAGTAGATTATTGTTGATTAACTTGTAGAAGCCCCTATTATAGACATTTAACTACTCAGATTTGACTTTTTAGATGATTATATTATGAAAGAAGAAGAATTACATCATGAACCTAAACAATGAAAACTATATTTTGATGGTTCCTTCACTTATCAAAGATATAGATATAACATTATATTGATTACACCATAAGGAGATCTGATCCCCAAAGTGTTTCATATCAATTTTCATTATACCAATAATATGACCAAATATGAAGCACTTATTGCAGGACTTCACCTTGTAGTATAGTGGGATATACAATACTTAATGGTATATGGTGATTCCCAAATTATTATCAATCAAACCATAGATCAATATCAAAATAGAGATGATAAGCGTGTACCCTACAAGCATATTATGGATAATCTCAAAACTCATTTCAAATCTCTAAAGTTTGAACAAGTACCAAGGGCCAACAACATATGTATCAATGCAATTGCAAAAAATTGGGTCCATGATATAGATTAATAGCAGTGCTAAAGAGTATCAATTTCTCATTAAAAATATTTTTTAGCCTGCACATGTCTTGCCAGATTTAGAAAGGGTATGTGACATTGCTAGTCCCAATCCTCCACCTGAACTACCTTGGTTTTAAGATTTTTATAATTATTTCCATGATTAAATTTTTACACATGACATTTATAACAATCATCAGAAACATTTCATTCATCATATAGCCCATTATATCTTCCTTGGAAACATGCTTCATCACAAAGGTTATGATAGAATGTTATTTTGTTATTTATCTTCGATAAAATCCAAGTTAGCGCTTAAAGAGGTTCATCAATAAATGTGTGGGGCCCACACCAATGGTGTATTCTTAGCTAACATGCTCCTCATAATAGGCTATTATTGGCCCAAAATGGAGATAAATGATTCAAATTATGTTAGAAAATGTGTTCATTGTCAATAACATAGAAATTTAATACATGCACCTCACTTACCACTACAGTTAATTACTACGCCATGGCCATTTTCTATATGGGGACTCAATCCATTGAGAAAATAAACCCCACATATTTAGATAGATATAAACATATTTTAACTGCTATATAGTATTTTACTAAGTGGATTGAAGCCATTCCTCTCACTTACAACAACGGTAGGTAGATTACCAAGTTTATACATTACTATATCATCTGTTGATATGACATCCCAACACACATTATATCTAATAATGGTAGATCATTTGTAAATAGATATGTTAAATACCTTTGTTTAAAATTTAACATCAAACAAAATAAATCCACACCATATAACTCACAAGGTAATGAACAAGCTGAGGCATCGAACAAAACCATTACTTCCATACTCAAGAAGATTTTCATTATTGTTGGTCGTAATTGGCACTTGCAAATTTTCCCTCCCTTATGGGCTTATCAAACTAGTCATCAAACCCCTACAAGAGCCACTCCATACTCCCTTATTTATGGCATAGAAGTTATTATCCCTATTGAGATTGAGTTGCCTTCATTATGAGTATCTTTGGAGAATATTAAAGATGATGAAGATTATAGAGTTTCTAGGTTGTAATTACTAGAACTCCTTGATGACAAGTGTTTGACTTCCCTAGAAAACTTTCAAGCTTATCAGAACATATTGGGAAGAAGATGCAACAAGAGCATTATCCCTCATGAGTTTAAGATTGTTGATTTGGTCTTGAAAGAGAACCAAAAGAACACAAATGTTAAACGCAAGATAAAAGGTAAGTTCCAACCCAATTAGCTTATCCTATATGTGATCACAACAAATTATGGATCAAGGACATACTAGTTGGCTACTCTAGATGGTCAAGAACTTTTAGATCCCATAAACATTAAGCATCTCAAGTGATTATATGCTTGATAACTTTTGAACCATTGTCTATAAGGCCCCTTAATTGGGGGCAACTTGTGTTAAAGTTATTTATCCCACCATTATATCCTGGACCATACTATCTTAAACCATATTCATTATGTTTTGACCTATCTTAGACCATTAGCATGAGAATCACATTCTTTTCAACTCTAGACAGTTGAAACTTTGGACCGTTGGCACTTTGGATCATTTATATTCCAACTTGACTTGTTATTAACCCACCTTAGATCATCCCCTTTTGGATGATATTCATTCCAAACCATTTTGTTTAAAAGCACATTATTTTACCTTGGGTTTTTATAACCTGGACATCCTTTATCCCTTCACCAATTATGATCCTGATTATGGTTTATAGGCATATGGACACATTCAATGCCAATTTTATAAAGTAGTTCAGCTTGAATAACAGTTTTTAGCTTATTCTTATAGACAAGTGAACACAAATACATCAACTCATGGTTTTTTCATGCTAAATGGTTCTTTAGAGTTTATCTAGAGCTGCATACTATTCTATTATTATTTTGCTAATGTTTGGTAGGCATTGTTTCCTTAACAGGATCTTGCTCTCATGATTTACAAGCATGGGCCATTGTAACCATCTTTAATTGTTATTGGAACTCTTACTTATGGGCGTGCATCTCCTCAGCTAGGTAGTTCCCCTGGGCCTTTTGTGAATAGTTTATTTTTGTTGCTTATCCCAAAAACATAAAAATATTAGAAAATGATTGACAAAAACAAACAAAAACATTGTCTTATGTTTGTGTTTATTCTGATCTCTCCACAATCTTGCCATTTTGCAAGTATTGATTTGAACGATCTCACCATTTTGAGAACCCATTTACTTATTTACTTTACAACATTAATAAAGTTTTCTTATCATCACTTTTCTTCTATCCCATGT
Source organism: Torreya grandis (assembly GCA_037957365.1). Lineage (NCBI taxonomy): Eukaryota > Viridiplantae > Streptophyta > Pinopsida > Cupressales > Taxaceae > Torreya > Torreya grandis. The sequence goes on from JARHVA010000448.1 coordinate 1,921,267, forward strand.
ACTAGGAGAACTACATTTGGCTTGAATTTCATGTTGGATCTCGAGTCCATGGAACTATATAGGTAGCATCCACTTGTCTTGTACATCTAGAGTTAGCTCGGTCATCCACTTCCTTTTCCCCCATTTTGTTGTTGATTTAACTTTTTTAGAAATAATTGAGGTTTTATTCCTAATTTAGTTAAAGTGTCTAAGTAGTAAAATTAGTAAATAATATGTGGTAAATACGTTACTGATTTGTGAAATTTATTGGTAGTTAGAGCTTTTCTAAAAAATAGTAATAAGAGGGAGAAATAAGGACTTGGCTTAAACTATGTTGATCTGACTAAGATAAGATCTTATATTAATTATGTAGGCCTGAGACACTATCATAAACAAGATTATGACTTTTGTTTTTTGATTGGATAAGAGCATCGAAAGTGGACAGGAGTGACACCGATGTTGTAATCCTTATCTGACACTATTATCCTGAGGATCTAAGCTTTTTGGGTTTTGTTCGACAGGTCTGTGTGATATTTGCTAACCCTTTCCAAATGATCTTTGAATGAGGTTTTATAAGGATCTATTAGTTATGGATTGAATTTTCTCACATTAGGTTAACAAGGATAAGGATGGGAAATTGGAAGGAATTGACTATTGGGGCTAGAAATGATCTTGGACAAAAACACCAAAAGTGGATAGGAGTGGTATTGGTGTTATAGTCTTAGTGTAGTGTTATTATCCTAGGTAGATGGGACTTGGGGGGATGGATTGGTCATGAAAAGGGGGTCCTAGTTTAGCTAGGGTCAATTTTGAAAGGCTACAGATGATTGAGAATCAATGAAAATAAGCCTAAGATGGTCATGAGAGAAATCAAGAAGAACCTATGGGTTGGGTGTCATTAGCCATGCTCAAGTTACCAATTTTTCATTTTATATGACTACATTCCCCCCCCCATTTATTCTAGTGATATAGTTAAGCAAAATACTAGGATAAAGGAAAAATAGAAAGCATACCTGAACTTACCTGCAAGGGTGAAGCTCATGATGTTGTTGTGATGTTGGGTTGCGCATAGAGAGAGCATGTTGTGAAGTGTGAGTCTGCAAGAAAAAATAAGAGTAAATCAATTCGTATTAGATATGTTATATCTAAAATAAGAACATACAAAGTTGGGTAAGAGAGAGGAAGAGAAAGGAACAAATACCTCTCACTGGGTACGTAGACCAATACAAAACTTGTTGTAATGTTCAATAATGTTGGATGATGTTATACCAAGAGTAATATCACAAATGGAGCTGAGTGCTCAATTCCTCAAAAATTTGCTAAAGAATGCAAATACTGGCCCTTTGACTCCATCATTTTCCACTAAGTGAAGCTAGGTGGTCATGCATGTGTTGATCAATGTTTGGACTATGTGTCTAATCCCTCTGGATAGGTGGCTCAAGAATACAAATGCTAGCTAGTCCTTTGGATCCATTGTTGCCCCATGAAGTGAAGCTATGAACTAATATCAGTATGAAATATATGTCATATGAGATGGATCTTGAAGCCCATGAATGTACTATGATTTAAAAATGTTGATGTGGATAGTCGAATGTAAGCTAGAAACTAGGCCACTCTTGGCCACTCTAAAAGATGGAGATTAGGCTTATATGAAAGCTAATCTGAAACTGAGAATCTAACTTATGTGGAATCCACTTGGAAAGTTGAGAAATCAAGAATGTGGAGGGTAGTATTGTATTAAATCCACTCTAAAATGATGTCAACCACCTACAGATGGAATAAGCCATGCAACTATTGAGAATGTCTGGATAATGTTGAACTAAGAAAGAAAAGAAACAAATATGTCATGCACATTGCCCCTAATCACTAATGTCTAAAACATGGATTCTAATATGGAAGTCATACCAACTACTATATCTAAATATAGAAGTAAGAACCATCATGTCACATATGATGCCTCTTATATCTAGATTCTCTGAGCAAAATGTGTACTAAAACTATTAATTTTGAACTGGTCTAGTTGTGCAAATTTGTAGCTGAACCTACTTTTTTGCTTGCTTCTAAATTTTTTGGCTTTTTTACTATTTAGATAGGAGCACTGGATATAGACAATAAAACCACCAACATATATTATAATCCCAACATTGTTGTCTTGGGCCAAATCTGATGACTATTATGTATTTTTCACTATATGCCTAGTCTGTTCTGATTGGTTTGATGTCTGGTTGTTGTTCTAAGTGTTCTGAAACTAGATATTTTAGTTGATAAGAGCTCTAATTTCAATGGTAAAACCCTTATTTATTTCTCCCTCTTATGAGGGTAGGAATGGAGACCCTACAATGACTTCCCTCAGAATAAAGAGTTCTACAAGTGTGTTATGCTACAACATATATGATATAGTAATGATAATTGACAAGATATCTCAAGATATAGCATGGTTTGTATTGAGAGTTTGTTAGATCAACAGGGGTAAACCTAGATAGATATAAAAATGTAAAAGCATGTGCAATATACTGAACTAGAACTTGGAAGTATTAGTTGTTAATTATTAGTTGTCATGGAGGGATGGAGTATGATGTCTATCATGGCATCCAAAAAGTAAGATAATGCATGATTTGTATTATGGCATTGAAAACAATAAAGAAAAATCAAACAACAAGCACATAAGGCAAGAATCAAGAAGCGTACAAAAGTAGCCAAGGAGTAAATCAAACAAGGGACATGGGCACATGTCACTCAAACTAGAAAGCAAGCATACAAGGCATGTTTAAATGCCACATACACATACAGTTGAAACAAGAAAGTTGGTGTGAAATCCGTAATCACATAGAAGATTATAGGCAAGGGACATTGGCAAATGTCTAAAGGCACACACATGAATAAAATCAAAGGACATTGACAAATGTCCTAAGGCACATACCAAAAATAATCAAGAATAGGGAATGTAATCACATCAAACTATGTTAAACAAGAAGATAAAGCATGTAAACACTGGAAAATGCAAGTACATATAACTAATCAAATCAAGAGTATGAAAGTATGCAAAACATGTTAGTACAAGATTAGATATATGCAAATAAATACACACATGTTAAATACTAGTAAATGTCAATAGAGTAATCTATGTAAGCTAGTAAATAATATACATCAACATGATAACTAGAGTATGTGGTGTAGGAATGACATAACCTAGATGGTGTAGTCATATAGAAGATGGCCCCAGTGGGTATGTATATCGATGTATGTCTTGATGTAGAAGTAAGATTCCCCCTCAATGGGTAGAGTGAAGAAATTAAAAAGCTGGACATCACTGTACACACTCAAAAGAGATCAAGTGAAGCATGGTAATGTAGATAAATCAAAAAATAATAGCATAAAACAACAGATGTATGTCTAGTATGAAAGTATAAATGTAAAGCATGGATAATACATACAATCAAAAAAAAATTGGTGTTTTTGAGTTATTTACATGTTTTTGTATTTTGAAATATTTGAATGTTTTTGATTTTTTGATATAAATTATGTACAATCAAGTATAAGAAACTATGTACATGTAAGCTGGGAAAGGATGATACTAACTGATGAGTCTCATGGGAGACTCCCTATCATGGTGTCCTATATCAAGGAGAGGAATCATTTGTGATCATGAAGCATGATGGAAATGTTGAGATTGTGGCTCTAAAAGTTGTATATGTTATAAATGCTCTAAAATATTAGAAGTAGAAACTAACTATGGGGTCCCCCTATAACTCTGAGAAGTGGATGTAATTGTAAAGATATTAAGGACCCATTTGGTAGTAAGAGTTCTCTGAACATGTTCTCTATGAGTAGATGTATGAGATCTCAATGATACTTCACTGGGTATGAACATTGTAGCTAGAATTTGTATAGAATCTTGACACTATGGAGGTGTATGAATTATTTGTGTTGGTAATGGCTACCTCAACTGTATCTAAATCAAAATTGGAGGAAGAACCAGAACTGGTGGCAAGGCTAAAACTGGTGACTATGGAATAGTAAATGGCTCTGAAGTGGGGAGTGATAGCTCATATGAAACTATATCAATTGTAATAACCTAATTAGCATGGATGAATTTCATGAATCTATGAACTATAAAAGGTACTGCTTGAAGTTTTTGAATCTATGGTTGACCAAGTAGCATATCAAAAACTCCTGCACTAGAAACAATAGTGAATGGTGTGGTCACATGTGTTGGACCAACCTATAGAGGAATTAAAATCTCACCCAATGAACTCTATATGTGCCCACTGAATCGGTTGATAACTATGTCCATTAGGGTAATATCTTGCTCTGAATATCCCAAATGCTATAGTAATGTCATAGTGCACATGTTTAGACTAGATCCATTATTGATAAGAACACTTTGAATAGGATGAATATGAATATAAGCTCTAATAAAGATTGCATGATAATCTGAATCATTCTCGATGATCTCCTGCTATGAGAAGGAGATGGAAGGTATAGCTAAAACTATAGAATTGTATACACCAATCATGTTTCTCAAAGGATGTAACTCAACTAAAGGTGCCCTATATATATCTAGTGGTGGATGTGCATGATATACATGGTGAACACCTGATGTGTCCCCTGTCTCCTATTTTGATTTTTATAGAAAAGGATCTAAAAATATTTTCAATGCTTTATCTTGTGTTTTCTTTACATAAGGAGGCTCAACTAAAGTGCTAAGATCAATATGATTGTCATATATTAAACCATGTATCTTGTGTTTTAAAATGATGCATCTGTTTATTGTATGGCTTGGTGCCCTATGAAACTTGTAAAATGCATGCTAATAATGTCCTCATGAAAGAGACTTTGTTGGGTAAACTTCTCGAATATGAGGTAGATATATGATGTTATATTCCAATAATTGCTATAAAAATCTAGCTAAAAAAATTGGTAGATTGGTAAATGTACATTGAGGAGGTGTTGATAAAACCACATGCTAAAGGGGCTCTGAAGCTGCATTAACTATGAGTTGATTCTGATTCTTGTTATCATTGACCTTGACTTTGTATGGAATTTTGTTGTTACTCTTATTGGTTGTTTTTGAGATACTTGTGTACTTGAGTTTGCCCATTGAAATTAACTTGACCTCTCTTTCCTTTAGTGCGTGACACAATTTAGTGAAGGAAGAGAATATTGTGAACATAATTGATTCGTGCAAAGCTAGTCAGAGACTCTGTTTAAAGGGATCTTCTAACTATTGATTGGCCATGGGGCTAGTCATCTTAGCCAAGATAGTTTTGTATCAAAGAACATAATTTGTGAGATGCTCATTTGGCCTTTGTTTCTATTGTGCAACTTGTGCGTATGAAACCTTGTCACCAATGTTAATATTGAAATGAGTTAGGAACATGTCAACTAAAAGATTGAATGCATTGATCAATTGATTCAATAAACTATAGAACCATTGTAAAGCATAATATTTTAGGCTTTGTGAAAAGAGCTTAGTAAGTAGCCATTTATTTGGTACATAGTCCATGCATGCTACGTGAAAAATTCTCAAATGTGTTTCTGAATCACCTTTGCTATCATAAAGAGTATGCTTAAGTTGAATAAAACCTTATGGCATGGGTGTGGAAGCAATATGACGTGCCAATGGTGTATGCAGTAGTGCAAAAGAATCCAAAGCATGTGTAGATCTAGAGGCACCTTGCTCAAGATGTAGCACCTTGGATTGAAAAAATCTTATCTTCTACACAAGGGCTACCACATCAGGAGACAAAAATTTACTAGTTTTAGCTAATGGCATAAAAGAAGGTTGGGTTGTTATAGGGGGTTGTTGAGACATAGTTGCCCCCGTAGTGTCATTTTCAACTAGCTACTCTATTCAACGTGCTTAGCCTTTTTGATTTCCATGAGAGATTGTAATATAAGAGTATGATCTCAAGGTTGTTCTTTAAGTCTTTCTCTAAAATTTTGGAGGATCAAATCTTTATTGAGTATAACTTCATTTTCAATAATGGGTGGAAGTGGATCAGTAGTCCAATGTGGTGGAGCATGAGCATTGGTGTGTACATCATCATTATTATTCTCATAGTACTCATAGTTTGAGTTATTCTCATTGAAATTTGTGTAATCTAGATGTGTAAAATATATAGCTAGAGTCTGAACTAGTTGTGTATCCATAGTATATGATTGATTTGAAGGAATCAGGGTGAATTCAAGAGGATTTTCACTAAGTCTTGCACTTCATCTCAAAGGAAGAGATTCAAGGAACTTATGTGGCATAAAGAAAACAATTTGGTTAATAGTAGAAAATATTAAACACATATAATCTAAACAAGAAACTGGAATGTGCATAAAAAGGATACGAAGCTTACAAACATATAAGGTGATACCTCAAGAAGTAATGGAACCTAGTGCATACAACTAGGGTTTGGAAAATAAATATTTTTGAGAATTACTATTGCATTTTAAAATTTGAAGTGAATTTTTTGTTTTAATATGCTAGTGAAAAAAATCAAAAAAATATTGGAAAATACTAGGACCTAGTATAGGCAACTAGTATTTGGATAATGATATTTTTGTAAAATATTATGGAATTTTGAAACTAAAATTGGATTTTTGATTTAAATATGCAACTTAAAATTCTATAAAATTATTGGAAAATGCTTGATTGAATAGGACCTAGTATGTGTAACTAGGGTTTTGATATTATTATTTTTTGAAATTATTGTTGAATTTTGATTTTGAAGGGATTTTTTGATTTTAATATGCTAGTAAAAATTCAAAAAATTGTTATAACATTACTGGAAAAATACTGGGACCTAGTATGGGCAACTAGGGTTTGAAATAAAATTATTTTAAAATTTACTACTAAATTTTAAATTTTGAAATGAATTTTCGATTTAAATATTCAAGTAAAAATTCAAAAATTTATAGGAAATAAAAAAATCAGTAGAAATTTTACCTTAAGGTTTTTAAAGTGTTTGTGCGCAAATGAAGTAAGTCAAGTTCACCAAATGATTTAGCTTTTTTAAGAATAATTAGGGTTTTATTCATAATTTAGTTAAAGGGTATGAGTAGTAAAATCAATAAATAATATATGATAAATAAGCTACTGATCTATAAAATTTATTGGTAATTAGAGTTTTTCTAAAAAAAAGTAACAAGAGGGAGAAAATAAGAATTAGCTTAAACTATGTTGATCTGACTGAGACAAGATTTGATATTCACTATGTAGACCTGGGACACTATCACAAACAAGATTTTGACTTTTATTTTTGACTGGATAGGAGCACTAAAAGTAGACAAGAGTGGCACTAACACTATAGTCCTTGTCTGACATTGTTGTCATAAAGATCTGAGCTTTTTAAGTTTTGTTCAATAAGTCTGTGTGATATTTTCCAACCCTTTCCAAATGACCTTTGAATGAGATTTTATAGGGATCTATTGGTCATGGATTGAATTTGTTTACATTATGCCGATAAGGATAAGGATGAGAAACTAAAAGGAATTAACCATTTGGGCCAGAAATGAGCTTGAACAACAACATCAAAAGTGAACAAGAGTGGTATTGGTTTTATAGTCCTAGTGTGGTGCTATTGTCCTAGGCAGACGAGACTTGAGGGGATGGATTGGTCATAAAAAGAGGGTTCTATCTCAGTTGGAATCAAGGCTAAAAAGCTACAGATGATTAGTAATCAGTGAAAATGAGTCTAAAAGGGTCATGAGAATAAGCAAGAGGGACCTATGGGTTGGGTGTCATTAACCATGTTCAAGTTACCTATTTTGCATTTTATATGACTATAATTGTCTTGTTGTTTTCCTATCACTTGAAAAAAACTTTGTATATGTTATTCTTGTTACGTTGTGGTGGAAGTAATGCCTTTACTACATGTGCCTGAATAATTTTTTTCAAACCGCACTAACATTGTGACTAATTGATTTTTTATGTGTGTTTATTTGATTTTTATTGATATTTTGTTGTGCTTTCTTGTCTCTTCATTTATTACTTTATCCTCCTTTTTTTTTCTTGGTTTTTTGTTTTACTATTTGGTCTTGTTATTTCTTTTGTTTTTCCAAGTATATCTTGTTAATAACATGGAACTTGATTATTCATATCTTGTCTTCATGTTGTTTCTTAAGTTGTTCTTGCTTTATTTTTGTACATTCTTGTTCCTACTTAAGTCTTGATCATATATTGATTTTACGTTAGATTACTTTTGTGTATTTTTTTCCTTTGTCTTTGTTTATTTTTAGTTAAATGTAAATAGTTATAACTTTGGTATTGATAGTTTTTATCACTATCCTTAGTTATAAGTATTCACATTTGAACTAGTTCATCACAATTGAAATATAATGTCTTATAAGTTATTCATATTTATGATGTATAATTTCACTTTTGTTATATTAAACACCTAGTGCTTTGGATCCGAGTCTCAAAAGTAATGTAGCTCAAAAATCAACTCTTAGTGCACCAATGAAACTACACACCAATGGTTTATGTACCTAAATTTGTGCAAGACATGTATATTTTGAATAATTATGAGTCTAATTGAATAGTGATTCATTTTTCTTCTTTTTTCATTCTTCATTCCATTTTATCCTACTTTTGGGTGAACTACATTGGCTTGAGGTCCATATGGATCATGTAAGTAGCATCTGAATACATGATGTATGTTGGGTAATCTTGACCACCTTTATTCCTCTATTCATTTCTTTCATTACTTTGTGCATCCTCTTATGCCAGGTTTTTTATGACTATTTTAGTCATTAGCCCATTACATCTATGTTTGCACTCGCTCGTATTTAATCTATTCTTTAAGTTATATCTTTGAACTACTGCTTGCCAATTTATCTTAATGAGACACAAAATTTTAGACCAATCATTGAATCAAATCAACCCTACTAGGGTACAATTCATTATCAGTGATAAAAAACAACTCTACTAGGCAAAATTGCTTTATCAACTGATCAAATCTACTCTATAGGGGGACATTTTTATGTTCTCTCTTTGTAGCAACACTCTCTTATTTCTTCTAGTTCGAAGCTCGATGGAATTTTCCCCTCATTTTGGTAATATTTTAGTGTGTATCTTATTTTGGGATCAATCATTCCCTAAACATGTAGTTTGCACCCTAGTTTTGGGTGTGTTTAAAGTGTGTCACTTATATTTTTGGATTGTATCCTTGCCACTTTCCCCTACCTTTGGGGCCCATTATATTCTAATTATATTTTGATCATTGAGAATCAACACATGTAAGCATTATCTCAATACAGATTTAATCTCATCCATGGATTAATCTCACTTTCTCTCTCTTTTTGAGAGTCCATCATTCTATTTCATCTTTATATGTCTTCTCAAGGGAACATCATGGGTCATTTCCTTCCAACTTATTCTTGACAACTCTCTTCTTTAAAAATATGTTGCTTCGTCTGAATCTCTCAACACACCTTCTCAAATAAGGGAAAAATATAGACATCTAATTCCTAACATCATTGTGTTAAAATTATCAATCTTACTAAAAATTTGTGAAAACACACATATTAGGTCAAAATCACTTAAACGTGCTAAATGGTTTAAGATTATCATATACAATTACCAATTTAGGATAATGTATCCTTCAATGAGGTAATACATTTTATGTGATTATATTTTTTTAAAAACCATTTCAAGTCAAAATGATGAAAATATAATTTGACGCTCTCAATCATTGAATTCCTTTAATTCAAAAGCACACAACATGTGCATGTGTTATTTTGTATCAACAATGTCATAAATGAAGTATTAGTCCATATGCAACTAACATCTCCTTCTAATTTCACTCCAGTCAAATTATGACTTGATAATATAACATTCTAACTACTTTGATTAATAGTGTGCAACCAATTTTTAAAGAATTTCATAAAATTTGATTAATCTCACTTTAAAAAATTAATCCAAATCGAAAGCTTAAGTGTAAAATCCATGAAATTTAATGAATATATTTTAATTAAAATTTTATTTTTAATATCTGCATGCATCATCAAGTGATATCATTTTTGGGGTGGCATCCATAAGCCATAAATGCAAAAAATATCATATTTAAGGCCTCCCACGCCTCTGTAATGCCCCTTCCTTATAAATATTTATGAGGGTATTTATGGATTAATTATACAAACTTATATTAATTCATGGCCACACATCTTGATCTCAAGATGGATGTTTCAGGTTGATTCTAATGGAATCTAAAAATCTATAAATAGGAGGCCTCTCACTCACATTTTTAAGCTTCATTTGTGTAAATTTCTTATGCAAAATTCTCTCCACAACTCATTTGTGTAGTGTTATTATACTTAATTTTCAATAGGATAGCTTTAAGATAGACATAACATTGATTCAAATACCATGAGCCTAATCTTATTGGTGAATTTGAGATGATGGAGGAGCTTTTCCTTGCGTCATTACTAAAGACTTGAGCACCAAATCAAGGAGAAAGTCATGTTTTAAGTCGTATTTTAAAAGAATTGATAGATAATATATAGCAATGCACATGATGAATTTAGGTATGAATTTAATAAGCAAATCACATAATAGAGATCACATATCAATGTACACAATATAAGAATTTATCATGAGAAAACGTCAAAGAGGTTAAAAAAATTACTAATGATGATTATTCAAATTATTGAGAAATTCAACTCTATACCCAATATAATTCTTCAATTTGTCACTTATTCTCAGATAATATTTTAATAAATCCTCAAATTAAATATGATTAATAATTTCATATTCATGGGTTGGTTTCAAAATAAATATAAAATCTTATTTATAATAAAATACCAAAGGAGGTGACCATTATAAAAGTAACAGGTCCATCCATCCCAATAAAATAATTATAACTCTATTATTTATTATCACGAGGTTTACACCTCATGATAATAAATAATATATTATTATTTATTTAATTAATACCAAACTAAATTTTAATTAAACTTACTTAGAATTAAATGTTCTAACACTCCCCCTTAATGCTAAGTGGGGATAAATGTCATAGTCACCTTTAAAAAAGAAATTATACTATGTACACAATTGAACAATTTAAAAACCTTCATCATGCCAAACATCACATTTTGAAACAAAAAGAATTATAATCTATAAACTACTCAAAAATAAGTTTAGTCTAGCATGATCGTGAGACTACATCTCACAATTTCTATTGAATAATCATCTAGGCATATTTGGAGCTTTTTATAACAGAAGGACCTTCATTACAAAGTATGATTTTAATGTATTGGGTACAAAAATAAAACTTTCACATGAAGTTTAAAATGTTTTACAATTGAGAAGTATAGAGAAGAAGAAACATATGACTATTAAGAAATAGCATTCTTACACTCTCCCTCAATGGTAATTTCGAGAGGCCTAACATCGCATAAAACTATCAAATCTTGGTAGCACCATTTGGATTTATGAAGATATCTTCCAGTAGTTCATTCGTAAGATAGAATTATAGATCTATATCACCATTGAGGACCTTTTCTTAGTTATAATGCATGTGAACTTGAATATGTTTAGTTCTTTGGTGCTGTGCACTTACAAAAAACTTAAACACATCCAAAAAAAAATTCATGGTAGCATAATATGGTTAGCATCAAAATAACCACATACATAAAAATACGATATATGTTTTTCTATGGTAAAACACATTTTAAAATAATCATGTCATTTTTTAGGCAAAGAAGTTCACTACTTTGATCACAAAGTTAGTAAAAAAATATAAATTATTGTATGCAAGTCATTATTGGGTGTCTTTAATATTAACAAGATGAGCATTCCCTATTGTCATGTGATGCACATATAATAATTTACTAATAATATGATACTAAATTTAAGCAAACATTCGATATCTTATTAGCAATAACTTATTTTATCATTTGAGTTTTATCAAAAAAAAAATCAAGTTTAATATGCTTCAACAAAATATTGAGGTGTAACCTCTCATACATCAAATATGGATAATTTTAACTTGAAATGATATCATCCAATAAAATAGATATAATACTTGAAATAAATAAGTTTAGAGATGTATGAATAAAATGCTTAGTAAAGTAAATGATGAAGAATCAGTAATACAAACTCCATTTACGCTTTGCATTTTTAACATATCGTATTATCAAACAAAGCATATAAAGATGTTAGCATAAAAAATCAAATGAGAGTATATAAGTAATTGAAACACAAAAGATCAAAAGTCACTAAGCATGATCTTCTTACCAAATGTAACAACTAAAACATGATTATTTTATCAAATTAAACTTGATGTTATGCATATAATGTATTTCAATGCTAACTGAATTTAAAATAATCATAATATTTATATATTGTTTTTGATTTATCATCTAAAATAAATATACCTCTTGATAATTGTAATATGTTATTTTTCAAGAATCAATATTAAATCATTTTACTAACAAATACAATGTAGATGAGACACTATCAATATAGTTAGTATCTCTAAAATAATAATCAAGTAGTTTTATCAAAATAAATGAAATGTTATGTGCATACATGTATTTTTGATCTAAAAAAATAAAAATATTAAGCAGGGATTCTATTTGAAATATGCACAATAATACTCATGGTTTTGGCCCATAAAAAATTAGGAACATTTGTAGATTGTAACATGTTCTAGCCATTTCTATGATGGTGTAGTTTTTTCTTTTAACAATACCATTTTACTGAGGGGAATAGGGAGTTGTTAGTTTCCTTTAAATATTGCAACTAAATAAAAAAATCAAACTCTTTATTAACATAATCACCACTATTATCAGTTCTTAATCTCTTAAACATAAAAATTAGATGCAATTTCAACACAAGCTTTAAATTCTTTGAATTTAGACAACACATTAGATTTCTTTTTAATGAAAAAATCAGATTATTTTAGTGTAATCATCAATAAAAATAACAAAATTTAAAGAACCATTAAGAGATACAACTTCAAGAGGTCATACAACATTACTATGAATCAATTCTAAAAGATGTGAGAAATTCACATCATAATTCTTATGAAAGGGGTTAGTATGTTGCTTATGACATAAACAACAAGCTTCATGATGAGAGGAGATAAAATGAAGTCAAACAACAAGATTATTTATAGACATATCATGTAAACTTTTAAAATTAATATGTCTTAATCTTTCATGTCATAATTGAGATTCATTTTTTCTATGTGATGAAATAAAACATGTAAAAGGAGGAAAGATATATAAACCATTCTTTTGAACACTTTTAATAATCAATGGACCAAAATAATTTTTAATGGACCAACCATCTTTAAGTAATGTTACAATAAAATTATAATTTTTAAGTTGAGATCAAGATAGCAATTTTTTTTAAACTTAGGTATATAGAAACATCATTTATAGTAACATTTGAAAACATTGATTTTACCTGTTTAGTTGCTTGTAAAAAAGAATTCTCTTAAATAAATTATTTTAGAGATATCTCTATAATCACATAAAATATTAGATAATCATGTCATATGGTCCGATGCATTGCTATCTAAGATCCACTCATTTTTATTTGAAACAAATGAAGCACCATATAAAATAATAACATTTGAATCTTGATTATTATTCTAATTAGGGTTTTGATTTTTTTTGCTTATTTTGATTAAAGTTTTTCTCTTTATTATTTTCAAAAGATTGATTGTTAATTTTATCTTTGTTTTTATAATAGGTCTCTTTTATATAACCAAATTTACCACACAGATTGCAATTTTTATTAAACTTAGGTGTATAATTCTTATTATCGAATTTTTTGTTTCCATTTGAGCCAAAATTAGGGTTAGAATTTTGGTTCTTATTATTATCAAAAATAGTATTTAAGGTGAAAAGTGTCTAAGTAGCATTCTCTTTAAAATCAAAATTGGTCATAACTTGTTCTTTTTGAATGAAGAGAGCAGACAAAATGATAAGGTCAGGGATATTTTGCTCAGTTTGATACTTAGAATTCAAAATTAAAATAAATTTTTTAAACTTGTCATAAATATTTAACTAAATTATAAAATAAATTAATTTATCTTAAATCAAATTACAATTACATCCATCTAACCGAACTTTAATATTTTTAATTTTAGCAAGAAAATTTATAGCTTTCTCATCACCTTTCATAAGTGTAGTTAGCAATTTAAGAATCAACTTAATAATCTTCAAGAGACAAGTGCCCTCAGGCATAGATTCAAGAATTTTTTAACCATCATTAGGAGACTCTTGATCACCAATGTGAAGAATAAATTTATCCTTAACACTCTACAAGATAATGAACATAGCTTCTTACGATTTTTGTTGAAATGTATTCGTAAGCTCAGGGTCACATGTTATCTAAAGGGACTTGTTCAGTCCTAACAATAATATTATATAATTTATGAGCCATAAATTTAGCTTTAAAATAAAAAAAATTATATATTATAGTTATTTCTATTAAGCATTTGAGATTTATTTAAGAAAAAATGAGGTGAAGCCATAGCTTCCCTTTAAATAAGACAGTAAACAGATTTTTAAAATAAAAAATTTTAGTATGAATTTTAACTTAATTTGATATGAAAACAAATTTAAAAGTGCAAACACACAATAATTATTCAATTTAATACTAAAAAAGGAAAAAAATTATGAAACATTGTGACAAAATAGGGTGTCGTAGGTGTCACAAAAATATACTAATGTAAGAACAATTTTAAGGAAAATATTTTTTCTAATGAGTTTTTATACTTTGATTTTAAAATAAAATAAATCACAAGTGCAATTATACTTAATTACATAATTTAGATGTCAAATAATACAAAAAATTAATTTAAAATTGTATAAAACTAGGTGTCGAGAGAGTCGTACTCGAAACAACCATCTTGACACTTATTTAAAAAGTTATTAAAATAATAATAATAGATTTTAAAATATAAAATGGAATATGTAGATGTGTCTAAAAGATGTCAAAACTTAAGAATCGATTGGTTACATGATTATGTTTGTCAAACTATTCACTAAGTCAAAAATCAAGATAAATTTGACAAAATAACAAGAATTTTAGATGTGTGAAACATTAGCATACAAACCAAAAAAATGAAATTCAAATATAATTAAATTTGAAAAAATAACTTAACCAAATCAAATAATTTAAATTTAGGGGGGTTTTAACTTGGGACCTCCTTACTTGTAAGTTTTTAGTAAAAGTATTACCACCAACCCTTCTAAAAGTTTTCTTAAAAACTCATATATAGTAATTGATATATGAACTATAATTTTAAGATATTTTTTGATTACAAAAGTATAGTTTCATTTATACGGTGCATGAATTTTCAAGAAGTGAAAATAAATAATTTTTTTAACTTTTAGATTTAAAAACTCTAAAGAAGGGTGGGGCCCACTATGCATCACAAAATTAAAAAATAAAAAAATAAATTATTTTTAAAATACTTTTTGAAACTATATAAAATATATATTTGTAGATAGAAATGGCGCAGTTATGGTGCCCAAACAAAGGAGAGAAGCTTACAGTAGCTAGAATAGGTCATCAATTTATATGAAACTTTGGCAAGCCTCTTATTTTTGAAAGATGAAGCCAACTGAACCTTCAAAAATAAATTTTAATGAAAAATGAATTGTTTTGGATTTCTCAGGATGAAAAATGATGCTTTTAGAAGCTGTGGAGAGCCCAGATCCTTGTAAAATCCACCAAAAAAACCTCAAATTTGTTTCAATCTTCTATATTTTTAATTTTTGATAATAAAGAAATTTTCAAATTTTGATTATGACTAATAAATCAAAAAATTTAATTTTTTTGACTGGTTATGGTGCCCCTGTGACTAAGGAAGAATTCTCATATCTCCAACTGATAGCTCTCAAATTTTTTGAAGTGTTAGAATTAAGAACCAAGGATCTAAAATGATGAACTAGTCCTTCTAGAGATCCACCAAAAAATTCTTCCTCTATGCTATACACGGACTTGAAGGAGGCTTTTAAAATAATTTAAAAAAAAAAAAAAATTGAATAAAATCTCTATTATTTCAACTCAATGCAATATGCTTGCCAATTAAATCCACAAGCTTGCTCTATTTCCATGAAAGAATTGATAGATAATATATATGGAAATGCACAGGATGAATCTAGGTATGAATTTAATAAGTAAAGCACATAATAGAGATAACATATTAATATACACAACACATAAATTTATCATGGAAAAACTTTAGAGTTAAAAACCCCACTAATGATGATTATTCAAATAATTGAAAAACTCAACTCTATACCCAATACAATTTTTCAACCTCTCACTTCTCAAATAAAATTTCACAAACTTTTCAGATTAAATATGACCAATAATTTCATATTCATGGCTTGGTTTCACAATAAAGATAAAAACCTATTTATAATAAAATACCAAGAGAGGTGACCATTGTAAAAGTAACGAGTCTATCCATCTCGATAAAATAATTAAATTAAATTTTATTAATAATTAAATAATTATAACTCTATTCTTTATTATCATGAGGTTTCCACCTCATGGTAATAAATAATATATTATTATCTAATCAATTAATACCAAACTAAGGGTCAATTAAGCTAACCTAGAATTAAATTTTCTAACACATTTGGGTGATGAGATGCCCTTGGCAAGGTATTGTGTATGTGTTTTCTTTCAATAGATCTTAATTGTCATTTGCAAAACCCCGTCGAAAGAGTTGGCTTAGTTAGTTATGTTCTTATGCATTTTCTTGAGTTTTCATGACTAATTCTCGATCTAACTCACTTTTAATTTTATCTCTACAACATGTACTCGTACTTGAGCTCTAGGCTAATAGGGCTTATACAATTAGAATTATGAAAAATATGTGTTCTATTTTCAATGTATAAGTGTAATTTTGGTGTTTTTTGATGTGGAAGGCTCTTGTGTGCCAAACGGTTTAAAAAGTGCTTATATTGTCATATCATTGAAAATTCTTTGAATGGAGCTTCTTAGGGACACGAGTTGACCTGCATATGGATTTAAATTTGGTAAATTAGTCATTATCTGATGGAAATACAAAAGAGGGGAGAAAGACACTAGAGCGATGCACTCTTGTCCCCTAGGGCACTCTTGTTTAATGGGTGATTTTATCATGTTGAGTATTAAGCAAGGCCTAAAATATGTCTAAAGTTGACTAGGATAGGGCTAAGTTCATTTGGGTGTCATATATCAGCTTAAAAGAGTGTGTAAGATGGTCGAAAGTGATTAAATGGGGCCCTAAGATAGGTCTAGAGCTAAGGGTATAAAATATTGGTCACAAGTGCACAATTTTAGCTTAAATATTAATTTTATGTGTCTAAATTTTCTCTCTTTTATTCTAGTAATGCATCAAAGTAGAAGTACTAGAGTAAAAGGAAAAAGAGTGTTTCTTTAAACTTACATGTGGGAAGGAGTCCTAGATGTATGCCATAATGTTGAAATGTGATACACGTAGAAACCTATAATGAAACATATGTAATATAAGTATTTACTTGAGATGAATGATCAAAAGTGAAATAAAAGAAACTAGAGAGTGCTAAAGAATGAATACACTTGAATAGGTATGCAAATTATTGTGCTTTCTTGGTGCAAAAATAGTGACTATGGTGGATTGTGTACTTGCATTAACATTGAATAGCTTGGATTGGACTATGCATGCCCCAATTCTCATCCATAAGTGGGTGTGCTCAAGAATTCAAGTGTGCTTGAATCCATCATCCTCATCCCAGAGTGATCTCAATAAATTATTTTTTTGGACCACTATAAATTAGTATTTCAAGCCTAGGATGAAACAATTGAGTGAACCCAAGCTTTGCAAGAATGTCCGGATGTGGTTCCTCGCAAACTTAGTTTAGTTTACCAAAAGTTATGTGATGTGACATTGTCCCTTATTGTGGTCTATCATGCCTTAGATTGCATGAGCAATGACAAATCCTCAGGCATTGATGGATCCCCCGATGAGTTTTATAAAGCCACCTAAGATTTTTTTAGACCCGATTTGATCCAAATCTAAAAAGAAGCTCTGATTTTTTTTATTTGGGTTCCTTTATTAGTAAAGGAAATATTAAAATTAATACCAGGGCTGGTGATCTGGAGCTTATCACCAGTTGGTGCACCATTACCATGTTCAACATGGCATATAATATCCTTGTTAAAGTGCTTGATAATCACCTCCAGTTTATCTTACCTACCATTGTCAAATTTGAGCAAACATGCTTCATCAAAAAAAAGTATATCTTGGACAACCTTATTGATGTGTGGTAAGGTATGGAATGGGTGATATTATATCATTATAGAACCATCTTTCTTAAGCTTTATTTGAAGAAAGCTTATGATAGGATTTAGTGACCTTTCATGCTGGTAATGCTCTAGGCTCTTGGCTTTAGCCAATCTTCATAAATTGGTTGTCCAACCCCTCTTCTCAAATTCCTCAGCTTGTCTCACTATCAATGCCCTCAAATCTATCATTTTTGGCCTCTTTCACTCCATACATCAATGTTTCTCTCTTGTACTAGCCTTATATGTGTTATCTGCTAAAGCTCTTAGATATATTTTGGCACATAGCACTGAGCGGAATCTTGTCAAGGGAATTGTTCTTGATAGATCCTCTCAAATTATCAATAGCCATTTTTTTGAAGACACTTTCCTCACTCTTGAAGAGAAATAAAAATCATTTAAAGATGTTATGCAATGTTTAGACACTTTTGCCTAGCTTTTGGCTCCACCATGTAGTTGAGTAAAGCCCAATTCTTCAGACAAAGTATGATGCCCATTCTAGATTGGTTACACCAATACAAATGGAAATGGATTTTCATAGGGGAGTAATTCAAGTTTTTGGGCAATCCCTTTGCTTTTATAGTTCCTCTTTAGAGCTACAATAATATGTTATAAACAAAGTGTAGAAAGAGGTCGAGTCTTGGGTCACCAAACCCCTCTCTTTAGAAGGAAACATCCAAGTGTATACAAAGATTCTAGCTGCTACTTATGTTTAGTAGTCCTGCAGTTGGGCTCCCTCTAAAACCTCCTATGACAAATTGGCTATGACCCTCAAAGACTTTCCTTGGTGCCAAACAAACTAAAGGGTTCCACATAATTGCTTGGGATATTTGTTATCTTCCTCATGATAAAGGAGGTATGGGGAACATTGACATCTACATGCAGAGCATTACCCTGCGTGTTAAGTGGGTTATCAAAGTTGTTGAAGGTAATATCTTAAAAAATTCTCCTACGTCGATGTGTATCCTATGGATCTCCCTATTGGTTGGAAAAATATTTGTCTCCACACTCTATTCATCACTCCTAACCCTATCAAAATTAAAGGATCTTTTGTGGCTAAAACATTTGAAAATCTTATGAAGTGGTTACGCGTCACTTAAAATGGGTTGGTGATGGCTTTCCTAGTGGTCTTTCCTTCAATGACCATAATCTCTAACGATTTCCTATCATGACCATTACTAGCCTCCTTCTTGCTAAATTTCCTGGTATGAAAGCTTTGAGACTTTTCAAAAGAGAGTTCAAACTATAAAGGTTTTGGTTTCAGCTCGTTACTGGATTCCTTGGTTCTTACTAAAAGAGAAATTCAATTTAAATAATGCGGACTTGTTATTCTTCACAATTAGGAGTTAATGCTAGATGTCATGTTCCATAAGCTAGGTCAACAAACTCCATGTTTTTGGTGGAAAGATTGGAGATGGAACTATGATAGTCATTTCAAGAACTACTCTCTAGGCCTCCTTTATTAAATTATGAGTCCTTTCGTTCTAGCTCTTGGTAAGCTCAATAGGTGCCAAAACCTCAATTCCTTGCCCACGATGTGGCTTTCCCAACTTAATCAAATTTGGAATGCCAAGATTAAACCCAAGTTTGTTTATTTTCTTTGGTGTTTGGTTTATCAAGGCCTTCTACTATGGAAGCAAATTTCTCGTCTTGAAAATACTCAACCTAAGTGTCTGTCCTATTCTAGACCTAACTCCTTCAAACATATATTTTAAACATGTTCTAAGCCCAAGCTATTTGGTAGTAGATACACAATTTATTTTAGCCCTACCATCTTGAAACCTTTTTCATCACCTCTGACTTTTCTTAAAGATTCTATCAATTAACCGACATTTATAATTATTTTTTATAAAATTTCTTTAAATTTATTATTGTAATTCAATTATGAAAAAATAAAAATTATTCTTTATTTCAGAATAAATAATCATCCTACCATTTCTTTATTAACAACAAGATATCTATGCTATCTTCGACCTATATATAGATTCAAGCTCAAGGGACCAAAGTTACCATGAAACTCATTTTCGTCAAGTAATAAAAACTTGCAATTTTTTTAAAAAACTGTAATTTTCGGAGAATAAAAGGATGCGGTGGCGGCGTTGCATATCTTGTGGCAACAGCTGTCATTTTGTTCCGTTCAAGAAAATAGCATGCCTAGCATCAAAATACATTTTAAAAACACAGATCATCCAGAATTGGACAACGACGTCAAACGAAAAATGCAATTTCTTAATGTTTTTTCGAAAACAGAGCATCTCTGTCAGAATTCCAACACGCAAATACACATACATGCCCAATGTCCAATACCCATGTTCATGCTCCTGCTCCTGCTCCTGCTCCTGCTATGCCCTTTCATTGTCACTGAACGCCAAACAGCCCACTTTATTTCTATGACAACTCAAAAATCCAGTTACACAGTAAAAATTCAAAAGCAAGCCGGATAATTGAATTAAAAATTAAAGTTCCAGAAAACAGCTGAAAATGTAATGCTGACATAAAAACAAGGATTTATGGTCAAAATGGCCATGGCCGATAGCCTATAACATTTGTCATTTTCATAGCCAATAACGCTTAAAACTGCGTATCTTACATCATCTGGCAGCCATTAACAACAACGGTAGAAATTTAAGTCGCAGATGAATTACACTGTGGTTTGTGAGCACCGTGCCACCTGTGACGAGGAGCCTTGTCTGAGAGAGGGAAAAGAACCCTTCTTTCTGGCTGCTTTGGGCTTCCACAGAGGACTTGCCAGTGTTTTTGCCCATGATGTAGTTTTTCTGACCCCAAAATTATCAGCGCCGCCATTTTCACTTGCTCTAGCTAGCATGCAGTTGGCCACCCGCGGGTTTTTCTTCTCCTTACAAACACCCTTCACATTTTCCTTCCACCTTTCTTTGCCGAAAAGGCTTCTGATCTTACGCTTGGTGACAACAGACGAATCGGAAAAATAGCCCGTGTCGACGTTTTTTTCTTCTGCATCACAGTCGGTGCAGCGTCGACCCGGCGGAGATAACTGAACTTCCCACCCGCCGGCCTTTAGGGCTTCCTGCCTTCTCGCCAGCTCGTTTTCGTAAGAAGCCATTTTTTCCCCTAAAACATGGTCGAGAGAAGGCCTGCCCGAGAAGCTGTTTCTCTTGGAGGCTTCCTTGCGCTTCGACGACTTTCTCAGCAACGAAGAAATCCACGAGGCGGGTTTAGCCACCTCCATAGAAATGAAGGTCCCATCCTCTTGTGTGGGCGGGTCGCTCCTGAGAAGGGCCAACAAGCTGAAGCTCTTCCTTGTCTTCCTTTGAAATTCGTCTGCAATGCAAACGGACTGACTTCTCCGCAGAGGTTGCGGCGGGGCTTCCAGATGGGCGGCCTGGACGTACACATTGTTACCCACACCTGTGTTTTCTTGAGCGGCCTGTCGAGAAACCTCAACGAGGCGTTGTGTAAGACAAAGAGAACAGATGCCTGCCCCTCTCTCGGAATGTACTCTGCAACGGTCGCCCATGTCAAATGTGGTGCTACTTTTTCTTTTTCTTTTTTCTCTTCTTTCAACTCAAGTTGTGGAATACTTAAATGTGGGTGAGGCGATTATCCATGGAAGCTTCTCTTCTCTATGCGGTCCGATGAGGGCAAGTCATAATATATATAACGCCTGGTTGCACTTGCGCCCTAACGTCACAATCACAGCACGAAAGTGGGAGAGAGCAGGCGTACTTTTAGAGTCCATATTTGTTCGTGCGGAAGAATTAACGAACCCGAATCCGATGGGTCGATGGGAAGTTGGAAGCAGAGGGATTAGGGGTTGGCGACAAAATGCTCTCACATGTGTCCGTAGCGCCAAAAGGGGTTTGTAAAGTAGCAATTGCCCTTCCAAATGGGATTTATAAACTAGCAATTGCCCCCTAATTATTTTTACAACAATTTGCAAAGAATGTGTAGGTTGTTTATGATTAGATATGGTAAGGTACATGTCAACAAATCAATTATATTTTAAAAAATAAAATAAAATATAATTATATTAATCATTTCTTCACATAATAAATGAAGAGGGCAAGGGGGTGTGTTTAGAAGAATATATGTTTTCATGTGAATTTGTAGACAATTATCAATAACATATAGCACTAAACAAATCTAGATAATGAGGTGAACAAAACCCAAAAAAAAAAAGGGATAAACAAAAATTATTATTAAAATAATTCGAACACTTTCTAAAGAGTAGTGTCATTTCTGGAACTATAATTCCAAAGCTAATAAATGATTTGTGAAAACTAATTTAATGATCTTGTCATCAATTTTAAGACTATGAAAATATATTGTTGAATTTTATAAAATTATGTATGGATATTGTTGTAGATAAGGATGCACAAAGTTGTCTTAGTCAGTTCTTGGTTTATTACGACCAAGTGTAAGCATGAGATATTCCCTCTGCGCTCAACATTTGAACGCTCGACTGCACTAGCATCAATCCACATAAGGCACAAGGCTTATGCGCTCACCCGAAGCACAGTTGAAAAAGAATCGGGGCCTACATTGGGCTAGTTGTGCAATGGCGTAAGACATCAATTAAGGGACTTGATCAATTCAAATAAATCTTAAAGCAAATTCATAGGTGCAAGCCTTTCATGGACTAAGCCTAGTGGCCTATAGGTGAAAACATTTTGGTGGACTAATCCTAAGTCATATGGGCACTTGAAGGGTCAAAAGGCTACGTTCACTCACATTACTCATGTTAGACTCGCACTCCTAACAAGGGTAGAATCACTTGACATAGGATCGATACTTCTCTCTACAAATTTATGATGACATCACCATTTATTAAAGGGACTCCATTAACGATGCGGACCAGAAGCATGCATAAACATCACTCATCATAACTTGAATTGAAATTATAACATTACAGTCATTCTGCATTTCAATAGCAATGCAAAAGACACATAAACCAGATAGACTATCATTTAATACAATAATCATCATCATTAACCAAAGTTAAAACAAAGTATAGCGTTTATGGCAGAACATATGTTCAATTCATATTAAAAGACCTAGAGGCTCATAAGTGAGCTTGGGCATATACAAATGAAGCCTTCAAGGCATCCATACTATTTTTAAGTCTAATGGCTGTTAGATGCATGCATACAGAGCAACTCTATTTCGCTAGAGCTTCATTGTGATTTTTTGTCTCTTTTCGCTCCAACTGGTTTGGACTCCTTAAATAGCTTTTAGAAGCATTTTCACCAGGGTAGAAGGTGCATGCCAAGTGCCGAGTTGGATCTTGGTCATCATGCCTGTCAGCTCCATAACCTCATAAACTCTGCACTACAGTCGTCACATATCACCAATCCTAAAAGATACCCTGAAGATTTGAGAGCTAGTTAGCCACCTACCAACTGGTGTAAGATATGCATTGCATCTTCCAACTGGTGCCAAAATGCCAAAATGTTAATCATTATGCAAAATGATTCCTTCACGTTGATGTGCATGTCATGTTGGCATGAATCTAATATTTAATGAAATAAGGGGCCCAACATCACCCCATATAAATTTTTAGTCCATCCTCGAATTAGACTATTAATCTCTTTGGAGTTCAAAACTCGGGCATGCTTTCGTTGAGTTTGACACTAAAGTCTTTAAATCCCTTAATAGCAAGCTTTATTTCCTCAGTGGCACTATCTATTTCAATGGAAGCAGTAATGAGCGTGAGCACATCCATTTTCTCCAGTGCTTTTTGAAAGGCCTCAACATTTGCTTTCGCCTTTTTCACACTCTCATATAGGATTGCTCCTTACTCACAGGCCTTAGTTTGTAGAGTGCAAAAGAGTAATTCCAAGTTCAGCTCTTGGTCCTTGATTTAGTTGCTATGTGTGTTGATGCTCCCCATGATTTGTGCCTGCTCTGACTTGTTCATCGAGTATACCTACACCACCAACTTCTCCTTCTCTTACTTTCCCTGCTTTAGGCGTGCATCTATAACTGAGGTTTGGTTTGAGAAGCTCAAGAAAATGGCATCTATTACATCCATGCCTTTTTTTAGTTTCATAAAGAGGTCTTCTACCTCTTCGAGCTTACCAGCTAGCTCTTTCTATAGTGCGATGAAGGGATCTTCTTCTTCTTCTTGTATTGGCTCAACTTTTAACTTTGGGAGCATCTGCTCTACTAGCACATAGATTTTGTCAACCTCAAGAGGTCTGAAGTATTGATGCCAATTGAAGGGATGGTTCGGCCATATTTATGCACTCACAGAGTTGCTACAACTTAAATTTGGTGGCCTAAGCTTAATATTTACTTCTTTATGGAGTTTTTTCCATTTTCTTGCTCTACCATCATTGATGATGTTTTGACACACAACTTTTGTAGCCATTTTGATCAACACATTCCCAAATCAGACTAGGTTCATGGAATGAGGGTTTATAAGGAGGGAGTCCTGCCCCTCATTAGGCTCTTCCAGGCTCGAAGTAGTTGCTTTGGGTGCCTCAAAATGAGGCTCAACCATATAATGATCAAACATAAATAAGACTTGTTTGCATGTCCCAGTTGTGGTGGCTTGGGGGGGCATGGTGTCATACATATAAATTACTTCATCCACCCATCCCTTTTATGCTTTTCCCCTTATGCTCAGCTCCTTATCATCCTTCTCGATGATGGCCTTCCTTATTTGTACTTCCTCTTATTTACTAGTACCATCATTCTCTTCGGTGCTCTCCTAAGAGGACTCACCTATTTGATCCTCAGGGGTTTATTCCTTAGACTTCTCCCCTTCATCCACTTCTTCCTCCTAAGGTTTGTCAATGTTCTTCCTTCGGTGCCAACATAGCCTTGTTATTGTTGGAGTTCCTCTGTTGTCTCCATTTATTTTTTTAAGGCACTAATATCACCTTTTCTTATTCAAGCACCCCTTCATTACTTGGGAATGCCTCTTGTGCAAATTATTTTGCCTTCTTAATGGGGGTGCTTGTCACTTACTTGACCACTTCAACTACTGGTCTTATACTTATGGAAACCTTCATGGCCTTTTTCTCTAACTTGGCCAATTCTTGTTCCTTATCAAGTCTCCACTTCTCCTCAAGCACCAACACCTCATTAATGTCCTCCTTGTTCAAGCCCATTTTATTTCAAACCTTTCTCTTCTCCTCTTCTGTTTGTGGGGGTAGTGTGGAGGGTTTTTCACTGGATCAAGCACTTGTCGACTCTTCTACTTCCTCAAGTGAGGAAGTCATGCTACTTTGAAGGGATTCTTATACATACCTTGTACTTGGATCCTTTTCCTCTTCTTCTATTTGTAGGATATACATCCCTACTCTTTCTTCTTCAGTCTCTTCCTCCATTCTGGGCATGAGGGTCACCTATTTCTCCATCTCTGCCAGAGTTATAGTAGGGAATGCAATGGATCCCTTAGTCTTTTTTTATGCTTCTTGTTGAAGGAAACACTCTCTGGTGCAAAGGTCACATGCTTCTTAGGAGTTGGGGGCATAATTTTCTAATAAAAGGCAATTTTCAATAAGATGTGCTTCGTGATCTCTTCAAGTTTCTTTCCCCACTTATTCTAAATAGTCTTCTCTTGCATCTTCAGAGTGACCTTCCCTTCATCATCGACTAGGAGGGGGTGATCATCATCCTTTCCAAGATCATTTCCCTTCTTGCATAAATTTATCTCATAGTAGAGGTTGAAGATTTGCTCATTTATTATCTCTCTCTAGAGGGGATGGAGGTCTATCCTGTCGAAGTCATCTTCCTCATCCTTGGTGGCCTTGGAACTAGGGTGCATAAACTAGTGCCTTAACCTACTCCTATCTTGATCCATGATCTTGACCAGGATCTCCATCTATTACGCGTTAGGAATTTTTCTTAGCATCACCATGAAATATTTGGAAAAAAATGCATAAGGCAACTTGAGCCATTCGGGCAGGTTTCCATCTGTGAGTGCTAGGTGCACTACACAAAAAGTTTGCATTATTACAAAGGTTGCCATCCCTACCAAATTTTGGGAAGCTCCTGAGGGATGCACCTTTCAATCCTAAAGGCTTAGAAGTACCTATTGAACTACCCTTGCACCCTTGTCTTGTACTTTTGTGAGAAGCTAGTTGGGCAAATGAAGTCTTGATACTTCATCGTAAGGGACTTATGATTGGGTGGGAACACTCATATGCTATCATCATCTCCATTTAACACACCTATCTCCTCCATCATTAGAATCAACATATATCCCCACCTAAAGTTTTCACATGCTTTATGACACTCTTGAATGTTCTTAACAACTCTTCAATAATGAATTTTGAGATTTTGATTTTACACCTTACACCATGTGGTGGCCAATGCACAAGAAGGCCTTACTAATGTCAGACCGCCATCTGCAAGGGCCTAGTTTGTAGCTAACCAAGTGTACCACTACCCTCATGTCAGGGTCTTAGATATCCTTGATGGGAACATGAATCTTGACTTGTAGTAACCCAAGAGCTTTGTGACCCACTCAACCTCCACTTCATCCTCCATCATCTCTCAGATATCTACCCCTGCACCAAGTATTCATGTGATCCTACTAATGATGCACATTGAGATCCTCATGCACCATCCTACGATGTATAAATGGTCACCATATATGCATGAGAGGAGGAATTACACCAATTTATCTGGCTTGTCAAATCTTGATAGCTTGAATAGTTACATTATGCCTATTATTGCTAGTTTGTCTTGGATGGAGACATCAAAGTGTGTAGTGCCTGCCTTTATCTTCTTCCCTATGTCTACCATCTAATCTTGGTTTAGCTCTTGTGTATTACTCCATATTTTGTGGTTGTAATCTTTGATCTTGTACATGTGTTGATCCAAAAATTAGAAGCTTTGGTTGAAAGATAATTCAAGAAATAAGAACAATACAATTGTAATAATGTTATCTCTAAGAAGAGATGTTTTATTGATCAAATTAACAGACCCAAACATATACCTATCTCTGAGAAGAGATGTCTGATTTCCATTTTGAGTTATATGTTCATGTATACATATTTTGAAGGTAGGATGATGATGTGGAAGGTCACCAATATCTATGGAGATTAAGTGGTTCAACTTCCATGATTTACAACAGTACAAAATTTGAGGAATTACTATTTTTAGATTGCACTACTAAAATTGAAATTTGGGGAACTTTTATTTGTTTTTCAAGGTTCAAAATCCACTAAGTAGAGCTTAGTGCCATCTCACAGTGTTTCCCTTATTCTTAGCTTTCCAACGGTTCAAATGAGTCAAATGGAGCTATAGTGCAAAAGTTATGGCTTCCAGATGTTCTACCACCAATTGGGGTAGAACCATCACTTGAATTGTCGCCTGAAATATTGTTCATATCATTCCTCCCTCCTTGATAATCAATGGTCCCCATTGCATCAAGATTTGTCATGAAGTGTGGCAGTTGTATTTTGATTTGATTCTCGATGCATGCTTGGAATGGATTGTGTTTTGTGGAGCTATGCTTTGTGGAGCTATGCAGGGCTTGATTTTTCACCATTTCTATCTGACCATTAGTCTATGGATGGAAGGCCATGAACTATTTTAGCTTGGTATCTATTTTCTTCTATTATGTTTTTTGTGTAGTTAGGGCTACAACATCAGCCCTTTTGGATTCTTGTGGCTTGACCACCATAAGAATGAATTTCTTGGCACTAATCAGGGAGATAAATGTAGAAGGTGGTATCTCTAGTACCCTGTAGTGCCGTGTTCCAAGAGTGATGTTGATCCTTCAAGTTCTTGATTCATAGATGCCATGTCGATCATATATGAATGGCTGACCAAAGAGTACATCATAAACATCTAGATTAACCACATCACATAAGACCTCATCTTTGAAAGGTTTTATTGCATGTGAGAGAAGACATTGGTGGATGACACATAGGTTTCTCCCTAGACTCAACCATCCAATACTATATGGATTTGGGTGAGGCTTCATGGACAAATTTAGTTTTTTCACAATAGTAGTAGAGATTAAATTCTTTTGGCTCCCACTATTAAGAATGAAATGCAGAGGCTTACCTTTCATCCATAACTTAGAGTGAAACAACCTTTCCTTGTCATCTAGCCTCTCCTCATGGGTCCATGATGAAGCAATGATGGCATCAGGCTCAACATCTACAATCTCTTCTTCATCCTCTTCGACTGCAGGGTGTGTATGAGGTATAGCAGTAGATATTGAGGATTGTGACTCAAAAAGTAGGGACTTGATGGCTCAACATTCTTCTTTGGAAATAGTGGAATTGCTCCAAATGACCTAAGCTCAGCTAAGCTTCTTATTTTCCACCTAAGCTCTGTTATTTTCCACCTAAGCTTCTTATTTTCCACCTAAGCTCTGTTATTTTCCACCTAAGCTTCTTGTAGCCTAACCTCATCCTCAAGATCATACACTCTCAAGACAAACTGCTCTA
Source organism: Torreya grandis (assembly GCA_037957365.1). Taxonomy (NCBI): domain Eukaryota; kingdom Viridiplantae; phylum Streptophyta; class Pinopsida; order Cupressales; family Taxaceae; genus Torreya; species Torreya grandis. Next base: position 1,949,908 of record JARHVA010000448.1, read on the forward strand.
ATACCACTGATCCAAAACTCAGAAGCTTTGGTTGAAATATAATTCAAGAAATAAGAACAACACAATTGTAATAATGTTATCTCTGAGAAGAGATGTTTTATTGATCAAATTTGCAGACCCAAACACATGCCTATCTCTAAGAAGAGATGTTTGATTTTAATTTTAGGTTACATCTTCATTTATACACATTTTTAAGGTAGGAGGAGGATGTGGAAGGTCACCAATCTTGAGGTAGATTAAGTGGTTTGACTTCCACAATTTACAACAATACAAAATTTGAGGAATTACTATTTTTAGAAACTTACTACTTTTAGACTGCACTACTAAAATTGAAATTTGGGGCACTTTCATTTGTTTTTTAGGGGTCAAAACCTATTAAGTGGATCTCATGCCATCTCAAGGTGTTCCCCTCATTCTTAGCTTTCCAACAGTTTAAATGTGGAGTCAAATGGAGCTATGGTACAAAAGTTATGGCTCCCAAAAGTTCTACCAACAATTGGGGTAGAACCATCGCCTAAAATATTAATCAGATCATGTGTGCAAATGACAACCATTTCTGCCCCACCATGACCTCTGGGGGGAATTTCATCTCTCTATAAGGAAGCTTTGCACTTGATTATGGGTCTATTACCATGATGTTTATGCCTTCTACTAGCTGTGCCTCTTGTTTCATGATGGCTAATGTCAGGATCTAGACAATAACAATTGATTACTTTTGCAAGCAATTAAATGCAAAATTAAGCCAGAATTGAAAACAACTAGAAATGAAAATCAACAAAGAATAAGAGATACAAGAAACCACCCTGAAAACTTGTATTAAACTCTTGGAAATACAATTGAAGAAATCTCTCTTTCTTCCACACCTCTCTCAGATGTATAGATCTCTTTCCAGATCTCTTTCTCTCAAGAGTTCTCTCTCTCAATTACAATCAACTCCAACAACCTAGATTGATTCACATATACATATACTATACAATTCTTGTATTGTTCTACTACTACAATAAGCTATGAAGATCTATCCCTATTATATAACTTTAGGGATTCATGAGCATACAATCACAACCATTAGATGCACCTCCTAATCAAGGGCTCAAAACAATCCTACTAAAGATAGAGATGCAGACTTAAGACTGACACTTAATCTTATCATGTAAACATTCTGTTCTATCCACAAAAATAGATTCTGGATGCATAGGTGACCGACGTCGGTCCCTGCCTGTGACCGACGCCGACAGCCTCTGGTCCATTCCTGACCATCATCGGTGACTGTGTGACTCCTAAAACTTCTACACTCGCTCATTTGGTGAAGCTTTTAGCTCCACACCTTAACAATCTCCCACTTGGAGATAAACAACTGCACCAGTACCTGTACAGCAACATCTTCTAGCTTCTCCATCTTCAAACTCAATCATGAAGACCAACAAAAGTTGAATGAAGATTCAACTTCTCCTTTATTATCAGCTTGGTTAACATATCCATAGGGTTCTTATCTGTATGGATATTTTCTAGCTTCAACTCACCATCCTCCAATACCTGTCTAATGAATTGGTACCTTAGCTGTATATGTTTGGTTCTTGAGTGAAAGGTTGAATTCTTAGCCAAATGAATTGCACTCTAACTATCACTGCATAATCTACAACTCTCTTGCTCCTTTCCTAACTCTTCCATGAACCATGTCATCCATATCATCTCCTTGCTAGCCTCTATGACTGCAATGTATTCTGCCTCTATAGTAGACAACGCAACAACCTTCTGCAACTTTGAAATCTAGCTAACCGCCGTTCCACCAACAGTGAAAACATATCCTGTGGTGCTCCTTCTGCCATCCAAATCACCTGCCATATTTGAATCTACATATCTATGTAGAGAAGTGTTTGACCCACCATAGCACAAATGCCTACTGCTGGTCCCTCTCAGATATCTAAGGATCCACTGAACTACTTTCCAGTGCTCCTTCCCTGGATTGGCCATATACTTACTTACAACTCCCACTGCTTGGGCAATATCCGGTCTAGTACATACCATTGCATACATTAAGCTCCCAAATGCGGAAGCATATGGAACTCTACTCATGTACTCTACCTCATCATGTGAATTAGGACACTTTTATTTACTCAACTTGAAGTGTCCAGCCATAAGTGTGCTTACCGGTTTTGCATCCTGCATATTGAACCATTTCAACACCTTGTTCACATAATCCTCTTGAGACAAAATCAACTTGTGATTTTTCCTGTCTCTCTTAATACTCATGCCAAGGATTTTCTTTGCTGCTCCCAAATCCTTCATGGCAAATGTGTGAGCTAATTTCACCTTAAACTCAAAGATATCCTGCATGTGTGATCCTACAACCAGCATATCATCTACATACAACAACAAAATAATATATCTACCATTATCCATCTCTTAAAATACACACAATGGTCAGATTGACACCTACTGTAGCCATGCTCAGTCATAAACTTGTCAAATCTCAAATACCACTATCTAGGAGCTTGCTTGAGACCATACAAGCTTTTCTTCAATCTGCACACAAGTTTCTCCTTACCTTTGACCTCAAATCCTTCCGGCTAATCCATATATATTTCTTCATCCAAATCTCCATGAAGAAACGTTGTCTTAACATCAAGCTACTCAAGATGCAAATCCTCAATAGAAACTAAAGACAATACAGTCCGTATAGAAGTCATTTTAACTACAGGAGAAAAAATCTCACCAAAATCAATAACTGGTTTCTATGTAAATACTTTCACTACCAACCTGGCCTTATATCTCATCTATCCATTCTCACCTTCCTTCAATCTGTAGATCCATCTATTTTTCAGTGTCTTCTTTCCTGCTGGCAACTCAACCAAATCCCATGTTTGGTTCTCTCTCAAGGAATCAATTTCCTCATTCATGCCTAGCTCCCACTGATTCTTGGATTCCACCTGTATTGCTTCATCAAAACTCTTTGGTTCTCCACCATCAGTAAGCAATAAATAGAATAATGAAGGGGAATATCAAATTAGAGGTTTACTTACCCTTTCTGACCTCCTAATGGGCGTCTGAGACTCATTCACAACACGCTGTCTGCCCAAATTATCTGACATTGACCGACCTTAGTCACCTCCAGGCCTATAACTGACTATCATCGATTCCTCATGATCGACGTCAGTTATTGCTTGACCGACGTCGGTCAATGTCTGACCGAAATCGGTTCCTGTATTGCCGACATTGGTTCCTTCCTGACCGACATTGGTCTCTATGTTTTCTTGTCTGTGATTATTCTTTTCTGTGAGCTCATTTTGGACCGTCACCTCATCTAATTCTTTATGGCCCTACTCAGAATACTTCAGCCTCTTGAGTTGATCACTATACATCACTTTTTCATTGAAAACAACATCACGGCTCCTAATTATTTTGTTAGTTCCTAGATTCCAAAATCTGAATTCAAAATCTCCAGAGCCATAACCAATAAATGTGCACCTCATAGACTTAGCATCCAGCTTCTTTCTATTTTCCTTATCAACGTGCACAAAAGCTTCACAACCAAAAACTTTGAGAAATGAGAGATCTACCTTTTTACCTGTCCACGCCTCTTCTGGAATTCCACCATCCAGAGCTGTAGAGGGTCCTATGTTCATCAGGTAAACTACAATATCCATAGCTTCTGCCCAAAACTCTAAGGGAAAACTAGCATGCAATCTCATACACTGTGCACGCTCCATTATTGTTATGTTCATCCTTTCAGCAACTCCATTTTGCTGAGGTGTCCTTGGAACCATCCTTTGCCTGCGTATTCCATGCATATAACAATACTAGTTGAACTTGTAGCTGCAGAACTCACCACCATTGTCAGATCTAAGGCACTTAAATCTCCTGCATGTTTCATTCTCAACCACAGCTTTCCAAATCTTAAAAGTGTTAAAAACATTAGATTTCTTCTTTATAAAATAGACCCATACCTTTCTTGTAGCATCATCTATGAAAAAAACATAGTACTGTGATCCTCCAATAGAAGCAACCTGAGTTGGTCCCGACACGTCTGTGTGAACAAGCTCCAACTTGTGCTTCTTCTTTTTTGACACAGTCTTGAGAAAACTCACTCTCTTCTGCTTTCCAAACACACAATACTCACAGAAATCTAGATCTATGCTTTTCAAATCTGAAAGCTTACCTTTTGACTTAAGAATAGACATACCCTTCTCACTCATGTGGCCAAGCCTCTGGTGCCACAACTTTGAATCTACATCTGAAGTAGATAATACAGAAAGAGAATTATCAGTAATACAATTACATAAATAGAGAGTACCTACTCTCTTACCTCTGGCCAATACAAGTGCACCCTTGGTAACCTTCCAAGATTCAGCTGTGAGAGTTACTGTACAACCCTCATCCCCTAACTTTTCTACAGAAATCAAATTCCTCTTCAGGCTGGGTACATGCATGACATCTCTCAACACCCATGTGTTGTCATTTTGCATTTTTAGCTACACTTTTCCTTTGCCAACAATTTTACAAGGCTCATCATCCCTAAATAAACTATTCCAAAATCTCCATGGACATAGTCACTGAAATATTCTCTATTTGGGGTAGCATGAAAAGAGGCACCAGAATCTAAAACCCAAGATTCTATATTATTATGCAAAGAGAATATAAGAGCATCTTATGCAACTATACCTGCAACTTTTGCTTCTTCTTTACCTTCATGCTGATTGTCCTCTTTAGGTTTTGACCAGCAATCTTTGCTTAGATGGCCTATCTTTCCACAATTCTAGTAGGCTATCCTCCTACCATTTCTGGATTTGGATCTACCTCTCATCTTTGACTTAGACCTTGATCTCCTATGCTTTCCCTTCTCTTTTTGCCTTCCCCTTCTTTCAAAACTTAAAGCGTTCTCTGATGTTTCCTCTGTGCTTTTTTTGCAAATTTCTTCATTCAAGATTACACTAACAACATCATCTACTTTTAAAATATTTGAAGCAGATGCAGTATTACTAACTGCCATTACCAAGCTATGCCAGCTTTTAGGCAAAGAACATAATATTAAAAGAGCCTTAATTTCATCATCAAACACTATTTTGACTGAATTTAATTGATTTACAATTCCATGGAAATCATTTAGATGATTAGATACAGATCCACCTTCCTGTATTTGCAAATTAAATAACTGCTTTATAAGATATACCTTATTTGAAGCTAAAGGTTTTTCATATAAATATGCTAAAGTAGTCATTAACTCTACCATTGACTTTGCCTGTGATAGATTAGATATCACAGTAGATGCCAGACTCAATCTTATGGATCCAAGAGCCTTTCTATCAAGAACTTCCCATTCTTCATCTTCCATGTCTATGGGCTTCTTTGCAACCCCACCTAATGGTAAGTATAGATCTTTCTGATACATATAATCTTCTATCTGCATTCTCCATAATTGGTAATTCTTGCCATTAAACTTCTCCATTCTCAGTTTGCTTTCTTCTGCCATTGCTAACTCCCACTCAAACAGAAATCCCTGCAAAAACCCCTGTGAGTGTCCTGTAATCAACACACACTAACCAGATCTGAAACACCTGTTAGTCAACCTGAGCTCTGATACCACTTGTCAGGATCTAGACAATAACAATTGATTACTTTTGCAAGCAACTAAATGTGGAATTAAACCAGAATTGAAAACAACTAGAAATCAGAATCAGCAAAGAATAAGAGATACAAAAAACCACCCTGAAAACTTGTATTAAACTCTTGGAAATACAATTGAAGAAATATCTCTTTCTTCCACACCTCTCTTAGATGTACAAATCTCTTTTCAGATCTCTTTCCCTCAAGAGTTCTCTCTCTCAATTACAATCAACTCCAACAACCTGGATTGATTCACATATACATATACTGTACAATTCTTGTATTGTTCTACTACTACAATAAGCTATGAAGATCTATCCCTATTATATAACTTTAGGGATTCATGAGCATACAATCACAACCATTAGATGCACCTCCTAATCAAGGACTCAAAACAATCCTACTAAAGATAGAGATGCGGACTTAAGACTAACACTTAATCCTATCATGCAAACATTCAGTTCTGTCCATAAAAATAGATTCTGGATGCACAGGTGACCGACGTCGATTCCTGCCTGTCTGCCTGTGACCAACGTCAGCCGATCCATGACCGATGCCAGTAGCCTCTGGTCCATTCCTGACTGTCATCGGTGACTGTGTGACTCATGCAACTTCTGCACTCGCTCATTTGGTGAGGCTTTTAGCTCCACACCTTAACAGCTAATTCCTTTATTGCTCGTGATTTCTTTTCATCCTTCTATCCCTATGGTAGACATGTACATAGTCTCTTTTTCCCATTCTAAATCGACTATTTTTGAAACGTGACTCATTGATCTTTTTGAAGCCTAAAATTGTGATTTACACTTCTTCATAGTCACGAGAAGAATGATTGTGTCTTCGACTCTCAATCTTTATGCACCACTAATGACAACCTCATCATTTTTTAGAACTTATACTACCATGTTTCTCTATCAACTTCACTCCCCTTACTTCCTTTCTAATTTAAAGTAAAATCCAATATTGTTGACTATATTTCCCTCTCACTTGGAAGGGTTGTGGATGACTAGTTCTCTATGGTAGCATTTTTCTAGTTTTTGATGGCTTTGACCCTATTCAACTTTGTGTTCTGGTTTGAATTCTCATAAGGTTTATAACCTATTCTAGTTTGTCATTTTCCCCTTTATACTCTATTTTCAGCTACCTCATTAATGGTTGGTGATTAATGTCTTGGTGGTGCGTGGATTTCTTGAAATCTATTAAATCCATGAAATTTGATAAAATCTGCTACCAAATTCTCATTTATTACAGATCTTTGTGCTTCCATTGTCATAGTATTACTTATTCTAATGGTTTATTCAGTTTAGTGGCAGGTGATTCAAATGGTCACTTCCTACCAACTGTTGAGTGGGTGCCAGCTATCTTGATGATCTTTTCCTTTCACTTTATTCACCTTAGTGTGACCCTCACCCTTCTTATGGAAACTTGGGAGCAATGCCTCATATGCATGCGATTCAGCCTCCTCAGTTCCATATCTTCTTAGTGTTGCACTTCTTTACAAGTATGCCTCTATTTCTTGTTCAATTTCTATGCACTTTTATGTCTCTTGCTTTGGCCTTCCTTACCCCATACAAATCCTTATGTTGATCCTTCAATGTTGCATTCTCTCCTCTTGATTTTTTATGCATAAGCATCTTGTGCACCTCTCTTTTTCAACTTGTACTCATAGATTTATAAACTTGGAAAACTTCATGCACCCAAAAAGTTATGTATGTACGCACCATAAGAGTTCTCTTATGGGCCTAAAATCACCATGCTTATTCACTCAATATAAATGAGACAAACATAAGGAAAGATTTGGCTTTCACCAAATTTTATTATGGTCAAAATAGAGCAATCGACTTGTGATCAAGTAGTTGATATTTGATGGCATGAGTGCCATCCTAGTGATGGTATAGCTTCAATCTATTGCTATTGAAATGCCTAGGCAACATTTCACCTGTCAATGTCCACATCTTGCTTGCACCAGTCTCCAATATACTATGGATGATATAAGGTCTAATCCACCTAATCTATAGCTTACTAGGTGCTTGAGGTACTTTGATTCATATAGCAAGACTAATGTACCTTTGGTAAAAACCTTGTGCTTGATGTGCTTATCATGCCATAGCTTTTGGTATGCCTTTTATATTTTTTGGTTCTATCTTTCTTGGGCACATGTCTCATCCAAGTACTCCAAGTCTTCCAGTCATGCGCTCAAATAATCTTGGTCATCCAATCAACCAATACACATGATGCACAATGAGGGCACTAGAGGGCACTAGAAATTCCATAGGTAAAAAGGCCTCTACACCAAACACTAGTTGAAATGGTGTAGCCTTGTTCAAGTGCTTATATGTAGTGCGATAGGGCCATAATATTGTTGACACATGGTCATCCCAATATTTGTGACCATTATCGCATATCTTTGTGAGGCACATTCTTAATATTTTATTGAATTCCTTAGTGGTGTCATTCACTTAGGGATGGTAAGGTGTCATCTTATGGTGTGCCACCATGTAATGAGTTAGCAGGATCTGAATGGTTTCATTGATAAAGTATGCTCTTCAGTCATTAGTCAAGCTAAGTGGGCATCCATAGTGACTAATGATATTCTCATAGATAAACCTTACTATGGTGGTGGTTGTACAATCTTTGGTTGACATTACTTTGGCTTACTTGGTAAAGTAATTTGTGGTAGTCATAATGCATCATGAACCTGTGTACCTCGCAATGGGATTAATAAGCCCAAAAATGTTAATGGCCCATTTTTCAAATGGCATCTGGGTTAAGATGGGAATGAAAGGCATCTCATCTTGATGGTTTGGATTTCTCATGCATTAATAGATGTCACATGCTTTGGCACAATATTTTTCATCCTATAAAAAATATGGCCACCATAATCTTGATTGTAGTACCTTGCATGCCATAGCATCTCCAATGCAATGTCTTCCAGCAATCACCTTGTGTACCTCTTGAAAGACTGAGTCCTATTCATGCTCTAGGACACATCGGTGCATGACTTTATCGTAGCTTAATTTGTACATTTCCCTACCAATAAGTTGAAAAGTGATGACGTGAACTGCAAGATGTCTCTTCTTCTTAGTCATCATGGTCTAGGGTGCAGATCTAGAGGTTAAAAATGTAGTGATCTATGTCAAGTCTTCAGGGATACATTGGATGCTATAAAGTTGCACATCAAGCATATCATCTTCAATAGGAATTTTTGTATTACTATAGTTGTTGTAGGATATATGGTCTAGTCCTGAGTTTTATTTTCTAGGCTTCACCAGAATAAAGAACTAGAACTCTTGAAACAAAACAATCCATCGACAAATATGCCCATGGAGAATGGGCTTGTTCACTAGGTACTTAAGCACCTCGTGATCAGTGAATAAGATGAAAGGGGTGGCTAATAAGTATTTTTGAAACTTTCATATGGTGTAAACCATGGCAAGCACCTTGTGCTCAATTGTGGTGTAGTTTTGCTCTACCTTGGTTAGTTTTCTACTTGCGAAAGAAATGGAATGATCCATTTTTCCTTCACTAGGTTGCATAAGAATAAGACTAATCACAAAACTAGATGCATTGATATGGACATGAAAGGGAGTCTCCCAATCAATAAATTTCAATATTGATGTACTTGCTAGTTTGAGATTTAAGGTTTCAAATGCATCTTCCTATGTTACACCCTAAAAGAATGGGCCATCCTTTCACAAGATCTCTTCTAGTGGCACTGTAATATTATCATAGTTCCTTATGAACATCCTATAGTACCCAAAATATCCAAGAAAGGCACAAATATCTTTCTACATTTATGGGGTCTAGAGATGAAGGATGATTACAATCTTTGTTGGATCAATGAGCAGACTATCTTTGCAGATGATATGCCTAAGCAAAGTGCCAAATGGCATTATAAAAATACACTTCTTGAGGCTCAAAGAAATTTTTAACTACCTGTACCTTTAAAAAATAAGGTGAAAGTTGTCATAGTGATCCTTCAATAACCCATGCATAGTTTAGTGATCCAAGTATACTTGGTGGAATTTATGAAAGAAATATTTGAAAGAAGTGATAACCACTCGGGAGAACACGGTTGGTACATTCTTAAATCCAAAGGGCATCACATTTTATGTGAAATAAACCCATTCTATCATAAATATGGTTTTGGGCTTGTCCCCCTCCTCAATCTAGATTTGATGGTATCTTGAAAACAGATCAGTAAAGGTGTATATCTCGCAAACTACGATGCCATCCAAGACTTTGTTAGTGAGCAAATTTGGGAAGGGGTTAGTTACGTAGGTGGCATTTAACAATATATAGTTGACACAAATTTGGATGTGCCCATCATTTTTTATTTTGATTAACATGAGGATAATTCAATCATATTCCTACATAGGGTAGATGATGCTTGCGGCTAGTATGCCATCGATCTCTATCTTGACCTTGGCATGAAGATTGAGATTTATTATGTAAGGTTACTTCTTGATGGGTCTTACACCTTTGACTATATTGATGCTCATCTTCCTAAAGGATAGGTGTGTGCCTTTAATATCTATGTGTTCTGAGGGAACAAGTCTTAAAATTCTTTTAGGAGATCAAAAATGTGTCAGTAATGTGTTAGACCAATAGGCACCTAGAGTGGAAATATTTGGTTCCCCTTTTGAACTAATATATACCTTGGTATTTCTTAATGGTGTTTGGTAGGGTTCATTCTTATCCTAGTTTGAGTCCTTAACTTGTGTTCTACCCTCAGTTATTTCTATCTGAAGATGGGTAGGGTCTTCTTCTTATGGGGTGTTATCTTCAACTTGGCACACTAACTTCGTTTTTCCTGTTAGACTCATTTAGTTACATGCCTTTCATGTTTCATCATCTTCATCACTAGAGTCACTATTAATATTTTTCTCCTCAAATAAGGTTGGGAATGCTAACCCCTTTTCATCAAACATGTCTTTTAGGCACTCCTCCACTATTGTAATATCCTTAAACAGTGACCTTAAAATTACCTGTAGTGGTTCAATCAATTCAAGGTTTTATGAAGAAAAGGAGGTGTGAACAAACCACTCCTTAAGGGAATCCTAGTTGGCTATCTCTTTATGCATCTCATTGAAAATGTACAATGCTCACACCCAAGTCTTTAAGGACTTATAGAAGGCATGCACCCATAGATTTCTTGGGGCATTTTTATTGCAAACAATCCACATTTCTTCATAAAGAAGCACATGCGCTATAGGGTTAGAGTTGCCAGAGTAGGCTAAGATTTCCAAGTCCTCATTACTCTTTTTTAATCTAATGCAAATGGATACCTTCACATCATGCCAAGTTAGCATGCTAGGCTTATACGCTACCCACTAATGAGTGACAATGATCTTCAATGTATACACTAGTGCACCCATTATATCCACCTCTTTTGGGACACATGATTTGAGGTCATGAACATAGTCCTCAACTAGATTACTCGCTTCATATCTTGGAAGCTTTGTAAGATTTCTCTTACTAAGGTGAAACACTCTTTTTCCCCTCTTTTTGGTGTAAGGGACCCATATTTTAGAAGTGTGATCCATTTAGACCCAACTTGTCTTTATTGGTTTCGATGCCTTCACATGCACCAAATGACACCTTTAACTAATAGTCTCATATGATTCCTTGACCCATTGGTCATAGGAAACATCAATGGTGTTTGAGTCTAGTTGTCCATCTTCCTAAGAGAGGACTCGACCATTTGGGTCTAAATTCTCAGTGCCTTGAATTGTGATGTTATAAATATGGTTGATCTTGTCCTTGATGTCCATGCTCTCAACATAGGGGGGTCCTTGGTCATTTGAGAGGGGTATAAATACTTTATCCTTTCTATTATCAAATGTCATGTAACACCTTTTGAAGTGCATATTTGTATTATTTGCATAATACCATGGCTTTTCTAAAAGCATCAGGTTGTTGTCCTACTCTACTAACTCGATTACTTCAAAGTTATCATGGAATTCAACACCCATGATATCTACAACTAAACTCTTCAAAATTTTGATAGGTTCCACCCAGTTCCTATTAGGCATAAAAAGTACATGAGGGGAAGGCCTCAAGGCTGGCCTACCCATTTTATCCTAGACATTCTTGGTCAATATGTTGACCTTGATGCCTGTGTCTACAAGGACCTCACAGATAGACCATCCATCAATAGTGGAATTTACAAGGAGTTCTTGGTTATATTTAGCATTTTATGTATGCCAAACTTCTCATTCCCTCTCCATGTATGGCATAATGACTTCAACTTATTTTTGACCAACATGCTCCAAGAACAAGTTCTTCAATAGGGGAAACATTCTTTCTATTTGTAGGAGGCATAGGATCTCAGTTAATTCTTGTATCTCAACTTCCTAGCTATCTTACTTATTATAAAATGTGGTGGCTTATACTTCTAGGTCTCGTGGTAATTGGATCTCCCCTTAAAATTTTTGGATGACATTCATAACCTATTATAATACATCTTTCTAGCACATTGGGTTTGGGTATGACATAAATTTGGGTTCAAGCCATTTTATGCACTTATTCTAACCCTTATTCTCATATTCTATGCATAACTCAGGTACTGACGTAACTGGCTACTAAAGGGTGAATCCACTATGAGTAGTTTCCTAGACCTTGATTACCTCTATACATGTAGGTTGTACCTTTGGGGTCTATTTTTCCATTTTTGACTCATGCCTAATCATTCTTATGCCCTTATCTATGATAAGTCTGCCTTGGGTTAACTTTTTGTACAAGTCAGGTCATTCTTCAACCTTATGGAAGGATGTGTGGGATAGTTACACTAATAATGCTCTATCAAACCACACTTATAACATGAGCACGGTGGGAACCTTCCACCACCATGTCCTCCACCTTGCCCTTTGGCACCTTGTTGTATTCTTAAGTCTATGTTATATTTGTCATAGCCCTCGTTACCTTGGTTTACTTGTCCTCTAATTGTTATAGTGGCTTGTCATCCACCTCTTTCCATATTCTCACACATTTCATCAATCACTGATAAATTAGTAGTGGTATGGGTATAAGTGTCACACAATTGACAATAGATGGTTGTGTTGACTTGGTTGGTGCATTGTAATAAAGTGCAATTGTGGATGCCATGCATCTATTGACATATTTTATAGCTTAGAATCAAAGTGCACGCATTCCTTCATGAGTAGTTAGTCCTATTATGGACTTATACTTTACATTCAGTACACCATCATCCACTTTGAGCATCATGTGATGAGCTAGCAAAAAGATTTTAGAGTTAAGAGGCCATAGATGCAATTTGCACTTCCATAAATGGGTTGATCCTAGTATATGCACTTTCATCTGCTTTTATTGTGAGCATGGATTCAAGTGCTTCTCAAGGGTCTGTAAATGTCTTCATGGAAAGTGCTCTTTAGAATAGCATGAGCTGTTAGGGTGTGGAGCTAAAAACTTCACCAAGGAGCATAGTTTATCAGGTTTGGGTCTACATAGACACCGGCGTCGGTCAGGAGCGACCGACGTCGGTCACAGGCAGTTGCAGAGGTGCCGATGTCCGTAGAAGGTCAGCCGACGGCGGTCACAGACAAGCGGCAGGAACCGACGTCGGTTACCTGCGTGTCCAAAAAGTTATTTCCGTGGACAGAAGCGAGTGTTTGCATGATAAGTTTGAGTTGAAATCTCAAGCTCGCGTCTCTATTATTGGCATTACTATTTTTAGAGCCCTTGTTCAAGTGGCTTAACTGCTTGTTGGTTGTACATGCTCAAGTCTCCTAATTCTATATGTAGAATTAGATCTTCTTAGCTTTGTAGTAGTTTGTAGTGAATTATTGTAATTCATTGTGTGAGAAGAAGAGTACAGAATTGAATCAATCCAGGCTTGTTGGAGTTGATTGTTCTTGAGAGAGAGATCTTGAGGAATTGAGATCTATTGAGAGATCTATACACCTAGGAGAGGTGTGGAAGAAAGAAGCTTTCTTCAATTGTATTCCTTTGTAAAGAGTTTTGTTAATACAAGTTTTCAGGGTGTTTTCTTGTATCTCTTGTTCTTGCTATTATCATTCTAATTACTTGTCAATCTGGTTTAATTTCACGTTTATTGATGTCATAATTGTAATCTATTGTTGGATTGATCCCCCAACAAGTGGTATCAGAGCCTTGGTTGCAGGTTCAGAGCTTGATAATTGGTATCAAAGTTCAGGTTCACTAACAGGTGGTTCAGATCTGTGTAGTGTGTATTGATTACAGGTTCTTACAGGGATTTCTGTTTGAGTGGGAGAAGCAATGGCAGATGAAAGTAGATTAAGAATGGAAAAGTTCAATGGCGAAAATTACCAACACTGGAGAATGCAGATAGAGGATTATCTGTATCAGAAAGATCTCTACTTACCGTTAGGTGGGGTTGCAAAGAAGCCCAAAGACATGGAGGATGAAGAATGGGAAGTTCTTGACAGAAAGGCTCTGGAGTCTATAAGACTGAGTCTAGCATCCACTATGATATCCAATTTATCACAGGCAAAGTCTACGGTAGAGTTGATGACTACGTTAGCAAATTTGTATGAAAAACCCTCAGCTTCCAATAAGGTATATCTTATGAAGCAGTTATTTAATTTGCATATGAATGAAGGTGGATCTATTTCTACTCATCTGAATGATTTCAATGGTATTGTGAATCAATTAAGTTCAGTAAATATAGTGTTTGATGATGAGATAAAAGCTCTTTTAATATTATGTTCTTTGCCTGAAAGCTGGCATGGCTTAGTAATGGCAGTAAGTAATACTGCATCTGCATCAAATATTTTGAAAGTAGAGGAGTTGTTAGTGTTATCTTGAATGAAGAAATACGCAAGAAAAGCACAGAAGAGACATCTGGGAATGCTTTAAGTTTTGAGAGCAGGGGAAGGCAAAAAGAGAAGAGCAAGAAAGGCAGAGCAAGATCCAAGTCAAAGGGGAAAGGCAGATCTAAATCCAGAAATGGCAGGAAGCCACAATGCTGGAATTGTGGAAAGATGGGGCACATAAGCAGAGATTGTTGGTCAAAGCCTAAGGAGGACAACCAGCACGAAGGAAAGGAAGAAGCCAAGATTGCAGGTATTGCACAGGATGCTTTAATTTTATCTCTGCATAATAATATAGAATCTTGGGTATTAGATTCTGGTGCATCTTTTCATGCTACTCCTAACAGGGAATATTTTAGTGACTATATCCATGGAGATTTTGGAATAGTGTATCTAGGGGATGATGAGCCCTGTAAAATAATTGGCAAAGGTAAAGTGCAGCTGAAGATGCAGAATAACAACACATGGGTGTTGAGAGATGTGATGCATGTTCCTAGCTTGAAGAGAAATTTGATTTCTGCAGGAAAGCTAGGGGATGAGGGTTGTACAGTAACTCTCACAACAGAATCTTGGAAGGTGACCAAGGCTGCACTTGTTATGGCCAAAGGTAAGAGAGAAGGTACTCTCTATTTGTGTAATTGTGTTACTAACAGATTTCCTTCTGTATTATCTACTTCAGATGTGGACGCTAAATTGTGGCACTCAAGGCTTGGCCACATGAGTGAGAAGGGGATGTCAATTCTTAAGTCCAAAGGTATGCTTTCAAATTTAAAAGGCATAGATCTAGAGTTTTGTGAGCACTATGTATTTGGAAAACAGAAAAGGGTTAGTTTTCTCAAAACTGGGTCCACTAAGAAGAGGCACAAGTTGGAGCTTGTTCACACAGACGTGTGGGGACCGGCTCAGGTTGCTTCCATTGGAGGATCACAGTACTATGTATCTTTCATAGATGATGCCACAAGGAAGGTATGGATTTATTGTATTAGAAAGAAATCTGATGTATTTGAGACGTTTAAAGTTTGGAAAGCTATGGTTGAGAATGAAACAGGTAAAAGATTAAAGTGCCTGAGATCAGACAACGGTGGTGAGTTCTGCAGTCATAAGTTCAGAGATTATTGTTACATGCATGGAATCCGTAGGCAAAGGACGGTTCCAAGGACACCTCAGCAGAATGGAATTGCTGAAAGGATGAACAGGACAATAATGGAGCGTGCAAGATGTATGAGATTGCATGCCAGTTTGCCCTTACAATTTTGGGCACAAGCTGTTGACACTGCAGTGTACTTGATTAACAGAGGACCCTCTACAGCTCTGGATGGTGGTATTCCAGAAGAGGCATGGACAGGTAAAAAGGTTGATCTCTCATATCTCAAAGTTTTTAGTTGTGAAGCCTTTGTGCATATAGATAAGGAAAATAGAAAGAAGCTTGATGCTAAGTCTATGAGATGCACGTTTATTGGCTATGGCTCAGATGATTTTGGTTACAGATTGTGGAATCTAGAAACTAACAAGGTAATTAGGAGCTGTGATGTTGTTTTCAACGAAAGAGTGATGTATTGTGATCAGCTAAGGAAGTTGAATCAGTCTGAGCAGAGCAATGGTGAATTGGATGAGGTGAAAGTCCAAGATGAGCTCGCGGGAAAAAGAAATAATCACTTACAGGAAAACACAGAGACTGACGTCGGTAGGTTAGGAACCGGCGTCGGTAGAACAGAAACTGGCATCGGCCATACAGAGACCGACGTCGGCCGTACAGGTACCGAGGTCGGTCAGGAAGAACCGACGTCGGCTAGTAAGAACCGACGTTGGCTAGTAACAGGTCTACAGGTGACCGAGGTCGGTCACTGTCAGAGAATTTGGATGGACAGCGTGTTGTAGACGAGTCTCAGACACCCATCAGGGGGTCAGAAAGGGTGAGTAAACCCCCAATTAGATATTCTCCTTCTTTATATTATTTATTGCTAACTGATGGTGGAGAACCAGAGAGTTTTGAAGAAGCAATATAGGTGGAGTCCAAGAGTGAGTGGGAGCGTGGCATGGTTGAGGAGTTGGAGTCCTTAAGAGAGAACCAAACATGGGATTTGGTTGAATTGCTAGCTGGTAAGAGAACACTTAAGAACAGATGGACCTACAGGTTGAAGGAAGGTGAGAATGGACAGATGAGATACAAGGCCAAATTAGTGGTAAAAGGTTTTGCACAGAAGCCAGGTATTGACTTTGGTGAGATTTTTTCTCATGTTGTTAAAATGACTTCAATAAGGGTTGTATTGTCTTTGGTTGCTTTTGAGGATTTGCATCTTGAGCAGCTAGATGTTAAGACATCGTTTCTTCATGGAGATTTGGATGAGGAAATTTATATGGAACAGTCAAAAGGATTTGAGGTCAAGGGTAAGGAGAAGTTTGTGTGCAGGTTGAAGAAAAGCTTGTATGGCCTCAAGCAAGCTCCTAGGCAATGGTACTTAAAATTTGACAGGTTTATGACTGAGCATGGCTACAGTAGGTGTCAATCAGACCATTGTGTGTATTTCAAGAGATTTGATAACGGTAGATATAGTATTCTATTGTTGTATGTAGATGACATGCTGGTTGCAGGGTCTCACATGCAGGATATCTCAGAGCTTAAGGTGAAATAGCTCAAACATTTGCTATGAAGGACTTGGGAGCAGCAGAGAAAATCCTTGGCATGAGCATTAGGAGAGACTAGAAAAATCACAGGTTGATATTGTCTCAAGAAGATTATGTGGACAAGGTGTTGAAACGGTGCAATATGCAGGATGCTAAACCGGTAAGCACACCTTTGGCTGGACATTTTAAGTTAAGTAAAGAACAATGTCCTAATTCATATGAAGAGGTAGAGTACATGAGTAAGGTTCCATATTCTTCCACAGTAGGGAGTTTGATGTATGCAATGGTGTGTACTAGAGCGGATATTGCCCAAGCAGTGGGAGTGGTAAGTAAGTATATGGCTAATCCAGGTAAGGAACATTGGAAAGCAGTTCAGTGGATCCTTAGATATCTGAGAGGAAGCAGCAGTAGGCACTTGTGCTATGGAGGTTCAGATACTTCTCTACATGGCTATGTAGATTCAGATATGGCAAGTGATTTGGATGGCAGGAGGAGCACTACAGGTTATGTTTTTACTGTAGGTGGAACGGCGGTTAGCTGGATATCTAAGTTGCAAAAGGTTGTTGCCTTGTCAACTACAGAAGCAGAGTATATTTCAGCCACAGAAGCTAGCAAGGAGATGATATGGATGACACGGTTCATGGATGAGCTTGGTAGGGAGCATGAGAGTTGCAGATTGTATAGTGACAGTCAGAGTGCAATCCATTTGGCCAAGAATTTGGCCTTTCATTCAAGAACAAAGCACATACAGCTAAGGTATCACTTCATACGACAGGTATTGGAAGATGGTGAGTTGAAGCTGGAGAAGATCCATACAGATAGGAACCCTGCTGATATGCTAACAAAGCTGGTTACAAAGGAGAAGTTGAATCTTCATTCAACTTCTATTGGTCTTCATGATTGAGTTGAAGATAGGAGGAGCTAGAAGATGTTGATGTACAGGTACTGGTGCAGCTGTTTATCTCCAAGTGGGAGATTGTTAGGGTGTGGAGCTAAAAACTTCACCAAGGAGCATAGTTTATCAGGTTCGGGTCTACACAGACACCAGCGTCGATCAGGAGCGACCGACATCGGTCACAGGCAGTTGCAGAGGCACCAACCTCGGCAGAAGATCGGCCGACGGCGGTCACAGACAAGCAACAGGAACCGACGTCGGTTACCTGTGTGTCCAGAAAGCTATTTCCGTGGACAGAAGCGAGTGTTTGCATGATAAGTTTGAGTTGAAGTCTCAAGCTCGCGTCTCTATTATTGGCATTACTATTTTTAGAGCCGTTGTTCAAGTGGCTTAACTGCTTGTTGGTTGTACATGCTCAAGTCTCCTAATTCTATATGTAGAATTAGATCTTCTTAGCTTTGTAGTAGTTTGTAGTGAATTATTGTAATTCATTGTGTGAGAAGAACAGTATAGAATTGAATCAATCTTGGCTTGTTGGAGTTGATTGTTCTTGAGAGAGAGCTCTTGAGGAATTGAGATCTATTGAGAGATCTATACACCTAGGAGAGGTGTGGAAGAAAGAAGCTTTCTTCAATTGTATTCCTTTGTAAAGAGTTTTGTTAATACAAGTTTTCAAGGTGTTTTCTTGTATCTCTTGTTCTTGCTATTATCATTCTAATTACTTGTCAATCTGGTTTAATTCTGCATTTATTGCTTTCATAATTGTAATCTATTGTTGGATTGATCCCCCAACAAGTTTTTAGAGTTAAGAGGCCATAGATGCAATTTGCACTTCCATAAATGGGTTGATCCTAGTATCTGCACTTTCATCTGCTTCTATTGTGAGCATGGATTCAAGTGCTTCTCAAGGGTCTATAAATGTCTTCATGGAAAGTGCTCTTTAGAATAGCATGAGCAACCATATTCTCACACGTTTCATCAATCACTGATAAATTAGTAGTGGTATGGGTATAAGTGTCACACAATTGACAATAGATGGTTGTGTTGACTTGGTTGGTGCATTGTAATAAAGTGCAATTGTGGATGCCATGCATCTATTGACATATTTTATAGCTTAGAATCAAAGTGCATGCATTCCTTCATGAGTAGTTAGTCCTATTATGGACTTATACTTTACATTCAGTACACCATCATCCACTTCGAGCATCATGTGATGAGCTAGCAAAAAGATTTTAGAGTTAAGAGGCCATAGATGCAATTTGTACTTCCATAAATGGGTTGATCCTAGTATCTGCACTTTCATCTGCTTCTATTGTGAGCATGGATTCAAGTGCTTCTCGAGGGTCTGTAAATGTCTTCATGGAAAGTGCTCTTTAGAATAGCATGAGCAACCCTCTAATGAAACATTGTGCATGCTGGGAAGGGTAATATCATATGAGAAATTTGATAGAAGAGTTTTGAACCTTACATCTTACAAGTGCACACTTTTTTAGAGTCCTTATGTAATCTCTTTTATCATGATGATGCTTTGATGTTCAAAATCTAGATTGTCAAATTCCTTTAGGAATGCATACTTTAGGGTATCATAGTCAACCATAACCTAGTTAGGATCAAAAAAATTATACCAAGTGGGAGCATGATCAAGTAGAGTGGTCATAAATTGGGTGGCCTTTCACTCTGATTGGGTTATGCCTCATATACACCAATACAACTGATACTTTGGCACATGTTCTATTGTAGCTGAGAAGGAATCGAGACCTGCATTGGGCAATTTGTGCCATGGCACAAGACATCAATTATGGGACTTGATCAATTCAAAGAAAACTTAAAGTAAATTCATAGGTGTAACCCTTTCATAGACTAAGCCTAGTGACCTATAGGCGTAATCCCTTTGGTGGACTAATCCTAGAGTCATATAGGAACTTGAAGTATCAAAAAGATGCATTCACTCACATTACTCATACTAGACTCATGTTTATAGTAAGGGTGGAATCACTTGGTGCAAGATCTATACTTATTCTCTCTACAGATTTATGATGACATCACCATTTATTAAAGGGACTCCATTAATGATATGAACTAGAAGCATGCATAAACATTACTCATCATAAATTGAATTGGAATTATAACATTACAATCATTTCACATTTCAATAACAATATAAAATAGATAGAGTATCATTTAATACAATAATCATTGTTATTAATCAAAGTTAAAACATAGTATAGTGTTTATGGAAGAACATATGTTCAATTCATACTAAATGACCAAGAGGCTCAAAGGAAAGCTTGGGCATACACAAATGAAGCCTTCATGGTGTCCATACTACTACTAAGTCTAATGCCTATTGGATGCATGTATACAAAGCAACTCCATTTTGCTAGAGTTTATTGCATTGTTTTTCTCTTTTCACTCCAATTGGTTCAAGTTCCTTAAATAGCTTTCAAGAGCATCTTTGCCAGGGTGGAAGGTGCATGCTGAGTGTTGAGCTAAAGCTTGGTCATCATGCCTATCAATTCCATAACCTCATGAACTATGCACTACACTCACCATGTATCACCAATCCTAGAAGATGCCCTAAAGATTTAAGAGCCAGTTAGTTGCCTGCCAGCTAGAGCAATATATGCACTACATCTTACAGCTAGTGCCAAAATGCCAATCATTATGCAAAATGACTCCTTCATGCTGATGTGGATATCATGTTGCCTTGAATCCAATACTTAAAAAAAGAAGGGGCCCAATAGATCTTAGGTAAACTGATCTTCTTTTACAAAACCTTAATAGGGATACCACATAAATAAACCCTAAAAAAGGGATATGTAATCTAGGGCATTTGTAACTCTTCTTATCTTGATTTTTATTAGGTCCCTAGAATGCTTGTATAATTTTGAAAATAAAATACCAAGTAAAATGTATGTTTGGCAATAGTCTAGTGATGTAGTGTCTACTCTATATGATTTTTTACTAAGAAGGAATCCATGATGGACTAGTAAATGATTTATATTTGCTTGTATTTTCTCTAAATTACTGGATTTATTATTTTGGCACTTCATAATTGATCTCTTAATGGATGGATTCATTTCCTATATATACTACTGCACTTATGTATTTATAGAATTCTCAAATTTAAATTGATGTGAAAGTCAACACTCATGGATGGGAAACGCTGACAATTTACTAGCACATGACATGTGAGACCTAAAACAAGGGCATAACTAAGAACTTGTAGTGTAGTTTTTTGGGGAAATTCTCTTTAAACCTAGGGAAATAAGAGGGAAGGAGAGAAAAAGAGGATAGAGAATTAATGGTGTAGAAATAGATAATATACAAATAGACAGATGAGAAACTACACCAATAAGACCCTAATCTTGACCGATGATCCACAAACATTTGGATTTTAGATTTCAAAACACTCTAAGGGACTGTCAACACCCACTAGGTTAGACTTTTTTTTTAATTATATTAAACCAATTTATTGTAGTATTTGTTTCACTTTTTGATAGGTTTGAGGTGATTAAATCACTCAATCTTACCATGTTTTTAGGTTAGACTTGATTTTATCATCCAACATCACTAGTTTGATAGTATGAGTTGAATTTGTTCACTCATGCTCACTAGGTTATATGTATGATTGGTTTGCACAATTGAGGTAGTCTCAACTGTCGGGTGGCAACTCACCTTTTTTTCCAAGTTTAGGGGCATTTGCCTTCCAATCTCTCTTTATCTCCTTAGATATATGTCCTTTCTAGATTTTTACATTTGTCATAATCTCAGTTTCAGTCATTCATAATGATAAATATTTCAAATCAAGTTGTCAATTGTAGATGATATTTTTTTATTATGTAGCACCTTAGTCTTGTAAACTTAGAAAACTCAGACCTTAGATGTTCCTCTTAGTCCTACACATGACTTGCTTCCACAAACCTTTTATCTACTTTATCTTGTGCCCTTTGGCCTATATCTTAGTTTGGCCAACCTTATATTGATGACATAGACATCCCATCTTGCCCAAAATGCTTTAAATGCACTTATCTTATACCTTTACAAGTTATAAGCCTATGTTTGCTCTCCTTATCCCTAGACACTGACTTTTAGGACATACAATAATGTTGACGCTACTATCCTACCCTGATGTAAGTTTTCAATGCCCTAAATTCATCCAACTTGAAAATGAAACATATTATAATGGCCTACCTAAGTGCTTTAATGCGATTTATTCCCTGATATGATTGGTATAAATACAATATCGACCCTCATTCATTCCTCACCTAAAAACTAGACCTAAAGAGCACTCAATAAGCATACATGAAGCATTCAAGTTACCAAAAGCTTTCTTATTCTTCCCTATTCTGGTATCGGTCAAAGTAATAACCTATCTACTAGTTTAACTACTAAAGGAGTAGTCATAAGGTCACATTTTCTAAGTTATAAGCTAGGTCACTATTATACTTGTTTTACACACATTGCATGATTAACACACAAGCCAACACATAGGGGAGAACTGCATGACTCTAAATCCCTCTTCTAGAGTATTGGTTATCTAGGTAGTGCCCTTTGATAGTGAGGTCATTGTGGATCATCTCAACACCTTGTGCTCACTAACCCATTTTTACCCAAGGTCACATTGAAGATGGAAATCTAGGGTTTTGCCATTTCACTAGGAGTAATAGTATATGACCCAAATTTGAAAACATCAGAGTAAAGATGAAGACAAAAATAGAAGCATTGAGGTGGTTACATTCTATTTTAATGAATATTATTTACATGACACTAGCATCGAATCCAAATAGTAGTGTTGACACAATCATCCCAGGCTAACGTAAGTATCTAAGGAGCCAAAGACACTAGGTCTAGAATTTGATGATTGATCTGGGACTGTTTTGCTGCCTACTTTCTACCTATTCCATATCCAGCACTGTGTTAGCATCAAAATCAACTAAGCACTCTCTTTTATTTCATTTTTATATCTAACATAGTTTTACTATCCATTAATAACTTATCTCAATTTAATAAATTAACATATGGTACATCTAATTTAAACACATTAATTAGGCTGCTATAGATAGAATATTCACCCTTGTGCCCTATCATTTCTATATCCTTAACCATATCTACCTAAGTAGGATTGCTTAATCCAAATTAGGGTTAAACATTTGGTGAACTCGACCTTTGAGCATCATTGTTGTATAAACATTCTCTTGTATATGCTTATATCCTACCTTGTCCTAATCTTTAAGTTCTTTTTCTCTTGTATCATGGATGACATTGATTTATTTGATGATTTTGACTATGAAACCCTTCAATAATATCTCCAAGTAAGGATTAAAATCCAATACCCTTTCATTCCTCCAAGTGATAAGGAAAACAATATAAAAGCTTTGAATGGTGGTAGTTATTATCCATCTAATCAGGTCCATACTCCCATCCTTTCAAGACATGATGTGATCCATCCCAAGGAGGATTCAAAACATGTGCCCTTTACTTCTATACCAAAATTGATTCCACATGGAGCTAAGGTACTTTATTTGATCATGACAATGTTCATCAACTCCATAAAGAAATTATGGAGGATTTGCAAATCATTAATAAATGGGATGTTCATTCAAGTCCATTGATTAAAACCTGTCCTATTCCTACATTTCCAAACAATATTCCCCTTATTAAGGGTGGTAATCCTTCTTGGCCTTCATTTAATATTGAATTTTTTTGAAAGGTTAACCAAGAAATTATGGCATCCCTACCAAGTCATATCAAGCCATCAATAACAAGTAAATATCCAACATTTATAAATCAAACTAATATTAATGTTCCAAATAAAAAAACATGTACCAATGTTAAGCAAGGTGTCTCAACCAAAGGAGATTCCTACAACACCAAAAGAGGTGTCTTTACCAATTCTTCCTAAAGCTCCACTTGCTATATATTTACAAAAGGTGCATCAATCAAGTTTTGAAGACATTTCAAAATCTTCAAATATTATACCAAAGTTACAAAACTTCAAAGATCCATTACCATTACCAAAGTATCCAAAATTCAATGATTGAGGATGATGATACTCATATGCCTAGATTCAAAAGAAGTGGTGGTTTAGAACCAATGATACAACCTATGTAAAACACCACCATCCCCATGGATTATCTTATGTCTATGATGAGCACTAAACAAGTTTATATACTTCAAATGCAAGTGGCTTTCCATAATGAAAATGCACATGTTGCCTCATTCAATAATCAACCTCTTTCACAATGTATACTTGAATATCCTTATCCAATTGGTTTTGAATTATCACATTTACCTATCTTTGGGCACTATAAGGATCCAATTGACCACATGCTAAATTCTGTACATTTTTTTGGTCAACAGGTAAATGATGACAAACTATTATTAAAAGCACTCCATATGAGCATTTCCAATGAGGCTTACTATTGTTTCTATAGCTTACCAAAGGGTTCCTTAACCACTTTTTCAAATTTGAAGGATGCTTTTTTCATGGATTTCAATATTCACAAGGTGCTAAAACTAACATTAGATCATTTTCACAATTTCAAACAATGTGATGATGATTCCCTTAAAGATTAAACTATTTGATTCAAAAGTACATCATGTGAGCTAGCATTTAGACCCTCATATTTGGAGCTATAATTTATATTTAGTATAGGCCTACTTTCCCCCTTAAAAGAAACAACATTACATAAAAAATACAAGTCCTTCACTCATTTACATGTGGATGTACATAGATATATTGCATTCATACTTACTCATCCAACAAAGCTTAACATTTCTCCTTATAAGTACCAAAGTTTTATCCCTAAAATAAAGGAAGGAGATCAATTGCCTAAAGGATATTATGAACAAAAATGTGGCTTCCTAATCTCTATATGACTAGTTTACAAATGCTACTTAACATGGGACCGATCTAAGGTCCAAGTCCCATACAAGATTATTAAAATGAATAAAACAGGTATCCATGCCAATAATAATTAAAAATTTAAATATACATATGTGACACTTAATTTTGGCATAACAATGTTGATCCTACACAAGCAAAAACTACTTGTAATGTAAGATATTTGCAACAAATGGGTTTCAGTCTAACAAACTTATGAAATAAAGGAGGATGAAAAGACTCCTTGGGAAACATATCAATACCAATTTATTATGTTCCTACAGTAATTAAAACATGGGTTTGGGTTATGCCTACCACATCTCTATATGCACTTACACTTGAAACTCTTTGGCTATACCAAATGGAAGAAAAAATTGGCCAAAATCAACAAGGCATTTCTTTTCCTCATGAAGGCAAATTAATATATATTTCAAATGATAGCATTACATATTCTACTACACATGCAAAATATGAGGAGGAACATGCTACGTCCCTTTTTAACCTATCCAATCATGATGCAAACAATGTAAAAGATAGAAGTTTTATGGAAAGAGCACCAACATAGAAAAATAAGGACAACAAGAAAATGATACGACACAATCATAATTTGATGAGCAATTGTAAATCTATGAGAAGATGCAAACTGAGCTCTAGGATAAAGTGGGCCTAAGGTGGAAGTATGATCAATATATTTAACACATAACATAGTGAATAAAAGGAGGTTGCGTGAATCGCATAGCATAAAAGGATGAGAACTGATTCAAGAATTTGGTAGAGAATGAATCTTTAGTCATGTTAACATCAAGGCAAATCATTGCATGAATAAATCTTGAGAGAATCTAACATGGGATGGTGTGAATATAGGATTATATAAGTCAAATTAATTTAATTTAAAGCATTTAAACATTGATATTATTAAAGATCTATTGGGATATTTTTTGGGTTGCACATTAAATCAATGTAACCGTAAGGTGTTGACTTGAACTTACAAATTCCCACATTTCTTTATAGCTTAGGTTGCTTATTTTCTCAGTATTATTTAATGGTTGTTGTCACCTTTCAATTTTTTTAATGATTTGGATGGTGTTTAATATTTATTTCTTTGCATAATCTTTATTTATTATTTAAAGATCCCAATTTTTGGTATGCACCATGTTGTAGGATTTAAAAAGGTTCATGGTTTGTCATCTTTGCAACTAATCCAACCGTGCCCCTATGGTCTCTCTTTTTGCATTGGGTGAGAACATACATTCATTTGCATGACATGCCAAAGTGGTGAGTATCACATGTTAAGTTAATCACAATGGCACAAAATGATGTTTTGTGCATAGGAAAATACCTCAACAAGTGTTATTGTAATGGGAAACAATCTATATCTAGTGAACATCAATAGCAAATTATAGGGAAACTTATGTAGGAACACTACATAACTATGTGTAAAATGACAAAAATCCTTTCATTTTTTGTATCTTAGAGTGCTTTCTTTTTTCCCCAGGTCTTGAGCATTCCATATGTTTACAAATATAAAATGATAAAATGTTTGACAATGTTTATATGACTCTCATGTAAACTATCAGTATGTTGCAAATTATGAAAACATATTTCCATTGAATGTCTAATAATTAACATAAAAATGTATGAAAAAATGTTAAAATATCAAAATTATTTAACTATTGATCACTCCAACATATTGACATTTTAAACTCTTTTGTTTGCATGAGTGAGGATAATTAATGATTTGTTCTTAGGTGATTTTTATAGTTCAAAGATATAATTACAACTTAAAATATAACTTAATATTTTTTAATTTCTTAAGAAACAAGATAAAATTTAGTTAGAAAAGATCTAACATCTATACACCTTATCTTTAAGTTATTATAAGAATATCGTATGATGTTAGAGTGTTATGAGGAATCAACTAATAAAATTATGTTTTCATCAATCCATCATTTTAATATCATGAATGTTAGTGTTTTTGGATGGACATAAGCAAAATCAAACTTTGGACAAAAAAGTTAAACCTTTGCACAAGTAAAAGTTAAACCTTTGCGCAAGTAAAAGTTGAAATTGCGCTGTTGAAACTTAGATGCACTTAATGTAGGAATTTTAAATGGACGAAGTTTTAAAAAACTAAGAGGACGTTGAATTAAAAAGAGATCACTATGAGTCCATAGCAAACAAGTGATGTAGTTAGCCTATCACAATGATGTGATTAACTTAAAACCATCTATCATTAATAAATAGAAAATTTATATAGAAAGTGATAGAATTGTTAATCAATGTAAAACCTTTTAATAGATGAAATTAATTAAAAAATTTAATATAAGTACCTCTAATATAAGAGATATTGACATTTTATAAATAAATATGTTCAAAATATTTATACTAATTATGATATTTATAAATAATAATTTTATACTTAAAATTTTGTAACAAAATTTAGCCATATTTATATTATAGAAAATTGTTTAAAAAAAAAAAAGTGTTTTTAATAAATGTTTAGTATAAATATAATTGATATTCATTTAAGATATATATTTTTATTGTGTAATTATTTATTGCAATCACTAAAATATTAAATAAAATCTGAAAGTAAGAATATGTAATCCATGTGTGGAACCTTGTTGTAATCTTAATACCCATATTTATTTTGTTAAAAAATGGTTAATTTCAATAAGTTTTAGACGCATTAGTGTTGTTGGTTTTATTATATTTTAAATTAATTTGGGTGAGATTAGGTGGGGTGGCATTGGTAGACTTGGTCCTCAATTATGCATTCAAATATTTTTAGTATAAGTAATGATATTACTTATATATAACAATCAAATTAAAAAATATATCATTTTTTTATTTTATTTTTTAAATTTATCATAAATATAAGTTGTAATATTATTTTATTATTTTTTAGAATAATGGAGTTTTATTCTTAATTAAATAAACAAGTCTCAGCAAAGTAAATCAATAAAAAATGGGTAAAAACTAAACTAGTGAATTGTGTAAACAGATTTGTATTTTTGTCTTTTCTAAATATAGTAATAAATAAGAGAAATCTAACTTAGCTTATTTTAAATGATCCAGACTAAGATAAGGTCTGATACTAGAGGAGTAGGACTAGGAAACTAGATCCTAAAGTTCATTTATGGATTGGACAAGAGCATCAAAAGTGAGACATCCTGCTACCCAAAACCGTAGTCCTTTTTTGGCACTATTGTCTAGGTGGTCTAAGCTTTTTGGGTTCTTTTCAACAAGCCTGCATTACCCTGTCAATGAAATATCGAATCTTGGAACCCTATGGAGCTCACTGTGTGTCTATTTTAAATCTTCAAAAGCCCTAGGAGCTCTTTGTGTTTGAACTTAAATGGAAACTTGGAAAAGATAGAGAAGGGGTTAGTGTATAAAGGATACATTGGACACACTTCACACCCTGTGTGTGGGTACACTACCTACATACTAATACTCTGAGGGATCAAGCTAATGTAGTTCTCTCATTGAAGTGCTTAGTGCAATTGTGTATGATAAATTCAACTAGAATTGAAACTGGTTGTACTTTGGATGGCTAGGGACTAGTGCAAAGGTTTTAATAAGCTTGAAATGATCTTAGAAGGTTGTATGCAGAGAATAGGGAAGAATGATTGAGTGTACTTCTTGTATTCTTGCTTCTTTCCTATAAATGAGTGCAACCCTTCTAAATGGAATTTAAATGGCCTTTTATAGGGGAATTAATGATCATGGGTTAAATGAATTCGCATTAGGACAACAAGAAAAAGGATGTGGATCTAAAAGAATCTAACCATTGGGACCAATTTTGTACTTAGACAACAATGCCAAAATCAAGACACCCTGGGTTTCAACGCTCATGTCCAAGTTGGGCAATGTTGTTTAGAGGGAATGAGACCTATGGGGATGTATCTGGACCTAAAAGAGATACCTAGATCTATAAGGTTTAAGTTTGGAAGGCTGTGGATGACTGAGTATTAGTGAAATAATAGCCTAGAAGGGTTGTGTAAGCAAGTAGGAAGACCTATGGATTGGGTGTCATTAGCCATGCTTAAATCATCCAATTTCATATTTTATATTACTACATTTTCCCCCTCTTTATTCTAGTGATGCATCAAAGTGAAATACTAGGATAAAGGAAAGTTAAAAGCATAACTAAACTTACCTATAAGGGAAAAGCTCATGAAGCTATGTGATGCTAGATGTGCATCGAGAGAGCACGTTGTGAAGTGTGAATCAAAAATGTAAACATAAAATTAGATTAGTTCTTACTAGATACACTATATCTAAAATAAAAATGTACAAAAATTGAGTAAGAGGAAGAAAAATGAATAAATACACCTTATCAGGTATGTGAACCAATACAAAACCTATTGTGATGCTAGATTGATCCTAGGTATGTGTTAAATCAAGAGTAATATCGTGAATGGAATTGATTGCTCAATTACCTGGAAGGTGGGTCAAGAATGCAAAGTTAGGCCCTTTGGCTCTATCATTGCCAACTAAGTGAAGTTAATGAATCATGTGTGTGCTAATCAATGTTTAGACTATGTGTCTAATCCCTTTGAATAGGTGGCTCAAGAATACAAAGGCTTACCCTTTGACTCCATCGTTGCCTTGTGAAGTAAAGTTATGAAGTGATACCAATATAAAATAGATGTCATACAAAATGGCTCATGGAGCACATGGATGTTCTATAAATCTACCAATGTGGTGTGGATAGCCTAAATGTATGCTAGAAACTAGGCCACTCTTGGCCATTTAGAAAGATGGAGGTTAGGCTTGTATGAAAGCCAACCTGAAACTGATGTACTAGGCTTATGTGAAAGCCAACTAAGGAAATCAGGTACTCAAAAAGTTAAACTTGTATTAAATCTCAACTTCAAAGTGATGCCAACCACCTGCAGATGAACTAAGGCACATAATTGTTGAGAATGCCTAGATAATAAACTAAACTCAAAAATAAAAGAAAACTAATGTGATGCATACATTGCCCCCAATCATTGGTTTCTGAAACATTTATTTTGATCTGGAAGTTATGTCAATTGCCTAATATAAAACTGAAAGTGAAAGCCATCATGCTATGCATGACAACCCCTATATCTAGATTATCTGAGAAAACTATACCAAACTGTTGATTCTGACTGATCTAGATGTGCAAAAATTATATCTTGAACTAAACTTTTTGCCTATTTAGAGAAAAATTGAGTGTTTTTCTACCTAGATAGGAGCACCAAAATGAGGAGACCCCTATCTTTGGTGCTACTATCTATTTTTGGTGTTGTTGTCTTCTGCTAAAACTGGTTGTTGATTTGGAACTATCACTATTTTTTGCTTTATTTTGACTAGTTTGACCTTTGGATTCTGAGTTGGGTGGTCTGAATGCTACTATTTTGAATTTTAGGAGCTTTGATCTCTATGACAAAACCCATATTTATTTCCCCCTCTTTTTAGGTTAGGAATGATGAACCTATAATGACTACCCTCAGAAGAAAGAGTCCTGCAAGTGTGTTAAGTTGTATAGATATATGATATAGTAGTGATATTTGACAAGATATTTTTAGATATAGCAATGTTTGTATTGATAGATTATTAGATCAATAGGGGTATGCCTAAATAGACATAATAATGTAAAATCATATACAAAGTACTGAATTAAAACTAGAAATGTTAGATGTTAGTTGTTAGTTGGAGGGATGGAGCATGATGTCCATCATGGCATCCAAAAAAAGCAAGGGAAATGCATGATGTGGATCATGTCATTGAACACATTGAGAAACAAACAAGTAAATAATTAAAAAATTAATAAGCAAGAATTAATAAGCATATAAGGATGGTCAAGGGTCCATGCAAATAAGAGACATGGGCACATGTCACTCAAACTAGAAAATAAACATAGAAGGTATGTTCAAATGCCACATACACATACAAGTGAAACAAGCAAAGTTGGCATAGGGGCCATAGGCACATGGAAGAATACAAGAAAAATACATTGGAAAATATCCTAAGGCACACACATGAATAGAATCAAAAGACATTGGAAAATATCCTAAGGCACAAACAAGAGACAAGCAGGAACTGGAAATGCAATCACACAAGCTACACTAAGCAAGAGGAGAAAGTATGTAATAACTGGAAAGGTAGAATCACATCTAACTAATCAAAGCAAATGTGAAAGTATGAAAAACATGTGTAGTACAAGATTAGGTATATGTTAGGAAACACACAAGTGTTAGATACTAGTGAAATGTCAATATAATAATCTGTGTAATCTAGAAAGGAATGTAGATCAGCATGATAAATCAGAGTGTGTAGTGTAGGAATGACATAACCTGGATGGTGTAGTCATGTAGAATATAACCCTAGAGGGTGGGTATATCGATGTGTGTCTTGAAAGTATAAATAGGAATGCCCCCTCAATGAGTAGAGTGAAGCAATCAAATAGTTGTATGTCACTGCACGCACTCAAACAAGATCAAGTGAAGCATTATAATGTAGAAAAATTGACATATAATAACATGAAACAACAAATGTAAGTTCTAGCATCATAGTAGTAATGAAAAGCATGGATGATGCATACAATCAAAGTGTTTTTGGTATTTTTGACATATTTAAATGTTTTTGTATATTTTGAGTTATTTGTATTGTTTTTGTAATTTTATATAAGCTATGTACAATCAAGCAGAAGAGATTATATACAAGCAATGATTAAAATAACTATGTACAAGCATGTAGGTAAATTAATATGTACAAGATAAAATATAAGACTAGGCTAGTGGGGGAAGGGATCCAAGCATGGATCTTGCTAAGGATGAAAATGGAGGAAAGGGTCACGGCCATCATCAAATGCCTCAAGATCATCATCATAAGTATCATCATATGTTGTGTTTATGGTGGGATCATGTCGAATGTGAACTAAAGGTTGATCTGCTGGTGGAGATGTTGACTCTACTCTAGGACGTTCAGTCCTTCTAGGAGATGACTTCAGTGGAAGTGGTGAAACTGGTGCTATTAGTGGTGTTATAATCTGAATAATGCCTTGATCATGTAGTTTATCCAATTTCTATCTTAAATACATGAGTTTGTATCATGGCCTATAATATTGTGAAAAGTACAAAATGGGCAACCATTATGATGTGACAATCTATTGATAGATATGTGTCATACTATAGGTAATGTGGTCAATCCATGATCAAGTAATATCTGTAACATAAACTATGGCTGATGTTGTGTGTTATATGCCTAAATCTGAATAACTAGCTCTATATCCATAGAGGTAATCGTGTAAACTATATGTGCCAAGTGGTTTGACTATGGCTACGAGTGTGGAATATATTATGTGAGTGTAGTGTGAGATGCTAAAAGTGTTGTAGGATGTGGTATGAGAGCTCTAGAGTCATCTTAGTATTCAAGGTGTAAAACTCAATCCACACAAATAGTCATCTATGAGTGTGGGTGTTGTATCATCATTTGAAGAAGCCTATGAATCTATATCAACATCATGTACATATGGTAACTTAGAATTTACCATAAAGGGTAAATGTGATATAGGAGTCTTGTCATCTATAATAAAAAAAGATTTTGCTATTATGAAGGTCTCTGTAACTGGTAGAGTAATTATGGAATCAATAGGAACTATTGGTACTACCATCAATGATGGTGGATGTGTAATAGGTGTTGAAACTATGATTGAGGAAGTAGCTAGAATGGTTGATACTATTATGACTGGCAGAATACCTGGTGCTAATGATGCAACTATAAATAGAGTAGTGCGAGAAGTGTTAGTCTCCCCAACCTCATATCTATGTATCTGATCAAGAGAAATGCTATGAAGTGGTGGATGTATTATGAGATATGGTGTCCCATCTAGTGAAATAGTCAAAGATGACTTTGTAAGTCAACAATATATGAATGATTGGTTGTCTACTAGACATGTGTATAGATATCCCTCATAGAAAAACTTAATACATCGATGGAGAGTGGAAGGAATGGCACCCATAGTATGTATCTAGGGTCAGCTGAGTAAAAGATTATAGTGGAGAGGACTTGACATGACCTGTAATTGTGTAGAGAGGGTTTTTGGTCCCACAATGATATATAAAGTAATAGTACCCAATGTTTGTCAGGGTATATCATCGAACCCTCAAATGTTCTTATATGTTTTTTGCATTGATGCCAAATCTACACCCATGGCCTATAAGAATGTGATATTACATAAATTTAGTCCAGAATCACTATCAACAAGAACTATCTTAACTATGCTAGTTTTGACTTATACTTGTATGAATAGTGGAAAATTTTGATCAATAACTATCTAAGAAGGCATGTCCTCACGATCATAATAAATTACATCTTCTATAGTTTTTAAAGTGTTAACCACTGATGTAAAATAAGAAGGTTCTAAATCAATAGGCATATAAGTCTGAGCGAGTTCCTCATAAAGAATGTCCTTGAGTGCATTAGCTTTTTCAAGCAATTCTAACAAGGAAATTTTAACTAGAGTGTTTCTCAACAGATCAACGATGTCATATGTCTTGTGTAAATCTGCTAGTGGAGGTGGTTTGGGCCTGGGATGAGTTGAAATAGCAGCGTGATGGGGCTCCTTGGTAGGTGGAAGAGGCAAGGTGGTATGTTGAGTAATAGCTCTAACAACATTATCTACTATTCATTTATAAGTAGTAGTTATGGGAGGAGAGTGAAGATAATCAATGGGTCAAGGTGTTGGAGGGACAAAGGGTGTCATTTGGGTTCTTTAGTGACAGGTAGTGACCCAGGGAAGAGAAAAATGGGCCAAATAACATGACTTGACATGGGGTAGAGGCTTCAAAGGAGGTGATGCAAAAAATGTATTAACATGTTTAAGAATAACTTCCCTAACATTATCCCATATAATGGAAAATAAGCATGAAATGCAAAGAATGAAGCTTTATACTAACATATGAAAGACTTCATCATTCATGTACATGATAGGGCCCATTAAGGTTTCCTTATTATTTGTAAGAAATGTAATAAAAGTTTGTTAGTAAATGAGCATCATTTTCATAATTTGGCTATGGATGTAAGGTGATACCTCAAAAAGCAAAGGAGGAGCTAGTATATGCAACTAAGGATTTTGAATGAATTTTTTAAAATTAGTGTAATAATTTTAAAAATTTAGAGACAATTTGTAAAATTTTGCATCAAAAAGTTGGAAAAGATTTCTAAAATTAGCAATATATTTTTCCTAGTGTTTGGAATGTGTTTGTATGCAAGAAGGACCTAATATGTGCAAACTAGGGTTTTAACAAAATATATGATATTTTTGCAATTAATTTGTAGATATCTAATTTTGAAATGTAGGAAAAATCAAGAAATCATGGAAAAAATGAAAAATAATTATCTTTAGGGTTTTTAGGGTTTTTATGTGAAATTTGAAGTAAGTCATGTTCACCAAATGTTTTATTGTTTTTTAAAATAATGGAGTTTCATTCCTAATTAAATAAATAAGTCTGAGCAAAGTAAATTAATAAATAATGTGTAATAATTAAGCTATTGAATTGTGTAAATAGATTTGTATTTTTGCTTTTTCTAAATATAGTAATAAATAAGATAAATCTAACATAACTTATTGTGAATGATCCAAACTGAGATAGGGTCTGATATTGGAGGAGCAAGACTGGGAAACTATTAGAAACTAGATCCTGAGGTTCATTTCTAGATTGGATAGGAGCACCAAAAGTAAGACACCCTATTTTTGGGTACTAGAGTCC
The DNA here is from genome assembly GCA_037957365.1 of Torreya grandis. NCBI lineage: Eukaryota > Viridiplantae > Streptophyta > Pinopsida > Cupressales > Taxaceae > Torreya > Torreya grandis. The sequence continues at coordinate 1,984,471 of JARHVA010000448.1, forward strand.
TTTTTTGGCATTGTTGTCTAAGTGGTCTAAGCTTTTTGGGTTTTGTTCAGCAGGTCTATGTTACCCTATTAGTGAAATATCAAAGCCTAAAATTCTACAAATCTCAATGTGCATCTATTTTAAATATTCAAAAGCCTTAGGAGCTTTTTGTGCTTGAACGTGAATGGAAACTTGGAAAACATAGAGAAGGGGTTAGTGTGTAAAATATACATTGGATGCACTTCACACCCCATGTGTCGGCATGCTGCCTACATACCAATACTTTGAGGAGGGATCAAGCTAATGTAGTTCTCCCATTGAAGTGCTTGGTGCAATTGTGTATGATAAATACAACTAGATGCACTTCAGATGGCTAGGGATTGGTGCAAAGGTTTGAATAAGCTTGAAATGATCTTAGAAAGATCTTTGCAGAGAATAGGGAATAATGCTTGAGTGTACTTGCTTGTATTCTTGCTTCTTTCCTGTAAATGAGTGCCAACCCTTTTAAATGGACTTTGAATGGCCTTTTATAGGGGAATTAATGATCATGGGTTAAATGAATTTGTGTTAAGTCTATAAGAAAAAGGATAAGGATCTGACCAATAGGACCAATTTTGCACTTGGACAACTGTACCAAAATTAGGACACCCTAGGTTTTAGCGCTCTTTTCCAAGTTGGGAATTGTTTTTCAGAGAGAATGAGACATGGGGGATGGATCTAGGCCTGAAAGAGCTATCTGGATTTGTAAGGGTCAAGTCTGAAAGGCTGTGAATGATTGAGAATCACTAAAAGAATAACCAGAAAGGTTGTGTAAGCAAGTAGAAAGACCTACAAATTGGGTGTCATTAGCCATGCTTAAGTCATCCAATTTCACATTTTACATGACTAAAAATATAAATAATGATATAATTTATATATACAAAAATAAAATAAAATAATTTTAAATTTAAAAAAATTAAAATTTATCATCAAGATTTATTATTTTGAATTTGATTTATGAACGAGGTATTTTATATTAATCATTTTATAACATTTGTTAAAGAAGTTTTATAAAATAACATATTGATAAATATATAATATTGATATAACAATTTCATGGATTAGGTATTTTTCCTCTATCATTTTTAATTTAATATTTATTTAAATATCAATTTATATTTATTTGAATTAAATAAAATATCTATTTATTTATAATGAATTTTTTTTTATAATCTTTAAATTTTTTATATATTATTTTTAAATAATTTAAAATTTATAAACAAATTAATAAATCAAAAAGATATAATTAAATTTCTACAAATAATTTTTATTATTAACTAAGATCTCAATTAATATAATTTTAAACTAAATCTTTATTAAAATTTGAAGAGTTGGATCACTACTTAATCTTCTTATTTATCATGTGATTTGTACAAGACACCACTAAATCTTTAATTTCTTTAATTTTTTATTCAAGATGAAAATGAGATATATATTTTTATAAATAAATTAAGATGAAACTTTTCTTATATTATTATTTATACATTTATTTAGTAAAAAATTTAGTTTAATGGTTAAGATATTTTTATTTGCTAACAATATAAATTTTTTTCATATCTTATAATATTATTAATTATATAAAAAAATTTAATTAATTCAAATAAGATTATTTTAACAAATTAATTTAGACCTAAGTGTAAAATCAAAATTCCTTGAAAATACATAAATTTATTACAAATTTGGACAAATTAGTTAACATAGAGTTTGGCAATTTTATCACATGGACCCTTGAAAACTCCTTCAATTTATAATTTCTAATTTTTGCATTGATATATACTATTATATCAGAAAAAATAGAAACAACAATAGCAACTATAAAATCTGTAAACTATTACAACAATATAGCACACCAAAACTGCAAACTACACAACACCGCCAACACTATTTTGCCCCAATTTGAAGGATGAATCATCACAACTCTCAAAATTTATCGAGAATGGGAAGTGAACATAAAAAATACATATTTATAACAACAAAAAACTAATCTATAATAGTATCACACTACCCAAAATACAACACTCATAAATCTGCACATGACTTCACTAGAGAACCTGCAAATAACACACTCTACACACTGGAATTATGGATCTACTTTGAAGCATAAATGTGATTTGTGAGTGAAACCACTATAAACTAACTAGGAATGAATCTTTCACCACCAAAACCAACTATATTGTGAGGGTTTTCATCCTCCGAGATCTCTACAGTCCAAAAGATTTTCATCTTAGGAGATGAAGTTGAACGAAAGGCTTACCTTTGAAAATGGGGTGCAGGGGTTTATGATATAACAAATATGAATGAAAAAGGGAGAGAAATATTAATTATAGAGTTTACAAATAATAAAGAATGAGAGAATAATTTTATGAGGAGAAAAAAAATGTGGCACCATATTTCTATATAGGCCAAAATGAATACTACTAGGCATGCATGACACCGTGTGTAAGGGTCAAAAGTGAATCTCCTAATTTTAACAATATCTCTTCCATTTCCATGTCACTCCAAAATGGCGCCTCACTCACATGTGAGCCAAATATTCAATAGTGAAGTCCTAGCATCTTCCTCCCATGTGCTCATAAACTTTCAAATGATGTCCAATACCTTTTAACTTCTTCTTCATGCCAGAACAAGATTCCACCTAAGGGTGATGCCCTGACTATTCACCTTTATCTTCTTTCATCAATAATACAACAAGCATGTGATTTATAAAACACAAGAAATATGTCTCTAGTGGAGTACTATCACATGCTCTAGATTATATGGAAGATCCTCCTTAGGTTAATGACCATGCCACATCATCCACAAGCCACATCGCCTGCTGCATCATCACCTGTATCACCTTCCACATCACCATGAATAGTGATAGTAAATAGTAACTTGTGAATAGTGCTTGTGTGAATAGTGACATCAATCTCTACAATAATTAGAGTATGAGCTCCTGAAAATCTTTGTAATCCATGCTAATATGTCATAACTACTCTTAGAAAGAACTAACAGATTCATCTTGATCCCCTAAATATAATGCCACTAATTAAATTCCCTTTTGGAATATGTTGGCACTCTTTAATAAAGTTGAATATTCTAAATATGTTTGAAGGCTATAAAAAGGGGACATTACAAAACTCTAGTCCAAATATAATATTTTTAGTTGAAAAAGTCTGAAAAAGTTATCAAAACTCTTCAGCTAAGATATCTCTAATGGCTCATTACCACAGCCATTGATGCTTTAGCATACACTCAAAAGGAGAAAATCAATTGTAAGCAAAATACTTTTTATACACACAATGGGATGAAAATGTATTACAAATCATAAAGAAGCATTTATATTATAATGAAGAGCACTTGCTTATATAGGCAAGCCAAAACAATATACAAGCTAAACTAGGCACTATAGGATAAATCCTCACATAGGACAAACTTAGCAAGCATGATTAATAAGATACTCTAAAACCTCCCCTCAAGTGAAGCTAGAGGTTAATAATAGAGGATGTAGTGTGAAGTCATGTGTCCCTATGAATGCCAATCCATCTTACCGAAGTACATAGATGTCGAGTCACTGTAACCACCAAGTCGAAGTAGGAATGGTGTTGAATATGAGGAACATTGGACATAAAAATTGCACTCCAAAGTACTAGGTAGAATGTTTAACCTAAGGAAGCATCGCTTGAACACCCTCCAACATGATGGTGAGATGTGAACATAAATATGGTGAGGCTACCACACTAGTGTCACTGGTGGAGATACCGCACTAGTGTCACTATAAAAATCACCAAGAAGGCCATAGAGTCAAGTACAAATCCTCATATGGGTTCTAACAAAAAAAATGCCTGAATAAAATAACCATGTACAAAGGAGTAATCTAGAAAACACTCAAAAGTGCAAAATACATAACTCTCATAGAGTGGAGAAAAGAAAGAAAACCCATAAGAAAAACTCACCCCCAAAAGAGAGAAAAGAAGAAGAGAGACCTAAAAAAAGCCCCCTAAAGATGATGCTAAAGTAGTCCACACTCCAGGTACTCACAAATCAAAAATGAACTCAATCTCCATGAGTGGTCCAAATCCACTACTCAATCACAAAACAACTAACACTGGGCTTCACTATAATAGCTTCAATCAAGAATACTATCAATGGTGATGAAAGTATAAAAGAATACAATATGTGCAAGCAATGCTTAACATCAAGAAGCAAAATATACACACCACCATACTGGTGAATGGGTGGAATGGAAAAATAAAGGTATGCACAAGTGGTCTAAATCCACTACTCGAACACCAAACAAACTGACATTGTATACACCAATATAGAAAAATATTTCAAATATGATGGTGCCCATGATGGTGATGGAAAAGACAAGCAACTGACAAAGTGAAAAGGTTCTCAAAACAAAAAACACAAAGGCATGAAGGTAAACAAGGCTGAGTCAACAAACCCCCCATGACACTTTATAGATCAGTGTGAGTATAATATAACCCATACACAAAAAACACCAGATGGAAATAAGGAAGACACTGAGCTTCGCTAGAATAACTCCAAACAAGGAGACTATCAACCTGCCAAATAAGCCATCAAGAGAGGTGCTCCAAAAATAATAGAGTGAAAAAGTGTCTTCATAGAAGAAGGTGAGGCACTAAGAAAGGGGCCTCGAGGAGACATGACACAACTACCAATGTGTCAAAGTACTAATGCATGTTGTGGGATGATAGAAGAGTGTGGAAAATGGTGAAAAAACCCTAATATGTTCAAACACACCAAAAAGAATAAGTAGGCAGAAACAATAATGTGTAAAACACAAGCAAAAGAAGACGTCAAGCTCAATCAAAAATGCATTTGAGATAGTGTGTGCGTGAAGTACAATATAAGGCCAATATCACAAGAAACACTCTAGTAGAGATAATGCACACTCAAGAATAGGATGTTGGACTCAGTTAAAAATGCATCCATGAGTGCAACAAATGATGATAATGCAATTAAGAGGAAGCAAAAAGGAAGTTTGTTGTGCTTGTGAGGGGGTCTGACCTCCTATCATACCAGACCTCACCCTCTAATCTTTGACAAATAAAAGAGATAAGGTACATGAAAAATAATGAATAATTTCTTAAAAAATGCTCAAAACATAGCAAATGCATCACCACTAAAAAGTCATCACAAACAATAAAGCACAAGCCAGCACAATCAATGTGAAGAGACCCCCCAGAATGTGGCAATTTATATTTTAGTGTGGTTTATAATATGAATAGGCCCAATGCATGGGAAATTGAAAAACATGAACTTTTACAAAAAAAAAGTAATCAATTTTGAGCTACCGATCAAAAGTTATTAAACAAATAATTTCCCATAAATGAGACCTATTTAATAAAAATTTGCACTAAAAATTAAAAAAACTACTAAGGATAAGGAGAACCTAACCTTCCCACCACTCGTTAGAATTAGAACAAAACCAAGAATCTCATCAAATCAACAAAAGTCAAGATAATGACCTTTGTGCGTGTGCAAGTGAACTACACTTTGTCTTAAGAAAACAAATATAGCTAATAAGGCAAATATAATGAATGAATAGCTATGTAAGGAGGAGAGGTGAGTGGATTACAGATGTCAATTATTGAGAGTCTTAATCCTAGATAGGTGTACCAAATTATCTCTTGGTCTGAGCAAACAAGATTGGGATGGTAAGGAAAGGGGGAAGAATGATGTCTCTGGCACCTCCAGTACACCTACACATAGTCCCAATGCTCCAAAAATTAGTCTCCAATCTCAAACCTCCATTCTCAAAGCAAATAACGACAATAAGATTGAACAAAAATGGTAGTAAGAATGCCAAAAAATAACACAATATATAATAGTGTCCTGTCGGACAAATGGCATGCAATGACCTTAAACTTCATAAAGTCAAATAAACCTTTGGTCATAGAAATGGTGATATAATTCATGTTAGGAGACACTTGAACCAACATCTTGTGAGATTTAAACCTTGGCTAGATGGGTCTTCAAATCTAACTACAGAGCTATGGTTTATGCTTGCTCTGATCATATGTTGCAGATCTGACAAATGGGTATGCCATTTTATAAATCTCAACAACACCTAAACAAGCATCGAAGTAGATATTGTAGCCCAAGATATTTTCTCATGACTGATTGAATGCTCAATACTTAAAATCTCTCTGCATTTCTTAAATTTTAGTGATGTCAAGTCAAAATTGTTGACTACTTTTATAAACTAAAAGAGATTTGGATTAAGTCAAACTGACAATAATGTGGGGATGGTCGATCAGATAGCTATGAGCTCCACCTTAGGTGTTCATTCTTCCAACTCCATGCAAAGGGAATACAGACCAGATCTGTAAACAAAAAAATATTCCAATGCATCTCTGATCTCTTGCTACTGTAATCCTAATAGGGATGCCAAGATAGATAGTGAGTAGATTATGTATTCCAACATAGAAAAGGAGTGTAACAAATTATGCCAAAACTGATCTCCTTATAACTACAATGCAGAACGGTGCCTCCCAGTTGCAACCCAAACTTGAGTTAATCTTCTAATGCACTACAAATAAAGCGCATATTCTAAAAGAAACTTCCAACATAGACCTACAACAATCTAATATCCAAAATCTCTTTAGAACACCACCTCTAATCTCCTTCTAATGCCTTTCCTCCAAATGAAATGCTTCACTATACTGTTGAAACAAAACAACATTAACGTAAAACCTAAGATTCATACACCATGTTTAATGGCAAAAAAATACAAATCCAAAATCATACAAAACACCATTAAAAAAAGAATGGTATGTTGTGTGCATAGATGAGTATGGCTTATCAAAGGAGTGAAATGTTGGAGTAAAATAAGGAAAGGTTATAGGTGAATGTCCTACACAATGAGAGTTTTGACAACCATTGTAAAAAATATCTCAAGAAAATTGTATGGCCATCACAAAAATAAATCCAACCAACTTAGATCCAAATCATATTATGAGGACAAATAAATGCAATGAATTAGGTTGAGTAATGGTTATTGGAGATGGCTATGATTACCATGAAAGAGTTATCAAAACTCTTCAGCCAAGATCTCTCGAATGGCTCATTAACACAACCATTGATGCTTTACCATACACTCAAAAGAAAAAAACTAATTGTAAGCAAAACAATTGTTATACACACAATGAGATGAAAATGTATTACAAAGCATAAAGAAGCATTTATATTACACTGAAGAGCACTTGCTTATATAGGCAAGGAAAAATAATATACAAGCTAAACTAGGCAATGTGGGATAAATCCCCACATAGGACAAACCTAGCAAGCATGAGTAATAAGATAATCTAAAAAAGTCAAGATCTCTACCAATTATCCGAACAACCATAAACAATGCTTATTACCTTTTATTTTATGACTATAAATAATCTAAATCATAAGAAATTTTATACATTAGAGTGACATAACTCATCTAAAAACACTTTGAATATTCAATCTCAACAAAATTAAATAAATATCCTTAATAAAAACAAAATTAAACAAGGACCGTGAAGCGGCTTCAATACTTGTTGTAAGAAATTTATAATGTCCAATTTGATGAGGTTAGATGTTTGACATGGTACAAAGTGGACATTTATTATGTTTGTGGACATTTTCTCATGCCATATGGCAACTTTAGATTGGGTGTGATGGTTGTAATTGGGTCTCTAGAGCATTCAATTTGTAGTTTAGTGTGCACTTATTGGGGGTTAGGAAAGAGGGCAACCAATAAGACAAGGAAACATGTCATTTCCAAAGAAAAAATGGTAAGGACATGCATTACGATTTGGATGAGTTGGGAAACTCATGTGAAGATAAATTTGACATCTGGGAACTGGTGTCATAGACTTTGTTTTTAAAAGTGATTAAAGGCAGTGTCTCTCTGCATTTGTAAAAAGGTTTTTTACAGGATTTACAATCATGAAATATCTTATTATAGCTTACAGAAAACACTATCATATGTAGAATCAAGTGTAAACTATAATTTTTGGGAAAAATAGATAAGTATGATGTCAATAATCTTGATAATTTCTTCATTTGCTGGGAAGTATGACATGATTAAAAACAAAAGATTTTAATTGAATTAGAATCTATATGAATTTTACATGATTGCATCAGAATTAGAGATCTTATTTTCTTTTGCTATATTTAATTCTATGATATGGTCAAAGAAGTGGTGTATTATATTTTTGATATTATCTCCGATCTAACACAATTCAATAAACCTAAGGTAACGAAGCATTACATAATGCTACTTATCTTATCATATTTTTAAGAAATAGTTTGTTCTTTTGATTTCTTGATATATGTGAATAATCATAATTGTTAGTTATGTGATAACAAAGTTAAATGTTGGATTCTTTTGCACTGTGGTTTGTAGTCTACTTCGTAATAGGGGGAGGTGTTGGGGAGCAATGCCCCCCACTAGTATCATGGGGGAGGGGGGGTTGAAGCCAAAAATCAAGGAGTTAGACCCCTATTTCTAGAAAGATGAATTCCTCCAAATTCTATTTTTAGGAAGGAAAATCCTAATGGCATTTTTCCACTCTAATTTTAGGAGGAGGAATCTTAATGGGGCTATGTTATTTTGATTCAAGGTAATGTAATAAAGATGAGCAATGATGATAAAGCTAACTGATGACAAACCCTTCAACGTTATCGAGGGTTTGGTATGATATATTTTAGTTATGGTTAGCTTTTGAGTGCCTTTATAATGCAATGACCTTGGATAAAGCTTATAATTCTCCATTTACTACAAATAGCTTGAACTCATGACCCTTTCTAGCTTAATGCCCCCAGGGCTCCAAATCCCTACGATGCTACCACTTGGCATCTCCACAAGATTGTGGAAGCTCAAGAGGGTTATCCCAAAGTATTAATGCCTCTAGTGTTTGAAATCCCTAGAATACTATCACTTGGTAACTCCATGGGACTGTAGAAGTGTGAGAGACTTATTCCAAAGGCTTGATGCTTTCGAGACTCTAAGTCCTCATAATTCTATAACTTGGTAGCTCCATAAGATTGCAAAATCTCAGGAGGCTTAGCCTAAAGTCTTAATGCCTTTGAGTTTTGAGTCCCTAGAATACTGCCACTTGGTATCTCCACGAGGCTGTGAAAGCTCAGCTAAAGGCTCCTCTAGCATTTTAGGTCCCCAAAATATTACCACTTGGCATCTCCACAAGACTACAAAAGCTCAAGAGGCTAAGCCCAAAGGCTTAATGCCTCTAGTGTTTTGAGTCTTTAGAATACTGCCACTTGGCAGTTCCATTAGACTATAAAATTTCAAGAAGCTCAGTCCAAAGGATTTATGATTTTGGGACTTTGAGTCCGTAGAATACTACCACTTGAAAGCTTCACAAAACTATGGATGTTCGAGAGGCTTAGCAAAAAAATTTGCTTGAAAATATAACAATGAATTAAAATTATTGTTAAATTATTCACATCTTCTGCTATAATTTTACCTAATTTATTTAAAATATTTTCTTATCGATCCAAAATAGTAAAGTGAAATACTGAACTCATTTTTTTACGTTAAACTGACTAGAATAGAGTAGAAAGTAAGTCCAATCACACAAAAAAATAAATTCTCTTGGAAACATGTAATTCTATAGTTCTTCCCTAATCCATGCAATAATGCCTTGTCCTCGAGATGCTTAGAAATAAATATGATTGTTGCTCATTATTGAAAGGAAATATAAAAAAATGATTTATTGGTTTTATCACACACATCTTTAGCTTTCAAATGAGTATAATTTTACAAGGATCTAATATAAATTGAAGGAGAAAATGTAATTTTATTGTTGTTGTAAAATGGTTGCTTGGTCATATTGAGTAAGAAGATAATCAAATTTTAACACTACACTTTTATGATGGTTGACAGCTTTCCCTTCTCTAAAAAAAAAAAAAATACAGCGCATACAGTTCATATGATTCAAAGAAATAAAATAGAAATTTTACCCAAAAGATTATACGAGCCTTAGTAATTTGAGAAATTTAATATGACATTCAACTTGTTGTATATAAGTAGATTATGCACACAAATAAAGTAAAATAGATTATAACTTAATGATTGTTTGGATTAATAATTAATCATGGTTTCCCTTTTGTTTACTTAAACGAATGTTTTATAACTGTTAAAGAGCCCAGGGAATATTTAGCATCCATGTAACATATGTCAACTTAGCAGTCAATTGTTGGATTTTGAGAGCCATAAAATTACAAAAGTTGTAGCCAATAAAAGCTAAACACACCCTCTATCTCATTTTCCTACACTAAATATACATTGCGCTACAATATTGCTCCTTTAATGATCTTACGCTGGTCTCTGCTCGATCTTTACAAGCATCAAGTTTTCATACCAGTTTGAGTATAGCTTATCTGCCATGTATTCCTACAAAATATCCCCTCTTGCCTTTTCAAATCACCATACATAGTCAAATATTTTATCAAACTTTCAATGAGCTTTAATTCTAGCATTTGATTGGATAAAGATTATTTTTTTCTCATTTTTAATAGAAATAGACCTATTTTTCCCCAAAAAAAATAGTCTTGCCCTATCACATCACCCAATAGAAAGACAGGGAAATAATAATTTTTATATTTTATAAATTACTTTTATAAATACATAAACTTTAGAAAATGTAGTATGTATATTTTTCAATGCACAACTAATTAAAAAATGATTACAATAATATTTGCATAACAAATATACTAAAAATATTAATATAACCATCTTACTAACATTTCTAATATTTATCTTAACAAAAATTATTTATAACATTTATCTCATCAAAACCCAATAAATAAAAATATAAAACTAGTTAACGTTTTACCACCACCTTAAATATTAGTGCTTACTCTCATTACCCCTTTCAGAAAGTACCTTCTATAAGCATTCGTTCTTCTTTTGAAGAGTTTTTAATTGCTTCTCATTCTAGTTATTTTTGTTTCATTATATAAAATATGAGCAAGGAATTTTTATGGTATATTTTAGTGATATTTTGAGGTTTTTAATAAATTATATGTTGTTTAAATTTTAGATTTTTAATTTGTACGTTGAAAGAAGGTATGATGAATTGGTTTATTTTGTTTTTGATCAATTTTTTGTTGAGTCCATTTAAATAAGTTGAGATGAGTGTTTAATATATTATGGTTAAATAAAGTAATCGATTAAACGTTTATGTTGTTAAATTGTCGATCGAATATTCAAATCTTTTAATCCACTGATAATGTACTAACACTTCACACGTTCTTATATGTTTAAATATTTTATTTGAATTGATATTCTCTATATTATTACTTAAATCTGATTTATTTTTTCTAACACTTCTTTTAAACTAAATTTTTATACTTAAAATTCAATCTAAATTAACATACTATTTTACCCAAATATAAAAAAAATGGATTATAAATAGTTGAACCCAAAATCCAATTTTGTATTGACCAACAAAAATTTAAATTTAGAAACCAATTTTACATGAACCAACTAAAACTTAAATCCAAACTTTGATAAACCTTCAATTTATTTTTTCAGCATAATTTCTACTTGGTGACCATGGATTATTCGATGTAATCAGAAACTTCAGTAGTAATAAAATTCTAAAAAGTTTTATTCTTCAAATGATGTACAGATATAAATAAGTTAAGTTATATGAGGATCGCAAAACGTTTATTGAAATGACGTTCTTTCTAAACCATGGCGAGGAGACGCATCGTGAAGAGTGATGGCATTCCATCGATGTCTGTAAAAACAAAAGTTTCACAGTTTGTGCCACATTTGTGTGCATTGGAACGCACACAGACTTTCTCCACAGATTTGAAATCATGTAAAAATGAAATAATGTTTGCCATTGTCTTGCAAGGATGCTCGTGTGTGATAATTAATCATTTCTTTGGGACAATTTATGAGCTCAATGAAACCTTTGTCATTATATAGTCGTCCAAATCCGAATATTTTATTATGGGATGTTGCAGATACACATGCCTTCTCTAATTATGTCCTCTTGTAAAGACGTCTAAATCCACAAGTTGGCTTTAATACGTTTTATTTTTAAGCTGGTTGCCAAGGTGGACTTATGTGTATTTATCAAATACGCTTAACAATCAATAATCAATTAAAGAAATAATCAAATAGAGAGACATGAGGTCCTAGTAGTTTGTCTATAAAGCTAGAGATTTCGAGTGGTTTTTTATTTTTGTTAGTATTTATCATAAAGGTATGGTATTATTGTTTTCGTCGTAGGTATTGGCTTTTGTCAATGGAATTATACAGTTAATGTAAACGTTATTTTATAAAAGAATTTGGCAATTTTATAATATTTGTGATTGCTTCATTGTTTTTGCCATTAATATTAAATAACAATTATTTTCCTTGTTACTTGTCCAATAAAAATATTTAGGTTGGTATTATTTTTCAAGTCTTAAAGGTTTGGTTGCAAGTATTAGGGGTAGGGGTGGTGGTTGGGACAGAGAGTTGCTTTGGCAGCGATGCTACTTGTAAAGTTTTGTTATAGGCGCCTGCAACTTTACGGGGATCGATTAAGGGACCCTCTATTTTTAACCACTTCTTTACATGGACACCACTTCTTCGCATTTGGATTATTATTGTTGTGTGACCTGCCACTGGACTGTGTTATTACAAAAAAAATTAAACACCTTTTGGAGATAAATTTTAATTTTTCATTTATTTATTATATGTTCTACAAGAATAGAACATTTTATACATATAAGTAACCCCCTGTGTATGAGTATATAAGTTTCTTAACATAGTTCTGAGAGATTGGATATTATAATCTCAAGAATGGAATGAAAACTTTATTAATTCAATTAATAACTATTAACACATCTAAATACATATGAAAACAACCTTGGTTTTCAATCAAACATCTTTATTTGCATGAAAATACTATTTGTACATATGCAGACCTTTATTACACTATCACAGTCTTCGAAATGGTAAAATATTTTTTTAGGGTTCTATTGTTGCTACCACACTTCAGTCCTCTTCACGCTCAGAAAGAGGTATTGCCCCCATGCCCTCTACAGGTGTTGTCTCCAGATTTTCACCTAGTGGGGAGGCCATAAGCTCAACTCTACAAGACAACGATCTGCAAAAAAAAAAGAAGTTGAAACAAATTTATGGTTATTTTTCATCATTAAAAGATTGGATGAATAAGAATATAACCTTCAACTTTTAGAAATTAAAACCAGCACTTCAAATTTTGTCGCTAGAGACGGCTGGAACTTTCTCTAAAATAAACGTACATTTTTGTCCTACAACATATTTTGGCCTTGCACAATACCTAACCACAATTTATTTTCCAAAGAATTTTACCATAATGTCTAACTTGAGAGCAACATCAACAAACAAAAGGTTCAACCCTTTATTTACATTAGTAGTTACCGTCGACACATGAAACGTAGTACCAGACTTGTTCTTCTTTGTGTGAGCATCACCGTTATTGTGGTCATTTGGGGTAGGGGAGTTGTTTTATGCCCTTATTCCATCCTTGGTCAAGCCATATGTAGGCAAGGAGTAGGCACTTGGGAGGGTAGTTGGGACGACTGATCTCAACTAAGAGTTGTTGGAGCTTGACGAAGTTGGCAAGGGCAATCTAGGTTTAACACAATTTTGAATTTCAAAAAGCAAGAATAAGAGCATAGGGGAGGCCATTTTTGAACTTAGAATTGAGGTAGGGACTTAAGTCTCCATTTCTATTGACATTTCAGTGTTACAATCCCCCACCACCTATGGTTACCACAAAAAGAGGTGGTGTATTAGAGATGTGGAACTTTCAAAATGCTTGCCATGGACCTTCATAATTACATATTATCATTACCATTCTTATTAAATCACATCATTTACCATTCTTCGATGCATGCAAACATGTAACCGATGAGTCCCCACTCATTGATAAACACCTAACACCCAAACGTCTTAATCAAATAAACTGAGAGTGCAGATTAACGGTGGGGCAATGTTAAAAGCTATCAAATAAAAAATGAGTACTTCTCTCTACCTCAAGATTTTTTGCAATATATAAAGTGATTATAAATATGGTTACCTATTCTTTGAAGATTAAAAAGAGGCTAAGTATTACTAGTGATGTGCATGTTAGGATCTTAGAGTACAATTGATTACTTTTATATAAGCAACTAAACACGGAATTGAAACCAAAAGTAATAAGTAACTAGAAATCAGAAACAACAAATAATAGGAGATACGAGAAACAACCAATCTGTATTAAACTCTTCCAGAAAGAAATACAATGAAGAAATCTCTCTCTTCTCACACCTCTCAGATGTACAGTAATTCTCCCTCAAGAGTTCTCTCCTTTCTCTCTCAATCAATTACAATCAACTCAATTACTGAATTGTTTCCCCCTCAATTACAATACTTCCACATGGGTCTCTTAAATAGAATTGAAAGCAAACAATAATTAGAAAAATAGACTCAAGACTAATTTTAGTCTTTACATGCAAACTAACTGTTCTCCTAAAAATAAAAAATTTGGAAACGTCTGGAAACGCACAGAAGTCGGTGTCGATTTGAAGATGACCGATGCCGACCGACCCCTAACCGATGTCAGCCGACCCCTAACCGATGTCGATCGATGCCGATCGACCCCTAACCGATGTCGATTGGTTCTGACCGATGTCAGTTGGTTCTGACCGATGCCGGTTACTGTGTAAGCCCAGCAACCTCCACATTAGCTCATTAGTGAAGCTTTTAGCTCCACAACTCAATAATCTCCCACTTGGAGATACATAGCTGCACTTGTACCTGTACAACAACATCCTCTAAACATCTCTGGCTTGTTTCTCCCTCTTCAAGTTCAATCTTGAAGACCAACAAAAGTTGAATGAAGATTCAGCTTCTCCTTTGTTACCGACTTTGTTAACATATCAGCAAGGTTCTTATCTGTATGGATCTTTTCCAGCTTCAACTGTCCATCCTCCAATACCTGTCTAATGAAGTGGTACCTAAACTGTATATGTTTGGTTCTTGAATGAAAGGCTGAATTCTTTGCCAAATGAATTGCACTTTAACTATCACTGTACAATCTGTAACTCTCTTGCTTGTTTCCCAACTCTTCCATGAACCGAGTCATCCAAATCATTTCCTTGCTAGCCTCTGTGACTGCAATGTATTCTGCCTCTATAGTAGACAAGGCAACAACCTTCTACAACTTTGAAATCCAGCTAACCACCATTCCACCAACAGTGAACACATATCCTGTGGTGCTTCTCCTACCATCCAAGTCACCTGTTATATCCGAATCTACATACCCATGTAGAGAAGTATTTGACCCTCCATAGCATAAATGCCTACTGCCGGTCCCTCTCAGATATCTGAGAATCCAATGAACTGTTTTCCAGTGTTCCTTTCTTGGATTGGCCATAAACTTGCTAAAAACTCCCACTGCTTGGGCAATATCTGGTCTAGTACATACCATTGCATACATCAAGCTCCCAACTATTGAAGCATATGGAACTCTACTCATGTACTCAACCTCATCATGTGATTTATGACACTGTTCTTTTCTCAACTTGAAGTGTCCAGCCATAGGTGTGCTTACCAGTTTTGCATCCTGCATATTGAACCTCTCCAACACCTTATTCACATAATCCTCTCGAGACAAAATCAAACTGTGATTTTTCCTATCTCTCTTAAAACTCATGCCAAGGATTTTCTTTGTTGCTCCTAAATCCTTCATGGCAAATGTGTGAGCTAATTTTACTTTAAGCTCAGTAATTTTCTGCATGTGTGAAACTACAACAAGCATATCATCTACATATAGTAACAAGATAATATAACTACCATTAACCAATCTGTTAAAATAAACACAATGGTCATATTGACATTTACTAAAGCCATGCTCTGTCATAAACCTGTCAAACCTCAAATACCATTGTCTTGGAGCTTGCTTAAGACCATATAAGCTTTTCTTCAACCTGCACACAAGTGTTTCCTTACCTTTGACCTCAAAACCTTCCGGCTGATCCATATATATCTCTTCATCCAAATCTCCATGAAGAAATGATGTCTTAACACCAAGCTGCTCAAGATGCAAATTCTCAATAGCAACTAAAGACAATACAGTCTAAATAGAAGTCATCTTTACTACAGGAGAAAAAATTTCACCAAAATCAATACCTGGTTTCTGTGCAAATCCCTTTACTACCAATTTGGCCTTATATCTCATTTGTCCATTCTCTCCTTCCTTTAACCTATATACCCATTTTTTTAATTGCTTTCTTTCCGTCTGGAAACTCAACCAAATCCCATGTATGGTTCTCTTTCAAGAAATCAATTTCCTCATTCATGCCATGCTCCCACTATTTCCTGGATTCTACCTGCATTGCCTCATCAAAACTTTTTGGTTCTCCGCCATCAGTGAGCAACAAGTAGTATAAAGAAGGGGAATAACAAATTGGAGGTTTACTTACCCTTTCAGACCTACTTATGGGCGTTTGAGACTCATTTACAGCTTGCTGTCTGCCCAAATTTTCTTCTGACAGTGACCTGTTGGGAGGATAAACCCGGAAGCACACAATTTGATTACTAAACCAAGCAACTTAATATGCGGAAATTAACCAGATTCACCAAGTAACTAGAATTCAGAATAACACATGATATGAGAGACAATACACAACTTGTATTAACACTTTATACAGAAAAAAATACAATAAAGAAGATGCCACTTCTTCTCCACCACCTTACAGAGGTTTCCCACACCTCAAGTGAACAGTAATTCTCCTCCCCAAAGCTCTCCCTCTCACAGGTCCCAACACCCAACTCAAAATACAGAGTTGGTGTTCACCTCCCGTGCTCCACGCACAACACAAGTGCTCCACGCACTCCACAAGCACTCCACGTGCTCCACAAGTACTCAAGGTACTTCAAGTAGATCTCCCATGAATTTGCAACAACCTGCAATTCAACAGACCATGCTTATGGAAGGAACTCCCTTGCCTTCCTCTTGCTCTATCCGAGTACACACCTGTACTCCAAGTAGATCCTGCCTGATACTGCTCCCTGTAGTGTTGCTGTCTATATGACCTTGCACACCTGCAAATCAAACAACGGTTCTGCTCACCTGTGAACCTCGACCTTGCACACACATACACCTGCAGATCAACGATCTTACTTACCATGTAGATCTCCTATATAGGCCATGCAACTGTGACCAAGATCCTACACTCTTGAAGAACCCAGCTGGCTCTCCAATCCAGCACCAACACACCTGGTACTGAGGCACTAGGAGGAACGCACCATAGCTCTACCTCACACACAGAAGGAGCTTATAATTATGCTCTCTTACTCCCTAGCACACTTTTCCAATACAACCATGAGTCTATTATATAGATCTCATCCAAACAATGATTAGACATCTAATTACCATAATTAGATCCGCAGCTATGAGTCTAAAATTAGCACTCATCATGCAAACACTTGGTTCGTTAGCTAACTGCCCGTAATTAGCTCGCAGTCGAACCACACAGGCGACCGACGTCGGTCCCTGTCTGCCTGGAGGTGACCGACGTCGGCCGATATATGACCGACGTCGGTTGCTTCTCTATGCTATCCCGCCGACGTCGGCTGATCAGACCGACCCCAACTTCTTCTGCAACTCAGCAACCTTCAGCAACCTCCTCTCCTGTTTGCATCAGTGAAGCTTTTAGCTCCACAATCCTAACAATCTCCCACTTGGAGATAAACAGCTACATTGTACCTGTACCTGTACTCCGTCTAATCTGTTTCCTGGTTTGTATCCCTCTTCAAGCTCCCACCTGAAGACAACCCACCACACATCCCGTGGTGTACCACCTGTCATCCGAGTACCCTGCCACATCCGAACCTACAACACCTATAGTGAAATCCTGACCCTGCATAGCAACACCTGCTGCCGGTCCCTCTCAGAAAACCTGAGAACCCACTTCCCCGAATTGGCTCCTAACTCTCTGACAGCTCCCACTGCATGGGAATACTCAGGTCTATACCAGACCTCATGTGATTTCAGACACTGTACCTGTCCAGCCCTTAGTGTGCTCCAGCTCTGCATCCTGAACCTCGCCAACACCTGATTCACATCAGCTCCCACTCGAGACAAAATCAACCAGTGATCTTCATGTCTCCCATGTCAAAGAATTCCGCTGCTCCAAACTCCTCCTGACATGCCACTGAACTAATCTTACCCTTAGCTCAGCAAAACCCTGTATGTACAAAACTGCTAGCTAGCAAATATACCATCCACATACAGCAACAGAATGATGTTGCAATCACCATCCCCCTGGTAAGTCAAACCACAGTAGTTACCCTGACACTGACTGAAGCCATGCTTCGTCCTCCACCTGTCAAAACCTGTACCACTGTCTTGCAGCTCCACAAGACCATATAACCTGGTCTTCCGTCTCACGTATCCGTTCTCTCTATTCTTCTACTAAGGTATCCGTTCGTCTCTGTGCTTTCATACCTGCTGGCAACTCTACCAAAACACACCTGTCTGGTTCTCCTCCAAGGAATCACATCCTCATCCATGCCAAGCTCACACCTGTTTCCTGGATCCTTCCTGCTCTACAATCAGCAACATGTATGAAGAAGAGGAACAACGAATTTGAGGGCCTACTTACGCCTTCAGTCCTCCGTATGGGTGTTTGAGACTCCTTGACAACATGCTGTCCACCCAAAATTCGTTACAGTGACTGACCTCGGTCACTCCACAGTCTGCATCCGACCGACGTCGGTTCCATGCGTCTGTACCTGACCACCAACCTGCCTGCGCTGGTGTCCCTGCTGCCGACGTCGGTCCTCCTAACCGACATCGGTCTTACATACTGCCGACGTCGGTCCCATGACCGACATCGGTCTTACCCTGCCCGACATCGCCGGCTTCGGTCTGCACATGACCGACCTCGGCACCTGTCTGTTCGACGCCGGTTCCTCCTGACCAACATCGGTATCTGTGTTCGCCTGTGAGTGATGACTTTTTACCCGCGAGCTTCTTTGAATCAAAATCCATGTCCAAACTGCCCTGCTCAGAAGTATCCAGCCACATCCACTGGGTTCTGTCTGCCATCTCCTCCATAAACACCAAGGCTTTCCAGTTCTTAAGCCTGTCAAATATATCTGTCTTCCGCTTAAGAACATGCATCTCCTTCCTGCTCATGTGACCAAGCCTACGAAGCCACGTCTCTGCAACAAAATAAGAATCAGTAATATAAACAAGTAGATAAAGGATACCTGTTTTCTTACCACCAGCTAATTTAAGTGCATCCGCTGTGAGAGTTCTTGTGCATCTCTCATCACCCAATCTTTCTGAAGAAATTAGCCATATCTCCAAACCTGGGACCTGCATGACCTTCATCAACACCTGTGTGTTGGCCGCCTGCAATTTCAGCTTCACTTCCCCTTTGCCAATTCTTTGGCAAGGCTCACCAGCTCCTCTACCTGGAACTGCATGGAAAGAGGCAACCGAATCTTTTATCCAAGATTCAACTTTATCCAAGAAACCTCCAAGAACATCCTGTGCAATAACACCTGCAACATCTGCTTCTTCAGTTTCTTCATGCTGATCTGCTACCAACCAACAATAATCTTTTACCTGCTCTTTCTTTCCATAGGACCGTGAGTGACCATCTGTGCTTTTCAACTCCTCCATTCTTAGCTTACTTTGATCTGCTGTTGCTCTACTCCCACTCGATCAGAAACCCCTGAGAGTGCCCTGTAACCAAACACAAAACCTGCTTCCTCCAACCTTAGCTCTGATACCACTTGTTGGTATCAAGCTATGAGCCAACAACCTTGCTCTGATACCACTTGTTGGGAGGATAAACCCGGAAGCACACAATTTGATTACTAAACCAAGCAACTTAATATGCGGAAATTAACCAGATTCACCAAGTAACTAGAATTCAGAATAACACATGATATGAGAGACAATACACAACTTG
The DNA here is from genome assembly GCA_037957365.1 of Torreya grandis. Lineage (NCBI taxonomy): Eukaryota > Viridiplantae > Streptophyta > Pinopsida > Cupressales > Taxaceae > Torreya > Torreya grandis. Next base: position 2,004,451 of record JARHVA010000448.1, read on the forward strand.
TATTAACACTTTATACAGAAAAGAATACAATAAAGAAGATGCCACTTCTTCTCCACCACCTTATAGAGGTTTCCCACACCTCAAGTGAACAGTAATTCTCCTCCCCAAAGCTCTCCCTCTCACAGGTCCCAACACCCAACTCAAAATACAGAGTTGGTGTTCACCTCCCGTGCTCCACGCACAACACAAGTGCTCCACGCACTCCACAAGCACTCCACGTGCTCCACAAGTACTCAAGGTACTTCAAGTAGATCTCCCATGAATCTGCAACAACCTGCAATTCAACAGACCATGCTTATGGAAGGAACTCCCTTGCCTTCCTCTTGCTCTATCCGAGTACACACATGTACTCCAAGTAGATCCTGCCTGATACTGCTCCCTGTAGTGTTGCTGTCTATATGACCTTGCACACCTGCAAATCAAACAACGGTTCTGCTCACCTGTGAACCTCGACCTTGCACACACATACACCTGCAGATCAACGATCTTACTTACCATGTAGATCTCCTATATAGGCCATGCAACTGTGACCAAGATCCTACACTCTTGAAGAACCCAGCTGGCTCTCCAATCCAGCACCAACACACCTGGTACTGAGGCACTAGGAGGAACGCACCATAGCTCTACCTCACACACAGAAGGAGCTTATAATTATGCTCTCTTACTCCCTAGCACACTTTTCCAATACAACCATGAGTCTATTATATAGATCTCATCCAAACAATGATTAGACATCTAATTACCATAATTAGATCTGCAGCTATGAGTCTAAAATTAGCACTCATCATGCAAACACTTGGTTCGTTAGCTAACTGCCCGTAATTAGCTCGCAGTCGAACCACACAGGCGACTGACGTCGGTCCCTGTCTGCCTGGAGGTGACCGACGTCGGCCGATATATGACCGACGTCGGTTGCTTCTCTATGCTATCCCACCGACGTCGGCTGATCAGACCGACCCCAACTTCTTCTGCAACTCAGCAACCTTCAACAACCTCCTCTCCTGTTTGCATCAGTGAAGCTTTTAGCTCCACAATCTTAACATGACCGATTTCGGTCATCTCTGATCAATGTTGGTCTACACCCGATCGATGTCGATTCCACCTGCTCATCATCGATTTCCACCTGACCGACGTCGGTCTCCACCTGACCGACGTCAGTTTTTATGTTTTTCTATGAGTGATGATTTTTACCCGCGAGCTCATTTTGGATCATAACCTCTTCCAAATCAAGATTGCCCTGCTCAGAATTATTCAGCGTCTTGAGCTGATCACTGCACATCACCTTCTCATTGAGAACTACATCATGGCTTCTAATAATTTTGTTAGTTTCTAAATTCCACAACCAAAATCTGAAATCTCTAAAACCATAACCAATGAAAGTGCACTGCATAGATTTAGCATCCAGCTTCTTTCTATTTTCTTTATCAATGTGCACAAAAGCTTTAGAACCAAAAACTTTGAGAAATGAAAGATCTACCTTTTTACCTGTCCAAGCCTCTTCTGGAATTCCACCATCCAATGCAGTAGAAGGTCCTTTGTTAATCAGGTAAACTGTAGTATCTACAGCTTTTGCCCAAAACTGTAAGGGCAAACCAACATGCAACCTCATACTCCGTGCACGCTCCATTATTATTCTATTCATCCTTTCAGCAACTCCATTTTGTTGAGGTGTCATTGGAACCATCCTTTCCCTGTATATTCCACTCATAGAATAGTAACTATTGAATTTATTGCTGCAGTACTCACCACCATTGTCAGATCTAAGGCACTTTAATCTCAAACCTGTTCATTCTCAACCAAAGCTTTCCATTTCTTAAATGTGTCAAAAACATCAGATTTCTTCTTTATGCAATAAACTTATACCTTTCTTGTAGCATCATCAATGAAAGAAACATAATATTGTGATCCTCCAATAGAAGCTACATGAGCTGGTCCCCACACGTCTGTGTGAACAAGCTCCAACTTATGCTTCTTCTTTGTTGACCCAGTTTTGAGAAACCTCACTTTCTTTTGTTTCCCAAAAATACAATGCTCACAGAAATCTAGATCTATGCTTTTCAAAATCTGAAAGCTTACCTTTTGACTTAATAACATTCATTCCCTTCTCACTCAAGTGACCAAGCCTACAGTGCCACAACTTTGCATCTACATCTGAAGTAGATAAAACAGAAGGAGAATAATCAGTAATACAAGTAGATAGATAAAGTGTACCTACTCTCTTACCTTTTGCTAACACAAGTGCACCCTTGGAAACTTTCTAAGATTCAGCTATGAGATTTACTGTGCAACCCTCATCACCCAACTTTTCTGCAGAAATTAGATTTCTCTTCAGGATGAGTACATGCATGACATCCTTCAACACCCATGTGCTGCCATTTTGCAATTTCAGCTGCACTTTTCTTTTGCTAACAATTTTACAAGGCTCATCATCTCCTAAATAAACTTTTCCAAAATCTCCATGGACATAATCATTAAAAAATTCTCTATTTGGGGTTGCATGGAAAGAGGCACCAGAATCTAAAACCCATGATTCTACTTTATTATCCAAAAAAAATATAAGAGAATCCTATGCAACAATACCTACAACTTTTGCTTCTTTATTACCTTCATGCTAATTTTCTTTGTTATCCTTCAACCAACAATCTTTCTTTACATGCCCTTTCCACAATTCCAGCAGGTTATTCTTCCATTTCTGGATTTGGATCTACTTTCCATCTTTGACCTTGATTTTCCTTGCTTGCCCTTCTCTCTTTGCTTTCCCCTGATTTCAACACTTAAAGCATTACCTAATGTTTCCCCTATGCTTTTCCTGCGAATTTCTTCATTCAAGATTACACTAACAACATCATCAACTTTCAAGATATTTGAAGCATATGCAGTATTACTAACTGTCATTACCAAACTATGTCAACTTTCAGGTAAAGAGCATAAGATTAAGAGACCCTAAATTTTATCATCAAAAACTATTTTGACTAAATTTAACTAATTTACTATTGTATGGAAATCATTAAGATGACTAGATACAGATCCAACTTCCTATATTTGCAAATTAAATAATTGCTTCATAAGATATACCTTATTCGAAGTTGAGGGTTTTTCATATAAATTTGCCAAAGTATCCATTAACTCGACCGTTGTCTTTGCCTGTGATAAGTTGAAAAACACAGAAGCTGCCAAACTCAACCTTATAGATCCAAGAGCCTTTCTATCAAGAATATTCCATTCTTCATCTTTCATATATGTGGGCTTCTTTGAAACCCCACCCAACAGTAAATACAGATCTTTTTGATACAGTTAAACTTCAATCTGCATCCTTCATAATTGATAATTCTTGCCATTGAATTTCTCTATTCTTAGTTTACTTTCTTCTACCATTGCTTTGCTCCCACTCAATCAGAAACCCCTGTGAGTGAATTCTGTAATCAACAAACACTAACACGCTCTGATACCACTTGTTAGTGTTTAGAGCTCTGATACCAGTTGTTAGTGTATACACATAGCTCTGATACCAGTTGTTAGGATCTTAGAGTACAATTGATTACTTTTGTATAAGCAACTAAACACAGAATTGAAACTAGAAGTAATAAGTAACTAGAAATCAGAAATAGCAAATAATAGGAGATACGAGAAACAACCAATCTGTATTAAACTCTTCCAAAAGGAAATACAATGAAGAAATCTCTCTCTTCTCACACCTCTCAGATGTACAGTAATTCTCTCTCAAGATTTCTCTCTCTCTCTCAATCAATTACAATCAACTCAATTACTGAATTGTTTCCCCCTCAATTACAATACTGCCCCATGGTTCTCTTAAATAGAATTGAAAGCAAATAATAATTAGAAAAATAGACTCAAGACTAATTTTAGTCTTTACATGCAAACTAACTGTTCTCCTAAAAATATAAAATCTGAAAACGTATGGAAACACACAGAAGTCAGTGTCGGTCTGAAGATGACCAATGCTGGCCGACCCCTAACCGATGTCGATCGACCCCTAACCGATGTCGACCGATGTCGGTCGACCCCTAACTGATGTTAGTTGGTTCTGATTGATGTCGGTTGGTTCTGATCGATGCCAGTTACTGTGTAAGCCCAGCAACCTCCACATTAGCTCATTAGTGAAGCTTTTAGCTCCACAACTCAACAATGCAAAACAAACTACACCTTGAAATGCCTTCATCATATATTTCAATTTTTGCGTGTCTACAAGTAATGTGGAGGAAGGATTGAAAGCAGGGCATGATTTTAATGCAATGTAAGGATTGGAAATTAAATGAAGGCCACCTGTATGGCCTCTACCAAATGTAATTACCTCTAGTGAAATCCAAGCACATATCCTATGAAATAGAGTCTTCTGCGTATTATGAACCAACTACAAGTATAACCATAAGCACGGATATCAAAACATGGCCTTTGTAGATAGGCAATCACTGGAAACTCTTATCCAAAGATGAGTACAAGGAGTGTCATGAAAATGTGCAAGGCAATACACCATGGTGTGAAGGGTGTAAATAAACTCTCAGATTTGTGAATCAAAGCATAAACCAGTGACATCAACAGTTGTGTTGCTCCCCCTGCCATATTTCCCCACCCTCTTGCTATTAAATTTGCACATACAAAAATTTTGGTGTTGAACATGGAAGTCATCTAGAATTGGCATGACCCAAAGGTTACCAATGAGAGGCCTATGAAGAAACAGACCGTTATGAAGCCCTGCATAAAAGAAATGGTGGCGATTGCAAAAATAGCTAGGGCAGAGACAAAAAAACATAAGAGGAGCCTTTTAGAAGTTGTTCACTCCTTTCTTACTCTAAGCTGAACACAGGTTAATTGTCAGTGAAGCGTGGGTGGTGGAAACAACATCGCCATGCAACTGTCATTTCCTCTACCTTACGTGCCCAATTTTTGGTGTTTTTCCCCTCCTCGAATCTGGCATCTCCTCCATCCATTCCATTCCATGTTAAAATATGAAAGTCAAGGAATAATGGTTTTTTCTAAATGATCGATTCACACATACGCTTTAATGTCAGTAAAAAATATTAAATTTAAATATTGACAATTGTGTCAATATTTCCCACCAATCTGTCATCACGGGTATGCATAATATATATTTTGATTTATGTGAATCCGAATAGGCATGGTGTTTGATGTTATCCACCTTTTACATTTTATTTTAAGTTATTTATATTAAAAATATATGGTTTATATATGAAAAACATTAAATGATATTGCATGTGAAAATCTATATAAAGCAACTTGCATTTAACGAAATTTTCGTATCAACTTACCTAAAACCATGGAATCCAATAAGAAAGTAACAAAATATCATATATAATTTAATATGATTTTTTTTTTAACAATAGTCTTTAAAGTGCCTTCAAATAAGTATTTTCTTATTAAAAATGACACTTTAATTTATAAATCATGCGATAGAGGAGGGGATGAGGTATCTCTTGATGCATAGATAGGGTGACGTTGGTTAGTAAGCCTACTTACGCTATTCAAAATTAAAAACAACACTATTTAGGTGGTACAAATGTCTTTTCATAATGTTAGAGCCAAACAATTTTTAAAAGTATACTAAGCAATTTGTAAATTAAAAACAAAATGAAATCTTACAACATATATATATATATATATATATATATATTTTTGGTGTGATACATTAAAATATTTAATGTACAAATTTTAAATAATTTAGTCCCATGTTTATTAAAATGGTATTTGAAAAAAAAAATTAACTAATCTTTCAAATTGTATAGAAATTATTCCATGCGATTTATAAATAATGAAGATAGTAAAATCATGCAAAAAAAAATTAGATGATTTTTAAAACAAAATAAAAATAATTTTAAATATTATTTTATAAAATATTTTGTATAGATTTGTTTTTGAAGATTTGCAAGTTAATTTTTTATTTTATTTGATGAAGAATCATTTTTAACAAGTGTTTAACAAGATGATTTTTTCTCCTTTTGGCCAAAGTTTATCATTTACCTTTTGTCAATACTGGGCACAATGTTGTAGAATTGTTTTTGTTGTGTTCAATGAAAGTAGGTAATTGAATATTTTGGATTTAAGTGGTGCACGGGGTTTTCATAGAATTTCATTTAATAGGATTTTTTTTATATTTTTTATATTTTTAATATGATACCTATATTATTATCGAGATGATTAGCCATTTGTCCGTTCACTTTGTATTTTTTCAATAATTTGGTAATTTATTCTTTTGACAAATATGAATATTATTCTATTATAGAAAAAAATAAACTAAGTAAAATAAATGATTCAAAAAATCATATAACAATTGTTCCTCTAAACAATTAAAAACTAATACCATAACTCAACATGCATTTAAAAAGCTATATATATAATTGTATTACATTAATTATTTAAAGTAGTAGGTTATGTGAGAATAGTGGTTGTAGTTTACTTGCTATAAAAGCCATAGCATCAAATGCAAGTTTTATTTTTAGTTCTTACATACATAGGAGTCAAAAAATAGTAACTCAATCAAACAATATGTTTCAAAGGTTTCATTATTTCTAAGATCTCTTACATTATTAACCAAGTATTTTATAAATTAGGCACTAATACTTCGTCTTGAATTATCTTAACACATGGATGCTTAGTTTTCATTATTATTAGTTTAAAAATTAAAAGTTATTTTTTTATTAAAATCATTATCATTGAACACATTATGAAAATTCACATCTTTTCCCCAAAAGAATCATATATAAACATTTATAACATTAAAAATTATTTCTCAATTTTGAGGATGACCTTAACTATGAAATGATTTTTTGTTGTTTGTTATTTGTTTCTTACTATTGTAAAAATTAATTACTGTTACACAAATTCTCATATTACAAATGTTTATCTTCTAGCCAATCTAAATATTTGATAGATTTGTATATATATAATCAAGATATACTTACTACTATTGTTATTGCTTATCTGCCTCTACTTGTTATTATATCAATTGACAAACACATTTGACCTATGTATAGTCTTTATTGAATATAATATTGTATGTTATCTTTTAAAAAATAATAATAAATTCCAAGTGATTTGTATATTGCAAATACTATATCTACCTTCTCAATTCACGTATTTGAAAATGTACTTTCATTTCTTTTTTAAAGTATTTGGAACAAATACATTTAAAAAAAAAATCAAATTTTATAAACTATTTTGTAGGCGATTTGCTTATTGTAAAAAACAAAAATGCAATTTAGCTTCTTTTATGATTGCCTTCATTATTTAAAAAGGTAATTAAATTTTTTATTTAATTTGAAAGTGTTTATTTTTAGCTATTTGAATTCATTGAATTAGAGAGAATGATTTATTCTTACATAAAAAAGCTTTTGTATAGAATTTAACTAATTGTAGAGTAAAATTCAATTTAGTTTCAACTGTTATTGGATTAAAATATTGATATTTGGCCAAGGAAATTTTCATTTTTGTCATTGCTAATACAATTGCACTTTTATGCAATAGGGAAACCATGAAAACTGAATAAAGAAAACAAAAACTACATCAAATGAAATGTTAATAGATGTTGAAACATATGAATAACAAATGAAGACATTGTTATCAAACATTGATGATGCCCTAAAAGATAACCACCTTTTTTGAATTAATTCATTTAAATACAATGTAGGTGACTATCTTGTTTATGCAATTCAAATTTTACTGAATATTCGTTACATATCAAATGAATTATGAAATGGAATGATTGATTATTTCATAGTATGCTTAAACAATAGAAATGTAAATGTAATACGGTCATACGAACATGAAATGCATTCTGATCTACTTTATGATTTGCATGGAATACATGATAAGAAACCTATTTACACATAATGAGGCTTTCTACAAAGAACAATACAAATGTAATCAAAATTGGCTTATGGGGTGATATATTTTGTATTCAATGGATATCTAAATGGTTGAATATATCAATTTTATTATGTTCACTGATATAGAAAATAAAGTATTTACACTTTAACAAAGAATCATCAAAACTCGAATATTCAATATTATTCCATGACAACAATCCCACCTGTGGCCACTATGAACCTTTGTTATGCAAAAGAGCAAATGCTGAAACTACTAAAATTGAACAATTTAAACTGTCAAATACATGTGTAAATCTTCAATATGAATGGGATGCTATTTAATATGAAATAGAAAATTATGACATTTATGTAACATCACCATTTGCTAATAGTTATGGTGAAAGCATCTTCAATGTAATAAGCTTACTTACATAAAATGAGTTTGATGTCTAATCTCTTAGAAGCTATAAGGCACAAACATTTTGCAATACAGTTTTCATAATGGACAAATATGCAATGCATTGCTTACAATTATGTTAATTAGAATTCTCAAAAAATGAAAATAGAAACATCTCAAATTGGAGAGAATATAAAAATGTGATTGGAATGCCATATGCAAAAGGAAAAATGGAGGGTGACCAATTATACTTGTTATGGCTTTCAAATATTTTGCAAATTGAAATTCAGAACTGGTCAATAAGAAGCAAAACAATCATTAACATATATAAAATCACTTACAACCAAAATAAATATGCAACGTAATTTCATTTGAAATGGACACAATTCATATTCATTATGAACCTTTATGAAAAACACGTCAAATATCAATTCCAAGAAATTTGTCTAATGCACATATATATATATATATATATATATATATATATATATATATATATATATATATATATATATATATATATAGTAGACGAAGAAATGTGCTTGCAAAATTTAAATGTAATAGACAAATCCAATTACATGTCTCCTAAAATAAGTGCAGAAGAAAATGACATCATGATCCTATCACCATGTATAAAAGAAACAATGATTAAAAAAGAAGAGAAAGAAATACATGGAAAAAAAATGAAAAACATTGCGTTTGTTAAAAAAATAAATTCATGAAAAAAAATAATGGCAAAGATTGTAGAACAAAACAATGACAGAATTGTTGAAATGGACAGTGATATTTACAACACTTATAAGAATAGGAAAAATAAAATATGTGACTAAAAAACATTTGCCATTTAAATGTGATACAAGAAACATATATCATTGCATTGTTTAAAAACAAATGCAAATAATGAACATGCAATGAAAATAGAAAATGAAAAGATAGAAAAGGTAATTGAAATATATTCACGAGAGATTAAAGATACACCTACTATTGCTTGTTCACTTTGTGAATGTTTACACTTTAAAAAAAATACATAGTAAGAATATAACTAACATTTGGTTTTTAATTACTATTAATTTTGAATTTGAACAAAAGAACATAACACAACAACTATGTAAACAATACAAAAAATCAATTGAAAATGAAAATATGCCTATTTTCGCTTGTCCTTTTCAAATAAAAGAAACAAAATAATAGAGACAATTCAGAAACTAAGCTCACTAAAATAAAGATTAGTTTCTATGTGCATGGCTTTTGCATAATAAAACAACTTGGATATAAAAGAGCACAAATAGGATTTCTTGGAACAATTATAAATGTTCTTATTGATTTTGACCGTATTCAAGAGGCCTTGCCTCAAAAAATTATAAACAAAATTCAAACAATTGCAGTTAAAGTAAAGCATAAATTGGAATACAAAAATGCATATGTAAGGTGTAACATCAGGCCAACATGTGTCATGAATGCATTGGTTGAAACATGCAAAATGCCATTGTACATGCAAGAAAGAATTGTAATTGAAAAAGAATGGTATGCCACACTTGAAAACCAAATTAGGCAGTCGACAAATGACATTGACAATGTAGAAGACATTGATAACAATGCAATTGAAGATGACACAAAGCCAATCATAGAATCAGTTATACATGGATTTTAAACTGCACATTCAATAAAAAAATATATAGAAATAATTTTTTTTGAAATTGCACCATTTGAAGGCTTAAAACCATTAGGTATTTTCCAAGATAAGTTTTTAAAATAAATGAACTTCTCAACTTTGTAATATGGTTGTATCCGACTTGATGATATTATAAAAACATTCTCATACTAGAAAATAGCAAAATAAGATCTTTTACATGAAAATAATAATATTGTAACTCATATTTCAAAAAAAAAATTCAAAGCAATTAAAATTATCATACAACAAGTTTGTAGTTGCGCATGGATATGCATATGGAAAGGTGAATTGAAAGGGGGAAAAAAATATGCAAAAGATGTCAAGAGAAAATCAAACATAGAGAAAATGTTAAAATCTCTAATAGCTTTTGAATCTCTAAAAAGCATTTGAATATCATCAGACTATTTGGAAAATATAAATAAAAATATTTTTGCAATGATAAGGCAATTAGGACCACCTAATTTTTTTGTTACCTTAATAAGTGGTGAACAATTTTGGAGGCCATTATGCAAAGCATTAAGAAATATAACCAAAAAGAAGCTACCATAACATATTGAAAACATATTTGAAAATGATATTGATGCAACAATAAGAAGAAACCTAGTAATTTGTAGTCCTTAGTTCAATCATGAGGTGAATGCATTCAATAAAATGATGACGCAAAAAATGCAATTATTTGGCCAAATTCCATACTACTTCTTTGTCACATAATTCCAAAATAGAGGAAATGAACATGTTCATTTCATGCTTTGGATACATGATGCCCCTATATATGGCCATTATGAAAATGTCAAGATTGAAAAATTTGTTGATAAGTATGTGTCTTGAAATTCGCTACTACTTGATGACAATTTAACAAAAATGCAAACACATCATCATACGCACACTTATAAAAAATAGAAGAAATCATACTGTAGATTCAATTTTTCATTGCCTCTAATGGATAGAACAATTATACTACAACCTTTAAAAAATAATGATAACGAAACTAAAAATTGTGCCAAAGCTTTTTTTAAAGAACTTCAAAATATAAAATATGGTAGAAGCATAACATTTAAATGTTTTTAACAAATGAGAATTTGACTAAGGAGAGATATTTGACATTATTGCAATCATTAATTCCCTGTCTTGTTATAATGTTAAAAAGAGAACTAGTGGACATGTGGATAAATGCTTTTATAATTCTTGTTCCCGACCTTTGGTATGTAAATATAGATACACAATATATTTTGATGCATATTCTGCAATAACATATTGCACATCATACATGAATAAGCTATATCGAACATTGACAAGTGCTTTTTTCAAAGTACGTGATGAAATATTAAAAAAAAATGAAAACAAAGTCGAATTCATATGAAATCTTGGTAACACTCTCCTTAATTATCAACAAAAGTCTAGTCTGAAGTTGTACACATTGTCCTATCTTTACCACTACATTATTCTTCAATAAAAATAACCTTTATAAACACATCACCATTGTCAAATAGAACATGCATTTTTAAAATCGCAAAAATATTAGCACAAGAGCATAATGATTCTGAAAAACATAATGTGCGCTTCTATCACTGAAAAATACAATGGAAGACCTAAATCTTTAGACCATATATGCTTATCAGAATATGTAGCATACTATATGGGAACATCTAAAAATATGAAAAGATGAAAAATCACAAATAATACGCTATGTCAGATACAATGAACATATTGATACAATAAACTATTATAGAGAAAAAATTATGTTATTTATACTATATCATGAACATGAAGAGTCATTGAAAGAAAATTTTGAAACATGGTCATTGGCTTATGCTATGCATAAAGAAAACATAGAAAATATTGAGTGCAATTTCAGTGTACAATTAAAACTAAAGTGGGGAAAAATTGGCATTGCCAATACAGATGTCCAAGCAAAATAGAATACAATATTTGACATTGACAATGAAAATGAACTTGAACAATGCTTTACAACAATTGAAAAATATGATATCAATGCCGACATAAAACATATCATAAATAAAACAATAGTATATACCAAAACAAGAAACATGTTTGAAATAAGCAAACAACCATTCCTCATAAGCAAAGAAAACTATTTTAATTCAAAGAAATAGTTGAATCATCAACAACAACATATTGTAAAAGATATCATAATGAAAAAAATATTATCTCCAAATGAGCCGTTGTATTTATTCTTAGCAGGCAGAGCAGGAACAGGAAAAACATATACAACAAAAGTAATATACCAAGTAATATGTCATTTTTACATCGCATTCATTAGTAAAGTTGTATACAATGCAAATGGTGTAACTACCCACTTTGTTTTCCAATTGCCCCATAGAATGTCTATAATGCTCCCATTGGATTCAAATACTTCAGACATAATCACTAAAATATATGAACAAATACGCATTATGCTTATTGATGAAGTATATGTAATAGGAACTCATATGCTTTATAACATAGACAAGAGGCTTTGTCAAATTATGCATATACCTACAATTCCTTTTGGAAATATAAACATAATTTTTTGTGGTGATTTCTACTAAACACAACCTATCCAAGACAATTGGATATTTAAAAATCCAAAAGTGCACGGTGAAATAATACCATATTCAATTTGGACAAATAATGTCAAATACTTTAAACTAGAAGAAGTAATGAGACAATGAGATGACAAATTTGTTTCAATATTAAATCGTATAAGAACATGCAGGCAAACATAAAATGACATCGAAACTTAAATGACCATTGCTATTGACCTTCTTCACTTGATCCAACATTTCCATATTTGTTTCATAGAAACAAAGATGTTCAACTTCACAGTGAGAAGATGCTTACTATTTTGCAAGGAGAAACGTATGTGCTAAATGCAATTGACCATATCCAACCTAATGAAATTGATAGAATTTGTAGACAGGAAAAAAAACATATTGCCAATTAAAATAATTCTTAAAAAATAAACTCTAGTAGAACTAATTGCCATAAATTACAATATAGTTGATGGCTTAGTCAAGGGTGTAGATGGTATTTTCAAAAAACACACAAATGATATTAGTAATATTCTATGTGTAGAATTCTATGATTTAAATGTTGGCAAATTTTAAAGACAAAAAATGAAATAATTGTACACTAAAAACATTAACAAATAATGGACTCTTGTAACAAGAATTGCAAAAAAAATAAGCATAAATAAAAAAATACTTACGTGAGAACAATTTCCTATTTAAATAGTATGTGCGAGAAGAATTCATAGATCATAAGGATTAAAAATGAATGCTTTAGATTTTGAATCTCATCAAGTGAACCACAATGGTCTCATTTACACTGCACTATCTCGAGTCAAAAGCATGGAACATTTTTACCTTATAAACAGATTAGAAAAAAAAAAATTAGTATCTCATGAAGTATAAGGTGAAATGCAAAGACTTCAACAATTTGCATAATGGCAATTCTTATGCGATTTTAGATACAAACTCTCAAAATATTTCACTATATGTTCTTTAAACACAAGTAACTTGCAATTGTACTTAGAAAACATAATACATGATAATCAACTCATGGTTGTGCATGTATTATGCTTACAAGAAACTCAAACAAATAAAGTGTGAAAAAAACAATGCTAACATACAAATTTGACTACTTCACTACAATGAATATTCATGATATCATGACACGATGTAAAAAAATAATTTCTAAGCAAACCATTGAAACATTTAATACGGAAAATATAGAAATAATTGCAATTGACATCATTTATTCAAACATATGCTTGCACATATCAAATATCTACTTAGCACCAAAATCTTCCCTTGCAGACCTATTAAGATTCATAGAAAACATTACTTCAACTATAAATGACAATACAATTATAATTTTAATTGGTGACTTCAATATTGACATGATGCAAAATAAAAGTTCCCAACACCAACTATGCCAATGTATGGAAAATAATAATTTGTTTCTTATAGCAAATATGCCAACTACAAATGCAGGAACAATCATAGACCATTGTTGGACAAATATTGACCAAATAAAAATAGATATCAATCTCTTCCATGCATATTGGACTAATTGCAATGCAGTTTTACTTGCTTTTCGTATTGCAAAATAAGCAAACAGTTATATGATTCTATTTTACAAATCAAATTTCAAATATGACAAATGCAAAATCAATAAAACCAAATTTGAAGGCTAATATCAAAATAAAAGGTATGCAATACATTTTTTTGCAAAATCAAATGCTATTTTTATTTTGATTATATGCATTTTGTAAATTGAAATATACAACTACATTGTGGAAAAAAAATTAAGTTTATTGGTCATTCAACTCAGAGAAAACGAAGCAAAATATTGAAATGGAACATATAGAAATAGAATCACAAGGACAAGTCAAAAGGTATGCAGTTATAATTTGTCCATTTGTTAAAATCTATTATTATTTAGAAAATGGCACTAACTGTTAAAAAAATGTAGATCGAGAAACTCAAGCTATATGCAAATCATAATTGATGATATCAACAACCACAAATGTAGAGAAATCTTTGAAGGTGATGTCCTTCTGACATAGAGAATAATACTTGACAAACAAAAGAATAAGAGAACTTTTGTGAGTCGATTTAACAGACAATAAAAGAGAGATGAAAATAACCCTAAATATAGCAAACTCGCTAATCCAAATCCATGAAAAAAAACTCTTACCGTATAAATGAATATGCATTACAAACTTTTCTATAGCTCCAAAAGGTGATTATGTCATGGTGACAGTGACTTTATATTAATATAAAATGAGATTACTGCAATATAAATGATAGACCCAATTTGTCCAAAGCATATGTTCATCCCCAATTTAACAATTCAACAACTTCTGGCCACCATGGACCACTATGCAACCGGCACTGTAGCGGCTCTTTGTACATCTGCAATGAAAGTTGACAATCAATTTATCATGGAAATAATAGATGGAAACTTGGAAACTGACAAAGGCAAAGTAAATTCAATTACATTTATTATAATCATGTTATGCCAAGAAAATTTATTACATGTTAATATCAAATGACTAATTCTTTGTTTCCATTGAAAATTTTTAGGTCTACCTCTTCCACACACTGGTAGTTGAATACAATGAAATCAAAAATAAGATACAAAGAAAGGAACCTGCAATTTTCCTTTTCAATAACCCGACAAAATGAGTTGATGCAAAAGATATAAACTTGCATTGCACCCAATCAACATTCATCACTTGTGTACATGTTAAAAGAGACCTACAATGCTTGTAAATGTTAGTAGATACAACTATTGAGGTTAATGGATAATGTGAATTTGTCTAGTTTCTTATTCCACTTCAAAATAAAACTAACATAACATTTTGTCCTTTTTTGTCTCAAAAAAAGATACATGGTACTTTGACAATTGTCAAAGCATATTCTAGCACCTTTGAGCCCATATGCTTGCATGTTTCCCATTCCCAACAATTAAGAGACATAGGGTTTGGGGGGATTAATCACCTTGTTCAAATTTGAATTCAAATTTAAAGAGGATAAGTCTAAAAAAAAATCATGTCAAAGATGTCAGAGAAACTTCAACATTAAATTCAATACAATATAAAATTTATAACTATAAACATATAAATGTTTTTACATACATTATTATAAAAAGGCTTAAGTAGTGTTCTTATTGATTTTAGTCTTTCGAATCTACCACCAATAGTGTTGAATCTCTTAACAATAAAGTATAGCCTAGCAGCAAATTGTTTTTCTTTTTATGATTCTCATGCCTATATAGTTATATTAGACCCAATCTCAATGTTTTAGAGAAGTTGAATCATAAGTTATTTGTTTTGGATCATGAAGAATGATCTGTACATAAAATCAATTCCCTTTGGTCTACACCTTGTGATTATAAGCGCATGGTTTAAAAGTGGTAAACACTTTTCAGAGATTAGCTAGCAACCAAAGGCTCATGCTTTCCTTGTTTTGGTGGGAAGGGAAAGTGCCACAATTTACCATCAAGTCTGATATACATTTTGTTTTTGAGTGACAATTCACAGCTAGTAATATTGTTTGTGTCTTCCAAACAGAGACACTTTTCTGAGGAGATTGTAAAAGTTCATAAAGAAGCCTCAAGTGCAAATCTACAGGTAGGATCTATTTAAATTCCACTGGTTCACTTTTCAAGGGTTCTTATGTGTCTATATACCATATTGTTGTCATTTACCATGTATTCAGTAGAAATGTTTAGAAATAGGTGGCTTCTCTTCAAGATATCAATAAGCATTTGCAAGAGTACACTGCTAGTTTGGAGCAGTACAATGGCAAACTTGAAAGTGATGCTACATCTGTTGTAGACACTATATCTAGAGTCCAGAAAGAAAAATCCACTATGATGAAAACTCCTACTACTCTAAGAGGCCACTCTGCATCTGTTCAGGGCCAACTACTAAATGCTAGAGTAGGTTTCTAGTATTTTTGGCCTTGGTAAAGCATTTTATAGTCAGATCTACTCATATTTTTAGATTTGAAAATATTTACCAGACAACACTTGCATGGTAGGCTTAAGAAACAAGGATATTGTTGCTTATTTGAACATTATCTACCATGGTCAATATTAAGACCTAGTCTCTAATACCTTTGCTAGCATTTTCATTCTTCTACCCTATAAAAAAGCAGGGACTCTAGCTACAATGCAACACTTGTTATAATGAGCTTCATTATTACAATTTAAATACATATCTATATGTATTTGAGATATGTCTTACCTATGACAATTTAGATTTGTGACAAAAATTAAAATAATATTAAGATCATTCGATAAAATTGTACTATCATAATGTGCCTTACAAAATTGTACAATTATAATATACCCTACAAAATTACACCAAAAGTCTTCGCCTTTTGTTACTTACTATTTCTTTTTACCTTAATTGCACACAGCTACTCTTATCTCTCTTAAATAAGTTGATTGTGTGAGTATAAAATAAATTAAAGTTGGTTTAGGACGTCTACATTGTAGTACCCTACTTAGTAAGAATTGTTTATTTAACATAAATAATATTGAGTGGATTAACTCTAACTATGGAGTTTTGTATTTTACTTATAACTACGTCATCATCATCACCTCATCCAAGGTTGGGATATGTCTCATATGATTATCAAAGTGATTTGAAAACCTTGTCATGCATTGTATGATGCATTTCTTTTCTTATGTAGTATTTTATGATAGGTTTTTTAAATTTTATGTGGTGTAATTATATAATATTTTTTTTTAAATTTGATGTGGTAAAAGGTGAGGGTTTTAACGGGATTCTATAATCTAAAATAAAGAAAGAAACATTTATTATAAAAAATCAAAATGAAAGATGATCACCATTACAATTATAAAATTAATTAGGCCATAGCCTATAAAGAGTATAACATCTGAATTAACAACAAAAAATTTACATGAGGACAATAGGATAGATGGCCTTCAACTAAGATTCTACGAACAATCACCGAAGGAGTCCACAACTAGTAGAAGAGTTAAGAACAAACTACAAATCAACCAAAGAAACAATAATTGGTTAAACTTCAAAAAGACCGCAGGTCACCCGATAAAGAGAGCTAAGGAAAAAACAAGTTAACCAACAGCCAGAGCCAATCCTCTGTCTTGACGAGAGAGGAAGTCTTCCATCATCAATTAAATCCCATCATTCACCAAATCCTCAACATCAAAGCTCAACCTTTATGCCTCAATATATCAACCCTTCTTTCTAACCAACGAGTTCAAAATATCTTTTATAATATCCTTTATAACATAATATCTTTTATATTTGAAAGTACACATGCTTTTCTTTGTAATTCATTTTTTAAATGCCGATTAAATACATGTTCATCATTAATTAATTATTCGATAATACTACCCTTTTATATAAATAAAAAATGTAAATTGATGATCTCTTTATCTATTAATTAAATTATTATTTATATTACATTTTTAAAAATATATCATTCTACCAGTAAATATACACAACTAGATCTTTTGTTTTGACATGTGCATCAATAAGGTTATCAACAATTATTAATGTTTAAGAAGTAAAGACGTGACAAGGAAAACGTGTACTTTCCTACCTAAACCACTTTGAGAGACATTGAAATCAAAGTCTACATTTAAATTTGATAAAATTGATAATACATATTTTATACCATTTCCACCATTTACAATGGTTAGGTTGACTTATATGTAGACTCTATTTTAACCATAAAGTTAGTATGTCGTGTGTATATAATTGTTTTATATGTAATTAAGAATTAAAATATAAGATTTGAAGGATATTTATTTTATCCAAGATGTTCGAGATACGATTTTAATCGTATTTTTTTTTGGTGAATTTTTTTAACCAAACAATTTTATCAATTAAACTAACAATCGTTTATAAATTTATTTATTTTCAAAAAAAAAATTAATTAAATATTTATAAAACAAATAACAAAATAAGATTTGGATGTAAACAATTAAACAACATAGTTTTTCCAATGTACACATTAAACAAGTGATTGGGCAAACCAATCTCTTTAAGTGAAGTGTCAAAAATAATAAAATAATAAATTTTTTATTTTTTATTTTATTTTAAAATTTTATAATAAAAAATAATTTTATATATATTGAAAATAGGGGAAGGATGAAATTAAGAAGAAATGGAAGGATAAGGACAAGGAAATTTGGAGGAAACAAAAAACAATTATCCTTATGAATATCTCGACGACAAATTCTCATTGAATTTTATGAAAATCTGAGGGTCAAGAAAGAGGCATTGTTTAGGGACTATATGAAGAGGTATTGGAAGGTATAAATATTTGAGGGAATCGTCGTTTAAATGTGGGAAATTTGTGGGAAGTTTCGACATTATTAAATTTTTAATTTTTTCACTATATTTTGAAGAGGTGATTATGATAATAATGATTGTTGTTGTTGTTGTTGTTTTTTGATTTAGTGATTGATTTATATTTTTAATAGAAGAAAATAATGTAATGAATGCATGATAGATAGATTGCATTTATTTTTATTTTCTTTCTATTTTTTATATTTGTTTACTTAATCAATGCATGATATGTAATCTGGGGCATTTGTAACTCTTCTTAAAGCTTGATTGTTATTAGGTCTCTACAATGTTTGTACAATTTTAAAAATAACATACCAAGTAAAATGCATGTTTGGAAATAGTCTAGTGATGTAGGGTCTACTCTATATGATTTTTTACTTACAAGGAATCCATGATGGACTAGTAAATGATTTATATTTGCTTGCATTTTCTCTAAATTACTAGATTTATTATTTTGGCACTTTCATAATTGATTTCTTAATGGATGGATTCTTGTCCTATATACACTACTACACTTATGTATGTATAGAATTCTTAAACTTAAATTGACGTGAAAGTCAACACTCATGGATGGGAAATGCTGACAATTTACTAGCACATGACAAGTGAAACCTAAAACAAGGGCACAACTAAGAACTTATAGTGTAGTTTTTTGGGGAAATTATCATAAAGCTAGGAAAATAGAAGGGAAGGAGAGAAAAAGAGGAGAGATAAATAATGGTGTAGAAATAGATAATAAACAAACACAAAGATGTGAAATTACACCAATAATTCCCTAATCTTGACCGATGATCCATAAATATATGGATTTCAAATTTCAAAATACTTTAAGGGACTATCAATACCCACCAGGTTAGACTTTTACTGATTATATTAAACCAATTTACTGCAGTATTTGGTTCACTTTTTGGTATGGTTGAGGTGATTAAATCACTCAGTCTTACCATTTTTTTGGTTGGACTTGGATTTATCATCCAACATCACCAGTTTGATAGTATGAGTTGACTTTGTTCACTCATGCTGAACAAGTTATAACTATGATTGGGTTGCACGGTTAAGCTAATCTCAATTGTCGGGGGCAACTCAATTTTTTTCCAAGTTTGGGTGCATGTGCCTTCCAATCTCTCTCTATCTCGTTCGATATATGTACTTTTCATATTTTTATATTTATCCTAATCTTAGTTTTAGTGATTCAAAATGATACATCTTTCAAATCAAGTTGTCAATTTTAGATGATATTTTATGATTATGTAGCTCCTTAGTCTTATACACTTAAAAAACTTAGACCCTAGATGTTCCTCTTAGTCCTATACATGCCTTGCTTCCACAAACCTTATATTTGATCTATCTTGTGCCCCTTGACCTATATCTTAGTTTTAAAAACCTTGTATTGATGACATAGACATCCCATATTACTCAAAATACTTAAAATGTACTTATCTTATACCTCTACATGTTATAAGCCTATGTCTACTCTTATTTTCCCTAGACACTAACATCCAGGACAAATAATAGCATCAATGTTACTGTCTTACCCTGATGTAAGTGTCTAGTGCCTTAAAGTCATCCAATTTACAAATGAAACATATTACAATGGTCTACCTAAATGCTTTAATGTAAGTTGTCTCTTGATAGGATTGGTATAAATATAATATTGATCCTCATTCATTCCTCACCTAGCAGTTAGACCAAAATAAAACTCAAGAAGTACTAAAGAAACACTCAAATTACAAAAATCTTTCATATTCTTCCATATTCTAATATCAGTTAAAGGAAAAACCCAGCTACAAGTTTGAATTACTAAAGGAGTAGTCATAAAGTCATATTTTCTAAGTTACAAGCTAGTTCACTATTGTATTTATTTTACACACATTGCATGATTCACACACAAGCCAACATATAGGGGAGAACTACATGAGTCTGAAGCCCTCTTCTGGAGTATTGGTTATCTAGATAGCACCCTTTGACATTGGAGTCATTATAGGTTAGCTCGACACCCTGTGCTCACTAGTCCATTTTCCCTCAAGGTCACATTAAAGATGAAAACCTAGGGTTTTGCCATTTCACTAGGATTGACAATCCACAACTTAGATTTGGATACACAAGAGAAAAAGTGTGACATATCGATTTCACCTTAACTTTTATAACCTTTAAATTCATGAATTATTACGGTTGTCATTTGATTTTTATTTATTTGATTGAGTTTTATGACATATATTGGTTATGTGACAATTGTACTTTCTTAATTTGTACATTATGGATGAATATTTTTTAGTTATGCATCATTAGTTTTATATATATGATGACTCTGACTAACTATCTACTTGTCATGAGGTGGATGCATGATTGATCTTTCCTTCAGAGTATGACGGAGGTAGAACATCATCGAGAAGATGACGTAGATGGGATGATTGGGGGATGACAAAGGAACTACTATTAACCCAACACACACATCACAGTAAAATAACTTGTTTAACTCTCTGTTTGATCTAGATAGTTAGTTTATTTTGAGTGCTAATATACATCTGATATGATCATATTTTCAATTGATGCTTATGATGATCTAAATTGTGTAATTTTAGGTATGATTGTAGTGCATAGATTTACTCATACAATGTTGTTTTATGATCATGTAGTCAATTCTTACACTAAATTGGTTGCCTAACATAATGACTAGTTTAAATGGTATTCGGTAAATATCAATCTTGATTTGATGTCTTTACATATAATAAATGGTCAAGGCATTAGTATAAATCTTTGATTAGATAATGACAACATTAGCATTACTATAACATCTCTGTGTGTCATAATATATTTCAAAAGCTGGTTATTGATTTCTCCATAGTTGAATTACTATTCAAAAATTAAAATATAGTTAATCTTTTTGAATTAATGCCAATAGTTGCATTATGAAATTAACCATAGTTAGAAGATTGAAATACAAGTGGCATTAGTTTTATGATATAAATTGGACTATTAATCAATTTGATTTTATTAAGATAATTACCTATTAAAATTGAATTAAGAAAATTTAATTATCAAAGATAATGCTAACTTAAGTTCCAAATGCCAATGCATGGATTGCATTAAGTATTCAAGGTTTAAAATTATCATTAAAAGGACTTAAACTAATAATTAACAGGGCATTGATCACAAAAATTTAAACGTGCATGATTTAAGAAAATAAAAAGGAACTCAAGTTAAGTTATGGAATTAAATTTTGAACTGAAACACTAAAGAGTGGGGATTTATGCATGATGAAAGAAAATAAAATAAAGCTCGAAGTTAAAGGTGTGGGTTTTGGATATTTTCTAAGCACTAAATTAAACATATTTTTGCATGAAAGAGATAGAAGAAATTATTATAAAAAGAAGGTAAATAAAGTGTGGAAGAATATATAAAGGTGCAACAAAGGAAATAAAAAAGGTACGATGATGGAGAGATGGAAGATATACGATGAAGAAAAGGGAATATGGTGTGGGGATAGAGGAAGATATATTACAGGGAGAAGGTAAGAGTATGATGATGAAAGATAAGAGGGTATGACAATGATACATAAAGAGAAAAGCTATTTCTTGGAAAGGAGGATAGACTAGGAGGAAATTACCAGGTAAGAGGAGTATTTTCTTTTATGATTGATATATCACAAAAAATGACTATGAAGGAACTGTATATATGTATTTTTATCTTGGAAATATAAATCCGGGTGGATAAAATTCTGAGTAAAATAATTGAAATAGCTTGTTTAGATTTTCTACTATTTCTAAATTGACTAGATATTAGTGTAGCGACTTGCTAAATAAGTGTAGTGATTTGCTAAATAAGTGCAACAATATAGATAACAGTAGTTTAGTTTTCCCTTGTAATGACTCACCCATTTAGGTGCAATGACCTATCTAAATAAAGTATAGTGATTTACTATTTTTTTGCTAAGTTCTATGAGTTTATATGCTAAATCATTGAGTTATGTGAATGGCTGAATTGTTTTACCAAATCATTGAGCTTAGATATTTATCACTGACCATTATAATGAGAAATATAATTATTACTTTATTACAAAACTTTTGCTAAAAGTTATAATGATTATATTTCAAACCTAAAACTTAATTCTAGATGAGAGATATGCATAGTAGAGGGTGTGGCATCAAAGTGACAACCAATGATTACAGAAGCATGAACAAGAATCACATAATAGGAAGATTTCAAAGCTTAAAAAAAAATCTACCATTATTTACATATGATATATGGTAAAACATTATCGATAGAAATCAAGCCGTAGTATCAAATCAAGTTGAGCATTGTGATTAGAAATGCTAGTTATGTAAGAGACTACTTATCATATTTAGCAAAACTTTATCAGTGATCCAATAAAAAGTAATCCCATAAATAAAAAGTGGGCCCATAATAAGAGACCTAATTTAGCATTATGAATAACAATTCTAGTTATGCTAGTTTGGAGGTAGCGCGAGTGTTCTAATTATAAGCTATATTTTTGTAAGGAGGTGTATATGTTTGTAATGTATATAAGTTTTATATACTTAACATAGCTGCACACATCAAGTGGTAACATTGGTATCATCATTTATTCTTCCATATATGTGGTAATTTTTCTTAGTCAAGAGTTATATAGGTGTGTATCATGGAATACACATCAGGTTTAGCTTAAAGCATTATAAGAGTATAATGGATTGCCAATGTTAAGTCAGTATTATGGTAACAATCGTATCATAGGTGTATGCTAAGTATAAAAATATTATTACTACCTAAAAGTAAAAAGAGGATATCCATTATTTGATTATATTCTAAGTATAAGAAATATCTAGCGATGATATGTGTGTGATTAATATTAATTTAATGTAACTCTCAATGTTGACCTAGTGGTTAGTGGTTAGTATACACTAAGATTATTAATCGTTAGTACCTTTTACGGACTATACATACAATAAATGATTGGTATAATGTAGCATAAACCATGAATTATCGTTAAGAATTACTAGGTTGTGTATTTTATATAATTATGTGGTTAATTTATGTACTAATATATACGTGGGCTTATGCATATATATAATTTATGTATACAAATACAATGAGAAACCATGACAACATAAAAATAAACTTCTAACTAAAGTATACGGTCATGTTCTTTCAAAATTAGTTAAGTATATGGGTGTTCTTGTTTAAGACATATCTGTGAACATTTAAATAGTATTTACATATCATTGGAGTACATACTTATGATGCATGTTATGATGTACAAGTTTTTATAAATAAGAATTTACTTATAGTTAAATAGATGTTTAAATTGAGTCATAAGGTGTCTGAGGGATCGAAACTATAATCATTTGAAAACAATCTCTTAGAAATGAAATGAAGTATTAAATGCAAAGATTGTAATGGGTTTATAAGTTCTCTATTCTCTGTGAGTTTTATGACTGACTACCTAGGAGTAAGTAACGTGTATATAAAATAGTAGAATGTATTATTACTGCTTGTGCTATATACTTGGATCTACTTATAGAGATTAGATTAAATAGTTTAACCCTTTGGTATACTCAGGTGGTATAAACTTATGCTTATTGAATTATTAATGCTTATGGGTTGGTTCATTCTTGAAATTGCATGAGATGATATAAAATGTAATTGTTATGTCTAGACTCACACCTGTGTTTGACTAATTTAATGTATGCATGTTGGTTATTTCTTGGAATAACATGTTTTATGATAGTCAGCAGGACTTTATGTATGCATGCATACAACCCTTATGAGTATAACGAATGTTAAGATAGAATATTATGTATTTTATGAGAACTATAACTTGTTTTCTTATATCTAGTTGCTTGAATATAAGCTTATGTTTTCATGTATTTAAGACTACTTTATATGACTAATTATGCAAAACTAATAGTTATATCTTAGAATACTAGACTGTGGTAATATCGGTTATCATGGGATGTAGTATGTTTAGAAACTAATTGTTGTAGTTAGAATCTACAATTAGATGTGTATTTTACCTAGGTGGTATAAACTGCAGTCATTATTTCTAGTATGAGATAGGTATTAATGAAAGATTCATTCATACATTTGATATGATAAATGTATGTTTTTATAAATCTTATGTTTAGCATGTTATATGATATGATTGTTGGTATAAAGTAAATTATATGAATCTTATGGTTAATTTTGATTGATCAATTTCATATTGTTGATATTGAGTAAGGAGTGAAATGGACTTCACTGGCTTACTAGCATCACAATACCAGATGAGGGCAATCCAATCAAGTGGTGTGTTTTATTTTGATTGATTTATAGATCATGATTAAATTATGTTTAGTGAGACATTATCATTATTTTGTATGAATTAAATGTAGGTGGGATATCTTTCAATAGAATGGGTTTTCTATGATACACTACATATTTAGTTTTGGAAATATTTCAGCACATGGGTACTTGCTTGTGTTCTCTAGATTCTAGCACTGTCACTATCTACCCATCCATGAAGGGAGGGCCATTATCTGATGGGATTACTATGGGGGATCATTGGTCCATGCCTGGTGTGAAAAAAACACTTTGATGATGCTCTCTCTCCCCACAACAATACTACTTTTGAGATGACTCTTGAGATTGCCACAGATACTAGAGAGATCGGGGAACTCATGCTCTAGAGAATCTTGTATCATATTTTTTTACATTGTATTATATTGTATTTCCTATTGAAAATATTATCATAAAAAATTGTAATTTCCTATTTACTGTGGATTGATAATAATGGTTGTGTATTGTACCAACAGTCGTTGGCTATTTCTAATTACATTTTATGATTGTAGTATGATGCATTTTCATATACATTGATAGTGATCGGTGACTTTTAGATGTCACGTGATTATTATAGTTATCACTCTTAGAGTATTTGGTTTGAACACTGCTTAGATTCTCGTGGTGTAATCTATTTTTAGTATATGTTTTTTTTTTAAGTCATGTATTTCTAGTTAGCACCTAGTGGGGTTGTTACATGTGGTATCAGAGCTGAGGCTTGAAATCTAATACCTAATGAGTCTATTGTCATTTTTGTATGTTAGTGTTTATCATAAAGAAAAATTGTGATTGTGTGGTACATTGATTATGTACCCTTAAGAACATTCATACCCCCCTTAGAGTTGTTAAAGGGTTGATTTATCAAGTGTCTCGTTGGTGATGGTTACATAAGGTGTTTGGGTAGGTAAGTGCATAGCATAGTTCATGAGTTGTGAACAAGGTTTCCTACCATATTCTTGATCTTTTAGATTGAACACCTCAAGTATGATTACATCTTTCTTGGTAATCTAATCACCTTCACCATTTATTTTTTGTGTTGTGAGTGTTTAAAAAACATGGAGTGCTTCCCACTTAGGTATCTATGCATTAGTTTTGTGTCTTATATACACAAATCCTAGGAATGAGAATTTTTATAAGACCATTTTTAGTATTGTACCACCTAGTGTGGTGGGATTTTCTTTTAATTGAGAGTCGATGTCTTGGTGGAGAAATCCTTTGTGATAGGAGTTTGTTTATGTGGATTAGTATTTTCCTTTTGGTAATGGAAGTAGGTTATGATACTACACTCACAAGGTTAGTAAGTGAATAATGCTTTGGCAACTTTGGTTGCAGTGTTTCTGTTTACCATGCAACGCTATGTAAGAGTTTTGTTTTTGAGATGTTAGTTCTCTACTTTATCTAACTTATGAACTTGACCATAAGGAATGGGCAAACCTTGAATTTATATTAATTATAGTTTTTTATAATTATTATGTTATTATATACCTTTATTTAGACTAATATTATTCTTTTTTTTAAGCATGTTGTTTTGAAGAGTTATTCATGTACCTTTCTTCGAGAGAAAGTAGGGTATGAGATGTGCAAAACATCTTGGTAGTCTAGAAGGGTTGAGATAAACTTTTAGCTAGTTGAGTACTATCTGAGTAAACAGGGAGACATTGTTTCGCGTATTCCTTTATAAGGTTGTAAGGATGGTGTGATCCATGGCCTTTGTATGCTATGTTCATTTTGACATTATTTCTTCTTATCTATGAATATAACACTATAGGTTAAGCTGTGAAATATGATACTAGTTGTGTTTGGCTAGTGGCAACTTAATGCAAGTACAGAATGATTATATAGTTTTTATTATGTGTATGTTGGTACATCAAGAATTATTTAACATATAGTATTGTTTTTTTTATTTGTTAATGTATAAATGTGATTCGTTGAAACCTGTGAAAATTGTAGAGGCCATTAAGTCATGGAGTCCTAAGGGAGGAGTGGTGAATTAGGAACATGAGTTCTAAGTGATAAGAGTGGATTCTACTTAGGCTCACATTGACTTGGTAATTATAGACTTTAGATCCGATAGATGGACTTGTTGAATCAAGGATTTGATAGACGAACTTGTCAAATTCAGTTGTATGGTCATATGCATGTATATTATGGATGGTTATTCCATAATTTTGTATACATTAGAAATGTAGTGTTTCCAATTCCTATTCATCATCATATTTGTTAGGATCTCTAGGGAGTAGTGTCAATATTGACATGCTATACTTATCAGAAGCTATGCGGAGTAGAGATAATATTAACTTATACACATCATTTTTGCTAGGTTCTCTAAATATTTTTCTTCAAAATGAGAAAAACACTCTCTAGGTTAGAGAGATGTGCAGAGGGGCTAGAAATTTTTCTAGAACTCTTTTTGACTATTTATTTTGGCTTTTGTGATGATCTCATATGTTTTTGGGAAGTTAGTGAAACTTTTATCAAGATATTATAGGCTTGTCTTGTTGAGGTTCTAGATCCTAGGATGGTCATGATAGAACCAATCAGAGTATTTAACACTCGCAAACTTTATTTGTATTAAAATGAAGTGTTTAGTGCAAGGTCTTACGAGACCAATACTCTAAGGATAGTATTACTTGGGAAGACTATGATGAGTTCTAGAAACTATTTTCACATTTATTTGTTGATTTGACACTAGATACTATGTTTTTATTCTGTTAAACTATGTTTGTTATTTAGAACTATTATTTGAATAAGTGTCATCAGGATGATAACCAGTTTTAGGGGAAAGATGTTACATCCCAATTTCACCCTAAGTTTTATAACCTTTGAATCTATGGATTATTATGGTTATCATTTGATTATAATTTTTTTGATTGAGCTTTATGATATATATCAGTTATGTGACAGATTTAATTTATTATTATGTACATTATGGATGAATATTTGTTAGTTATGTATTATTATTTTGATATATATGACGATTCCAACTAACTACCTATTTGTCATGATGTGGATGCAAGATTGAACCTTCCCTTAGATCATGACAGAGGGAGAGCATCATTAGAGAGGATGATGTAGATAGAATGATTGGGAGATGATAGGAGAATTAATAGTAACCCAACACACACACCATAGTCTAATAACTTGTTTAACTCTCTACTTGATCTAGATAGTTTGTTTTGAGTGATAATATACTTCTTCTATGATCATGTTTTCAATTGATGCTTATGATGATCTAAATTGTGTAATTTTATGTATGATTGTAGTGCATAGATTTATTCATACAATATTGTTTTATGATCATATAGTCAATTCTTACACTAAACTAGTTCCCTAACATAATGATTGGTTTAAATAATATTCATTAAATATCATTATCTTGATTTGATGTCTTTACGTATACGAAAGAGTTAAGGTATTAGTATAAATCTTTGATTAGATAATGACAATGCTAGCATTACTATAACATCTCCATGTGTGATAATAGATTTTGAAAGCTAGTTATTGATTTATCCATAGTCGAATTACTATTTAAAAATTAAAATATAGTTCACCTTTTTGAAATAATGCTAGTTGTTGCATTATGAAATTAACCATAGTTAGATTTTATTGAGATAATTACCTATTAAAATTAAATTAATTAAATTTAATTATCAAAGATAATGCTAACTTGAGTTTCAAATGCCAATGCATGGATTGCATTAAGTATTCAAGGTTTAAAATTATCATTAAAATAAGGAATTAAACTAATAATTAACACGGCCTTGATCTCAGTAATTTAAACATGAATGATTTAAAAAAAAAAATGAACTCAAGTTAAGTTATGGAATTAAATTTTAAACTGATAAAGAGTGGGCTAAAGAGTGGGGATTTATGCATGATGAAAGAAAATAAAATAATGCTTGAAATTAAAGGTGCAGGATTTGGATATTTTCTAAGCACTAAATTAAACAAATTTTTGCATGAAAGATATAGAAGAAATTATTATAAAAATAAGGTAAACAAAGTGTGGAAGAATATATAGAGGTGTAGCGAAGGAAATAAAAAAAGGTGCGATGATGGAGAGATGGAAGATATGCAACGAAGAGAAGGAAATATGACATGGGGATAGAGGAGGATACATTACAAGAAGAAGGTAAGAGTATGGCGATGGAGGAGAAGAGGGTACAATGATGATACAGAAAGAGAAAATCCATTTCTTGGAAAGGAGGATAGACTAGGAGGAAATTATCAAATAAGAGGAGTAATTTAATTTATGTTTGATATATCATGGAAAATTATCGTGAACAAACTGTATATATGTTCTCTTAACATAGAAATATAAATCTGGGTGGATAATTTTTTGAGTAAACTAATTGAAACAACTTGTTTATATTTCTTACTATTTCTAAATTGACTAGATAGTAGTGCAACGACATGCTAAATAAGTCTATTGATTTAAATAACAATAGATTAGTTTTCCCTGCAATAACTTACCCATTTAGGTGCAATGGCCTGTTTAAATAAAGTGCAGTGATTTACTTTTTTTTGCTAAGTTCTATGAATTTATATGCTAAATCATTGAGTTGTGTGAATGGCTGAATTGTTTTACTAAGTCGTTGAGCTTAGATATTCATGTTAAATCACTGACCATTATAATGAGAAATATAATTATTATTTTATTACCAAACTTTAGCTAAAATTAATAATGATTATATTTCAAACCTAAAACTTAAATTCTAGAAGAGAGATATGCATAGTAGAGGGTGTGGCATCAAGGTGACAACCAATGATTACAGAAACGTGAACAAGAGTCACATAACAGGTAGACATCAAAGGTTCAAAAAAATCTACCTTTATTTACATATGATAGCTAGTTAAATATTAT
This sequence comes from Torreya grandis, assembly GCA_037957365.1. Lineage (NCBI taxonomy): Eukaryota > Viridiplantae > Streptophyta > Pinopsida > Cupressales > Taxaceae > Torreya > Torreya grandis. The sequence goes on from JARHVA010000448.1 coordinate 2,034,394, forward strand.
TGATAGAAATCAAGCCATAGTATTAAATCAAATTGAGCATTATGATTTGCAATGTTATTTATGTAGAAGACTACTTATGATATCTAGCAAAACTTTATCAGTGATCCAATAAAAAGTAGGCCCACAAATAGAAAGTAGGCCAATAGGAAGAGACCCAATTTAGCATTATGAATAACAATGCTATTTATGCTAGTTTGGAGGTAGCATGAGTGTTCTAATTATAAGCTATATTTTTGGAAGAAGGTGTATATGTTCATAATGTCTATAAGTTTGATATACTTACCAGAGATGCACACACCAAGTGGTAACATTGGTATAATCATTCATTCTTTCATACAAGTGGTAATTTTTCTTAGTCAAGAGTTAAATAGGCGTGTATCATAGAATACACATCAAGAACTTAAAGCATTATAAGTGTATAATGGATTACTAATGTTAAGTCAGTATTATGATAACAATCATATCATAGGTATATGCTAAGTATAAAAATATTATTACTACCTAAAACTATAAATAAGATATCTATTATTTGATTATATTCCAAGTACAAGAAATATCTAGTGATGATATATGTGTGATCAATTTTAACTTAATATAACTCTCAATGTTGACCTAGTGGTTAGTGGCTGATATACGTTAAGATTATTAATGGTTAGTACCTTTTATGAACTATACGTATAATAAATGATTGGTATATTATAGCATAGACCATGAATTCTAATTAAAAATTACTGAGTTGTGTATTTTATATTATTTTGTGGTTAACTTGTGTATAAATATATATGGGGGCTTATGCATATATATAATTTATGTATACGAACACCTTGAGAAATCATGCCAACATAAAAATAAACTTCTAACTAAAGTATAAGGTCATGTTCTTTTAAAAGTAGTTAATTATATGGGTGTTCTTGTTCAAGAAATATATGTGAACATTAAAACAGTATTTACATATCATTGGATTAATTACTTATGATGCATGTTATGATGTACAAGTATTCGTATTAGGAATTTACCTATAGTTAATTAGATGGTTAAATCTAGTCATAGGGTGTCCGAGGGACCACAACTCTAATCATTTGAAAATAGTCTCCTAGAAATGGAATGAAGTGTTAAATGTAAAGATTATAATGGGTTTATAAGTTATCTGTTCTTTGTGAGTTTTATGATTGACTGCCTAGGAGTATGTAACGTCTATATAAAATAGTAGACTATATTATTATTTCTTGTGTTATATACTTAGATCTACTTATGAAGATTAGATTAAGTAGTTTAACCATAGGGTATACTCAAGTGGTATAAACCTATGCTTGCTAGATTATTATTTATAATTATGGGTTGGTTGATTATTAAAATTGTATGACATATCTAGATGGTATAAACTATATTTTTTATGTCTAGAATCACACCTGCATTTGACTAATTTAATGTATGCATGTTTGTTATTTCTTAGAATAACATGTTTTATGACAGTCAATAGGACTTTATGTATGTGTGCATACAACCCCTATGAGTATAATGAATTCTAGGATAGAATATTATGTGTTTTGTGAGAATTGTAACTTATTTTTTTTATATATAGTTGCTTGAATAAAAGTTTATGTTTCCATGTATTTAATACTATTGTATATGACTGATTTTGGAAAACTAATAGTTATGTCTTGGAATACTAGCCTGTGGTAATATGGGTTATCATGGGGTGTAGTATGTTTGTAAACTAATTGTGGTAGTTGGAATCTAGAGTAAAATATGTATTTTACCCAGGTGGTATAAACGATAGTCATTACTTCTAGTATGGGATAAGTATTAATGAAACATGTGTTCATATGTTTGATGGAATAAATGTATGATTTGATCACTCTTATGTTTAGCCTGTTATATGATATGATTTTTGGTAGAAAGTAAATTTTATGAATCTTGTGGTTAATTTTGATTGACCAATTTCATATTGCTGAAACTGAGTAAGGAGTTAGACAGACGTCACTAGCTTACTAGCATCACAATGTCAGATGAAGGCAATCCAATCAAGTGGTGTGTAAGATTTTGATTGATCTCTAGATCACTATTAAATTATGTTTCATGAGACATTATCATTATTGTGTATGAATTACATGTAGGTGCGATATCTTGCAATATAACAAGTTTTCTATGATACATTGCATGTTTAGTTTTAGAAATCTTTCAGCACACAGGTACTTGCTTATTTTCTCTAGATTTTCATACCGTCATTATCTACTCATCCATGAAAGGAGGGCCATTCCATGATGGGATTAGTGTAGAGGATCATTAGTCCATGGTTGGTGTGGAAAAGCATTCAGATGATGCTCTTTCTTCCCACATCAATACTACTTTGGAGATGACTCTTGAGATTGCCACAAATACTAGAGAGATCAAGGAACTCATGCTCTGATGAACCTGGTATCTTATTTTTGTACATTGTATTGTATTATATTTACTATTGAAAACATTATCATGTAAAATTATAATTGCCTGTTTACTACAGATTGACAAAAGTGTTTATGTATTCTACCAGCAGTGGTTGGCTATTTGTAATGAATTTCCATGATTGTAGTATGTTGTATTTTTATATACATTGATAGTGATCAGTGACAGTTATATGTGACATGCTTATTATAATTATCACTCTTAGAGTATTTGGTTTGAACATTGTTTATATTCCCATGGTGTAATCTGTTTTTAGTATGTGTTTCTTTTTTAAAAATCATGTATTTCTAGTTAGTACCAAGTGGGGTTATTACAAAAGGTGATGACTAAACTAGAAGCATATATATGGTGGCATCATATTTTAATGAATATTTTGTACATAACACTAGCATCAAACCCAAATAGTAGCATCGACACAATCATCCCAAGATAACGTAAGTGTCGAGAGAGCTAAAGACACTAGATGTAGAATCTAATGATTGATTTGGGACTATCTTCCTACCTACTTTCTACTTGTTCTAGATCCACTAATGTGTTAGCATTAGAATCAATGAAGTACTTTCTATTATTTCATTTTTATATCTAACATAGTTTTACTATTCATTAATAGCCTATCTTGATTTAATAAATTTAACATATGATACATTTGAGTTTAGCACATTAATTGCCCTGTTGTAGATATAATATTCACCCTTGTGCCCTTTCATTTCTATATCTTTAACCCTATCTATCCAAGTAGGACTCCTTAATCCAAATTAGGGTTAAATTTTTGGTGAACCCAACTTGTGAGCATCATTATTGTATAAACATTCTCTTGTATATGTTTATCTCCTACCTTATCCTAATCTTTATGTTCATTTTCTCTTTTATCATGGATGACATTGATTGCTTTGATGATTATGACTATGAAACCCTTCAATAATCTCTCCAAACAGGGATCAAAATCCATTACTCTTACATTCCTCCAAGTGTGAAGGAAAATAATATAAAATCTTTGAATGGTGGTAGCTACTATCCCTCTAATTAGGTCCATACTCTCATCCTTTCAAGATATGATATGATCCATCCCAAAGAAGATTCAAAGCATGTGCCCTTGCTTTCTATACCAAAATTGATTCCACATGTAGATAAGGTAGTTTCATTTGATCATGACAATTTATGTCAACTCCATAAGAAAATTATGGAGGATTTACAAATCATTAATAAATGGGATGTTCATTCAGGTTCATTCATTAAAAACCTCTCCTAATCCTACATTTCCAAACAATATTCCCCTTATTAAGGGTGATAATCCTTCCTAGTCTTCATTTAATATTAATTTTTTTTGAAAGGTTAACCAAGAAATTATGGCATCCCTACCAAGTCATGTTAAGCCATCAAGAAAAATTAGTCATCTAACATTTACAGAGCAAACTAATATTATTGCTCCAAATAAAAGACATGTACTGATGTTAAGTAAGGTGTCTCAACCAAATGATATTCCTACCACACCAAAAGAGGTATCTTTACCAATGCTTCCTCAAGCTCCACTTGCTATATATTTACAAAAGGTGCATCTATCAAGTTTTAGAGACATTCCAAACTCTTCAAATAGTATACCAAGGGTACCAAAATTCAAAGATCCATTACCTTTACCAAAGTATCCAAAATTCAAGGATTACGAACTTGTACTTATTGTACATGAGGATTATGATACTCATAATATGCCTAGATTCAAAAGAGGTGGTGGTTTAGAACAAATGATAAAACCTATGTAAAACACCACCATCCCCATGGATTATCTTATGTATATGATGAGCACTAAACAAGTTTCTATAATTCAAATGCAAGTGGCTTTCCATAATGCAAATGCACGTGTTACCTCATTCAATAATTAACCTTTTTCACAATGTTTATTTGAATATACTTATCCACTTGATTTTGAATTACCACATTTACCTATCTTTGGGCACTATAAGTATCCACTTGAGCACAGTCTAAATTATGTACATTCTTTTTGTTAATAGGCAAATGATGACAAACTATTATTAAAAGCATTCTATATGAGCATTTCCAATGAGGCTCACAATTGGTTCTATAGCTTACCAAAGGGTTCCTTAACCACTTTTCATATTTGGGGGATGCCTTCTTCATGGATTTCAATATTCACAAGGTGCAAAAACTAACATTATAACATTTCCACAATTTCAAACAACATGGTGATGAGTCCCTTAAATATTATACTATTTGATTCAAAAGTACATCATATGATCTAGAATTTAGACCCTCATATTTGGAACTACAATTTATATTTAGTATAGGCCTACTTTAGCCCTTAAAGGAAAGAGTATTGCATAAAAAATATGAGTCCTTCACTCATTTACATGTGGATGTACATATATATGTTGCATTCATACTTACTCATCCAACAAAGCTTAACATTTTTCCTTCCAAGTACCAAAGTTTTATCTCTAAAATAAAGGAAGGAGATAAATTACCTAAAGAATATTATGAATAAAAATGTTGTGTTCTTAATCTCTATATGATCATTTTACAAATGCTACTTAACATGGGACCGATCTGAGGTCCAAGTCCCATACAAGATTCTCAAAATGAACAAAACAACAAGTGTCTATGCCAATAAGATTTAATAATTAAATTATACATGGGTGGCTCTTAATTTTTGTATAACAATGTTGATCCTACACAAGCAAAAACTACTTGTAATGTAAGACATTTACAACAAATGGGTTTCGATCTAAAAAACTTATAAAACAAAGGAGGTTGAAAATACTCCTTAGGAAACATAACAATACCAATTTCTTATGTTCCTACAATAATTCAAACATGAGTTTGGGTTATACCTACCACATCTCCATATGCACCTATACTTGGAACTCTTTGGCTATACCAAATGGAAGCAAAAATTGGCCAAGATCAACAAGGTATTTATTTTCCTCATGAAGGAAAATTAATATATATTTCAAATGATAGCATTACATCTTCTACTACACATGCAAAATATGAGGAGAAACATGCTATGTCCTTTTTCAACCTATCCAATCATTATGCAAATAATGTAAAAGATACAAATTTTATGGAAATAACACCAACATAGAAAAATAAGGACAACAAGAAAAGCGTAAGGCATAATAATAATTTGATGAGCAATTGCAAATCTATGAGAAAATGCAAAATGAGCTCCAAGATAAAGTGGGCCTAAGGTAGAAGTATGATCAATACAATTAACACATAGCATAGTGAATGGGAAGGAGGTTGCATGAATCACATAGCATAAAAGGATGAGAACCGATTCAGGAATTGGGTAAAGAATGAATCTTTGGTCATGTTAACATTAATGCAAATCATTCATGAGCAAATCTTAAGAGAATCTAACATGGAATGGTGTGAATCCAAGATTATATAAGTCAAATTAATTTAATTTAAATTAGTTAAACATTGATATTATTAAAAATCTATTAGGAATTTTTTTTGGGGTGCACATTAATTGAATGTAAGCGTAAGGTGTTGATTGAACCTACAAAATCCCACCTTTATTTATAGCTTAGGTTGTTGATGACATTGTTGGAATGGTAGAACTATTGATATATCACTAAGTTGTGGAACTTGGTTTCATTGTTGAGTTTAATAAGTATTGAGCATTCATGTAAAATTGTGCATTAATGAAAAGAGAAAAAAATAGTTATTTAATGGTTATTGTCACCTTTCAAGTTGTCCAATGAGTTTTTAATGATTTTGATGGTGTTTAGTATTTTAGTCTTTGCATAATCTTTATTTCTTGTTTAAAGATCCCAAATTTTGGTATGTGCCACGTTGTAAGATTTAAAAAGGTTCATGGTTTGTCATCTTTGCAACTAATCCAACTATGCCCCTATGGTCTCTCTTTTTGTGTCAAGTTAGAACATACATTCACTTGCATGACATTCCATCATGGGGAATATCACATGTTAGGGTAATCATAGTGGCACAAAGTGATGTTTGGTGCATATGAAAATACCTCAACAAGTGTTATTGTAATGGGAAACAATCTATATCTAGTGAACATCAATAGCAAAGTATGAGGAAACTTATGTAGGCACACTACACAACTATGTGTAAAATGACAAAATCCTTTCATTGTTTGTAACTTAGAGTTATTTCTTTTTTTCACATGTCTTGATCATTCCATATGCTTACAAATATAAAATTATAGGGTGTTTGACAATGTTTATATGATTCTCATGTAAATTATTAGTATGTTGTAGAATATGAAAATATATTTCTATTGAATGTCTAATAGTTAACATAAAAATGTATGAAAAAATGTTAAAATATGAAAATTATTTAACTATTGATTACTTCAACGTATTGACATTTTAAACTCTTTTTTTGCATGAGAGAGGATAATTAATGATTTCATCATAGGTGATTTTTATACTTCAAGGAAATAATTACAACTTAAAATATAACTTAATATTTTTTTAATTTCTTATGAAACAAGATAAAATTTAGTAAGAAAGGATCTAACATCAATACACCTTATCTTTAAGTTATTATAAGAATATCATATGAGTGTTATGAGGAATCAACTAATAAAATTATGTTTTCATCAATCTATCATTTTAATCTCATGAGTGTTAGTATTTTTGGATGGACATAAGCAAAAACAAACTTTGGACAAAGAAGTTAAATCTTCGTGCAAGCAACAAGTTGAAAATTGAGTTGTTGAAACTTGGATGCACTTAATTCAAGAATTTTAAATGGACGAAGTTTAAAAAAAACTAAGAGGATGTGGAATTAAAAAGAGATCACTATGAGTCCATAACAAACAAGTGATGTAGTTAGCCTAACACAGTGATGTAGTTAGCCTAACACAGTGATGTAGTTAACTTAAGACCGCCTATTAATAAATAGAAATTTTATATAGAAAATGATGAAATTGTTAATCAATGTAAAAACCTTTAATAGATGAAATTGAATAAAATATTTAATATAAATACATCTAATATAAGAGATATTGACATTTTATAAATAAATATGTTGAAAATATCTATACTAGTTATGATATTTATAATTACTATTTATAAAAAAATAATTTTATATTTAAAAATTTGTAACAAAATTTAATCATATTTATATTTATATTATAGAAAGTTGTTTTTAAAAAAATGTGTTTTTAATATATTTTTAATATAAATATAATTGATATTCATTTAAGATACATATTTTTATTATGTAATTATTTGTTGCAATCTCTAAAATATTAAAGAAAATTTAAATGTAAGAATATGCAATCCATGTGTGGAATTTTGTTGTAATCTTGATATCCATATTTATTTATTTTTAAATAGTTAATTTCTATAGGTTTTAGACGCATTAGTGTTGTAGGTTTTATTATATTTTAAATTAATTTGGGTGAGATTAGGTGGGGTGGCACTGGTAGACTTGCTCCTCAATTATATATTCAAATATTTTTAGTTAGATAATGATATTATTTATATATAACAATCAAATTTAAAAAATTGTTATTTTTTAAAAATATTTTTAAAATTTTATTATAAATATAAGTTATAATATAAATAATGATATTATTCATACATAAAAAATTTAAAAAATAATAATAATTTTAAATTTAAAAATATATATATTTAAAAATTTATCATCAAGATTTATTATTTTGAATTTGATTTATGAATGAGATATTTTATGTTGATCATTTTATAACATTTGTTAAAGAAGTTTCATACAATAACAAATTAATAAATATATAATATTGATATAACAATTTAATGGATGAGGTATTTTTCCTCCATCATTTTTAATTTAATATTTATTTTCATATTAATATGACATTTTCAATTTTCAATCTATATTTAATTTAATTAAATAAAATATTTGTTTGTTTATAATGAAAAAAATCTTTATATTCTTTAATTTTTTTATATTATTTTTAAATAATTTAAAAATTATCAACAAATTGATAAATCAAAAAATATAATTAACTTTTAAAAATAAATTTTATTATTGACTAAGATCTCTATTAATATAATTTTAAGCTTAATCTTTATTAAAATTTGAAGAGTTGGATCACTACTTAATCTTCTTATTTATCATGTGATTTGTACATGACGCCACTAAATCTATAATTTCTTTACAATTTTTATTCAACATGAAAATGAGATATATATGTTTTTATAAATAAATTAAGTTGAAACTTTTCTTATATTATTATTTATACATGTATTTAGTAAAGAAATGTAGTTTAATGGTTAAGATATTTTTATTTGTTCAAAATATAAATTTTAATATTTTATAATATTATTAATTATATAAAAACTTGCAATAATTTCAAATAAGATTTATCTCATGAAAATATAGGGACCCTTCAAAACTCCTTCAATTTATAAAATCTGATTTTTGCAATAACTTGGAATTATTATTTTATAATTTTTATCTCATGAAAATACACAAATTTATCACAAATTTGGACAAACTAGTCAACATAGAGTTTGGCAATTTTGTTACAGGGACCTTTGAAAATTCCTTCAATTTATAAAATCTGATTTTTGCAATGATATAAATTATTATATCAGACAAAATAGAAACAAAAATAACAACTATAAAATATAGAAACTATTACAACAATATAGCACACTAAAACTACAAACTACACAGAACTCTCAAAGGTGATATAGAAGGGAAAATGAACATAAAAAATATTGATTTATAACAACAACAAACTGAGCTACAATATTAAAACCCTACTCAAAATACAATACTCACAAATCTGCACACAACTTCATTGGAGAACCTACAAACAACACACAATATGCACACTGGAATTATGGATCTGCTTTGAAGCATAAATGTGATTTGTGAGTGAAACCACCATAAACTAGCTAGAGAGGAATATTTCACCACTGAAACTAGCTATCTTGTGAGGGTTTTCATCCTCCAAAATCTCTACACTCCAAAAGGTTTTCGTCCTAGGAGATGAAGTTTAACCAAAGGCTCAGCTCTGAAAATTGGGAGGATGAATGGCAAAGGGTGAGAGCTCTTATAGAATTTATAATGAAGAAAGAATGAGAGAATAATTTTATGAAGAGAAAGAAAATGTGGCACCATATTTCCATGTGAGCTAAAATGAATACTATTGTATTGCATGACACCATATACAAGGGTCAAAAGTGAATCTCTTACTTTTGACAATATTTCCTCTAGTTCTATGTCACTCCAAAATGGTGCCTCACTCACATGTGAGCCAAATATTCAATAGTGAAGTCTTGTCGACTTCTTCCCATGTGCTCTTAAACTTCTAAAAGATGTCCGACACCTTTTGACTTCTTCTTCATGCCAAAACAAGATTCCACCTAAGGGTGATGCCCCAACTATTCACCTATGTCTTCTTTCACCAATAAGACAACAAGCATGTGATTTATAAAAGATAAGGAACTTGTCTCTAGTGGAGTATTATCACATGCTCTAGATCACATGGGAGATTCTTTGTGGGTCAATGGCCATGCCATATCATCCACAAGCCACATCACCTACTACATCATCACATGTATCACTTACCACATCACCATGAATAGTGATAGTGAATAGTAACTTGTGAATAGTGCATGTGTGAATAGTGACCTCAATCCCCACAATAAGTAGTGTATGAGCTCCTGAAAATCCTTGTAATCTATACTGAGATGTCATAACTGCTCCTGTAAATAACTAACAAATTCATTTTGATCCCCTAAACATAATGCCACTAACTGAATTTTCTTTCAAAAATGTTGGCACTCTCTAAGAAAGTTGGAGATTCAAAATATGATGGAAGGATATAAAAAGGGGACATTACAAAACTCTAGTCCAAATATCATATTTTTAGTTCAAAAAGTCAAGATCTCTACCAATTATCCGAACAACCACAAACAATGTTTATTACCTTTTATTTTATGAATATAAATAATCTAAATCTTAAGAAATTTTACAAATTAAAGCGACATAACTCATCTCAAAAATACTTTGAATAGTCAATCTCAACAAAATTAAATAAATATAATTTATAAAAACAAAATTAAACAAGGGCCATGAAGCAGCTTCAGTACTTCCTACAAGAAATTTATAATGTCTGATTTGATGAGGTTAGATGTTTGGCATGATACAAAGTGGAAATTGAATGTGTCTGTGGACATTTTATCATGTCATGTGTTGGCTTTAGATTAGGTGTGATGGTTTTAGTTGGGTCTCTAGAGCATTCAATTTGCATTTTGGTGTGGACTTATCAGGGGCTAGGAAAGAGTGCAGCCAATAAGATAAAGAAATGTGTCATGTCCACGGTAAGAATGGTAGGGACATCCATTGAGATTTGGATGAGTTGGGTAACTCATACAAAGATAAATTTGACATCTGGGAACCAGTGTCATAAAAAGTGGTTGAAGGCAATGCCACTTTGCATTTGTAAGAAGGTTTTTTAGAGGATTGGCAATCATGAAATATCCTATTACAGCGTATAGAAAATACTATCATATGTAGTGTTGGTTGAATATTTTGTCGATCAGCATACTGATAAACAAAATAGGTCTGATCAGCCAAAGTAGGAAGATTAGTTATCCAAATGTGTAGGTTTACCACATCAGAAGGAGATTGATATCTCCTCTCATCAAGGGGAGGTTCCCTATAGGTATGCTATATATATATAGACAAAAAATAATACTCAAGGGTAGGACAAACCATCCATCTCTCTTTCTTCAGAGATGATGCGTGCAAATCAAAGGAGAAACTCAAGGAAAATGACAGAAAGCACTCCTCTTCTTTTAGAAGTACTATTCATCAAACCATAAGAATGCTCCTAGTAGTAACAGCAAAATGTAGCAAAGGATGTAATAACCAACAAATCAAGATGCAGCACAAAGTCTCCACCTAGATTGCTCAAGAGTAAGATACGAAGGACAATGAGGGCAAAAAGTCATCCCAAGGTCCTTTACATAGAAATGAAAAGGAAACACACTAAAGGTAATTATGGGGGCACAAAGTCTCTCCACACTTGACTCTTCAGGACACCTTCCTGACTACTGTCACTAATTTTGCTTGTTGAATTAAAGGAACATAAGATATATTAAGGAAAAAGACATAAGAATAGTTTCCCCAACAACAAAGATATCACAGCACAAAGTTTGAAAAATCACTTGATTTCTTATTCCAATAACAAAATATGATCAACAAACTGAGCTCAAAGTCTCAGAAGTGCCTTTCAATTTGGGCAGAGTTTCATTTTGATTGTCAAAAAGAGCTCCTTTTACAATAACAAAAGAGTCCCTTATATAGCCACTTCAAGAAGGACTCGGGAACAGTAACACATCATGTTGCATTGGCATTTATTAAGAAGACAGGCTGGAATTTAGGGGCATCTACCCATTTGTTTTTCTCAATGCAGAGAAACAAGTCACACTATTGAAATTTTGCAACTTTCAATGTCCACCTGGCAATCTAATCCTTCCTCATCATTCCTCCTTTTTTGGTTAATTGAATCGGGTCCTGGATTCAATTTGTTGTTCAATTCTTTTGTCGCTTTCTGCTAGTCTTGGCCTTAAAGCCTGTGAATACATTTGGGTCTGTCGATTAAAAGGATCAACAATAATTTAATGAGCTTTAAAATTGACATTTGCGCGCCTGTCACTATGTTTTCAATGGCTAGTTTGTTGTCTTGAATTTGACGTCTTCAAGCGCATCACCCCTTGGTCCTTCTTCAAATTTTCTATTTGGCACTTTCCCAGAAAGAACCTACCCTTTTGTGCCTTAATAAATGGTATGCCTTGGGTTGGGAAGAGCCCCCCCGCAAAGGTATCTGCCATTCGGGCGGTCTTTAGATGGCCTTCGGGCTTCTTTATTCTGGCGGGTCGCTAGATTCTTCCTTCAGATTTCTCATTTTATATCTTCTTGAAGGGAAGGTGACCCTTCAGCTTCGAGGAAATGTCCTTCAATTTGGCAGCCGAGAGTTCTCGTAAGGTCACCTTCCCTTTGGGGTCTTTCGGCGGCCTTTTCCTTAGAAGTCTTTCGTCGGCTTTCCTTGGGCTTTCTCCACAGACAAATTCTTGTAGACAAAAAGTCCATGAACATTTCCTGCAGACAAAAAGTCCATGGAAATTTCCCATGAACAAAAAGTCTACAGAATTGTTCCCTCTATTTGCCTTGATTATTTCTTCGGGCTTTCTGCCCGCAGCTTCTCCGAATTCTTTCAGACTTTTTATCCGAAGGAATTATGCCTTAGACTTTTTCGATTGACTTAAACAGAAATCTGAAAGAATTTACCTTTTGAGGCTTCTTTGAAAATGACCCTTCCGAAGGGTACTTTTATCGTCCAAGTGCCCTCCACAAGGGCACTTTGTCCTTCGGGAGGTTCTTTGAACATTTGCATTTGAACAACTCCTTTGAACCATCTGAGTGAACCGCTTGGTTGAACTAAGTTGTTGAACCATTTGATTGAACCAAACGTTGAACCACTCCATTGAACTAAGTCGATGAACCGCTTTGTTGAATCACTTCGTTGAACCAAGGCAATGAATCACTTGGTTGAACCAAACGTTGAACCAAGCCGATGAACCAAGCTTTGAACTAAAATGGTTCAAGCTAATGAACCAATTGAATGAACCAAGCTTTTGAACCAAGTGGATGAACTGAGCATTGAACCACTTGATTGAACCTGCCTTTGAACCATTTGTTTGAACCAACTGTTGAACCAAGTTTTGGTTCAACGGTTCAAACGAAGCCTTGAAATGACTGACGAACCATTTGATTGAACCAAGGGATGAACCAAAGCATTGAAACAAAGCGGATGAACCACCCGAGTGAAACAAAGCATTGAACCGCTTGGTTGAACCAAGCCATTAAATCGTTCCTTTGATTGAACCCACCATTGAACCAAAAGTGTTGAACCTTTTGAACTTTGAACTCATTGAACCTTTGAACCAAAGTGGTTCAATGGTTCAATGGTTCAAGCCTTCTTTGCTTAGATGCTTGCCGATGGATATTTTTGATTGAACCAAAGCACTGAAACAATCCTGAAAATGACCAAGTGTTAGAAACTAATTCTTTTGGTTGAACTCACCTATAGAAGTCTTTGAACCTATAGAAATGAACCTGCCTGCAAAGTCCGTAGAAACCAAGTCTATAGAAATCAACCTGTGAAGTCCTTTGAACTTGGCCTGCAGAGTCCATAGATTTAAGCCTGCAGAGTCTGTAGATTTTTGAGAAGCTTGAAAAATGAGGAATTTGAATGACCAGGACAAATTTTGAAAAGGGAAGAGACAATTTTGGTCTGTAGGACCAAAATAGTTCAAATGTTGTCCCAAAAATGAGTGATATTTTTTTTTGGGGAACAACAACTGGCTCTAGTTGGGGAACTTCTATCAATTGCAAAAAGAATTGAAGGGAGTAGAATCTAGAATCTCCAATGTCTTCATGTGTACCATTGGGTTACGGAATCATTCTACCTAGAAATGAAAGGCATCAAAAAAAGAAAACAAACAAAACAAAATAGAATTAAAAATTGTACAAATATACATATATACAGATGCAATGATCTGATACTTCAAGAGTTGAAGTGTTTCAAATGTTGCCCATTATGGGGCAGAAAAAAGAGTGTGCCATCTTGATATTTTAGTAGAAAGTTGTTTTCACCAATGTGCTGATGAATTATAAATGGGCCTCTCCAAAGGGAGTCAAACTTTCCATGCATCCCCTTTGGTTCTCTCCTTTTATCCCATAGCAGGACTTGATCCCCAATCTAGAAATCATGATTTTTGGCCTTCTGGTCAAAGAGATTCTTTACCAGACTTTGATGAGCAGCAATTTTGTCCACCACCATGGTTATCTGTTCCTCCAGCTCAGTCAGGCACATGATTATTTTATCAAGAGAGCTTTCATATGTCTGATCTTCAATTGCCTTTGCCAATTTCAAGGCTGGCAATTCTAAAGTGATTGGTATCTCAGCATTGATACCATAAAGAAGTTGAAAAAGAGACATACCAATTGCCCTCTTTGGTGTGATTATGTCTGCCTATAGAGCATCAACCAATGCTTTGTGCCATATCCTTTGATTGTCATCTACTAAATTCTTGATGATAGTTACCAGGTTCTTATTGTTGGATTCAGCTTGTCCATTCCCTTGTGGAAAATAATCAGAAGAGTAAGAGAGTATAATTCCGTAATGGAAACAAAATTGTGTAATCTCCTGGGAGGTGAAACAAGCTACATTGTCAGTAATAATTTTGATTGGAACTCCAAACCTGGAAATGATATTATCTTTGAGGAATTTGCATACAACTTTTGATGTAGCATGCTTAGTTAGAATTGCTTCTACCCACTTGGTGAAATAGTCAGTTGTTGTAAGGACATAATCATTTCCACCACTTGAAGATGGGTTTATAGTCCCAATAAAATCAATCCCCCATTGCTGGAAAGGTTATTCTATGATCACTGGCTTGAGAGGCATAGCAGCTAACTTGGGTCTTCCAACAAATTGCTGACAAAGTTCACATTTTCTCACCCACTTATGTGCATCTTGGAAAAGAGTTGGCCAGTAATACTTGGCTCGCATAATCTTGTGAGCAGTCACAGGAGTAGAAAAATGTCCTCCACAGGCCAGATTGTGGAAATATCTCAAGATTTGGCTTTGTTTCTCTTTGTCTACATAGTGAAAGAATACTCCATCTATGCTTCTCTTGTACAAGCCGTTGTCCCAAAGGACAAAATTGGCAGCTTTCAACTTGATAGTCCTCCTTTCTTTGTAAGACAAATGAGCAGAACATTCACCATAAGTAAGGAAATGAGCGATACCTGAATACCACTCATTGGTATTGGAGACAAAAAGGACTGTTGGTGTCTCTTCCACTTCAATTTCTTCACGCTATGTGTCTTCTAGCTTATTGTCAGCAATTAATTGGCATAGGCCTTTACCCCTGACCAGCTTTGTTGGCTTGACATCTAGATCAAACTCTTGGATCTTTGCAATCCAATTTCCTCTTTTTGTGCCAAACTCTTGCTGAGTTAATATAGACTTGACTGTAGTGTCAGGAACTAAGGCAGTAGTGTGTGAATTCAGAATATAGAAGCAGAAATGTTTGACTGCTTTCACCAACGCATAAGCATGCCTCTCTACATTTGAATACTTCATCTCATGAGTTTTGATAGGGCAAATCATGAAAGAAATAGCAGATTCCATACCTTCTTAGTCCTATTGAATAAGAATTGTTGAAAGAGTGTGTTCAGATGCATAGCTGTATATGATGAAATCTTTGTTGTAATCTGGACAAACCAAGGTAGGGGCATGAGCAATGGCGGTCTTGATATCCTGAAATGCTGACTTGCCTTCTTTAGTCCAGCTGAAGATGGTCTTCCCTTTCATCATGTTCACAATGTGTCTAGTCTTCTCAACAAATTCAGGGATGAATCTCCGTAAGAAATTCACCTTTCTAAAGAAAGAATGAATAGTATTTTTGCTTGTAGGAAAATTAAGCTCTTGAATAGACTTGACTTTGTTTGAGTCAATCTTTATGCCTTCTTTGGACACAATGTGTCCAAGGAGTTTCCCTTTTGTTACTCCAAAAATAGACTTTTTAGGATTTAAGGAAATACCATTCTGGCGACAGCACTCCAGCACTTGTTGTAAGTGGCATACATGATCAGATCGATGCTTTGAAAATATAGTCAAGTCATTAAGGTATACTACTATGAATTTACCAATCTCATCTTTGAAAGCCAGATCTATTGCTCTCTAAAAGGTAGCACCAGCATTTATTAAACCAAAAGGCATTCTTTTATATGCAAATATACGCCAAGGTGTGGTGAATGCAGTCTTGTGTTGGTCTGCTTCACCAACTTCAAATTGATTGTATCCTAAGAAGCCATCCAGCATTGATAACATCTCTGAACATGTCACTATTTGAAGCACTTGATCCAAAATTGGCAAAGGGTAATTATCTTTCAAAGATGCTTGATTCAGATTTTTGAAATCTACACAAATGCAAATTTCACCATTTTTCTTCCTTACAGGCACTATGTTTGCAATCCATGTGGAATGATGGATTGGCAAGATGATTCTAGCATTTAACATTTTTTGTATCTCAGATAGAATAGTACCTGATATTTTTAGATTATACTGTCTGGATTTTTGCTTTTAGGGCATTGAATCAGCCTTGAGAGGAATGTCATGGCAAATTTTATCAGGTCTGAGAGACTTCAGGTCTTCATAAGAATATGCTAAGACATCCATGTATTGATAGAGCAAAGTGGTGAACTTGAATCTTTCTTCAGGGGTGCAGCATTTACCAATGTTAACCATCTTGGGATTTTTTTTAGTGGTCAAATTTACTTGATCGAATCCCTAAGAGAAACTTGAGTCTATTTGTTGTTGTTTGATGAATCTATCATGCTTGTCTAATAGCTTTTCAAGAGAAACCAGGCCTTTGGGAATTTTGTTTCCTTTCAACTGTAAGAATTCTTCATTTATATTTGAACTGGATTCAGAGGTTGATTCATACTTCTGAGGTTCACTGCCTTCAAAACGTACTTGTTCAAAATTGTCTTTTTGTTCTAGGAAAGCAATGATTTGATGATCATCATTGAATACTTGCCAATAATCAACATTGTCAGGAACACTTGGTCAATAGACCAACTCAATAGTATACCTGTCTTCTTTGAAATCTAAATGAGGAACTAAGAGAGTTCCTGAAACAGCAAGTGCATCAGCTATGTCATTAGACTCTCTGGGTATGGCAGAAATGTTGAAAGCATTAAAGCTTTCAATTTGGTCCCAAACCAAGTTACGATAATGGTGTAATCTTTCATTCTTAGTTTGGTAAAGATTTTTTACTTGACAAACAACTAATTTAGCATCCCCTTTGGCATGAAGAAACTTGATGCCTTTTTCTTGAGCAGCCTTCATGCCAAATAGTAGAGATTCATATTTTGCTATATTATTAGCGTTGCTAAACTATAATTTGTAAGATAAAGGAAACATATCTCCTTGAGGAGATATCAACACAATCCCAGCTTCTGAACTGGTAGAGGAACAACTACCATCAAATTCCAAAGTCCATATCTCATCTGATACTGATTTTTCTTTAGACTTTCCTTCATCAGAGATGGAGGATATTTCTTCATCTGTATTATAGCCGACTAGTTCTTCTGCTGTTCTAGTTGAACTAATTTTTGAGTTGACACTTTCAAGAATTATATCAAGTGTTTCATGAACTTCATTTGTAGATAGAAAATAGTCACCCATACCTGTGGATTCAAAAAGAATTTGAGCTTCAGGGGCTGATGTCTGGGTGACCACATATTTTGCCTCTTTTTTAGGGAGCAACCTCTTCATTACGCCTTGTATATGGATCTTTGCTTCAGATAGATCCATGCTTAGTTCTCCTCCCACATCCTTGCAAAAATTCCATCCAAGCAAAATGCCATAAGATGCAGGGACGTCAGCCACCAAGATAGTCATCTTGATTCTCTTGTTTGAAAAGGCTACAAATGCAAATTAGGCATCTTTGATTTTCCCCAGCAATGGTACTTACTTGTTCTCCATAGAGAAACATCTCTCAAATGTCTTGGTCAGTGTGAGTCCAAGAGACTCAGCTACTTTAGCAGGCATGACATTGTCAGATGTGCCTAAGTCTATAATATAGTTACTCAGCTTGTGGCCATTAATTAATAGGGAAACATAGAAAGGTTCTACTTTTCTAGGAGCGGCTGGGGGAGTAATGACCATATTATTTGGAATAGGCATTTTCTTTGGAGAATCAGGAGTTACCTTTTTAGCTTTTTGTCCTACAGGGATAGTTTGGTTCTTGACATATTAGACCAGCTTATTCAATTGATCAGGATTAGACTACAAATATTTAAACTCAGACATTTGTCTTTTTGACATGATCGATTATGTCAAATGGCTGAATTGAGTTAGGTACAGAGAAAGGTACTTCAACTTTTTGAGTTTTAGGAGGGATGGGAGGTGGGCTAGTTTGTGAATTTAAAGTAGAAGGGGAAGGCAAAATTGATGTATTTGCCTTTTGGGTGATTCCCAGATCCTTTGACTGAAAAGGTAGAATGGTTCCACACTTAGCAATCGTGAATCATGGCTGTGGTTGCTCTTTTGTCTTCCCTTTATCAACTTGTTGGACTGATTAGTTCTTGGATCTGGTAAACACTGCATATGATCCATCAAAAGCTTCTCATTTGCTTCCGGGTTCATCCTCGTAGTTCAGGAAACCAATGTGGGAGTCACCAGCAGATTCTTCATAATTTTCTTCAAGGAGATCAACGTCATTTTCTTGATTCAATTCAGGCTAGAAAGAGAACTCTGATTCTACTTCAAGATATCCCATTACTAAATTGGTTGGAGGAGTTTCTAGGGTAGGTTTCTCTTGTGGGGGAGGAAGGCGATTTTGTTGCCCTTGATTCCTGGTAGCATTGCCCTGATATGATTGATTTGGAAATGTCCTTCTGTATGAAGGCGCAGAAGACGTTCCTTGAGCCATTTGCTTTTTGAGAGCAAGCAACTGAATTTCCAATTTCTGCACCATTGGATCTATGGTGCTTGTAGATGAATATTCAAAAGATGATGAAGCTCTATTTCTATTTGGATCTCTTCTTATCTTCTCTGCTAAAATGAGATCATCTTCTATCTCAGTGGCCAAATGTTGAGCTACAGCAAGATCTATTTGACCAGCACGTCTCAAAAGAAAACTTACTTCAGGTAACTAAGAATTAATGAAAAATCATTTGAGATTCTCAGGTGTAGGTCGAGCTATTACAAGAATTTTGTTTCTAAGTTTGTCAAATTTGGCTATGAAATCTCTCATAGGCTCATAAGGCTCTTTCTTCATCTATGTAAGTTGAGCCAGAAGTGCATGTGCATCTTTTACAGGTTTGAATCTGGCTTCAAACTTATCTTTGAGAGTATTCCAATCAGTCACTGATTGAGCCTGTAAATGATAAAACCAATCTGCAGTAGCACCTTGTAATATTTATACAAAAAGCCTGACTGCTACATCTTCAAATTCTACTCTAATTACTCCACAAGCTATGCTGAAGGCTGCAATGTGTTCATCAGGATGAACTTTCCCATCACCATAGAATTTGGGGAAATTCTTCCTTGAATTGCATGGAAGCTCATGTAGAGGTGGAGTAAGATTGAGAGGACCAAAATCATTACCCCAGGGGCCTTGAACTGCCATTATAGGATTATTAAAAGGAGGGATAACAAATCTCAGAGGGGTAATTATTGGTAAAGCTTTATCAACAACAGAAGTAGATACTTCGTCTGGTAATGGAGATCTGACTTTAGTAGGAGGAAAGCTCTTGGTTTGTTGGAGACGAGATGGTGAAGGAAATAGATCAAAATCACTTTGACGTACCAACTTGAATACAGGGTTAATGATACCTTTAGCCCTTTGGCTTTGTGTATACCTTGAATCTGCCATATTGTGAAACAAAATTGGAAAAGAATTGACCTTACTTAGTTTGCAGCTTGAGGTTTTAAACTGTGCATTCTTTCCCAGTTATTTTGCAGGTGAATGGATAGATTATAAATGAATAATGGATATTATATCCCCAACAGAGTTGCCAAAAACTGTTGGTTGAATATTTTTTTGATCAGCGTACTGATAAACAAAATAGGTCTGATCAGCCAAAGTAGGAAGATTAGTCGTCCAAATGTGTAGGTTTACCACATCAGGAGACTGATCTCTCCTCTCATCAAGGGGATTTTCCCTATATATATATATATATATATATATATACATATAAATAGAAAATAATACTCAAGGGTAGGACAAACCATCGATCTCTCTTTCGTCAGAGATGATGCATGCAAATCAAAGGAGAAACTCAAGGAAAATGATAGAAAGCACTCCTCTTCTTTTAGAAGTACTATTCAGCAAACCACAAGAATACTCTTGGTACTAACAAAAAAATGTAGCAAAGGATGTAATAACCAACAAAGTGAGATGCAGCACAAAGTCTCCACCTGGATTGCTCAAGAGTAAGATACGAAGGACAATGAGGGCACAAAGTCATCCCAATGTCCTTTACACAGAAATGAAAAGAAAACACGCTAAAGGCAATTATGGGGGCACAAAGTATCTCCACACTTGACTCTTCAAGACACCTTATTGACTGTTGTCACTAATTTTGCTTGTTGAATTAAAGGAACAGAAGATATATTAAGGAAAAAGACATAAGAATAGTTTCCCCAACAACAAAGATATCACAGCACAAAGTTTGAAAAATCACTTGCTTTCTTATTCCAATAACAAAATATGATCAACAAACTGAGCTCAAAGTCTCAGAAGTGCCTTTCAATTTGGGCAGAGTTTCATTCTAATTGTCAAAAAGAGCTCCTTTTACAATAATAAGAGAGTCCCTTATATAGCCACTTCAATAAGGACTCGAGAATAGTAACACATCATGTTGCATTGGAATCTGTTAAGAAGACAGGCTAGAATTTAGGGGCATCTACCTATTTTTTTTTCTAAATGCAGAGAAACAAGTCACGCTATTGAAAGTTTATAACTTTCAATGTCCTCCTGGCAATCTAATCCTTCCTCATCATTCCTCCTTTTTTGGTTAATTGAATGGGATCCTGGATTCAATTTGTTGTTTAGTTCTTTTATCGCTTTTTGCTGGTCTTGGCCTTAAAGCCTGTGAATACATTCGAGTCTATAGATTACAAGGATCAACAGCTATTTTATGAGCTTTAAAATTGACATTCGCGTGCTTGTCACTATGTTTTCAATGGCTAGTTTGTTGTCTTGAATTTGACGTCTTCAGGTGCGTCACCCCTTGGTCCTTCTTCAGCTTTTCTATTTGGCACTTTTCGGGAAAGAACCTGCCCTTTTGGCCCTTAAGAAATTGTCTGCATTGGGTCGAGAAGAGCCCCCCCGCAAAGGTATCTTCCCTTCAGGCGGTCTTCAGATGGCCTTCGGGCTTCTTTATTTTGGCAGGTCGGTAGATTCTTCCTTCGGATTTCTCATTTTTTATCTTCTCAAAGGAAAGGTGACCCTTTAGCTTTGGGGAAACGTCCTTCAATTTGGCAGTCGAGAGTTCCCCGCAAGGGCATCTGCCCTTCAGGGTCTTTCGACGGCCTTTTCCTTAGAAGTCTTTCACAGGCTTTCCTCGGGCTTTCTCTGCAGACAAATTCCCGCAGATAAAAAGTTTGCTAAATTGTTTCATTCATTTGCCTTGATTATTTCTTCAGGTTTTCTGCCCACAGCTTCTCTGAATTCTTTCAGACTTTTTGTCTAAAGAAATTCCTTCAGACAAAAGTCTGAAGGAATTATGCCTTAGACTTTTTCAACTGAATTAAACAGAAATTCGAAAGAATTTACCTTTTGAGGCTTCTTTGAAAATGACCCTTCCAAAGGGTACTTTTGTCATCCAAGTGCCTTCCGCAAGGGCACTTTTTCCTTCGGGAGGTTCTTTGAACTTTTGCATTTGAACTGCTCCTTTGAACCGTCTGAGTGAACCGCTTGGTTGAACCAAGCTGTTGAACCATTTGATTGAACCAAACGTTGAACCGCTCCATTGAACTAAGTTGATGAATTGCTCTGTTGAACCACTTCGTTGAACCAAGGCAATGAACTGCTTGGTTGAACCAAACATTGAACCAAGCCGATGAACCAATTAAATGAACCAAGCCTTTGAACCAAGCGGATGAACTGAGCATTGAACCACTTGATTGAACCTGCCTTTGAACCATTTGTTTAAACCAACCGTTGAAACAAGTTTTGGTTCAACGGTTCAAATGAAGCCTTGAACCGACTAATGAACCATTTGATTGAACCAAAGGATGAACCAAAGCGTTGAAACAAAGCGGATGAACCACCTGAGTGAAACAAAGCATTGAACCACTTGGTTGAACCAAGCCATTAAATCATTCCTTTGATTGAACCTGTCATTGAACCAAAAGCGTTGAACCTTTTAAACTTTGAACTCGTTGAACCTTTGAACCAAAGTGGTTCAATGGTTCAACGATTCAAGCCTTCTTTGCTTAGATGCTTGCCGATGGAGATTTTTGATTGAACCAAGGCACTGAAACAATCCTGAAAAGGACCAAGTGTTAGAAACTAATTCTTTTGGTTGAACTCGCCTGCAGAAGTCTTTGAACTTGTAGAAATGAACCTGCTTGTAGAGTTCGTAGAAACCAAGCCTGTAGAAATCAACCTGTGAAGTCCTTTAAACTTGGCCTGTAGAGTCCGTAGATTTAAGCCTGCAAAGTCCGTAGATTTATTAGAAGCTTGAAAAATGAGGAATTTGAATGCCTAGGACAAATTTGGAAAAGGGAAGAGACAATTTTGGTCTGTAGGATGAAAATAGTTCAAATGTTGTCCCAAAAATGAGTGATTTTTTTTTTGGGAGAACAACATGTAGAATCAAGTGTAAACTATAATTTTTGGGAAAAATAGATAAGTATGATGTCTATAATCTTGATAATTTCTTCATTGTTGGGAAGTATGACATGATTGGAAACAAAAGATTTTAATTGAATTAGAATCTATATGAATTTTACATGATTGCATCAAAATTAGATATATTATTTTCTTTTGATATATTTAATTTTATGATATGATCAAAGAAGTGGTGTATTATATTTTTGATATTATCTCTGATCCAACACAAATCAATAAACCTAAGGTAATGAAGCATTACATAATGTTACTTAGCTTATCATTTTTTTAAGAAATAGTTTGTTCTTTTGATTTCTTGATATATAAGAATCATCATAATTATTAGATATGTGATAACAAATTTAAATGTTAGATTCTTTTGCATTGTAGTTTGTAGTCCACTTCATAATATGAGGGAGGTGTCAGGGAGCAATTCGCCCCACTAGTATCGTGGGGGAGGGGGGTCGAAGCCAAAAATCAAGGAGTTAGACCCCTATTTCTAGAAAGATGAATTCTATTTTTAGGAAGGAAAATCTCAATGGTATTTTTCCACTCTATTTTTAGAAGGAAGAATCTTAATGGGACTATGTTATTTTGATTCAAGGTAATGCAATAATGATGAGCAATGATGAGAAAGCTAACTGATCACAGACCCTTCAACATTGTCGAGGGTTTGGTATGATATTTTTTAGTTATGATTAGCTTTTCAGTGCCTTTTTAATGTAATAACCTTGGATAAAGTTTATAATTCTCTATTTACTATAAATAGTCTGAACTTGTGACCCTCTCTATCTTAATGCCCTTAAGGCTCTGAATCCCTATGATGCTACCACTTGGCAACTCCATGGGATTGTGGAAGCTCAGGAGGCTTATCCCAAAGGCTTAATTCCTCCAGTGTTCTGAATCCCTAGAATATTGTCACTTAGCAGCTTCACAGGACTGTAGAAGTGTGAGAGGCTTGGTCTAAAGGCTTGATGCTTTTGAGACTCTGAGTTCTCATAATTTTGCAACTTGGTAGCTCCATAGGACTGTGAAATCTTAGGAGGCTTAGCCTAAATGCTTAATGCCTCTAGGTTCTAAGTCCCTAGAATACTTCAACTTCCATGGGGTTGTAGAAGCTCAACCAAAGGCTTGATACCTCTAACATTCTAGGTCCCCAAAATACTACCACTTGGCATCTCCACAAGACTGTAGAAGCTCAGGTGGCTTAGCCTAAAGGCTTAATTCCTCCGGTGTTTTGAGTCCCCAGAATACTACTACTTAGCAGCTCCACAGGATGAAAGTTCAAGAATCTTAATCCAAAGGCTTAATGCTTCTGGGACTTTGAGTCCTTAGAATACTACCACTTGGCAACTCCACAAGACTATGGAAGCTCAATAGGCTTAGAAAAAAATTCACTTGAAAAAATAATAATGAATTAAAATTATTGTTAAATTATTCACATCTTCTAATATAATTTTACCTAATTTATTTCAAATAATTTCTTATCGATCCAAAATAGTAAAGTGAAATACTGAACTCATTTTTTTACATTAAACTGACTAGAACAGAATAGAAAGTAAGTCCAATCACCAAAAAAAAAATCTCTTGGAAACATGTAATTCTATAGTTCTTCCCCAACCCTGCAATAATGCCTTGTCTTCGAGATACTTAGAAATAAATATGATTATTTCTCATTATTGAAAGGAAATATAGAAAAATGATTTATTGGTTTTATAACACACATCTTTAGCTTTCAAATGAGTATAATTTTACAAGGATCTCTTATAAATTGAAGGAGAAAATATAATTTTAATGTTGTTGGAAAATAGTTACTTAGTCATATTGAGCGAGAAGAAAATCAAGATTTTAACACTACATATTTATGACAGTTGACAGACTTTCCTTCTCTAAGAAAATTAAAAATGCAACTCATACAGTCCATATGATTCATAGAAATAAAATAAAAATTTACCCAAAATATTATACGAGCCTTAGTAGTTTGAGAAATTTAATATGACATTTAACTTGTTGTATATAATTAGATTCTGCACCCAAATAAAGTAAAGCAAATTATAACTTAATGATTGTTTAGATTAATAATTAATTATGTTGTCCCTCCTATTTACTTAAATAAATATTTTATAACTGTTAAAGATCCCAAAGAATATTTAACATCCATGTAACATTTGTCAACTTAGTCGTCAATTGTTGGAGTTCAAAAGCCATAAAATTACATAAGTTGTAGCCAATAAAAGCTAAACATACCCTCTATCTCATTTTCCTACACTAAATATACATTGCGCTATAGTATTGCTTCTTTAATGAGCTTAACTAGTCTTTGTTCGATCCTCATAGGTATCGAGTTTGCATGCCAGTTTGAGTATAGCTTGTCTGCCATGTATTCCTACAAAATCTCCCCTCTTGCTTTTTCAGATCACCATACATAGTGAAATATTTTATCAAACTTTCACTGAGCTTTAATTCTAGCATTTGATTGGATAATGAATTTTTTGTCTCCTTTTTAATGGAAATAGACCTAATTTTTTTCAAAAAAATAATCTTGCCTTGTCATACCACCCAATAAAAAAACAAGAAAATAATAATTTTTAAATTTTATATTTTATAAATTTCTTTTATAGATCCATAAACTTTAGAAAGTATAGTATGTACATTTTCAATGCACAACTAATTAAAAAATGATTATAATAATATTTATGTTACAAGTACTAAAAATATTAATATAACCATTTGACTAATATTTATCTCAACAAAAAATATTTATAACATTTATCTCATCAAAACCTAATAAATAAAAATATAAAACTAATTAACGTTTTACCATCACCTTAAAATATTAGTACCTACTCTCATTACCCCTTAAGAAAGTACCCTCTATAAGCATTGGTTCTTCTTCATTTGAAGAGTTTCTAATTGTTTCTCATTCTAATTTTTTTTCGCTATATTAAAAATGATCAAGTAATTTTTATAGTATATTTTAGTGATATTTTGAGTTTTCTAATGAATTATATGTTATTTAAATTTAAGATTTTTAATTTGTATGTTGGAAGAAGGTATAATTAGTTGGTACATTTTATTTTTGATCAAATTTTTGTTTAGTCAATTTAAATAAGTCAAGATGAGTGTTTAGCATGTTATGGTTAGATAGAGCAGTCGATTAAATGTTTGTATTATCAAATTATCGATCGAGTATTCAAATCTTTTAATCCACTGTGACGAATGACGTACCAATACTTTACACTTTCTTATATATTGAAGTATTTTATTTGAATTGATATTCTCTATATTACTATTTAAGTGTGATATATTTTTTCTAATACTTATTTTAAAGTAAATGTTTATACTTGAAACTCAATCTAAATTTTAATACCATACTATTTTACATAAACATAAAAAGATGGATTATAAATAGTTGAACCCAAAATCCAATTTTGTTTTGACCAACAAAAATATAAATTTAGAAACCAATTTTACATGAAAACCAAATGGGATGGTAATGTTGGTTTTAAGAATACATCTTGGGCATACTACATACAATAAAAGAACAAAGGTGGTTTGGGAATTATTGATCCCCAAACTCAAGGGATTTGTCTATCAGCGAAATGGATCATTAGAACCAGTCAGGGTGATGAACCTTAGAAGATATTGGTCCATCATAGAATCAATTTTTCTTATGTTCATGCTAAATGACAGGCCATCAATTGGTGGGATAAGATTCTTCTTGCACCTTTTTTCAAAATTCAAGCTTCTTCTACTTTGCAATCCATTTAAAACCCTGATAACATGTTTGTCAGTTTTTAGAATGAAGAGAAGCCTATCTATAGTATGAATCAGTTTTACATCCTCATCCATATGGTGGAATAAACTCATTAAGTATCAAGGTAAGCATATTGTCATTACCATCCATAAACAAGCATATTATTTGTTTAAAAAAAGTGTGTGGCAGTTTGGTGACATGTGGGATTTTTCTCTGTTGAACTAGATTCCATTGCATAATCTTCAAAGACATTTTCAATTGAACAACAAAGTTGAATAGTTTATCACCTTTGTTCAGTCTTTGATTCTAATGGAGTTGTCCATGAAAATGTGTACTCTTGTTCCATGCAATTTTTTGAAAGACTGGAGATGGTTAGCACGTTATCATTTCAATGACTTTCCATTGAAAAAAATATATATTCATCTTCTGCCTGATGTCCCTTTAAGTCCTCGATTGAATAAATTTAGTGAAAGGCTTTGGTCCAATTTGAGCACACAAATTTAAAAATCTAAAGTTGGTGCAGATGCTCAAATCATGGCCTAGAAAATCCTGCACTATAAACTGCCTATAGGAGATAGATTGAAAGCATCATAATTCAACCCATTAACTACCCATTTTATCATTCAAGAGAGGACTTAAAATATGTGTTTTGGGACTGTGTATATGCTAAAAAATAATGGAAGGCCATTTTCAATAACTTGTCTGCTATATTTAGTCATCAATTAAACTGGAAAGAAGCACTTTTGTGGATAGGCATGAATAAAAATATTGTTGTTGATACCATTAGACAAGTTATTTTATTGTAAATATGGAAGAATAGATGTTTGGAAGCTTTCTCTAAATCCTCTTTTCATTAGGGAAATGGGAATTCTAAATATTTACTTTGATTTTTTCTCAATATTGTTTCTCTTTTTTCACAGCGACAGGAGGATTTGGATAAAAACACCACGGTGGCTTTCCAAATTCAACAAATTAAATATCAAGTGAAGCAGTTTTTATGTAACAAGAAGATCCATGTTATTCAAGGATTGAAGAATCTTTTGTATGACAGTTGACAGGCTCTCCTATGGCTGTTCTGGATGTAATGTACTTATGTATTATGTTTTTGAATGCTTTTGATGATATTGTACGCTGCCAACACTATTTTGCTTTTATTTTTAATGTTGCCAATAGTTTCTCTTTCTCAGATGCTCTCATGAGCATTAAATTCTTTATGTAATTTGCATATTTTAAATACAAAAAAAAAACTTAAACCTAAACTTTCAGAAGCCTTCAATTGTACAATTTCTGTAATGTAAAAATGAATTAATGTTTGCCATTGTCTTCCAGGATGAAAACTCATGTGTGATAATTAATCATTTCATTGGGATAATTTATGAGCTCAATGAAACCTTTGTCATTATATATAGTCATCCAAATCCAAATATTTTTTATGGGATGTTGCAGATACACATGCCTTCTCTAATGATGTCCTCTGGTTAGCTAAGCACATCTAAATCCACAAGTTGGCTTCAATACATTTTATTTTTAGGTCGGTTGTCAAGGTGGACTTATTTGTATTCATCAAATATGCTTAACAATCAATGTTCAATTAAATAAATAATCAGAGACAGAGACATGCGGTCTTAGTAGCTTGTCTATTAAGTTAGAGTTTCTGTGTGGTTTTTGATCTTTGTACAAATGTGTTTCATTGTTAAAATTTTAATACATTATACGTATTTACAATTTATTGTGATAGAAGTTAAAATAATATTAGATTGTTTAGTAAAATTGTACGATCATATCATGCCTTTTCATGATCATAACATGTTTTATAAAATTATAGAATAAAAGTCTTTTCTTTTGATTACTTATTATTTCCAATTGCCCTAATCGCACACTACTACTTCTCTATTTAAAGTTGATTGTGTGTGAATATAACATAGATTAAAGTTAGTTTAAGATATTTGTATTGTAGTACCTTATTTAGTAACACTTATTTAACATAAATAATATTGAGTAAATTAATTTTAATTATGGAATTTTTTTTAAATAATATTTCAATTTTAATTTTTTTATTATTTTAAATTTTATTAATAATAAAAATTGATTTTTGGTAAATTCTTTTTGAACCAAACAATTTTATTAATTAAATTAACAATCATTTATATATATATATATAAAATAACAAAATAAGATTTACAACCTAAAACAATGTAAACAAGTAATTAACATAGTTTTCCCAATAAACACATTGAATGGATGATTGGGCAAACCAATCTCTTTAAATGAGGTGTCAAAAATAATAAAATAACTATTTTTTAAATTTTTATTTTTCATTTTATTTTAAAATTTTATAATAAAAAATAATTTTATATATATTGAAAATAGGGGGAAGGATGAAATCAAGAAGAGTTGGAAGAATAAGGATAAGGAAATTTGGAGGAAAAAAAAAACAATTGTCTTAACGAATATTTCATTGAACTTTATGTGGAAGTTCCGATGTCATCAAATCTTTAATTTTTTCACTATATTTTGAGGTAAATAATGTTGTGTTGTTGATAATGTTGTGGTGTTGTTGTTTTTGTTTTTTTTAAAGTATGATTTAATGATTGATTTTTATTTTTAATAGAAAAAAATAATATAATGAATATATGGTGGATAGATTGTTTTTATTTTTATTTTTATTTTTTTTTATTTTTTTGTTTAATTAAGGGAAAAAGAATGAAAGGTATTGTTTTTTAAAATATGATTTTTTTTTAATGATTGATTTTTTTTAAAGTATTTATATGATTTGTTTGTCTAAATGACTGAACTAATTTTCATTGTAAACAATGTGTAATGTTTGATTTATGGATTAATTTTTTTAAAAAAATAAAAGACAAGTTTGTTTAAATGATTGAATTGATTTCATTACAAACGTTATGGATTGTTTGATTTTTTGACCCAAAAAAATCTAATCATTCACATCAAATGTTTGTCTAAATTATTGAATTAATTTCATTGTAAAAGTTTTGAAATGTTTGATTTTTTGGTTAACTTTTTCTAAGCATGAATGTTAAATGTTTTTCTACGTGACTAAACTAAATCTATTATAAAAGTTATTCATTAGTGATTAATCTAATCATTGAATTGGAATATTATAAGGCAGGGTTATAATTCACCTACATGCAACACCTTTGAATATGCCTAAACTATGTAGTTTTAATTACAATTGTATGTTACAATTTTGACATATAATAGCCAACAATAACTCTTATTCATAATTTTGTCACACGCGAGCCCTCTATATTCTTATATAGATAAGATAGGATGTTAGGGTTAGGGTTAGATTTTTTGAAAGTAGTTACAAAAATAATAAGATAAAACTATTATTAGCATAAGTCAATTAAGTATTTACTTAATTAATAACATCCTCTAATAATAGGTTGTGAGTAAGTATGCACCAATTAGTACTTACACATGAAGTACAAATAATATAAGTGCATCTTAAAACCATATAATAGTGTATGAATAATTAAATACAATAAAATCCCCCTTTAAGATGTACTTCGATGAAGGGAAGGATGGAGGATACACTTAACTATCCCCCCTCAATGAATTTTTTTATTACTCCTAAAAGTTGTTTGAGTTTAACAAATTAGACTTCAAGCAAGGGTTTTGTGAATATGTCTACAACTTGATCATTTATTCGAATTTTTTTAAATATCAATGACCTTATCCTCTAAAAATTATCGAATATTATGCATGTGGGTCTCAATGTGATTTGTGCATTGGTGCTCTACTGGGTTGCAATAAATTTATATAACACTTTGATTATCGCACCAAAGCAGAGTGGGTTGAGTCTATTAAAATTCAAAATTATAAATCAAATGTCGAATCCAAAATGAATCATGAAAAGCATCAACAACTCCAATATACTCAGCTTACATAGTAGACAAAGCAATAATAGTATGCTTTTTGCAAGACCAATTCACAAGACCTACCCCAAGATGATAGATGTATCCTGTTGTTGACATATATTCATCTAGATCTCCTGCCCATTCATTATCTATGTAGCTAAAAATTATTGTGTTCCCACCAAAAGTGTAACCATAAATTGAGGTCTTTCCATCTAACTTGTACTTGTTTTAACAAAATTGGAGATTAAGAGAGTATTAATCTAATTATGACAAACTATTGAGTAAATCAGAATGCATAAGATATATAATAAATACACGTGACTAATTTTAAACTTATTATTTTTATAAATATGTTAAAAGGGGGGAAAATAAGAAATATATGACTTAGCTTGAACTCAGGTATGTGGGACTACAATGTGTCTATAAGACTATGTTGTATTGTTGTGAATCAGGAATAGGGCTCCACATTATCCTTGGGCAAGGTCATGTTATTTGAACTATATCGATCTACATTGTTATTTGTAGGGTGTGTCATCATCCTTTAGGGTTTTTTTTCCTCTATGTAAATTTTGATTAGTGCATCTTTGTCTATAGATCATATGTGTATATATAAGTATTTTCACTTCATTTTGTGAGCCACTGTGTACCTTCTTATTCACTTAAAACCCTATCTCAATGACTAATAGGAACAAATACTATAAAAATAGGGGCAACATGCAAGGGGATGAGGTTTTTCTTGACCTCAATACCATGTGTGTTGAGAATTGCATACATACCAATACTCCAAAGTGGGATTAATATCCATGTAGTTGTCCCATGCTACGATGGTTTATGTATAATAATGGTCAAATGCTATGTGTTGGTGCAATCTTAGTGTAATTAAGTGCTTAAAACAATGACTTGTGATCTTGTTATGTTATTTAGACTAAGATCAAGGCTACCTAAGTTGTATGTACTCTCAATTTATAGTTAGAATATATATGTAATTTGCAATAATGGGAGCGTCTTGCCCTCTAGTGAACAAATTGGTATAAAATTTGCATATATAGTGTTATTTTGGGGATTTCCTTGAATTAGGCATGAAAAACATGCAGAATGACCAGTTGTAATGAATTTGAATTTGGAAAATTATTCATTAATTAGAGGATGGAAGAAACTGATGGAGTCAAACATGACCGACCAGCGGGATTCTCCTAAAGGAGTAGTTTTATCTAAGGAATAGAGATAACTAAATTAGAAGTTTGAGTCAATCCAACAGTGAGTCTAGGCTACTTGGAATGAAGAATAAGAACATTCAATATCAATGTTGTTTAAGGATAGAGGATAATTTGCATAAAAGTAGAGGAATAGTGATTTGAAACTTTAGAATTGAGCATAGACTAAATGTTCATAAGGAGTGGTCACAAGTACAGTCTTTTATCATTAAATGTAAATGTTAGTAACTACATTCCCACCTCCTCGTGCCCCTCGCCCCCCCTACTTTTATTCTAGTAATGTAGAAAAATTAAAAGTAATATATTAAAAGGAAGAGTGTTTTACCTAAGATTACCCATGAATAAAGGTTTTGAATGTAAATAACATGATGAACTATGCTTCATGAAATCCTTTTCATGTATGTGAACCATTGTGTTTTCTTGGTACAAAACTAGTGACTAGAGAGGGTAAAACCCTTGGAAATTTTATTCTATTTAAACACTTGGATTGGACTATGCATGTCCCAATCCTCATTGGTAGCATAATTATTTAAAAACTCAAGATTCACTTGACTTCATCATCACACAACTCAAGGTAGTAAAATAGCTTCCTTGTATGAATCTCAATATACAAGTATATTGTAAAAATTGAAATCAACTATTGCAAATGGAATAACATTCATTATGGTGTAAAATTTGTGCAAACTTGGTGAAATAATAGTATGAATAGATCCTGGTGTATAAAACATAGAGAATGACATGAATTACCATTCCTACTATAGAAACTAGTGCAAAAAATAAGCAAAAAAATGATCATGTGCCATGCACATTCCCCCAATCTGATATCTAAGTACAT
This sequence comes from Torreya grandis, assembly GCA_037957365.1. NCBI lineage: Eukaryota > Viridiplantae > Streptophyta > Pinopsida > Cupressales > Taxaceae > Torreya > Torreya grandis. The sequence continues at coordinate 2,066,937 of JARHVA010000448.1, forward strand.
TTATTTTGATAACTAAGTAATATCAACTCAATATTTGAGTAAAAACTTGTAACACATACCACACATGAATCCCCCAATCTAAACAAAATATATATTAATCTTATGTAAAAATCTGAAATTATTTCTAAGTAACCACTAAAAACTATTTTGTACATTGAATATGATTCTGATAATCCAAAAAACACTATTTCTAATTCCTAGGATGAAAGCACATTTTTTTGGACAACCATGACCTACGTTGTTATCCAAATGGTGTGGTACTATCTAAATGAACTTTCAATATGATCAACTAAGCAATTAATATTATTTTATATCTATGTAATGGATTGTTACATCTTAGTCTCTAAGACTAGCCACCATGTATATCCCCTCTTTTAAGGTGACTTGTGAATCTTTCAAAATAACTTAGCTCAAAATAAAAAAAGTTCTAAAAATGATGTTATAGAAATATCTAGAGTCATAATGATAATTTTGGAGAACATGACATCATATAGATAGTATAATCAATATATTAATGCATGATACATGTAAAAGCAAGCATACATGGTGTCATGTCTAGATATATGTTAACAATTTGACACGTAGTGAACAGTGATCATATAATGAATACTTGAAACTAATATAGAACTTCTTGGAGAAAATGCATGATATTCATCATGGCATCAAAAATTAGAGAAAAATATAACAAACAAAATTCATGGCCATGACACACATACAGAGTAAATACAAGAGCACACAAAGTAAACAAGAAGGCCAAGAGGCCACATACAAGGAACATGTTCAAAAGTCACATGCATAGAAACACATATATAATCCTTAGATCCATAAAAAAGTACATGTTCAATTATCCATAATCCAGAGAAATGAATATTCACAAAGCATGAAGTAGATAAGCAAACATGATAAATATGCATGAATAAGTGAAATTGATCTACATAAATAATTTTGTAACATTATCATATACAACATCTCAAGTATCAAGTGAGATATAAAAATTAAAGTGATAAAAAAATACAAATAGTGCAATATATTATATTATAGTAGGAACAAAAGTGATAGTAATAGAGTGATACAAATCTATGTAAAAGATGCCCCAAATGAACTTATTATGATGCAAACAAGTTGTAGAAGGCTTGTGAATATTTTGAATGTGATTAATTGGAGCATGTGTTCACTGGGACAAGTTCGTTGGAATTGTGACTTTTTGGGAAAGTTTGGTTTTGTCTGTGTAAATTTTGTTGGGTCTGAGATGGTATCACCACCTACAATTGCATCTAATAGTGACAACTTGTATGTTCTTAAACTCATTCAATTACATATGTGAAACATATTTGATATAAATCTAGATATAAAGAAGTAATGCATATAATGAAAACATAAATAAACTAATGTAAACGAACTACACATCATACATAGGTCCTAATTTTTAGAATTTTTGATATATTCTATTTTTTTTATATATGTAATTGAAAAAGTAACATACTAACCAATGAATCCGACAATAACCTCAAAATAAATAGATCGTGTATCTAACATAGGAAGGATGAACTCTCGTGAATGGAAAGTATCATACCACTGTGAAATATATGGTCTCAACTCAAAATCTAGAAATTGGTTTGGCTTTGTAATGTAAGTCCCAATGTCACGATGATGATCTATAGTATGTTGTGTATTTTTTATATCATGTTGAACTTTATAACTCTTCAAAACCCATCATGTAGTATAATAAATCTATGTTGGTGTTCATTATGGAACACTCTTAACACCTTGTAATATGAATCTAGGGCATGTTGTAGTAGAAAATGGCTCTTTAGAACATGTGACAAATCATCAATTAAGTGGATTTTCAAGGATACGTCTCCTTGGAAAGTTGATCATTTGATCTTGAATTCTCTAAATAGATTTAAACTTTTTAGGTTGCTCAATTGATAGTTGTTATGTACAAAAAATAGCCTTTAGTTCTAATGGGTATTCATATGGAATACCATGAACTATGATAACCTCATTAGAGAAAAAGTATTTCAAACATTTGTGTACTATAAAAGGTAGTACACAAAGCTATTGAATCCAAGGATGTCCCAATAACTTATCTAAGACTCCTGCACTAAGTACAATTATAGACTTAGTGGCCACATGTGCTAAACCAACCTATAGCCATAATTTGATCTCACCAATATAACTATAAACATGTACTTTGAGTCCCTTAATTACTATTGTTGTAGGAATTATATCCATAGATATGCATCCAAAGTGAGAGAGAAATGTGATACAACACATATTCACACTTGAGACGTTATCAATAATGAAACTATGTATAGGTTGATGATCAATATAAGCTAAAATGAATAAAAAGTGAAAATCAAAATAATCATCCTATCGCATGTTATTCAAATGTAATAAGTTGTCGAGATGGTGTTGAAATATGATATGTACCAATAATTCTATTCAAAGGATGTTGTGCTCATATGAAGATCATAAGAATTTGGTGGAGGGTGTGCATTATATGTGTAATGTACTTCTAAGTTATTTATTATTTCTTGACATGTATGCTTAGGGAAAGGATTAATGAATATCTTAATTTTTATACGCTCATTTTATTATGCCTTTTTATTGTTGGTATATTTACCCACATCAGTGTTGTTTTCATCTATCAAATCTTGTATCTTATGTCTATAATTGATACATATGTTGGTTGTATACCCTAGTGCTCTATGGAAATCACAAAAATCATTGTGATCAAAACCTTTTGAAATAGGTCTACTCTCATTAACCTCATTAATGGGAGGGAGCAATATGAGGTAACATTTTAATAAATTTTAGAACTCTTTATAGGGAGCTTCTAGTAAGTTGGTGTTTGAACTTTTTTTATTAAGTGTAAAAAGAATATCCTAAATCAACTAAGAAAAAGACTATTATATAATCAATCCAATTAAATAATTCATATTCATAATATATTTTGACACAATGTTGAATTATAAAAATATGCTAAATATAGAAAGTACAATGACAAACAGTAATTTGATTTATTAATCATGAACAAGGAATAATAATTAGCTTATTGAATGATGTGCAATCATATATGAGAAGTTCAAGTGTATAAACAACTAGGATGATACTCATCTATGCTTTGTTATATTTTGGAAATTAGCTCTCTGTCAGCCTGGCAAACCCCATCTATGATGCTCATTTATGAAGAGAAGGACTAATCCTCACCCATTGATATTCAATCTCATCTAAAAATTCACATCCATTCATAAAAGCTATAAATAGAGCCCCCCTCCACTCTTATCAAGTCTTGACAACACAACAATGTGATTTCTTTTTGGAGAGCCACTCATACATCAAATAATCACTTATCAATCCAAATTGTCCATTTAGAAATGAGAGATGTTGACTGTTGGATCACACGCATATGCCAAGAAGATTGAAACTACATCCATGTATACGAGCATATCATAATTTCATCAAGAGGAATTGCAAAGGTATAACAAGTGTTTTTTTATAATTTTCAATTACATTCCATCTTGTTTTTATCAATCTGAAGACATGTGCTTATATTTTTAGTTGTTTCAATTTCATTTTGATTTACATTAACCCAAAGTTAATATTTATTTCATGATGTTACATTTGGCATGCTATTTGGGAATTTCAACCCAAAATCAACATTGATATTCCTTAATATTGTTTCTATCCCATAATTCAGTACTAAATCTATCCAAAATCCCCCACATTTCCTTAAAAATCTTCTAAATCTTCATTCCCAAACTCGTGGTGGAAATACTTTGTGTAATGGCAGAAACATGATTGAAAGTGGCAAAAATGTTCTACACAGTGGAAGAAACATAAAAATTATGTGGATCTAACCTTTCCTTTGTATTAAAAAAATGACATGCTTAATAGGGAAAATGCACCATAGTTAGTAGAATCATGATTTTTATTAGCGTAAATGTTTTATATTTTATCTATGTTTGTAGGGATTAGTAAAAATGCTCTCTTCTTTGGCAGAAATGAGATGTACTTTGATGTAATCATTTTTTGCCTCTAATTATATTTTCATAGGATTAATATAAACACTCTACTCTTTGGCATAAATAAGGTATAATTTGATAGAATCATTTTTTGCCTCTAACTATGTTTTTCAGGATTGGTGAAAATGATCTATGCTTGGGTGGAAATGTGGTGTGCTTTGACAGAATCATTTTTTGCCTCTAACTATGTTTTTTCAAGTTCAATGAAAATGTGGTATAATTTGGTGGAATCACCCTAAGTTTTACCATATTTGCCTTTATTTTTGTGTTTTAATGGAACCACCATGCAATTTAGTGGAATCATGCTATAGTTTGTCAAAATCACAATATATTATTTTCTATTTGCACTGCCTACTTTTCAAAGGCCATAACTTTTGACTCAAGTGTCTATTTGACCTCACATTTACAAAAAAAATGAAGGTGTTGAAAATACGCATGCAACCATTAAAAAAATGAGTGGTAGAATCTCCCTGAACTTTTCCATAATTATAAAGAGAGTAGTGAAATCACTATTTTACTAACTTTTACTCTGCAAAACGTGGTAGAATCACCTTGTGTTTTAGTGAAATCACTTGTACCTTGGGGAAATCACTTTTTTGTCTCTAATTTTGTTCTAAAGGTTTCAAAAAAGATGTGTTATATTTCAATGAAATTACTTATCTTTCAGAAAAATCAACTTTTTATTTTCTGACATTTTGTGTTTTTATAGATTGGTGTAATTATATTGTTGATTAGTGGAATCAACCTATGTATTGGTGGAATTACCAACATATTTGAAAACTAACACACTTTTAGGCTTTATATGTTTTCCAAAGGCCAGACTTAAGACTACTAATATGTATTTTTGTAGGTTTTCACCTATCAAAGACAAAATCATCCAAATAAACATTTATCACACATGATTTTGTTGTTTAAAAGGAACATCACTTCAAATTTGGTTCTTTAAAATGAACAATTTTCTTATTTTGTTTGATTATGTGTGTTTTTGTGTGATAGTCTAAGCGTGTATATTCTCCCCTTACCCATTATTTAGATTTTGGCTGATCAAAATCATTATGGTTGTCTTCCCCATACTGAGGTGAAAGCTACATGTGCTCTCATATTGCTTTTTTTGGAACCCTAAGGATAACAAATAAGCCAACTTCCTTATTTTATTTTTGGTTATGTGACTTGGACCTTGCTCCCCAAGTGAGAGTCTTTAGGGTGTGGTGATTGGGATTTCATCCCCTAACATTTAAAAAAACCTCATGTTCCAATGTGGCATAGAAATTGAGGGAGGATCTATCATTACTAGCCAAGTGGTTGTATTTTTTAAGCGTGTTGTGAAGTGATGGTATTTGATGCTCCAATACATAGGACCTAGACATTACCCTTTGAGAAATGATTTTTTGGTGGCACTTTACTAAAATATTAGAGATGAAGTGGATGCAAATGGAATATCCCCTCTCATTCATGCCCATTAATCGACATCTTCCATAGACTTGGGCCCATTATATGATGAGTAATATAGCAGACACACCTAGAAAGCCTTGTTTTTTCTTAGTTTAAGACTAATTAATCATAAACAACTATCAACATTACAACATTCTTGAAGATTACTCATCACATATAGATGCTTAGTGAGGGTTAGGAGAACAACCTAGTCACTACTTGGTGCAAGTCAAATGATGGGTTAATTTATTGCATTACAAGCCCTTATTTACTAGGCATATGGCTTATCACTTGCATGTTTTATGTGTGTGTCATTGAAATCCATTTTAATTAAAAACCTCACATATTAGACATTAATTCAAAAAAGCAAACATCAAATCAAGTCAACTTTGACCAAGTCCAATCAGAACTCAAATTTTAAATCCAATCAACTTTGACCAAAGTTAAACATCAAAAATTAAAATCAAGTTTACTTTCAATCAACATAAAAATTTAACATCCAAGGTCAACTTTGACCAAGTCCAACATCCTACATCAAATCTAGTCAACTTTGACCAAGTCCAACATCCCATGTCAAATCTAGTCAACTTTGACCAAGTCCAACCAAAGTCAAACATCAAAAATTCAAATAAGGTTTACTTTGATGAACATCAAACAACAAAATTAAACATCCAAGGTCAACTTTGACCAAGTCCAACATCACACGTCAAAACTAGAAAACTTTAGCCAAGTCCAACCAAAGTCAACATCTAAATCCAACATCTAGTCAAATTTCCAAGGGCAATTAAATTTAAATACCAAATTCATACTAAGTCAAATTTGACCAAGGTAAATCCTATTCAAAATTCAAACATTAGGTCAACTTTGACCAAAGTAAACAAATAAATTCAAATCTAATCAACTTTGACCAAGTCACATCAATTCTAAATCAATCACATGTCTAAATTCACATCTTATTATCATTTTTTCATTCAATCTTCAGCACTTGTTGGTTGGGAACGACAAAATTAAAACATCCATATTTTTTCCCATCTAAATCAAATCCAACATCACTATCAAATATCCAATTTGAGCTTAATCACATCAAAAATTAAACATCACATCAAACATCCTAACTAAAACATCACATCAAATTTGAAATCAAAACAACATCGAACATCAACCATCAAATCAATCTAAAACCAACACAATCTGAGTCATGGCATCTCAAAACCCATTTGGCCAAATCCTAATGACTCTAAAAATCTTAAATCGGTTCTAACAACTTCATCCACAACCCAAGACATGATACACTAAATCCTAAAACTAAGCAAACAATTATCCCACCTAACATTCCTTCATGACTCTTCATCTACTAGTCCAACATCTAATTCCCTTGAGTCACAATGATCAAGCAATCTATTATCCAACACTTATCTAGCCTCAGAGACACAACAAATCCAAAAATCTAACTATATATTTTCATCACCCCTTTAAAGATATTCATCTATGCAAGAACCAGGTACATATAAGTCCAAGAATCATCCATTATGGATATACCAAGATCCCCTTCCAAATCACCATCAGACTCTTCCACTTCCAAGTAAAGCTCAATACAATCACTCTATCTAAGTTAAATCCATCTTTAATGAATCCATTTTTGTCAAATCACCCATCTTTGTCCAATCCCAAACCATTGTTAGCCACCCATCTTTGATGAACCAATCCTTGATGAACCATTGCTTCACCAATTACCCATCCTTGGTCAACCTATCTTTGACCAACCTATCTTCAAGGAACCATTAGTCTTAGATGAATTTGTATTTGATGAAACCATCTGTGGCCTATCACCCCATGTCCCTTCACATATCCAACCATCCACCACCCAACACCATATGCCTCAAGTAATAAGGGTACTTGTAGATAAAAACCATCAAGTGCCTTCCAAGTGGACAGGCTCACCATTTATAATAAATCAACATCAACATATACCAATTTAGTACCACATCATTTATCAGATTTAACCTCCTTGTAGATGAGGAACTCAATGAAAGTAATGATTTAGGCTTATTCAGGGAAACCCCTTTGGCTTGTTTTCAAAATAAAAAATGTCCTATAGAAAGCAAAATCCTCCAAAGCATAAACTACAAAAGTAAAGGCCTTGTCCTTCATGAGTAAGGAATCATTGAACCCATCTATATCCATGTATACAAAGGTTCGTAAAACATCATATACAAACCATATTTAAATCAATAGAACATGCTAGTGATACTTTCATGGGTTTTGAGGAAGCCTCATATAACATTGACACAGGTTTTATTCATAGTCCCCACGAGGATCATGCTACCAATAATAATTTTAACAATAATGCCCTCCCCACCATTATCCATCTTTGCATTCAATCTCTCACACCCATCAATTGGGACCAAAAAATAATTTACCACTAGCTTTCTTCCATAACAACCAAACAATGGCAAAATTCATGATTGTCATCTAGCTAGAAGAGTATAAAATTACATCACACAAAAGGGTTCCTCAATCAATATGGATCAAAGAATTCAGAAAATCAAAATCCAAAATCAGCATTCCCTAGTGAAACCATGTTTGAGGCACTACTGGACAATCAAAGTCAAAATCTTATAAATCCATAAGAAAAGTCCCCTAGTGAAACCTTGTTTGAGGCACTATGGGATAATCAAAATCAAAATCCAAAAATTTAAGTCCCTTAATGAAAACCTCTTTGAGATACTGTTGGACTAAAATATAAAAAAAAATTAGTCAAACCAAATAATCAATCTCCCTCCTATGTCAGCATAGTCAAAGGATGAATCTGCATCATTTGTTGCAAACATCATCAGTATAGCAGAAAATCCTCCAAGCATCTAATCAATAAATAATCTCAGTCTCACAAAATGTGAAATTGTTGGTCCTAATCCCCTTTTCATCATGATCCCCACATCCCTCCAAATCCTTCAAGTAATCAATAAACATCCTCCATCTAATACAACTTCCACTTCACCCTCATTGGCAACATCCTCTTTCATAGGAGATATGATGTCATCATGATCAATTTGGATGAAACAATCTATAAATTAATGAAGTTCATGACATCTTTGGATCATGTACTTGAAAGATCAAAAGGTCATCATTTTACATCTTATAATCCTCCAATGAGTTGAGATGTTAAAAAATAAAAATCAAAAACATAAAAATCAAAAAAATCGAAAGAGAAAGAGAAGTAATTCATCCAATGATGAAAACCATGCTTATGGTGCCTTGGGCAAATATCATGATGAAAACTAGGTTTTTGGCATCATTTGTAAATGATCTATTATCTACAAGTACCTTACAACTTAGGGACAATCCCATCCGCATTTAAAACCATCCCATCTTACCCATTTAAACCCCCATCCTATAACCATCTTTATCCATCCTATCATGTCCATTTTTGACCTTGATAAGGAACTGGAAGATGTTTTGAGCCTTGTTTTGGGAAACATCTTGGTATATCCTTTGAATGGCACTTTAACCATTGGATACATGGATCCCATGTGACATAATACTTGGATATCCCTAATCCATCCCTCGTCATTCCTAATTATCCCCCATCCTTGTCTAAAATCATCTAACATCATCTTAAATCCTATCCATCCATTGCATTTCCCATATCGATGCTATAAAAAAATTTCCCTTTACTAGTGACCCCTTGTCCATACATCCAAAAAACATCATAAAATCCAAGAATCCAAAAACATCATAAAACCATAAAAATCCAAAAATAATAGAAAATCATAAAAGTCCTAAAAATTTAGAAAAGGACCAAAAATCCCTAAAAATATAAAACCACAAAATCCAAAAATATTTGTCTTATCCTAAATCCATTCAACAATCTTTGATAAATTTTTATTCATCAATCCAACTCTTTTTGGGATTTTTCATTCCCATATCCACCCTGTTTGGGGGAAATCATCAATCTTAGCTCGCAACTTCCACCCTGTTTAGTGAAAATCAAGCATGTGTCTCATCATCTGGATATTTCATTCCCACATTATCATTTTTGGAGGCAAATCATCATTCAATACATCATTAGGTATCTTCCTAGGGGCACCATACAACTATTAATATCATCAAGCCTTCACAAGTGGATTTTGACTTGATTAATGAAAAGTTGCTCTATGTTGCTTTTGTCTTCAAATTTGTGAGTGTTTTCTTTCTTTATTGTTTGCTTGTTTTTCTTATTGTGACTTGACTCAATCCATGTGCACCAATAATATCATCATAGTTCTTCCATATCATGGTGTCTCCTATCATGCACTTATACTTAAGTCCATCCATTGGCATATGACAATAATGTCATCTTTAATTTTGTATATCAAATTAATTTTTTGCCATTTGTCTACTAGATCAGGGATTAGTCCTTATGCACACTATGGCCAAGTCATCATGGTGTTCTATATCATGATGCATACTTTCATGTGTAAAATAAAAAAATTGATTTGAAAATCATGTGGAGACTGCACAAAAATGGTATTATATCCCCTTGAAAAAATAAATTTTCAAATCAAGTCAACTTATCTATTCATCTTCATCATTTCTCATCACATTCATCCCTTCTTTGGGAGAACTAAAATAGCCTGAAGTCTATTTGGACTATGTAGGTAGTACTTGGTCACATGGTGTTTCTGAGATTAGTTCGGTCACCATCTCTCCCATTTCCATTCTTCATCATTTCTCATCACATTCCTCCCTTTTTGGGAGAACTATAAGTGGCTTGAGGTCTATTTAGACTATGTAGGCAACGCTCATGACCTGGCATTTCTAAGATCAACTTAGCTACAATCATTCCCATTCTCATTCTTCATCATATTCCTCTTTTTTTTAAGAACTACATCTGCCTAAGGTCCATTTAGAATATGCAGGTAGAGCTCAATTACATAGAGTTTATGAGGTTAGCTTAGCCACCACCATTCACCATTCTTATTCCTACTTCCATTGTCTATTTCTTATAACTAACTGTCCATATCTAACAATCATTTTCTCGACCCACATGTGCAGACATCACTTTGTCGTGACCCATATTCAATGCTTTTCTCATCCATAGTTTATCCAATTATCTTTTAATCTAATCGCATCATTCTTAAATCAACATTTATTCACTTTGGAGCATCCTCATGTGCCTAGTTTTTTATGGTTTTTCATCCTTTGAATAGTTGTTATATCATCTTACATATATTTGCATCGACCTATTAACTTCTCATTATCCATAAACGTGATCATCTCATCATTAATTTGTGCACTAGGTTAAGTCATTGATTTATGCATGCAAATCAACCAATCAATTAATCAATCATCCATCCAATCTAATATTATAACTTTTTAGTATATTTCATTCTCAAATCCATTTTACATGGAGTAAATCAAGTGTGCAACTCATCATTAGGATAGATCCTTCCCAAATCCAAGCCCACAACTTTTTGGTAATTTTTTCCAAATCCACCAAGTTTTGGGTAGATCAAAGTGTGTAGCTTATCTCAAGATGTATCCTTCCCAAATCCACCCTGTTTGGGGCAAATTAATCTATTCTCAACAGAAATCAAAACATGCAAGCATTAGCTCAAGTGGATTGATTTATGCTTGTAAATAAACCAATCATTTGATCAATCATCCATCCAATCTAAGACTATAACTTTTTAGTATATTTCATTCCCAAATCCATTCTACTTGGAGTAAATCAAGCATGAAACTCATCATTAGGATAGATCCTTCCCAAATCCAAGCCCACAACTTTTTGGTATAGTTTTCCCAAATCTACCATGTTTAGGGTATATCAAAGTGTGTAGCTTGTCTCAAGATGTATCCTTCCCAAATCCACCATGTTTGGGGCAAATCAAAGTGTGTAGCTTGTCTCAAGATGTATCATTCCCAAATCTACCCTGCTTAGTGAAAATTAATCTATCCTCAGTAGAAATCAAAGCATGCAAGCATTATCTCAAGTGGGTTAATCTCATCATCACATCTTTCATCCCCAACCCCTCTTTCTTTATCACCCACCCATTGTTTGTTTCATTCTATGTTCTTCCTCTCTTCTTCAAGATTCCATCTACATCCTTTATTCCCCCATATCCTCCTGAGGGAGTATCATACATCACATTCTTCCATCATCGTCATCTTATTTTCATCCACCTTTTGGGTTCTTCTTTCATTAAAAAGTTATTACTCCACCCATCATGTCTCAAAATACCATTTCAAAGAGGGGGAAAATGTAGACATTTAAAATCAAACACTTGATGTCAATTTTTAATATCTTGGTAATCCACAATAACATCATTATTTCATCCCTAATCAGCCTTTTATTTGCACTAACATCTCTAGTCCAATCACTATTCATCCCTCTTGATCAATCAATTATCTCTTCCATGATCACATCATTTGCCTTAAAATTTACATCACTTCCTATTAGTTAAATAATCACAATTAATTATATAATCTTATTCTAATGGTAAAATCCATGGAATTTAATTTTCCCTATTTTCATAAATTAATAAATCCTATTTTGCTCACATTCTCCTACAAATAAATTTTTTATTCATTTATAATCCCCATGCATTCCCTTTTTTAACAAGGCATGTCACAAGCCCATGCCTCATGAATTCCTTCTCTTACACCCTACATCCCTCTTATTACACACTTCACCTCCCTCATTTATGAGGAGGAAGAATAATTCTCATCCATTGATCTTCAATCTATTTGACGGTCCATATCCATTCAGGAAATCTATAAATAGAGGACTCCCCGTCCATTCTTAGGAAATCTTGACAACATAACAAATTGTTGCCCTTTTAGAGAGCCACTTATAAATCAAGCCATCACTTATCAATAAAATTATCCACTTAGTAGGGGGAGATGTTGCCCATTTGATCATGTGCATCTGCCAAGAAGCTTGCAACTACATCGATGCATTTAAACACAACATATTTTCGTCAAGAGGACTTGCAAAAGTATAACAAGTACTTGTCTAGAAAAATTCTTTTTTGAAGAAAACTATGTCAAATTTTTAAGATTGATGCATTTTGGATCCACTTCTGTGATCCTTCATCAGGAAAGAATTGTCTCACAACAGAACCTTAGACCTTTAAAATTGAAGGAAAATAGTCATTGTAAAAAGGTTTTCTAAAAAGAACAAAGTAATCGTTGTATTTAGTTACTAAAACCAAATAACAAATAAAATAAGAAAGTTTGAGTGATTAAAAAATTTATCATATTTTAATTATTTAAGAAATGACAAAATAATAAATTACTTTATTTATGAAAAAAAATTAAGTTGATTTTGTTTAAATTAATTACATTAAAGTGTAGCTAAATTATTTAAAAGGTAACTTATTTATGTATTTAAATGGTAATCTATTAATTTTAATTTGATAGTAAATAAAAAATTTAATAATTTTTAAACCAAAGATATGAAAATTAATTAAGACAAAGAGAGTTATATAACTCAAGCCTAAAATCTACCTACTTTCATTCACCAAAAGGAAAAACACTCATTATTATAAACTACAGGTTTTCATGCATGACTAATACCTATCCCCTCATCTCTATTTGAATTACTAGGGTGTTTCAAAATTTCTATGGCTTATCTTAACTTACGCTTCAGGAAGTGATTTTTTGCTACTAAAATTCTAGCCTCCTCAATTTTGATAGCATGTTTTGACTTGAACAAGTGTTCAGTAAGCGCTAATTTTTCCATCCTTTCAAGACGAATGTTTGTTGAATAATCTTTAATTCAAGTTTTAACATACCTCCTTGTCTCCTTTATGTAAGGTATACCACATGAACAATCAACCCTATAGACACCACTTCTAAGGTTTAGGTCCAACTTATCTTTAGTTGACCCTAACATTATGCATAATTTATTGACAGGAAGGAAAGTGGAGTGAATATTCTGACATTTAAGAATTATAGCTAATTTATTAGAAATGCCTTTGACATAAGGCAGATAGGTTGTGGGTCCTTCTACCAAAAAATTCTTGCCTTTAGTTCTATTAATATTTTCTTTAACTTGCTTGATAGCCCTACCTATTTGTTTACCTAAATAACCATTCAACTTAAAAACTTTTTATAGTTGTTTGATTTCATGATCAATCTTCTCCTTATCACAAATTTTAAAGGACCTAGTGATTAAATTTTTATTAACCCCTACTTTTTGATCAGGATGGTGATGGGAGGAGGCATGCAGGTAAAGGTTTATATGTGTGTCTTTTCTGTAGACCTTCCTAGCTAATGAACCATCCTCTTTTTTAAGCATGAGGACATCTGAAAAAGGTAATTGGTTATCCATTTCATTTTTTTGGTGAATTTTATGTTAGGACACATATTATTGAGGTGAGAATGGAACTCCTCCAATTTATCTAACCATGTTGCCAACATAAGCTAGTATCATCAACATATCTTTTCCACCATTTGGGTTTTAATGAAAAAGAATGAAGTGCCAAATCTTCTAATTTTTCCATAAAGAGGTTGACAATCACAAGAGATAGAGGAGAGCTCATAGCCATGCATTCACATTATTTATAAATGATACCTTTAAAGGTTAAAAAATAGAGTTCAAACACAAAGTAACCAGATTCGTAATTTATATGTTAGTTATATTGCGAACTACTTCTATTGTTTCATTGATGGAAACTTTGGTGTAGAGCAACACTACATCAAAGCTTACTAAAATCTCATTATACTCAACCTTTTTCTCCTTGATAAATTCAACAAAGTCACCTAAGTCATGAACAAAAGAAGAGGTTTTTTCTATGAAGGGTTTAAGTTTATTGGTTGAAAACGTCGCAAGATTATAAGTCAGAGAGTCGGTTATGTCTATAATAGGTCTTAATGGAACTCCTACTTTATGAATTTTCATAAATTGTGTTTACAATAGGTCTTAATGGAACTCTTACTTTATGAACAATAAGTTACGCATGATGTTAGGGTCGGCTAAAGACAAGTTGTACCCAAACCTTAGAAGTGGTGTCTACAGGGTTGATTGTTCATGTGGTATACCTTACATAGGGGAGACACAGAGGTATGTTTAAACTAGAATTAAAGAACATTTGACAGACATTCATCTTGAAAGGAAGGAAAAATTGGCCCTTATTGAACATTCATTCAAGTCAAAACATGCTATCAAAATTGAAGAGGCTAGAATTTTAGTAGCAGAAGATCACTTCCAGAAGCGTAAGTTAAAAGAAGCCATAGAAATTTTGAAACAGCCTAATAATTTAAACAGAGATGAGGGAATAAATATTAGTCATGCATGAAAACCTGTAGCTTATAATAATTAGCATTTTCCCTTTTGGAGAAAGAAGGTTGGTAGCTTTTAGGCTTGAGTTATATAACTCTCTTTGTCTTAGTTTTCATATCTTTGGTTTAAAAATTATTTAAAAAATTATTTACTCTCAAATTAAAATTAATAGGATACCAATTTATACATAAATAGGTTACCTTTTAAATACTTTAGCTACACTTTATTGTAATTAAATTTAAACAAAATTAACTTTTAAAAAAAATCATAAAGAAATTAATTTATTGTTTTGTCATTTCTTAAATAATTAAAATATGATAAAATTTTAATCACTCAAATTTTTTTATTTTATTTGTTTATTTGTTTTTTGGTTTTAGTAACTAAATACAATGACTATTTTGTTCTTTTTAGGAAACATTTTTATAATAGTTATTTTCTTTCAATTTTTAAGGTTTGGGGTTTTGTTGTTCTCACATACAATTCTTTCCTAATGAAGGATCATAGAAGTGGATCTAAAACGCGTCGATCTTAAAAATTTAACACAGTTTTGTCCAAAAAATAATTTTGTTATTATATGGACTGTGAAAACATAAAATCTTTGAAGTGTTTATCTTCCAAAATTTAATTATATTTCTTCTTATCTTACTCAATCCGAGGACACATGCTTAGATTAGTTAGTTGTTTCAATTTCGTTTTGATTTACACTAACTCGAAGTAAATCCTTGGTTCATGATGTTATAGGAAGTATATATAAAAGAGATGAATTTCATTCGAAGGGAAGTCAAGTAAAAGGAGATTAATCTATCACGTAGAAGCATATTAGAGGTTGTCCCCTCAAAGTGACATTCACTTGTTAATATATTTCTTGGAGTTATTTTTTTTTAAGATGTATTGTATGGTGTTGCCTTACCTTAAAGGTAATTATTATATTTGAGTATATTACGTATTAAGGTAATTTTACTTGTACATACCCCTTGTAATGTTGATCTCTATTAGATTCGATATATTTATATTGTTATATATGTAGATCTTACTAGGTAAAGGTGTGAAGAACATTTAAAAGTAAAAAAATATTCCAAAATCATCTAATTTAAACCACTAATAGATAAGTACACAAACATCCTAAAATCATAGAATTTAACAATTAATAAATACACAAAGGTCATTTAGGTGTTAAAATATATAAAGTTTTACATTAAAAAAAAATAACGAAAACATATACTTTAATGTCATGTCAACATATAAGTCATAAAACCCATGTGGAAAAACAAACATTCACATAATGAAAACATCTTTAAAATTTTGAAATCATCTTTAAAAAATTGACCATTTCATTTATGTAGCATATGTGTGTGTATATATATTTTTAGATAGATATTTGCTTTTGACCGAAGCTCCAACCAAATACCACTGTTTATCATTGGAACAACAACCGGTCTGGGACATAAATGGGGCCCCTAAAGCTCTATGAATAAGCCTTTAAAAACAATACCACTTTGATGAGATACTATAGCCCACAAACCGCAAGTCACTCCAACCATCAAATGATACCAGCATCCAACATTACCAAATCTACCACAAGACGAGACGGTATAGCCCACCAACCGCAAGATGCTCAAACTGTCCAACAATACTGATTACTAAATACACTATAGCTATCATGGATCCACCTACACACTCTATGAACACCAATACCACCACTAACGACTATATTCGGCATCACATGCCTCAACGAAAATTGAGTCTTAATGAATTTGGATACATCCAAATGACCTCACCAACTCACCTCCACCTCATTAACATATGCATATATATTATGATGTCATAATATTTTAAGATGTTAAAAATATATTAATTAATCAAATTAATAATTTTTTAATAGTTGAATCTATATTAATATCTTTTAAAAGTGAGTGAAAAATGAAAATTTGAAACCAAAAAATAAGTGAAGTAAAAAATGTATATGACTAATTAAGACTATCAACTTTATTACATAAATAAATAGAATAGTCAACAAATCTTTTAATTAAAAAAGAAGAGAAGATTACAAATTCAAATTTACTTTTAACTTTTTGTATAGTACATTTTCACACACTAGTTAACTTCTTCCGATTTAAAATGGAGTGGCCCTTTTTATAATTGAATCACAAAACTAATAATTAATAAAATCTTTATATTCGCATTATTTTTTCTCGTCCTTTAAAAATCTATAATCAAATTCACACCTCATCAACTAAAAGCGAAATGGCTTTCATATTTTCCAGTGCAAAAATTGCGTCTCGCTTATTTTATCCTTGCCATTTTTCCAATCCCGATGTCACATTCAACGGCTATATTTGCAACGGTCGGTCATATGCTCCACGTCGCATTTTGAATTATACCCGTTAACGTACTTTTGAGTCTGTGCTGCCATGAATACATACATCTTTGATTAAGCAATCTAAAAAAGCTTAACTTTACTTCCTCAGTTATTATTAATTATGGCCGCGGTGATCGCAGAGTAATTCAGCTGAATCTGTGTAGGAAAAATGAAAGGAGGTGGAGGATTAGTTGGTGCAGTCACTCCCAGGAGATTCAATTCCAATGGAGAGAACACTAAGAATGGAGATCATGCAGTTGTTTATACTCCAGGGAAGGAGAGGGAGAGGGAAACCATAGAGGAAACAGTCCTTTCTTCGTTAATCATCAATGCAATTTCTGGAAAAGTGGGATCCCTCCATATAAAAAGCCAATCTGGGAAGATAAACCAAGCCAATGCCAAACAGACCAAGCAGGCAGAGCCACCCATCAGAGGTAGATGTTTTCTTCTTTTCCATATTTCCTTGCTCTATTACTTTTGGCCCTGTTCTTCATTTTTTTTGGTTAGGAAGGAAACTCTGTCTGCTGAGACTGTAATGAAGGTTCATTTTATATGGGGATCATATACATGGTTTTTTTGGGGGAAGTTTGTAGACCTTTGATTTTTAGTTAGGGCTTTGTTTAGAAGAACGAAAAGTAACTGTGTCTGATTATTCTGTAATTCAGATTCATTTTCTGCAGCTCCAAATGGGAATCATGTCCCTTGTTCTTCTATTTTGTTTGTGGGTTCTTGCTTTTTAGTTGGTTTTTATGGTCAAAGGGAGTTGTGCCTGCTTAGGCTCCAATATAGATTCATTTTCTGCAGCCCCAGATGTTAATCGTATCTCTGTTCAATTTTTTTGTTTGTGGCTTCTTGCTTTTTAATTAGTCTTTTTCATAAAAGGGAACTGTGCCTTCTTAGTGTTAGACTATAACTCGGATGCATTTTCTGCAGCCTCAATTGGGAATCATATCTCCTGTACATTTTTTTGGCTTGTAGCTTCTTGCTTTTTTGGTAGAAACTGCAATGTAACTGTACCTTGCTTAAACTATAATTGTTTTTCATTTTTTGCAGTTACAAAGGGGAATTATTTCCCCTGTTTTTTGTGTTTCGTTTGTGGATTGTCGTTTTTTAGTTGGTTTTTAATTTTGTGTACAAACTAGAAAGGGAATTGAGCGTGCCTAGGGTATAGAGCAGATTCTTCGTTCTGCAGCTCCAAATATGGATTGCTTTCCAGATCGTTTTTTTGTAGGAAGAGAATTGTGCCTGTTTAGGCTGTAATGTCGATTCAGTTTTTGCAGCTCCAACTGGGAATCATATCCGTTATTTTTACTTTTTGGATTCTTGCTATTTAGATGGTTTTTGTGTGGATAGGGAATTGTGCCTGCTTAGACTACAATGCAGATTCATTTTCTGCAGCTACAAATGGGAATCATGTTCCCTGTTCTTTTTTTATTTGTTTATGGATTCCTCCTGTTTGGTTGGTTTTTGTGTACAGAGGTATATTGTCCATGCTTAAGCCTTAGACTATAATGCAGATTCATGCTCTGTATCTACAAATTGCAATCATATCTCTTTAAACCTCTCTCTTTTTTTTCGTGGGTTCTGCCTTTTTAGTTAGTTTTTTTAGAAAGAGAGTTGTGCTTGCTTAGAATGCAATTTAGATTCATTTTTTGCAACTCCAACTGGGAATCACATCCACTGTTCTTTTTCAGTGGTTTGTAGGTTGTTGCTTTATAGTTAGTTTTGGAATTATACATGCTTAGGCTATAATGCAGATTCATTTTCTGCAGTTCTAACTGGGAACCACATCCCCTATTTTTTTTCATGGTGGGTTCTTGCTTTTTAAGAAGTATTTTTTGGTTAAAAAGGAATTCTGCCTGCTTAGGCTATAATGAAGATTTGTCCTCCGCAGCTCCAGATGGGAATCCTACAGTGGTATGGAACAATGCAATCTTCCAGTCTGAGGAAGATAGAGGAGTATGGGGTGTCGGGAGTTGCAGCTCAAGTTCAAATTCAGATAGCCACACTCAATCTCTTTCAGAGGTCTCATCAAATCGAATTGGAACTATGGAACAAGACAAGGAGGAGCTCCATTCCAAAGTTGTGATTAAAACATTGCCAAGTTCCCTGCCTATTCAATGTACAGAAAGCAACCCAGAAGACCAAAATTGTAGTCCTGGCATCGAATCCATAGCCAGTTCAGTGCAGATCCCTAACCATAAGAAACAGAATGCACAACCCACGAAGAAGGTCTTGTTCAGTAGTAGTACAGAGAATGCTAACCAGATCTCAGAAGCAGTAGCGTGTGGAGACCACGAGGATAACATTGACAACGGTATTGAAGAAATAGAGAAGGAGATTTTGCGACTCACAGAAAAACTTGAGAAGTTGAAATTTCAGCAGGCAGCGAAACAGAAAAATCAGGAGGTGCAATGCTCCTCTGAGCCACAGAAAGAGGTCAATAGTCCAAAGAAAAATGGTAAAGGGAGCGAAGCTCAAGGTTCTAACGTAGAAGAGCCCAAGAGTTCAGAGAAACCTAGGAGGGGAAGAATTGTGTCTGCAAAATTTCTGCAATGGGAATCCTCGTCAAAGAAAGAGCAAAAGCCACTTGAATCTGGTAAAAAGGGAAGGGGTGGCATGAGTCCCAAGATTCAGAGAAGGGCTGCCAGTCTGGGTCCAGCAGAGCATCTCCGGTTTTCTCAAATGTCGGGGAAGGGTAAAGGGGATGAACACAGCATGCAAAAATTCAATAATGGATCTTCTAGAAACTGGTCAAAAGGAACTGAGAAGACAAAGAATATGGATGTCAAGGTGCGCAGCTTGAGTTTGAGCCCTGTTCCTCAGCATCCCATTGAAACAAAAGGATCTAATTTGAGGCGTGCTGGAGTAGGAGGAAGCATGAGCGCCAGAAAGCCAGGACCAACTCCACTTAAGGATTCGGCAAGAAGCACTCAATGGTTACATCCTAAGAAGTTATTCCCACCATCAGATTTCAAGAAATACATCAATACTAATTCTCTCAGCCTAAGCAGCAAAGCATTCCCTGAGCAGCTCCAAAAGTCATCGCCTTCCTTGAAAAATGCACGGTTTGTAGCTAGTCGGTATGGACAGGCTTTAACACCATCAAGGGAAAGGGCTACTAGAAATCCTCAATCTAGCCTGAGCTCTTTGAAAAATTCTTGTGGGAAGAGATTCTTTCCAGATGATGAGTTTGGCAGGATGGATAATAATTCTTTTAAGAGGCGACCTGCTGTGGCCAGCAGTCCAAATGCAAGGAATCCACAAACTGACAAGACTGTTGTCACCCCAAGATCCAGAACTCCCGGAAAGTCTGCAGCAAGATTAGAACCTAAGAAGATAGGCAAGCCCACAGCTACACCTGCTAGACAAGGGACTATAGGAACAAATAATCAACAGAAGGGAACCTCAAATAGAAGTGCATTTGCCAATACATCCAATTTAGTCCAAGCAAACCCTTCAGAAATTCATGCTCCAGATGGTACCAAGAACTATTGCTTCTCTGCAGGGACTAAATCTCCTGACACAGTAGACCGAAATAGAATGCAGTTACCAAGGATTCGGACAGTGAGGTTGAAAGCACAAAGCCCCAGAGATTCTGGCTGCATCAAAAGAGCGGTGGATCGTGTTGGAAAGAAATCTTTTTTTGCATCAGATGAAAACATAACTGCAAATTCCACTGACATGGAGATGGCTGATAAATCTTCCAGAATAGAAATTAGTGATGACATAAAGCATGCATTCTCATTTGAGGATGAAGAGACAGGAGGGTAATTGATGTCGATGGAAGATCCTCACCTATAAAGTGGATGCTCATACTTGAGCTTTATCGAGTATTTCTAGGAAGTTTTTCTGTTACAATTGTTAATTCTTAGTCTTAAAATTTTCGTTATTTTCATTCACTGTTAATTCTTATGGTCCGCTGCTTCCTGTTATGAAACAGAGGGAAAGGTTCGTTACACACTGCAATTTATTGTCAAACAAAATGCCTTTGAAACTGCATTATGCAGAGTTCGGCTCTTGTATGCCACAGGCAAAAAGCTCTACTGAAGTTGGTAAACCCCAAATGGCAAAATGTTGATGATAGTTGCTAAGTGAGTATTTTTTTCTGGTTTCCTCGAATCAAGTCCTTGTTCTTTACTTCAATTGTTCTAGCGGTGCTACCTGGTAGAGTTGGAAAAATAAGAATTTATAATGTGTCCTCAGTTCTATTGACAACTGATTTGCAATACAGTAATGACATACACCTTCAGGTATAAGAATTTATGGACTTGCTTTATTTTGAATCTATGTGAACTATGCATAGACCTATCTCTAGACATCTCTTTTATGTTGTTAAACATGGACTATCCTGTATTCTATTTGTGTTCTTCCAGACAGAGATTGCAAAAGCTCTTTAGGAATGGATTATGTTGTTATGTCTAGCCAAATGAAGACCTGAATAGTTTTTGAGAATTGACTCTGCTGAGATTGAATATGCAGAGTGCCTTTCTTGGTAAGTACAACCATGTTAAGTTTCATGTGGCAAAGCTCCAATACTGCCAACAATTGCAGTTTTATTAATTAAAATAAGGTTATGGTTTGTTACTTCCGAATTATTCTCCAAAGGGAATGATTACCCTGATTGTCAGCAACTTGTTCGTGACACTGTTCATGATTGTTTTGTCTTCAATCACAGCTTATCTTCTTTAAATCAATTCATCAGTCACGGACTATGAGGCAGACTAAACAGGATGCATAATGTTGTATTCCATTAGATTTGGCATCCTGGCTGTTACTGCATCCTAAGTAATGCTAAGCGTAAGTGACATGAGATGAATAAACAAACGTTTAGATACATACAAAACAGAGATACATACAATGATACGGATGATGTATTGCGTGTTTCCTTTGTATGCCATATGCCTACTTTACTCTAAATGACTATTCACCAAATGTCGTAGATTACATTATTATGACTCCAGATAAGAGTTTCTGTCTAAAAATTATAAGGAATTTTTATACATCGACATTTTGGATCAACTTATGAACCATATATTTTCTTACCCTGATGATGGATCACATGAGTTGATTCGAAACATCAATGGATAAAAAATCCTCTTAGTTTTTATCTGAAAGCTCTCTCATTATTGCTTGTTTTCTTTAAATAGCATGAGATGACCATTGTGAACAATTAGGAGCATGAGATATATGGCATGAGATACTACTTGTCGTCTTTCTATATTGGGGATTTTCTGAGTATGCCATTTTCTAGCATAAGAGAAAAGAACAGTTATCAAACAATGCATGCTAGTGCTGTTTCTATGAAATTGTGGCTTGTTTTTTCCATCTATGGCCTTCAATATATATCTAGCTTAGGTAGTATTTAATATCCTTTGTTTTTGGATAAAAACCATAAGAAATTTTTATATATCAACATTTTAGACCAACTCGTGATCACATGAGTTGATCCGAAACTTTGATGTATAAAAATTCCACGCAGTTTTTATCCAAAAAACTTTTTTATTTTTTTATTATTTTCTTAAAAAAATGTTATCTATATATTGTGAACAATTAGATATAATGAGATGACCATTATATGCATGAGATATTGTTTGGGTCTTTCTATATTAGGGATTCTTTGATTGTGCCTTAGGGAGTGGGTTTAAGATCCTTTGGTAGTAAGTAGGAGGTGTAAGACCTTTAGCTAGTACAAGGTAAAAGTAGCACGAGAAAAATATACACTGGGCTTTAAGTGTTTTTGTACATTTTTTAGAGAATACAGGGCATATTTTGAAGATGAATTGACTTTCTATAATGCTTTCGGTTAAAAACCACAAAGAATTTTTATACATCGACATTTTGGATCAACTTGTGATCCATATATTTCTATCCTGATGATGGATCACATGAGTTGATCCGAAATGTCGATGCCTAAAAATTCCTCACAATTTTTATCCAAAAGCTCTCTTATTATTGAATGTTTTCTTAGAAAAAATAATATCTATATATTGTGAACAAGGTAAAAGTAGCACGAGAAAAATATACATTGGGCTTTAAGTGTTTTTGTACATTTTTTAGGAGAATACAGGGCATATTTTGAAGATGAATTGACTTTCTATAATGCTTTTGGATAAAAACCACAAAGAATTTTTATACATCGACATTTTGGATCAACTTGTGATGGATCACATGAGTTGATCCGAAATGTCGATGCATAAAAATTCCTCGCAATTTTTATCCAAAAGCTCTCTTATTATTGAGTGTTTTCTTTAAAAGAATATTATCTATATATTGTGAACAATTAGATAGCATGAGATTACCATTAGATACATGAGATATTGCTTGGGTCTTTCTATATTGGGGATTTTCTATATTGGGTCTTTCTGGGGATTTTCTAATTGTGCCTCAGACTCATTACCATTTTCTAGCATTAAAGAGAAGAACAATTATCCTTTCACTTTCTGAGCAAAAGAATACATGTGTCAAACAATGCATGCTAGTATTATTTCTATGAAATTGTGGCCTCTTTTTCCCATCTATGGCCTTCGATATATATCTAGCTTAGGTAGTAGGTTTAAGATCCTTGGCTAGTACAAGTAGGAGTTGTAAGACCTTTAGCTAGTACAAGGTAAAAGTAGCACAAAGAAAAATATACACTAGATTAAGTGTTTTCGTACATTTTTTAGGAGAATATAGGACACATTTTGAAGATGAATTGGCTTTCTATTTCAAGAATTATTTGCTTTTGACTTTGATCTTCAAGCTTTGGTAGTGTAATGGTGAGAGGAAGATACACACATTCATGCTCAGACTTCAACTAATCTTTGCATACTTAAATCCTAAACCGTAAACCATGTTATTATTTTGTTTGTCTATTTTTTGTTAAATATTTTTAGTGAAAAACATGTCTATTTTCACTAATGTATGCAATAATAATCTCATGTGTCAAACAAACCATTTCACCACAACTTTGAATTTTTCCTTCGTCTCTTTGGTAGGATAAACTCTACAAAAGTAGTCTATAACCATCCTGCTAGGATATATGTCACACCACTATTTTATTTCCAAGTTGTAGTTTGATCCAATAGCTGAAATAAACTAGATTTTTCATCAAATTTCAGTTTTTCTTCCACCTCATGTATTCCTTCAAAGTAGTAGTCATCTTGAAATAGCAATTCAAAAACATAGTTCTCCCTCTATTTTGGATATTGTTGTAGTTTTAAGTGATAATGACAAAATCATACTTGTATACCTACATCATTCTAGTGGAATCAAGTGAAACAAACCCCATCAACTATGATGTCCATCCTCTCTTAATATCCTTGTGTTTTCCAAAGAACACAAATATCTA
Source organism: Torreya grandis (assembly GCA_037957365.1). NCBI lineage: Eukaryota > Viridiplantae > Streptophyta > Pinopsida > Cupressales > Taxaceae > Torreya > Torreya grandis. Next base: position 2,091,353 of record JARHVA010000448.1, read on the forward strand.
TCTTATGTGTTTTTGAGATCTAAGAATCGAGTGACGATTTTGATTGTAATGTGATCTAGGGCCAAAAAGGATCCTGATCAGAGATATATGCAAAGAATCAAGAGAGAGAGAGAGAGAGAGATAATAGAAGTAGAACATAAAATTTTATTAATCTATTTGTTATGTCCAGGGCATACTCTTGAGAAAATGTATGTCCATATTTTGCTTTGATTGCTCACTAAAACCACAGATGCGTATACATATATTATAATGTAAAAAATTAATTAAGAACCGTTATAGAAATTGAACAATTTTCATGTGTGACTATTTTGATTGTAATATGATCTAGGGCCAAGAAGGATTCTGATCAGAGATAATATGCAAAGAATCAAGAGAGAGATAATAGAACTAGAACATAAAATTTTATTAATCTGTTTGTTATGTCCAAGGCATATTCTTGAGAAAATATGTCTATATTTTACTCCGATTGCTCACTAAAACTACATATGCATATACATATATTGCAATGTCAAAGATTAATTAAGATCCGTTATGGAAGTTGAACCATTTCTATGTGTGACTCTTCATCTTTCGACAGTTGCATGGCTTGGTTGATAAGTGTGCAGAATGTCGTTAAATAATTTTACATTATGCATGGCATATAGACTATGCTAATACTCATAATAGTTTGGTCTTGTACAGTGTAAGTTAGCCTTTGTAGTTTGGCTTGGAGGTGTTGCAAAACTTACTAAAGTTGAACGCAGGTACCATAGAAGTTTGGGTGCATGCATGGCGGTACCAAGTCTGATTTGCACCACTAAATGAGTGTGTGTGACATATTTTGGAGACAAATGGATGATCTTCGAGGTCCCATAAACCTCTAGAGGTTTCTCTACAATTTTGCATACCATTGAGCATGAACCACATTTATCACAAGTTGTAAGAGCATGCTTGGTGGTATCACTGGAACCATTGTTAAGAGATCCTCATAAATCAGTCGTGCCTCCTTGTAAAAAAATATTCCCAATTATCTTAAGTCTAGGAAGTAGGTGTGAAACTTTGGCTTCTAGTTGATACTTCGTGAACCATTTAGCTTGTTGTAGGAGTTGACTTGTTTTGACGACCATGTGCATGAGCATATAATAGTTATGTTTAAACATGGTTTTCAGAATCTGATATGTTATTTCTAATTGAAGTTGTGTATCAAAAGAGGTGAACTTTAATCTTGGAAGGTAGCACATTTAATGAAATTACTTAGATGATTTGTAGTAATAGATTAATATATCGTAGAATTACGAACAAAATAAGTAGATCCACAATAATAATTGGCAGAAGAGTAGAATAATTGAATATTATGACTAAGCCACTTCAAGAGGGCAACCTTCACAAAAATATAATAAAAAAAAATTACAATATGATGATAAAAGACTAACCGCCACCTCCTATATATACTCTACTTAGCCATGGTTATTTCAAAGGCCAACCATACTAAGAACATCGAGAAATATAATAAGATAATATGAAGGTATATAACCCGTAAATCGACCACACATATTCCTAGATGCATTATAAGTTAAGGGCATAGCATGCCCCTCCCCTTCAGAACAACGTTATCCTCATGTTAAATAAATTAAGATGATATTGCAAGAACACTTCATCCTCCCATGTGGCATCTTCAGAATGTAGAGTCTTCCATTTGATCAAATACTTCTTAGTCGCTCTAGTTCGCAGTTGCTTAGTGCATGTGTGAAGGATTGATTCAAGCTCTAGAATGACTTTGTCTTCTTCATCCAATTTGGGTAATTCAATTTGAGGGGAAACTTTGTGTTCAATTACCTTCTTTAGGCAAGATACATGGAATATTGGATGTATGCGAGTGGATGGGGGTAATTACAGCTTGTAAGCCACACTACCAATTTTTTACAAGATATGATAAGGGCAATAATACTTAGGTGACATCTTATTATCTTTTTTTTATTGCTTCAGAGATATCTGCTTATATGGATGAAAACACATAAAGACCCAATCACCTATTTCAAAATGTCACTCACTACAGTGTTGATTTGCTTGTTGCTTCATTATATTTTTTACCATTACTAAATTCTCTCACAAACTAACTAGTACATCATATTGATGGTGAATGTGTTACACAACAACTCAAACCTTGGGATGCAATGTGAAAGCTAAAGTGATGGATGGGGCGTGATACCCATATAATGCCATAAAGGAAGACATTTTGGAAGAAGTGTTATACTAGCATTCGACAAGTGGTAGCCAATGAACCCATTTATCATGTTTGTCAGGAAAAAAAACAAAGATACCCTTCTAGACATTTGTTGACTACCTCTATTTGTCTATCAAATTGAGGATGATAGGATGAGTTATGAGCCAAATGGATTCCCAAACATACAAATAAATTAGTCCAAAAATTAATAGTAAATATAAGATCTCGGTCACTTACAATGATCTTGGGAGTACCATGCAATTTCTAAAATGTATTGAGAAAAATAGAAGCTACTGTAATAGAAACACATGGTTGTGATAAAGAATAAATATGAGCATAGTTGGTGAGTTGATCCACAACTACCATGATAACAGTTTTACCCTCAAACCAATGTAACCCAATAATGAAATCTATGTAACTCTTCTCCCAACATTGGCTAGGGATGAATAAAGGCTACATAAGACCTAGGGTCTTAATGGTCTCACCTTTGTTATATTGACATACCGTGCATTCAACCATATATTTATGGGCATCATCCTTGAGTCCTCACCAAAATAAATCTTGCTTGATTATATGATATGTTTTCAAAATTTTGGAGTGACCTCCAAGTGGGGAGGTATGAAGTTCTTAAAAACAATTATGTTTGAGAAGAGAATGTTTATAGACGTATAATATATATTTATACCATAATGCATTCCCCTTCCATGTATTTTTTATATTCGTCAAAACCCTCTTGAAGAGTTTGAATCGAGTCCTTGGTAGCATTGTCACTATCCCCTTCTAATCTTGCTTCCTCCAGCCAATCTGCCTGTCACATGGTCATGGTGCATAACAATATCTCAATTGATTCATCCCTCTGAGAGAGGGCATTTGCCACCACATTCCCTTTTCATTTATTATATACTATTAAAAAATCATAGCCTCACATATTAGTCACTCATTTCTATTGTTCTTCAAATGATAATCATTGTTTCAAAAAAAATTTGAGGCTATCATGATCAGTGTTTCCCTGAAAGTGATGACCCATCAAATAAGATCTCTATTGTTTGATTCCATGCAAAATACCCATCATCTCTTTCTCATAGATTGGTTTGATCTTATTTTTTAGTTTAAGTTGGCAACTTTCAAATGCCATTAGTTTGCCTTTTTGCATGATTACAACCTCCATGCCATATTTCGATGCATCACGCCCCAAAATAATTGTTTTTGAAAAATCATAAGTAGTCAAAACTAGAGTTGTGCACATAGCCATTTTCAATTGTTCAAATGCCTTATTAGATGGATCGGTCCATTGGAAGGAGACTTTATTCAACAAATATTTGAGTGGAGTTGCAATACTACCATAAATTTTGACAAGCCTACGATAGTAACCAATTAGCCCCAGAAATACTTAGAGGTTCTTGAGGGTCTTGGGAACCTACCACTCCATCATCACTTGGATTTTTTTAGGTTCAAATTTCACTACTTCATGTGAAACAATATAACCCAAGTACTCCACCTCTTGGACACCAATATCACATTTAAAAATGTTGGCATAAAGTTGATGTTGTTCTAGAACTGAAAGTACCTGTTTCACATGCTTCAAATGGTCTTCCCAATTTTTGATGTAGATGAGGATATATATCATCAAAAACATTAATATAAACATTCTAAAAAAATTGTCTAAAAATAGTATTCATCAAACTCTAAAATGTAGATGGTGCATTTGTGAGGCCAAAAGACATGACCATAAATTCATAATGGCCTTCATGAGTTTTGAAATTCATTTTAGGTATGTCATCATCACTGATTAGAATCTGATGATACCTAGAGTGAAGGTCTAACTTGGTAAAATAAAAATACACCATGCAATTCATCTATAAAATCATCAATTACTGGAATATGAAACTTATCTTTGATGGTGTACTTGTTAAGATCTCTATATTTTGGACACATCCTCTAAGTGTCATCTTTCTTTTGCACCATGACCACAAGGGAGGAATATTTTCTTTGACTATGTCAAATGATTCCTACCTATAACATCTCATGTACCATATTCTCAATTTCACTTTTATGGGCATAAAGATACCTATAGGCTCTAATGTTGGGTGGTGTACTTTATAGAATGAGCCTGATGGCATGATCATATATGCGGCTTAGAGGAATTCCTTTTGGCATGTCACCAAAGACAACATAATGGTCATCCAACATCATTTTAAAATTAGGATGTGTAGACTCCCTAGTTGGTTGATCCTCTATGGAAAATAAGCATGCGACAAGTCCCTCAGCACATTTATTGAGAATCTTCCTCATCTGATGAGAACTGACCAGTTGTGAATATTTAGCCCATAATCTACATAGTTCAAAGGCCCTGAATATTGAATGGAACCTCATGAATAATTCCTACAAATTTATCTCAATAGTGCCCAAAGTGGTGAGCCACTACATTCCTAAAGCAATGTCAGTTCCTCCCATGGGAATATTAAACATAAGGGAATCTAACAAGTAATCTCCCATAGCAAGCTTAATGTTATGGCATTTTTTAGAATAGTTGACAACACCACCATCTACAATCATGACCTAAAATCATGGAGCTAGGTAAATAAAATATTTCAAATGAGTAGCCAACTTACTATTGATGAAGTTATGTATACTGCCAGAGTCAATTAACATAGTCACCTTTTATTTTTTCAAGAAACCCACCACCTTAAGAGTTTGAGGACTACTAATGATTTAAAGTGTATGACATGAAATAGTAGGTTGAGAATGTTCAGATTCATCTTCAAGTTCTTTCAAACCTGCCCCTAAAGCCTCATCATCTTTTTCCTTCTCATTGACACCTTCAATGTAAAACAACTTCTTTTTAGCACATCATTGACCTTAGCTCCATTTGCTATCATAGCCAAAACACAAACCTTTTGCATGTTTTTATTCAATTTACTGAGGTATTAATCTGGTAGGCTTTATAAATGATGTTGTGAAGGTGCGTTCATACACATTAGTGAAATGTCTTCATATGATTAGTTCTTTTTTCTTAGCCATGGATGCCCTTAGTATAGCTTTAGATACATTACTGGGATGAAACATGTGAACCTTCAACTGGATGTTATATTTGAGGCCACCTAAAAATAGGCTAGTAAGATTTTCCTCAGTGATGTCTACCACCTATAAGGAGAGATTAAAAAATTGATGAATGTAATCCTTTACAGTCCCTATTTGACACAACTTGGCTAGCTAGATGAAGTAGTTTTTAGAGACATTGTTGCAATAGTGGAGCTATAACTCTTCAAAAAATAACAACCATAAAATTAGGGCATCGTTATTTTTTATTTTGAGCACATAACTAATGATACCAAATGAACTACTCATGTTCTAGATATAGAGGCCATGACCATATTTTGTGAACAGGGAGACTGATATAGATCAATAAATTTTTAATTTGAGTAAGTCATGTGAGTGGATCATTACCATCAAACTTGTGTAGGTCCACTTTTAGCACTATCAACTTCATACCGAGATTGGAATTGTGATTGTGTAGAGGAGAACCAAACTGGAGTGGTGGAGGGTTATTTTTCAATGGTTGAGCTAGAAGGTTGGTCAATTACCTATTTATTTGTTGTAATTGATCTCACAATTCATTCAAGTCCCCTCCCAGGCTTGTGATGTCCCCTTTAACCATATTGAGAACATCTTTATGCTCCATGCCATGAAACTCTGACTTACGTTGTTGAACCACCTCTGAAATACACGGATCAAAAGTTCTGGACTCCATGTCATCCTTGTGAGGATTTTTAGGAATTTATTTTCCTTTCTTGCTTCCTTGAGTGTTAGTCCCAACCATGCACAAAACCTAGGAGGGTTTCAACCCTGAAAAAAAAATTATCGTCAAATGATACCATTGTGATCACCTTGCCAAGAGTAATCCAATGATTGATAATTTGCACAAGGGTGAAAAATTTTTACTCGAAAAAGTGTACTCTTAGAATATATCATTACATTCATCTTGTAGAGATGAATCCAATGATTGTTAATTTACACATGGTAAAAAAAATTGACCTTTTAATGCTCAAGATCCCATGTCTGAAAAAAACCACATCGCATAAACTTGCCCAAATCAAAGCTCTAATATCACTTGTATTGAAATTACTTAAATGATTCATAATAATAGAATAATATATCACAAAATTAAGAACATAATAATCATATCCACAACAATAATTATTAGAAGAGCATAATACTTGAATATTATGACTAAGTTACTTCGAGGAGGCAACCTCCACAATAATGCAATAATAAAAGAATTCATAATATGATGATAAAATACTAACCAATACCTCATATATATAATCTATTTATCTATAGTTATTCAATAGGTCAACCATACTAAGAACATCAAAAAATGGAATAAGACAATATGAAGGTATGTAATCCACAAGTTGGCCACACATATTCGTAGATACAATATAGGTTAAGGACACTACAATACGATATGATTAGAGCATGGAATCACTTCATAAATCTAATATCTTTATTGCCCACTAATACAAGTATGTTGAGAAAATTGGCACTGTACATACACTTGTGACTATGCATGTAGAGATGCCCAAGGAGTACTCACAAACATCAATTGGTGTTACATTACACACTAGCTCCTCTTGGCAACAATGGATAACGTATGAGTGATGCATATACCTTTGGTGTTGCAATAATTGAAGCATCCCAATTTACAAGACTAAGATGAGGCATGGTTGGTATTTTTTTTTGTTTGATGGTTGCTTCAAAGATGAGGTCATTCATGCCATCACCATAAAGCAAAAAATATAGTGGTTGCCCTTACATCCACATATGCAAATGAAAAAAGCCTTTTTAATTAGTACCTTGCACTATTGATGTTGCTTTTATGGTGGCTATTACAACATTTGAATCTATGTCAATGATTCCAATAGAGGGAATGACTTCATAATCCTCTTTTTATACCCATGTAAGCAAACTATTTTGGGCATGGCATTCTACACTGTGTTAGGTTGTGGAGCTAAAAGCTTCATAGGTATGCAAACGGAGGAAGTTGCTGAGTTGCAGAGCAACCGACGTTGGCAGGCCAACCGACATCGGTCATATTCAGAGTACAAAGAAATCGGCATCGGTCAGAGATCGGCCGACGTCGGTCATCTCCAGACAAATAAAGACCAACGTCGGTTGCCTGTGGGGTTCCAGAACTGCTAGTTGACAAATAGTTAGTTTAACAAACCGGTTGTTTGCATGTAAAGACTAATTTTAGTCTTGGAGTTGCGTTTTTAATTATTGTAATTAGGAAGTCTAATTATTGTTTGCATGGGATCTATATAATAGACTCATGGAGATGTATTGTAATTAAGGACAAGGAAAAGATCCTTTCGATTGTAAGATCTAGGTTTGCAGGTATGCAAAACCAGGTTGATCTGCAGGTGTTGCAAGATCAGGTTAGATCTACATGGTAAGTAAGATCGTTTGATTTGTAGGTTGTTGCAAGTTCAAGGGAGATCTACTTGGAGTACTTGTGTACTGGCAGTATTGTTACTGATTGGTGGAGGTGAACAACAACTCTGTGTTTGAGTTGTTAGTTGTGACCGTAATTGAGAGAGAGAACTCTTGAAGGAGAATTATTGGGAACCCTAGAGGTGTGGGAAGCCTTAGAGGTGTGGGAAGAGTGTGGCATCTTCTTTATTGTATTTTCTTTCTGGATGAGTTGAATACAAGATTGTATTGTCTCTCAAATTTTGTGTTGTTTCTGATTTCTAGTTACTTATTACTTCTGGTTTAATTTCGTGTTTAGTTGCTTATACAAAGGTAATCAATTGTGCCCTTAATCTAGACAGTGGAATCAGAGCTATTTGTTGTTCTAGATTCCTGACATGCTTTCCAGATCTGAACTCTTACCCTTTGACTCAAGAACATGCATCCCCTTCTTATTCATGTGACCAAGCCTACGAAGCCACATCTTCAAATCTACAGCTGAAGTAGATAAACCAGAAGGAGAATCAGTAATACAAGTCGATAGATAAAGAGTACCTACTTTTTTACCTCTAGCTAAAACAAGTGCACCCTTGGAAACTTTCCAAGAGTCCGCTGTGAGAGTTACTGTGCATCCCTCATCACCCAACTTTTCTACAAAAATCAAATTTTGCTTTAGGACTGGGACATGCATGACCTCCTTCAACACCCATGTGTTGCCTATCTACAATTTCAGTTGCACTTTCCCTTTGCCAACCATTTGACAAGGCTTACCATCCGCTAAATAAATCTCTCCAAAGTCTCCCTGACATATTCATGAAAAGATGCTCTATTTGGGGTTGCATGGAAAGAGGCACCAGAATCTAACACCCAAGATTCCACTTTATCCAAGGAACATACAAGAGCATCCTATGCAATAATATCTGCAACATCTGCTTCTTCATTTCCTTCATGTTGATCTTCTACCAACCTGCAATCTTTCTTTACATGCCCTTACTTTCCACATTTCCAACAGAATATTCTGCCATACCTAGATTTGGATCTCCTGCCTATCTTTGACCTTGATCTCCCTTGCTCGATCTTCTATCTTTGCCTTCCCCTGCTTTCAACACTTAAAGCATTCCCTGATGATTCACCTATGTTTTTCTTGTGAATTTCTTCATTCAAGATTACACTAACAACATCATCAACTTTCAAGATATTTGAAGCAGATGTAGTATTACTAGCTACCATTACCAAACTATCCCAACTTTCAGGGAATGAGCATAAGATTAAGAGAGCCTTAATTTTATCATCAAAAACAATATTGACTAAAACTAACTGGTTTACCAAACCATGGAAATCACTAAGATGATTGTGTACAGATCCACCTTCCAACATTTGCAAATTAAATAACTGCTTCATAAGAAATACCTTATTCAAAGCTGAGGGTTTTTCATATAAATTTGTCAAATATCCCATTAACTCTACCGTTGTCTTAGCCTGTGATAAGCTAGAAATCACAGACGATGTCAGGGTCAACCTTATAGATCCCAGATCCTTCCGATCAAGAACCTTCCATTCTTCATCTTTCATATATGTGGGCTTGCTTGCAACCCCACCCAACGGTAAGTACAGATCTTTCTGATATAGATAATCTTCTATCTGCATCCTCCATAATTGATAATTCTTGCCATTAAACTTCTCCATTCTTAGCTTACTTTCTTCTGCCATTGCTATACTCCCACTCAATCAGAAACCCCTGAGAGTGACCTGTAATCAAACACAACCCTGCTCCCTGCAACCTGGCTCTGATACCACTTTTTCAGGAATCTAGAACAACAAACAGCTCTGATTCCACTGTCAATCCAACAAGTACTCCACATACTTCAAGTCCGAGTACGTGGTGTACTCGGAGTTGAAGTACGTGGAGTACTTGTTGGACTGACAGTGGAATCAGAGCTGTTTGTTGTTCTAGATTCCTGACACATTGGAGTAGTTATTCATTTTGTGTTTGTCACACCATTTGTATGTCTTAAACTATTGTGGCTTTTTGTTTGAAGAAGGTAGTTTCTTTTGTGAAAACTTCTTGCCATTCATCTTAGACTCTTCTTCAATGATTGCGGCATAGAAATAATGATGCACACACATATAGGGTGACTAATTAAGGTTCACCTTTAGTTTTGTGTCACTTGGATATGATACACAATGAAGTTCCAATTACCTCCAAAAATCCATCCTACTTAGTTATTTTTATTTTGAAGAATCAACTCTACTAAATCCTTGATGCTTGAGTGATATCATAGATCAAAAGACATCTATCATAGCTCTAATTTTTACCATTATTTCTTTAAATGACCTAGAACATAACACAAAGTGTACAATGCATATGTTATGACCTTAAGAAAAATATGTTACTAATTTGTCACTGTGGTGAAGGATCATCTCTGCCAAATATATATGGCTTAAGAGATATCACAAACTAATAGAAACTTATATAAGATCTCCAAACTACTACGTGGTAATGGAATACTTTCAAAACATCTTATGAAGAGCTTCACAAACTTACTCAGACAAAGAAAAGAATACAAATGTGTATAACAAAAGAATGTGCAAAGTTGACAGATGCAAGAGCATTCACGGGCAAAATAGACTTTGTTAAACACGTGCATGCCAAAGGTGACTCAAAATAATAAAAGGATGGGTTGAGAGACAGTGAAGACAAGTGCAAACTAGTAATAAAATATATGTGCAAACACAAACCCTATGCAACACAACACAAAGAACATATAAATTATATGCAAAAAAATAAGGCTTGCTTAGACTTATAACAAAACATATGTGCATACAAAAACCCTACGTAACACAAAACTAAGAGAAATCCTAGATTGATATATTTTTGGTTGATACAAGATTTATTATTCACCATGGATGCTCTTGAATTAGACACCCATGGTAATGAAAAGTGGTCATGAGCACATGTTCATGAACCCATTGTGATCTATATATTCTTAGCATATTTTATGCATTAGTCCAAGATGAATATTTGGCTATTCCATCCTTACAATTGACCAAATACTCCTTGCCCCTTGTCTTCTTAACAATTTGAATAACCAGAATGGATTCCATAAACTCTTTGGCTATTCATAGAAATTGCTCTCTCCAATCCATGTTGTCGCTTGTTTTTTGCTAACATATGGGTATAAATTTGCTACAATTAAGATTGGTGAGACACCTACTCCATTTAGAAACTCTAATTAATAATAATTAGTTGATAATCTCATCAAAATCTTAAAAATCCTCATATTATTCCACTTGAGCTTGTTGTGCTCACCTTTTAGAAACCTCTCCTTTTAAAGATGTGTCAAAACCAAGTCCCCAACCTCGAATTTCATCTATCTCCTTTGCATATCAGCATGCTTCTTGTATTTTCCAACAGTCTCTTCAAGTGTTTTCTTTACTTCCTTACACATATCATGCATAACTTGAGCATAGTATTTAACTTATGCACTTCTCCTACTTGTCTCAGTTGTACTCCTCAACTCACATACACCTCTAGGGATGCTCCCGTACACTATTTGAAAAAGACTCATGTTGGGTTGGTTGATCCAATGTCAAATTTAATTTATGTTTTAGCGTTAGTAATATTTGGAAGTATATTTATTAATGTCAATAAATGAATAAGTTAATAAGCTAGTTGGGGATGAACCCATTGGAATCTCATAAAATAGCTAACTAGAAAGCTTTATGAACTTGCTCAATGTAAATATTCAAATCACAAAGATCTTAAATTTCAACAGTATTGTGTCAAGTTTTTACAATGTAGTTATTTTATTTACCTATGAATGCAAGTGGTCCTAATACTAGTATTAGAGCTTGGTTTATCACATGAAGGAGAAAGGAAGGAATGATGGAAGGTCCATGAAGACCCACATGACGGAGGTTGATGAGAAAATTTGATAAGAATAAAATATGATGTAATCTCAGCATGATATTATCAAAATAAATCACAAATTTCATTTTTACGACTTTCATAGTGCTTGTACTACCTCCAATCCCATGAGAAGTATTTTGGTTAATCCAAATATGAGTTTTCATGACCTTATTTGAGATTGTATGGCCCATAACCTGCATAAGTAATTTATTGGGTTTCTTTTAGTTAGTTACAACTTCAGCATTGAAGCTTCCCGCAACAAGCTAGCATGATGGCCCTATCATGCGAGAGTTAAGTCTCACGTGCTCACCTAAAGCGCACAGTAACAGATCGATTCCTGAAGGCTTTGTAACACAATGATGTATGTTTGTTCATCTTTCATAATACAATTCTTAAAAGATTATTCAACACCATAAATATACTATTATTATCCTTATTGTCCCAAATTTAACTAACACTATAATTAGGATCACCATTATTATCTAATTGTAGTGATAAAAGAAAAAGATATCCATGAATTAGAAATAAACCATGTCCATCATCCAACACTTAGAATATTTCATCACTCATAACACAATTTGGCAAAACCTGATCTCATTAGTTGCTTATCGAATTACAAGACAAAAATGCTATTCTCTATTCCCCAAAGGACTATCATGTAAATGTTTACAACAGGAGTTTTCATACTTGTTTTGCCCTGACCAAGTGTCATAATTCTAACTATCATGAACAGATGCCACACGAGATCCAACAAACTAAGAGTCATGGCTCTTACAATTAGTTATCCGTATAGACTCAGGTCTTTGCATCCCTAAATCCTCATTCTATGTTATATCTTGGTGGCCAAGTGTTATGTTCCTCATAGGCTGGTACAAAACCTCTGATCAATGGGGTCAAAGTGTCCCATTTGAATTGTTCTTCTAACTACTCTTACATCCCTCACACTCTGCTTCCCATGTGTTCCCCTAGTCTTCCACTTTTGTTTTGAGTCCTCTATTCTTGGGTCCTTCATGACACATTCTCTTTTGACTAGGTCCTCTCATGTTGGGTCTCCTATATCATTGTCTTTTTGTGTCCAGCAAGTTTTGTGCCATGATACTTCTATGCCTATCTAACTATGCATTATGGTCATCTTGTGCCATGGTCCTTCTATTCCATGTTAGTACTTATGTTAAAATGAACAATGATCCTTCTACACCATGCACCAAAAATGGAACAATACTTTTTCAAAATTTAGGGGCCAACATCACCCCACACTATGCTCTTAGTCCATCTCGGACTAAGCTACACTAGCATCTTCCAAGAATTTAGGTGTTTAATTTCCTTTTGTAGATTATGCCAATGAGACAATGCTTCAAGGACCTATGCAGTTATTCCCTCAATTGCTTGTTTTGATTCTTTCAACTCCTTGAGTTGTGTCAGAGTCTTGGTCTTCTTCACCTATTCATCTAGAGCTACGCTAGCATCTTTTTTAACATCTTCCAATGTGGATACCTCCTTATCAACCTATCCTCAAAGTGTGTCAAAGCTCACATTTATTTATTGATGATGGTTATTAATGGATTCCTCCATAATTTCAACATCTTTGATTGCCTTTGCATGCTCGATGCGGTCTTTTATTAAAAGAGTAGCATCTGTTGCTTGCTATCTCTTTATTTCTTTAGCTTAGATCTGAGCCTCCAAGACTTTATGTGGGCATGTGAGACATGAAAAAATGTTGTTCAAAATGGGGATAACTTCCCCAACTCTCTAGCGCATGATTTCAAATATCAACTACCATGGTGAACTGTTCAATTATTTCTCTCCCCTCATCTCTTGACATGGGGTGCTCCTTGTGTTTTTTGAGCAAAAGTTCCACCAAGGTCTTTAATTTCTTGATGGCATCCCCATCTAATGGTACATCATCCACAAGTGTTAGTTATTCCTTCAAAAAAAAATTACAAAGGTTTAAAACCCTCACTTTAGCCTTAGTAGCCTCTTGGATTTATTTCTTTAAGGAGGCCACTTCCTCGGCAAGTGCTTGCTTCTATACAATCTCTATATTGTACTTATCAACTACTCTTGCATGTTTTCTTTCTACCGTGCATGCATCAAAATCTAACAAAATGTTTTGGCACATTATTTCCATGCTTTTGTAGATCAATTTTCATGAGGTCTGGTAGTTCTAGAGCATATAGGCTAGAAAAAATACAATCTAAAGGAATTTCAAATTGGGACTCCTCACTATACACCTCTCGAAGGAAGGACACTTACTTCTTTATTTCTAGAGTCACATCCTTGGGGTGGAAGTGTGATCAAAGATAGAGGTCTTTATCCTCTACACCAAACTGGTAATGATCAAACACAGTGGACAACTATCTTTGTTCATGTTCTTCAGTTGGACTCTTCCCCCTTTCTGGGTCTCATTCAAGCTCACCCTCTTGATGGCTTCATGTGGCCATCTCACTAATTCCTACTCCAACATTAAGTTGAGTATTATCGAATAGAACCTCCTGTACTGGGGGTGGAGTCTTTTTAAATTCTAATCCCAAACTATGGATTTGTACCTGAGGGGTCTCTTTTTGGGGTGCTCACCTTGCAGGTTTTTATAGGGTTGACCTATGGAAATCCTTGGAGATGGTGGAGGTGAAGGTGGTCGTAGAGGTGGAGAAGGTGAGGGAGTTGGCTAAGGAGATAAAGGGTTTGGGTTAGGTGAGTGGGAAGGATTGGAATGAGTAGGGGAAGGTGAGGCAGGAGGTGATGAAGTGTGAGGAGGGGATGGAGATGGATGAGGTGGTGAAGGTGAAGCATGAGGTGGAGATGGATGTGGCATGGAAGGATGAGAAGCAGTGGGTCTAGAGGATTGTTCTTCTACCATATTTTGTCATTTTTGTTGGGCCTACTACCTACTAAAACTATCACTCAGCTCTAGCCACTTCCTTTGTGGTTATGGTGTCTAGGGGAGCCTCTCCTTGGGGTCTCCATCTTGAGGGTACTAGCGGGGGTGTAACATATAGAATAATTTATGGACCTGCTCCCCGACCAAGATATCCTTAACCTTGATGTCAGTAAAGTTAGTTTCTGGCCTCTCCACAGGCCTTTTTGCCCAGATATACATACATTTTTTGAAGGGTGTGGCACTGCGCATCGATTTGATCTATTTGTAAAATGATTGGTTTCACATCATAAATTTGGTTGATAGAATTGATGAAGTATCAAGTAGAGAAGCATATGATAGTTTTAGCCATGCTAAATGCTCTCTCAAAAGGATTCATGTGAATGAATGTCAGGGAGTAATGTTGTTTTATAGCAAATAATGCTTGGTATATAGATAAGGGGGACAAATCCTTTGGGGTGCACCATTCATTCCCAAAATCCACCTTCATCCCATCCAACCAGTACCTCATCTTCATCTTGTATGATCGGATAATGTGTTGGGGACTAGTGAATGCTTTGAAGTGCTTGACGGGGAACCTATGAGTGTGAGGATACACCCACTTTAATGAACCTAAGTTGTAATCAAGCACCCCAATTTCATTAAAGATTAGTAATAAGAGGAATACACCCCAATTAAATTTGTACGTGGGCATCTTGTGGGCATTCTCTGCATCCTCAGTTATTTTTTGGATAAAGTAAAGCACCCAGTTGTACTTTAGTCCCTGAGAGACTTGGTGGGAAATGTATATGGGCCATGTCCACCTCCTTCCATCGGCTGGTCCCTCTAATTTTGGTTTAAATGATATGTACTATGAGTCTAAGGGTGGGATCCTATAGGATCTTGATGTGCATTGCATGCCCTTACTTCTGGTATATGAGTGCTATTATAGTCTACTGAATTTCCTCTATATCAGCCAAATCATCCAACACATTCACCCCCAAACAATGTAGTCCCATGACTTTATTGATCCTCTTTGAAGTGATTTTCATGTTGTACCCTATGAAGTAGATGTAGTCTTCATGGATGTATGAGAGAAGGAACTAAAATGCCTCAGTAGGCTTGCCAAAGTATGGTAGCTCAAAAAGGTGGAAGAGGCTTGTCTTGTCCAGCTGGTTCTTAATAGACAAGTCATAGACCACTTGATTTTTTGTATTGGTGGTCTATAATTGGTAGTCATTATAAATCTCTACTTCATTCCCAAACTAGCATTGGTTATAATCAAATATTATGGTAGTTGACACCTTGGAGACCTAGTTCTCTGTGTGCAAGACCGACTCTAGGTATAGCATCTCCTCTATTCATAAATACAGAGGTGGAGATGTTGGGGCATTCTATGTTGAAGATGATTGTACCTCCTTTCATTTTTTCACCATATTTTCCTCTTCTTATAACATGCACTCTCACACCTCTCCTTTTACACGTTGTTCTTATTATGTTCTTTGTTGATTCTCCAAAGCCTCTTCCCTAATAGGGAACCAATCTCCTCCACTCACCTCTTCCTCCTCTGGTATAATTGGAAGCTTCTCGAGTCTTTTAGCCTTTTTCTTTGGCCACATTACCCTTCATGGCACTCAAAGGCTAATTTATGGTCATCCCTCGTTCTCAAATGAATATGTGGCGGCAGACCAACTTACTTCAACTCTCGAGCTTCACCCTTCAATAATGGTGGACCTACAACTTGTAACTTCAATGATTTACACTCCTATATATTAATTTAAACTTAGCAACCTATCTTCCCACCTGGGAAATGACCTTTTTGACTTTTCCAACTTCGTAAACACTCTACTCTGTTCAAGATTGAAAGAATTTGATTGCATCATGGTTACTGGTTCTCTAGTTCATCACTTGTTCTTTATATTAGCACTTCAAAAATTTATGCAAGGTAAAGTGTAAAATGACTTTATCACTCTTATTTATAAGCTCTTTGGAGGGGTTTACCTTCATTAATTCCTTCCCTCTCCCCATCACTTCTAGTCATTAATGCAAATCTTTTAATGGCCTTCATACTTTAAATCTTGTAATAAGCATTTAATGCCTTAATAGTTTTGTCCCATCATTATATTCACACATTTATCATCATAACTAACCTTGTCATATTAATGGCCCATCCCTTCTCATGCCATTCTTGGAAGTGGAAGACAACTATGTCCCACCTTTTCGGTGTAGTGGAAGATAGTTGTTACTCAAATGGCAAGAACCTTTCAAAGTGAATTAATGACTCATGCACTTTTAATCACTTACGTGCCATAGAAGACTCTTGAGCCTTTTGTACTTGCGTACCCACATCTTACATGCCTAGTTTTAACTTTGTACTTATTATTATCACATGCATGATGCCTTACCCCACACTAAAAACAGTTCGTGGTCCTCCACAAAAACACATTAAGTAAAAAAAAACTCAAAATTGTATTAAAGAAGAAATATGTACCTCAAGGGCAATGTTTTTTATTCAAAGCAGTAAATTCTAACCTAATGGCCTTAAGCCTTTTTAATTATAAAAGTGTAGTTAAATAGAATAACAATACAGTCAAAATTGACTGCCATTATAGTGCCTCGAGAGGAATTGACCATCCATTTGTTTTAACCAACAAGCCTCAATAGGTTGAATGTTATGTATTATGAATGGCCCATTCCAATGGATGCAGAGCTTCCCAGGGTGGCATGTGAACTTGGAGTCATATAACAGAACTTTCATGCCTAGAGAAAAGACTTTGTTCTTTAAATGGTGATCATGTCACACTTTTTGTTTGTGTTTCTCAAGATCCTAACTCTAGAAACCAAGTCTCATCTAGTTTCATCAAATCATCAAGCCAAGATTTCAAAGAGGCCTCATCATCTAGGTTTCTCATACATGTTATCCGAAGAGATGGAACCAAGAACTCCACTAGCAAGATCGTTTCCTTTCCATACACTAGGTTAAACGGTGTACTTTTATTGAGGTGTTTGTATGTAGTTTGGTAGGCCCAAAGTACTATAAATACTCTATCATCCCAATCAATCTAACTAACATTATAGATTTTTGTTATAGTGGCACCAAGGATCTTATTGAAAGCTTCATCAATTCCATTAGCCTATGGGTGGTATGGTGTCATCTGGTGGTATGTGATCATGAACTCGACCAACAAAATGTAAATCATCTCATTTAAGAATTGGGTTCCACGATCACTAGTGAAGATTAGGGGACATCTGAACCATGTTATAATGTTCTCCTAGATGAATTGTGTGGCAATTGCTATAACATAGTCTTTTGTTGGTGTTACTTCATCCCAGTGTGTGAGGTATTTGGTTCCTGTAATGATGTACCAAAAGCCTATTCATCATCCTTCTAGACTTATGGGCCCCATAAAATCAATAGCCCAATTTTCAAATGGTTCTTGAGAAGGTATGGGTCACAAGGGCATAGCATCTCTCCCATTAGGCTTTCCTATGTTTTGATAGACATCACATTGCCTAACATATGTCTTTGCATCTTTGAATAAATTTGGCCATCAAAGTCCAGTGAGCAACACCTTGCATGTGGTAGCCTCTCTAGCATAGTGTCCTCTAGTGATACCTTCATTAACTTCTCATAGTACCTTAGGGCACTCATGTTGCATTAAATAGTGGTAAAGTACCTCATCATGATCCATTTTATAAAGATCTCCTGTTATGAGCTAATAAGGTGTAGCACAGAACACAAGTTACTTTTTCTCTTATGAGTGAGAGAGTCAGGTGCATAATCAGTGTTGAGAAATTTTGCAATATCCTTTAATTCCTCAGGTACTCAAGCAATTTGAAAGATTTGTACGTCAAGAAGATCATTTTTATGTCATGTGGGGGTTCTTCATTCTCAAATTTGGGATAAATGATCAGGTCCATAATTGGTCTACCAAGGATTTGCTACTATAGAAAACTAGAATTCTTAGAACAGGACAATCTCGCAGCAAATTCTCCCATGTAGTACTAGTTTATTGACAAGATACTTCAAGGCCTCATGATCTGTATAGAATGTAAATGGAGTGGTCAAAAGGTACTACCTAAACTTTTGTAGAGTGTAAACCATAGACAGGGCTTCACATTTTGTGGTGGTATAATTCCTTTCAGTTATTGTTAATTTCCTACTAGCAAAGTAAATCAGGTGATTTAAATATCCTTCACTTGGTTGTGTAAGTATTGTGCCAACTATCATCCCAGATGCATCAACATGGACATGAAAAGGCTTTGTTTAATCATGTAATTACAAGATAGGATCAGTAACCAACCTTTCTTTGAGTGTTTCAAAAGTGGCCTTACAAGAACTAGTCCATATAAATTGTTCATTGTGCTTTAAAAGTTCTTCTAGAGGTGCAAAAATCTTGGCATAACCCCGAATGAAATTCTTGTAATAGTTTGTGTGTCTTAAGAAGGTGAAGACCTCATGCTGAGTCTTGGATGTTGGTAGATGGAAAATGATAGAAACTTTAGCTAGGTCCACCAAGACTCCTTCCTTACAAATAATATGCCCAATAAGTATGTCAAAAGGTGTTACAAATAAACACTTATTTAAATTTAAGGAAATTTTCAACATTCAATAGCACTCAAGCATGAGTCTTAGATTAGCACAATGGTCCTTGACCAACCCATATGCCATCCAGTCATCCAAGTAAACTTGGAGGAATTTGTGAATGAAATATTTAAAAACCTCGACTACTATCTGTGAAAACACTATTGGGGAAATTTTCAACCTGAAAAACATGATGGTACAAGCAAAATATCCCTATTCAATAGCAGAAGTCATCTTGGATTGGTCTTCCTCAGCTATTTGGACTTGGTGGTACCCTGAGAACCCATCTATAAAAGACTATACTTCACAACCAGCAACACCTTCTAGTATTTCCTCCATGAAAGGCATTGAGAAGGGGTTTGTCACACAAGATGCATTTAAGACATGGTAATCCACACATATATAGATACACCCATCCTTTTTTATACTGATTACTATTGGACTAACCTATTTAGATTCAAAAATGGGAGTAATTACTCTAGCATGGAGGATGTTATGAATCTCTTCTTTCACTCGTGCTTGGAAATTAGGGTTCATCTATATGGTCATTTTTTCATGGGGTGAGTGCCATCGATTAAATTTATTTGCATATTTCCCAGAGATGGGTGGACTTCTTTCATTTCACTATCATTCCTTGAAAATACATCCTGATACTCTTTTAACAACTCAAAAATCTTTGAAATTTCTGAAACATTCTAATAATTTTCAATTCTAGCCTTATTTGGCTCTTGCTCCATGCCAATGTTACATTAAATAGTTTGAATGGGCATGTGATAAGATTTGTCCATTGGAGAACTTATGTCCCACCATGAACCAATACTTGTAGGCACATCTAGATGGTTAGTCAAGGGGTCGAGTGAAGTAGACCCTTCACCTTCATCTACTTAGAAGATGAGTTTTTCCTTTCCCAGATGGATCTCTTCACATTGTTCTTCATTAGAAACTATCAGTGGTGCAAGAACTAATTAGGTGGGAGGCTCAGTGATTAAATGCAAGGGTTCTTTAGTTTTTTTATGAATATTTCATAGGTGGTCTTTGATGGGACTTAGGTCTCCAACAATTGCTTCTTGCATGGCCTAAAGAGTGAGGTGCAAATCCATCTTTGGTGAAGAATAGGATAGCACCAACTTCATGTTTTCCTTTAGTAATTGCTAGAACCTTGTACCCATATGCCTATCTTCATGAATGTACCAATTTCGTGCCCAAGTGTATAAAGTCCCATAGGATGCATGCACCAAGAGGTACTCTAGTAATAATGTGTCTTCAGTCTGCCATATTGTCTCACAAGCCTCAATGTGAGGTTCAGGTGCTTACACACCATTGTAATTAAGTGTTCCCCTAACCTTATTATCATGATGAAATATGTGGTGTAGAGAAGCTCATACTTGATCCCAATACAAGAGGTTTTCTTTATGAGTACTCTACCACCTACTAGTGGTGCCATCAAGAATGTGATCTAATGACCTCATCTAGTCATTCTCAGTATCATAGAACTCTTTGAGATGCTAGACAAAGTCACGCACCTCTATTTGTACTTGAAACCATGGGGCTTCATCAAGTCTTTCCAGTGGTAGTCTTATCAGTGGCCCTCTCATTATTAAACCCATTAGGTGTACAAACTTGTGATGTTTATGGAGTGAGCACGGGAGGTTCTCTTAGTTGTTGATAGTGTTACATAGTCTCCCAATGAGGTCATAATCACCATGGGCCCAATAATTACATGCATTGCTTATAGTATCAGAGATAGAATGGTTATCCATCCACCAAAGAATAACATCTAGCATTAGATCATGTTGTTCATCATTAAAGTAGTAACGTTATAAAAGTGGTTGATGTCTTCATCAACACTTAGGGGCTTAATATAGGGAGGTCCTTGTGCTTGGTCTAAAGGTATTATTATGCATTGACCAATATTATTAAAACTAATGTATTAGTTTTTAAAGCTCAAGTCTACATGGTTCTCATAGCACCAAGGCCTTCCTAGTAGGGTTGGGTAATCATAAACTTCAACCAACTCTAGGACTTCAAAATCTGCTTTAAAAGGAACTCTAAGAACGTCAATTGTGGCTTTCTTAAGGACCCCAATAGGGTGCACTTGGGTCTTATTTGCCTTGAATATATGTGAGATGAGGGTTGCAGGGCTGGACTAGACATTTTTTCCAGGAATCCTTAGTGAGAACATTAACTTCCACACCAGTATCTACTAGAAGATCCTAGATTACCCATCCATTGATGGCAGCTTTAACCAATATCTCTCCATATTCTAAGGGGTGGATGAACTAGGATTTTCCTAACATCGAGCATGATTTAAATAGTAGTCTTCACTTTACTGACTGGGGTGAGGGTGGACTTCATTTGGTAAGTGATCCTAACTTTTAAGCCAAGCACTGAGTTTGAGAATAATGTCCTCATCTAGCATACGCTTGCACAATTCTTGGAAATTATCCCACACCACTAGTTGTGGGTCAGTGTCTCTTTACATTATGGTGTGTTATGTCACGTCATTTTATTTAAGGTATTTAATCTCACCTTGGAGCTCTCGTACATGTGCCACTATATCTTGAAGGACATCTTTTTGCTATTGAGTGTCAAGGTACTTCTTAACCCATGGTTCTTCTCGATGTACCTTCTCCATCGGATTAGCTAATTGGGTCTATCACACACTGTGGGTTGTAATGTTTACTTGTTGAATGATGGGGATGGTTAGATGTGTAGGACATTGTGGTTTGTTTATTCAAATCATGCCAGTTCCCTTTTCATTGTGTTCCTTAGTGATGGAAGCATATAGATCAGGACACTCTCCCAACTGATGGTCCTTTTTATAGAATGCACACGTTGGGTATTCTGGGCAATCCCTCTAATAATGGTTGAATGACCCACATTTTTAATAGGTTCTTAGTGGAAACTAACCACCACCTCATCCTCATCCTTCCCCTTGCCCATGGTAGCCACCATTATCTTGGGTATTAGCGATTGAGGTTTGGTGCGTTTTGCATGCTTGAGCTTCATGGATATCACTGATGAATCAGCAGTCATTTATGTCATGGGTGTAGGCATAAAAAATATTATAATACTCAAAAACCTTAGTATTCATAGCTCATTTTAAAAAAGGACAAGAACGTACATCATGTTCTTCATGGCATATCTCACAGGTTTGTTTTAGTACCACATAAATGTTCTTGCATGGGCAGTTGTTCCTTGTATGCCTTTCAATTTCATATTCAGTACACCAAACATTACTGTGTGTCTCATGTGTATTATTTGTCATCAAATTTTAAATTTTTGATTCCATAGATGCTATTTATTTTTCCATAAAGGGATTAATCTTGATATCCATGCTTCTAATTACTTTAGCACGGAGGGCAGCTTCTAAAGCCTCATGCATGCTAGTGAAGGTTCTTTGTGATAGAGTCTATCGAAAAGGTAACAATAATCCTCCCACAAACCTTTGTGCATGCTAAGCAAGATTTATTTCAAATAAAAGCTTAGAAAGTAAGGTTTTTAATTATACATCACACTCATACATGCTCCCTATAAGTCCTTATTTTATGTCCTTCAACACCATTATACTTTGTTCCTCAAACTCAAGAATGTCAAATTCCTACAGGAAGGCTACTTTGAGTTGGTCATAGCTGACCACTATTTGTTGAGGGTCAAACTTTCGATACCATTTGTGCTTGTACTCTAAAAGTGTGGTTGCAAACTACATAGTCTTTCATTTAGAAGATGTGATGTCGTGCACTCTCCAAATCAATTCGCACTTGTGGACATGTTTAGTTGCATTCTCTACCCCTCAATATTTAGGTAAATGTAATATCATCTCATAGTAGATTATAGTGGGTTGTGGGGGTTGTTGGGAAGATCCAACTCTTGTTCCTTGAGGAGGGGGTCCACCTCCTCTAGTGCCTCCTCCTAGTCCTCCTCCAGTGCCTCCTCCTAGTCCTCCTCCAGTGCCTCCAATAATAGTGCCTATGGAAAGAGGCATGGTAGAGGGTTGTTTACCCAAGTTTAGGCCTATACTTTGGCTAGATCTACCAAGAATTCCAATTTGTGCCATAGAATTCCCTTGAAGATGGAAAGATAATGTAGATTCTAGATGAGTGTCAATTAGCCTAGTTACAGTTTCCCTTACCAATTTGGTTTTTAACTCTAAACTATCTATGTTCCAATTTTGTATATATACTATGTTCAACTCAAAGGCATGAGCACACACTATGGTATGGGAGCTTGGTTGATTCAGACTTGGTTCCTTGACTCCTGTAGTCCAAATATTTTCTCCTTCATAGGATAGAAGTGGTAAAGGATGTGGCTCAAAAGTGATGGGTTCCTCATGTGTATTCACTTCCCTTCGGCTCTTTATAGTAATCTAAGAGGTCTCTCAATCTCTTCTTGTGCCATTAACTCCCATGATCCTTTTCCAATACTCATCATACTTCCATTTCCATAAAACTCACTAGCTTGCTACCATGTTGAACCTACAATCTTTAATCAACCCCTAGTCTCCCCTTCGAAATTTGTGGCTCATGCACGAGAGATTTTAGCCCTCCATGGGTAGAGTCTAAAATCCAAGGTCAACAATTAGCTTCTTAGTTTTGAATTCAAACAATGAGAGATAGCATCCCCTCAGATCTCATAGAAATTGGAATTTTGCTTCCTCAAGACATGAATAGGTGGTCACAATGTACTCTAAAATGTAGTTGTTCTGAATACCTCTCCACCAAAAGTTAATTTCTCACATCTAGGGAACTCCAAGTCATGATAAACTCCTCTGCCATTCAAGAGTACAAGGTTACCTTCTTCCAGGATTTTTGGATTGTCCTTGAGCATATGCTAAGATCTTAGCATGCAAGAGAACTGGGACCTTAGAAAAGAATGTTTCATATAGAGAACTATAGAGATTCTACAATAACCACTATCATGCAGAGATTCCTAGTTCAAGATATAGAACCAGAATGTTGTCTTTGACACTAGTAACCCATTCTTCAATATTCTCTAACATAATGTGCTCAAACATTTTCCCATGATTGTGTTCTAATCGCTTTGTGTCCTGATAATGGAACCAAAATGTTGGGTTTCTTTTAGTTAGTTACAACTTTGGTGTTGAAGTTTCCCCCAACAAGCTATTGTGTTTACCCAATCACATGAGAGTTAAGTCTCACATGCTCACCTAAAATGCATATCAAAAGACCAGTTCTCAAAGGATTTGTAACACAATGATGTATGTTTGTTCATCTTTCATAATACAGTTCTTAAAAGATTATTCAACACCACAAATATACTACTATCATCCTTATTGTCCCAAATTTAGCCACCACTATAATTAGGATCCCCATTACTATCTAACCATAGTGATAAAATAAAAATATATCCATGACTTAGAAATAAACCATATCCATCATCCAACACTTAGAATATTTCATCACTCGTAACACAATTTGGCAAAAAATGATCTCATTAATTACTTAACAAATTACAAGACAAAAATGCTATTCTCTATTCCCCAAAGGACCATCATGTAAATGTTTAAAACAAGGGTTTTTATACTTGTTTTGCCCTGACCAAGTGTCATAATTCTAATTGTCATGAATAGATGGCACACGAGCTCCAACAAACTGAGAGTCATGGCTCTTACAATTAGTTATTCCTGTAGACTCAAGTCTCTGTGCCCCTAGATCCTTATTTTATGGTATATCATGGCAACCAAGTGTTTTGTTCCTCACAGGCTGGTATAAAACCTCTGATCAATGAGTTCAAAGTGTCTTATTTTAATTGTTCTTATAACTACTCACACATCCCTCATGCTCTACGTTTTACGTGCTCCCCTACTCTTTTGCTATTGTTCTGAGTCCTCTATTCTCGAGTCCCTCATGTCATGTTCTCTTCTGACTGGGTCATCTCACATTGAGTCTCCTATGCCATTGTGATTTTGTGTCCAACAAGTTCCATGCCATGACACTTCAACACCTGTCAGCTATGCACCATGGTCCTCCCGTGCCATGTTCCTTTCGCGCCATGCTGGTACTTACATCAAAATGGATAATGATCCTTCCATGCCATGTGCCAAAAATGGAATAGTACTTAATCAAAATTTATGGGCCAACACAATTGTATGGTATTTTTTAATCCCTAAATACTTAAAAGCCCTAGTTTGTATGGCCTCAAAAATAAAATTCTAATTTTTACGGTCTGATACACATGCTACAAGAAATTCGTATGGTCCAAGAACAATTTTAGGCAATTTCAAAATGATGAATTAGTAAAAGCAAGGACCTTATTAGCATTTTTATATGTTTTTGACACTCAAAACCACTTTTTATAGCCTACCATTCTGTGTGAAGCCTATTACTACATTTTTACAACTTCCATTTCATTTTGTTATGATAACATTCTATTTGTATGACTTTTTGCCCAATATGTATGCTAAAAACTTCATTTAAACCACACTTTTGAAGGAAACAATCAATTTGTATAGCCTATGTATGACCTAAGGAGGAATAAAACATAGATATATGAATTAATGGCATCCCATATATTCAAAATTTGATCCATGTGTGTTTTTTTTCTAATGGCAAGCTTAAATCTCGTAAAAACCCTTCAGAATCAACCTTATACGACATTGTATGAGATTTTTAGTATTTTAAAACTATTCTACGCATCATATGGCATGATTAGTAGTAACATGGCACAACACTGGGTGAATATGGTTCAAAATTAATAAGTTTAATAGTATATTCATTTCACTTTGCTATGTTGCAATGGGTCCCATAAGAGAAAGCCAAGTTGCAATTTTAACTCTTAGTGAACATCCAAGTGAAATATTTTTACACGCAACAATTTTTATTTTTTATTTTCAAAGATTAGGAAAATATATTTTAAATACAGAATCCCCCTTTATTTTCTCAATAATGTTTGTCTTGGAGTTTGTCAAGCTCATTTTGTAAAACACTTACAAAGGAGAAGTCTCAAGTTCAAAACCCCACCAAGTTGTTCTTTTGGTCAAACCTTTTTTTTTTTTTAAATGAGTTTTGGGAATATTTTTTAAATATTATATTTGTAATTTTTGAAGTGCTTTCAAAAAGAGATGGGTGTAAAACATGTACGTTGCATGAATTTTGACACGTGAGACATTTTTTGTAACTTTTGTATATAATCGTTATTTTGTACGAAGGTAGTTGTGTGACCAGTCAATCTCTAAGTTTTTTAACATTATAGACACATTGGAATGATCATATTTATGATTTGAAACTTATTTAAATGGTTTTTAGAACAAATATGTTGAAAATGGTGTATAAAGGTGCATTTTGAGTGGAAATTGACACCTTAAAAATGAATAATTTTCTCATGTCTTCTCATACTTATGCTATCAAAATTATCATCTAAGTTTTCAAAGACATGTTTTACATATCCATTAATATCTTTTTGATTGACAAAGTCTAAGTGTCAAACTGGAGGTTGAACAACTATTTCCCTTCTTTAGTTAACTATTCACTTATAGTTTAGGTAAAATTCTTGAATAACATTTTTGGTAGTAGTGGTGTACTTTTTTCAATTTATTATTACTTTTAGTTTAGTTTTGGTTTTCTTCAATTCATTGATATTCATGATGAATAAAAAACATAGTAGTTTTTATTTTATTTTTTGTTATAGGGACTTCTCACCTCTCACCTAATTGGAGGGGAAGATATTGTATGGCCTTCTATCACTCATCGATGATTGTACAATTTGGCATAAGATTTACTAGCATCATAGTGTTGAGCAAATATTTGTCAATGTTTATTGGGCACCAGGAGATATTCCATACACAATATTGAATAGTCACTTAGATGAATTTATGTGTGAGACCTTATTTGGATTAATGTGATTGAATAGGCCTTAATCATTTTATATTATAGTACAATATAAAATGATCAGAGGGGATGAGCAGACCTTGATCATGTTTATTATTCATGTCACAATTTATGGACTAGGCTTCTTGGAAGTGGCATCAATTGATCAATACCACAATGTACAATGTGTTAATTTTAGGTACATTAGATACTTTTGATGACTTCATAGTCATAGCTCTAGTTCATATTTTATACCCCTTGTTGGATCAAGGGCTTTTTTGGGTCAATTGATCCAATGTCACATATACTTTATGTTTTATTGTTAGTATGATTATTAATGTTAGTATTAGTAAGTTAGTTGGGGATGGACCCATTGGAGTGCCATAAAATAACTAACAAGAAATTTTTACAAGTTTTTTCAGTGTAAATGTAGATATCTAATTTTCACCACTACCATGTCAAAATTGCAAGTCAGAACGACTTCTCGTAATAACATACAAGTTGGACCAAAAATCAATGAAAATCCCAAATTCCTCTAAGTACTTGACATACATATTATAAAATATGTTATAGCATCCCTATCTGGGCAATGAATTGTACACAATCATCACCTTATTTTGATTCATCTTCAGTCAAATTATGACCTAGCAAATTGATATTTTTGACCATTTATGCATAATAATTTATTAAATTTTAAGAATTGCAAAAAGGCTAATCAAGATTACTTAACTAAGAAAATCCAATTAAAAGGTTAAGTGAAAAATCCTTAAAAAATTAATACATATCTAATTTTTTAAATTTATAAATTCAATAAAATATTTGAAAGTGACATCAACATGATATCATTGATCACAAAAGTTATGAATCCAAAAATATCAACATAAATGCAATAAATATCTAAATTTGGAAAGCCATGCCTATTAATTACAATATTAACTCCAAAATTGAATTTCTTTGGTCCACCAAATTTGACTCATCTTGGGCCATTGACTATCATCTTGAGACAAACGGTCTTCATCACTTTGCCAGACCTATAAATATAAGGGCCACCATAGACCAATAACAAGCTTTTTAGTGCAAAGAAACCATGCAAAAATCCATCTATAGTTTCACTCAATTCTTCCAATTCATTCAAAAACCAATCAAATTGTGCTTGAAGAGATATTGGAGACACTTACTCAATGACATTGCTAAAGATTTCAAGCTCTATATCTGGGCACGATCATGCTTATGGATCGGATTTGAGGGAAAGTCCATGGGAAAGGTATAACTTATCTTGTTTATGCTTTCGTGTTTGTTTCTTTACCTCATAGACTTTACCCAACTGAGGGAATATGATTAATATGTTAGTTCTAGATGTTTATTCTTTATTTTTAGACATTAACAATGGACTAACCTATTTTCTAATCATACTATACATTTGGCACACCTGGTGGGACCACACACCCCATAAAACTCTTTAGAGGCCTTCCTAGTCTTCTAATTATCAAATTTGATTGTTATTTGGCATTAATTTTCTATTTTTTCTTCTAAATTTTCCTTGTTATATTTAATGGTTATCAGTTGAATCGCCCTATAGAGTAGCGAAATCATTCCTGTAAATGGTGAGTTTAATCTGCATATCGGTGGGTCGCATTATATCACTCTTTGTTTCCTCTGTGTATTTTGACAGATCAATGGATTTGACCTACAAAATATTGGGATTGACCTGTGTAATGATGAGGTCGAAAGCTAAACAACAAGGTCACTTTTCTATATTTTATTGGGTTTTCTTATAATCGATGAACTTGGCCTGTAAAATGGTAGGATTGCCCTACAATCTACAAGAATGACAGAAAAATGCCAAGGTCATTGTTATTAATTTTATTGTGTTTTCTATAATCAATGAACTTGACTTGTAAAATAGTGGGATTGTTCTGCAATCAATGAGATTAATAGAAAAATAATGAGGTCATTAAAAGATAAATTATATTTTCCATTGTGCCATATATTGAAATGGTGAACTTGTCCAATAATCGATGAGGTTGTCTTGCTAATGGATGAAATCACCAAAACTATATCTTTAATTCACTATAAAACAATGAGATTGACTTGAAATTGGTGGATTCGCCTTTATAAAAGGTGGGATCACCCTACTAAACGGTGGGATCACCCTATGTGAAATTTTCCAAAGCCTTAAAAACTATTGAATTCAACTTCTCTGGATAACTAAAATCACTATTTGAATGCTTGATGATTTTTCTTATAGGTTTTAATATCTTTAAAAGTTATTTTACACAATTGACAAGGAAAATTCCATTCATGTTTTGTATTTGGTCCTTAAAAATGAACATATACTTTTGACTTGGTGCTTTAAGAGCGCATGCATTTCATTATTAACTTAAGTGGTTTGTTATTCCCATTATGTTTTGTATAAAACATTATGCATATGATCTCCCCTTGCCCCTTCTAGGAAGCCTAGGTGACCAAAAACACATAAGTTTACTTACTTGATTGTCTACTTGAAAAATCATTTTGAAGTATGTTCTTCTCATGCCCATCCATGGGGTCTTGAGAATAAAAAACAAAGCATGTTTTTGCTTTTTACATTTTTTAAATGTGTGGGGTGTAATTCATTACCTTTCTATGATTTTTAAGGGTGTGTTGACTAAGAAGTCATATCCTAACATCGTACCAACCTGATTATCTGATAAGGTATATAAACTTAAGCAACACCAATGCTATATTAGCTAGTATGTCCCTTGGAGCCTGTTTATGTCAGTAGCACTTCAATGAGACCCCAATAGCTGAAGTGGTTGTAAAGGGACAAGATCGTTTGGTAAATGTCCCACTAAATCTCACATCTAATTTATAGATATTTATTGTACCCATGTATGGTAAGGTATATTGGGACCATTTATAAAATCCAAAGAAAACTTAGAATAGAAACTAGTTTTGCCATCACATTCTCATTGATGCATGGGTGCAAAGGTATCAACCCCTAAAGATTGTCTTTTTGTAAAAACCTTTAAAAAAAAGGGTGGAATTAAAACACCATCATGAACCAATAAATTTATAATACTCTCAAAGGTGAGTATATCAAAAGGATTAGTGATTATGTTGTAAACCTGTGTCAATTTTGAAAATACATTCATGATTACTTGTGTGTTGATGTTTGATTATTATGTCAAACCTTGCTTATATTCAAAACCAAATCTAACACATAGTCCATACGACATCTACGAGATGAGGCATTACCCTGCACAATTTTTGAGCTATCTTTATCCCATATTAGCATTATGTTGGCCAATTGTACCATTATACTATTTGTGTGGAACTATTATACGGTCCAATTGAAAACCATTCAAATTAGGTCCATTTGGATCCAAATCTATTTCAAAATCAATTATTCACATTGGGTCACTTTTGACCCCATTCTTATACCAAACCAGTCCATTCTATATTAGGTTCATTTTAAATCACATACCAAGCAAATTCCAAGCCAAATCTGGTTCATCTTGAATTGCATGCCAAACCATTCCAATTATTATGAAGTTCATCTTGAATTGCATTCCAAACCATTCTAATTCCAATATGGTTCATCTTAAACTGCATGCCAAGCCATTCCAACCCAATCAGGTTCATCTTGAACCAAGTTATAATTATAATTTCAAATTAAGTCAACTTTGACCAAAGTTGACGTCAAAGCCAAAAATATAAAACAATGTTAAATCATGTCTATTTCGACCAATTCCAATTATTATAATTCTATCACATGCCATTTCAAACCACTTATTATATTTCAATTCAATCTCTTTCACTTATCACTTTAGAAAGATGAAGTCATGTCATCCATCTTTTCTTTCATTTGAATCACATTAGGTCATTCTACCATTTTTGGCACCAAGCCAAGACAATCCAATTACATTAGATCAAGACCACCCTCTTTGGGCCCATTTTATCTAAACTAAGACCGTCTTCTTTGGGATAATTATATCAAATAATAAGACCACCCTCTTCAGGCTATTTCTCTGGACCAATACCACCCTCTTCAGGCTATTTCTATGGACCAATACCACCCTCTTTGGGCCAATTTCATTCAACACCAATCCCCTTGCATGTATCCTTGTTTTGGGACAACCTTTCTTCTATCTTGATCAATGGCATTCAAAATAGATTTGGATGACAACCTATTCAAACAATACAATAATTCTATCATTTTACGACTCATAAAAGAGGGAGCGAAACTCCTGCCTAAGTTTCTTGTAGATCATTTGCATACCTTTGTTAAAAATATGAAATACCTTTATTAAAGATGAAACTTGTAGACCCACCCCAACATAACTACATCATCACTTCTCAAGTATAATAATATGACCAGTTCTTTGCTAATCAACTCAGTATGGCTACTTCAAAGACCTCTCTAGCTACTACTTTATTTGAGAATTCCCTACTTATTTGTCCAATATCTAATCTGGTCTTAGATCCTCAGTAAAACCAATCATAGCCCCTCCAAAATCCAATATCTATTAAAGACCCAAGTGTTTCTAAGTCTGATAACTAATCGATTGGGATATGTCATGATCCCCTTCCCAGGCATGATTAGAGACATCCACTTCCAAAATAATGTCAAGATAATCAACCAATCCTTGACATTTTTTATCAAATCACCCATCCTTAACCAAACCCAAACCATTTTTGGTCCACCTTTATTTGTTGAAGGATATCTATTTGATGAAGGACCCATATTTGATGATTTTATATTTGAAGAGCCCATTATTATTGAGCAACAACCCATTATTCATCCATTTCCAAACATTCCCCACTTTATAAAACTCTTTCATCCCAAAGATTTCATTTTCAAGTGACAACTAAAAAAGGTGGACAACACAATTCAATAGGCCCTTTTGTGTCTACATTTACATCAGAAACAAGTTCCCCTTTGGAGCCAACATTGTTATTAGCATTAGCATCAACATTAACATCTAAATTAGAATCAGGTTCTATCTTAGAACCAATATTAGAATGGAGTTCCATTATAAAACCAATATCATAGTTAGCATCAAAAGCAGCATCAATGTCAGTCTCAACAACATGTTCAAATCCTATTGATTTAAAATCAGAATACATTAGTGTATATTACAACATTGGCTATACACTTTTATTAGACCCACTTAGGTCTGAGTTAGCTTTAGAATAAGCTTACATTCATAGCTATTACAACATTGGTTACACACTCCTTACAGATAAAATTAAATATATTTGTGATCCTTCTATGGTTGTTGAGGATGTTTCCTTTGACATCGAAACAAGTTCTCCTAGTAGCCTCTACGAGGACTATGTTTCCATTTACCCTTCCATTGATACCAAACATGCCTCCACCATTAACCATTATATCCATTATATTGGCATTCCACCACCCATAAACATCGATTGGGACCAATAAAATCACACGTTGTTGAACTCCTTCCATGGAGATATCTTAGTGGGTGAATTTTTAGGGATCTAAGACAACATTCAAGAAGAAGAAGAATCTCCTATTGAAACCTTGTTTGAGGTGTTAGGGGATGATCAAAGTCTAAACTCAATATCTTCTATTGAAACCTTGTTTGAGGCACTAGATGATAATCAAAGTCTAAAATCAAAATATTTTATTAAAACCTTACTTTTAGCATTAAGGGACAATCAAAATTAATTATCAACATCCCTTAGTGAAACCTTATTTAAGGCACTATTTGACAATCTAAATCATAACAATCAAGAAAAAATTACTGGTGAAAACCTCTTGGAGGCACCAATAGCTAAGCCATTTAGTTTCTCATTGTTTAATGAGTACATTATTGAAGTCAATATCAACCTCGCCATAACCAAATCAAGTTGAATCCATAATCAACAACATTGTGTGTGACTAAAAATCCCAATCTTCATTTTTCCTTTAACCATTATACATTCTATTATGATTATATCATTCATTTAACTTCTATATTACATCACCAAATCAAACCATTTATCCCATGCCTACCCTTTTTTACCCTTCCTGATAGCACTCTTTTTCAAGTTGAATCCATAATCAACAACATTGTGTGTGATTGAAAATCCCAATCTTCATTTTTCCTTTAACCATTATACATTCTATTATGATTATATCATTCATTTAACTTCTATATTACATCACCAAATCAAACCATTTATCCCATGCCTACCCTTTTTTACCCTTCCTTATAGCACTCTTTTTCAAAGAGGTTAAGAAGACACCTTGTTTATAAGTTTCAAGGAAGTAGAATCAATGACAAATGAAGATCATAAAAAAAAAAATATAGTTCACATCAATAATATGATGTAAATAGAGCTACTATTATGAGTGGATATTGGATAGATAAAAAAGGGTTTGGATTGTGCATCTCATTCTCTTTTATTGAGTTGAGATGCTAAAAAATCAATTAAAAATACAAAACAATCAAAAGGAAAAGAGAAATAATTTGTCCAATGGTGAAAACCATGTTTATGGAACCTTGGACAAGTGCCATGATTAAAACTAGGCTTATGGCACCATGCATAAATAATTTGTTGTCTAAAACTACCTTGACAATTGGGGGAAACCCTATTTACATTATAGACCATTAAAATCCATTACCATTCTTCCCATTTTAGTCATTCACTCTTATTCATTCCAACCCATCTTATTGTGACCATGAGTCTTCCCATATTAAACTTGTCATGAAATTGAAAGGTATATTGAGACCTATTTTTGGAAACCTTTAGGCATATTACCCACACAACACTTTATTGACTAGACATATTTGGTTCTCATGTGACATGGTCCTTGGAGACTTCTAGTCATTTCCTTCATTATCATCCATTATTATCCAGTGTTAACCATTAGTCTTTCATTAATTATTATTCTCCATTCTTTAGGTTAAACTACATTGACCCGAGGTTCATTTAGACTATGTAGGTAGTGCTTAGTTTTTGAGGTAAGCTTGATTGCCTCTTTTCTCATGCTTTTGCTATTTTATGAGCATTCTAAACCATGCACTCATCATTTGTTGATCATTCTAAGCCAACTCTCACCATTTTACAAGAATATTAAGCCACACTCTCATTATAATAAGAGTTACCATTCCCACGCTCTCATAATTTTATGAGTTAAAACATTTTGCATCTCTTAATCCTTCATTGAGTTGACATGCCAAAATCCCAAAAACATTCAAAACTGTCCAAAAGACCTAAAAATTGGAACAAGGTTTACAATATCCATAAGAGATATAAAGCTATAAAATCCTAAACATTAGAAAAATGCTTAAAATATCCATAAGAGATATAAAGCCACAAATTTTAAATTGTTTGTCTTGTCCTAAATCTAGTCATTATCCTCGATTTATCATTGAGCCAGTCATGTTAGCAATTATTGGGATGTGTGCTTCCCAAATCCACCCTATTGGGGCATATATATTATTGGTTCCAATCATTTCAGTCACCTTAGGATGTGTCCTTCCCTTGCATGTATCCTTGCTTGGGGGAACTATTATGTTATCATTATCATTGAGCCTATCTAGTGGATTTTGACTTGGTTAAATGACAATATGTTTTATGTTGCTTTTTTTCTTGATTTGTATTTGTTTGCTTGTTTGCTTGCTTATTTGTTTCTTATTATTATTATTGCCTTGACGTAGTTCATTATGTCAACAAGGTCATCTTCATGGTGTTACTTGTCATACACTTTTACTTGAGTCTATCCATTGACATACATCAATATTGACATCATGCCTTTTATCATTGGTGTGT
The DNA here is from genome assembly GCA_037957365.1 of Torreya grandis. Taxonomy (NCBI): domain Eukaryota; kingdom Viridiplantae; phylum Streptophyta; class Pinopsida; order Cupressales; family Taxaceae; genus Torreya; species Torreya grandis. The sequence continues at coordinate 2,125,967 of JARHVA010000448.1, forward strand.
TGTTTCCATTTGTCTATTAGATCAGGAGTCAATCCTTATGCACAATACAAACAAGTCATCATGGTATTTTATATCATGATGCATACTATCATGTGCTACATTAAAAATTAAGTGATTGAGGTTTATATGTGAAGTCATTGTATGTTGGCAACATATATCCCCATGCAAAGATCAATCATTATCTAATCCAATGATTTTACTCATCTTTGACTACATCACATCATCACATTTTTCTTGATCAAATCAACACATTTGAATATTATGGCTATATATATGTTTATCAGGATGTGTATCTCTAAATGAGCATATACAAAATAGAGTCATACACATTGGTCCATCATTATTCTCAATCTTATCATGATCATTTTTCTCATCTATTTTATCCCATCTTGGGAGAACTAAACTAGCCCGAGGTCCATTTAGAATATGTAAGCAATGCTCAATACCAGCCAATTTTTAAGGTTAGCTCAGCTACCCTTATTTCATTTTTATCAACATCCATGTTCTTCCAATAAAATCACTTCATTATTCCACCATTATTGTGTTCTTACAATTACCTCTTTCATTACCTTTGATAATTCTTGTGTGTTTGGCTTTTGTGGCTTCTTCATTCTTTGAAAAGTCATTTTACCATTGCACCTATGTTTGCATCTTTCATCTCATCTTTAATCTATATAAATAGGTTATATCCTTAATTTATGCTTGTCAATCACTCAATCAAAACATTTAAATGAAATATCAAATCTACCCTGTTGGGGCAAATCATTAATCAACCAGTTTGTCTTTCTTCTAATTCCAAACTCTACGGCTTACACCTTCTTTAGGAAAATTAAAGAGTGCAACTTATTTTAGGATCAATCATTCCTTAAGCCTATAACTTTTACCTTATTCTGGGTATGTCAAAGTGTGTCACTCATTTTGGGATGTATCCTTCCCATTCCCCCCCCACCTTGGGGCCAATTCAATTTTATTTTATTCATTATTAGAAATTGAAGTGTGTAAGCATGAGCTCATATGAATTAATCTTATTCATAGGTTAATTTCATTTTTGTTCTTGTCCATTTTCTTATTTTTAAGGGACTATCCATCAATATGAATTAATGAAGTTTTAGAATTACCTATTTTCTTAATTCATTAATTAAATTATTCCTCCTTTCACATGGCGAGTGGATTCAAATATATGCATCATGACATCATGATGATGTCATTGATAAATATCTTCATCATGAAATCATCAATAAATATCTTCATCATGACATCATCAACAAATATATTTATCATGACATCATCAACAAGGATCTTCATCATGACATCATGCAGCAAGTGGATTCAAATGGACCTAGAATTCAAGCTTTGCAAATATCAACATAATTATAACCCATGCTTGATCAATGCAAACTATATCCCAAATATTAATTGCATTTGTCATCCAAGTTTGATTGAACCTTAACCACTCATCTAGCTTATCATCCAAAGGTTGGAATCATTTTGGAAAAGTTATAAATAGAGAGGTTGCCTTCTACATTTATCAATCTTTTTAGTGAAAACTTACTCTATCAAAATACAAGGTAAAGCTTCACCTATTTCTTCTAATTGTTCATTAAATCAATAACAGTGCAAGGGGGAATGTTGACGGACTAGCTTTGTGACATTGATGAAGATATCATGCTCTATATCTAGGCTAAACATGTATGCATGGTGGATAAAACAAATATACATTGAGGAAGGTAATCACTTTGATGTGTCTTCTATTTTATTTATTATTTCTATGCATTTCCCAATCTGAGGATATAGGCATAGAATTCTAGTTTCATATTGTTTTATGTTTGTTTTCATTCTAACAAGAAACTGACCTTATTTGAAATTGTATGATCACATTAAAATAGTTTAAAGTACTATGTTTAACAGGCTTGTTTCAAAACATGCATTGATTTCTCAAGTTTCACACCTTGTGCTCTTGGTCATCTACTACAAAACCTTTGGGTTGTGTCATGTATATTGTTTCCTTGAGGTCACTATTCAAAAAATTAGTTTTGATGTCTATTTGGTGAACTTTCCATTTTATTATGAGTTTCTAGAGCCAACATGGTTATAATGGTAGTCCATTTTTATGTAGGTGCAAAGGTTTTATTGTAGTCAATTTCTTCCTTTTGAGTAGATCCCTTAGTGACAAACCTTGCTTTATGATTTTCAAGTGAGTCATAAGTCTTGTATTTATTGTGGTAGACCCAATTGCATCCAATTCATTTGTAGTTGAAAGGATGATCAACCAATTTCCAAGTCCCATTTTTTACCAATGCATTATATTCATCTTTCATTACTTTTATCTAAGGTCCAAGCTTCTCAGCTTATTTGAAAGATTTTGGTTTTAAATGAAACACAACATTGAGTTCTTATTTTGGAGAATCATTCAATGTGATATTTTTAATCTTATCTTAAATTTATTCAAGGAAATTGTTTGATTGTGATGTAGTTACATTTTCACTTCTAGTGCCTATTTTCCCAACTTCATCAGATTTGACATCATTCAATGTCAGGGTGGCCCACATAGGCATCTTTTTATGCAGTTTAGGTGTTTCAATTTCATCTTCTAAAGTTCCTTCACTTTTTTGTCCTCTATTCTTGTGGCCTTTGTTAATTATCTAATGAAGTTTCACTTTCTCCTTCAGGAGGAGTTTCATTATCATGCATAGGAAAAAGTAAAGAATCAATTAATTCCCATTTATAAATCCCCTACTCACTATTTGGAATGTCAAAATCACTCTCCTTGTAGACATCAAACTTTGCAAATTTATCAAGTTGACTCAATTGTCAATCAATTTTTGCTTTATCCTTTGTAGTTTCACAAAAGATAACTTCTCTTGCGATAAGAAACTTCTTTTTCTCATATATCTTGTATGCTTTAAAGGATTCAAAATATCCCAAGTGAATGCATTTTTTACTCCTGTGGTCCAACTTATTACTCTTCTCTTTTGGAATAAATGCATAACAAGTGGATCCAAAAACTCAAATATATCACACTAAAGGAAGATGACCATACCACATCTCATATGAAGCCTTGAATTAAAGGGTTGTTGATGGTGATCTATTGTGGATGTATATTGTTGTTTTAGCTGTTTCGGCCCAAAAGTGTAAATTTACCTCTTTAAAGTACAATATAACATGAACCATATTCATCATGGTCATGTTCATCCTCTCTACAACTCCATTTTATTGTGGGGTGTGAGGGACTTTGAGATGATGTTTGATTCCATTTTTCTTAAGATATGATTCAAACTTATTTGAAAAGTATTCACCACATTATCAGTCATCAGTTTCTTAATGCGAGTTTGAGCTTTATTTTCAATCACCATTAAAAACTTTTTGAATGTATTGAATGATTAAGATTTATGTTTAAGAAAGTATATCCATGTCATTTTATTGTAGTGATCAATGAACAACATGAGTACTTGTGACCACTAACAAAGATAAATGGAAGAGAACACAAGTCTAAGTGAATGAGTTTCAACTTCTATTGGCTTTCCACTGTGACTTTGGAAATGGTTCTCTTGCATGTTTGGCCAAAATGTAGGCTTCACACTTTTCATCAAATTTTACGGGCAAATTAGGAAAACTAGAAACGCCATTCTTTTACAATACACAAATAATGTTATAATGAGTATGCCCAAATCTAGAATGACACAACATGTTTGGAGACATTTATTCTTCAACGAGATGAGCATAATTCCTTAATACTAATGGATCACCCCTTAGCTTGGAAAATTTTTCTTCCTCATATCTAATCAAGATGACTGTATTATCACATTTTCTTTTGATAGTGATGTCACCATTGTCCAACAAGATGGAATGGCCTTGTTGCGTAATGAGCACTAGAGACAAGTTTTATTTCATTTTAGGAAGGTATATAACATTTTGGAGTTTGAAATCCAAAATCCCTAGACACTTGAGTCATATTGTACCTCTTCCTTGTGGTTTCAAGTCACCAATATCAATAACCCAACCATGATAAACTAACTAAGACATTGTTTGCTTCATCATCTGAACTGGAAAGCACACATTCACTAGTGAATTGACTAGAGTTTGATTGTTTTGTTTATTTTTTTGACTTTTATTATTTCTTCTTACAGTATGCTTTATTTTTATACCATGGAGTCCTGCATTCTTGGATTTCATGGCTTCCTTTTCTATCACACCATTTGCATTAGAGGTGTTGCTTGTCATTCTATTTTTTTATTTTGATCACTTTGATTTTCATTTTTGCTGCATTTTCCCTTATTTTTATTCTTGTACTTATTATTTTCCTTCACTTTTGGAAGATGTGGCCTTATTGGATTTTTTTGAAGAATTTACCTTTACATAACACACACTTTCTCCTATGGACTTAGTTCTTCTTCCAAAAGTTTTTTCTCTTTTCACCATATTTTCAACCAATTGATCAAATGTGAGTCTTTAACTTATTATTTACTTGTAGAGACTCGAATTACATTGAATAGTTGTTAAGAAAGGATTTTATGAATGTGGTCATGTATGTGTCAATTTTGACACCCGTGGCATCTACATCATGTTTGATTTCATGTATTTATAAAGCCAATCTCATCACATCATCATCTTTCAACTTGAGGTTCAAAAAATTCAACTAAAACTTAATGCATTCCAACTCTGAGTTAATCATATAGGCATTTCAATTTGTGAAGTGTTTTCCATGGAGTCTTGCACCCTTGAATATGATGAAACATATCTCTATCGATTAAGACCCTTATCAAGGCCAACACTTTTTGGTTTTTCTACTTCCATGTTTGAATATATTTTTCATTCCCTATTGGCTCAATTGGTTGTGTATCCCATTCAAAAATATCTAACTATATATCATTGAATTTGAGTGTGTTCTCCACTTGTTGAGACCATTCTAATCAGTTATCTTTGTTAGTCAATGGTGTGCCAATGATTGATTTAATTAAATGCATTATTTTTGTTTTGATTTTTCAGTTTTTAAAAACCCCAAATTGGTTTCTTATCAATTCAAATGGTCTCATTTTATATATACCACCAAACTAATATACCAAACCTCTCTTTATACCTACCCTTCATATATACCCATCGGTACATGGGAGAAGCTCACCTTTCCATATACTCAATAGGACATGAAAGAGACATTAAGGCATGTGAGAACAAAATGGTACATGGTATATAGGTGGCACGTGAAAATGATTTGCTTTATCATTAACACCACCTTAATAATAAACCTCATACTTGATGATATACTTAGTTTTTATTGATTTTTATATTTACGTGTTTCAATAGAAATGAATGGGTGAACAGTAACTCTCCTTATTTCTCCTTTATTTACAAAATTTGGTTATTTTTTGCCAAATTTTCATAGAGTAACTTGCATAATTTTTCAAATTTTACTATTTAGAAATGAAAAATTTGCTTACAATTTGATTTGAAATGCTTCAAAAAGTTAAAAATAATAATTAAATACTTCAAAATTTAAAAAAAACATTTAAAAATGAAATATTATTTTTAAATGAAAAATCTCAAAATGAAGTACCTCTCTTCCATATTTGATATATATGAGAAATTTGCAAAGATTCCAATATTAGAATGAGAAATGAAATGTACAACCTCCCTCCTTAATGTTTGAATGAGACAAAAGTGAAGATCATAAGTTGCCACATGCCTTAGAGCCAACTCCACATATCTAAATACAACTCTAAGTGTCACTTAGACTTTAAAAAAAGACATGCCTTACCAATGGAAAGCAGGAGAATCAGCAATGTAGAAGTGAGTGAATATCTTCACAACAATGAAATGCAGGGGTGTTCTAACAACACCAACAATGTACAACTAATATGACTTGATATTTATGTTATAGTTGAAGTGCCCAAAGCACATAAAATTCACTTAGTAGAATAAAATTCAATCAAAAGGTGAAAGTTGCAATCTACAGTCCAATGTGGCAATGAAAGATAACCATTTATGCAGTTTTTTCACCAGGACACCTCACAAAATATGCTACACAAGTCTAAAGTCAAACAAGGATGCCATATTTAGACTGATATGTGCCATACAAGGTTTGGGGTATATTTTAATAGGTTTTACAACCAAAAATGAGGAGGACGAATTAAAGAGGTAGTTTTTATTGGCTGTAAATTAACTTACAATAAATAGAAGAATGAATTAAAATGTCTAGGCTATAATACCATTGTCACATCGGATAATATATTTGAAGAATGATAATGAACAATATTTGGTACAAGCTAAAATTATCTTTATGATTCAATTTAAAATGAGCAAAGCATTACAAATAAATAAGTCAAAATATGGTTGTTCACTCCACATTCAAGACAAAAGCATTCCTACAAGTACTCTTAGGAATAAGCAAATATTATGTACAATTATAAAGCATGGTTGTTCTTGTAAGAAGTCTAAGTTTGTGCCTTACAAAAAATATAAAAAATACAAGTCTTACCATCATAAACATAGGCTAGACAAGTATTCTTCCAAGTACAATAGGTTTATATCTAAGTATAAGCCCTATAAGGTCTCCCATAAGAAAATTTCTCATTGGAAATCATCCGGGAAATCCAAAAAATTGTTAAGAAAATGTGACACCCCTAGGACAATTCATAACACATCAAGTGTTATACATATGGTGGAAACCATTATGCTACAAATTGTCTCAGAAAAACCATAATCTCCTAATGTGCACATTTATTGAATTTTATAACACGAAAGCATCGTGGGATTTAGTAGATATTCAAGACATTTCTTCTGATTGTTCAGACCAGTTTTATAATGTCATGCAAGTATGGATTGATTCAGATTCTGAGTCAAATCCTAAAACTTATGGAATGCTTGGTTTGTATAAAGATAAAATGGCTCATGAAAGAATGCTGAAAAACAACCCATAATTTGAATTAGAAGATGAAGATGAAGATCAAGATTTTGTGAAGACTATGCTTAAGAGGTAGATTGCCACAGTGCAATCCCAACTCATGGCTTTGAGATCAAAAGACATGTTTAGAAATGCCTACTTCCAGTAAGAAATATCATCTACTTTACATAATCATCAAGTTGAAAATTCCAAATTGAAAGCAGAAAGAAATAAGCTTAAAGCAGCTCTGAAAGAAGTAGAGCCAGAAGATCAAGATCTTGATTGGAAAGTTCTCAGAAGACATGAATATGATTCCAAGCCCAGAAGAAAGTCCCATCTATACCATCCTATTGATTCCAAAGGAAAAGCAAAAAAATAGGAGGATACATAGCACCCAAGTGGGATGCTTCAATGATGCCATTTGCAGCATTATCAAAAACAGAGGATGAAATTCCTGATGAAGGAATTTATAAGCAAGGGTCTACAAAGGTAGATTCTTTAGATTTAAGTTAGACTCTTGAAAGAGTTTTTGACATTCAAAATATTACTACTAACTTGTTTATTACAATAAATAAACTTGTCAAATAGGTTAAAGAGATGAGGTCAGATATCAAAGAAATCAAGACCACACTATTTCCAAAATTAGAGAACATGAAGAAAGAGATTAAGAAGAAGACAATGATACAAAGCCTATTGCAAGAATAATGTCAACAAATCACTCAATAAACATATCAGTTGAATTCATATTTGATGGCTACAAAAGGTATTGTTTTCATGCATTTGTTGATAATGGTTCTCCTAGGAGTTTTGCAAAAACTCATGCCATACCAAGTCACTACTAGCAGAGCCATGACAAAAAATATAAAGGAGTAACTATCTTTGGAGAAGTCTAGAATTTGAAAGAATAACCAAACATGTTCCCATTTAGCTTCAAGGACAAAGGTTTGAATTTACTTTTATTGAATTTCACACTTCATATACTGATTTGTTGATTGGGAATATATTTTTGATGAAGCATAAACCTTTTATTCAATATGATGATCATAATATAATCTATAAAGGAAGATAAAGGGTTTATATCCCTACAATAAAATTAGTAGAAAATATTTTGGGAAATTTTATAGAAGACTGGACAGATCAAGTAGTGAAGCACCATCAAGCTTTACAAGAAGACAAAATTGCTAGAACAGTCTAGTATGAGAGGAATCAACGAATTGATAAGTTTACTTATATAAAATAAAAATTTGTTAAAGACTAAACTAGTTTGAATCCCCTGTAATATTGGAAACCTAAATTGGAGGAATGCAATATAGAGATTAAGAATGGATTTTAAACTAATATTCCCAAAGTGCAGCCATATTAGTTTAGCCCTTCAAAACGAAAGGAGCTCGACGCAGAACTAAGAGACTTGCTGAAAGATGGATTCATCCAGCCCTCAAAATCTAATTATGCTTGTGTAGGATTCTATGTGAACAAACGCTCAGAATATGTACAAGGAAATAAAATATTTTGTGTTAATTATAAACCTTTGAATGATATTATTAAGCCGTTCAATTAACCTCTACCTCTAACAAGTGATATGATGAAGTGAGCCTGTAAAGCAAAGATTTTTAGCAAATTTGATTGTAAAAGTGGATTTTGGCAAGTGAAAATCAAAGCTAATGATATGCACAAGACAACCTTTACTGTTCTACAAGGATTGTATGAATGGAAGGTAATGCCTTTTGGATTAAGCACTGCTCCTGCTTATTTTTAGAGAAAAATGGATAATACATTAAGAGATTTGCTTGAATTTTGGATAGTCTATATAGATGACATTTTGATATTCATTCAAGATGTTGACAGTCATCTACAACATCTCCAAGCATTATATGATCAAATAAAACTGCATGGTGTTTGTCTTTTTCCAACCAAAATGCAGATTGGGAGCACCCATATTGAATTATAGGTCTACACCTAAAACCAAGGAAAGGTAATACTCCAGAATCATATTTTGGAGAAAATAGAAGCATTTCCAAATGAATTAAAAGATAATAAAACTTTACAAAGGTTTTTGGGATGCTTGAGCTATTGTTCTAACTTCTTTGAAGATTTGGCTTTCTGGTGTCTCAAGCTCAGATGACATTTAAAAGGAAATGGTGTTCCATGAGATGCAAACAACACAAAGGCAGTCAATAAATTAAAGTCTAAATGTAAGACACTCCCACCTTTGTATTTGCTAGTTGAAAATTATCCATTGTTTTTAAATAAAGATGCCAGCAAGGAAACATGGGGAGCAGTTCTTAACCAGCAATTGTCAGATGGAACCATCCAAATATGTGGTTATCAGAGTGGTGCTTTTATTGAGGTTCAAACCATGTATCACGTATATGAGAAAGAAATCTTAACTATAATTAATGGAATTAAAAATTTCAAGATCTTTCTAAAACTTGTTAAATTTACTGTTTGCATGGATATCCAAGCTATGGTAACTCTTATGCATAAAAACCCTGACAAAGAACTTGCACAAGGAACGATTGCTCGATGGCTCCTATGGTTAAGTTTTTTCTATTTTTAAATTAAATGGGTTAATGGTAATAAAAATAGCCTTGCAAATGCTCTCACTAGAGAAATGGCAAACATCAACAGAGATATTGAACCATTCAAGATGATAAGAATGCTAAGATCAAGAAGACCAACCACATGGAATGATTTTCTAGCACATTTACAGGAAAGACTGATTGAACCATTCTTACGAGCTTATTACTAGAACTATGTGTCCATATGTTTTGGTGATGAAGATCCATTCTGGGAAATCATTGTAGCTCATAATTATTAGAAGTTCAATTTTAATAGTCACGCTGAAGAACTCAAAATTATGGATTCTGATATTGATTATTTAGATTTTTGTATTATTCAATATATTTTAGGGATTGGTTTAGTTAGTTTCATAGGATTTTTATTTAGATTTTAGTATAATATTATTCCATGGTGTTTATTTTTGTTTAGTAAAATTACTCATTGTGAAGTTTGCACTACTAACTACTTAAGATTTATTCCTAGGAGAAATTTCTATTATAGTTTTAGAATTGTGTCAATCAATAGGATCATCACTCATGGCCAAACCAATATTCACTTATCCTACTGGAATTACATAGACCATGATGCTGATGTATATCAAGATGTTTTAGTTAATTTAGGATTTGTCCCTAGATTTGTAGGAGGTTATTTTGCTAATGAGATTCAGTGGTATATGTGTGATGCTCCTGCTAGAGTTAGGCATAGTGTTAATAATAGATATATAGAATATTAGAGTTTTCTTAGGTACTAATGTTCACTTGCAACATCAGAATAAAGATGATTTTGAAATCGTAAAATTCTCTAGCATTGAATGGGTATGTTGATCCAATATATTGCTGCACCTAGGGAAAGAGTTTTGATATACTTGGTAGTATTGTGAGAATATGGCCAATATCACATTATAGGGTGTTCGTGAATTGCGAATTCATTCTTTTAGAGGTCCATAAACTTGCAAGTATTTACCTGTTAGTAAACAAGGTCCTTAACGATGGACTGTGATCATGGTTTCTTGGTTGAATCCCAAAACTAGGCATCCAATAGAACGACACTCTGTTAGGTTTGTTGGTTTTCCTAAAACTAGATGTTTGAGTGAACGATAATCACTCATTTGGAAACTTAATAGAATCAGTAGTGGGCCTTTGTAATATTTTTTAAATATGTTTTCTTCTAGCTTTTCCATCCAAGAATCTTCAGATATTTGGATGTTGATAATAAATTTTTGTGATATTTCTCTCAATAATCTCAATAATGTCCTTAGCCAAATCAATGAAGAATTTTGTCAGCCATCACCTCTATGGGCAGAAGATGTTGATTATGTCACAAGAATTTGGTGGACACCTCATGATTCCTTTGCCATAGAAACAATTAAGGAAAATTGGTCATGAAGAAAGATAGAGCTATTAGATATGATGTTCAAATCAAATCTACTTTTGGAGTTTATGATCCCACAACACGAGATTCACCTTAATGACATGATGAAAGACAGGATGGACGTCTAATTTAAGCGTACTAATTATGGTGCCTATCTACCTCAAATTTTTTTTAGGACATTCCACCTCATGATTAGATTCTCTCTCAAAGCATGGGATGGTTTACATAACAACTATAAAGAATTGTGGGACTCACCTGATTTGAATCCTAACCCAGCACTTGATCCGAAGCATATCCTCACCGAATTGACCAAAATACAATATCGATACAGATGACATCAATTCCCCACTTCATTAGAATAAGGTGCCAATGTAGACAAGGATGAGACTCACAGATATTATTTGGATGGGTTCAACTATTATTATGGTGACAACAGTCCTTAAAGTAACTTTAAGTCGCACCACCGACTACTTTTGTAACAAGTGCCTATCACTACTTATACTTTATGTATGAAAGCATTCCACAATAAAATATTATGTTAGTTATCTATCATGTAAGGCATTTTCACTTAGCTATCATAGACTCCTTCCCTGCCAAGAACTTGGTTATAAATATTGCTTGGCGAAAGGCATTAGGCATCAGAAGTTAGAAGGAGAAGTTGAGGAGTAATCAAGTTTGGTTGTAAGCATTGTAAGAATTATTTTTTAATAGAAAGAGGTATTTTTTTGCAAAGACTTTGGTTTCAGTCTTCAAGTTTATAATTTATTTTTTACAATTTGTTGTATTCTGTTATTGTTTTGATCTCACTGGGGGAGCATGGAATCTGTGACTCTAAGGGGGAGCGAAAAATTAATTGTAAGGGGAAGAGAAGTCCATTTGAGGTCAAGATGGCCATATGACGATGTAAAAAGTACTTGGGAATGCATCAAAGTGACCAGAGTCAGACATAGTGAAACCAATTATAGGTTTTTAGACTTGACAAAAGAAGGCAAAAATTTGCAAAGGTAACCCAAAACCCATGATTGGTATCAGAGCCATTTGAATTCATTAGAATTATTTCTTGCAATAATCATGGATCCTGCTACATCTGATAATTCTCTATGTCTAGTAACTGAATTTATGGTAGACTTAGATTTACAAGCTTCCACATCTAGTGTATTTGATTTTCCTAAGTTGTCTATAGCTGATATATATATATATATATATATATATATATATAATTTGGTTTCAAGCCCCATAGAGGGATGTTTGTTAAGACTGTTGAATGCTTTATAGGTATTTGTGGTCATGGGAAATGCCCTGTTTATTTTCCCTTTATAACTGCTGAGGATCAAGCCAAATGGTTAAAACAAAAATATCACTATGTTCATCTTAGTTTGGTTGAGATGAAAATAACACCTCATTTTAATTATGATATCCAGGCTGAGTATTTTGGTTCTCTTATGGATGGATGCAACCCTAGTTATATACATGGGATTATATCTTACTATTATGGGGATGAAAATGACACTAATCTTGTACATGCCTTGGTCTTTTTACTACAATTATGTGGTATTCACTTAACCCAAGATAGCTTATATTATATTGTCTCTAGTCATTGTACTTTTATTTTGTTAGATACTTTGCATGGTTCATAGGATCTACCTATTAGCACATATTTTCCCCTGCAAACTCAAAATTTGATTAATTTTGGTCATCATATTGAGGCTTATGGGTTTACTACTGACTGGCCTCTAATTTCTATTGATTCTATTATTGATATCTAGTGTCAAGATTTATATGCTCCTCAAAATTTATTACCTAGTAACTATTTCAGAAAGTTGTCTTTTAAGAGATCATTTATCCCTCTGCTTCATTCACATTGTCAAGGCTGCATAACCTTGAATACCGAATATAATGCAGCCAACATGGTGGACATGCACAATGAACTTTTAAAATTCATTATTCCTATCCCGTCAGAACCTATCCCTGACCAATCTACAACCAGCCACCTAATTGTTAAGTTTAGTGTTAAAGCCTAGAACAAGCAACCTTTTGTCCATTCCACTTCTTCTCTTCAAATAAATCCCTCTTTCCAAATCTCTGCAACAAGGAAAATACCTGAACCAAATCTGAGACATTCCTTTGCATCTTCTTCCTCTAAGCCATTGACTCCTACTTTTCTAATGAAAATAGCTAAGTATCCAAGCTTCATGGATTTCCAAGCCAATAAAGTGTCGAAGGAACAGATCATGAAAGAATCTGAACAACTGGAAGAGAATCATGAATAATAGATTTATCATGATTTTAAATTAGAAAGATATGGAATGCTCTGGAAGTATGACAAACTTCCTAGGCAAAAAGATGAGAAAAAATCACCATCACTAGAACAGATGGAGGAAAAGAGGTGGAGTTTGAGCATTATATCCCTGGCAGATGGCCCAATGATAGTCATGTATAATATGACTTGACAAAACAAGAATGGGGAAAGTATGATGCAAAAGTTCATACCAAATTTGGGAAGCCACAGAAGCCTATCACCAGCCAAAGAAATTGGATGGTTCAGTGGATGGGTTCTACTGAGATAAATTTAGATGATGTAGCAGTAGATGTCCTAGACACTAAAGAGTTAGTTCAGGTTACTATTAAAATGTTAAATGATATGGAAATTAAAAGCAAGGCTTTTAAAAAAGAAACTCTATCTAGGATGGAAACATCTCATACTTTTTCGGATGCATTGGTAATTGCATCTAAAAATCAAAGTCACGCCTAAGCTGAAAGTGGCCAAAAATTGGATAAAGTAGAAAAAACTTTAATGATCTAGAAAATATAGTCTGGTCTATAGAAAATAGAATACTTCAGTTGCATCAAAAGCATGAATTACTACATTTAAATTTTATTGTTCGTGTTGCACATACTAAAGATGGATTGACTGACTTAGTATTCTCTACAAGTAAAATTAATAAGAAAGTAACCAGTATAGAACTAGACCCTGAGGATGAGCTAGCCTATACCCTTGTATGAGCAATACATGAAGTTTCCACCCAATAAGAAGTCATATCTAGAAGAACAGTCTTCTTACGCCTCTTTTGTCAGTAAGATGACTAATGAGTTTGATTTCCTTCGTTTAAATGTAGTCTAGATAAAGGAGTTAGAAACTAATTCCAACATAGAATGGATAGAGAAGGTAAAAAGAAAACAAAATCTTGAATTTGCATTGGTAGTAGCAATAGGACATGATTCTTCTAGTGTTTCAAGAGATGATTAGATGTTTGTAACATCTTGGTACCATAAGACCCAATCTAGTGGATCTAGAGAAGATCAAGAAATGGGGATGTATGAAGATTCAGTTATCACAAACCTTTGCAAAAGAATAGAAAGAAATGAAGTGGATGATGAAGATGATGTTCCATTTTAGATGCCACAAGAACCAGTTATTTTATCAGAATCAATGGAAATAGAATCAAAGCCCAGAGATCCCAATAAAACTAAGGTTCTTCAAGATATAATTGACCTTGGATCTTTGCATGCAGTTTCTTTAAATGGTTTTTTGTTTAGCATAGATAAGATAGTAGATCCATATGATAATATAATTTTATGGATTGAAGTGTAAAAAAAATTTGCTATGAATAATCCTACATGGACCAATCCACAGAAGGTTATGTATGCAGTCAGATTAATGACAGGCAAACTGAAGAGTTGGTGTTTAAGAAAAACAACTGTAAATGCAACACCACCTCTAGGAACTACTAAGATTCTAGTATTATGGATTGGATGTCTTGTAAGCCACTTTGTTAGCTGAATTTACAAGCCGCAGACCAATAATTACTTATGAAGCCAAAATGCACCTATGTGTCATGAAACTCTACAATTTGAGTAAGTTGAAGGAATATTATTTAGAATTTTAAGTTCATGCATATGAAATAGGAGAGTCTAATGCCCAATGGGTAAAAAATATGCATTTAGCTAGTCTCCCCTGTAAATTAGGCACCTTAATTAAATCTCATCTAGGTAAACAAAATCTATCTCCTAACCAGTGCACTCTGACTGAGTTAATGAATCAGTCAGAAATAAATTGCATAACCAATGTCTGTTGAAAAATGTATAGTCCCATTTAGATGCCTATAATGCTAGCTGCAATTTGCAAAAATATTGTAAAGATAGTGTTCCTCAAATTTCATGGGGTTACAATAAATAAAAGCATGGTTTTTCTTGTAAGAAGTTTAAGTTTGTGCCTTAAAAAATATATAAAATATACAAGTCTTACCATCATAAACATAGGCCAGACAAGTATTCTTCCAAGCACAATATGTTTAAATCTAAATATAAGCCCTATAAGGTCTCCCATAAGAAAATTGGCCATTGGAAATCATCCGAGAAATCCAAAAAAAATTTAAGAAAACGTGACACCCCTAGGACAATCCCTAAACACATCAAGTGTCAGTTTTATGATGTCATACAAGTATGGATTGATTCATATTCTGAGTTAGATCCTAAAACTTATGGAATGCTTGGTATATATAAAGATAAAATGGCTCATCAAAGAATTCTAAAAAATAAGTCAAAATTTCAATCAAAAGATGAAGATAAAGAAGATCAATATGTTGTGAAGACTCTGCTTAAGAGGTAGATTGCCATAGTGGAATCCTAGATCATGGCTTTGGGATCAAAAGACATCTTCAGAAATGACTACTCCCAGTAAGAAATATCTTCTGATTTACATAAGCATCAAGCTGAACAATCCAAATTGAAAGTAGAAAGAAAGAATCTTAAAGCAGTTCTGAAAGAAGTAGAGCCTAAAGATCGAGATCCTGATTGGAAAGTTCTCATAAGTCATGGATATGATTTCAAGCCTAGAATAAAGTCCCCTATGTACCATCATGTTGATTCCAAAGGAAAAGCAAAAGAAATAGGAGGATACATATCACCCAAGTGGGATGCTTCAATGATGCCATTTGCAGTAGCATCAGAAACAGAGGATGAAATTCTTGATGAAGGAATTTATAAGCAAGGGTTTACAAAGGTAGATTCTTTAGGTGAGTCAGAATCTTGAAAGAGTTTTTGACATTCAGAATATTACTATTAATTTGTCTATTGCAGTAAATAAACTTGTCTAACAAGTCAAAGAGATGAGGTCAGATATCAGAGAAATCAAGACCACACAGTTTTCCAAAATTAGAGAACATGAAGAAAGAGATCGAGAAGAAGACAATAATGTAGATCCTATTTCAAGAATAGTGTCAACAAAGCAATCAATACACATAACAGTTGGTTTAAAATTTGATGGCTATAAAAGGTATTATTTGCATGCATTTGTTGATATTGGTTCTCCTAGGAGTTTTGCAAAAACTCACACCATACCAAGTCATTACTAGCAAAACCATGACAAAAAATATAAAGGAGTAACTATCTCTTGAGAATTTTTAGAATTTGGAAGAATAGTCAAACATGTTCCCATTTGGCTTCATGGACAAAGGTTTGAAATTACTTTTATTGAATTCCACATTTTAGATACTTATTTGTTGATTGGGAATATATTTTTGATGAAGCATAAACCTTTTATTCAGTATGATGATCATAATATAATCTATAAAGGAAGAAAAAGGGTTTATATCCCTGCAATAAAATCAGTAGAAAATATTTTGGGAAAAGTTACAGAAGACTGGACAGATCAAGTAGCGAAGCACCGTCAAGCTTTACAAGAAGACAAAATTGCTAGAACAGTCCAGTATGAGAGGAATCAACAAATTGATAACTTTGCTGATATAAAATAAAAATGTGTTAAAGACTGCACTAGTTTGAATCCCTTGAAATATTGGAACCCTAAATTGGAGGAATGCAGTATAGAGATTAAAAATGGATTTGAAAATAAGATTCCCAAAGAGCAACCATATCAGTTTAGCCCTTCAGAATGAAAGGAACTCGACACAGAATTAAGAGACTTGTTGAAAGGTGGATTCATCCAGCCCTCAAAATCTAGTTATGCTTGTGCAAGCTTCTATGTGGGTAAACGCTCAAGATAGGTACGAGGAAAGAAGATATTTTGTTTAAATTATAAGCCATTGAATGATATTATTAAGCCATTTGATTGTCATCTACCTCTAACAAGTGATCTGATGAAGCGAACCTGCAAAGCAAATATTTTTAGAAAATTTGATTGTAAAAGTGGATTTGGCAAGTGAAAATCAAAGTTGATGATATGCAAAAGATAGCCTTTACTTTTCCACAAGGATTTTATAAATGGAAGGTAATGCCTTTTGGATTAAGCACTGCTCCTGCTTATTTTCAGAGAAAAATAGATAATGCATTGAGAGATCTGCATGAATTTTGGATAGTCTATATAGATGACATTTTGATATTCAATCAAGATGTTGACAGTCATCTACAACATCTCCAATCATTATATGATCAAATAAAATTGCATGGTATTTGTCTTTCTCCAACCAAAATGCAGATTGGGAGCACCAATATTGAATTTCTAGGTCTACACCTAAGCCAAGGAAAGGTAATACTCCAGAATCATATTTTGGAGAAAATAGAAGCATTTCCAGATGAATTGAAAGATAAGAAAACTTTACAAATGTTTTTGGGATGCTTGAACTATTGTTATAACTGCTTTGAAGATTCGGCTTCCTGGTGTGTCAAGCTCAAATGACATTTAAAAAGAAATGGTGTTCCATGGGATGCAAACAGCACAAAGGCAGTCAAGAAAATAAAGGATAAATATAAGACTCTCCCACCTCTATATTTACCAGTTGAAAATTATCCATTGTTTTTAAATAAAGATGCCAACAAGGAAACATGGGGAGAAGTTCTTAACTAGCAATTGCCGGATGGAACCATCTAGATATGTAGTTATCGAAGTGGTACTTTTATTGAGGTTCAAACCAGGTATCATGTATATGAGAAAGAATTCTTATTTTTAATTAATGGAATTAAAATTTTCAATATATTTTTGAAACATGTTAAATTTACTATTTGCACGAATATCCAGGCTATGGTAACTCTTATGCATAAAAACCCTGACAAAGAACTTGCACAAGGAAGGATTGCCCGATGGCTCCTATGGTTAAGTTCTTTCAATTTTTCAATTAAATGGGTTAATGGTAATAAAAATAGCCTTGTAGATGATCTCACCAAATAAATGGCAAACGTCAATAGAAAGATTGAACCAGTCAAGATGATAAGAATGCTAAGATCAAGAAGACCAACCACATGGGATGATTTTCTAACACATTTACAAGAAAGATCGATTGGACCATTCTTAAGAGCTTATTACCAGAACTATGTGTCTATATATTTTGGTGATAAAGTTCCATTCTAGGAAATCATTGCAGCTCGAGATTATCAGAAGTTTGATTTTAACAGTCACATTGAAGAACTCAAAATTTTGGATTTTGATATTGATTATTTAGATTTTTGTATTATTCAATATATTTTAGGGATTGGTTTAGTTAGTGTCATAGGATTTTTTTTTTAGATCTCAGTATACTATTAGTCCATGGTGTTTAATTTTGTTTAGGCAAATTACTCACTATGAATTTCACACTGCTAACTACTTAAGATTTATTCTTAGGAGAAATCTTTGTTATAGTTTTAGAATTATGTCAATCAATAGGATCATCACTCATGGCCGAACCAATATTCACTTATCCTACTTGGATTGCATAGACTATGATGTTGATGTATATCAAGATGTTTTAGTTAATTTAGCATTTGTCCCTAGATTTGTAGGATGTTATTTTGCTAATGAGTTTCAGTGGTGTATGTGTGATGCTCCTATTAGAGTTAGGCATAGTGTTAATAATAGATTTATAGAATATTAGAGTTTTCTTAGGTATTAATGTTCGCTTGCAACATTAGAAGCAAGATGATTGTGAAATCATAAAATTCTCTAGCATCTAATGGGTATGTTGATCCAATATATTGTTACACCCAGAGAAAGAGTTTCAATATACTTGGTACTACCACAAGAAGATGGCTAGTATCATGTTGTAGGGTGTTTGTGAAATATGAATTCATTCTTCCAAAGGTCCAAAAACTTGCAAGTATTTACCTGTTATTAAACAAGGTCCTTAATGATGGACTATGATCATGGTTTCTTGGTAAAATCCCAAAGCCAGTCATCTGAGAGAATGACACTCTGTTAGGTTTGTTGGTTTTCCCAAACTGGATGTTTAGGTGAATGACAATCACTTATTTGGCAACTTTACAGAAGCAGCAGTGGGCCTTTGTAATATTTTGTAAATATGTTTTCTTTCTGCTAGATTTTCCATCCAAGAATCTTCAACTATTTGGATGTCAATAATAAATTTGTGTGATGTTTCTCTCAATAATCTTAACAATGTCCTTAGCCAAATCAATGAATAATTTTGTTGACCACCACCTCCATGGGCAGAAGATGTTGATTATGTCACAAGAGCTTGGTGGACAACTCATGATTCCTTTTCCATAGAAATAATTAAGGGAAATCAGTCAGGAAGATAGATGGAGCTATTAGATATGGTGTTCAAATCAAATCTACTTTTAGAGTCTATGATCCCACAGCATGAGATTCACCTTAATGGCATGATGAAAGACTGGATGGACGTCTACTTTAAGTGTACCAATTATGGTGCCTATCTACCTCAACCTTTTTCTATGATGTTCCACCTCATGATTAGATTCTCTCTCGAAGAATGGGATGGTTTGCATAATAGCTGTAAAGAATTGTGGGACTCACATGATTTGAATCCTAACCCAACACTTGATCTAGAGCATATCCTCACTGAATTGACTGAAATGGAATATCAATACAGATGACATCATTTCCCCATTTCATCATAAGAACATGCTGATGCAGAGGAGGATGAGACTCATGGATATTATTTGGATGGGTCAAACTATTATTATGGTGACAACAGTCCTTAAAGTAACTTTAAGTCGCACCACCAACTAATGTTGTAATAAGTGCCTATCATTACTTCTAATTTATGTCAAAAATCATACCACAATAAAATATTCTTTCAGTGATCTATCATGTAAGGTATTTTCCCTTAGCTATCATAAATTCCTTCCGTGCCAAGAACTTGGTTATAAATATTGCTTGGCGAAAGGCATTAGGCATCAAAATTTAGAAGGAGAAGTTAGGGAGTAATCAAGTTTGGCTGTAAGCATTGTAAAAATTATTTTTCAATAGAAATAAGTATTTTGTTTGCAAATACTTTGGTTTCAATCTTCAAGTTTATAGTTTCTTTTTTGCAATTTGTTGTGTTTTGTTATTGTTTTGATCTCACTAGGGGTGCACAAAATATGTGACTCTGAGGGTGAGCAAAAACTTGACTGTAAGGGGAAGAGAAGTCCATTTATTGTCAAGGTGGCCATGTGAGGACATAGAAAGTACCTGAAAATGCATTAGAGTGACCAGATTTAGACACAGTGAAACTAGATCTAGGTTTTTAGACTTGATAGAAGAAGGTAAAAAGTTGTATAGGTAACCCTAAACCCATGATTGGTATCAGAGCCATTTGAATTCATTAT
This sequence comes from Torreya grandis, assembly GCA_037957365.1. Lineage (NCBI taxonomy): Eukaryota > Viridiplantae > Streptophyta > Pinopsida > Cupressales > Taxaceae > Torreya > Torreya grandis. Next base: position 2,146,272 of record JARHVA010000448.1, read on the forward strand.
AATTCTTTCTTGTGATAATCATGGATCCTGCTACATTTGATAATGCTCTCTATCCAGTAACTGAATTTATGGTAGACTTAGATTTACAAGCTTCCACATCTTGTGTGTTTGATTTTCTTGAGTTGTCTATAGCTGATATATATTAAAAAAACCCGTAGAGGCATGTTTGTTAATACTATTGAATGCTCTATAGGTATTTGTGTTCATGGGTAATGCCCTATTTATTTTCCCTTTATAACTGTTGAGGACCAAGCCAAATGGTTAAAACAAAAATATCACTATGTTCATCTTAGTCTAGTCGAGATGAAAATAACACCTCATTTTAATTATGATATCCAGGTTGAGTACTTTGGTTCTCTTATGGATGGCCACAACCCTAGTTATATACATGGGGTTATATCTAACTATTATGGTGTGTTAGATAATAATGCTTATTGCAGTGCCCAACCTAATTTCATTCTTAGATTAGAAGACACTAATCTTGTGCATGCCCTTGTATTTTTAATATAATTACATGGTATTCACTTATCCCCAAGTAGCTTATATTGTACTGTCTCTAGCCATTGTACTTTTATTTTGTTGGATACTTTTCATGGTTCATAGGATCTGCCTATTGGCACTTATTTTCCCTTGTAAGCTATAAATTTGATTGATTTTGGTCATCATATTGGCACTCATGGCTTTACTATTAGCTAGCCTCTAATTACTATTGATTCTATTCTTGATATCTAGTGTCAAGATTTATATGTTTCTCGATCTCTGTTACCCAATAACTATTTCAGATAGTTATCTTTTAAGAGATCATCTATCCCTTTGCTTTAGTCGCATCGTCAAGGCTGCATAACCCTGGATACCATATATAACACAACCAGCATGGTGTACATGCACAATGAACTTTTAGAAACCATTGTTCCTATCCTGTCAGAGGCTATCCTTGATCGCTCTGTAACTAGCCAGCCAATTGTTAACTTCAGTGATAAATCCTAGAACAAGCAACCTTTGGTCTGATCTGCTTCTTCTCTTCAAAGAACTCCCTCTTTCCAAATATCTACAACAAGGAAAATTCTTGAACCACATCTGAGACATTCCTTTCATCCTCTTCCTCTGATCCATTGACTCTCGCTTTTCTAATGAAAATAGCTAACTCTTCAAGCTTCATGGATTTCTTAGCCAATAAGGTGTCAAAGGAACAGATCATGAAAGAATCTAAACAATTGGAAGAGAATCATGAAGAACAAATTTCTCATGATTTTAAATTAGAAAGATATGGAATGCTTTGGAATAATGATAAACTTCCTAGGCAAAAAGATGAGAAAAAAGTCACCATCACTAGAACAGATGATTGAAAAGAGGTGGAGTTTGAGCACTATATCCGTAGCAGATAGCCCAATGATAGTCATGTAGATTATGACTTGAAAAAATAAGAATGGGGAAAGTATGATGCAAAAGTTCATACTATATTTGGGAAGCCATAGAAGCCTAGCACTAGCCAAAGAAATTGGATGGCTCAGTGGATGCATTTTGCTAAGAAAAATTTAGATGATGTAGCAGTAGATGTCTTGGACACTAAAGAGTTAGTTCAGGATACTATTAAAATGTTAGATGATATGGAAACTAAAAGCGAGGCTTTCAAAAAAGAAACTCTATCCAAGATGGAAACATCTTTTATTTTTTCGGATGCATTGCTAATTGCATCTAAAAATCAAAGTTAGGTCCAAGCTAAAAATGGTCAAAAATTGGCTAAAATAGAAAAAACTTTTGATGGTCTTGAAAATATAGTTTGGTATGTACAAAATAGAATACTTCAGTTGCATCAAAAGCGTGAATTACTACATTTAGATTTTACTGTTCATGTTGCACATACTAAAGATGGATTGACTGACTTAGTATTTTCTATAAGCAAAATTAAGAAGAAAGTGACAAGTATAGAATCAGACCCTGAGGATGAGCCAGCCTCTACATCTGAGCCTATACCCTTGTATGAGTAATACATGAAGTTTCCACCCAATAAGAAGTCCTATCTAGAATAATAGTCTTCTTACGCCTCTTTTGTAAGTAAGATGACTAATGAGTTTGATTTGCTTCGTTTAAATGAAGTCCAGATAGAGGATTCAAAAACTAATTCTGACATAGATTGGATAAAGAAGGTAAAAAGAAAATAAAAGCTTGAATTGCCATTGGTAACAACAATAGGACATCATTCTTCTAGTGTTTCAAGTGATGACCAGATGTCTGTAACATCTTGGTACCATAAGACCCCATCTAGTAGATCCAAAGAAGATCAGGAAATGGGGATTCATGAAGATTCAGTGGTCACAAACCTTCGCAGAAGAATAGAAAGAACTGAAGTGGATGATGAAGATTATGTTCCATTTTAGATGCCACAAGAACCAGTTGTTGTAGTAGAATCAATGGAAGCAAAAGCAAAGCCCATGGATCCCAATAAAACTGAGGTTCTTCAAGATATAATGGACCCTATATCTTTGTGTGCAGTTCATTTAAATTGTTTTTTGTTTATCATAGATAAGATAGTAGATTCATATGATAATATAATGTTATGGATTGAAGTGTTAAAATTTTTTGCTATGAATAAGCCTACATAAACCAATCCATAGAAGGTTATGTATGCAATCATATTAATGACAAGCAAACTAAAGAGTTGGTGGTTAATAAAAACAACTGTAAATGCAACACCACCACTAGGAACTACTGAGATTATAGTATCATGGATGAGCTAGCAACAGATCTACGATGGAGGACTAGATGTCCTACAAACCACTTTGCTAGCTGAATTTACAACACACAGACCAATAATTGTTGATGAAGCCAAAATACGCCTATGTGTCACAAAACTCTATGATTTGAGTAAGTTGAATGAATATTCTTTAGAATTTTAAGTTCATGCATATGAAATAAGATAATCTAATGTTCAATGGGTAAAGAATATGTATTTAGCTAGTCTCCCCTATAAATTAGGCACCTAGCTTAAATCTCATCTAGGTAAATAAAATTTGTCTCTTGACCAGTGCACTCTGACTAAGTTAATGAATCATGTCATAAATGAATTGCACAACTAATGTCTGTGATGCCTATAATGCTAGCTGCAACCTGCAAAAATATTGTAAAGATAGTGTTCCTCAAATTTCATGTGGTTGCAATAAGAAAAGCATGGTTGTTCTTGTAAGAAGTCTAAGTTTGTGCCTTACATAAACTATAAAAAATGCAAGTCTTACCATCATAAACATAAGCCAGACAAATATTCTTCCAAGCACAATAGGTTTAAATATAAGTATAAGCCCTATAAGTTCTCCCATAAGAAAATTTCCCATTGGAAATCATCCAAGAAATCCAAAAAATTGTTAAGAAAACATGACACCCCTAGGACAATCCCTAAACACATCAAGTGTTATACATGTGGCAGAAACCATTATCCGACAGATTGTCCCAAAAAAATCCATAATCTCCCAATGCACACAATTTTTGAATTCTATAACATGGAAGCATCAAGGGATTTAGTAGATATTCAAGACATTTCTTCTGATTATCCAGACTAGTTTTATGATGTCATGAACGTATGGACTGATTCAGATTCTGAGTTAGATGCTAAAACTTATGGAACGCTTGGTCTATATAAAGATAAAATGGCTCATGAAAGAATGTTGAAAAACAAGCAAAAATTTGAATCAGAAGATGAAGATGAAGAAGATCAGGATGTTGTGAAGACTCTGCTTAAGAGGCAGATTGCCATAGTGGAATCCTAGGTAATGGCTTTGGGATCAAAAGACATCTTCAAAAATGCCTACTCTAAGCAAGAAATATTTTCTGCCTTACATAAGCATCAAGCTAAACAATCCAAATTGAAAGTAGAAAGAAAGAAGCTTAAAGCAGCTCTGAAAGAAGTAGACCTTGAAGATCGAGAGCCTGATTGGAAAGTTCTCATAAGACATGGATATGATTCCAAGCCAAAATAAAGTCCCCTATGTACAATCTTATTGATTCCAAAGGAAAAGCAAAAGAAATAGAAGGATACATAGCACCCAAGTGGGATGCTTCAATGATGCCATTTGCAGCAGCATCAAAAATGGAGGATGAAATTCCTGATGCAGGAATTTATAAGCAAGGGTCTACAAACGCATTTTTTTTAGATTTGAGTCAGACTCTTGAAAGAGTTTCTGACATTTAGAATATTACTACTAACTTGTTTATTGCAGTAAATAAACCTGTCAAACAAGTCAAAGAGATGAGGTCAGATATCAGAGAAATCAAGACCACACTATTTTCCAAAATTAAAGAACATGAAGAAAGAGATCAATAAGAAGACATTGATGCAGAGCCTATTTCAAGAATAATGTCAACAAAGCACTCAATACACATATCAGTTGAATTCAGATTTGATGGCTACAAAAGGTATTATTTGCATGCATTTGTTGATACTGGTTCTCCTAGGAGTTTTGCAAAAATGCATGCCATACCATGTCACTACTAGCAAAACCATGACAAAAAATATAAAGGAGTAACTATCTTTGGAGAAGTTCTAGAATTCGAAATAATAGCCAAATATGTTCCCATTTAGCTTCAAGGACAAAGGTTTGAAATTACTTTTATTGAATTCCACACTTCAGATATTGATTTGTTGATTGGAAATATATTTTTGATGAAGCATAAATTTTTTGTTTAGTATGATGATCATATTATAATCTGTAAAGGAAGAAAAAGGGTTTATATCCCTGTAATAAAATCAGTAGAAAATATTTTGGGAAAAGTTATAGAAGACTGGACAGATCAAGAAGCGAAGCATCATCAAGATTTACAAGAAGACAAAATTGTTAAAATAGTCCAATATGAGAGGAATCAACAAATTGATAAGTTTTCTGATATAAAATAAAAATCTAGGGTTATGTGGCCTTGATGGCACAAATAAAGTGGGGGGATAGACAATCTCTTAAAAGATAACTATTTGAAATAGTTACTGGATAACAGAGATTGAGGAACATATAAATCCTGACACTGGATATCAAGAATAGAATCAGTAGTAATTAGAGGCCAGCCGGTAGTAAAGCCACAAGCGTTAATATGATAACCAAAATAAATCAAATTTTGAGCTTGCAGGGGAAAATATGTGCCAACAGGTAGATCTTGTGCACCATGCAGAGTATCCAACAAAATAAAAGTACAATGGCTAGAGATAGTACAATATAAGCTACCTGGGGCTAAATGAATACCACATAATTGTAGTAAAAATATTAAGGCATGCACAAGATTAGTGTCTTCTAAGCCAAGAATGAAGTTGGGTTGGACACTACAATAAGCATTATTATCTAACACATCATAATAGTTAGATATAACCCCATGTATATAACTAGGGTTGTGGCCATCCATAAGATAACCAAAATACTCAGTGTGGATATCATAATTAAAATGATGTGTTATTTTCATCTCGACCAGACTAAGATGAACATAGTGATATTTCTGTTTTAACCATTTGGCTTGGTCCTCAGCAGTTATAATGGGTAAATAAATAGGGCATTACCCATGACCACAAATACCTATAGAGCATTCAGCAATCTTAACAGACATGCCTCTACGAGGCTTATATATATAAAAATAAAATAACTTAATAACTATTTTTTAAAAAAAAGAGAAGTTATATTTAAAGGAAGAAATCCACTTAAGTTTAGAGGGAGAGATAGAGAGAAAATTATTTATTATTTTTATTGTTTTTCAAATGCCTAATAAATGAAAGTAGAGGGATGGTGTTTTTATTTTACATTATTATTATTAATATAATTAAACAAAATTAAAGTTAAGAATCCTACTTCCTCTTCACCACTTGTCCAAGTAAGTTCCAAACCTCAACACTCTAATAAGAATGGTCTCCACCACAATCTCTCAAGCTCCTTCGTCCAACAAGCTCCTAACAATGAATGGATAGTCATCTCCCAAATGAACTATCAATGGGAAAATAAATAAAAATTCCTCCACAAAACTTTGCCAAATTTTATTAATAGAAAGTGTACCCTCTTTACGAAAACATTCACTTATTCCTTATACACCCATACTTTTACTTACAATTTCCATGTAGGTTTATTAAACTTACTTGCACACTCCACTTAGTTTCACAATCCCACTTAACCTAATGAATAATCCTAAGTCCTATAAAATTCCTAACACGCCTACAAATTAGTGCTCATAGCTTTTCTAGAAAACCTATGCACCTACTCATATTTTTATTTTTATTTTATAAATTTTAATTGAATTATTTAACCTATATTATTTAAAATTGGTCTTGGTTGAATTATTTTTTTGTAAACACTTTTTTTTTTTTTTAAATAAAAGGGTTAAAAATTTTATTGAGAAACAAAGAAGAGCATTACAAGAAAAACAGGGGGCAGAAACCCCCCAGAGAAAACAACAAAAGCAGAAAAACTAGGCACGATCCAAGTTAACTATTATTATAATCCTCCCTATCTTCCTCCAAATTTCTTTCCAAATCAAAGCGGAGCACTGAGGAGAGTGTCTCCCATTCCTTAGTATTTCCTCCATCTAAATGCTCAGACACCCATTTCGCCAAACAATCCGTTGCCTTATTCCATTCACGCGAAATATGAGCAAACGTAACCATATCCATGAGCGAGCTAACCCACAAAATCTGCTGCACAATTAAAGCAAATTGCCAATTGACATCCAACACTTTCCTCTTAACGAGCAGATTGATCAAAACTTAAGAATCCGATTTGCAAATAATCCTATGCCAACCCATAGCATGAGCCTTCTCAAGGGCATAAAGAATAGCATGTCCTTCCATCATGTTGATGGTTTGCGCCCCCTCATGGACTGCAAACAGGAAAATCACTGTACCTTCAGAGTCCCTGCCTATCCCTCCAATACTCGTAGGCCTGGGGTTGCCCCTGGAGGAATCGTCTGTATTAATCTTGAGAATCCCATTGGGAGGACGTTGCCACTGTCTGACCCTGTAAATCTTCTCCTTGGCTTGTCGACCTCTCCTGACACAAGCCAAATTTCCTAAGAGCTGTTGGAATCTTAGTCGCGCCACCACCTTAGCATCCTGCTTAATTAAAGGAAGGCACACCTCACTCTTGGCTTGCACCGTCTCCTGGATCATCCCCACGATTTTTTGCTAGACTTGTTGCGCCATGTTCCTCTCACCCCCTAAAATCCGTTGATTCCTCTCGAGCCAAAGTTGCCACAACATGAAGATGGGCCCCCTAACCATACTTCCTATAGGAAAGGCATCCTAGAGAGGGGTTTACCCACGCCATTCCAAAAATTGATCATTGAGAAAGCATGAAAACAAGGACTCTGCCAGACATCCCACCAGTAATGCCAAAGTTGTAAAGCAAAGGAACAGCGAAAAAATAGGTGAGTAGAATCTTCCTCTGCCGCCCCACACATAACACAGACTAAAGGACCTTGGAAGCCTCTCTTCTGGAGATTGTCCCAGGTCAGGCACCTATTCCATGCCAACATCCAAACAAAGCAGTTGAATTTTGGCCATGAGAATTTATTCCAGCCCTGCCTCCACCATTGAACTTCCCCCCTACCCAGTCTCTGAGATAGTAAGGTTTGATACCCTGAGGCAACTATGTAAACTGTTAAGAACCCCTTATCCAACGGAAGCACAATTGATTACTTTCTTATAAGCAATTAAACACGAAATTATACCAGAATGATTAAGTAACTAGAAACTTGAGACAGCAAAGAATTTGAGAGACAATACACAATCTTGTATTAGATACTACTAGAAGAAAATACAATAAGTAAGATGCCACTTCTTCCTCCACCTCAAAGGCTTGCCACACCTCAAGACCTTCTTCCCTCTCTCTCTTGCTCAACACAACCAACTCAACAACCTAATTTGCTATCCCCTCCTTGAATGCTTCAGCTGATCTCTTTGACCTTACACCTGTAGATCTCCTTGACCTTGCTTCAATGCTTCAATGTTTTACTTGCTTTCTTGATTTACAATACATGCCTCGTGGGTATTTAAATAGAATCCCATGCATACAAAAATAGAACTCTAATTACAATAATTAGACACACAGCTCATGACTATAATTAGTCTTTAAACATGCAAACACTCGCTTCACTTAATTGACTGTTCGTCAATAGCAGTTTTTGAACCGCCACAGGTGACCGATGTCGGTCCCTGTCTATCTGGTGCTGACCGACATCGGCTGACTTCCTGCCAACGCCGGTTGCCTTCTGCATTACATCTGACCGACATCGGTCATGCTGCCGACGCTGGTACTTCTAGATCTTTAGCAACCTCCTGTTTCGTGTCTGCAATAGTTGAAGCATTTAGCTCCACACCCTAACAATCTTCCACTTGGAGATAAATAGTTACAACTGTACCTGTACCTGTACACCATCTATTTTGTTCTCTTGGCTCTGTATCCCTCTTCAAAATCACTCTTGAAGTCCAACCACCACAAAACCTGTGATGCTATACCTTTCACTTATGCCAAAAGAATTTTGCTGCTCCCAAATTCTTCATGACATACCTCTGAACCAACTTTACCCTTAGCTCAAAAAACTCCCTGTTTATGAAACCCTGCAACAAGCAACACAATACAGTAACAGAATAATGTAGCTAATATTATCCAACCTGGTAAAGATAAATACAATGGTCAAACCTCCATTGTCCTGCAGCCCAATCAAGACCATATACCAAAGCCTTCTGTCTCATGTGTCCATCCACTCTCTTCTCTAACTTGGGAATCCATCCCTCATCCAGTGCTTTCTTCCAGCTGACAACTCCACCAACAAATACCTATTTGGTTCTTCTCCAAGGACTCACACTCCTCATCCATGCCAAGCTCCCACTATTTCTGGATTCTACTTGCATTGCCTCTTCACATCTTCCTAGTTCTTGACCATCAGTAAGCAATATAAAGAAGGTGAACAATGAATATGAGGTTCACTTACCCTTTCTGACCTCCATATGGGCATTTGAGACTCCTTGACAGCTTGTTGTCCGCCCAACATTCGTTCCAGTGACCGATCTCGGCCATATCCCAGTCTGCTCCCAACCAATGTCAGTTCCCTGCACTGACCCTGACTGTCGACGTCATTTCCCTGGCCGACGCCGGTGTCCCCTCTGCCGACGTCGATTCCTGCCTGACCAACATCAGACTTCTCTACCCGACTCTACCGACCCTGCTGGTCTGCACCTGACCGATGTCGGTATCTGCCTGACCGACGTCGTTTCCAAGTGACCGACATCGGTGTCTGTGTGTTCCTGTAAGTGATGAAATCTTCATCCGCGAGCTCATCTTGGATCAAACCCCTGTCCATACTGCCCTACTCAGAATCATTCAGCCCTTGTGACTGATCTCTGTCCTTCATCTCCTCCATAAACACCAAGGCTTCTTTGTTCTTGTCAAAAGCATCAAATTTCCTTTTCCTGCAATGAATTCTATCTATGCTTTCTGAATCTGAACACATACCTTTTGAATCAAGAACGTCTATTCCCTTCTTATTCATGTGACCAAGCCTATTAAGCCACATCTTCGAATCTACAGCTGAAGTAGATAAACCAAAAGTAGAATCAGTAATACAAGTAGATAGATATAGAGTACCTACTTTCTTACCTCTTGCTAAAACAAGTGCTCCCTTGGTAACCTTCCAAGAATCTGCTGTGAGAGTTATTGTGCATCCCTCATCACCCAACCTTCCTACAGAAACCAAACTCTGCTTCAGAACTGGGACATGCATGACCTCCTTCAACACCCATGTGTTGTCCATCTGCAATCTCAGTTGCACTTTCCCTTTGCCAACAATTTGACAAGGCGTACCATCCCCTAAATAAAGCACTCCAAAGTCTCCCTGGACATACTCATGAAACAAATCTCTGTTTGGGGATGCATGAAAAGAAGAACCAGAATCTAAAACCCAAGATCCTACCTGACTATCCAAAGAAAGTATGAGAGCGTCCTTTACCACAATATTTTCATCCTTTGCTTCTTCATTACCTTCATGTTGATTCTCTTTATCCCTCAACCAACACTCTTTCTTTGTGTGTCCTCTCTTTCAACAAAACCAGTAGGTAACACCTCTGGATTCGGATCTCCTTCCCACCTTCGACCTTGATTTCTCTTGCTCTATCTTCTCTCTTTGCCTTTCCCTGCTTTCTGCACTTAGAGCATTCCCTGATGATTCACCTGTGCTTCTCCTGCGTATTTCTTCATTCAAGATCACACTCACAACATCATCAACTTTTAAGATTTTAGAAGCAGATGCAGAATTACTTACTGCCATAACCAAACTATCCCAACTTTCAGGTAAAGAACATAAAATCAAGAGAGCCTTTACTTCATCATCAAAAACAATATTGACTGAAGCTAACTGGTTTACCAAACCATGGAAGTCACTAAGATGAGTATGTACCAATCCACCTTCCTACATTTGCAAAGTAAATAACTGCTTCATAAGAAATACCTAATTAGAAGCTGAGGGCTTTTCATATAAATTTACCAAGGATTTTATCAACTCTTTCGTTGTCTTGCACTGTGACAAGTTGAAAATCACAGACGATGCAAGGCTCGACCTTATGGAACCGAGAGCCTTCCGATCAAGAACACTCCATTCTTCATCCTTCATATATGTGGTCTTGCATGCAACCCCACCCAACGGTAAGTACAAATCCTTCTGATACAGATAATCCTCTATCTGCATCCTCTAATGTTGATAATTCTTGTCGTTAAACTTCTCCATTCGTAGCTTACTTTCTTCTGCCATTGCTGAACTCCCACTCAATTAGAAACCCTGTGAGTGACCTGTAATCAAACAATAACATGCTCCCTACAAATCGTAGCTCTGATACCAACTGTTAGGAACCCCTTATCCAATGAAAGCACAATTGATTACTTTCTTATAAGCAATTAAACACGGAATTATACCAGAATGATTAAGTAACTAGAAACTTGAGACAGCAAAGAATTTGAGAGACAATACACAATCTTGTATTAGATACTACTAGAAGAAAATACAATAAGGAATATGCCACTTCTTCCTCCACCTCAAAGGCTTGCCACACCTCAAGACCTTCTTCCCTCTCTCTCTTTCTCAACACAACCAACTCAACAACCTGAGTTGTTATCTCCTCCTTGAATGCTTCAGCTGATCTCCTTGACCTTACACCTGTAGATCTCCTTGACCTTGCTTCAATGCTTCAATGCTTTACTTGCTTGCTTGATTTATAATGCATGCCTCATGGGTCTTTAAATAGAATCCCATGCATACAAAAATAGAACTCTAATTACAATAATTAGACACGCAGCTCGTGACTATAATTAGTCTTTAAATATGCAAACACTCGCTTCACTTAACTGACTGTTCGTCAACAGCAGTTCTAAAATTGCCACAGGTGATCGATGTCGGTCCCTATCTGTCTGGTGCTGACCAATGTCGGCCGACTTCCTGCCGACGCCGGTTGCCTTCTGCACTGCATCTGACCGACGTCGGTCATGCTACCAACGCCGGTACTTCTGGATCTTCAGCAACCTCCTATTTCGTGTCTGCAACAGTTGAAGCATTTAGCTCCACACCCTAACATAAACTCCCTTAGGATTGGGAGACCAAGCAAGTTCATCGTCCTCTTGGAGGGAGCTACAATGGCGCCTAGAGAGAAGACTTAGCAGCTCAATATGCTCCTCATGCATCCCAACAACTAGCCAAGCCTCTGGAGCTTTCCATCGTGCCACCTCCATTTGTCTGCATGAAATATATGATTTAAAGTCGCTCACTCGAGACCAACCAGCCTCAAGAAATCTTTGGAAAAGGTTAAACAAATTAGGAAACTGAGAGATAATGGGAGGATAATCGTCCCAAGAGTCGGTCCAAAAAAGAGCCTTGAACCCCCACTTACAAATCCAAAATAAGCCTTCCTTAATAAGAGCAGCCCCTTTTTTGAGAGTACCCCATATCACCGAGCCTTTCCCCATGAGGGGATAGTGAGGAATATCACCCTGATTGGTCCCCGAGAAGTACTTCTGGGAGAGAATTCTGGGCCAGGCATTGTCTTGTTCAGTGCACCAACGCCAATACAGCTTTGCCACCAAAGCAATGCCATTCAAGTCCGACTGCCTTAAACCAAGGCCCCCATGTTGTTTGGGGCTATAAACAATCTCCCAGTGAACTAGGCTCCATTTGGAGGACGTCAGACTACCAGCCCATAGAAATTGTCTAGCAACCAAATCAAATTCCTTAACAATTCCCATCGGGGCAACCTGGAGCATACATCTGTAGATGGGAAAGCTTGTACCACTAATTGAATTAGTTGAACATGACCAGCAAAAGATAGCCACCTATGAGTCTAGTGATTCACTTTCACTTGAAATTTATCCAAAATATTTTGCCAGGACTCCTTGGGTAGACGGCCAACTGAGATAGGAATACCCAAGTAAATCAAGGAGAGAATCCCAATCTGAAAATGCATAGTTTGAGCAATCCGTTGCTGGATGGGGCCCAGATTATTGAAGAAGAAGATGGATGACTTGTCTTCATTGATCATTTGTCCCGAGGCTGTTAAGTAAACATCCAACACCCTACGCAAATTGGTTGCTTCTCTCATCGTGGCCATGCCCATCAGAGCAGTGTCATCTGCGAATTGCAAGTGAGACTGCACCGACAGTTCACCACCCCATCTCCAGCCTTGAATAAGCCCATCCTCCCGGTTCCTTCTAATCATCCTCCCCAAACCTTCAGTGAGGAGAAGAAAGAGATACGGAGACAAAGGATCTCCATGTCGCAACCCTCTAGAGGCACCAAATAACTTTGTGTTCCCCATTAATAAGCACCAAGAAGGAAACTGAGGTAATGCAGCTCATGACCCATTGATTCCATTCATTCGCAAAACCAAAAGCACTAAGAATCTTCTGCAGGAATGACCACCAGACCCTGTTGAAGGCCTTAGCCATATCCAACTTAATAAACATCGTCTTATTTTTGGAACTGGACATGGAGTGAATGGACTCAGTGGTTATAACAATACCATCCAAGATTTGCTTGCCCTCCACAAAACACTCTGCTCCTCAGAAATCATAGCTCTTCACCCTCTTTTTAACCTATCTGCAATGATCTTAGATATAATTCTATAAACAATATTGCAAAGAGATATGGGGCGGATTTGACTTAGCCTATCAGCTCCTTCGCATTTGGGTATGAGGGCGAGATAGGTCGCATTTGAAGCCTTGAGCATTTGCTTATTCTGTTGAGATTCTTGGACAACTGCTAAAAGGTCCAGTTTGATAATGTCCCAAAATTCTTGGTAGAACTCAGCCGAGAAGCCGTCAGGCCCAGCTGCTTTCCCTTTTTTCATCTGGGCAATAGTCTCCTCAAACTCCCCAAGTGTGATATCCTTCATTAAATTCTCATTCATTTCACGCGTCACCAGAGGTGGAATACATGAGAGAACCTGAGCTTATTTCGGTGATTCCCCATTCGCCTCCTCCCTAAAAAGAGAGGAAAAGTACTGCACCACCTCATTTGACATTGTAGGGAAGGAATTAAGCCGCTCACCTCTTTCGTTGACTAGGACCGAAATAGAGTTGTCGTGCCTCTTGGCTTTGGACGAATTAAAGAAAAAAGAGGTATTTCTATCCCCTTCCTGGAGCCATTCTATCGGAGCCTTTTGCTTCCAGAACATTTCCTCTCGAAGCTCGCATTCCTCTAGGGCTTTCACAGCCTGTGCTTTGTCTTGAAGCAATTATTCAGTCAATCCTTCCTCCCTTATTAGCCTCGTGATACCATCTAGCTTAGCCTGAGCAGCAGCTTTAGTGTGAAAAATATTCTCAAAGCATTGATGATTCCACCATTTGAGCTTATACTTCATGTACTACAGTGATTTAGCAAAGATATACATCACCGTACCATGGGCAGGCCTACCCCACCTCCACCAATTGGCCACACACTCGAACAGTGACTAGTCCCGCAACCACATGAGTTGGAATCTGAAAGTGGGAGAGCGAGGCTGATAAGTTGAAGCACTATAAAGCTTAATAGGCCAGTGATCAGATCCTATCCAGTCCAAAATTTTAGACCCCGTAGACCATATACCACCGACCCAATAACCAGAGACTAGAAACCGATCCAATCTCTCAGCAATGCAGTGTGTCCCAGTCCTACGATTGTTCCATGTAAACTGACCACTGTTGGTCCTAATATCAATTAAATTCAAAACTTCAATATAATTACGCATAAGCAAGGCAAAGGGGTCCAGCCTTGTCGTGCCACCATGCTTTTTAGCCAATTCTAAAATAGAGTTGAAATCTCCCACTAGAATCCAAGGTTGGAAGGGAGCCAAGTTGTGGACAAAACTGATATGGCCTCATAGGGAGTGTTTACCGCACCAGTCGATAGGAGCATAGATATTGGAGAGGAGTATGATTTCCCCAGTCTCAAAACTGGAAGCAATCATAGTCATGGAAAACTTAGAAGACAGCCACCCTAGGGGACTGATCTTTCGTGGGTTCCAAAAACAAGCTAGTCCCCCTAAAGATCTGAGGGCCCCAATCCATTGACAGTCCCCTTGCCTCCACAACTTAGGTGCTAGACTGAACATAGCTTCAACTGTAAGCTTGGTCTCCTGCAGAAAAAGAACATCAGGTCTTTGATTTCTAATCAAATTATGAACATCATTTTGTCTAGGGCTACTGTTCAAACCCCTTACATTCCATGATAGTACAATCATTTTAGGGGATTCAAAAAGTGAGCATCCAGAGTCTTTACTGACCCTGACTCCACCAAAGTCTCTCCCATTAGTTTAATCTTTTTCAAGTCCTTTTTTCTGCCAGGCTTGACAGATTTCTCCCCCCCTCCCTTCTTGAGATCCCTTTGCATAAGTCCCAAATGAGGAGAAGATTTACTACTCCTTGTTGCCCCTAATTCCTCGAATTTTCCAGTGAGAGGCAGATTTCTATCTTCTTTAGAGGGTTCGACTGAGGAAGCCAACACTTCTAAAACCATCATCTGCTGGTCCATATCCATGTGTTAATCCCCAACATCCTGTGGTTCAATTAAAGCACCTGTAACATTGGTCATCTGGGCTGGGCCCTCAACCACCTGATCTAAAATCATCAACCCTGGGTTCACCTCATATTGATTAAGATCATCCAATATTTCAAACCTGTTAAGTGAGTCATCTACTTGTCTTTCCTTCAAGGACCGTTTTGGCCTCTATTTCTATAACGTCCTTTAATCGAAACAAAACCATCGACTTCAGGCACCTCACCTGGAATAAGGCCCTTCCCTTTGTCAGCTACAGGGGGATTGCGAGGAGGTTGAGCAGGCTAAGGTTCATAGGCTTTTGATTTGGGACACCATCGCTGGAAATGACCATAAGCATGGCAAAGACGGCAACAGAAAGGAAGGGTTTTATAGTCCAACTGTTGCACCCAAGTAAAGGGTCCCGCACTCATTTCCATAGCATCAGGTAGTGGCTTGCTAAGGTCAATTTCAACACAGATGCAGGCATAAGTCATTACCTTTTTCCCAAGGATTGTCATTGAAGAACCGACTGGCCTTCCCAGCAGAGACGCAAGCATTTGCAGAGTGTCTTCCCGACAACATTCCACCAAAAAATGAGGTAGACGCACCCACACTGGGACACAATTTGGCAACTCCTCCGATGGTATAAAACCTGCATGCCATGGCTTGATAAACAACCCCACCTGGTTATGGAAATAAGGGCCTCTAGCAAAGACTCTGTTACAGTCAGTCAGACAGGTGAAAGTGACCATAAAATAGCTATTTGCTAACAACATAATGTCCATTTCTCCTTCTGGTGCCCACGTCCTTTGAGCCCACGCTTCCAAGAACTGGAGCGAAGTCCTAAACCCCAGGAACTTGCAATACAGGGAGTGTTTCGAGTAGTATTCAATGTCTTTAGTAATCATTTCCAACGGAATAACAAGCTTGGGCCTCTCCTTGCATCATTCAAGGCAGCCATTGACCTTGGGTAAATGCATGCCAATGGGTGCGTCCGCACCAAAAGAGCTTGAAGCCTGTGAGAATGGAGCGTTACCAGTATTCCTCATACCTTGAGCCACATGCTCAAAGCCAAGCGTCTCCCGGTAGTCCAAACCAGAAGCCTCCCCTTTCGTGCCTTCCTTCTCCCTTTCCTTCATTGCCTTCCTTTACACAGCCAAATAATGTTTACACACTTGATATCATATTCCAAGTTGTCAATTTTGTAAACACTTTTATGTAAACGAAAAAAATATAATTTTTAAATAAGAAGGGAAGAGAATTTGAAATTCCACGTGTCAAAGAATGTTGAATGAGATAAACATATTGAATTCGACTAAGGAATAATAGCTCAATACGAAGGTATTACACTAAGCCCCTTCCAAACATTTTTATCATGGGGAGCACCTACATAAATGCAATGTTTAATAAGCATTTTTCATGCTTATAACACAAAGAGAAATAGTTTGCCTATGGACATTAATAATTCCATGTTCTTCCTTTGTCTTAAGGAAGAAAATGGTTCCCCCAAACCACTCTATGGATGTTAATGGAGCCCAACAAAAAAAACAGTAAACATGAGTAGTTGCAATAATTATGACAAAACTCTAAAATTTAGCAACAAGGAATAATGGCTTTGGAATCTATTGGAAATTTTCTTCTCAATGTCTTATAAAACATATTGTCAAAAAGAAGACAAAGAATTTTCAAAATCAAAAGGAATTCCCAAAATTTTAAACATCTCTCGTTCTTCACACACTTTTAGTTAAAACATTTAAGCCATTCAATTGAGAGAGTTATACCGTACCAATAACATTGATTTTTTTCCCAAGTGTGTGAAGAACGAGAGATGTTTAAAATTTTGGGAATTCCTTTTGATTTTGAAAATTCTTTGTCTTCTTTTTGACAATATGTTTTATAAGACATTGAGAAGAAAATTTCCAATAGATTCCAAAGCCATTATTCCTTGTTGCTAAATTTTAGAGTTTTGTCATAATTATTGCAACTACTCATGTTTACTGTTTTTTTTGTTGGGCTCCATTAACATCCATAGAGTGGTTTGGGGGAACCATTTTCTTCCTTAAGACAAAGGAAGAACATGGAATTATTAATGTTTGAAATTGAAGTTTTGGAAAAAGTGTCAATGCATGAAAAAAGCTTCATTTTCTATAAGTGTAAGAAAAGAGCCATTTACAAACTAATCATTAATAAGACCTTTCTTTGCATGCTAGTAGATACCTAAAGGACTCAACAATAATAATACATAAAGAAAGAATAATAATACATAAAGAAAGTGGGATTAAATGTGGATATAGTATTAATTATTATTAAACTTAGAAGGCTATCATAATTATCACTAGCATTTATACTTTATATACACAGTTTTTGGCAATTAATATTGTATATGTTAATTTGAGTAAGAGAAATATAATTATTTAATAAGAGTTATAGGTTTATTAAGGAAAAAATAATAATCTTTATATATAGATTGATAAAAATTATTTGGATTTACTTGTCGATTAATATGTAGTTAAAATGGCAAACAAAAGTAATATGTTTGGAGAGAATTGTATTTAAATATTTTTTGGTTAAAGAATAATAAATCGATGTTTCGAATTGGTAGTATGTACTACTTAAAACATAAAAAGTGATTGAATTCATATATAATAGTTATATGAGAAATAATAATTTGGAGGTAAAAATTGTATATTACATTATAAGAAATGTTAAAGGGTGTTTCTTTAAATATTAACTTTTTATTATCTTTTATTCATGTATATTTTTCAAAACAGAAACCTGGTTGAATGGAGATGGGACCAACATTAAAAACAAGTAAATTATAAATAATGGGAGGCTTTTGTAGTCTAATATTGTTTAAATATTTATATTTTCGGGAGATTTTTTATTTTTTAGAAATAATTTTATCACTTAGATATTGTCAAATTCGTTAAGGTTTGAATTTGGGAGTCCATTCTTACCTGTAAATAAAAATTTGTATGATAGTTTATCTATTTCACATTGTCCTTTAGACATAAAACTTATAAGTTCAACTTGGCCCTTTAGATACTTTTTTCAAAGGTTTAAAAGTTAGTTTATTGATAATGAAAAGGTGTCACAAAATTTATAAAATAAATTGAAATAAGATCCCAAATCCGAGGCATAGTGCTTATAGTTCCAAGTAATATAGAGAGAATCAATATTAAAACACAAAGTATATTAATATCTATCGCTCTGACACAACAATGTCATTGCTTATCTCTTGATAACAAAGATAATAGATCTTGTAGTAGCCCCTAAGTTATTGTGAATAACATGGGAATCCCAAGAAAAATGTTCTATCTACCCACCAAGAATATTCATGAAAGAGTGTAAAATAATTCCATTTAGAAAAGCCCTTGTAACAACAATTGTAGTTAGATAGAATAGACAAATCATCAACATAAGCATCAATTAGAATCCAATTAGCTTTAAAACCCCCATTTTGGTGGCCCTATTAGCCATTGTGTTCGATCCTTGAGGCATGGTGATCAATACTGCCCTTGATTATGGATGGGAGGTGTTGATGTTTGTAGATCATGCACAAAATAACAAATAAATGTCTTATCAAATCCCTCATGCCTCTGCTAATATTGTGATTGGAGTGTGGTGACAAAAAACCATGGTAGATTGAAAAACTTTGACCATAATAGCGTTGAGGGCAACAATAAAAGACTAGATGGTGGTGATCATGGAGTTGACCACACTGTATACTTATATCCCAAGTTGAAGAATGACTAGAAGCTCCCATCTCGCTTGCATTCCATGATGTGTGTTAAATAACATGTGAGGAAGAGGTGTTCTACCCAAGTTTTTCAATCACTCGCTGGGAATTGGGGGACCTTTCCTCCAAAATGAGGTCTTTTGAATAGCCTTGTCCTATTTTTATACCATCTCAGAAGCAGGTTTCATTTTTTCTTTAATGTGTTAGTTTTATTAGATGACTAAAGTTTGATGATTTATATGTCTTGTTGCATAGTGAAGCCTATGCGATGCTTTGTACCCAATCCAAATCATTTGTATCAAGTTTCGCTAATAACTCAAAGGGGTTTTGGTGGGAAGGTTGAGTTGTTGTGAAAGATGGTTCTTTGTCTTTACTCACATAAACCTTTTGTGAGTTTTTTTTTGCTACTTGTTTCGTTATTGTATGTTGACTCCTTGTGAGATTTTGTTGATGTTTTTCTCTGTTGTACTAGTTGATGTGTTCTTTTCTCTCCCCCTTTGCTTTCAAAGGTTGTGTAGATTTCTAAGAGGGTTTCAATGATGGGAAAAGGCATACCTTAGATAGATGGCCATGCTCATGACAAAATTTTCAATAAAAGATGATTTTTTCGTAGTCAATAGGTTCTTCCCCTTCTATACCCCTCATATCTAAGATCATGGAAACTAGTAGAGGTTTGTCTAAATTCATAATCACAAATATGCATGCATAATTGAGAACTCCTAGATTTCTAATGAAATCAAATGTTGTGATGTATTATTTAGTGGCAAATTATATTTCTTTACAATATGTTCTTGTCTATATTTACTAAGAAGTAGAGATAGATGAACCCAAATTGGAATAATGGTAAGAAAATCCTCTGTGGGGTTAAATGTTAGGCCCAGTGTTTCATGAAAAGACCGAAGTTGTTTATGAGCCAAGGGGGGCTTGAAAAGCTTGATCTTGTTCTTGCTTAGATGAAAAGATAGTAATAAAGTACTCTTGTGGCATCATGAGAATATTTACAGAAACAAGGTGCCAGTTGTCCTGCAATCATAATCTAAGAGTTTATTGGGCCAAGGAAAGACTCCATGAATCTACATATTAAAGCTTTTTCTTTTAACAACTAGAGCCTAGTTTCCATTTCATCAAAGGTGAATGATACATTCTGGGGTTTCAAGTTTGAGATAACAATCATTTTCCTCTTTAAATAGAAAGTTTCATCAAACGTGATATTGAATAAATTGTTACATATTATCTTTATCAATTTAGATAAATCTCGTTAGAGAAGATATCCCTGAATCACTAATTATTAAAAAAGATATAACTTTCTCAAAAAAATGAATCAATGTTCTAACAAACAAACTATTAATCTATTACACTTGCAAAAACTAGTAACAAAATATCATCCTTAATATATTAAAAATGATTATGATTTTAAAAAAATCAAAAGTTAGCTATATATTTTAAATAATCTTTTTTAAAAAATTAATATTATCCCCCCCAAAAAAAAACACACACACACCTAAAAATAATATTATTTAAACAATATCAATTATTCTCATAATTTTCTTTTTAATATTTCAAAATAATTTTTACATTCATTTGTATCGGGGCACAAATAAATCGACAATGTAAGTTTACCCTTTAACTTTTCAAATTCAACTTTGTAAGTCTTTTATGTCATGTTTCTTTGGACATCACAATGGATGGTCCCCTTACGTGAAATGTTGAGAGCCAGCCAACAATATCTTTTGCACGTGAAATCGTAGGGATGTTTAAGAGCAAGTTGTAGACCATTCCAGACGTGCCTTCCCTACCTTGTGCGTCTCAACACAAATGACGTTTCATCCAACTCATTTTCTTTACCATTTTAAATAATAGTTGACAATGGATGATTACCTACATAATTGTAGCTCCCTTGCTTCTTTCATTTGTCTGATTTGATTATTACCATAAATAATTGTAGCCGCTTTATTTCATTCATTTGTTTGCGTCTCGCAAAGGTCACTCAATACTGACAACTCGTGTTTGGGGTAATCCCTCTAATGACATAGCAGACTTTTGACACCTAAAAATGGTCCCCTGGTGTTTAAATCTTCTTATATCATGAGTGTCACTCTATTTATTTATTTATGTATAATTAATTTGATATACATTTGGTAATATTATTATTTTTTTAAAATTTATGTGATTAAAAAGTCACTTTCAAATTTTCATATTATCTTTTTAAAAATATCTCTTAATTTATATGTTTTGTGTCAAAGACTTTTTACATATTTATGACACCTTATCATGAATGTTTGTATGGTCTTTGTAATTTGATTTCTAACTCCTTTAAAATGGATGGATCTATTCATTTGTTTTTCACTTTTCTCATTTTTAATTATGGAAAGTCTGCACGCACACTATTATTGTTGAATTTGAATTCAAAGTTCCCAATAAATATATGTGATTAACTTCATTTTATAATAAATTATTAAACATTATAATAAATCACTAAATTTCTTATTTTCTAACTAAAATTCTATTATAAAGTGCTTTTGGCAAGAATCCTTAAATTACTTCTATCACACCTTATATTTATTGACATCTTTGTTCCAATTTTAGGAACATGATAAATTGGCTAGATATTCTCGCAGAACCCCAAAATTTGTTTTCCTTGATACCCTAGGTCAAGCAAAATTAACTTATACGAAAACACAATTGTCGCAGCGCACAATCCTAATAAGGGGCAGGAGCAAGTGAACAGATCCAAAAAAGTATGAATTTAGGCAGCAAATTGCCATCACAAGAGTCTGTGCAGTCTTAAGAGTGTGTCAAGACCATTTGTTTGGAATTGGTAATCATCTAAATTCATGTCCAAATTTCAATAAGACAATCATCACAACTTTGCATGTGCATTTCCACCTCTGATTTGCATAGACAAATTTACAGCAAAACATAAATAAGATACAACTCTTCTATTTCTCCAATTTCCTTACATATTTGATTGTCATAATTAATTATGCATTATTTATTGTATTTGCATGTATTTCGGATGCTCAATCAGAGATATTTCATTTATGATACTAAAACATGAGGTGATTTAACACAGGATACGCTCTTTGTATAAGATTGGCAAGCCTTAAACCTGAACTTGGAGGAAATCATCCGTGTTCACTCCCAGATTGTAGTGTGACATTAGTCACAGGTTCAGGGATGTATATTGTATAGACAGATTACCACAGCGCATAAAATGAGACACAAGTATTCTATTTCCTCTTTTTTCTTACATATTTTATTGTCATAATTAATTAGGCACCATATATTGTATTTGCATGTATTTTGAATGCCTAGAGGTAGTTCATTTATGATACTATAGAGACATGAAGTGACTTAATACAAGCTACAAGCAGCTCCTATTAAGGAAAAACAAATCTCTGTTGAATTAACAAAGATTTAATCCTGAGCTTGGAGCTTGGAGATAATTATGATTAAATCTTGCTATTAATTTTTTAATGTGATAAGAAAAGATTGGAGAAAATGACCTATGGAAATTCAGTGCTTCATACTCCAATTTGGAGTATATGACCTCTTTGTAGAATCTTACAAAGGGAATTCTTTTCATTTTGTTCCAATTTTGCAGCTGCGGGTGTCAATATTACGACCAAGTTCAGAAGTAACCATAGCCTTTTCCAATCCAATCACTCCTAAAATACATGGTTAAACTGTGGTCCAGCTACATTTGCTAATAATTTGACCCATTGATAAATAGAACACTAAACTTTAGCTGCAGAGAGGAGATGGAACAGGGGAATGAATTCCTCTTATAGTTTAAATTTTGATTACTCATGCGAATGCTTGTTGCAGATTAATTGTTGTAAAAAGTTAAGGAACATCCCAATAGGAAGGTAGAACATAAAAAATCTCAACTGAATCTCCTTTAGAAACTGTGAAATTAACATTTATGTCTACTTGATGATAGTTGATTTCACAAAGGAGAAACATTTTTTCCTTTTCTTTTAGTAGCCTGCAATTCTCTAATCATTCATTCATGATTGCATGAGACTATACGCATGCCATATTGAAAGTGCTAATGGAGAATGTGTGACCGGACTAAATGAAGCAACAATATTTACTTTCATTATGTAGAGGAGAATGCTTTTCATACAAAAATCGTAATACAATATCCAATCTGTAAAGAATTGTAGCTATTGAATTTTGGAAAGCCTACCAACAATCATTGATGCAACTATTTCCTTTGGAGGTGGTCATTATTTCCAGAATCTGATTCTTCATAACCCTGTCATCTTTGTAAACGCCCCATGCTCCGTGTTTTTATAACCAATCAATTTGCTGGGAAGTGACCCTTGGGCAGCTTGGTTCTGGAATTGACAGCTTCCATAATAGTCAAAACCATGCTATTACAGTTGACCAATTGTCGTAACTTTGAGCAAGAATCATGCTTGTTTCCAGGCAATAAGTGGCAAGCACATTTTGTATACGCTCTGCTTCTTTAACACATTCCTCAACAGTTTCAACCGAGTTTGCAACATCACATTCTTTGTACTCAAAATGCCTGTTATGAACAAGTTGTAATTGCCAACTATTTAAAGGTTTAAAAGCCTAGAGTGATTGCTAAAAGTGCTTACCATGTGGAAGGTAATGCAAATTTGCATAAAACATATTATGTAAATCACATACAATAGGTGTGTTGCCCATTAGATCCTATCAAGTCTGCTAGTAGATTGCATGACCGCTTAACCACAAAGTTTGACTTCTTAATTTCCTCTTCCCCTTCTATTATACTCAAGATTGTATGACCGCTTAACCACAAAGTTTGACTTCTTAATTTCCTCTTCCCCTTCTCCCACAAATTATACTCATCTGCACAAAGAGAATGGCGCTGATTTTTAGTTCCACAAAGGAAAATATAATTGCTAACATGCAAAACAAACAACACGAGGAAGTAAAAGAAGTCACACATTTTTTGATTAGAAATGGAGGGGACCGGTTTTGATTTGAAATCCGAAGAACTTGTGCAAAGTAATTAAGGCCAAACCCAAAAGAAGCATTTGTTTTATTAGTATTGACAGAAGACAAAACACAAGTTTCCTTCTATAACAAATCACAAAAAAATGCTTGATAATGGAAGGCAGGGCACAATGTTTTCCTTTTGGGTTGAGGAAAAAAAATATATATTAACCAGTGGCTGCAAGACTGATGAGTTGCATAGTATGTCATTGTGAGATTTCACAAACTATTTTTACATTTTTGTACATGGTACTCATTTGAATTATATGAAACATTTTTACAGTAAAAGAAACAAAGGATTTGCTGCTAAACAGTTGTACAATATAAATAATGCATTTAGGATCAAGAGGAGTGAAACATATCTTGTGATCAAGATAGGTGAACAAGGTGCCTTCTGATACATGGATAAATGTTTCGATAATGCCATAAGCTATTTGTATCCTCTAACAAATAGCTAGACAGAAGAACAAAGACACAGCACAGAAAGAAACATAATTTAGGACTAAATGTTATAGGTTTTGCCCGTGTTCAAAATTTTTATGGTTTAATTCTGGTATTACTGTGTGAGTTTCCATAGCAATAAACATACTTTGGGGCTGTTTCTGCCCAGTTTTTTTCAACACAGAGCCAGAGACGAAGAGAGTTTGGCCTCTTCATCCTCTAGAAAGAATACAGAATGATCAGGACTGGAACAAGTTAGTGAACTTCAAACATCAGTTCATTTGCTTTCTATTACAGCTTGAAAACTTTAGTTCAAAAGATGAAAGAAGGTAAGAAGCAAGTGATGAACTTCCTATACAGTGGTTTCTTTCCATGTGTAAGAAACTGATATAAAACATATCAATATAATGCAAACAAAGGCCAAATATTAGCTGAGATTGAATTTAAAACACAGAGTCTCTAATGGATGAGTGAAGCACCTGAAAAACTTCATAGTATTTGTAAAGCTTCCCAGTACTCTTCAAGCACAGAGAAGAAACCTTGATACTTGCAACCTCCTTTCATGTAAATCTGAGAGTATAAACTTTAACACCAGGGAATGGACAGGGAGAGAGATTTGTTGTAAAAACAAAATTGGCCCAATGGGATAGGGATAACAACCAAAGTTTGAACATGACAGAAGAAATCTTGACAAGTTGTGTTCCCTTGGGATGCGATTTGAAACATCCTGGTAGCAATAACTCCTTCCGAAATTTAAATAAGCTTAAAAATAGTAAACTGGGAGACGTTCTTAAAATCTTGACACAAAGATTTTTCGATTTGTAATTCTTCCTTTTCTAATCAAATCAAGTATCAAAGTTATTTCTAGTAAATTGGTACCCTAGAACACCCTTTGAAAAAAACTGTTTATCTTCGAATTGGGTGCACAAAAAAAAGGTGCAAAATGATGGAAAAGAAGCATACTAAATGTGCACATGTATTACCTGAAAATCAATTTCGCCATTTCCCACTAAGTATTCTGTGCAGTTTGCTGCTCCCTGCTATCTTGTTTAGAGTCTTCTTTGCTCCAATCACTTCCATCTCCACCAATTTCTCAAGATGTTGGCAGCCTCCTGCACGTAAAATTTTTTTCTTGCCGCAGTTGCTGTTGGCGAGGGCCTCTACTGCCAAAAGAGGAAATTTCTTGGCCACAGTTTCATTTCCAGGATTCAGCAACCCTACCAGACAGAAGACTCTTTCGTCATCTTTTATGAATTCTTTTCTATTGCTTCGGACAAGAAAAAGACCTGACAGTGCCCGCGCAGCAATTTCCTGAGAAGAACCAGGCTTGCCATCAAGCATCCTTGCAAGCAGAGAAATGCACCCTGCGTCGCCCCATGCCCTGGCTGTTTCCTTTGACTGCGACAAATTGCAGATCATCAAAGCTGCCAAATTTTGAATTGCAGAGGGACCGTGGTCAAGGGCAAGTACAAGCATCTTTAGAAATTTAGGAGAATCCATCACAATCCTTTCGGCTAAGGGGGACGCCGAGAGGCTGTAAATTGCCCTAAATGCAATCTCCCTAGCCTGGGGAGTCTCTGCTCTTTCCAAGAACAAAAAAAGGGATGCAAAACCCCCCTTATTCTCAATCATCTGCCTCGTTTTTTCATCATCAGAGCCCATCAAATCCAAGCATTTGGCGGCAGATTCCTGAGTAAGGGGCGACCCCGAATTCACCAAATTGATCAAAACTGGAATTGCTCCCTCCTCTATCATTAAAAGCCTAATTTCCTCCACAAAGCACAAATTCACTAAAATTTTGACCCCAATCGCTTGCAGCTCTTCGGCTCCATTTCGACACATATTGACAAGGTCCGAAACCCCTCCATTTGCAGAAACCGCCCAGGAGTTCTCAGAATTATTTACAGTCAATGCATGCAGAGCCTCCGCGGCCTTCTCCTTTGCCAGACTGCTGCCGCTCTCCAAAACCCTAATCAATGGCCCCACAGCAAACTCTTCACCCAAAAGACAAGCCTTACAACTATCAGACCTCGCCATAATTGAAACTGCCACAGCAGACTGATCTCTCAGAGCCGCCACACTGGAATCCAACAAATGAAACAAATATGCAATATCCCCATCCTTGGCGGCGCTCAAAACGTTTTGCTTGTCCTCCTCCAGAAGCTTTATCAAAGAATTCAAAGCCTCATCTTTCTGTTGTGTATTTCCTATCTGAATCCTGGCGAACAGATCCTTCACAAACAAAACTTCTTCACGATCCTCCCCGCCCCCTTCACCGTCCGATTCTGCTCCCAAAACGCCACTTTTTAACAGAAGATGCAAATCTCTCAGGTGCAAATTCAGCTTGCTGACGACGACGTCCAAGTCGCTTTGCATAAGCAGCTTCCCGCTGAAATTAAGAACCGTGCAGCTTTTCGTCAGGTCTTTAATTTGTTCCAGACTGGATACAACTTGTGGAAGAAGCTGTTTCATTAACGAATTCTCTGCCCAGTGAGAACAATTCGCAACGCTGGAGAGCGTTATTTTGAGCTCGTCCAGCTTTGTTCTGATTGTCAGCCATTTGCTCGAAAATACCTTGGTCGACAAGGTCCCTGTAATCAGCAGCGGAATCAGGTCTTCGGCCGTCTTTAGCCTCTCTTGAGGATCGAACCCTAGACCTCTTTTTTCCATATTCATCAACCAGCGTGGTGGTTTGTTTTATTATTATTATGATTCTTCTTCTTCCGCTGCCGCCATTTTAATCAATGGCCAAGTAAACATCGGTGGCAATTAAGAGAAGTTTACTCGCTGGCGTTTGAATTGACAATTTCCAAGAAGAATGAGTCGCATTGCACGCGCTTACGCCATTTCCTTCCTCGCAATTAAATCCGTGAGAATCGATCCCTCGACATTCTCTCTATCATAAAACATGCTCTGCTCTGTGATACTTACTGTTATGTTCTGCGTTTTGCGTGTGGCGAATTAAAGAAATGAATGATATTATTTCCATGTCTCTGTACTATGGTTGGCTATGCCTGCAATGCATGCAAGACAAAATAATCGCAAACTATTTTGTTTTTAGTTTAGTCGACATGGAGGGCGATATACGGGCTTATTCGAGATTTTTAATGTCCATGGATTTTCACCGAGAGGTCAATACTACTTAAAGAAGTTAGTTGATTATCACGTTTTGCCTTTCAGTACTGGACTTGTACCCGCAAGGAATGCATGTGAGATGTGCTCCGCCGTTCATGTGAACCTATTCATTCTTTACTCACCACCACTACCCTCAAAACTGATAAAACGCTGCTACGTTCAGTTATAGAGTAAAAGAATAACCCCAACGGTTACTCGAAGGAGAACACTTTGGGTGTTAAGTTGTTTGATTCATTACAAGTGTACGGTGGGGGAAGGGAGTTGTCAGTCATAAATGATGAGGTTGAGATTAAGTTTAAGTTTCCCCTCATTTTATAAGGAATTAGAGTGGGTTGAATTTCCAATGATTTTGACGAAATAGATGTTTTTCAGTCTTCCATATTTATATAAAGTAAGAAAAGGGATGAAGTTAAGTTGCGAGTTCCAACTTACATTATAATGAGTGAAGTTAATATAAGAAAAACATATGGGAAGCTTACTATATAATTAAGGTTGGGTTTGAGTCATTGATAAGAAGAATATGGATGACGTTAAAGTAGGAAAAACATGTGGAAAGCTTAATCTATGGTTTAAAATGTGATATGGAACAATTGGGTTTACATCAATAATGCACTACACCTACCCATATGACATTGTGCGACCTTACATTGCCTTACATGTTTTATTACCTTCTTGGGTTAGATGTTATTAGTTTCGTAAGGGGTAACTAAAGCAATCAATGTTCTTTAACTTTTGATTAAAATTTGCCTTCTCCACCAATAAAAACTCATTGATTTTTGTGTATTAAAAAATTTACAGCGCTTCAAAAGATATATTGCACATTTATTAACAAAAAATATGAAAAAAAAAAATTATCAATGTTTTGATTGGCTCAAGCTATTAACATGTTATTATGGGGCAGAACGCTGACATCATATACAGTGCTCGTCAGTTTTGCTGGCAAGGACAATTAATAGGTTGAGTTAAAGCGTTGTCGAGTTACAGGGCTCGAGAAATGCACAGATGATTGGAAACTTAGGCGGGACTAAGTTGCATTTAATTTAATTCATTCTATTTAATAACATTTATTTGTAGAGAGAAACATGCTCATGTCACCGACCTGTGCCAGACGTCGACTCGGAGGCACGGTTCATGAGCCACCACTCTAAAGAAAAAATTGTGGACATGTTGCGGAAGCACACTTACGATGAAGAGCTGCACCACCTCACCAACAACAAGAAAATGACAGCGATCAACAATCGTGACCGTCAAGAAAATGAAGGCACAACCAGATCCAGGCCAATAGATGGAACTACAAATTTTGATGATTCGGCTCCCACTTCTAGTCCTTATCCAGTTCCACCTTGAAAGCATCTTTTCAATAAGGCCATGACGCCTAGCGACATGGGAAAGTTGAATCAATTGGTGATTCCAAAGCAACATGTGGAGAAGCATTTCCCTCTAGATGTGAATTCCAGTGAAAAGGGGGTGCTCTTGAATTTGGAGGACAACACGGGCAAGGCGTGGTAGTTCTGGTACTCTTATTGGAATAGTAGCCAGAGCTACATGTTGACCAAGGGGTGGCGTTGGTTCATGAAGGACAAGAAACTCAAAGTCGATGACATTGTTTCTTTTCACAGAGGGATGACCCTCACCAGCTTTACATCACATAGCAACACAAGCCTTGGGGTCAACCGCATATCCAAGCAAAACCAAATATGGGGTTCCCCTACATATAAGCATTAAACCCCTTCTATTCGGTGTAACATGTGGTGGCTTACAATCCCCAATGGATGCACATCTTTTGGTCCAATTCTATTTAATAAAGTTTATTTGTAGTGATGCCATCGATGACACTTCTTAGTGGAAATTGGAAATAATAATCAACTGAAATGGATGGTAAAGAATTTGGCGAGGAGAGACACCAGAAGCAATAGAGGTGGCTCCATTTTTGACATCTATTGTCTCGAAACTATTAAGATTGCTCTGAGAAGTGGCATGTATCGCAGGAGTCAAGTTGGTAACCAAACTACAGACTTGCCACACTTGAGAAATGTTAGTTTTGTTGGCAGGAAGGATCAACGACACAAATATTATTATCTTGCCACTGTCACTCTCATATACAATGCTCTTTTTGGTCACTGTGATGCTAATCTTAGAGGGCACAGGAGGGATTTTATCCTTTAGGTCATATGTAACAACTATGGTTGACCCATTGTTGTGTTTGAAGGCGATCAAAGCTTGTGTACCAATCATTTGTAGTGCTTTTGGGTTTATACCCCAACCTGCCCATCCCGCAGAAGCAGCAAGCGTGGCTTTGAAAGCTATATCAACAAATCAATTCTCTACATGGTAAGTATATGATAGAGTAGCCCCACTCTAGTCAGGTTGTTTCTTATATATTTTATGTCAAACTTTTTCACCAGTTGTTTTCAGACTTTGTTTTGAATAATGGTTAGTAGGGCCTTTGTATCAAGAAAGACATTTAGAAAATAACTACAACTTGTTTTTGATGGAATTCAAAAGAATTTGTAATGTCTTTGAGTAAATGGTATTGTCAGATGTTTTATGCCTATTCATGGTATTTAGACTTTATGTTAACAACTCTCTGCCTATTATTCATGAAGGATATTTATATCTGATGTATCTATTTTTCTGTGGTTTCAGCCATGTCATCTTTGATGGCATCTATATGTTGGAATCTCCTTGCCAAAAACAGTGATGGATTCAATTAAGTAGGCATTGCAATATATCAAAAACCAACTTCTAATAATTGTTACGAGTTTAGAAGAAATATTGAGCTCCCTTGTGTCTGAAGGCTGACGATCCTAATGCAGTTTGGTATATACTTTTTTTCTTGGTTGGGACTACTATCTGAGTGTTGTATTTTGTTAAATAGAACTGAATGCTTGATACATAATGTATTTTCATAAAGTTATCTTGAATTTCATAAGCTTGCATTTTCTCAGTAATTCTATTTTTTTTCTTGCTATGTTCCAATGGAGAGTTGTCTACATAGGGTTCCAGCTGATGAGGAGCGGGGAACTCAGTGGCCAGAAGAATGGCGTCAATAGCTTGAAAAAGTTCCTTATTGATTAAAGGGTGATCTTCATGATCATTTCAATTTAGACACTGAGCACTTGAAACAAATTGTTACCAAGTCTTATCTTCGAGGGTTGGGAATTAATTGGTTTGTTGTTCGAAATGTTATGGACATGAAAGCAATTTATGGAGGGTATGAATTTTAATACTCTACCATAACATATAAACATCACACTAATAAGTCATTTTTGTAATGAAATGCTTATTGGCTAGGTTTTAGTATGGTTTGTTGAGATTGGTAAATCTAGTTCCTTTACACTATTATCAAATACAAGGTTTTAGAGATTTTTTTGGCAATCCTTGATTGCTTCAATGAAGGCCATATACTGATCTATAAATGGTTCTTTTATCCTCCATTTGTAAAAGAAAAATGAGAACTAGATATATGACAGCTTGCTTGAGATGTTGAATACATAAAATGGTGAGTAAAGGGAACTTATGCTAGGTCTCTTCCATTTTCACTAAATTTTTGGAATCATTGCAAGATAGAGCCCACATTTGAGATTCTTGATGCCTGGCATCAGAGCTACTTATGATATGTTTATTGTTTTTCTTCTATGCTTTACCATTCTACAGACATTCCTTTGAATGAAAGGATATGCTTATAAATTTAAATTGAAGAAAGTAGGGACTTATTCAAGTAAGTATTATTAAATATGCCTATCACGGGGAGTTTTTTTGGGGCTTACTTTCTAGGAACTTGGTAAGCATGCTATCATTGAAATAGAATATTAGTATGCCTATCACAGGGAGTGTCGGGTCACAGTTTATGAAAACAATGTTGGTTGTGTTCTTAGAATAAGTGAAACTCTAATGGAACAACTATTTTTATTTAGATAGAAATTTACTATGGGTCAAACCATTTATGAGGTCAAAACTATGGGTTTGAATGAAAGATGTCAAAATATTTGGTTAACCTCATTTCGGAGCTAACATAGGTTTGCAACAGACCAACCATTTCTTGATGGGAGTCTTTTTTTAATGTGTCCCTATTAATGCAAGGGAATGTTTTAAGATTAATGTCTTGGAATTTGGAATGGTTTCTTCAACAAAAATGAATCGAAGTTACTTTATACTCTTTTGATGAAGGATATAGGGTGGCTTTTTATAGGCTTATTCTTTCATACGGACTTAGCTATCTTAATTTCAATTTAGACAGCGATGGACCTTTTTTTCTTTAATGTATCTGATTTGGCTATCAATTATTGCTTCTTAACCTATTAAATCTTGGAGCTATTTATGTTTTTGGTTGATCTTTGAATTAATCATAGGTTGTATGTGATGAAGTCTTTCTAATAGAGTTTATCCATTTCTAATTTTTTGCAAAGAAGCAATATAATCTTGATCATTCTGATGGTAGCACAACAATGATCTCAGGACTACAATCCTGCCCAGAAAATAATTTTATTTTTTACGTGGTTTGTCGCTATAGTAAGCCACATATAAGTTACGTTTGACTAGTCTTTTTCTGCATTATAATGTAAAAAAATCACATCAAGGCTTAACAGCATCACATGAGCTATATCTACCCCACAGGTTGACTAGCCTTTTTCTACATTATAATGTAAAAAATCACATCAAGGCCTAAAAACATCACATGACCTATATCTACCCCATAGGGACTTTGCGCATGGTACCCTTGTTTATAAATCTATTTTTTTGGAGTTTGTTTTATTTGTCATCAATTTATTAACTATAGCCTTTTATGCGTTGTTGTGAGCTCTAGTTTAATGTGCTTGCTTTATCATTCAAATTATAGGGTATCTTTACATGTTGTATATGTTTGTATCTCAATAAATTCCACTTAAGGTGATTAGATCTCAAACCATGTTGATTTTATTGAATTTTTTTAATTAATATCCATGCTTTTTTTTAAAATAAAATAGTGTCTCCCAATGATGTTAATGTTCCTTCTATATCTACGTATTTTGATGCAAATGATATGAATGATAATAATGTGAATAATAATATTGTGGTTGGTTCTCAAATTATTGATGCTTTTAATGACGAGAAAGCAATACTTAAAAGACTTATTTTGTTTAGATAACACATCTTAAACTATCCTATAGGAATAGATGCAGTGTTATATGTGTTGAAAGATATCCAAAGAAAAACCCTAATTCAAGAGCATTGCATAGAAAATAAGCATCTTTGGGGTGAATAATGGATATTTAATGCCACTAATGTACATCACTCTGCTACAAGGTCCCCGTCAACGCCAGATGATTTTTTTTTTTCCAAAATTGTTTCGGATATTATCCCTTCTCCCATTTATTTCAATTATATTGTTGTTTTATTTGCCTTCTCAAATGGTTTGAGTTCTTTACTTATTAATTCTCAAATACCTCAACCATATCAACATTCATATACTCTCCATAGTGTTTCTTTTTCTGCCTATACCACCATTTTTTTCTGAACTCCCAAAGCCATTACTCTTGTGCAAACTGTATGCAAACGAAACTAGACAAATCTATAACTTATCCTGCTCAATAATATTCAAGCTCAATGAATCTAATCAATTAATAAGTCCACTTGGAAATACATTTATATCAGGGTCATGACCAATAATGGATCTATTAAACTTACACTAAGGGATCTATTATCACACAATTGTAAAGGAGAGGTTTTCAAGGCCTCTAGTCAAATGTCATTTTGTGATAACCCTAGCTAGGTCTTATGAATGTAATAATAATAAGCAAGTTAATATACTAACTAACATGCAAGATAATCTAGTAAATGAATATGCAAGCTAATCTAGTGCTCACCAAAACTTATGGTACAAATGGGGAAGATAATAAACATGCAAAGACAATTCTATCTAATATAACGTAGAAATGATCTAAGCAAGGAAAGATATAATTCAATCCATTAGTTATACAACATCTACTTATCAAAATATGAAGGGCTAGGAATATACTTATTTCATTGAAGTGAACCCATCATGCCTCAATCTCTCTTGGCCAATGGTGCTTTTCAGGAGGTTGTTGTGGGATTGTAAGGATCACAAGGATAAATCAACTCTAGGCTATAAGACTTATCCTATGTATCCAAGACCTCCAAAAGATAAGTGTTACTTCTCCAAGGCAAAAACCTAAGTAATGAAACCTCATATTAATTGTATAAGCATATTTATGAGTAGTAATGACGTGAAATTGAATGGTCCTTTATTTAGAAATGAAGTTGAGGGGGTATTTATAGCCAAGGATCGACCCTAAACCCTCCCAAAAATTTAGTCGATGCGGTCTGCCTGGTCGACTTTGTCAGGT
Source organism: Torreya grandis (assembly GCA_037957365.1). NCBI lineage: Eukaryota > Viridiplantae > Streptophyta > Pinopsida > Cupressales > Taxaceae > Torreya > Torreya grandis. The sequence continues at coordinate 2,179,932 of JARHVA010000448.1, forward strand.
AGGAAATAGAGTTGTTAGGTCTCAAACTATGTTGGCTTAGGCTGACAAAGTTCTATAACATGCGCTAAATCTCAGAACGGGGTCGACTTGGTCAATGTAGTAGGAAAAGTAGTAAAAAGGGGGTTTTGCTTAGGTAAGGGCTAGTTTGGGTTGTGATCTGCTTATAGGAGTGTATAAGTGGGGTTTTAATACTTATGAAATCAAATATGAGTAGTTAATATTAGTTTTAGGTGATGGTATAGGGGACAATAATCCTAAGAAGTACCAAAGGTCTATTAACCCTTTTCTCAATGCACCCTTTAAGGTGTGCACTCAAATAGATTGAGAGTCAATGGGTTCCTCAAGAGAGAAAGCATCAGTAATTGATAAAGTTTAAAAATATTGTGTATATATATATGCCCCACTCAAAGCTTATCACATATCACACATTTGTAACATGGGATGTGTGATTAATAGGAACCCAAGAGAGGAGTTAGTATTATGTTAGTATGATAAAAATCAAATAAAGACACGTTAATAAATCTAACACCTAAAGCCTAGACATTCGAGGAGCAAGAGAACAATACAAGTAACTAGCAATGGAAGATAAAACATGCATTATTTACCTTTTTTGAGAGCAAGAGTTGTATGTTGGCCATGAAGGAATGTGCTTGATTGTGTGCTCAAAGTGTCTTTGACAATAATGCTCTTTCTATCATCTCTCATTGACACCTTGGCAATATTGGGCTTGGATTTGGCTTTGGCTTGGATTTGATGCTTCTCTCTTTCAACAAATGACATGATAACTGTTGTCACCAAATCTTGCACCCTAAAAGAGGGTGTTCAAGCCTCTTCCATGTTGTGTTGTGGAGCCTATTTCTAAATTATAGTGTATTTCAAATATTGTACATTTAAAATATATTATACACTCTATATGTATTCTCATCGAGGTTCGGGGCCAGGTTGAGCCTCGAGCAGGGGTTCAGGGGTGGCAACCCCCGACAAATGGGGGTTCGAGGGAGACAACCCCCAAATTTTTGTTTGGACCCCCTTTAATGGGAAATAATTTTTTGGGTTGACTTGGCCCATGGTTTTCGTACCCATTATTTTGTAATACTGCTTTGTTGATGTATTATGCATAGATAGATATTTCGTAGGTACTACATCATGAGAACAAGGGTTTGAGAAGGAAGAACATAGTGTGTGAATTTAGGTGTGAATTCAAGAGGGTTTATTGAGCATAGCTCCAAATAATATTTGTGCATTGTAATTATGAGAAAACTGATCCAAGAGTGGTTTGTACTCTCATGGCTTGTAATAAAATATGAGCAAGTGTTTCTTGGTGGATGTAGGCCACATTGGGTAAACCACATTAAATCTAGTCTTCTTATTTTGCATGTTTATTTCTATTCTTTCTGCATATCTATTTATATCTATTATTATTACAATTCTATAAAATTATTATGCATCAATTTCTGATTTTATTCCTAACATTCCAAATTTGGGCAACATGGGAACACTTTTAGGTATGTGGGTGTAGCTATAGTGAAAGTGAACCTCTAGATTTAAGGGCTAGCTCCCTAAATGTATCTTGAAGTGATTTCACCTATACTAATTCTTGCTTATGGGGAAAAGATTTATAATTTATATGAATTGAACCTATTCTAACGAGGTGATATGCCAAGATGCTTTCCACATGACCATCACATTTCATTCACTAAGAAATAAAGAATACAGACTAGTCTCAAAGTCCTAAAGGATTTTAACATGAGTGTTTCAATATAGAGGTGAGATGTATGAAGAAACACAAGGCAATTGAACTGGAGGGAAAATTACACACTCCAAGGACAATCATACTCTTAAAATGAGCCTAACACATTTAACTACACTCTATATGGCCTATTATAATGAGAGTTTCTTGCAAAAGACATGAAAGGACAAGGAAAAACAAAGGATATAATCACTGAACTTAACCATTCACAACTTTGCACACTTGAACAAGATATTCTTAAACTCAAAACAAGATTTCTTGAATTATTTTAAGGCAAAATGTGACATCAAACTAGCAAGGATTCACCATATCAGGTGTGATCTTAGATTACAAATGCCAAAATGGTAGCTACTTATAGGTCTCGAAAAGGAGGAGAAAAAAATGAAGTAGAGAAGATCAAAGGTCACAATGCCACATGTCAAGGCATGAGAACCAATGTTAGGATTTCTTTGATAATTCCAGCTTCAGTGTTGAAGTCTGGCCCAATGAGATAATGCATTGGCCCTTTCACATAAGATTGAGGTCTAGCACACTCACTTGAAATGCATAGTGAAAGACCGGTTCTCATAAGTTTTGTTCCATAGTGTTAATAATGTATTCATATTCTTCTCTTTATGCAAATTAAATAGGGACTATATAAATGCAAAGATAGACTACCTTGATTCTTTGGGTTTTAGGTTTGATTAATATCATTATGCAAAATATTATCATTTTATATTAGCATCAGCTACTAAGAAAATAAAGATAGGGTAGAATTCATATTTAAGTCTAATCACTTGACTCACATGATGGGGGGATCACAAGAACAAACACACCTGTTCTGATCCCTCTTGCTAGGATCTTGCTCCTCAGATAGAGCACAATATGATTACCAAATATAAGCAATTATAAATGCGGAAATAACCAGAAATACAAGTAACTAGAATTCACCAATAGCACATAATATGAGAGACAATACACTATCTTGTATTAACACTTTACAGAAAAGAATACAATAAAGAGCCGCCACACTCTTCCACCTTACAGAGGCTTCCCACACCTCAAGTGTACAGTAATTCTTCTACAACACTCTCCTACCAAAAATGGTCCCAACAACCAACTCACACACAGAATTGGTGTTCACCTCTCCAACTAGTCAGTAATAACCCTGCGAGTTCACCAAGCACTCTATAGTACTTCAAGTTGATCTCCCATGAACCTGCAACCTGCAATTCAACAGACCATACTCACACATGTAGATCTCCTATGAGTTTGCAACAACCTGCAACTCAATGATCTTACACTTAGAAGGAACTTCCTTGCCTTCCTTATCAACTCATACTTTACAATACATGCCAATGGGTCTATAAATAGATCCCAGACTTAAACAATAACTTAGACTCTTAATTTAGACAATTATCTACGCAGCTCAAGACTCTAATTGGCCTTTACATGCAAACACTTCGTTTACTTAACTAACTGTCTGTGCAACGAATAGTTCTGGAACACACAGGCGACCGATGCCGGTCCCTGCTTGCCTGGTTCTGCCGACGTCGGCCGACTCCCTGCCGTCGCCGATGGCCTTCTGCACTGGTCACGACCAACGTCGGTCATGCTGCCGACGCCAGTGCTCTTGGATCTCAGCAACCTTCTGTTCCCATTTGCAAAGTTGAAGCTTTTAGCTCCACAACCTAACAATCTCCCACTTGGAGATAAACAGCTACAACCTGTACCTGTACCTGTACTCTGTCTAGTTTGTTCCCTTGGCTTTGTATCCCTCCTCAATAACACTCTTGAAGACCAACCACCACAAATCCCATGGTGTAACTCTGTCATCCAAATCACCTGCCATATCCACATCTACAAACCATGTAGAAAATAAATTGAACCTGCATAGCATGTGCACCTGCTACTGGTCCCTCTAAGAATCCACTGAACTGCCCTCCAATGGTTCTCACCCAGATTGGCTCCTAACTTGTGACAACTCCCACTGCTTGGGAAAACTCAGGTTTAGTACATACCATGCACTTAACCTCATTATGTGAATCAAAAACCTGTTCTGTGAACTATCCAACCATCGACGTGCTAACCGGTCTCACACAATCATCCTGAAATAAAGTCAACATATGACCTTCCATGTCTCTAGAATACACTCATGCCAAAGAATCTTGTTGCTCTAAGATTCTCCATGACATCCCTCTGAACTAGCTTTACCTTTAGTTCAGCAATACCCTGTATATGTAACCCTGCAACAAGCACATCATACAGTAATAGGATAATGTAGCTAATATTATCCATCCTGGTAAAGAGAAACACAATGATCAAACCTCCATTGCCCTGTAGCTTATACAAGACCATATACCCTGATCTTCTGTCTCACGTATCCATTTCCGCTCTTCTTCATCCTGAACATCCATTCATCTCTCAGTGCTTACTTCCAGCTGGCAACTCTACCCAAAACACCTGTTTGGTTCTCCTCCAAGGAATCACATCCTCCATCCATGCCAAGCTCCCACTGTTTCCTGGATCTACCTATTTTGCTTCTTTACTAACTCCCTGGTCCTATACCATAAGTGAGCAACAAGTAGTGTAAAGAAGGGAAATGACGAATTTAAGAACTTACTTACGCCTTCAGTCCTCCATATGGGCGCTTGAGACTCTTTGACAGCTTGCTGTCCACCCAAAATTTGTCTCAGTAACCGATGCCGATCACATCTCAATCTGCACCCTATCGATGTCAGTTCCATGTGACTGCCTCCTTACCGACATCGGTTTCCCCTAGCTGACGCCGGTAGTTATCTGCCCTGAGTCACCGACGTCGGGCTGCACATAGCCGACGTCGGTCCCTGTCTGGACGTCGATGCCAATTTTTCTGCCGATGTCAGTCTCTGTGTTTTTCTAGTGAGACCTGACTTTTTCTCACGAGCTCCTTTTGGATCAAATCCTTGTCCAAATCACCCTTGCTCTACTCAGAATTTTTTTGCCCCTTGTGCTGAACTCTGTCCGTCACCTTCTCTTTGAAAACTAAGGCTTTCCTGTTCTTGTCACTAACATCGAATTCCTCAAGAAACTTCACCTTCTTCTTCTGCATATAGAAATCACGATCCATACCTTTCAAATCCGAAAGCATATCCTTTGACTCAAGAACATGCATCTCCTTCTTATCTATGTGACCAAGCCTATTAAGCCACATCTCTGAATCTACAGCTGAAGTAGATAACCTAGAAAGAGAATCAGTAATACAAGTAGATAGATAAAGTGTACCTACTTTCTTACCTCTAGCTACAACAAGTGCACTCTTGGTAACCTTCCAAGAGTCTGCTGTGAGAGTTACTGTGCAACTCTCATCACCCGAACTTCTAATAGAAATCAAATTTTGCTCCAGAACTGGGACATGCATGACCTCCTTTAACACCCATGTGTTACCTGTCTGCAGTTTCAGCTTCACTTTCCCTTTGCCAACCATCTGACAAGGCTTACCATCCCCTACACAAATTTCTCCAAAGTCTCCCTGGACATACTCATGAAAAAATTCCCTATGTGGGGATGCATGAAAAGAGGCACCAGAGTCTAAAACCCAAGATTCTACTTTATCCAAAGAAAATACCAGAGTATCTCGTGCAGCATAATCCGCAACATCTACTTCTTCTTCATGTCCTTCATGCTGATCTTCACCCGATCTGAAATCTCTCTTGAAGTGCCCTTGCTTTCCACATTTCCAGCAGGTTATTCTGCCATACCTAGACTTGGATCTCCTGCCTATCTTGGACCTTGATCTCCCACGCTCTATCTTCTCTCTTTGCCTTCCTCTGCCTTCAACACTCAAAGCAATCCCTGATGATTCACCTGTGCTTTTCCTGCGTATCTCTTCATTCAAGATCACACTCCCAACATCATCCACTTTTAAGACTTTTGAAGGAGACACAGTATTAGAAACTGCCATTACCAAACCTTCCCAATTTTCAGGTAATGAACACAAGATTAAGAGAGCTCTAATTTCATCATCAAATACAATATTGAATGAACTTACTAAGATGGCTATGTACAGATCCACCTTCCAACATTTGCAAATTAAATAAACGCTTCATAAGAAATACCTTATTAGAAGCCGAGGGTTTTTCATATAAATTTGCCAAAGATTCCATCAACTCCACTGTTGTCTTACACTGTGATAAGCTAAAAATCATAGATGATGCAAGACTCAATCTTATAGATCCCAGAGCCTTCCGATCAAGAACCTCCCATTCTTCATCCTTCATATCCGAGGGTTTGCAATTAACCCCACCCAACGGTAAGTACAAATCTTTCTGATACAGATAATCCTCAATCTGCATCCTCCATAATTGGTAGTTCTTGCTATTAAACTTTTCCATTCGTAGCTTACTGTCTTCTGCCATTGCTCTACTCCCACTCAAACAGAAACCCTGTGAGTAACCTGTAATCAAAACACATTAACCAGATCTAATCCAATCTGTTAGTATCCCAACCAAAAGCTCTGATACCACTTGATGGGGGGATCACAAGAACAAACACACCTGTTCTAATCCCTCTTGTTAGGATCTTGCTCCTCAGATAGAGCACAATATGATTACCAAATATAAGCGATTATAAATGCAGAAATAACCAAAAATACAAGTAACTAGAATTCACCAATAGCACAGAATATGAGAGATAATACACTATCTTGTATTAACACTTTACAGAAAAGAATACAATAAAGAGCCGCCACACTCTTCCACCTTACAAAGGCTTCCCACACCTCAAGTGTACAATAATTCTTCTACAACACTCTCCTACCAAAAACGGTCCCAACAACCAACTCACACACAGAATTGGTGTTCACCTCTCCAACTAGTCAGTAATAACCCTGCCAGTTCACCAAGCACTCTATAGTACTTCAAGTTGATCTCCCATGAACGTGCAACCTGCAATTCAACAGACCATACTCACACATGTAGATCTCCTATGAGTTTGCAACAACCTACAACTTAATGATCTTACACTTAGAAGGAACTTCCTTGCCTTCCTTATCAACTCATACTTTACAATACATGCCAATGGGTCTATAAATAGATCCCAGACTTAAACAATAACTTAGACTCTTAATTTAGACAATTATCTACGCAACTCAAGACTCTAACTGGCCTTTACATGCAAACACTTCGTTCACTTAACTAACTGTCCATACAATGAACAGTTTTGGAACACACAGGCGACCAACGTCGGTCCCTGCTTGCCTGGTTCTGCCGACGTCGGCCGACTCCCTGCAGTCGCCGGTGGCCTTCTGCACTGGTCACAACCGACGTCGGTCATGCTGCCGATGCCGGTGCTCCTGGATCTCAGCAACCTTCTATTCTCGTTTGCAAAGTTGAAGCTTTTAGCTCCACAACCTAACATCACACACCATTGTTCATCATAAAGCACAAGAGGTTGGTAAAACTTGCTATCTCATATATTAATCTTAATCATTAGAAAGGCAAAATTTCATCACAAATTCATCCCAAAACTTCCCCCTTTTTATCGTGCCTTATAACAGGGGTATTTATACTCATTTTACCTTGACCAAGTGTTTAGAATCATTAATGGCATGATGAATCGGCCAACAAACTCTCAATAGAATGAGAATCATGGTGCTCGACAATTAATTTTTTCTTACAGACCAGGGCCTCTGCACCCCCTATATCCTTGCTCTATGTTATATCTTTGTTGCCATGTGTTCCTCTTCTTACGACTAGTGCAAAACTTCCTATTAATAGGGTCGGGGTGACCTGTATGAACTATTCTTTTAATTGCTCTTACTTCTCATGCACTCCCCTAGTCTTCTACTTCTATTTTGATTCCTACATCATCAGGTTATTCATGACTCATTCCCCTCTAATTGGGTCATCTCGCACTAGTTCTTCCATGCCATTGTCCTTTTGTGCCATGTAGGTTCCATACCATGATGATTCTACACCTATCAGCTATGCGTCATGGTCCTTCAGCACCATGTCGCTTTTGCACCAAAATTGGACAACACTTAGCCAAAAATTTTGGGCCAACATCACCACACACTATGCTCTTAGTTTGTCCTGAACTAAGTCATGCTAACATCCTCCATCAAAAATTTAAGCCATGACTATGTGATCTCCTTATTTAGATTGTCCCAATCTGACAATGCCTCAAGTACTTTTGTAGTTATTTTTTCTATGGCCCCTTTAATTTCTTTATCTCCTCAGGTTCAATGGAGGTCTCATCAGCATCCTTCTAGACATCTTCAAGTGTGGAGACCTCCTTATCAACCTATCTTTAGAGGGCTACAAAATTCACATTCAGTGATTGATGATGTTTATTTATTGTATCCTCCATCCCCTCTACATCCCTGAATGCTTTGGCCCTTTCAGTGCGGTCTTTTATTAAGTGTGTAGCATCAACCAGTTGTCGCTTATGGGCTTCTTCAGCTTGGATTCAAGCCTCCAAGACTTTATTTGGACATGCTAGTTGTGCAAAAAATCCATCCAAAATGGGGATAACCTCCCCAACTCTCTCTATAGTGTGTTTGTAGATTTTGAAGGCCATTTTGAACTTTTATCTAACTACAATCTCTCATATTTTGACATGGGTTGCTCCTTGCATTACTTGAGCAGTAGTTCTATCAAGGCCTCCGACTTTCCTATGACATCCCTGTTAAGAGGCATGCCATCTACTAACACTGGTTCTTTGTTGAAAATTATTTTGTAGAGATTCAATACCTTGAATTTTGCCTTTATGGCCTCTTGGATATGTTGTTTCAACATGGCCACTTCCTCGACAAGTGCTTGTTTCTCTTTAAATTATTTATTATACATGCCCACAATCTCGACATGTTTCCTTTCAATAGTATGTGCATCAAAATCTGATAAAATATTTTGGTAAGTGATCTCCATGCCTAGCTTCAAAAAGGTAGTACTTACTAAAAGAGGGGAGATCTTTTATGGATCCACACACAGTGGTTTTGGTAGTGCTAGAGCATCTGGACCCAAGGAAAGGCTGCCTTGGGGGAGTTTGAACTCATGCTCTGCGTTGTACATATCTAAAAGGAAGGACACTTACTTCCTTGTTTCCATGCTTACCTCACTAGGAATGAAATACAACCAAAGATAGATCATCTTATCTTGGACTCCAAATTGATATCGCTTGCATGAATTGCCACTTGCATCATTTCCATGCTCTTTTATAGCCTCGACCGGTCCCTTCCCTTTACTAGGGTCACGCTCAAGTTTGGCCTCCTCATGGATACCAAAAACCATCATGTTCAATTCTTAACCATCCCTTCCTCACCATATAATGGTTTAACATCAAACAATGAATCATCAGAGGTGACTTTCTCCTCCCACATTGGGGAGGAGTTTTCTCAGAATCAAAACCCAAGCTATGAACCTATACCTCAAGAATTTATTTTTGGGGTGCCTGTCTTGGGGGTTGTTATTGGGCACCACTTGAATTAAAATCACTTGGGGGAGATGGTGGTGGAGTTAATTTATGGGGAGAATGTGGAGATGGAGGTGGAGAAGGTGGAGGAGAAAGAGGAGTAGGTTAGGGAGATGAAGGGCATGGTGACGAATGATGTGGAGGAGATGAAGAAGTGTGGGAAGGGAATGGAGATGGGCAAAGTGGGGAAGGTGAAGGGTGAGGGGGTGGTGGCATAGATGGATGAGATGGCATGGGTCTAGATGGCGGAGGGGTAGGTTGTGGTGCTTCTATAGTCTTTTATCATTTTTATGGTCTGTGGTACCCAATTATACTGGCACCCACTTCTGATTGCTTCTTCTTCTTTAGGGGTGGCACTGAAGAAAGTTTCTCCTTGGGTTCCCCACCCTATGGATCCTTTTTGGGGTGAAGTATGTAAAACAAGTTATCAATTTGCTCCCCCACCATCATCCTATTGACCTTGATGTCGGTCAAGTTCATCTCCCTCTTCTATGTATAGGCCTTTTTGCTCAGATATACAAACATTTTATGAAGAGTATAAATCTTTGAGTCTATTCTTTTAGCCTACAAAATTATAGGCCTTGAGCCATGCATAGAGATCTCTGAATAGGTTCATTTGAATATGTATGAGGGAGAATTGTTGCTTCATGGAAAGTTGTGCTTGCTCCATAACTAAAAGGGGAAAGTCCTTGGGGATGCACCACTCATCCCCAAATGTCGCCTTCATTCTGTCAAACCAATATCGCATCTTGACCTTGTATGAGGGGGCATGTGACCCGAGCATGTGAACACCTTGATGTGTTCAATGGGGGACTTGTGCATGGGAGGGTATACCCACTTCAGTGCACTCAAGCTATAATCTGACACATTGATTTTGTCAAAAACTAATAAGAGCATGATTACTCCCCATAGGAACCTATACTTAGGCATCTAATGGGTCCTCTCCACATCTTCAATAATCTTTTAGGTGAAGTAAATAACCTAGTTGTACTTCAACCTCTATGTGACCTGATGGGTAATATAGAGGTACACTATGTCAACCTCTTTCCAATGATCGGTCCCTCTGATCTTAGTCATGATGATCCATGATACAACCCATAGGGTAGGATCCTATAGTTTTTTATGTGCATGGCATGGCCCTACTTCTGATACATGAGCATCGTGGTAGTCTTTTGGACCTCCTCGGTATCTGCCAAGTCATCAATTATGCTTAACCCTAAGCACTATAGCCTTGTGACTTCATTGATCCTCTCGGGCATGATATTCATACTGCACCTGATGAAGTAAATATAGTCTTCATGGATGCATGAAAGAGGGAATTGAACTGCCTCTATGGGTTTACCAAAGTATGGTAAATTGAAGAGCTAAAACAACCTTGAAGCATCCAGTTGGTTGAAGATAGTGAGACCATACACCACTTGGTTCTTGGTGTTCATGGTCTCAACCTGATATTCACTTTGGATCTCAACCTCATTCCTAGGTTGGTGATGATTGTAGTCGAAGATGGTACAAGTGGAAACCTTAGAGACCCAATTCTCCATGCACAACATTGATTCTGGATATTGCATTTCTTCAATCAATAGAGATGGAGGTGGGGATGCTTGAGCTTTCTTTGTTGAAGATGATTGAGCCTACTTCACTTTGCGCACAATGCTTTCCTCTTCTTCTTTCATGCACTGAACTTGTTCTTCTAGTGTCTCTTCCCTAACTGGAACCCAGTCTCCTCTGCTCACCTCCTTTTCTTATGGTATTGTTGGTAAGGGTTCAATATTTTTGGACTTTTTCTTAAGCTGCATCACCCTTCGAGGACCCTGAAGGTTGATGCATAGTCATCCAATGTTTCCAAAATAATACGTGGTTACAGATTACTGCTTCAGCTTTCCAAGCTTAAGCACCCTTTAATGATAGACCTGCCACCTGCAACTTTTAGTACTAGTGTTTTTATAACGAACCAAACTCATAATAATTATTCTTAACTTGGTAATGCCCTGTGTAGGTTGTTGTGGAGATGAATTCACTTTGCTCGGCTCTAGTTTTGATTAACTTGACTCTATTAATCTTCAAGGTAAAGGGTAAAATGAGTTTAAATTGCACGATTAAATGTGCTTCGATAGATCTTTGGGACCCACTAACACTATCCTCACCCACTCACCATTGATATTTGATGCACAATTAAATGTGTTTCATTAGATCTTTGGGATCCATTGACATTGTCCTCATCCACTCATCATTGATCTTCGATGGTATGATTAAACATACACCATTGGATCTTTGGAGCATTTGAGTTCAAATGGTTATTTTACAAGGTTTAAATTTGATGTTTTTTTGCCTTAAGAACATTACACACCCATGTACCTTGTGTGCCTTTTTAATCCCATGCACCTAGGTAACTTATGCACTTTACTTACTAACCATGACTTCTTGCCCCACACTAAAATGAGTCATGGTCTTTCACAAAAAGAATAACTTTTGAAACAAAATTATAAAAAGGAAAAGTTGCATGCAACAAAGGCAATGCTTTTTTATTAAAAGTAGCAAATCCTAAATGAATGGTATAAGCCTTTGATAATTCATCTATTTTGAAGTGAAATATAGCCAGAGACGGCTTCTATTATAGTGCCTAGGAAGGAACTGGCCATCCATCCTTTGTAGTCGGCATGCTCTAATAGGTATAATTCTGTGAATGATAAAAGGGCCATCCCAGTGTATATGATGCTTTCTAGGGTGGTGCATGAACTTAGAGTCATATAACAAAACTTTCATTCTTAGATAAAATGTTATGATCTTTATATGTCGATCATGCCTTGTCTTTTGATTGTGCTTTTCTACATCCTGGAGCCAATAAGTGAGGAAACAAGCTTCATCCAGTTGTATTAAAATATATAGATGCACTTTCAAAGATAAATCTTCATCTAATTATCCTACTCATGCTATACGCAAATATGGTACCAAAAACTCCACTGGTAGGACTGCCTCCTTGCCATATACCAAGTTGAATGGTGTGCTTTTGTTTAAACACTTATAGGTTATACTGTAAGCCCATAGTGTCATAGACACCCTATCATCCTAATCAATTTGGCCAATGTTATAGATCTTTTTTAGTGTGGTACCTAAAATCTTGTTAAAAGCCTCAATAGTTTCATTGGCTTGCGGATGATATGGTGTTGTTTTATGGTGCACGATCATGAACTCAGCCAACAAGATGCAAATTGTTTCATTCAAAAATTGGGTTCCATGATCACTAGTGAAACTCAAGGGACATCACAACTAAGTTATGATATTTTCCTAGATGAACCATGTAGCAGTAGTAGTACAATCCTTTATCGGTGTAGCTTTAGCCTAGTGCATAAGGCAGTCGATTGATATAATGATGTATCACAAGCCTATTCATCATCCTATTGGAGTGATGGGGCCAACAAAATTAATAACCAACTTTTGAAAGGGTTCTTAAGAAGGAGTTAGTCATAGAGGCATAACATCTCTTCGATTAGGTTAGCCTATGCACTGACATATGTCACACTACCTAGCATACGCTTTAGCATCTTAGAAAAGAGTTGGCCACCATAAGCCAATTAGTAGAACCTTTTGCATGGTAGCCTCTCCAACATAGTGTCCACCTACAATACCCTCATGAACTTCATGGAGTACTTTGAGGTGCTTATGTTGCATTACACAATGTTGAAGAAATTCATCATGACCCATTTTATAAATATCACCTGTTATAAGCTGAAAGGGTACGGTGTGAACCATGAGTTGATTTTTTTCTTGCGAGGTTAGACCATTAGGCATGGAGCCAGTGGTCAAGAATGCTCAAATATCTTTTAACTCTTCAGGTACCCATGTAACGTGAAAGAGCTATACATCAGGAAGATCATCTTATATGGCACGTAGTGGTCCCCCATTATCGATACGTGATAGGTGGTCAGGTCCACAATTGGCCTTCCTAGGTTTCACCATTACTAAAAATTAGAACTCTTGGAATAACACAATCCAGTAATAGATCCATCCATGTAGTAAATGTTTATTGACAAGGTACTTCAAAGCCTCATGATCTATATAAAACACAAAATGAGTGGCTAATAGGTATTTTCTAAACTTTTGTAAAGTGTAGACCATTGATAATATTTCATGATCCATAGTAGTATAGTTTCTTTCAATTGGTGTTAGCTTCCTATTGGAAAAGTATATTGGGTGATCCAAGTGACCTTCACCTAGTTGTGTAAGGATTACACCAATGGCCATGCTAGATACATCAACATGGACATGAAATGGTTTTGTCCAATCGGGGAACTGGAAGATATGAGTAGTTACCAAATTTTCCTTTGATGTTTCAAATGCCTCTCTACATGAGCAAGTCCATATGAAATGATCATTCTGCTTTAAAAGTTCCTCTAGGGGCACTATAATTTTTGCATATATGTGGATGAACTTTCTATAATAACTAGTATGGCAAAAAAAAGTGAGGTCCCCATGCTGAGTCTTGGGTGTTGGCAAGTGCAAAGAATAAGAAATACCTTTATCAAGTCTACCAGAAGTCCTTCCTTACAAATAATATGTCCTAAGAGCACACTAAAAGGTGTCGCAAACAGGGACTTCTTTAAGTTTAATGAGATTTTTAAGACCCGACAACGCTCAACCATAACTCTGAGGTTAGAACAATGGTCCTTGACCAAACCATATACTATCCAATCGTCCAAATAAACTTGAAGTATTTTGTGGATGAAGTCCTTAAAGACTTCAATTGTTATTCATGAAAACACTATTGGGGCATTTTTCAACCTAAATGGCATAACAATATATGCAAATGATCCCCATTCAGTGGTGAATATTGTCTTGGGCTGGTCTTCTTCAGTTATTTGGACCTAATGGTACCCTGAGAAGCCATATGTGAATGTACATACCTCACATCTAATAACACCTTCAAGGATCTCCTTCGTGAATGGCATTAGAAAGGGATCAGTTACACAAGATGTATTAAATACTTGGTAGTCCACACAAATACGGATACGTCCATCCTTCTTGATACTAAATACCATCAGATTGACCCACTTGGATTCATAAATTGGGGTGATTACTCTGACGTGCATCATACTACCAAATTCTTCTTTGATGCACACCTAAAGATTAGGATTCATCCTATATGGTCATTTTCTAACTAGTTGAGCATCATTAACTAGTTTAATATGCATCTTCCCCAAGGATGGGTGGATTCCCTCCATTTCACTATAGTTTCTTGGGAAGACATCTTGATATTCTTTTAGAAATTCATTTTTTTTAAACCTCTGTGTCAATCTAATAGTTTCCTATTATAGCCATCTTTGGTTCTTGTTCCAAGCTAATGTTGTGTTGAATTATTTGAATAAGCCCATGGTAGGGGTTGTCCATATCATCACCTGTGTCCCAAACAGTTCTTATGCCAATGTCTATAAGAACATCAAGAGGGAAAGAAAGTATAAAGTTTAAATGAGCATCAAAAGGCTTATCTTCAATATCCCACATTAGTTCAATCTCTAATTCCAAACTGTCTATATCCCAATTACATATGTGTACTTCATTTGACTTAAAAACATGAGTGTGCACTATGGTAGAGGAGACTAGTTGGTTCAAACTTGGTTCCTCGATTCATGCCATCTAGCTTGTTTCTCCTTCATATGATAGAAGTGGCATAGAACATGGCTCAAAAGTGATGGGGTCATGTGTTTCTGCTTCCATGTGGCTCCTAACAACACTCCTTGAGTTCTCCTGGTCTCTTCTCACACCGCTAACTCCTATAATCCTTTATCGAGCTTCATCATACTTTCATTTCCATAATGCATGCTAGCTAGATACCTTTCTGAACCCACAATCTTCTCCCAAATCCTATTCTCCCCTTATAAATGTGTGGTTCATGTATAAGATGATTTAGCTCTTCATTAGTATAGTTTTAAGTCCAAGATCAAGAAATAGCTTCTTGATTTCAAAACCAATAAGCCTAATATAATGACCATGTGGTTCTCGAAGGAACTGGAACTTGGCTTCTTCAAGACATGAATAGGTAGTTATAACGTACTTCAAAATGTAGCTGTTTAGAACTCCTTTCCACCAAAAGTTGACTACTTACATCCATGGGGTTCCAAGTTTTTCTAAAGCTCTCTATTGTTCTAGCATTTAAGACTGTCTCCTTCTAAGATTCCTTGATCATCCTTGAGCATATACCGATAACCAAGTATATAAATGAATTGGGACCTTCAAAAAAATAGTTTCGTATAATGCACTGTAGAGGTTCTCCTCTACCCACTACCATGTGGAGATTCCTAGTTCAAGGTAGGGAACTATAGAGTTATCTTCAACACTGGTAATCCATTCTTCTTCTCAAGAGTAATATGCTCAAATATTTTTCAATAGTGTGTTTCAAGTGCTTTGGGTCCCGATAACAAAACCAAAATGTTGAGGTTTCTTTGATAATTCTAGCTTCGATGTTGAAGTCTATCCCAAAGAGATAATGCACTGGCCCTTTCATGCAAGATTGAGGTCTTGTGCGCTCACCTAAAGCACACAATGAAAGACCAGTTCCCATAGGTTTTGTTTCAAAGTGTTAATAACTTACTCATATTCTTCTCTTTATGCAAATTAAATAGGGATTATATAAATGCAAAGATAGACTACCTTGATTCTTTGGGCTCTAAATTTGATCAATATCACTATGCATAATATTATCATATTATATTAGCATCAGTTACTAGAAAAAGAAATATAGGGCATAATTCATATGTAAGTTTAATCACTTAACTCACACACCATTGTTCTGTTAGGTTGTTGAGCTAAAAGCTTCACTGATGCAAACAAGGAAGGAGGTTGCTGAGAGGTTGCTGAGTGTCACAGTCACTGGTGTCGGTTAGGCCGACCGACGTCAGCCAGTGGTGGACAGGAATGCAACCGACGTCGGTAGGAGTCGGCCAACGTCGATCACCTCCAGGCAGACAGGGACCGACGTCGGTCACCTGTACGGTTTTGAAACTGTCAGTTGCATGAACAGTTTGTTAACGAACTGAGTGTTTGCATGTTAAGAGCTAATTATAGACTTGAAGCTGTGGATCTAATTATTGTAATTAGGTGTCTAATTATTGTTTGCATGAGATCTATATAATAGACTCATGGGTTGTATTGTAATTTGTGCTAGAGAGTAAGAGAGCAAATATTAGCTCCTTCTGTGTGTGAAGAGAGCAAGGTGTGTTCCTCCTAGTGCCACAGTGCCAAGTATGGGTGCTGGTTTGGAGAATTAGAAGGGTTCTTCATGTATGTAGGATCTTGGTCAGCAAGTGTGCAAGGCCACGTTTGGAGATCTACATGGTAAGTAAGATCATTGATCTGTAGGTGTATGTGTGTGTAAGGTCTAAGGTTTGCAGGTGTGCAGAACCAGGTTGATCTGCAGGTGGCAGCAGAATCAAGGTGACAGCAACACAACAGGGAGCAGGATCAGGTAGGATCTACTTGGAGTACGGTGTGTACTCGATTGGGAGCAAAGAGGAAGGCAAGGTAGTTCCTTCCATAAGTAAGATCATTTGAGTTGCAGGTTGTTGCAAGTTCATGGGAGATCTACTTGGAGTACGTTGAGTACTTGGAGTGCGTGGAGCACTTGTGGAGTATGTGGAGCACTTGTGTACTGGCAGTAGTGGATACTAACTGGTTGGAGGTGAACACCAACTCTATGTTTGAGTTGTGTGGTGGGACCGTAAGAGAGAGAGCTTTGAGGAAAGAATTACTGTACACTTGAGGTGTGGGAAGCCTCTAAGAGGTGTGAAGAAGAAGTGGCATCTTCTTTATTGTATTCTTTTATGGATGAGTATTAATACAAGTTGTGTATTGTCTCTCATATTCTGTGTTATTTTTGGATTCTAGTTACTTGTTACTTCTGTTTAATTCCACATATTCAGTTGCTTGTATATGGTAATCAATGGTGCTTCCTTGGGTTCCTAACATGTTCATCATAAAGCACAAGAGGTTAATAAAACCTACTATCTCATATATTAATCTTAATCATCAAAAAGGTAAAAGTTCATCACAAATTCATCTCAAAACTTCCCCCTTTTTGTCATGCCTTACAATAGGTGTATTTATACTAGTTTTGCCCTGATCAAGTTTTTACAATCATTAATGTCATGATGAATCAGCGAACGAACTGTCAATAGACCAAGAGTCATGGCACTCAACAATTAGTTTTTTCCTAAGGACCTAGGCCTCTACACCCCCTATATCCTTTCTATATGATATATATTTATTGTCACATGTTTTTCTTCTTGTGGGCTGGTGCAAAACTTCCTACTAATAGGTTCGGGGTGACCCATGTGAATCGTTCTCTTTATAGCTCCCGCTTCCCACGTGCTCCGCTAATCTTCCACTTCTATTCTAATTCCTATGCCCTCGAGGTCCTCATGACTCATTCCCCTCTGATTGGGTCCTCTAACATTGGTTCCTCTATGCCATTGTCCTTTTGCACCCGATAGGTTCCATGCCATGGTGCTTCTGTGCCTATCAGCAATGCACCATGGTCCTTCAGTGTCGTGCCAATTCTATGCCAAAATTAGACAATATTTAGACAAAATTTTGGGGCCAACAACCATTTACATTGTAGGAGAATGAAGTGTGAAACAAACCATGATTGTCTTCTAAGACAAATATCCATATAAATCATGACAAACTCTCCAAAATGGTGCAGACACTCTTTAACTAACTTTTGTGAAATTGCCTTCATCATGGATCATCTCTTGAGCATTTGAAACTAAATTAGGAGAGTTGACACATATGTTATGATAGTCATAGATATTTTCCCAAATGTTAGTTATCTTTTAGACACCTATATTCACCATCTACAATCATTCATTGCTTTCCTAGACTTCAATTTTCATATTTATTTGTCATTATTCATTTCAGGTCTTTGACTGAGATTTCATGGCCGCATATGAGTCTAAAGAGCTTGCTTTGCTATAGAATCGTCGATCCTACATAGTTGCCCATGTGGCATTCCCTTGCCACATTTCTCATTTCATTAAAAAACTATGCATGTTGTCATTTGAACATGTAGCCTCATCTTGTCCATCTAGAACTTGATTGAATTTTTTTTGTTGATCTTATTTGGAGTATCTTTGCTTCAACCTTCAATGCTAGTCGTTGATCATTGATTTGAGGTCATGAGATTATGACATCTAGAAACATATATTCAATCTGAGCTCCTTGACCTTAGACTCTCACTCACACCATGGGATTTTATTGGTATGATTGAATGCATACCGTTGATTTTGCCTAGACCCACTAACTATGTTAGGTTGTCCTCATACTATAAGATCTGGATGTATGTTCGAATGCCAACCATTGGATCTGTCCCCATTTAAATTCAAATGATTATTTAATGAGACTTTATTTTTATGTCTGCATACCCATCATTGGCATTCGTACGACCATCACTGATGTTCGCATGCCCATCATAATTTGAACCCCAATGATTAATTACTAAGCTTTTTTTTTAATATTTACATGACCATCACTGACGTTTGTGCGACTGTCATTATCTACTTATTTAACTTTAAAGATTTATATCTTGAGGTGGAGATCTCTTTAAGATACCATATTTGTAGGGGATGTTTTTGACACTAAGGGAATTGATCGCATGTGATCTTTTGGCCATGCGAGGCTTTTTGAGCATATTTATAATATGCACAAGTGAGTTAACCAATCTGTTTCTACTTGATGTCCCATGATGGTCTATTCTAGTTAGAGTTGTGTTATGAGATTTTTCTTAATCTTATATATCTCTAATAAGTTCCTAAGGCATATGCAAACTTTATCCATGACTCTGAACTACTCGAACACCATGAAAACTTGTTACTTGCATTTAATGCTCTAAAATGACCTCTATGTGACTCAAAATGACATATGGACTAATCAGACTATGACCAAGGCTAAAAACATATGGAATAACATTAAATACACATTATAATATTATTTAAGACCCCTATACTAGTTTTTGATTGTAGGGGGTTGACCCATTTTGACTTGTGGTAAAAATGGTCAACATTCTTGTTGATTTCCTAAGGGTGATATGCTTGTTGTGCCATGATCAATTGCCTAATCCTATCCAATAGGTTATGGAGTCACATGTGCACAAGTTTGACATAACAATTTCCTCAAAATGACACATCAAACAATAAAAAACAACAAAAACAAGACACAAAGCAGAAACACACATATGTTCAACTAGAATAGTTAGGGAACACAACACACATAACTAAAACAAAATACACACCTAATTTACTATTTATAAAACTAACCCTCAATACCTCAACAACAAGGATTCAAATGTATCCCATTCATGGGGATAGGTAGCTCCTCCCCATTCATGCTTGCTAATTAGAAAGAATTGTTTTGCTTGTACATGATGATGACATATGGTCCATTGCATAGGGTATCAAATTTGGTATGCCTCCTTGGTTTTACTCTATCTTCATCCCATTTCAACACTCTATCACCTTCTTGGAATGTTTTTAAAGTTGTCTTCTTGTAAAAATACCTCTTCATTAGTACTTGGTGATGTTCCATGACTTGATGAGCCTTCTCTCTAGTCTCTTGCAACTCCATTAATTCTATCAATCTCACCTCCATTGTAGTGTTTTCAAGCAACTATAATTGATGTGCTAACTGTAAAGCAGGAAGCTCTTGAGAAATAGACAACCAACCTCTCTTCCATAAACAAGCACAAAAGGAGAATTCTCTATTAACCTCTTGGGAGTTATCCTATTAGCCCATAAGGCTATCTTAAATTTGGTGTGTCAAGCCCTTTGGTTATGCTTTAAAGTTTTCTTAATGATTCTGATCAGATTCTTATTAGTAGATTCAGCCAACCCAATACCTTGAGGGTAATAGTTAGATTAATTACTCAAGGATATACCATTACTACTTACCCAATCAACTATCTTAACACCCATAAAAGCAAAAACATTATATAAAATAATAGTAGGAGTACTAAACCTTGTTATGATGCTCTCATATAACCCCAAGATAACATTCTCATTAGCTTCCTTCAATGCTACTGCCTCATCCCAACTTGTAAAATAGTCACTTTCTGTGAGTATCCATTTATGACTAGCACTTGATGGAGGGTTTATCATGCCAATGAAATCAAGACCCCATTGCATGAAAGGTTGATCTATTTGGATAGGTTTCAAAGTGAGAGTTGGAAACTTTTATTTTCCCACAAATAAAGCACATTATACACACCTTATCACCCAATCATGGTAGTCCTTGAAGACTCTATTGCTCCCAAAATCCATCACTCATTTTTGTGGACAACATATCAACTATTTTGGTCCTGCAGGCCAAAATTCTCTCTTCCCTTCTAAAAAAAATAAATTTCTAAGTGCCCCAATTCTTTAATTATTCAAGATTTTTTAGCTAAGGGACTCATAGGTTCAACAGGTTCAATGACTTCAATAGGCGAGCTCTCACAAAGGAACAAGTTCCTAACACATAGGCATTTCAACGTTGGTTCAATGCCAAAGTTCAATCACAAGACTTATCGGCAGGCTTCAAACAAAAGATTGAACCATTGAACCATTGAACCCCACCTCTAAAGGTTCAAAGTTTCAATGGGTTCAAAGGTTCAATGACATCGGCAAACTTAAAGAGATAAGTGCTTCGACAAGTTCAAAGTTCAGCGGCTTCAGAAAGTTCAACGACTTCAAAGGACTTAAAGAAAAGAAGACTTCGAAGAACAAAAGATTGAACCGTTGAACCTTGAACCAAAAGAGTTCAAAGGTTCAATGAGTTAAATAAATTTTGAGAGACTTAGAAGAACAAAGGATTCGAAGAGCTAAGAAATAAAGGTTGAACTGATTGAACCTTGAACCAAAATGGTTCAAAGTTCAAAGGTTCAATGAGTTTAATAGAAAAGAAAACGATCCAGAAACTTTGAAGGACCAAAGGATTCTGAAAAAGACAATGACCCATTGAACTTTGAACTAAAATGGTTCAAAGTTCAAAGGTTCAAAGAACTTCAAAGTTCGAAGGGAAGCTTCGAGCGAAGGAAGGAAGCGGAAGATTCTAGAGACAAGTTCGAAGAAATGGTTCAGTCAATTGAACCCAGGAGTCGATTGAACCAAGGAGCCAAAATGGACCATTGAACCATTAAACCAATGCACTCTAAAGGTTCAAGCTTCAAAGTGGTTCAAGCGACCAAGTGACCAATGGCATCCTCACAGACATCAAATATAAGGTAATAAAATGCCTATTTATTTTCAAATATGGCACGAAATCTTAAGACAAAACTCAGTGAACAGCTAAAGAAAAAAGTTGAAAGAGCCTGCTGAAGGTAAGAAGATGGCCCAAGAGCTCAAATTGCAACGAAAAAGAAGGAAAGCTATAGGAGATACTAAAATATCTACAAGGGAGTTATTCCAGTAGGTGGAATAGTCCACCAAGTAGACATCTGAGTGCACAAACATTCAAAGGCGCAGTTGGTTTTTCTCTCTTTGAATAAAAGTGAGTAGACAGCCACATATATATCTAGAAATAGACCAGATGACCCATGCTTAGGAGAAGACATTTGAGATGATTATGTACACCAAAGTTAAGGCCGATGCCTTGTTCCAGCATGGCCCCTTCATAGAACTAAAAATGCATTCAAGGCATTGAATGCAGCATGGGCCATTCCATGAAACAAAGCGCCCAAGTCTTTCTTGGAGTGCTATATATTGTAATCTATGTTATTGTTTTAGAGAGATCTCTCTATTATAGAAGTAAAACTCTGCCCAAATTGAAAGACATTTCTTGAGACTTTGAGCTCAGATTGTTAATCATATTTCTTTATTTGAATGAGAAAACAAGGGACCTTTCAGACTTTGTGATGGAATAGCTTGTGTTATTTAGGAAATTGTTATTATGTCTATTTCCTGGAAGCATTCTTGTCTATTTAATTTAACAAGCAGAACTAGTGGGAGTAATCAAGAAGGTGTCCTAAAGACGATTATGAAGAAACTTTGTGCTACCACAATTGCATGTAGCATGTTTATTTTTCTATTTCTATGTAAAAGATCTTGGGACGACTTTGTGCCCCCATTGTCCTTCGTATATTTCACTCTTTGAAAGCTGAGGTGAAGACTTTGTGCTACACTTCATCCTCTTGTGTTACTGTGCCCTGTTACTTTTACTGTCTAGGAAGGAATCTAGCTGTTGGCTGAATATTACTTTTGAAAGAAGAGAAGTACCGTCACTAATCATCCTAGATTTCTCCTTTGATCTGTGAACATCATCTCTAAAAAAAAAGAGATGGATGGTGTTGTCCTACCCCTGAGAGTTATTTTCAGCTTATATATATAGTATATATTAATATATCATAGCTATAGGGAACCTCCCCTTGATGAGAGGAGAGATTTGTCCCCTTTTGATGTGGTCAACCTGCACATTTGGCCAATAAATCTCCTTATATTGTGGTTGAAACACCTATTTTGCCCATCAGTTAGCTGGTGAAAAAATATTCACCCAACAGTTTTTGGTGGCTCTGTTGGGGAACATTTTGTGCAGTTTGAAGCCTCAAGCTTCAAATTGAAGCAATCCCTGTCCTTATCCATTTCAATTTTTCACTCTGGCAGATCCACGGTATACAAGAAGCCAAAAATATAAAGGTATTGTTGACCCTGTATTTGAGTTGGTACAACAAAGTGATTTTGACCTATTTCCTTCTCCATCTCACCTTCAACGAACTAAGAGTTTTTCTCCTACAAAATTTAGGTCTCCATTACCAGGTAAAGCATCGATTTCTACTATTGACAAAGCTTTGTTAATGCATACCCCTCAGACATTTGTTATCCCTCCCTTCAATAGTCAAATCATGGCAGTTCAAGGCCCTTAGGGTAACTCTTTTGGTCCACTCAATCTAACCCCACCTCTACATGAACTACCTCACAATTCCAAGAAGAATTTCCCCAAGTTCTATGGTGATGGGAGAGTTCATCCTGATGAACATATTGTAGCCTTCAGCATAGCCTGTGGCATGATAGGTGTTGAGTATGAGGACATAGCAGTCAGGCTATTTGTAAAAACATTACAAGGTGTTGTTGCAGACTGGTTCTACCATCTGTAGGCTTGGTTAGTGACTGATTAAAACACTCTCAAAGCTAAGCCAGGTTCAAACTTGGAGAAGATGTGCATGCTCTACTGGCTCAACTCACACAAATGAATAAGGAGCCTCATGAACCTCTGATGGACTTCATAGCTAAGTTCGACAAGCTGAGGAACAGGATTTCTACCATTACTCAGCCAACAACTGAGAATCTCAAATAATTCTTCATCAACTCTTAGCTTCTTGAAGTGAGTTTCTTATTGAGACATGCTAGCCACATAGACCTTGTTGCAGGTCAGGAATTAGCCACTGAGGTGGAAAATGATCTTATCTTAGTAGGAAAGATAAGAAGAGATCCTAACAGAGGTGAATCTTCTTTATCTTCTGAATATTCATCTACAGACACCACTAATTCAATGGTGCAAAAGCTAGCAAATGAGTTGCTAGCTCTCAAAAAGCAAATGGTGTAAGGGATGTCTTCTACTCCTTCGTACTGAGATATATCGAGGAGGACATTCCCCAATTAGTCATATCAAGGCATCGCTGCCAAAAATTAAGGGCAACCAAATCATCTTCCTCCCTCACAGGGGATGCTTGCCATTGAAGCAGCACCAGCCAACTCAGTAGTTGGATATCTTGAAATAGAATCTGATTTCTCCTTTTAGTCTGAGTTGAACTTAGAAGATGACGCTAATCTCTTCACAGAAGGAGAAGAAGAAGTAGCTGACGACTCTAACATTGGTTTTTTGAATTACCAAGATGAACCTAGAAGTAAAGGTGAAGTATTTTATGGATCATACACTATATTCACCCAGTCCCAGAACCAGTTAGCCCAGCAAGCTGATAAAAAAAATAGAGGAGCGAGCTCAACCAACAATTTCAATTGCTAAGCGAGGAACCACTCTGCCTTTTCAATCAAAGGACCCAGTAATCGCTAAAAAAGTAAGTACCTCAAGTACACCTTCACCTTCAACTTTAATTTCATAGATCAGTACCCCCCCTTAAAAACTAAAAGGATGAACTACCTTCCCCTGTTCCTAATTTATTTCAGACATTCGATATAATCGACCATGTCAAGAAAACAAAAATTCAAATGTCTGAATTTGAATTCCTATAATCCAACTCTGAGCAGTTGGATAAGTTGGTTCAGTATGTAAAGAATAAAATAATCCCTACAGGACTAGCTATTCTAAAGGTGACTCCCGCATCCACCTGAAATAACCTTGTTATTACTCTTCCTACTGCTCCCGAGAGGACATAACTATTTTGTCTCCCTACTGATAAATAGACACCAGCTGAATAATTGTATCATAGACTCAGGTGCATTTGACAATGTCATGCCTACCAAAGTGGTATAATCTCTTGGACTCACATTAACCAAGATCTTTGGAAGATGTTTCTCCATGGAGAACAAACAAATGCCACTGTTGGGACAAATCAAGGTTGCCCAATTTGCATTTGCAGCATTCCCAGACAAGAGAATTAAGATGACAGTCCTAGTGGTTGATATCTCAACCTCATACGACATTCTTCTTGGGTGAAATTTCTATAAGAATATTGGTGGTGAGTTAAGTATGGACCTATCTAAAGCAAGGATCCTAGTCAAAGACGTCATAAAGAGATTGCTATCTGAGAAGGAGGAAAAATACGTTGTCACTCAAACATCAGCGCCTGAAGCTCAAATTCTGTTTGAGTCTTCAAGTGTGGGTAATTACTTCCTAACTACAGAGAATGTTTTTATCCTAACTGATAAAAAAATTTAAGATGACAATCTAAAAATTGGTTCAGACAAAATAATAGAAGACTTAATAAAGCACAATGCAAGCCCAGAGGAATCTTCCCCTCCAAATAAAGAAAAATCTAAGGAAAGGTCAGTTTTTGATAATGTGTGGATTCTCAAATTTAATGGCAGCTATTATTCTACTGGCTCAAAATCTGGAATTGTGTTGATATCTCCTCAAGGAGATATTTTTTTCTATTCTTATAAATTGTAGTTCAGCAACACCAATAATACTGTTGAATATGAATCACTACTGCTCGGATTAAAGGCCACTCAAGACAGAGGCGTCAAACTCCATCACACTAAAGGAAATGCTAAGCTGGTGGTTTGCTAGGTCAGGAACTTGTACCAAACCAAAAATGAAAGATTACACCATTATCACAATCTAGTTTGGGATCAAATTGAAAGCTTTGATACTTTTAGTATCTCTACAGTACCCAAGGAATTCAATGACTGAGCTGATGCATTACCTGTTTCTACAACTCTTTTAGTTTTTCACCCAAATTTTAAGGGAGATAGGTACACTATCAAACTGGTATTTTGACCAAGTGTGCCTGACAATGCCAATCATTAGCAAGTGTTCAATGGCAACAACCAAATCATCACCTTTTTGGAACAAAAAGACAGCTTTGAACAACTTCACTTCGAAGGCAGTGAGCCTCAAAAACTCAAATCAGCCCTTGAAACAAGTTCAGATGTAGGTGAAGAATTCCTACAGTTAAAAGGGAATAAAATTCCCAAAGGATTGGTTTCCCTTGAGAAAATGTTAGACAAGCATGACAAGTTCATCAAACAACAACAAATAGATTCAAGATCCTCCCAGGAGTTTGATCAAATAAATTTGGGTACTATGAAAAATCCCAGAATGTTTAACATTGGGAAGTGCTGCACTCCTGAGGAGAAGCTCAATTTTATTGTCCTACTTCACCATTATATGGATGTTTTGACGTACTCCTATGATGATCTGAAGTCACTCAGGCCTAAAGAAATTTGCCATGAAATTCTTCTCAAGAGTGATTCGGTGCCTTACAAGCAGAAATCTCGACAGTATAATCCAAATATATTAGGTACTATTATATCTAAAATACAAAAAATGTTGAATGCTAGAATAATTTTTCCAATGCATCATTTCATATGAATTACAAACATAGTTCCTGTGAGAAAAAAGAATGGTGAAATTTGCCTCTGCATGGATTTTAAGAATTTGAATTAATCCTCCCTAAAGGATAATTACCCTCTACCCATCATGGATCAAGTCCTTTAGACTGTGAATGGTTCAGAGATTTTATCAATGCCGGATAGCTTCTCAAGGTACAATCAAGTAGAAGTTGGCGAAGCAGACCAACATAAGACTGCCTTCACCACACCTTAGGGCACCTTTGCATATCAAAGAATGTCATTTGGCCTGATAAATGCTAGTGCCACTCTTCAGAGAGCAATGGACCTTGCTTTCAAAGATGAAATGGATAAATTCATTATGGTGTACCTTGATGATTTAATAGTCTTTTCCAATCATCGTCCTAATCATGCATGCCATTTGCAACAAGTGTTGAAATGATGTCGTCAAAATGTCATTTCTCTAAGTCCCAAAAAATCTATTTTTGGGGTAACAGAAGGGAAACTTCTCAAACACAGTGTATCTTAAGAAGGCATAAATATTGACTCAAAAAGAGTCAAATCCATTCAGGAGCTTACTCTGCCCACAAGTAAGACTACAGTTCACTCTTTCTTCAGAAAGGTGATTTTTTTATGAAGGTTCATTCATGAGTTCATCGAGAAGACTCACCACACTGTGAACATGATGAACGGAAAGGCCACTTTCAGCTAGACTAAAGAAGGCAAGTTGGCATTTTAAGACATCAAGACAGTTATCGCCCATGCCCCAATTTTAGTTTGTCCAGATTATACCAAAGATTTCACAATGTACAGTTATGCTTCCGAGCACACACTTTTAGCAATTCTAGTTCAACAGAACAAAGAAGGTGTGGAGTCTCCCATATCCTTCATGATCTGTCCTCTCAAAGCTCATGAGCTGAAGTATTCAAACATGGATAAGCATACTTATGTAGTGGTAAAGGCAGTAAAACACTTTCATTTTTACATCTTGAATTCACACACTATTGCCTTGGTTCTTGATACCACAGTCAAATCCATATTAACTCAGCAGGAGTTTGGAACTAAAAGGGGCAATTGGATTGCTAAAACCCAAGAGTTTGATCTTGTTATCAAATCAATGAAGTTTGTGCAGGGAATGGGTCTCTACCAATTAATTGCTGATAACAGACCAGAAAGAATAGGGCATGAAGAAGTAGAAATTGAAGACACACCAATAGTCCTCTTTGTCTCCACCACGAATGAGTGGTATTCAAGTATTGCTCATTTTCTTACTTATGGTGAGTGTCCTACTCACTTATCTTGTATAAAAAAAGGGATGTCAAGTTAAAAGCTGTCAATTTTGTCTTATGGGACAACGACCTATATAAGAGGAACCTCAATGGAGTGTTCCTTCGCTGTGTGGATAAAGAGCATCATAACCAACTTTTGGAGTCCTTCCATAATCTATCCTGTAGAGGACCTTTTTTTATGCCTGTAACTACCCATAAGATTCTGTGAGCTAGGTATTATTGGCCTACTCTATTTCAAGATGCATATAAATGGGTACAAAGATGTGAATTGTGCCAACAGTCCGTTGGAAGACCCAAGTTAGCTCCTTTGCCTCTTAAGCCAGTGGTAATAGAAGAACATTTCAACAATGGGGAATCGATTTCATTGGTGTTGTAAACCCATTTTCAAGTGTTGGACATGATTATGTCTTCACATCCACATATTATTTCACCAAATAGGTGGAAGCTATTCCAACCAATCATGCTACTTCAGAAGTAGTATGCAATTTCCTTAAGGAAAACATTATTTCCAAGTTTGGGGTCCCAATCAAGATTATGACAGACAATGCAACCTATTTCTCTTTTCATGAGATTACTCGGTTCTATTTTTATTATGGGATTACCCTCTCCCACTCCTTTGATTATTTTCTACAAGGGAATGGCCAATCAAAATTGAGCAACAAGAACCTGGTGACCATCATCAAGAAGCTGGTGGATGACAACCAATGAACATGGCATAAAACATTGGTTGATGCTTTATGGGCAGACAAAATTACACCTAAGAGGGCAATAGGTATGTCTCCATTCTAGCTTTTGTATGGTCTCAATGCATAGATACCAATCACGCTAGAATTTCTAGCACAAAAATTGGCAAAGGCGGTCGAAGATCAGACATATGAAAGCTCTATCAACAAAAGGATCATGTGCTTGACTGAGCTAGATGAACAGCGAACTATGGTGGTAGACTAAATCACTACGCATTAAAGTCTGGTGAAGAAGCTTTTTGACCAAAAAGCAAAAACCCATGATTTCCAGATTGGAGATCAAGTTCTGTTATGGGGCAAGAGAAGAGAACCAAAAAGAATGCATGGGAAATTTGATTCCCTATGGAGAGGCCCATTTGCTATTCATCATCTCAATGGTGAAAATAGTTTCTTGTTAAAGTATCAAGATGACACGCCATTTTCATTGCATCATAGTGGGCAGCATCTAAAGCACTTCAATTCTTGAAGTATCAGATAAGTCTGGTTGTACATTTGTATATTTGTATAGTCTTTAGTTCTGTTTTGTGTTGTTCATTTTCATTTCTTTTTGCCACATTTCTTTTTGGGTAGCATGACTCTGTAGCCCAATGGCATACTTAAAGGCACTAGAGATTCTGGATTCTACTCCCTTCGATTATTTTTACAATCGATGGAAGTTCCCTGACTGGAGCTAGCTGTTGTTCCTAAAATCTATCACTCATTTTTTGGTACAACATATCGACTATTTTGGTCCTGCAGGCTAAAATTCTCTCTTCCCTTCTAAAAAAAATGTTTTGAGCGCTCCAATTCTTTAATTATTAAAGCTTTTTCAGCTAAGGGACTCGTAGGTTCAACAGGTTCAATGACTTAAACAGGTGAGCTATCACAAAGGAACAAGTTTCCAACACTTAGGCATTTCAAGGCTGGGTCAACACCGAATTTCAATCAAAAGACTTATTGGCGGGCTTCAAACAAAAGATTGAACCATTGAACCCTGCCTCCAAAGGCTCAAAGGTTCAACGGGTTCAAAGGTTCAATGACATTGATAAACTTAAAGAGTTAAGCACTTCAGAAAGTTCAAAGTTCAATCACTTCAGAAAGTTCAACAACTTCAAAGGACTTAAAGAAAATAAGACTTTGAAGAATAAAAGATTGAACCGTTGAACCTTGAACCAAAAGAGTTCAAAGGTTTAATGAGTTCAATAAATTTTGAGAGACTTAGAAGAATAAAGGATTCGAAGAGCTAAGAAAGAAAGGTTGAATCGATTGAACCTTGAACCAAAATGGTTCAAAGTTCAAAGGTTCAACGAGTTCAACAGAAAAGAAAAGGATACAAAAACTTTGAAAGACCAAAGGATTCTGAGAAAGAGAATAAATCGTTGAACTTTCAACCAAAATGGTTCAAAGTTCAAAGGTTCAAGAAATTTCAAAGTTCGAAGGGAAGCTTCAAGTGAAGGAAGGAAGTGGAAGATTCCAGAGACAAGTTCGAAGAAATGGTTCAGTCGATTGAACCAAGGATCCAAAATGGACCGTCTGAACTGTTGAACCATTGAACCAATGCACTGCAAAGGTTCAAGGTTCAAAGTGGTTCAAGTGACCAATGACGTCCCTGTGAATGTCAAATACAAGGTAATAAAATGCCCATTTATTTTCAAATATGGTGCGAAATTTGAAGAAAAAACTCAGAGAATAGCTGAAGAAAGAAGACGAAAGAGCCTGCTGAAGGTAAAAAGATGGCCCAAGAGCTCAAATTGCAATAGGAAAGAGGGAAAGCTACAAGAGATACTGAAATATCTACAGCGGAGTTATTCCAGTAGGTGGAACAATCCACCAAGTAGACATCTAAGCGCGCAAACATTCAAATGTGTAGCCAATTTTTCTCCCTTTGAATAAAAGTGAGTGGACAGCCGCGTACATATCTAGAAACAGACCAAATGACCCATGCTTAGGAGAAGACATTCGAGATGATTTTTTACACCAAAGTCAAGGTCGATGCCCTGTTCCAGCATGGCCCCTATATAAAACTAAAAATGCATTCAAGGCATTGAATGTAGCATGGGCCATTCCATGAAACAAAGTGCCCAAGTCTTTCTTGGAGTGTTATATATTGTAATCTCTTATTGATTTAGAGAGATCTCTCTGTTATAAAAGCAAAACTTTGCCTAAATTGAAATGCATTTCCTGAGACTTTGAGCTCAAATTATTAATCATATTTCTTTATTTGAATGAGAAAATAAGTGAACTTTCAGACTTTGTGCTGGAATAGCTTGTGTTATTTAAGAAATTTTTCTTATGTCTATTTCCTAGAAGCATTCTTGTCCATTTAATTTAACACGTAGAACTAGTGGGAGTAATCAGGAAGGTGTCTTGAAGATGACTGTGGAGAGACTTTATGTTGCCATAATTGTCTTTAGCGTGTTTGTTTTTCTATTTCTATGTAAAGGATCAAAGGATGGCTTTGTGCCCCCATTGTCCTTCATATATTTCACTCTTTGGCAGTTGAGGTGGAGATTTTGTGCTACACTTCATCCTGCTGTGTTACTACACCCTGTTACTTTTACTATCTAGAAAGGAATCTGGCTGTTGGCTGAATATTACTTTTGAAAGAAGAGAAGTACCTTCACCAATCATCCCAGATTTCTCCTTTGATTTGTGAACATCATCTCTAAAAAAAGAGAGATGGATGGTGTTGTCCTACCCCTGAGTGTTATTTTTAGCCTATATATATATATTATATATTAATATATCATAGTTATAGGGAACCTCCCCTTGATGAGAGGAGAGATTTGTCCCCTTTTGATGTGGTCGACCTGCACATTTGGCCAATAAATCTCCTTATGCTGTGGTTGAAATACCTATTTTGCCCATCAGTTAGCTGGTGACAAAACATTCACCCAATAGAGGCTAGGCCAATAATAGCCTACACTCATGATCTTAGCAATTGTGTTTGTTGGGGAGAAGTGACCACCTACTATTCCATCATGGAACTTCCCAAGCAAAACTTCAAATTGGTCATTGTCAATGCACCTTAATAATACACCATTAGTATCCCTTCTAAAAATTACACCATCTACAAGGCAAATGGTAATAACTTGTAGTCTAAAAAATCTCCTTGGAGATCTACTCATATCATTAAGACACTGACCACTTTAAAATAATCTGATCACATCTTGTGTCCAACTTTGTATATGCAAGGAACCAACTAGTTGGGAGCAATCATGATTGATTAGAGCCTCTTATTTTGACTCATGAAGATCTGAAGTTAGGTTTTCACAAAGGCCTTTACCCCTTGTCAACTTTGTCACCTTCATATCAACATCATATTCCATTACTTTAGTGATCTGCCCTACCCTCTTTTCAATAAGGTCTTTGCTCAAAAGAAACTCCTTAATACTAGGATGAGAGACCATAACATGAACTTTATTAATTGAAACCATATTCCTAAACTTATTTCATTCCCTTTCAACATCAACGACTTGTTTCTCCATGAAGGTGTACTTAACTTCATAATCTTTTAAACCTTGACTAAAGTATGCAATTGGCTGCTTCACGCCCTCATTATTTTTTTGCATTAACATGGTTGAGATAATATAAAGGTTATAAAATTAATACACCATGATGTCTTTGGCAAAATCAAGATTCACAAGAGTAGGAGCTTGTACAATTACCTTCTTAATGGACTTTAAACTATTCTTTCCTTCCTTAGTCCAAGAAAAGGCCTAATTCTTTTTTAGCATGGTTATGATAGGTTTCACCAAAGATGCAAAACCAGGTATGAATCTCCATACAAAATTTATCTTACCGTAGAAAATTTGGAGACTTTTCTTATGTAAGGGCAATGATAGGCCTAAAATGGCCTCTATCCTTTTAGGATCAATATCCAAAACATCCTTGGAAATAATGTGTCTTGAGAGCTTACCTTCATAGACAACAAAGATGCATTTTTTTTATTAAGAAATACTTCGTACTGCCTACATCTTTTAAACACTTGTCTCAAGTATTGCATATGTTCATTATCATCTTTATAAAACACTATTATATCATCTAGATAAACCAACATCTCATTAATCAAACCTTTGCAGACCATGTCCATTGCCTTTTGAAAGGTAGCACCAGCATTTGACAAACCAAATGACATCTTTTTATAAGCAAAAGTTCCCTATTTAGTAGTGAATGCTATCTTGAACTGATCATCTTCATTCACTAGAATCTAATTATAACCTGAATATCCATCTAAGAGAGAAACATTGAGAACCTGAAACCACTTGTAAAATCTACTCTATTAAAGGTAGAGGATAGTGATCTTTGAGTGACACCCTATTAAGATCTTTGAAGTCCACATAAAGTCTTATCTCCCCATTCTTTCTAACAGGTACAAGGTTAGCTACCCATGTTGAATGCTTGATAAGAAAGATTATTTCAAATTCAAGAAGTTTAGTGATCCAAAACTCAAAAGTTTTGATTGATAGATATTTTAAGAACATAAAAATAACATAGTAATCATGAATTCTTTGAGAAGAGATGTTTTATTACTCAAGATCGCAATACAACTATATGCTTATCTCTAGGAAGAGATGTTTGATTTCTATTTCGGGTTACATCTTCATTTATACATATTTTGAAAGTAGGAGGAGGATGTGGAAGGTCACCAATCTCGAGGGAGATTAAGTGGTTCAACTTCTATGATTTAAAACACTACAAAATTTGAGGAATTACTATTTTTAAAAACTTTCTATTTTTAGACTACACTACTAAAATTGAAATTTAGGGCACTTCCATTGGGTTTTCAGGGATCAAAAACCACTAATTGGATCTCCATGCCATCTCAC
Source organism: Torreya grandis (assembly GCA_037957365.1). Classification (NCBI taxonomy): domain Eukaryota; kingdom Viridiplantae; phylum Streptophyta; class Pinopsida; order Cupressales; family Taxaceae; genus Torreya; species Torreya grandis. The sequence continues at coordinate 2,212,935 of JARHVA010000448.1, forward strand.
CACATTCTTCTCATTCTTAGCTTTTAAAGGGTTTAGATTTGGAGTCAATTGGAGTTACGGTGCAAAAGTTATGGCTCTCAAAAGTTTCATCATCAATTAGGGTAGAACTATCGCCTGAATTATCACCTGAATTGTTGCCCGGATCAAACCTCATTAGTTGTTCAACCTTGGGATTGATGGATCTTTGTTTTTTTCTAACTGGTTTAACTCTAGGTTCCAATTTAATGGTATGGTGTGGTAGGCTAGGATCAAATCCTTTGAGATCTTTATATTCCCAAGCAAAAATATCATGAAACTTTTTACACAACTCAATGAATGCTTGTTTTTATAATGTAGAACATACCTTGCCTAGTCTGAGGAGCCTATCTTTAAAGATCAAGACTCTTTCATAATTATCCTCTTTTTTATACATACTCACTTACTCATTATTTTAATCACTCATTGAAGATACTTTCTAAGGTCACTAGACCCTTAGGTATCTTATTTGTCCTTAACTGCACAATCTGATCACCAAATTATTCTTGGAGTCTCCTTTGATTCCTTGAAGCAAGCTCAGCCTCATTTTGCAAGAAGCACATAATATGTTTGTCACTATCAAACACTTTTCAAGGTACTTCATTATCAGGTACAAAAGGTCTAATAATGATCTTAATGTGAAATTGTTTCCCCTATTCTTTTATGAAATTTGGAGTATCAAATTGAGCTCTTGTGGCAGTTAGTCTATTAGAGTGATTATTTTTCCCCCTTGGGATTGACAATATGTTGAATTCATTAAAATATTCAAGCAAATACCATACCCTATGCTTATATGAATTAATCAAAGGGTTCTTGGCAACAACCACATTTCTAACCTGACAAACAACCAATTCATTGTCTCCATATACTTGCAAGTTCTTGATTCCCTTTATCCTTGCCCATTGAAGGCCATGAATCAAACCTTCATACTCAGCCACATTACAAGTACAACTAAAATGAAGTCTATATGAAGCATAGTATTGATATTTATATGGGGAGACCAACATAACTTTGACTCTTGCACCAACTCTACTTCCTGAACCATCAAAAAACATTTTCCACATCTCATCATTTTCACCTTCTTCTTTGGTAAGTAGAGGTGTTGGTATTCCTTCTTCATGTATACAATATACTCCCATATCAATTTCATTTTTAAATTCATAAGGATCATGCTCATAAGTATTGGTACTATATTCATCAAGAAAAAAATAAAAAATGCCTTCAAGATTGGAAGAATTACCATCATCTACAATAGAATCTTTTTCCTCATGAACCACACAGTTCAAATTAGAACTTATTTCAATGTAAGGTTTTATATGAAGTATTGCAAGAGGTTATGTCTTAATTCTCACCTTGGTCCCATACCTTGTCTTAAAGGCTAAGAAGGACCAATCAACTGAGAGATAGCCACCAATAGTGGTTGTAAAGTCTCTTGATAGACATATTGCAAAGTGGGTTGGGAGGTCAACAACTATGTCTTGCAAGATAGGAATACTAGGACAATCATCCAAGAAAACCTTCAAGTTTTTAATCAGCCCTATTGTTTTGGTAGGTATACCATCTATTTGGATAACTCCTTTGCTATATGGCTCATAATTTATGCCCAATTTATCATCTACTACTTTGGGCATGACTGAAGTAGAAGCTCCACTATCAACTATGTAGTTATGGATAAGTTTGTCACCCACTATGAGAGTGAGATAGAATGGTGGAGGTTTCTCAGCCCTAGTATATGATTCAAAAATGATATTAGGGACATTTTAAATGATATCATGGCTCTGAATTTTATTTGAAGTAGGGACACTGGTAGGGATAGTAAATAATTATTTTTGTAGGGCTCTTTTTGACCTAGCATATGAAGAATATCCCAAAGGGAAATGGATGTTTTAGTACTCTTCAATGAATCTTAATGTTCAAAGAATCCATACCTAATTTCTTTTGGATTCTTGGAAGCAAGGAAGTGCTTGGAACCCGAGGAGTTGGAGTGCCTTGAATAGTTCTTCCAATGTTCTGATCTGGAAGATGTGTAGAGTTATTTGAGATTGCCACATCTACAACCATACCTTATTGATTTGTATGAGGATTGAATGAGCTTGTAGGCACATTACTATCACCACCTAAATCTTTCTTCTTGACTATAGTTTTATCTACAAAAGAGGTTCTTTGATTAAGCACAAAATCATCCTCAACTAGGAAGTTTGTGAAGATCTTTCCTTGAGGTTGCCCACCTTCACTTGTCTACATCATGACTTCATCTTCAATTGATAAGAGAGCAGTAACTCCTCTTTGAGCAACAAGAGCTTGATCTCCACTTTCACCAACATTCATGAATTGGCCTTGTTGCCAATCTTCTCCTTGTACCAAATTGCTATGAACTGGTACCATCTCTCTTGCATTGGTAGTAGAGTTAGGATTGTATGCATTATTAGGCCTATTGGCATTAGGATTCCCTTAACTAATTCCCCTTCCATATTGTTGGCCATATTATTGTTGGTAAGGGTATGGATTTTGATAATCAACTAGTTGCATATTGACTTGCTTAAGCTGAGCTTTTAGCATTTGATTTTCTACATATGGATCCATGACATTTTTTGCCTTATTAGGAGTAGTTTTAGGTTTGGTATTAGCATTGAGAACTGAGGCTTATCTGGATTACTAGAAAAATTATGAGACAAAGGAGGCATAGACACCTTAGGAGGTAATCTTCCATCTTATTTGAGACCATTCTCAACGTTGATAGAAATTTCATATGCTTTGGGGAGAGTGAAACCTCACATGAATTGAAGCATGATAGCAATTTCAGTACCAATGGCTCTAAAGTAGGTAGGGAAGACAAAAATAGGAGGTCACCTCATGGGAGGAGGCAATATAAACTAGGTCTTTTGAAACCTCTCATTGAAATTATGCATCATTTTTTTGGATCCTCTTTTGATCACATTTAGTTGTTATATGAGAGAGGCATGATCACTTTTATTTCCAAATCTTGAGGTCAAAAATACTCCAAAATCATCCCATTATGTAATGCATGGACCTTCTAGAGTCCTATTCCAATCAAGACCTTTCACTCCAAGGGACATGGAAAGGAGTCTAATAGTAATGTTCTCTTGAGTGATATTATGGAAGCTATAAAAATTGGATACATCCCTAATGTGCTCACTAGGTGTAACATGACTCTCACCATTGAATATGGGCACACCTTTTGTGGTATTAGGAGGAATAACATCATATGCCTGAATGTGAATTGTATTTTCAGTGTTATAGTCAGGGAAAGCATGAGGTCTAGTCACATCTTCTTCAAATTCCTCAAAATATTCAATCTCTTCAATTTCTTCCTCTCTAGCAAAATCTATTGGTTCTCTAAAGGGTAGATTAGGTCGAGGATACTGAACTTCAAGGGGAAATTCATGTTGAATAGGTGGATTAATGGGGTTGAGCACTCTGCTAGAGGATGACCTAGTGAGAACCATGAATTATGAGAGCAAGTTTATAATAGGACAATGGTCTTGAACCATATCTTACCTTGATGGAGTTTCCAAATGCTAAGTAGCACACCAATTTGCAACTGATGTTGCCAAGACCAACATTCACCTTGATAAGTTATCTTGAAGACAATGGTCCCACCAGGTGTGGTAGAAATGTTGACATCGAATATTGCACCCTATAAGAGAGTGTTCAAGCCTCTTATAGATTTGGGAAACATGGGAACACTTCCCGGTATGTGGGTGTACCTATACTGGAAGTGAGCCTCTAGAATTAAGGGCTTGCTCCCTAAATGTATCTTGAAGTGATTTCACCTATGCTAATGCTTGATTATGGGGAAAAGAGTTAGAATTTACATGAATTGAACCTATTATAATGGGGTGATACACCAATATGTTTTCTAGATGACCATCACATTTCGTTCACTAATAAATAAAGCATACAGACTAGTCTCAAAGTCTTAAAGGATTTTAACGTAAGTGTTTCAATATAGAGGTGAGATGTATGAAACAACACAAGGCAAATGAACCAAAGGGAAAATTACACACTCTAAGGATAATCATAATCTTGAGAGGAGAATAACACACTTGAATACACTCTATGTGACCTGTTATAATGAGAGTTTATCATAGAAGACATGAAAGGACAAGGAAAAGCAAAGGATAAAATCATTGAACTTAACCATTCATCGCTTTACACACTCAAAAGAGATATTCTTGAACTCAAAACTAGATTACTTGAATTATTCTAAGGCAAAATGTGACATCAAATTAGTAGGGATTTGTCATACCAGATGTGGTCTTAGATTACAAAGGCCAGAATGGCATCTACTTATAGGACTTGAAAAGGAGAAAAAAATAATGAAGTAGAGAAGATCAAAGGTCATAATGCCACATGTCAAGGCATGAGAACTAGTTACATTGTAGGAGAATAGAGTGTGAAATAGACCATGAATGTCTCCTAAGACAAATGTTCATATAAACCATGACAAACTCTCCAAAATGGTACAAAAAATCTTTAGCTAGCTTTTGTGAAACTGCCTTCATCAGGGATCATCTCTCAAGCATTTGAAATTGAATTAGGAGAGTCGATATATATACTATGACAGTCATAGACATTTCTCCAACTACTATCTATCTTCTAGACACTTATATTCACCATCTATAATCACTCGTGGCTTTCTTAGACTTTGTTCTTCACATTTGGCAGTCATTATTCATCTTGGGTCTTTGACTGAGCTTTCATGGCAGCATATGAGTCTGAAGAGCTTGCTTTGCTATATAATCCTTAATCCTGCATAGTTTCTCACATGGCATTCCCTTACCATGTTTCTCATTCAATTATAAACTATACATGTTATCATTTAGACACGTAGCCTCATCTCATCCATCTAGAACCCAATAAAATTTTCCCTATCGATCTCATTTGGAGTCTTTTTATTCAAACTTCAATGTTGGTCATTGATCATTGATCTAAGGTCTTGAGATTATGACATCTAGTAGCATTGCATTCAATTTGAGCTACTTAACCTCTGACTCTCACTCACACTGTTGGATCTGCTTGGTATGATTGAACATGTATCATTGATTTTGCCTGGACCCATTAACTCTGTCAAGTTACCCTCGCACCATCAGATCTAGATGTACGTTCAATTGCCAACCATTAGATCTGCCCCCATTTGAATTCAAATGGATATTTTATGAGACTTTATTTTGACATTTGCATGCCCATCATTGATGTTCATGCGATTATCATTGATGTCTACATGCCTATCAAAATTTAAACTCCAATGGTTAATTGTCAAGATTTATTTTGATGTTTGTGTGACCGTCACTGATGTCCACACGAACATCACTATCTACTTATTCAAATTTAAAGAATTATATCTCGATATGGAGAGATCGTTTAGACACCTTATTAACAAGGGATGTTCTTGACACTAAGAGAATTGATAACATGTGATCTTTTGGCCATACGAATTTTTTTAGCACATTTATAATATGCACAAGTGAGCTGACTGGTCTATTTTGCTTGACATCCTATGATAGTCTAGTCTAGTTAGAGTTGTGTTGTGAGATTTTGATTAATTTTATATAGCTCTAATAAGTTCTTGAGGCATATGCAAACTTTTTCCATGACATTGAACTGCTCTAACACCATGAAAACCTACTACTTGTATTTAATGCTCTAAAATGACCCATAGATGACTCAAAATGACATATCGACTAATTAGACTATGACCAAGGCTAAAAACATATGGGATAACATTAAATACACCCTATAGTATTATATAAGACCTCTATACAAGTTTTTGACTATAGGGGGTTGACCCATTTTGTCTTGTGGTAAAAATAGTCAACAATAACATTTACAAAAAAGGCTCCTTGAAGGTATTTTAACTTAATAACATTACACAACAAGAGCTTATTGATAATGGGTGAAACCTTATATTTATAACCTTTCAAACTAAATCTAACACAAACACAATTAGGTTAGAGTTAACCATAGTTTAGTTTAGTTTAACCCTAGTTAAGTTAAGGAGGGGACAAGTAATTAATATCTAGAATAGAGATCTCATTTATTAAGCATGGCCCTCCATTTCTGAATTTAAGGCTTTAAGAGAGATATTTTAAAATCCTTGACTTTGAGGATGATGACATCATCATGACCTCAATTTTATTGAAATTTCTTTTTTACAAAGTTTATTTTCACTAATTACACCTAAAAAATTAACTTAAGCATTTAATTTGATTTGTTTAGTTAATTCATTTTACTTAACTTTGTTGTACTTTAAGAACTGTTTAAATGCCCCGCTTAATGGGTCCAAAGGCCAAACTATCAATTTGTTAGGTCACAAGTTGAGTGAAGATGAATCCATGAGAGGTTATTATTACATATAAGATAATACCTCAAATAGGGATGCCTCGAAATGATTCTGAGCACTAATGTCTGATGTGTAGATGAAATTGAGACATTCAGCAATTTCTAGGTTTAATTTGCATTGTTTTGTAAAAACCAATCTAAAATCTGATTGAAGCATAGTTATGACAAAAATAGGGTGTCTATAGTTTGTCCCTATTTGAGAAGGCGTTGCGAGTTATAGGTATTATAATGTCATATTAAAGGGTGAAAATATTGTTAATGCCTTCGATAAGAAGAAAAATCCATGCAATGATGGAATGATCCTCCAAACAAAGTTTGGGAAGGCTATGATGCCCCCTCGAGGGAATGGTCGACATATATGATTGATGGACAGTCCCTCGAAAAGAAGCAAGCAAGAAAAATGAAATTAACCCATGAGTGAGATTAATCTAATTGAGATAATGCTTACACACATTAATTAAAAGATTGATTTGCCTAAAGGTAGTTATAATCAGAAATAGAGGCCGAGGCACTGATTTTCCCAAAGATGGTTATACTTAATGCCACAATCATGTGCCCCAACAAGGTGGATCGGTCAAAATAATGGTTTGCCTAATGGTGGTTATAATCATTAAGATGACTTGAATTAAATAATGATTTTTCCCCAGTAGGGCAAATTTGATCACGATAAAATGGTTATGCCCCAGTATGGCAGATTGGCAAACATAACTCAAAGATATAACATGTCACATAGATTAAAGATGAGTGAACACAAATGTAGGTGTAATGGTATAATAATTGAAGAATCCAAAAATAACCAGGCACACGAGGATGCACAATGTGATGAAAGCGATGATCAAAAGAAAAAAGGTGGCTAAGCTAACCTAAGATACGTCATGTATCTAAGCACTACCTACATAGGTTAAATAGACCTTAGGCCAATGTAGTTCTACTAGAAACATGAGAAAATGGAATGAAGAATATAATATAAGAATAAGAATTGATCGATGTGAATGATTTAATTGTACCTCCCAATGTGGAGAGTTAGTATTAATGTGATTGATAGGAATCCAAGAGGGAAGTTAGTATTATATTAGTATGATTAAAACCAAATCAAAATACACTAATAAAGCTAACACCTCAAGCCTAGACACTCGAGGAGTAACAAAACAATACATGTAACTATCAATAGAAGATAAAATAAACATTTTTTACCTTATTTGAGAGAAAACGTTGTATGTTGGCCATGGAAGAATGTGCTCAGTCATGTGCTCAAATAGTCTTTAGCAATGGTGCTCCTTGCATCATCTATCTTTGTAATATTGGAAGTATTTTAGCATAATAACATTTCATAAAAGGCTCCTTGAAAGTTTTTAAGCATAATAATATTACACAAAAAGAGTTTGTTGACCAATGGGTGAAGCCTTGTATTTATAGCCTTTCAAACTAACTCTAACCCAAGTACAGTTAAGATAGATTTAGCCATAATTAAGTTTAGTTTAACCCTATTTGAATTGAGGAGACAAACAATTGATATTTGAGATAGATATTCCATTTATTAAGCATGACACTCCATTTATGAATTTAAGGCTTTAAGGGAGATTATTTCAATTCCTTGACTTTGAGGATGATGACATTATCATGACTTCAATTTTATTGGAATTTATTTTTTACAGAATTCATTTTCACTACTTGCACATGGAAAATTTACTCAAGCATTTAATTTGATTTACTTAGTTAATTCATTATGCTTAGCATTTTTCACTTTAAAAATTGTTTAAGTGCTCCACTTAATGGGTTCAAAGGCCAAACTATCAATTTTATAGGTTGCAAGTTGATAGGAGATGAATCTGTCAGAGGTTACTATTGTTTACAAGATAATACCCCAAATAGGGATGCCTCAACATGATTTTAAGCTCAAATTTCTGATGTGCGAATGAAATTGGGGCATTCAATTATTCCTATGCTTAATTTACACTATTTGGTAGAAACCAATCTGAAGTCTGATTGAAGCACAATTGTGGTCAAAATGGGCTATCTACAATTTACCCCTATTTAGAAAGGTGTTGCAAGTTATATGCACATTAATGTCTTTTCAAAGAATGAATAGGTTGTTAATGCCTTGGCTAAGAAAAGAAAATCCATGTATGATGGAATGATGCCCCAAACAAAGTTTGGGAAGGCTATGATGCCCCCTCGAGGGAATGGCCAACACATATGATTAATGGACGGTCCCTTGAAAAGAAGAAAGAAGAATAATGAAATTAACCCATGAGTGAGATTAATCCAATTGAAATAATGCTTGCATGCATTGATTAAAAGATTGATTTTCTCAAAGGTGGTTATAATCATAAACAAAGATTGAGACACTGATTTTCCTAAAGACAGTTATAATTAGTGGCATAGTCATATGCCCCAATAGGGTGGATGGGTTGAAATAATGATTTGCCCAAAGGTGGTTATAATCATTAAGATGACCTGAATTAAATAATGATTTTACCTTAGTAGGGTAGATTGGCAAGAATAACTCAAATATATAACCTATTACATAGATTAAAGTTGAGCAAATGCAAACGTAGGTGTGATGGTCTGACTAAAGAAACCACAAATAACTAGGCACATGAGGATGTATAAAGTGATGAAAGAGATGATTGGAAGAAAAAAAGGTGGTCAAGCTAACCTAAGATACGTCGTGTATCTAAGTGCTACCTACATAGCCTAAATAGACCTCAGTCCAATTTAGTTCATCCAAAAATGGATGAAAATGGAATGAGGAATATAATTAAAGAATAAGAATTGATCAATGTGAATGATTTAGTTATACTTGCCAATGTGGAGAGTTATTATTAATGTGATCAATAGGAATTGTTGACCATTTTTTGCATGACCAATTTATGTTTTCCCTTTGGCTCTTTTCCTTTCTCCCTTGTTCACTTTCTGTGTTTGGTTTCTTGCTTTGTTTTTTATCTTTTCCCTTCAGCCTCTCCTGGTTCGAGCTCTTCTCCCTTGTTCTTTGTTTTTCCATTTGCCTTGTTTGCCTTAGCCTGTCGAGCTTGGTTTTGCCCTAAAGTGCCCTTTGTAACCTTTTTGAAGGGCCTTTCTTGCCTTGCCTTCCCCACAAATGTCCCTTCAAACTTTTTTGAAGGGTACTTTATTGTCCAAGTGACCCTTCAAAAAAGTTTCGAATGGCACTTTTCTCCCCAAGTATCCCTTCAGACTTTTTCGAATGGCACTTTGTTGTCCAAGTGACCCTTCAAAAAAGTTTTGAAGGGTACTTTTCTCAACAAGTGTCCCTTCAAACTTATCCAAAGGGCACTTTGTTGTCCAAGTGACCCTTCCAAAAAGTTTTGAAGGGCACTTTTATTCCTAAAGTGTCCTTTCAGACTTTTTTGAAGGGCACTTTGTTGCCCAAGTGACCCTTCGAAAAAGTTCCATAGGGCACTTTTACGCCCAAGTGTCCCTTTGGAATTTTATGAAGGGCACTTTGTCTTTATAAATGCCCTTCGATAAAGTTTTGAAGGGCCATTTCCTTTGGAAATACCCTTTAGAATTTTTCAAAGGGACCTTGTGCCTTCCAAAAGTGTCCTTCAAGAAAAGTTCTCGAAGGAACTAGTCATTGCCTTTCGGGCAAAATTTATGAAAGAATTCCTTCAGCCAAATTATCTGAGAGAATTACTTCAATAAAATTATTCAAAACAATAAGCCCAACCTAAATGGATCCCCATGACGCGCCACAAGATGTCAAATTTTGGGTGGCTAACTAGCTATTGGGATTCAAAGAGGTAATGTGCCATAAGACGTCAAATTCAGGGTGGCCAACTAGTCATTGGAGTACAACCTGGTGATGTGTCGTAAGATGTCAAATTCATGCCTAAAGTATCCAAATAAGAATTAAAGTCACTTGGAAAACCCAAATGACTCTGCAGTGTAAATCGAGTTTCTTAACAAGCTTTGCTTATGAATTTTATAAGTAGAAGCAATCGAAGAACCCAAAGGAGCAAGTAAAAAGTAAAGTCACTTGAAAAACCTGAACTACTCTACAATGCAAATTAGGTTTCCCAACAAGCTTTGCTTATTATTTTTATAAGTAGAATCAATTGAGAAACCCCAAAGGGCAAAGATAGTGCAAATTGGGTTTCCCAACATGCTTGACTTATAGGTTTATATGTAAAGCCATTTAAAAGGCCCGAATGGGACTATAGTGCAAAATGTGAGAGCTTTCAGGAAGAATCTAAGGTTCACAGTAGTGATCCCAACCATTTCTTATGGAGGGTCATCTCACCATTGATTTTGCAATGATCCTGGTCATTTTAAGAGAGCGAATCAAAGAGAAAGACAAACTCTAACTGAATGAGAGAACAACTAAAATCAGTTTCACCAGGATGGTGACTGCAAACCATTTTAGAGGATTATATTTTAGTGCCTAAGAGCTCTCTCTTCTCTCCCTCTTTGGATATAAATAGGACCCTTGGGATCTTGTTTTAACATCCACAGATAGTACGATAAAGCCCTGCTAGAATATTTTGTGATTTTCTTGCCTTTGAGAAATGAAGCATAAATTTATTTTCTTTCTAAGTTCTAGACATTTTCATGGGCATGCAAGAGATACAGAGTAACAGGAAGTGCTATTTTATCGTTCTATTCTCTGTCCTTCATGATTTTGAGCAAAGAGTTGATCCAATAGGTCATGTAGAGTGCATTATAGCTGTATGAGATTTTGCACATGTGTAACCCTTTTCTAGACTATATAGGTTGTCTTTTCTAGTTATTTACCTTGTGTGATCTCATTCATTTTGTCTCTACATTTAAATGCTTATGTTGGAATCTTCTAGAGCTTGAGTTATAAACTATATTTTATTGTATTGTGCATAATTATAGGGCATATATGTAGACACTAATTCTTGGTGTATCACCATTTTAGACTAGGGTTTTCATTTATGCAAAATTCTGACTCTTTTCACCCATACAAACTGGTTCAGCAGTTTTATTGCACAAAAAGCTAATATAAGGAGCTAGCCCTTTCAACCTAAAGGTTCATTTCCACTTATAGGCACACCCACAAGCCTATAAATGCCCCAACATTGCCTAAATCTGGAGGAGGCCTGAACAACCCTCTTTTAGGGTATAAGATTTGGAGACAATAGTTTTGGCACACCCAGTAGGACCCAAATTATTGCTAAGTCAAGGTGAATGCTAGTCTTGACAGGCAGAAAGTAGTAGAAATACCCCTAACCCAACATTTGGTGACTCTAAAAGGGTGTGAATCCCTAGTTCTAGACCAAGTTTTATATATTATTCTACATGGTCCTCACAAGGTCCTTAAGATTTTCTGACCAAGCCCCTTTAGCTGAAACTCTTCCTAAAGAACAACACCTTGAACCACTCCTAGCCCTATTAAATCCTTGGCGAGGAGGTTTGGGGAAGAAGAGGAATAAATAGAAGAAGTTAAAAGAGAGGAATAAGTTGAAAAAGAGGAAGAAATAAAAGATCAAAGGGGAAGAAGAGAAATGGGGGAAAGGGGAGAGATAGATAAACGTCAACCTTTCCCTGATTTTAATACCCAAACCCCAATAGAGCTTCCTTCATATGATCCCATCCCTCTAAATGCTACCAAAAATCTTCCTAGTTTCAATGGGGAGGGCCCTATTACCCCATCTGAACATATTAGAGACATCTCTAATTTTTGTAATTTCCATAATGTTACTAGAGCCAACCTAGCCATTAGGATGCTTGTTATGTCTTTAAAAGGCAAAGCACTTGACTGGTATAGAACTTTGGAGGGGGATTGCATTAAAAGTTGGGATGGTTTTGGAGACCTATTGGTGATAAGATTCAAAAATAAGAGAGATCATGCTTCCCTAATACATCAGCTGAATGTAATAAGAAGAGGTCCAAATGAATCCATAAGAGATTTCAATGAGCAATTTCAAAGAACATGCTATAGGCTGCCACCAATCATGAAACCTCCTCCTAGCTTTGTGTTCCCAACATACCTCAAAGGGATTGGTATTGATGTTGTTGTTAAGTTGCAATCAATGGGAGGATTCACTCTTTTAGGTGCATATGAGCTAGCAATTAAGGTTGATAATAACTTAACTTAGGCTGTAAGACTTCCTCCAAGAGTTTCCATGCTTTTGTTGTCCCACCATTCAAATGAAGCTCCAAGCATGTCACAAGTTCCCAATGCCAATGCGAAGCCAAGAGCCTTTCCCAAGAAGGTGGATAATGTTGTGGACAAGGATAAAGAAATTAAATCATTGAGAGCTCAGCTTAAGCAAGATTAATATCAAGCAAGTGCTCCTCCTAATGTAGAACACTATCCTTAACAAGGGTATAGAGCTCCATCCCAATACAATTATCAAGGGAGAGGACAAAATAAATAAGGTTATAGTAGGCAACCCAATGCATATAATCCAAATACTACTCTTCCCATAAAGGCTATTGTTCCAATTCATGCAAATCTAGTGCAAAGAGAAGATCATGTGGACAAATGGGGTAGCCTCAAGGTCAGTTTACACATGATGATGCAATAACCAGCTATGCTTTGACTACACAAGAGGAAGCTACTCCTTACATGATATCAAAAGAAGCATGTCCTAGCCAAAGGGATAGTCATGGAGAAGGCAGCAACCCAAGTGTGGGAATGATAAATTTTCAAGAAAAAGATGATTTTGTGTTGACTCAAGGCATGTCAATTGTAATTAATACAAGGTCCAAAAAGAGATCCTTAGGAGAAGGCCAAGAGCCATGAATAGTTCCAAGTGATGCCTCTCTAAGGCCACAAAATGCCAATAAAAGTGCTACACCTTCTTCAAGTCATGTTCCTCAACAAAATCAAAATGTAAATGCAGCTACCAAGATTGCAACATAGCAAGCTACAGCTCCTTTATTACCATCAAAAATGTAGGAGAAAGTGAATAATCCATCTCTAAATATCGTGGACTCATTTAAGAGCACTAAGACAAGCATATCCCTCTGGGAGGTTCTATATATACCTGGTCAAAAGGAACTTTTGCAAGAGCAGTTAACAAGCATGCAGGTGGCTCCTCAATCTTCAAGGCATCATAGTGTGGCTCTAAAAAATTCTCCAAATCATCTTTTGGAGCCTTCTACTAAAGCTAAAAATCCTCCACCCTTTTATCTCACACTCATTGTGGGATATAAGTTGGTCCATAACTATATTGTGGATAGTGGAGCAAACACTACTGTTATGCCTAAAGTAGTGGTTGATAAGCTAGGCTTGAACTATAAGCCACATAGTAAAGGCATGTTGCAGTTGGATGGAACTCCAACTAAGATGGTAGGATTGGTCAAAGGTTTGAAAGTGTTTTTACATGGCTGCCCGAGCTTCCCTATCATGCAAGATATTGTGGTGGTGGACCTTCCAACACACTTTGTTATATGCTTGTCTAGGGAATTTATGGCCAAGATAGGAGGATACCTTTTTGTTGGTTGGTCCTTTCTAGCTGTCAAGACAAGGTATGGAACTAAGATAACCATAATGACTCAGCATTTAGCAAGGTTCCACATTGAGCCATACTTGGAGACAATGATAAATCAAGATTGTCTAATCAGCAAAGAGGAAGAAACAATCCTGAATAATGAAACATCTCCTCTTGAAGGTATTTTTGACCTCTATCTTGACAAGTACAACATCAAAACACATGGCCTTGATCCTTACACTTTCATTGAGAAAATTAATTTGGGAGTTTACTGCATGCATGAGGAGAATGTCCCAATTCCTTCACTCACCAATGAAGATCTTGAGCTTGATGGCATGTGGGAAATGTTCTTTGATGGTTTAAGGAGCAAAGTAGGCATAGGATTTGGTATCATATTGGTTTACACACCAAAGAATCATTACTACTCTTCTTATAGGTTTCACTTTAGTTGCACTTGCAACGTGGCAGAATATGAAGGCTTAGTTCATGGTCTCCAATGGGCAAAGAAGAGAGGAATCAAATGTTTGAAAGTCTATAGAGATAGTGAGCTAGTCATTCATCAAGTGAGAAGTCAATCTACAACCAAGAACCCCTTGCTCAAGTCCTAAAAGCATAGGGTATGGGATCTACTTGAGGATTTTGATGCCTTCAACATCCAACCCATACCAAGAGACGCATGTTGATAGATTGGTTGCAATAGGAGCACGTTTTGATTCAGCTCTTGATGTTGAACAAGAGAAAGATCAATCCCATATCAAGATCATTGTTAGACCTTCCATTTTAGATAATGAAGTGTCATGTTAAGTGTTTGAAGTGATGAATACATTGCACACTTCTTGCAAAATGAGGTAGGCTTCTCTTCAATAAATTAAAAAAAAAAGTTACATGATCATTATGAAGAGAAAATTATACAGTTGAAGACAAATAAAATACCCAAGGGGTTGATTACCTTGGAGAGTGTCTTCAACAAGGATGATCAAAAGAAAAACCAAAGAATGAGCATGTCAACAAAAGAAGAGAACTATGAGAGAGTTTTAATTTTTAAGGACAAACTTTTGAAAATTGGCAAGGCTTGTTCTCAGCTAGAAAGGCAAGCTTTTATTGCATTATGCAAAGAGTTTCATGACATCTTTACCTAGGAATATAAAGAATTGAAGGGCTTTGACCCAAGTCTAGCTCATCATACCATTGAGTTTGAGCATAGAGCTAACCTGATAAGACAAAAGCAAAGGCCTATCAACCCTAAGGTAAAAGAACTCGTGAAGAAAGAGCTGACCAAATTGATAGAGTCTAAGATTATATTTCTATCAAGCATTCAACTTGGGTATCCAACCTTGTGTCGGTTCAAAATAATAATGGAGATTACAAACTTTGTGTGGTTTTTTGTGATCTAAACAAAGTGTCTCTAAAGGATCATTACCCACTCCCCTCCATGGAACAAATTTTACAAGTTGTTTTAGGTTCTCAATGTTTCTCGCTTCTTGATGGTTATTCAGGTTATAATCAAATATTGGTAAATATAGGGGATTAATTCAAGACAACACCTTCACCACCAAGTGGGGGCACTTTGCCTACAAGAAGATGCTATTTGGTTTATCCAATTCTGGAGCTAAATTTCAAAGGGCAATCGACATGGCTTTCAAAGGTTTGATCAATAAGTTTTTGCTCTTTTACCTTGATGATAAACTATTTTTTCAAAGGATGTTGTTGATCATATGGGACATATAAGGTAAGTGTTTGAGAAGTGTAGAGAGTACAACATATCCCTTAATCCAAATAAGTGCATCTTCGTTGTCCATGAAGGTAAGCTTTTGGGTCATGTTGTTTCAAAAGAAGGCTTATCTATTGACCCTAGAAGGAATGAACCTATTCTAGGCTTGTCTTTTCCTCAACACAAGAAAGGGTTACAAAGTTTATTGGGAAAACTAAACTTTGTAAGAAGTTATATCCCAAACTTTGCAACTGTGGTAAATTCTATCACAACCATGCTAAAAAAGAACCAAGTTTTTACTTAGATAAAGGAAGGTAAAGGCAGCTTTGAGGAAATCAAGCAAGCAATTGTAGCATATCCCACTCTCTTAAATCAAAATTTTGCTAAAGATTTCATTCTTTATACTTTTTCCAACCTTGACACAATCTCAGCTATGCTTATGCAAAATAATGATGAAGATGTCAAGCAACCAATTGCTTTCTTCAACCAAGGTTTAGAAGACTAAGAAGTGAGATATTCTTTTGTTGAGAAGCAAGATTTAACCATAATTAGAGGTTTGAAAAAATTTAGGCAGATGGTTTTCAATAACAAGATCCATGTCATGGTCTCCCATCCTAACACCAAAGAGTTTCTCCTAAGCAGGGATCTCAATGAGAAGAAAGCTAGATTGATCATGAAGGTGATGGAATATGACATTGACATCAAGGTAACCAGCCTAGTAAGAGGAAGAGGTTTATGTGAGCACTTAGCATCTGAATTTCAAGAGCCAAAAGAGCAAGCCTTGGTAAATCAAGTTCAATACTAGCTAGTTGATCAAATGTAAAACCAAAGTTGGACACAAGACATCATTAGTTTTTTTTTAAATGGTGAGTGTCCCAATGGCTTGAATAAATATCAAAGAAGGTATTTGAGGCTGAAAGCTATTACTTATTATCTTTTGGATGGCATTATCTTTAAGAAGGATGTGAGCAATGTGTTGCTAAGATACATTGATAATGACTAATTTGATATACTACTAGAAAAGTTCCATAATGGTGCAGATGGTGGTCACTTCTCTCTTAAAATAACAACTGTAAAAATAATGAGAGCTGGTTACTATTAGCCTAATATTTTTAAGGACTGTTATCATTGGGCTAAGGCTTGTCCTCAATGTGATTTCTTTGTTGGGAAACAAAAGCTTGCTACTCTTCCTTTGAATCCTATCCAAGTGGATTAGCCTTTCATTCAATGGGGCCTTGACTTCATTGGCATGATCAACCCTCCATCAAGTGCTAGACACAAATGGATATTGACTGCTACAAACTACTTCAAAAGATGGGCAGAGGCCATTTCTTTGAAGCAAGCAAATGAAAATGCCATCTTGGAGTTCTATGACAACATTGTAACAAGGTTTGGATCTCCTCATGTCATCATCTCAGATAATGCACTTGCTTTCATAAGTGCTAAAACTTTTGATTGGGCAACAAAGAGTGGAGTTCATTTGAGTACTTCATCCAACTACTACCCTAAAGGTAATGGATTGGCTGAGTCTACCGACAAGAACCTCATGAAGATCATCAAGAGGACATTGGAAACTAATCAAAGAGCATGGCATAGCAAGCTGAAGCCAATCTTATGGGCAGACAAATCACTCCCAAGAAGTCAATTGTTAATTTTCCCTTTATACTTGTCTATGAGAGAGAAGTTAGGTTGTCTGTATCATAAGAGTTCCCTACCTTGGAACTTGCACAATAGCTAGCATTACTTGAAAACACTCCCATGGAGGTCAAATTAACAGAATTAATGCAGCTACAAGAGGCAAGAGGTGATGCACACAAAGCTTTGGAACACCATCAAGTTCTCATGAATAAATCAGTTGACAAAAGGGCAAGGGAAAGAGTATTCAACGAAGGTGACTTGGCTTTGAAATGGGATGAAGATAGAGCAAAACCAGGTAAACATACAAAGTTTGATACTTTGCGGAGTGGTCCTTACATCATCAGCAAGTATAAGAAAAGAAACTCCATTCAGCTGTTCAAAATGGATGGAGAAGAGATACCTATTATAGTGAATGGATTCCATTTTAAGCCTTGATTTTGACCCTTATTGGTTGTGTCTTCTATATACCTTGTTTTGGTGTGTTTCCTTTGTTGTGTTTATTTTCCCTAGGTGCTTTGGAGCACAATGTTTCCCTTTTAGGTGTTTTCTTTTCTTTTGTTGGTTGTGCATGTATCTCTCCAGCTTATGTTTTTGGCCATGGCTTGTTCTTTCAACTCTTATTTACCTTGCATGACTCCATGCACAATGGAAGGTTTTAAGCGACTAGTCTTATGACATAGCAGGCATGTCTCCCCTAAAAATTGCAAGAATGTTGACCATTTTCTATATGACCAATTTGTGTTTTCCCTTTGGATCTTTTCATTTCTCCCTTATTTTATATGTTTGGTTTTTTGCTTTGTTTCTTGTCTTTTACCTTCAACCTCTCCTGGTTCAGGCTCTTCTCCCTTGTTCTTTGTTTTTCCCTTTGCCTTGTTTGCCTTATCCTGTCAGGATTTGTTTTGCCCTAAAGTGCCCTTTGTAACCTTTTTAAAGGGCCTTTCTTGCCTTGATTTCCCCCTAAGTGTCCCTTCAAACTTTTTTGAAGGACACTTTGTTGTCCAAGTGACCCTTCAAAAAAGTTTCGAATGGCACTTTTCTCCCCAAGTGTCCCTTTGGACTTTTTTGAAGGGCACTTTGTTGTCCAAGTCACCCTTTGGAAAAGTTTTGAAGGGTAATTTTCTCCCTGAGTGTCCCTTCAAATTTTTTTGAAGGGCACTTTTATTCCAAAAGTGTCCCTTTGAACTTTTTTGAAGGGCACTTTATTGCCCAAGTGACCCTTCATAAAAGCTTCGAAGGGCACTTTTATTCCCAAGTGTCGCTTCGGACTACTTTGTCTTTGGAAATGCCCTTCGAAATTTTTTTGAAGGGCCATTTCCTTTGGAAATTCCCTTTGGAATTTTATGAAGGGACCTTGTCCCTTCCCCAAGTGTCCTTTGAGAAAAGTTCTTGAAGAAACTAGTCATTGTCTTTCGAGCAAAATTCTTGAAAGAATTCCTTCAGACAAATTGTCTGAAGGAATCACTTCAGGAAAATTACCCAAAATAATAAACCTGACCCAAATGGATCCCCATGATGTGCCACAAGATGTTAAATTTGATATAGTCAACTAGTCATTGGGATTTAAGGACATGACGTGTTGCAGGATGTCAAATTTAGGGTGGCCAACTAGCCGTTGGGATTCAAAGAGATAATGTGACGTAAGATGTCAAATTTAGGGTGGCCAACTAGTCATTGGGGTGCAACTTGGTGACATGCCATAGGATGTCAAATTCATGCCTAAAATATCCAAATAAGAAGTAAAGCCACTTAGAAAACCTAAATGACTCTGTAGTGCAAATCGGGTTTCCCAACAAGCTTTGCTTATGACTTTTATAAGTAGAAGTAATCAAAGAACCTGAAGGAGCAAGTAAGAAGTAAAGTCACTTGGAAAACCCAAATGACTCTGTAGTGAAAATTAGGTTTCCCAACAAGCTTTTATTATGAATTTTATAAGTAAAAGTAATAGAAAAACCTAAAAGGGCAAAGATAGTGCAAATTGGATTTCCCAACATGCTTGACTTATAAGTTTATAATTAAAGCCATTTAGAAGCCTCAAAGGGGTTAGTAGTGCAAAAAATGGGAGCTTTTAGGAAGAATCTAAGGTTCATATTAGTAATGTAAGCCATTTCTTATGGAGGGTCATCTCACCATTGTTTTTGCAGTGATCTTGGTCATTTCAAGAGAACGAATCAAAGAGAAGGACAAACTCCAATTGAATGAGAGAACAGTTGGAATCAATTTCACCAGGATGGTGACAGTAAACCATTTTAGAGGCTTATATTTTAGTGCCTAAGAGCTCTCTCTACTCTCCCTCTTTGGCTATGAATAGGACCCTTGGGCTCTTGTTTTATCATCCACAGATAGTACAGTGAAGCCCTACTGGAATGTTTTGTCATTTTCTTGCCTTTGAGCAAAGAATCATAAGTTTTTTTTCTTTCTAAGTTTTAGACATTTGCATGGGCATGTAAGAGACACAGAGTGATAGCAAGTGATGTTTTATCCTTTTGTTTTCTATCCTTCATGCTTTTGAGCAAAGAGTTGATCCAACAGGTCATGTAGAGTGCATTCTAGCTGTATGAGATTTTGCACATGTGTAACCCTTTTCTAGACTATACAAGTTATCTTTTTTAATTATTTACCTTATGTGATCTCATTCATTTTGTCTCTACATTGAAAAACTTGTGTTGGAATCTTCTAGAGCTTGAGTTATAGACTATATTCTGCTATATTTTGCATAAGTATAGGGCATATATGTGGATACTAATTCTTGGTGTATCACCATTTTAGATTAGGATTTTCATTTATGCAAACTTCTGAATCTTTTCACTCATATAAACTGGTTCAATGGTTTTATTAGACAAAAAGCTAATACAAGGAGCTAGCCCTTTCAAACTAGAGGTTCATTTCCACTTATAGAGACACCCACATGCCTAGAAATGACCCAACATCACCCAAATCTGGAGGATGCATGAATAGCCCTCTTCTAGGGTGCAAGACTTGGAGACAACAAGAATCCAATAGGGGAGTTAGTATTATGTTAGTATGATGAAAACCAAATATAAACACACCAATAAAGCTAATATCTCAAGCCTGGACACTCAAAGAGCAACAAAACAATACAAGTAACTATCAATGGAAGACAAAATAAACATTATTTAGGTTCCTTGAGAACAAGAGTTGTATGATGGCCATGGAAGAAGGTGATCAGTTATGTGCTCAAAGAGTCTTTGGCAATAGTGCTCCTTGCATCATCTCTCCTTGTCACCTTAGCAATGTTAGGATTAGCTTTGGATTTGGCTTGACTTTGATGCTTCTCTCTCTCAAAAAATAAGCATTATAACATTACACAAAAGGCTCCTTGAATGTATTTTAGTATAATAACATTACACAAAAAGAGTTTGTTGAAAAATGGGTGAAGGCTTGTATTTATAGCCTTTCAAACTAAATCTAACCCAAGTGCAGTTAGGTTAGAGTTAAGTACAGTTAAATTTAGTTTAACCCTATTTGAGTTGAGGGGACAAGCAATTAATATTTGAGATAGATATCCCAATTATTAATCATGGCTCTCCATTTATGAATTTAAGGCTTTAAGGGAGATATTTTCAATTCTTTGACTTTAAGGATGTTGACATCATTATGACTTCAATTTTATTTGAATTTGTTTTTTACAAAATTCATTTTCACTAATTGCACATGGAAATTTCACTAATAAAAAGGTCGTTAAAGTCTTGGCTCAGAAGAAAAATCCATGCATGATGATATGATGCTCCAAACATAGTTTGGGAAGGCTATGACGCCCCCTCAAAGGAGTGGCCGACACATATGATTGATGGATGGTCCCTTGAAAAGAAGCAAGAAGAAGAATGAAATTAACCCATGAGTGAGATTAATCCAATCGAGATAATACTTTCATGCATTTATTAAAAAATTAATTTACCCAAAGGTGGTTATAATAAGGATCAGCGACTAAGACATTGATTTTCTTAAAGGCGATTATAATCAATGGCACAGTCATGTGGCCTAATAGGGTGGATGGGTCAAAATCAAAGATTGTTATAATCATTAAGATGACTTGAATTAAATAATGATTTTTCCCGAGTAGGGCAGATTGGCAAGTATAACTCAAATATATAACATGTTACATAGATTAAAGATGACCAACTACAAACATAGGTGTGATGCTCTGAATGAAGAAGCCACAAATAACCAAGCACGTGAGGATGCATAAAGTGATGAAATATATGATTGGGAGAAAAAAGGTGGCCAAGCTGACCCAAGATATGTCATGTATCAAAGCACTATCTACATAATCTAAATAGACCTCAGATCAATGTAGTTCACCCAAAAATGGGAGAAAATGGAATGAGGAATATAATAGAAGAATAAAATTTAATCTATGTGAATGATTTACTTGTACATGCCAATGCAGAGAGCTAGTATTAATGTGATCAATATGAATCCAAGAGGGGAGTTAGTATTGTGTTAGTATGATGAAAACTAAATAATAACACACTAATAAAGCTAATACCTCAAGCTTAGACACTCGAGGAGCAACAAAACAATACAAGTAACTATCAATAGAAGACAAAATAAACATTATTTACCTTTCTTGAGAGCAAGGGTTATATGTTGGCCATGGAAGAAGGTGCTCAATCATGTACTCAAAGAGTCTTTGGCAATGGCGCTCCTTGCATCATCTCTCCTTGTCACCTTAGTAATGTTAGGATTAGCTTTGGCTTTGGCTTGACGTTGATGTTTCTCTCTCTCAAAAAAGGAGCATTACAACATTACACAAAAGGATCCTTGAAGGTATTTTAACATAATACCATTACACAAAAATAGCTTGTTGAACAATGGGTGAAGCCTTGTATTTATAGCCTTTCAAACTAACTCTAACTCAAGTGAATTTAAGTTAGAGTTAACTATAATTAAGTTTAGTTTAACCCTATTTGAGTTGAGGGGACAAACAATTAATATTTGAGATAGAGATCCCATTTATTAATCATGGCTCTCCATTTATGAATTTAAGGCTTTAAGGGAAATATTTTCAATACCTTGACCTTAAGGATGATGACATTATCATGACTTCAATTTTATTGGAATTTCTTTGTTACAAAATTCATTTTCACTAATTGCACAAGGAAATTTCACTCAAGCATTTAATTTTATTTTCTTAGATAATTCATTTTGCTTAGCATTTTTTCACTTTAAGAATTGTTTAAGTGCCCCGCTTAATGGGTCCAAAGGGCAAACTATCAATTTGTTAGGTCTCAAGTTGACTAGAGATGAATCTATGAGAGGTTATTATTACATACATGATAATAATGTGAATAGGGATGCCTCAACATGATTTTGAGTATTAATGTCAGATGTGTAGATGAAATTCGAATATTCAATTATTTTTAGGCTTAATTTACATTATTTAGTAGAAACCAATTTGATGTCCGGTTGAAGCACACTTGTGGTCAAA
Organism: Torreya grandis; assembly: GCA_037957365.1. Lineage (NCBI taxonomy): Eukaryota > Viridiplantae > Streptophyta > Pinopsida > Cupressales > Taxaceae > Torreya > Torreya grandis. The sequence continues at coordinate 2,235,532 of JARHVA010000448.1, forward strand.
ATGAGGTGCCTATAGTTTTTTCATATTTGGGAAGGTATTGTGAGATACAAGCACAATAACATCTTCTCAAAGAATGAAAAGGTTGTTAATGCCTTGGCTAAGAAGAAAAATCCATGCAATGATAGAATGATGCTCCAAACATAGTTTGGGAAGGCTATATTACCCCCTCGAGGGAATGGCTAACACATATGATTAATGGATGGTGTAGAGTGGATTACATAAAATGATTAGTCAAGCATTAATCCAAGAAAACCAAATAAAAATGTATAAAGAACTAAATGATTTAAGCTATCTATTCATGTGGGGTTTGCAAATGACAATGAAGAACAAATTAAAAGAAAGCAATACTAGTTACCTTTCTAAATTGATTCCATCACCCAAGAGAAGCTCAAAGAATGTTCTCCCCTTGACCAAGCATCCTTGTCTTCATCAACAATCGTGAAAAACTCCTCCAGTATCTCAAGAGTACTCCATAAAACCTAGGCTCATTATATTGAAACTATCTAATTGCCTATCAAATGAAGCTAATCCAAATATGAATAATACAATAATAAAATTAGAAATGAGTTGTGAAGAGATTTTGGCATTATAACATTACAATACTTGAGCTTAAAAATGATGTTCATGGCCTCTCTATTTATAGATTTTTAAGATTGATCAGAATGAATTGTGACCGTCCATCTTGAGATCAAGATGTGTGGCCAAGAATCCATTCAATTTTAGAGGCTAAAATCAATAAATACCTTAATAATTTTGGAATAAGGGGCATTAATGAGGCAAGGGATGCATTAACAAGGCATGGGAGGCTATGATTCAGATATTTTATGCATTTATGGCCTAGGGATGGCTTTCCAAGAAATGATGTCATTATGTGATGCGGTTAATTGAAATCAATTTATAAAAATAAATATTCAACAAATTCAATGGAAAATCCACTCAAACTCTTGATTTGGATTAATTAGATTTATATAAGATTAATCGACATTTGTGTAATTGTTTGAAAATTGGCCCTCAATTAATCAAATTGGTTAGAAAGTCATGTTACTTGGTTGTAATTTGACTTAGGAAGAATTGGAAGGTGATGTTAGACGTGTTAGAATCGTATTCCCATTTAGGGCATTGCCAATACAAAATAAAAAAGGTACATGAAGTGTACTAATGAATTAGAAGAAAAGAGAGATCCAAAGCATAAAAAGTCCAAATCATCATTTTGACTCGAAATGCGCTGATCAAAGTTAGGAATCACATAAAATGCATTGACTCATTTATGGATAATTTGGCCTAAAACAACACTTGTAAATAACAAGTTCAAACCATTTAGGGTGTTTTAGTGATATTGACCTAGAATGTCCATTTGAGTGCAATTGAGTAAGATTGATAATTTCAACACAAATGGTGTTAGGAATTAGATGTCTACAAACAGTCCCTCAAAAAGAATTAAGAAGAATGAAATTAACCCATGAGTGATATTAATCCAATCGATATACTACCTGTATGCATTGATTAAAAATTTGATTTCCCCAAAGGTGGTTATAACCAGGAATGAAAGTTGAGACACTAATTTGCCCAAAGATAGTTATAATCAGTGGCACATTCATGTGCCCTAATAGGGGAGATGGGTGGAAATAATGAGTTTTCCAAAGGTGATTATAATCATTAAGATGACTTGATTTAAATAATGATTTTCCCTAGTATGGAATATTTAATCATGATAAAATGGTTTTGCCCCAGTACGGTAGATTGACAAGCACAACTCAAAGATATAACATGTTACATAGATTAAAGATGAGCAAGTGCAAATGTAAGTGTGATGATCTAATGATTGAAGAAGCCACAAATAACTAGGCACACGAGGATGCACAAAGTGATGAAAGAGATGATTGGGATAAAAAAGGTGGCCAAGATGATTTGAGATACATCATGTATCCAAGTGCTACCTACATAGTCTAAATAGACCTCAGGTCAATGTAGTTCACTTAGAAGTGAGAGAAAATAGAATGAGGAATATAATAAAAGAATAAGAATTGATCGATGTGAATGATTCAATTTTACCTACCAATATGAAGAGTTAGTATTAATGAGATCAATAAGAATCTAAGAGGGGAGTTAGTATTGTGTTAGTATGCTAAAAACCAAATAGAAACACACTAATAAAGCTAACAACTCAAGCCAAGATACTCAAGGAGCAACATAACAATATAAGTAACTATCAATAAAAGATAAAATAAATATGATTTAACTTATTTGAGAGCAAGATTTGTATGTTATCCATGGATGAATGTGCTCGATCATGTGCTCAAAGAGTATTTGGAAATGGTGTTCCTTGCATCATCTCTCTTTGTCACCTTGGCAATGTTGGACTTGGCTTGGCTTTGATGCTTCTCTATCTCAATAAATGAGCATTATAATTATTGACCAAATTTGAATTTTAGTCAAATTGGGTCAACCCCTATATATTTAAACTTTTTAAAAGGTTCATATATGTCTTATAGAGGTCCCATGTTGGTCTAAACATCTCACCCATCCTTGCTCTAGCCTTGGTCTAAACCTAGATTCCTTGTACTAGTCTAATAAACTCTAGTAAAACATGTTCAAAGGCTCAAATTATCTTTAAAATGTCTTAATATGGCCACTTATATGTTCTAAGGTGTTCATAAGCCATAAAATTGATCCTTTACCATGTTTCATATGTAAAACTGCCTTTTTGGTCATATTTTAGCTTATTAAATGACTTGTACAAACTTTCAAAGAAGAATATTTGTCACAAAGGTGAATTAAAACATGGATAAGGTTAGGAGATGTCAAGAAGTAGTCAGATGTCAATTTAATAAGTAGTTTCATGTAGAAAGAGGTCGTTTAATGGCACTTGTATGGACTTGTGAAGCTCACCTTCAGCTAAAAACTTAGTAATGTGTCTCTCCAACTACCTAAATCAATTTACATGTCTGGTGTGCTAAGAAAAGGTCAAAAAATTCATATTTTTCTTCTGTTTCATTCATTTTACCTTCACAAGCCAAGAAGGGTCAATTTTGCATGCTTGGTACAAGCCATACAGGTGGAGTTGGGAGGAGTGATATTGGGGTTTGAAAGGAATATAAGTCATCTTCATTTTCATGGTAAGAAGTTTTAATTTCATGGATTTTCCTTTATGAACCATCGCTTAGACTCCATGTAGCTTTTTATGCTTCTTCATCCAATAGGGGTCCATGTTTGAGACCATTTCATAATCTTGTATTTGGTTTTGATAAGTTTGATTGTTTTAGGTGTTTTTCAAGGTATTTCCATAGATTTTTCAGTGTCTTTTTTCTTTTGGAGGTCTCAAGGATTCATAAGCCTCTCCTAGGCTTGTTCTTGATCATAGATCACCCTCACTACCTTGCAATTCAAAATTATGCACCTATAAGTGCCTTGAAGGAGGTTTTCTCATGTCAAGATGAAAGCATGAATGTTGTTTCATATGTTTTGAGTAATGAAATTGTTATTGATGATCAACATGAGAACTATGGAGTAAAGAAGCATGCATTTTCCCTATAACATACTACTTGCTGCCTGTTATCCACCTATAGGTGGTCTTCACAGAGGATGAAATAGTCAAATGGGGTTTTTTAAACATATAAAGAACATTCTTTTGTTTTGACATGATGGAATGGTATGGTAGACAAAGTTTGAAGGGTGAATTTCCAAGTGGAAAATGAAGGTCATCTTCAAAGATGACAAAACTGAGACTGAGACCATTTCCCTAAAATGGTAAAATAGTGCACCAGGCACTTTTGTGAAATAAAACTATGGTTGAAGAGCTTAGAGTTGAGAAACCTTAGTGCATTAATTTAGTAGCCTTTACCAAAGACAATGACCCTGAAAGGTTAGACGAGCATATGATAAGGTGAAAAGGGTTGATTAGGGTCTCAAAGTGGCCTCTAAACATACTGAGTTTAGTTAATAACATCTATAGGACTAAGACTTAAAGAGACATTTTTTCACCAAATGTTTAAAATTCAAACCATGCCTTTATGTTTGGGTAGTTTTGATGATGGATTAAGAACTCTTGAAAGATCAAGCGATCATCCAAAGAAAGATTAGAGATTTTCTGACCTCCCATACTCATATCTTATACATACACTAGGATAGGGTAACTTACAATTGAGCATAAATACAGGATTGAAAACAAAGGTCTAAAACCTACATTGGATGACTCTATTGGATGAATAACATATCATGAAGACAAAAAACAAGTAAAAGAAGCATTAAAGGTAATCTTTCACTCTATAACTCATCTACAATATGTATAGAGGCATGAAGTGTGTACCTACAACTGAGAGCAGACAGTGATCTAGGAGATGAGTCTTGGTGGTATTTTAGCTCACTCAAGGTAGTTCCAAGGTGAAGGTAAGCACTAGTTGATCATAAAACTTGAAATGGAGCTTCTTAACATCATGACCATGACTTACATGATCTAAGCTAACACCTATAGGCAGGGGAGGAAGAGAAATTGTCACAGTCAGTCAAGTCAACATGTTGCCTTGAGAACCCAAGGATGGGAAAAGAGGTTTGTGGTAAGGAAAGTGGTAAATGACTCTTGGATACACCTCCACCACGATGTTGAAACCTTAAACATATCAAAACCAATGCAATATAAGCTTACAATAGGGTTTAAAACAAGTAAGACACAATCATCCTTGGTTTCCTGCACACAGTCCATGGTTGAGAGTTTGTTTTGAAAATGAGGCAAGTCAGAGGGTCAAATCACCTCACCAAAGGTTGAAATTTGGTACAATTCATCCTTGGGAGTTAGAGAATCCCCTCCAATAGTTTACTTTGCTAATAAAATAAGGTAACCCCCCTCTATTTTGTCTCAAAGGTAGGGTACTTTCCTTCATGCAAACCCTGCAGGTTTTAGAAGAGATGGGTAACAACATGAACCAGAGGCCTGAGAGACCCTTTAAGAGGGTTATTATAGCTTGAAAATGTATAGAGAAACATAAAAAATCAATTTAGAAGGATTGAAAGCAAATATGTCACCTTTCATGTCAAGAGTTGCAGTCAAGCCTTAATGGCAAGGTTTTGGTCAAATAGGTCAAGTTCACTTTTAGACCTAAGAGTGCATTTTAGCCTATGGAGATAGGTTTGTGGGGTCATAACTGATGTGTTTAAGCCTTTTAAATTTTTTGGAGGATCAATGAAGGGTCTAAACCATAAATTTGCAAGTATGACCTAGTATGCCTAGTCTAGGCCTAGTGCCTAGAGGAGAATGTTATCACTTTTTGGACTAAACGAGTATTGAAACCTATGGGAGAATATTATTAGAGTATATCCAGAGATGTTTTAGCCATAAATTTCTAGGGTTGTACATAAAGAAGCCACTCCTTAGCTTGAAAATACTCAGACCCTCACATAATACAATAAAAGGGTTTGAGTTACTAACTTTAATTGCTTGACAAGTGTTTTAGTGACTCTTGAGCTTCATTTTTTCTCTCTCCTCTCATAATTACTATGAATTATAGCCTTTTTGGCTATTGTATCCATATCTCTCCACTTGGGTATGGTGAATCCCTACCACATTTTTGCCTTGAATTAATGAAGAATGTTTTTTTATCTCATTCAAGATTTCACAAAGTGCATGTTATAGTTGTTGGTCTTGTGCAAGTGTATTTTGCTTACCTTCACATATTACTCTTCCTAGTCCCTTGTGTGATTTAAGAGATCTCTTTTTTAGGTCGACAAAAAGTGTCTAATGTGAATTACAGGTGTAGTGAGTAGCTTATTCATTAGTGTTTTTAGAAGGCCTATTGTCTAAGTGCTCATATCCTAAACTCTCTTCAATACCCCATGCTTGAAACATTGATGTAGAAGAGGAGTGGTGAATTAGATGAAGTGTATGAGTGGGATTCTCCTTGATTCCAAGTGCATTGTAAGTGGTGTAAGCAGACCATATATTTGGTGTATCGCCTCCCCTAGACTAGATTTATTTTCACTTATCCTTCTCCCTTTTCACCCCCCAAAAGTTAGCAATAGGTTTGGGATATAGTTATACATCAAGGGAACTAGCCCTAATCTAGAGATCCACTTCAACTTTGGGTCACCCATAGACCTGAGGTGGTTCCATTGTGCCATGTGAATGAGAAGAGACTTGCCACTCCTCAAAGGGTCCAAGTTCAAGTGACAACAGTTTTTGGCATGCTTGGTGGGACTCTTGTTCCAAAAAATTGAGGAGTTTTGGTGTTCTTCTCGAGATTATAGCCTTTAGAGGCATTTTCACTAAGCACCAATGGCAACTCCTAGTATAAATATATTGGTTAAGTAGTCTAGGTACTCTAAGTGAACTTGTTTTCTTGTTCTATACTCTTCTCATGAGTGATTCATTGATAATTTTGATGTTGAGTTTGTCTTAACACAAGTTGGGGAGATATACCCATCTTTTCCTTTTCCCTCTCAATAAGAAAAAGTACTTATCCAAGCTTGTCATGATCCCTATCAATCCTATGTTGCCTATAATCAGCCCTATCAAGCTTGCGCTTCACCTAGTCCACCTGGTTCCTTTCCAAGTCATTCAATTACAAGTTTCAAAAAGACTCTCATTGGGTATAAAGACTATATGTTAAACATTGATATTAGAAATGGTCGTGGTCAAGTCATCCCTAGTGATTATATCAAGAGTATGAGAGATGCTTTAGAGCTAGTCAAGAAAAAATGGATGCCTACAGAGAGTGCTAATTAGCAAGGTCTTACTAATGAGATGCTTGATTTTTGTGGCCTAATTTTCCATCTAGAAGAGAGGTTGAGAGCTCATGAACTAACTCAGTCTTGGTAGCCCTAATATACCCCACATCAACCTTCAAGTGTGTCAACTATGCCTTTCCAAAATACTAATCCAACCATGTTTCAAAATGCCCCAAGTCCTCCATGTATTCCTAAAATTTTCCCTTCTTGGAGGTCCATCCAAGAGAGCAGCCAAAGGAAGGAGGACATCACTGTTGAGTAGGTTGACTTATTTGGAGAAGATTTTGAGAAAGGAAGATTGATTTTTGAGGCTTATCTTGAAAAGAAGACTGAATTGGCAAATTAGCTTATAGGACAATCCATTATGGCAACATAACATGAGTTGCCTAAGCCTACCTTCCCAAGTGAAAGACAAGATGCTAAGCCCAAGGAAACCCCAAGTTTCTTAAGCCTATCATTTACCCCTCCATTTGCATCTTAGCCCCATGGAGAACTCTCTAAGCCTAGCTTCCCAAGATGGAAAGAGGTAGTGGTACATTGTAGACAGAAGAACAAAGCATGTTTAAGTGGAGATGTTAGAAGTGAATAGAAATTTGAGACTACTCAACTCCCTCCTACCCCTCCTCAAGAAGCCATTGAACCCATCTTTCCACCTCCTCTAACTAATCTATTTTGCCCTTCTAATGTTGAGGATTGCATGGTTCCTTGGGAGCCTTCTTGGGTTGAAATTCCTTGTTTTGGGATGCCTAGCCTTGACATCACTAAGAGGGAGAAGGAAATAGAGATTTCATATTGGATTAATGATGAGGAAGGGCTGACTCCTTGTGAAGAAATTTCATATTGTAATGGTAATGAAGATGACACTCGTGTTGAAGAAGAAGCTTTGAAGGAGATTCTTTGGATTCCAAAGAGGAAGAAGTTTATCTTGTTTTTCACCTTCATGATGCTGAACAAAAAGAGGATGATGACTCGTGGCAGAGATTTGAGGACATTTTCAATGAAGTTGAAGGTTTCATGGGGCCTATAAGTCTTTTGGAGCTGACTATAAGACATGATAAGCAAGAAGATGTGTTTTAATAATAAGACATGTGGCACATATATATGCAAATGTTCAAATAATATAAAGATAATGAGAGTAAAAAACTCCTAAGAACACAAACCCAAGCTTTTGAGGAGCAAACATGTGTTGAAAGGCATCATCATCAAGATACTCCAAACCATGATAGAGCAATTTATGATGACTGAGTCTTTTGAAGAAGGTTTGAAGTTTAATTCTATAACCTCATGTGAAACTGGTCCTACCAACACCAAGAAAGAGTTTGAACAAGAAACATTGCTAGAGAGCTATGGCACAAAACTTCTTGAAGACTTTGAAGAGATTGTAGCAAACGAGAAGTTCAATACGATCTTTTAAGAAGGTATAGACTTACAATAGGTTATCCCCTTCGTAGATATGCAAATATGCCATAATGAGAAAAAAGGACAGCAGTACGAGGCATGTTTCCAAGGTCAAGAAGACTTCATCTACCTTGGAGGCTTTTGGGATATGACTCCATCAAATGACATGCCAAGCCAACGAGCAAAAAGGAAACATGAGTCATCTAACACTACATCCAAAAAGAAGCATGCTTGGCATCCTCATTCATTTCACAAGGAGGGAGATTCAAGCTACTTGACTTTTGATCTAAGAAGGGAGGCATGTTTAAATTAAATGTACATAATTAGTTTCTTTTCTACTTTGTCTTGTTTTCCTTAAGTGCTAGTAGCATAAGTGTGCTTTTACTTTGTGTGTTTGTTTGGTCTTGGTGTGTGTGTGTCTTTACTTCATGTGTTTTGAGGTCAATCAACAATATTGTTAGTCAAGTCAAGGTTTGAACCTATTTTTTTAGAGTGCATTTAACTCTCTTTTCCCAACAGATGGGATAAGGCTACTAGTCCTTAACATAGACAAGCATGTTACCCCTAGGAATTACTAAAAGTGTTGACCAAATTTAACTTTTAGTCAAATTCAGTCAACCCATACATATCAAAAGTTTTTCAAAGTTTCCTATATGTCTTATATAGGTCTCATGTTGGTCTAAACATCTCACCCATCCCTGCTCTAGCCTTGGTCTAAACCTAGCTTCCTTGTACTAGTCTAGTCAATCAAGGTCAACCAAAGTCAACACTATTCAAACATGGTAAAACGCTCAAATTGTATTTAAAATGTCTTAATATGGTCATTTAGATGTTCTAATATGTTCATAATTCATAAAATTGATCCTTTACCATGTCTCATATGCAAAAATGCCTTTTTGGTCATACTTTGGCTTATTAAATGACTTGTATAGACTTTTAAGGAAGAATATTTATCACAAAGGTGAATTTAAACATGGAGAAGGTCAAGATATGTAAATAAGTAGTTAGATGTTAGTGCAAGAATCAATTTCATGTAGAAAGAGGTAGTTTCTCCTTGAAAATAGGCCATTAATGGCATTTGTACAGACTTTTGAAGCTCACCTTCAACTAAAAATGTGGTAATGTGTCTCTTCAACTCCTTAAAGTCATTTCCATGCTTGGTGTGCTGAGAAAAGGTCAAAAATTTCAGCTTTTGCTTCTATTCCATCCTTTTTGCCTTCACAAGCCAAGAAGGGTCAACTTGGCATGCTTGGTACAAGCCGTACAGGTGGAGTTGGGAAGAGTGCTCTTGAGGGTTGAAAGGAATCTGAGTCAGCTTCATTTTCATGGTAAGAAGTTTTATTTTCATGGATTTTCCTTTATGAATCATCACTTAGACTCTAAGTAGCTTTTTATGCTTCTTCATCCAAGAGGGGTCTATGTTTGAGATTGTTTCATAATCTTGTGTTTGGTTATGATAATTTTGATTGTTTCAAGAATTTTTCAAGGGATCTCCATATATTTTTTAGTGTCTTTTTGCTTTTTGAGGTCTCAAGGATTTATAAGCCTCTCCTAGGCTTGTTTTTTTATCACAGATCACCCTCACTGCCTTGCAACTCAAAATTATGCACCTACAGGTGCCTTGAAGGAGGTTTTATCACGTCAATATGAAAGCATGAATTTTGTTTCATATGTTTTGATTCATGAAATTTCAATTGATGATCAACATGAGAACTATGGAGCAAACATGCATGCATTTTCCCTATAACATCCTACCTGCTGCCTGTTATCCACCTACAGGTGGCCTTGACAGAGGATGAAACAGTCACATGGGGTTTTTTAAACATATAAATAACATTATTTTGTCTTGAAATGATTGAATGGTATGGTAGACAAAGTTTGAAGAGTGAATTTCCAAGTGGAGATTGAAGGTCATCTTCAAAGATGACAAAACTGAGATTGAGACCATTATCCCTATAGTAAAATAATACACCAGGAACTTTTGTGAAATCCAATTAAGGGTGAAGAGATTAGAGTTGAGAAACCTTAGTGCATTCATTTAGTAGCCTCTACCAAAGGCAATGAACCTACAAAGTTAGACAAGCAGATGATAAGGGGAAAAGGGTTGATTAGGGTCTCAAAGTGGCCTCTAAACACACTGAGTCTAGTCAATAACATCTACAAGATTGAGACATAAAGAGACCTTTTTTCACTAGATGTCTCAAATAAAAACCATGCCTTCATGTTTGGGTAGTTGTGATGCTGGATTAAGAACTCTTGAAAGCTCAAGTGATCATCGGGAGAAAGAATAGAGATTTTGTGACCTCCCATACTCATATCATGTCCGTACATAAGGACAGGGTAACCTATAGCTGAGCATAAATATAGGGTTGAAAATAAAGGTCTAAAACATACATTATATGACTCTTGTGGATGAATAACATATCATGAATCCAAGAAACAAGGAAAAGAAGCATTGAAGATAATCTTGCACTCTATAACTCACCTACAGTTCATATAGAGGCATGAAGTGTGTACCTACAACTGAGAGCAGACAGTGATCTAGGAGATGAATCTTGGTGGTATTTTAGCTCACTCAAGGTAGTTACAAGGTGAAGGTAAGAAATATTTGATCATCAAACCTAAAATGGAGCTTCTCAACATCATGACCATGACTTACATGATCCAAGCTAACTCTTATAGGCAGGGGAGGAAGAGAAATTATCACAGTCAGTTAGGTCAACATGCTACCTTGAGAACCCAAGGATGGGAAAAGAGGTTTGTGATAAGGAAGGTGGTAAATTATTACTGGATACACCTCCACCATGATTTTTACACCTTAAAAATATCCAAACCAATGCAATATAAGCCTACAATCGGGTTTAAAACAAGCAAGACACAATCATTCTTGGTTTCCTATACATAGTCCATGGTTGAGAGTTTGTCTTGAAAATGAGGCAAGTTAGAGGGTCAAATCACCTCACCAGAGGTTTAAAATTTGGTACAAGTCATCCTTGGGAGTTGGATAATCCCCTCCAATAGTTGACTTTGTTAAGCAAATAAGGTAACGCCCCTATGTTTTATCTCAGAGGCAGGGTACTTTTATTCATGCAAACTCTGTAGGTTTTAGAAGATATGGGTAACAACATGAACCAAACACTTGAGAGACCATTAGAGATGGTTATTAAAGCTTGAAAACACATAGATCAACATGAAAAATCAAGTTAGAAGGATTGAAAGCAAATAGGGCACCCTAGATGCCAAGAGTTACAGTAAAGCCTTAATGGCAAGGTTTTGGTCAAATAGGTCAAGTTCACTTTTAGACCTAAGAGTGAATTTTATCCTATTTACATAAGTTTATGGGGTCATAAATGATGTGTTTAAGCTTTTTAAAAGGTCTAGAGGATCAACGAAGGGTTTGAACCATAAAGTTTCAAGCAAGACCTAGTATGCCTAGTCTAGGCCTAGTGCCTAAAGAAGAATGCTATCACTTTTTGGACTAAATGGGTATTGAAACCTATGGGATAATATTATTGGAGTATATATAGAGATTTTTTAGCCATAAATTTTCAAGGTTGTCCATAAAGAAGCCACTTCTTAGTTTGACAACACTCAGAATCCTAGAATACAGGAAAAGGGTTTGAGTTGCTAAATTTAAATGCTTGTACCTTTCATGATGCTTTGCATGGAAGCCTGAGCTAATTAGAGATGTTATGGAGGATCCCTAAGAATAAATAAGTGGCATTGGTTTGAAATCCTAATGTGTCAACTCTATGAACCAAGGTTAAGCCCTGAAACCACTCCAAAACCCTTACAAACCCTCCTTAAGGACCCGATTGAAATTTTTTTGTAGTTAAAGCATCCAGATGGGGTGGAAAGGCCATGAAACCAAATTGGAGATGTAGAGTACTCTCTATATCCCTACCCCATGCAATTGAGTTGCACCCCACCTATACATATGGTGTTCAACAAGGCTTATTTTGACAAATTTTTGTGTTTTGTAGGTATGGATATGTTTCAAAAGATGCAATCACCTTTTGGAGAGATATTAGGACTTATTATAAGTCCTCATGTCTATTTATTGAGCTATATAATCTCCCAAGTGTGCCTACCATCCCTTTCATCTTAGCCATTCGAGTGGGCAGATAGTGAACATTTAGTGAAAAATGGTGAAACTCTAATTGGAAAGAATTTTAAGGCTTGATCGATGAACCTGATGACTTGGAAACTCTTTAAAGGTGTCATCCCTCCTTGTGCATGGGTAAGATTATATAATTGGAAAGGTTTTGGGTGCCAAGTGTGAGAAGTGCATGAGGAGTCTTTTTGTAACTGTTTGAGATGATTGCTCATGGAAAAAGGTATAAGAATGATTGAGGACCAATCCAATGCATGTGAGGGATTGTTGGTAACCCCTCCCCTTCATATCAATCATCAGACCTGACCCTATTCAATGGTGAGGTAGTTTCGTGAAGGTAAATCATGAGGGCAGTTTCTTGTGTAAGCAAAGAGAATCTATGCCACATATGGAGGAGTTAGCTAAGTTGAGGGAAATTTGTCCTTATTTTTCTTGTAGGATCTAACTCATGCCAAATTCCATGACTGTTATAACTCATCATTGATTTAAAAGTGTCTTAGTGACTCATGAGCTTCACTTTCTCTCTCCCCTCTCACAATTGCTATAAATTCTATCCTTTTTGGCTATTGTATCCATATCTCTCCACTTGGGTATGGCAAAGCCCTGCCAAATTTTTGCCTTGAATTAATGAAGAATGTTGTTTTTAACTCATTAAAGATTTCACTAAGTGCATGTTGTGGTTTTTGGCCTTATGCAAGTGTATTTTTCTTACCTTCACATATTACTCTTCCTAGTGCCTTGTGTGATTTTAAGAGCTCTCTTGTACAGCTCAACAAGAAGTGTCTAATGTGGATTGTAGGTGTAGTGAGTAGCTTGTTCATTAGTGTTTTTAGAAGGCTTATTGTCTAAGTCCTCCTAGCTTAAGCTCTCTTCAAGACCCCATGCTTGAAACATTGATGTAGAAGAGGAGTGTTGAATTGGATGAAGTGTATGTGTGAGATTCTCCTTGATGCCAGGTGCATTATAAGTGGTGTGAGTAGACCATCTATTTGGTGTATCACCTCCCCTAGATTAGATTCATTTTTAGTTATCTTTATCCCTTTTTACCCCGCAAAAGTTAGCAATAGGTTTGAGCTATAATGATACATCAAGGGTACTAGCCCTAATCTAAAGATCCACTTCAAGTTTGGGTCACCCAAAGCCTGAGGTGGATCCATTGTGCCACTTGAATGAGGAGAGACTTGTCATCTCCTCAAAGGGTTCAAGTTCAAGTGACAACAATAACATTATACAAAAGGCTCCTTGAAGGTAATTTAACATAATAACATTACACAAAAAGAACTTATTGAACAATGGGTGAAGCTTTGTATTTATAGCCTTTCAAACTAGCTCTAACCAAAGTGCAGTTAGGTTAGAGTTAATCGTAGTTAAGTTTAGTTTAACCCTAGTTGAGGTGAGGGGACAAGCAATTATTATTTGAGATAGAGATCACATTTATTAAGCATGGCTCTCCATTTATGAATTTAAGGCTTTAAGGGAGATATTTTAATTCCTTGACTTTGAGGATGATGACATCATCATGACTTCAATTTTATTGGAATTTATTTTTTAACAAATTCATTTTCACTAATTGCACATGGAAATTTCACTTAAGCATTTAATTTGATTTGCTTAGTTAATTCATTATGCTTAGCATTTTTCCACTTTAGGAATTGTTTAAGTGCCTCGCTTAATGGTTCTAAAGGCCAAACTGTCAATTTATTAGGTCACAAGTTGACTAGAGATGAATATGTGAGAGGTTACTATTATATACAGGATAATACTCCAAATAAGGGTGCCTCAACATGATTTTGAGCACTAATGTCTGATGTGTAGATGAAATTAGAACATTTAGTGATTCTTAGACTTAATTTCCACTATTTGGCATAAACCAATATGAAGTTCGATTGAAGCAAAATTGTGGTCAAAATGGGGTGTCTACAATTTACCCCTATTTAGGAAGGTGTCTCAAGATAAAGGCATAGTAACATATTCACAAAGAATTAAAAGGTCATTAATGCCTTGGCTAAGAAGAAACATCCATGCAATGATGGAATGATGCTCCAAACAGAGTTTGGGAAGGCTATGATGCCCCCTTGAGGGAGTGGCTAACACATATGATTGATGGAGGTCCCTCAAAAAGAAGCAAGAAGAATAATGAAATTAACCTATGGGTGAGATTAATCCAATCAAGATAATGCTTGCATGCATTGATTAAAAGACTAGTTTGCCCAAAAGAATTTATAATCAAGAACAAAGGCTGAGACACTGATTTTCATAAAGATGGTTATAATCAATGGCATAGTCATGTGCCCTAACAAGGTGAATGGGTCGAAATAATGATTTTATCAAAGGTGGTTATAATCATTATGATGACCTAAATTAAATAATTATTTTCTCCAATAGGGAAATTTTGATTGCAATAAAATGATTGTGCCCTAGTAGGACAGATTGACAAGCATAACTCAAAGATATAACTTGTTACATAAATTAAAGATGAGTGGGCGCAAAAATAGGTGCGATGGTCTAATGACTAAAGAAGCCATAAATAACCAGGCACACGAGGATGCACAAAGTGATGAAAGAGATGATTGGAAGAAAAAAGGTGGTTGAGCTGACTCGATATATGTCATGTATCTAAGCATTGGCTACATAGTCTAAATAGACCTCAGGTCAATGTAGTTCACCCAAAAGTATTAGAAAATAGAATGAGAAATATAATATAAGAATAATAATTGATCGATGTGAATGGTTTGGTTATACCTACCACTACAAAGATGCTTGTCCTTATTAGCATTAATATAACCAAAATGGTCAATGGGTTGATTTGATCAAGGAGGGTGGGAGGATTTGCCAAAGTGAACAAGGAGAATTTTATGCGACACCATTACTTGTAAGCTCCATCAAACTGAGTTTTGTTGTAGCACATGATGGTATGCATCATGATATAAAACACCATGATGACCTAGCCATAAAGTGCATAAAGATTGATTCCTTATCTAACAAATAATATAAAACAATACACCAATGATAAAAACCACGATGATAATGTTGGCATTGGAATATGGATAGACTCAAGAAAAATGCACAATGAATGACCCAATGAATGCATATACACCAAGTCAAGACATAACAATGAAAGCAAATAAATAAACAAATAAATAAACACACAGAAAGCTTGAAAGTAAAAGCAATAAAAAACATCATATCATTAACCAAGTCAATATTTACACATGAAGGCTCAATGGAATGAAAAACAAATGGTGCCCCCGAGTAAGGCTATATGCAAGGGAACGTCATGCACATCATGGAATGAGCTGCATGCTTTTGTTTTGCCCCAATAAGGTGAAAGATGTGAGCTTCGTTTAAGAGTGTGAATTGGAAACCCATCATGAATTTGCCCCTATAGAGCAGATCAAGGATTGGTGATTAGGTTTAGGGCAATAAAAATGTTTTTGGATTGTGGGGCTTTATATCTTTCTAGGAGATTGTAATCCAACTTTTTAATTTTTAGGATTTTGAAGTGTTATATTTATTTTTAGATTTTTTGGGGTATTTTAAATCATCAAATATTGACAATATATTGCTTGTAAAATGGCAATGATGTTGGCTTAGGTTGCTCACAAAATGATGAGAGTGTTGGACAAACCTATAAGAATGAACAATCCAAGAAAATAGTAAATGAAATCAATCACCAAGAATGGATGAGCTGACTCTAAATACACTCGGAAATTGGATGTTGCCTACATAGTCCCATAGACACAAGGTTCAACATGGACTTTAGGCCGAATGTAGTTCTCCCAAGAATGCGATGAGACACTATTAGAAAATGAACTAAGTAAATGGAAATGGTCATGAAAAAATCCATGAGAACACATTGGTTATACCAGCCAACTAGGTGATGCACATCCTGAGTGGCATGAATGCAATCTGAATGGCCCAACATACAACCATGTTTTTAGGTTTGTCTAGGCATCTCAACTCAATTGAGAATCATGAGATATAAAATAATCTAACTTGAAAAATGATGAGAGCATGGCTTAGGGTGTCCGTAATGCATCTAATTCAAATCCATAATGCACACAATGGTGACTCATAAAATGACAAGAGTGTTTACTAAAATTACTCATAAAATGGTGAGAGCATTTACTAAAAATGCTCATAAAATGATAAGAGTGCTGGAAAAGGGGTGACCAAGTTGAACTCAATATAAATTAAGTGTTGCCTACATAGTCCTGAAGGACCTCAAGTCAATGTAGTTTGAAGGTATGGTAAGGTATAAAAGGATGGCAAGGCAAGGCAAATGATAAGGTATGGTTCTACTATTCCTACTAATGTGTAAATGCATATCTTGATTAGCATATGATATAACTAGAATAAACGATTATTTAAATCGCTAGCCCACACCCCTTCTGAATAGTTGCTCTATCAAGAACCTGTTGTTGATTTAGACTCCAATAATGTTATTGTGGTCTTCATTAATCTTTAAATTTGTTTCCTCCAAATTTCTATACAAGATGTCTTATTAGCCTCTATATAGGAAAGTGCAACTAGGGATGGTAAATAAGGATAAGTAGTGGATAAAAGGTATGATTTGGTAATGGAGAGATGAATCATAATGGATTGTGTAATGGTTGGGAAACAAATGAAGATCATTATTTTCAGGCACACATAATGTTGTTGATTCCAAATTTGACATAATTTTGGATGTGGCAAGTTCGTAAACTTTTGAATATGCTCTCGATAGGACCACTTGATTTTTTATTGTTTGGGCCTAAGAGATACTGCCATCTATTTTTTTTGTAAATTAGAAGCTGTATTGATGTTATTTTTAATAATGTCTTCATCAAATAATGAAGAACTAGTGCTTAGTGATTGGCACCTCAAAGAGGTTTTCACTAATAAAGTTATCTTGATTATACCATAGCACCTCTGAGAAGGTTTCACTAAGGAACATTGACTTTTGACTTTGATTGTATTTTATTGCCTCAAACAAGGTTTCACTATTTCCCCTAGTACCTCCAAAAAGGTTTCACTAGGAGATTATTCTTCTTCTACATGAATGTGGTCTTGGTCCCCCGAATATTCTTCAATTGATATGTCACTATGGATGCAGTTCAATAATGTGTGATTATGTCGGTCCTAATCAACACTTGTGAGAGGTGGAGTGTCAATCTAATGGCTATGTTGGGTGGTGTTAATGGGATGTGGAATGGTAAAAGGTAGCACAATCTTCCTAGAAGATACTAGGAAAACTTGTGTCGAAGTTGAAGTAATCATCATCGAAAACTATGTAAGGATCACAAATGTATTCAAATTGATCTGTAAGGAATGTGTAACCAATGTTGTAACAACCATGAATGTATTATGATTCTTAAGTTGAGTGTGACTCAAGGGACTCTGAGTCCGATGTGGATACTAATATTAATTTTGCTTGTGATGCTAAATCTGATATTGGTTTAAGAATAAAACCTAACTTCAATGTTGATTCTTCATATGGTGTTATGGCAAAGATGCTATGTTGAATGCTTGGTATTGGATAAGTAATGGCCTGGGGTTGAATAATGGGCTCTTCAAAAATAGGCTTAGCTAAGAAGGACTCTACATAGACTAGCTTGCCAAAGTGAGGTTTCTCAACAAAAGGAAAATAGTTAATTGGCAACTCCACAGAGATCGGCTTGTCAAAGTGAGGCTCTTTAAAAATAAGGCAATGGTCCAAAGGTGATTCAACACTAGTCAAATTATCACAAATAGGTGTTTCAACAAAAACATTATGAATTGGTTGGTTCTCTTGGCCTTGGATTACAATTGGTTACAAAATATCAGATCTGGACACATGTTGATCTTTAAAAGATGACTCTTGGGAAGGTAATGATTGGCTCAGTTGTGGCTTGGATTTTTTAAAGTGGGGGAAGGTTGGTAATGGATGAAGAACGACCAGTGGTTTAATAATGAGCTCTTTGCAAATAAGCCTTAATGAAACACTGATAGCTTTTAATGAAACACTGATAACATTTAGTTTGGCAATATTACTACGAAGGCAAATAATCTCTAACTTACGGACTTTGATCATGCAAATTATGTTTTCCATAATGTTGAGGTACCTGTTATCCTTGCCATAAAATTTTTGAATGAAAAATACCGACTGAGCATTTAATTTGCTCTAATATTTTAACCCTTCAAACTTGATTTTGTCCAAATCTTGCTTAGCCCATTGAATGATCAATTATCCCATTTAATAACACCACTTGGCAGTTACATAAAACAATTGTCCTAAACTATACATATAATAAAAATCGTTGTTATATTAAAAATCACTTTTAATTTAAAAAGAAATAAAAAATAATCATCAATTATTATTTTTTTTAAATTCTAATATTTATTTATTTATTATTATTTGTAAATATATAGTTTTGATTTTATTCCATATAATTAATATTTATATTTTTGTAAATGTTAATATTTATATATTATTTCATATAGTATATATGACATGGAAAAGGTTAGATGTTTTTTTAGAAGCCTTAACATTTTTATAATTTATTTTTAAAAATATTATAACTTATTTAAAAAATCAATCATAATATATTATAAATTTTATTTTTTAAATTTATTGAGAGAAATTATTATTTATAAATTTGTTATTTATTTACCAAATTTTTGTTTATAATTGTGTATAAAATTTTATTATTTATAAATAAATTGATTTGTTTAAAGATTCTTATAATTTTTTATATTTAGACTAATTTATAATTATTTTATTATATAATATATCTTATTATTGACATCTTTTTCAATCATCTTTTATCTCTCGACAATTAAGTTTTATTATTTTGATTTTTGTATATTAATTTTTTTATGTTGGATTATGCATCATAAAAAAAAATGAAATAACTTAGATCCATATACATATAAATGAAATAAAAATTAAATTAAATATTCAATTTTAAAATTATAATATTATTTTTTATTTGAAAGTGGTCAAAATAAAAGTATTCAAGTTGTTTTGATTTTTGTAAATCAGAATATGAGTTTTTTTTTGGATATGTTTGAAGGTATTACATGGATCATTGGATTCCATAGAATGTCAACATCTCTATCAATATTTAAGAAATAAACATATAGTAGATTTACAATGATGAGTGAACATACATCTAAATTAGTGACTTTCAGCGAAACAACCATGAAGAAGGAACATTTATACCATCAAAATCATTTAAAGCACGATCTTGGACTTAATTGCTTAACTCTCTGTGTCAAGTATCCTCACCTGTTGGACTACAATCCTTTTGATTGAATGTGAGCTTTTAAGTTAGACTAATATAATAAACTTTATTATGATAATTATGAGCACTAATCTTCATTTTACTAATAATTATTATATTTTTTAAATTCAAAATATTTAAAAAATAATTTTAATTAGTCAAATTAAAATTAATATAATTTTTATAATATCTGAATTTCTTCTTCTTATTAATTTATTATCATTTTATTTTTATTTTTTAGACGAGACAATTTTGTTCACATTATTTAATTATTCAATACCAAGTATATATTTTTATTCATAATCTACATAATTTTTTTATTATTAGTCCTGCCAAGGCTATAGGTTTCATTTTTTAATTAGTCATTTTCTATCCAACTAATAAAATAATTTAAAAAATATATTATTTTCTTTATTACAAAATTTAATCTAAAGTTCAACATATAAATAATAGAATATTCTAAAGATGTTATTTAGGGATATACTTTTAGTGACATCATCAATATTAATTAACACTGACAACACATCAGATTATTTTAAATGAAATCAATAAACGTAGTGATTGGGAAAAGTGAGGAGAGTTATCAAGGAGTGAATGATGATGTAGATACATAAATTATGTTTGAAATAACTCGCAATGTTTGAGCTTTTGATGGTCCTATATATCCATCTGTTGGGTGAATATTTTGTCAATCAGCTAACTAATGAGCAAAATAGATCGTATCAACCACAGCAAGGGAGATTGTTCGGCCAGATGTGCAGGTTTACCACATCAAAAGGGGACAAATCTCTCCTCTCATCAAGGGGAGGTTCCCTATTAAATATGAGGAGCTATATACTATATATATAAGCAAAAAATAACACTCAGGGGTAGGATAATGCCATCTATCTCTTTTTTTTCAGAGATGATGTTAACAAACAGAGGAGAAAATCCTGATGAAAACACTAAAGGCACTTCTCTTCTTTCAGAAGTGATCTTGCAGGAAATAGCAAGAGTTTCTTTCAGGTAATGAAAAGGAACTAGTAACAAAGTGTAGTAACCAGCAGAATGAACTGTAACACAAAGTCTACACTTCAGCTGCCCAAAGAGTGAAAAATAAAGGATAATGGGGGCACAAAGTCATCCCAAGATCCTTCACACAGAAATAGAAAATAGACAAAAACACACACTAAAGATAACTATGATAGCACAAAGTCTAAAAGTAACTGGCTTCAGGACATCTTCCTTATCACTTCCACTAACTGGCTTTATGACATCTTCCTTATCACTTCCACTAGTTATGCCTGTTAAATTAAATAAATAAGAATGCATCTAGAAGACAGACATAAGAAAAATCTCCTAAAATGGCACAAGCTATAACAACACAAAGTCTACAAGTAACTTGCTTTCTTATTCAGATAAAATAATATGAACAACAATCTAAGCTCAAAGTCTCAGTATTCCCCTTTCAATTTGGGCAGAGTTTTGCTTCTATAAAATGAAAAGATCTCCCTTTGACTAAGACAAGAGATTACAATCTATAGCCACCAAGGAAGGTTTGGTGCTTTTTTCCATGGAGCGACTCGTGTTGCATTCAATGCTTTGAATGCGTCTCCAATTTTGTCAAAGGACCCTGCTGAAAAAAATAGGGTAGCTGCCTTAATTATGGCATGCTAAGTCATCTCAAATGTCTCCTCCTGGGTGTGAGTCATCTGGTCTGTCACCTGATGTCTGCGCAGCTGTCTACCTCACCTTTACTCCAAGGGAGACAAAAAGGGCGTGCCTTCAATGTTTGCAAGCTCAAAAATCTACTTTGCAGACTGTTCCAACTACTGGAATAAATACTACGTAGATATTTCCCTCTTTGTCTCTTCCTAGTTTTGTCTTTTCCTCGAATTTGAGCTCTCGAGGCTATATTCTCAGCTTTGCTGGCTCTTTTCGACTCCTTCTCTCAGTGGTTCTTCCCTTTGGCATTTTGTCCTTTGAATGCATTTGGGTTCACGCTCAAGCCTTGAAAGATCAATGGCTATTTCATTGCTGTGAATTTGACATCTACGGGGACGTCACCGGACGTCTGGATCTCAACGACTAGTTCATGATGCTCAACTTTGATGTCTTTGGGCCCATCACCCTCCTTGATAATTCCTTCAGCTTTCTTGTTTGATCCTTCCTGAAGGGGACCTGCCCTTCAGGATTTGGAGAAAGGCTCATTTTCTAGTCGGCGAGAGCCCCTCGCAAGGGTACTTACCCTTCGGGGTCCTTCAAGTTCCAATTCCTTCGGACAAAATGTCCAAAGGAATTCCTTCAAACATTTTGTCCGAAGGAAATCTTCCTTTGCATTCTTTTCACTTTTGCTTTAGCTTTTTGTTGGGCTTTCAATTAGGCTTATTCCTTTGGACAAAAGTTTGAAGGAATGCCTTAGCATTTTTTCCACAAAAAATCCCTCCAAAAGAATTCCTTGGCTCCTTTCAGCCTTTGAAATAGTCCATTTGATCCTTGCCTGCCCTCTGAGAGCGATGTTTGACCTCCAAGGTTGCCTTTTGAAAAAGTTGTAAGGGTCCTTTTGGCTTCGAAGTGCCCTCTGCAAGGGCACTTATCCTTTGAGCTTTTGAAATTGAAGTGACTGATTGAAAATGCCTAAGTGTCGAGAGCTCATTTCTTTCCTGCAGAGTTCATAGAAATGAACCTGTAGAAATAAACCTACAGAGTCCGTAGAAATGTATCTGCAGAGTTCATAGAACCAATCCGTAAAAACTAAAAACTAAAAACTAACCTGCAGAGTCTGTAGTTTTGAGTTCGTAGATTCTTATCCTGTAGAGTCTGTAGATTTCTTCCTACAGAGTCCGTAGTTTCAAGCCTGTAGAGTTCGTAGAAACATATCTACAGAGTCTCTTAGCTGAAAAAGTTTGAAAAATAGAGAATTTGAAGGCTTAGAAAAAAAATTGAGAAGGGAAGAGAGAATTTTTGGCTTGTAAGACCAAAAATAGTTCATGTGTTGTCCCAAAAATGAGTGACAGACTTTGAGAACAACAGCTGGCTCTAGTTGGGGAACTTTCTTTAGTTTAAATTTTGAAGTAGCTGAGGGAAGTAGAAACCAGAATCTCTAGTGTTTTGAAGTGTGCCATTGGGCTATTGAGTCGTGCCAACCAAAAAGAAAGGTGCCAAAAATGAAAATGAGCAACAAAAAATACAAAACAGAACTAAAGAATATACAAATATACATATGTACAGGTGAACTTATCTGATACTTCAAGAATTGAAGTGCTTTAGATGCTGCCCATTGTGAGGTAGAGAAAAGAGCATGCCATCTTGATACTTCAATAGAAAACTATTTTCGCCATTGATTTGATGAATAATAAACGGGCCTCTCCAAAGGGAGTCAAATTTCCCATGCATTCCCTTTGGTTCTCTTCTCTTGTCCCACAGCAGGACTTGATATCCAATTTGGAAATCACAGTTCTTCACTTTCTGGTTGAAGAGCTTCTTCACCAGACTTTGATGTGCAACAATTCGGTTCACCACCATAGTCCACTGCTCATCCAGCTCAGTCAGGCACATGATCCTCTTATCAATGGAGCTTTCATATGTCTGATCTTCAATTGCCTTGGCCAATTTCAATGCTGGTAATTCCAGGGTGATTGGTATCTCAGCATTGAGACCATAAAGAAGTTGGAAAGGAGACATACCAATTGCCCTCTTTGGTGTAATTCTATCTGCCCATAGAGCATCAACCAATGCTTTATGCCATGTCCTTTGGTTGTCATCTACCAGCTTTTTGATGATAGTCACCAGGTTCTTGTTGCTTGATTCAGCTTGTCCATTCCCTTGTGAAAAGTAATCAGAAGAGTGGGAGAGGGTAATCTCATAGTAAAAACAAAACTGAGTGATTTCCTAGGAAGTGAAACAAGCTGCGTTGTCAGTGACAATCTTGGTTGGGACCCCAAACCTGGAAATGATGTTCTCTTTGAGGAAATTGCACACTACTTCTGAAGTAGCATGCTTGGTTGGAATAGCTTCCACCCACTTGGTGAAGTAATCTATGGCTGTGAGGACATAATCATGTCCAACACTTAAAGATGGGTTTACAGCACCAATGAAATTGATTTCCCATTATTGATCTTAAAATAGAGTGGGTCAGTAGTACCTGGCTCACCAAATTTTATGGGCAGTTATAGGAGCATAAAAATGTCCTCCACAGGCCAGATTGTGGAAGGACCTCAAAAGTTGGTTCTTGTGCTCTTTATCCATGCAACGAAGGAACACTCTATCAAGGCTCCTCTTGTACAGGCTGTTATTCCAGAGGACAAAATTGGTAGCTTTCAACTTGATGGTCCTCCTTTCTTTATGAGACAGGCGAGCAAGACACTCACCATATGTAAGGAAATGAGCAATATTCGAATACCACTCATTTGTGGTAGAGACAAAGAGGACTATTGGTGTGTCTTCTTCTGATTCTTCATGCTCTATTTGTTCTAGTTTGTTGTCAGCAATCAATTGACAGAGGCCCTTTCCCCACACCAGCTTCGTTGGTTTGATGACTAGATCAAACTCTTAGATTTTAGCAATCCAATTCCCCCTTTTGGTTTCGAACTCTTGCTGAGTTAGTATGGATTTAACAGTGGTATCAGGAACCAGGGCAGTAATGCATGAATTGAGGATGTAAAAATGGAAATATTTTACTACCTTTACCACTACATAATCATGCTTCTCCATGTTTGAATACTTCAACTCATGAGCTTTGAGAGGACAACTCATAAAGGATATGGGAGATTCCATACCTTCTTCATTCTGCTGAACCAGAATTGCTGAAAGCTTGTGTTCAGAAGCATAATTATACATGATGAAATCCTTAGTATAGTCTGAACAAACCAGAATTGGGGCATGAGCAATAACTGTCTTGATATCCCAGAATACTAATTTGCCTTCTTCAGTCCAGCTGAAGGTGGCCTTTTCCTTCATCATATTTACAATATGGTGAGTCTTCTTAGCGAACTCAGAGATGAATCTTCATAAAAAAATCATTTTTTTGAAGAAAGAGTGAACTGCAGTCTTACTCATGGGCAGAGTAAGCTCCTGGATGGACTTTACTCTTTCTAAGTCAATCTTTATGCCTTCGTTGGATATAATGTGTCTGAGAAATTTCCCTTTCGTTACCCCAAAAATAGACTTTTTAGGATTTAAAGAAATGCCATTCTAGCGGCAACGTTCTAGCACTTATTTCAAGTGGGGCACATGGTTAGGGTGATGCTTAGAAAAGACTGTTAAATCATCTAGGTATATACAATGAACTTACCCATTTCATATTTGAAATTAAGGTCCATTACTCTCTGAAAAGTGGCGCCAGCATTTATCAGGCCAAATGGCATCCTTCGATAGGCAAAGGTGCCCCAAGGTGTGGTGAAGGCAGTTTTATGCTAGTCTGCTTCGCCAACTTCAACTTGATTGTATCTTGAGAAGCTGTCTAGCATCGATAACATCTCTGAACCAGTCACTGTCTGAAGAACTTGATCCATGATGGGCAGAGGATAGTTATCCTTTGAGGATGACTGATTCAAGTTTTTGAAATCCACACAAAGGCAAATTTTGCCATTCTTCTTCCTCGCAGGGACTATATTTGCAATCCATCTGGAATGATGGATTGGAAAAATTATCCTAGCATTCAATATTTTCTATATTTTAGACATAATAGTACTTGATATCTTTGGATTGTACTGTCTAAATTTTTGCTTGTAAGGCACTCGATCACTTTTGAGAAGAATGTCATGGTGAACTTCTTCAGGCCTGAGTGACTTCAGATCATCATAAGAGTATGCTAGGACATCCATAGACTGGCAGAGCAGAGCAGTGAACTTGAACCTCTCTTCAGGAGTGCATCACTTCCCAATGTTCACCATCTTGGGATCTTCCTTGGTACCCAAATTTATTTGATCAAACTCCTGGGAGAAGTTTGAATCTATTTGCCGTTGTTTGATGAATCTGTCATGCTTGTCAAACAACTTCTCAAGGGAAATTAGGCCTTTGAGAAATTTATTCCCTTTCAGTTGCAGAAACTCTTCACCTGCATCTGCACTTGATTCAGGGGCTAGTTCAAGCTTCTGAGGCTCACTGCCTTAAAAATGTAGTCGTTCAAAGCTATTTTTTTGCTCCAAGAAGGCAATGATTTGGTTGTCATTGTTAAACACTTGCCAATGACTAGCATTATCAGGTACACTTAGTTGAAAGACCAGCTCAATAGTGTACCTATCTCCTTTGAAGTCTACGTGTGGAACCAAGAGAGTTGCTAAAATAGCTAATGCATCAGCTCTGTCATTGAATTCCCTTGGTATGGTAGAGCTGCTTAAAGCATCAAAGCTTTCAATTTGATCCTAGACTAGATTGTGGTAGTGGCGCAATCTCTCATTCTTGGTTTGTTACAGATTCCTTACCTGACAAACCACCAGTTCAGCATCTCCTTTGGCATGAAGGAGTTTGATGCCTTTATCTCGAGCAGCCTTCAATCCAAGTAATAGAGACTCATACTCAGCTGTGTTGTTGGTGTTGTTGAACTGCAACTTGTATGAAGAAGGAAAAATATCTCCTTGAGGAGATATCAACACAATTCTAGCTCCTGAACCAGTAGAAGAGCAACTGCCATCAAATTCCAGAATCCATATCTCTTTAGACACTAATTTTTCTTTGGATTCTCCTTTGTTTAGAGAGGGGGATTCTTTTGCACTTACATTGCGCTCCACTAATTCTTCTGTTGTTCTGTTTGAGCCAATTTTTAGATTGTCATTTTTAGAAGTTTCATCAGCTGAAACATGAACGTCCTCTGTGGTCAAGAAATAATTACCCATACTTGAAGACTCAAACAAAATTTGAGCTTTAGGTGATGATGTTTGAGTAACCACGTATTTTACTTCCTTCTCAGGGAGCAGCCTCTTCGTGACGCCTTTGACAGGGATCTTTGCTTCAGACAAGTCCATGCTCAACTCACCACCAACATCCTTGCAGAAATTTTAGCCAAGAAGGATGTCGTAAGAAGCTGGGACGTCGGCCACCAGGACAGTCATCTTGATTCTTTTGTTTGGGAATGTTGCAAATACAAATTGGGCATCTTTAATTTGTCCCAGTAGTGGTACTTGTTTGTTCTCCATGGAAAAACATCTGTCGAATGTCTTGGTCAATATGAGACCAAGGGATTTCGCCACTTTGGCAGGCATAACATTGTCTGAAGCTCCAGAATCAATGATGTAATTATTTAGCTGATGTCCATTTATCAGCAGAGAGACATATAATGGTTCACTCCTTTCAGGTGCAGTAAGAGGAGTAATGACAAGGTTATTCCTGGTGGATGTGTTCTTGGAAGGATCATGAGTTACCTTTGGAATTTTTTGTCCTATAGGGATGGCTTGGTTCTTTATATATTGAACCAACTTATCCAACTGATCAGGGTTGGATTACAGGAATTCAAATTCAGACATTTAAATTTTGGTTTTCTTTATATGGTCAATTATGTCAAATGTCTAAAATCAACTAGGAAGAGAGGATGTGAGCTCATCCTTTTGATTTTTGGAAGGGGGAGGACTGGTTTGCAAATTTGAAGTAGAAGGTGTAGAGATGTTGAATGTACTTACTTTTTTTGCAATCACCGGGTCCTTTGGCTGGAAACGCAGAGTGGTTCCTCATTTGGCAATTGAGATTGCTGGTTGAGGTCACTCCTCTATCTTCTCTTTATCAGCTTGCTAGTCTGATTGATTCTTGGATCGGGTAAACACAACATATGATCCCTCATCTGCTTTACCTTCACTTCTGGGTTCATCTTGATAATTCAAGAAACTAATGTTGGAGTCGCCAGCTAATTCTTCTTGTCCCTCTGTGAAGAGATTAGTGTCATCTTCAGGATTCAATTCAGGCTGGAAGGAGAAATCTGATTCTGCTTCAAGATATCTAATTGTTGAATTGGTTGGAGGTGCTTCAATGGCAAGGTTATTCCTCTGAGGGGGAGGGAGATGATTTGCTTGCCCTTGATTCCTGGCTGCATTGCCTTGGTAAGACTGATTGGGGAATGTCCTTCTTGGTACATCTCTGTATGAAGGAGCAAATGACATTCCTTACGCCATTTGCTTTTTAAGAGCTAACAATTTGTTTGCTAGCTTCTGCACCATTGGATCAGTGGTGACTGTAGGTGGATATTTAGAGGAAGAAGAAGATTTACCTCTATTTAGATCTCTCCTTATCTTTCTTGCCAAGATAAGGTCATTTTCTACCTTAGTAGCCAAGTCTTGAGCAACATCGAGGTCTATGTGGCCATCACGTCTCATCATAAAACTCACTTTAGGTAGCTATGAGTTGATGAAGAAGTATTTGAGGTTTTTAGGTGTTGGCTGAGTAATTGCAAGAATTTTGTTCCTCAGCTTTTCAAACTTTGCTATGAAATCCCTCATCGGCTCATGAGGCTCTGTCTTCATTTGTGTGAGCTGGGCCAGCAAGACATGTGCATCTTTTGTAGGCTTGAACCTGGCTTCAAATTTGGCTTTGAGAGTGTCCTAATCAGTCACTGACTGAGCTTGCAGATGGTAGAACCAGTCTATAGTAGTGCCTTGTAGTGTCTCCACGAATAGCCTGACTGCTATGTCTTCATACTCCACACCTATCACGCCACAGGCTATGCTGAAGGTTGCAATGTGTTCATCAAGATGATTTTTTCCATCACTAAAAAATTTGGGGAAATTCTTCCTTGAACTGCGTGGAAGCTCATGTAGAGGTGGAGTAAGATTGAGCAGATCAAAAGAGTTACCCCAGGGGCCTTGAGCTGCCATGATTTGATTATGGAGAAGGGGGATAACAAATTTGGGTGGAGTATGTATAGGCAAAGCTGTACTAACATTAGAAAAAAAAAGCTCTGTCTTGTGTTGGTGACCTGGTACGGATAGGAGGAACACTCCTAGATCATTGAGCTTGAAGTTGGGGAGGGAACAAGTCAAAATTGCCCTGCTACACCAACTCAAAAATAAGGTCAACAACACCTTGGGCTCTCTGGCTTCTGGTATAGCGTGGAGCTACCAAATTGCAGGATAAAAATGGAAAGGGACTGGTCTTGCTTTAGCTTGAACCTTGAGGCTTCAAACTGCGTGCTCTTCCCCAGCAGAGTCGCCAAAAATTATTGAGTGAATATTTTGTCAATCAGCTAACTGATGAGCAAAATAGGTCATATCAACCACAACAAGGGAGATTGGTCAGCCAGATGTGCAGGTTTACCACATCAAAAGGGGACAAATCTCTCCTCTCATCAAGGGGGGGTTCCCTATTAAATATGAGGAGCTATATACTATATATATAAGCAAAAAATAACACTCAGGGGTAGGATAATGCCATCCATCTCTTTTTTTTCAGAGATGATGTTAACAAATAAAGGATAAAATCTTGGTGAAAACACTGAAGGCACTTTTCTTCTTTCAAAAGTGATCTTACAAGAAATAGTAGGAGTTTCTTTCGAGTAATGACAAGGAACTAGTAACAAAGTGTAGTAACCAACATAATGAATTGTAACACAAAGTCTACACTTTAGTTGCCCAAAGAGTGAAAAATAAAGGATAATGGGGGCACAAAGTCATCCCAAGATCCTTCACACAAAAACAAAAAATAGACAAAAACACACCTTGAAGACAACTATGATAGCACAAAGTTTGAAAGTAACTAGCTTCAGGACATCTTCCTTATCACTTCCACTAACTGGCTTCAAGACATCTTCCTTATCACTTCCACTAGTTCTGCCTGTTAAATTAAATAAACAAGAATGCATCTAGAAGACATACATAAGAACAATCTGCTAAAATAGCACAAGCTATAACAGCACAAAGTCTACAAGTAACTTGCTTTCTCATTCAGATAAAATAATATGAACAACAATCTGAGCTCGAAGTCTCAGTATTCCCCTTTCAATTTGGGCAGAGTTTTGCTTCTGTCAAATGAAAAGATCTCCCTTTGCCTAAGATAAGAGATTACAATCTATAGCCACCAAAGAAGGTTTGGCACTTTTTTCCATGGAGTGACTTGTGTTGCATTCAATGCTTTGAATGCATCTCCAATTTTGTCAAAGGACCCTGCTAAAAAAATAGGGCAACTACCTTAACTGTGGCATGTTAAGTCATCTCAAATGTCTCCTCCTAGGTCTGAGTCATCTGGTATGTCACCTAATGTCTGCGCAACTATCCACCTCGCTTTTACTCCAAGGGAGACAAACATGGTGCGCCTTCAATGTTTGTAAGCTCAAAAATCTACTTTGCAAACTGTTCTAACTACTGCATAGATATTTCCCTCTTTGTCTCTTCCTGGTTTTGTCTTTTCCTAGAATCTGAGCTTTCGAGGCTATATTCTCAGCTTTGCTGGCTCTTTTTTGCTCCTTCTCTCAGCAGTTCTTCCCTTTGGCATTTTGGCCTTTGAATGCATTTGGGTCCGCGCTCAAGCCTTGAAAGATCAACGACTATTTCATTGCTACAAATT
Source organism: Torreya grandis (assembly GCA_037957365.1). Classification (NCBI taxonomy): domain Eukaryota; kingdom Viridiplantae; phylum Streptophyta; class Pinopsida; order Cupressales; family Taxaceae; genus Torreya; species Torreya grandis. Next base: position 2,265,469 of record JARHVA010000448.1, read on the forward strand.
TGACGTCTGCGGGGACGTCACCAGACGTCTGGATCTCAATGGCTAGTTTGCGATGCTCAACTTTGACGTCTTTGGGCCCGTCACCCTCCTTGATAATTCCTTTGGCTTTCTTGTTTGATCCTTCCTCAAGGGGACCTACCCTTCGAGGTCTGGAGAAAGGCCCATTTTCTGGTCGGTGAGAGCCCTCTGCAAGGGTACTTACCCTTCGGGGTCCTTCGGGTTCTAATTCCTTCGGGCTCCAATTCCTTCAAACAAAATGTCTGAAGGAATTCTTCCTTTGCATTCCTTTCGCTTTTGCTTCCGCTTTTCATCGGGCTTTTGGTCGGGCTTATTCCTTCGAACAAAAGTCTGAATGAATGCCTTAGCATTTTTGCCATGGAAAATCCCTCCGAAGGAATTCCTTGGCTCCTTTTGGCCTTTGAAATGGTCCATTTGATCCTTGCCTGCCCTTCGAAAGGGTTGTTTGACCTCCAAGGTTACCTTTCAGAAAAGTTGCAAGGGTCCTTTTAGCTTCGAAGTGCCCTCCGCAAGGGCACTTATCCTTTAGGGTTTTGAAATTGAATCGACTGATTGAAAATGCCTAAGTGTCGAGAGCTCGTTTCTTCCCTGCAGAGTTCGTAGAAATGAATCTGCAGAGTCCGTAGAAATGAACCTGCAGAGTCCATAGAAATATATCTACAGAGTCCGTTGAACCCAGTCCATAGAAACCATAAACTAACCTGCAGAGTCCATAGTTTTGAGTCTATAGATTTGAGTCCGTAGATTCTTATCCTGCAGAGTCTGTAGATTTCTTCCTTCAGAGTCCATAGTTTCAAGCCTGTAGAGTTCATAAAAATGTATCTACAAAGTCTCTTAGCTGAAAAAGTTTGAAAAATAAAGATTTGAAGGCTCGGAGCAATTTTTGAGAAGGGAAGAGAGAATTTTTGGCTTGTAAGACCAAAAATAGTTCATGTGTTGTCCCAAAAATGAGTGACAGACTTTGGGAACAACACCATGAACATCACATATGCCTTATAGTTTATTTTATAATGATTTCAAGTAGAGCAATGAAGAGTGATACGACGAGCGATAAGGGGTGAGTTGCTAGCAGTGAGTGATAAATGACACATAGGCAAATGAGGAAGGAGTCTTTTTAGAAGATAGACGTAGCATTGCGAATGATGGAAGTGGCATTGGTCCTTCATGGGCCTCTATTGATGTGGAGAGGTTTTTTAGCTACTCTCGGGTTAAGCGTAATAATTTGAAGATTGTTTAGGTGGATCACCAATTGGAGAAAGCAATGTGGGAACAAATCCAATGCGTTCCATTCTTGCATGTGAATTTTGTAAAGCAATACTCACAAAGGATTCCAATGGGTTGACACCTATTTTGATTTCAACTTCCTCTCCTACGGTAGTGCAAGGTGTGCCCAACTTCTCTACTTCGGTTCTTACAAAAGGTTTTATACCTATGTCTGATCGAGGTGATAAGGACAAGAGAGTTGCAACTCTTTTTTCCTCTCCTTATTCGGTGCTTGGGTTTCCTCAATCGATTGATCCTATGCATAGTTATAGTCTTCTCTTGCAAGATAAGGGACATAATGGGTGTCAATTCTTTGACTATGGATTGTAGGAATAACATGCTTCGCCTTCCCTACTAGGAGACACCATTTCATCTAATGGGGTAACTTTCAGGAATGTTGGGGTGCACTTATCCGTACAGGAAGTCCCAGTTCCTTTGGCATTTTTGATCCTTGAGCTTTATATAGAGGAGGATTCCATTCAAACTATAAAGCATAACAGGGGCTCGAAGAAGCTAGATTGTAAGGCTGGTTTGCAACTAATGTGCTACTTTAAATTCGCTGCATACCCCCACTACCTCTTTTCACATCGCCATCTGCCTGTGACGTCACACTTAACATTTGATTGCGTTCTCTTTCTATAGATAAATTTATTATTTTTATTTTCTCTATAATTTAGTGAAATAAATTTGTCTAGGATTTTGACTCGCTAAAGGTATGTACTTCAATTTTCTAATTAATTTACAAATATATTTTAATCCTATTAACTCTTATTAAAAGTATTTTAACATTTTTTTTAGGTGCTTGCAAAGATACGAGTAAATGATACATTAGAATGACTATCTATTAACATGTATTTTTCTCTCATGCTTCATTATTATGATGTTTTTTATTTTTTTATGACACATTTAAGGAGATTTCCATCCATATTAACGAGTCAAGTTACATATAATTATTAATATCTTTCCAATTTTGTTTGAACTACTTTCTATTTCACGCATATCATATTTATATTAGAAAATTAAAAAAAAGAAATCTTGTCATATTTATCATACAAGAAATTATTAACATGAATTTATTTTTTACACTACCAATTTAAATTTATTTGTTTTACATAACAATTATATTTAATTGTACATATAATTCTTTTTGTATCGATGTATTTTGTGATAACATTAACAACTTTATATATTGGACCTATTTTACTATAGCTTATTCTTCTAACTTAGACCTATTTTACTAGAGTTTATTGTTCTATGTTTCTCAACAAATAAAACTTTTTTTCATATTTTGTAATAGTCACTTAAAAATAGGCTTAATCTATCTTATGCGAACACTTCGATTTCAATTTCAATGAAACTAAAATCAAATGCAACAAACTATTCACTATAAATACGACCCTTATTTTTAAAACGAAAAATATTCTTTACATCAAATAAATTTCTTCAAATTCTAAAACTCCACCTAGTAACAAATCTGCATCACAACGATTTAAATTAGCAGTTAGTCTAAATGTCCAAGTAACATTGGAAGGGATTGTTCAGTAGGATACGATTTGGTGAGACACCCTGGTGCCTAGTGCAAAAGATTAATGTTGAATCACATTTAAAAGTCGAGGATGCGAATCATATAAAATCAAAGGACCTCAAGCACTTCACAAAGGTAACAATTTTTGAGGTTCTTTAGGCTCTCTTCTGCTCCACCTGCTCATGGAAGAAGTTTCAATCTCATCTTCCCCTTCCCCATCCTGGGCCATATAACAGTGTCTTGAAGCCCTGGTTGTTGTGTAATCCTCATGATTGCTACTCAAACCCTTTGCACTCTCTTTGGGAGGCAACATAGAGCTCAAACCAAATCCTTTTTTGCATTGAGATAGCCAAGTGTATTAAACATTAAAATGGGAAAATATATGAAACAACAAAGGAAAACATCACAATAGACACATTGATAATTGTATTTTTCATTTTTTTTATTGCAGCTATCCCATCTTAAAATCGCTAAACCTATTTTACAACAGGGACTTATCGATTTGAACAACGCTCTCATGCTTAAAATTTTAGGCGACACATTAAAAAAAGCTCCCATTCAATCCATAATTAAAAAAAGAAAATAAATAAAATACTATAATCTTAAAATATATACGGAATGATTTCCATATCATTAACATTGCAACATTGATTTAACTTGGACATCACACATGGAGGCATGGAGTCTTCTCACAATCAAATAACTCACACAGTTGAATCTATAAAAGATTGCGAGTTTAATGTTTTTGAAGGAATGAAGATTTGAGTGTCACAAGCAATTTGACGCAGTAAAGGCGTGTTTTGACGCAGTGGAAGGGGATTTTATTTCGGCAATACGTGTTTTCCTTTTTCATGTTATTTTAAAAATTTCAGAAGGTTTAAAAAAATTATATTTTTTTATTTTCGTAAAAACTCTGAATAAATATTCCCATCTCATCCGAGGGTTTGATGCCCAATTTCCATTTCCCGTGAGCACTGACATGACGGGTTTTTTTCGCATCGTAATTTTAATTCTGTTTATGCAAGCACAACACTTCGCCATCATTTGGCAGCCCGATTCCAAGAACCTAGGAATCGACTTAAAGTTAGAGAAAAATTCAGGGTAAATGATATATTTGTTTGAATTTTACTCACTCTTTTCAATTTAAACGGTCTCTGGTAAGTCGGCTTTTTTTTCACCATAATTCTTTCCAGAGCCCTTAACTTTGAGCTGAGTTGCGTTTAAAAAGAAATGAAATCTGGTTAAGATCGCCGCGCGGAGGGCAGCTTTAGGTTTTCAATCTTTCTTTAAATTTTGTTGCCGCAAGTGGATTGCAAAAAACAAATGTCAATTGCAAAAATGCAAATTTTTGTTTTGTACAATTAGGGCTTGAAAAAAATGGGAGGAGACAGCGAGAAAAGAAGCAGAAAGAAAAAATATAGACAACGGCTAAGTAAACACGATGATTCAGATTCAAGTTCTGATTACTCGGCTTCTGAAACGGAAGAAGAAAGAAAGAGTCGGAAGAAGAAACGGAGCCGTATAGATAAGAAATCTCATAAATCAAGAAAGGCCGACAGGTTGGAGGAGAGCTCAGAAGAAGATTCGGAATATGAGAGGCGTAGGGACAAGAAACGGAGAAAGAAGAGGAAAAGAGAAAAACATGAAAAAAAGGGAAGTAAGAATGACAGGAAACGAAGGCATTTAGGGTCGGGCTCGGAAGAAGATTTGGGGTCGTCTTCTTCTGCTGACGTGGCCGGGGAGAGTCGGAATCCTGATAATCCACAGAAGCTGGTTCAACACATTCTCAAGAAATTTCCTTCTGTCAAGCAAGAATTGAGGCAGGTTAGGGTTTTTTAAAGTTTTGCCGTTGATTCGAATTTAGCAAGAATTGAGACAGCTAGATATGTGTAAATTATGTTTTTTTGCCTCTTTTCCTTACAAGTCTATAAATTTGCATACAAACCATTCTCAAATGCACCTTGGGCAACAATCTTACTAGCGTAGTTAATGTCCTGAACTAATCTGTAAAATTATAGGTTCAATTACTTAATAGAAATTTCAGAATCACAACATGCTATCTTACTTAGATTATACTCCAAATTGACTGTTTTGGATGCTTTTGGAACATGAAACAGAACTTGCAGTAGGAAAATCTGAATGGAAACAATTATGAACAGCAAGAACAGTAAGCATAAAGTACACACAACAATGGACACAAGACTTTTTGACTTGGAAAACCCTGCCATGGGGAAACTTGTTGGAAGTCGCAACTGCACACTCCTTATCTTTCTTATGGCCAAAGATAATTATAAAAACAGATTATAATACAATTATAACAGTAATTCTGTCGGTTGCTTACCCAGCTCCTCTCTGAAACCTTTCTTCCTCCTTCAATCAACTAAACAACAACTCTGTCACTCACACACTCATGTCTTCCTTTGAACTTGTGCCTCCTTATCATGCTCCAGGAGTGTCCTATCGTGCACTAATGACTCCCAAATGTCTAAGAACTGAAGAAACATAATCTTTGTGCCATTACTCTACTTGACCAAATGATGCAGGCAAAACCATCACTGTAAGAAGACTAGTGGTTTTAAAACTGCTGCGGACGTTACACAACCACCCGTGTAAAATCTACAGTTACAAAACTACTGCCTGCATAGACTGGCGGACCAGATATACTGGTGGTTTTGTCACTGTACAAAAAATACTAATCCTGAGACCTGTTCACTGACTGAAACTGGTTGCTCTCTGGTTGGATGATGAAAAAGTTTTTTATTTGTGATCCCTATGGATAATTAACAGAACAATGATCATCATAGAATTCAATCTTATAGCCGTTCTTGTGAATTGGACTTTTTGATAGCAAGTTCTGGTGAAGCTTAGGGACATAAAGCACACTTTACACTTATTTCTTCTTCCCATCTTCGTGTATGACATCAATATCACCCACTACCTTAACATCAAGAGAGCTTCCATTGTCAAAAGTCACTTTCTCATGTTTCATATTATCATTCAACTGCTTGAAGGGGTACCTATTACTTGGCTTATGTTGAAATGCACTTGAATCTAAATACTATTTATCAGAAACAAGATTTGTAGTAATGAATGCATTGCCTTGACAAAATTATTCATCTACATCCTCTCTCTTTGCTTCTTCTTGGAACCTTTCTTGTTGTTGGGGCTGTGTGGATTTTGCAAAAAATCATGGGCATTGTGTCCTGGTTTGTCACACAAAAATCACTTTCCTTTGGGATTTGATGTTCTTTGTCCACTATCACTCTTTATATCTTGATTGGAAGAATCTTGTTTGGCTCGGATGGTAAAGGCTATCCTTCCACTTTCTTCCTATATTCCATGTACCTTGTCAAGCTTTGTTAATTCTTTTCTTAGCTTTCCACATAAATCATTATATTGAATAGTAGTAAGTTTGTTCGCCACATCAAAGGCATACATATAAGGTTGAAGTGTACTTGGAAGACCTCAAAAAATCATCTGCACATTTTATCGGCCTTCAAATTACTTGCCAAGCTCCATGAGTTGATTTTTAAGCTGATCGATACATTCTACCATCGTAGGGATGTGTTCCATGACATCTTGGTCTTCTTCCATTTCATATTCCCAAGTTCATCTTTCTCACCTGATTGGCTTGATCATGGCTATTATTGAGGATGTGCCATACCTTGTATGCATTGTGCTTATCTTCAACAAGTTGTTCAATGCACTCTGTGAGGGTCAATTTGATGTGTGTCACTACCTTGTTGATTTTATTTGTATCTTCCTTAGTATTGGATGTTCTAATTCGAGAAATCAAACAAATCAAGGACTACAAGAATGTCATACATCTTTTGATTCCAAGTGTGAAGGTTCCATCTAACTTCTTCTCAAGAATTTAAATATGTTAAAACATTATACTCTTGCGATGATTCTTGTAAACAATAGATTTAACAAAAGTTAACCGCTGCAGAAAATAGAAATGCAACTTTTAAACTCCAAATGACATTGCAAGTCATTTGATAACCATGTCAGTTTTGTATTTAAGCCATTTACAAGATTGTTTTGTATTGTACAACTTAGTATTTTCAGGCTTCTCTAGGTTGTAACAAATTGGGTTTCCCTCTTATTATGTTCTTTTGCTTCCTATATAAAATTTACTTTGATTTTGATCTCACTAGATTCCAAGCGAAGGCGCTTTAGAAGGCTTGGGCCTTGGTTGTTGCTTTCTAGAAAGAGAACAAACGGACAGTCATTTGATATTGCATGGTTATGATTTGTGCTTTGGTTGTTATGTCCTTTACCATTTAAATGATGGCACGTGGGGTTCTCAAACGGTGATATAGACATCTCCATTGCTTGCTGGAAATGTAATGGTACTATGTGGTCTTCTTTGGGTACCTTCCAGGATGTAGTTGCATTGCTTGATCTCATCTTACTTACTAAGACCCATGAGAGCCTTGAGCGGGCCTTCCCTCCAATCACATGTTACTTTTGGGGCTTGGCCTATTAGTGTGAGACCCATAGATTTGGTGGTGTATGTGGTTTAGGTGGAATGGCTTGCCTCATTTGTGACAAGCTAAGGTCTAGGGTATTGTTGGCAGCTTCTGATGTTCATTCTAGAAACAAGTAGTTACATGTTCAGAGGAGCCCCCCTCGTATCCTTGATATCTTCATTATAGTATGCTTCTTCCCCCCTGTTTCATCGTCCTATGTTGTGCATGTTGACGAGGATCCATACCTTGGCCTTTATCCAGAGAGTTCTTATTATTTCTTAGTGGGCGATGTTATTCTTATGAGTGGCTTCAATGCTTTTATAGGGACTGGCCAAAGGCCTTTTCATGATTTTGCACATGACGAGTTATGTCTTAAGGAACTAGATTCAAAGGAGTTTGATTTACAAACATAATCAATAGATGGGAACACTTTGGTCACGTCATGTGGGAGGTACCTTTTTTAAATGGGGGAGTCAAAATCTCCACATTCTCAATAGACTTCCTTGTTTCCCCGATTATAGTAGATTCACCTTTTTCCCCCATATGGGGAGTGAGTGTAGTGGATTATGTTCTCACTAGCATATCCCTCATCTCCCACATCCAAAATTTTCTTATTTCCCATCAGTTCCCTCTTGCTGACCATGTTGTTTTGACTTTCATCTTCCATGCTATTTCTCACTCCCATTCCGCCCCCCTCCTACTCGCCACACCACAATTCCCTTTGATGATGAGTAGACCATTGTCTATGCTACCTGACTATCCCAAATTTTCTTCGGCTTCTATTCCCTTCCTCTTACCATCGCAGAGTCTATATATGAATTTTTATGTCATGCCTTCTCGGATGTAGACCTTGACTCATGTCCCCACACTGAGCACTACTCTAGGTCACCTCATCCCAGGGACTTGCCCTGTGAATCATTGGTATGATTATGAGTGTAAACCTCTTCATTGATGACTTCGTTTTTTCTTAACCCAGGACCCTCTCTCCATACCCTCTCCTTGTAGAGATTTTTTGTTGTCTTCTCCGACGAAAGAAACATGAGTTTATTACTTGCTATCCTTGCTGCCCTCCAACATTCCCCTAAGACCTTTTGGCATTCTCTTCTCTCGAGAAAAATCCTCGCTTCAAATATCGTCCTCCTAGCCTGGGTTTCTTATGCCAATTTTCTTTATGACATCCCAAATTGGGCTGCTCCCATTGTCTCCATCCTGCCACAATCTTATAATTTTTTTATTCGCAGTTATAGTTAGGAGGGCTATTGGGAAGTTGTGTACTAACAAAGCACTGGATTGCGAGGGCTTCCAATCTGAGTTCCTCAAATATGGTGTGGGTTTTCTTCCCTCCCCATTGGCAAAGCTTTTTAATGAGGTTGTTTGCTTGGGTTTTCCTTGTCCTTGGTTTAAACACATATTCCATTCCATTTATAAGTTTAGGTATATGATCTGCGCCACGGGGTCTGGGACCTTATGCACGAGGAACAACCTTGCACTTAGAGTGCACGATATGTTAACTTGTAGAAAGTAAACCAACACACATTCAAGTAAGTAAAACTCTGATACTTGCAAGAAACTCAACTTCTATTCAATGTGGAAAGTTTCAGAGATGTACAATGCTACAAGGCTAGGAATGCAGGTTCTTGTGATCAGAAGGGGAACCACTTCCTTTTATTTGCCTAGACTAAGGGTGTGAATACAATGCTTATGAGAAACAATAGGTACTCAGGGCATGCTATCTATCACTGCAATTGTGTATGTCTTCGACCTGAGGCTGGATGCATATATTACATATTTATACACATAATACAAGAGTTTACAACTATAGATGGTTTAAAAGAGAGCGGTTACATGTCGTTTCATCTTTTCCCCATGCAACGATTGATTTTCCTCAAGGTGTGTGGTGGTTGAACTACTCAGTCAGATGGTTACTAAGAGAGATTTGCTGACATGTTGCAGAACTAAGAAGTGCCATTTGGCAAGCCACATGGATGATACACGAAGACAAGATTTGCGTAGGGTGTGTGACATGTTGCAAGGGCTCTGCTAGGCACAAGAGGCTCTAGTGCAAAAGTGAAGTGTTGTGCGGCAATGCGGTGGTGCGCAAGTGTTTTGCTAGGTGCATGTGGATTTGTGCAGAAGTGTTGTGAGATTTGTGTGCGTGTGCAAGGGATGCGGCATAAGGACTTAAAGTTGAGTTGTGCACAATTTGTGCAAGTTGATAAATTCCATGTAGAATATATGCAATACACATAGGTAGAATCTAGAATGTAAATGAATTAGCAAAGCATACACAACCGGAACACATGACACAAAGATTAACATGGAAAAACCTCGAGAGATTAAAAACCCCACAAAGATGATATTCATTTTTATGAGAAACTATTGATCCCAATACTTGGCCTTCATCCTTCTCACTTCTTCTCTGTTAAACCACCTTCACAAAGTGTTTACAAGATATTTGCCACATGCAAATATCAATTCACTCAATGTTCGAATGTTTTCATCGAATGTGTTCGATGATTTACAATAGGGGTAAAACCCTATTTATAATGGGGATGAAGGGAGGTGACCATTGTAACCAACAGGGCCATCCTTCCTTGAGAATCATTTAACAATAATTTGGTAAGTAACAAACAATTATATTTTATTATTAATTTACATGAGGTTTTTAGTACACGTTAATAAATAATAAATTATTATTATTTAATTACACACCAAAGTAAAATAAGGTCTAAAATAACCCACTTAGCCATTAAATATTCCAACACTCCCCCTTAATGACAAGTGGGGATACATGCTATAACCACCTTAATAAAAGAATTATACTATGTACAAAATTGAAAGATTTAAAAACTTTTATCATGCTAAACATTACCTTTTGAAATAAAAAGAATTATAATTCATAAACTACTTAAAGTAAGTTTAGGGTAGAATGATCGTGAGACTACATCTCACTGTTTCTCATGAATAATCATCTAAGAATTATTGGAGCCTTTTATAATATAAGGTCCTCAATTACAACATGCTTTAAGTATTGGGGTACAAAAGTAAAACTTTCACACAAAGTTTACAAAAATCACACAACATGATATATTACAATGCTTTACAATGAGAAGAAGAATAAAGAAGAAGAAGGAACACATGGCTGTTAGAAAGTGTCAATGTCATGCACACTCAATAGCAATTTTGAAAGGCTTAACATTGCATGAAATTGACAAAACTTGGTAGCACCAAGTGGTTTTGTGAAGATATTTCACTTGTTTATCGGTAAAACAAAACTATAGATCAATATCACCATTGAGGAGACTCTTTCGAATAAAATGCACATGAACTTCAATATGTTTAGTTCTTTGGTGTTGCACTAGATTTTTCGTTAGAGCTATACAATTTTGGTTAGCACATAGAAGGGTGGTATTGTGAGACACATTCAAATGAATTTCTTTTAACAACCGTCGCAGTCACATGACTTTTTTAGCAGCTTCTATAGCATTTCTATATTTTGTTTCTGTAGAAGAGATAGAAAGAGTAGGTTGTTTTTTGCTACTGCAAGTGATAACACTTGCACCAAACTTAAATATATATTCAGAAGTAGATTTGTGATCTATCGTATCACCAGCATGGTCAACATGACAATAACCATATAAATTAGCATTATCAATGAAAGAATAAAATAAACAAAAAATAATAATTCTTTTGATATAACGAAGTATATATATTTAGCTAATTTTCAATGATCTAAATATATATCTTGTATAGATCTAAAAGCTACACCAATAACCTATGAAATATCTGGCCTAATAATGGATAGATAAATTAAACTACCAACAAGTTGTCTATACAGAGTAGGGTTAGTTTTTTCACATGAAAGTTTTGGATCAAGCTTAACATCAACTTCAATAGGAGTAGAGGTAGGCTTACAATCAAGCATATTAAACTTAACAAGAAGATTATATGCATATTGAGATTGTGATACAACAATTAATTTTTAATATTGCTATTGTTAAAAAATGAAGCAAAATGCTTAAATCAGTGATTTCAAATATTTGACTTAGTTTATTCATATGAATTAAACTAATTAAATTGTCAATACTCAGAAGATCATCAACATATAATATAATCAAGATTAAATAACCATTTTCAACTTTAACAAAGAGATTATTATCTAAATAATAGTTAGAGAAACCAAGTTCTTTAAGATAACTAGTAATTTTAGAATATTAAACTCGAGGAGCTTGTTCTAAATCATACAATTTTTTTTTAACTTGCAAACATAATGCTCTTTGTTACGATCAGTGAAACCTTTAGGTTGAATCATTTTTTTTATAAATCACCATTTATGTATGTATTTTTGACATCCATTTGGTGTATAATCCAATCATTTTAAGTTCCAAGAGCAATGAGTAATCTAACAATACTCATTTTTGTTATTGGAGCAAAGGTTTTAACATAGTCAATCCCATGTTTTTGAGTAAACCTATAAACAATTAATCTTGCTTTTAAATTTGTCAATTTTATCAATTGAATTATATTTGATTTTATAAAGCCATTTACAACCAACAATATGCCTTTTAGGCGGAGGTGGGACAAGATCCCAAGTTCAATTTTTAATTAAAACATTATATTTAACTTGCATAACAACTTTTCATCTATCATCTTGCATGACTTTCTCAAAAAATTTGAGGTTCACATTCATACAGTCATTAAAACATGATAAATATGTTGATGTCTAGTTAATTTATTAAGATTGTCAAGACTAGAACACTAGATTAAAGATTTTGCCCATTTAAGTCATTTAGATTGAATATGAAATTCATGGGGTTCCTCCGACTGTAAGTTATCCAAAGATGGATCAACTTCTTCTAGGGCATCTATTTTTTCATAAGGAGAAACATGAGAGTCAGATTCATCAAAAGAACATTTAGGAGGTTCCACAAAGAGTTCACAAAATGATTTTTCGAGAATAAGAACATTCATTTTCTCAATTGTTTGCCTTTTAGACAGATCATACACTCTTAATCCTTTAGTTTTAGCTCCATCACTTCTGAAAATGCAAGAATATGAAGTAGGATCAAGTTTATTTCTTTTTGTTCTAGGAACAAAGATGGAAGTAAGACTACCAAAGATCATAAGATGAACCACATTGGATTATTTTTTAGACCACACTTCTAAAGGAGTAGAAAAACGCAAAGCTTTAATAGGGACTCTATTCAGAATATGCACAACAATATTCATGGCTTCGGCCCATAAGAACTTAAGAACATTTACATAATGCAACATTGTTTTAGTCATTTCTATAATGGTGTGGTTATTTCCTTTTAACAATACCATTTTGGTGAGGAAAATAGGGAGTTGTTAGTTCTATTTGAATACCACAACTAATGCAAAAAAAATCAAACCCTTTACTTAATTATTAAATCTTAATTTTTTAATATAAAAATTAGAAGCATTTTCAACAACTTTAAATCCTTTGAATTTAGATCGTTTTAGATTTCTTTTTAATAAAATATGACCAAATTATCCTAGTATGATCACCAATAAAAGTAACATCATATAAAGAACCATTAAGAGATACAATTTCAAGAGGTCCTGCAACATCACTATGAGTTAATTCTAGAGGATGTGAGGAATTCACATAATGATTCTTGTGAAAGGGATTAGCATGCTTCTTAATATGTAAGCAATCTTCACATGTTTCATGATGAGGAGAGATAGAATAGAGACTAACAACAAGATTATGAGAAGACATCATGTAAACTAATAAAATTAACATGTTATAATATTTCATGCCATAATTGAGATTCATTCTCGCTATGCGATGAAAGACAACAGGCAAAAGAAACAAAAAACATATAAATTATTCTTTTGAACACCTTTTACAATCAAAGAACCAAATTGATTTCTAATGGACTAATTATCTTTAAGTTACAATGAAATTATCATTTTTAAGTTGAGAACAAGATAACAATTTTTTCTTAAATTTATGTACACAAAATATCTTTAATAAAAACATTTGCAAATTTAGTTTTTTTTTGTACTCAGTTGCTTCAAAAAATGAATTATCTCTTAAATATATATTTTCAAAAATGTCTCTAGTATCAGAGAAAATGTTAGATAAGCAATTCATATGGCATGATGCACCACTATTTCAAATCCATTTATTTTCATTAGAAGCAAACAAGACAATATATAAAGCATTAACATTAGAATTTTGTACATGATTGTTGTTTTGATTCTTCTGATGATTCTGATTAGATTTATTCCCTTTGTTTTTTTTAGAGGTTTTATTATTAACTCTATTTTTGTTTTTATAACAATTTTTTCTTCTATGACCAAATTTACCACATAGATTACAATTCTCATTAAACTTAATTTTTTGATTCTTATTAACAGATTTATTGTTTTAATTTGAATCATTGACAAAATTAAGGTTAGATTTTGGTTTCTATTGTTCTTAGAAACATGATTGAGAGCGAAAAATGCCTGAATGACACTCTTTAGAATCAAAATTAGACATTACTTGTTTTTCTTGAATTAGAAGAGCTGACAAGGTAGTGAGTTAGGGATATCTTACTCTATTTGATATTTTGAATTCAAAATAGAAATAAAATTATGAAAAATTTCATGAATATTAAGTTGAATAATAAAATATAACAATTGATCTTGAATCAAATTACAGTGACAACCATCTAATTGAGCTTTAATATTATTCACTTTAACAAGGAAATTAACAACCTTTTCATCACTTCCCATAGGTATAGTAAGCAATTCAAGAAATCAACTTAATAATCTTAGAGAGAGGCTTCATGCATAGACTCAAGGAGTTTCCAACCATCATTGGGAGACTTTTGATTACCATTATGAAGTAGGAATTCATACTTAACACTTCGCAAGATAATTGACAGTTACCTGCGATTTTTGTTGAAACACATTTGTAAGTTCAGGGGTAACATGTCACCCAGATGGGGGTTTTTCTGTCCCAACAACTATGTTCCACAACTTTCGGGTCATAATTTCTGCTTTAACGTGATTTTTTTTTATATTATAGTTAGATCCATTAAGCATTTGAAATTTATCAAGCACAAAGTTAGGCAAAGCCATAACTTTTTTTTAAACTATAGGCACTATGACATTAAAAAAACTTTAAAAAAGAACCATTTTTAATGTGATTTTATACTGCATTTGACAGTGAAGCAAATTTATAGTGTAAATAAATAGTGATTATTCAAATTAATGCTAAACAAAGTAAAAAAAATGCGAAAGGTTGTGATAAAATAAGGTGTCACAAATTTCGCAAAAATACACTAATGTAAGAACAATTACTAATAATGATGTAAAAACTATAATAAGAAGTTTTAAATCAATAAAAGGACCACATCAATGCATCCAGAATGTTTCAAAACTTGGGAAATGATTGGTTACTTGACTATGCTTGACAAATAAATTTCTAGGTCAGAATTCAAAAAATAAAGGTCAAAGTTACATTAGGGCTTTGCATGTGAGTTATTCGCACACAAACCAATTTTTTTTTTTAATTAATTAATTTTAAAAATAAATTTGACTAAGTCAAAATTTGATCAAAACAAAGTTGTTTATGGGGTTTTGAACACTGGACCACCTTACAAATTTTTAGCAAAATAAAAAACATCAACTCTCCTAGTAGACTACTCAATAATTTACACGCACAAAATTATAATTGCACCTTTTTAAGCTGATTTTTATCTAAAAAAAATAAACAATATATATTTAACATGCATGTAAATCCAATATTTGCTTTTTAACTTTTTGGTAAAAACAAGTCAAAACAAGGTGGGGGTGACTCATGGAAAATATAGATTTAATAATAAATTATTTTTTAAATATTTTTTCAACCTACATGAAACAAAATTTCATACCTATAGTTGGTAATGACACACTTTGAAATGTCCCCAAATGGGACGAATTGAAAAACAAAGGAGATTTTCTCAAATTCTTCTAAATTTGATCTGAATATTAGTAAACCTTAGATTGAGAATTAAATTCTCAAAACCCTTATTTAATGTAAAAAACCCTCGATGTCAAAAGTGAGGGTTTTGTAGGAAATTTTTGCCAATTAAATACTTTGACATACTCTGAAAATAAATAGTAAATTTTAGATATAAATCATCTTAAATAAATACTTTTTTCTCTCCTTTTTTTGCCACGAAATGATGAAGAAAAAATCAGATTTAATCACCAATTTTCTGCTGTTGTTTGGAGAATAAAAGATATTCAAAACCCTTACCAAAATCGCTGCCAACCTTAGCAAAATACTAGTGCTTTACTTTGGCATAAAAATCGCCAATTTGACCCTTCTAGGTCAATCGCTCCACTCTTAGGAACCCTAGAAAAATAACAGAAAAATAGGACTATTGTAGCCTTCCACAAGTAAGAAAATATCTGGAAACTTGTTAGAAAAATTAATAATAATTCTGAAAATTATCTATTAATTTTTCGTCTTCAATATCCTTTGCAAATCGTCCAAAATGGCCATAATAATGATCAGAAAAATAAGAAATAATTGCAGATAATTATTTGTAAATATTTTGACTGAAAAAGGCCTTCAAACTCTAGCGTCCATCTCTCCAAGTGATTTGCTCCACTTGCAAAATTAATAGAATAATTTAGCAAGCCAAATTTGCAAAAAACATATGACTAAACTCTCAAAAGCAAGCACCAAAACCCTCCCAGGTAGTTCGCTCGACCTCTAGGGCACAAAACAAGCTTTCCTTTGCAAAATGTGGTGTCAATAGACACCTTTGTAATATTGATCAATCACCAAGCAACAAACTTCTATTGGGCATGCATCCCAATAGCCTTCTTCACGCAGGAAGAACAAGATAACAATTTCAACATATCCTCCTTGAAGCTTTCGCTATGTATTTATGACTTTCCAAAGGGTTTGAACCCTTTTGGGAAGATAAATCATCGTTCCTTATCGTCACTTTAGTTCTCATGCTAAAATCTTCTTTTTGAAAATATATTAAATATTATATTTAATTAAAAAAAGTAGTAAAATTAGTAAAAATTACTTTAAGGCCAACTTTTTAATATTTATTTCACTTTAGCACTTAAGTGGTAAAAACCACTTTTAAAATATTTAATTAATTAATAAATAATTGCCTTGTGATAAAAATCACTATGTCGGCAATTAATAAATAACCAATAAAATAACTTTTCCCAAAAAGGGCTCCTTTAGTCTATGGGGAGATAAACTAAAGGTCTTCATACCTGTTTAATTAAGAGGGAAAAAATGGGGACATTACACACTTGTAGAAGTAGAGGTGCTCACAGTAAATTGTATAGGCCACTAGGGACTTTGAAATTTTGCCAAATTACCTGAAAGTTTGCACCAATGCAGTTTAGATCTTCAAAATTGAATTTTGATGAAGAATTCAACATTTTCAATTACCTAGGCTGTAATATGGCTCCTTAAGGAGCATGGAAAAATATAATGAACCCTCTGATTGCTTCAAAGGGTTTGGCAGGGGCTTTGTCAGTCAAAATGATTGACAAAACAACTTTCAAGCATTAGAAACCAAGACCAAAAGCATGTTTAAATATTTTTCTGAGTTTCTTTATCCACCCATGTCGTACAAGGCAATAATGGCGTCCCAATGGGCTAAAGAATATTTCTTGATGCTTGAGGAATCCTTCCAGGTCTTTATAGAGGATTTAAGCAGGTCTTAGAGCGCCAAATCTCAACTTGGAAGCAAAGAACCAGGTGATAGGAGAGCTTAAATGAAATTTCTGATTTTCTTTAACTTTCTAACACTACAGGGCCGTACTATGAAGTCCAGGGTGATTAATATCTTCAAAAAATTGAATACTGGTTGTTTGAGAGGAGTTTGTAATGTCCGAATGGAGGTTTAGGTGATCTACCAACAGAAAGACAGGCCTCCACAGAGATTAAAAAAATCCTCCCTCCTATGTTGCACCAGGACAAATCAGGGTTGACAAATAATTGAAAAATACTTTGAATATATATATATATATATATATATATATATATATATATATATATATGACAATTGATGATATACTTGCCAATCAAATACACCCCTCAAGCTTTGTTACCATGATAAATTCCATGTAGAATATATGCAATACACACAAGTAGAATCTAGAATGTAAATGAATTAACAAAACATACACAACCAAATTACATGACACAAAAATTAACGTGGGAAAACACGGAAAGGTAAAAAACCCACAAAGATGATATTCATTTATATGAGAAACTTATTGACCCTAATACACAACCTCCATCCTTCTCACTTCTTCTCTGTTAAACTGTCTTCACAAAGCCTTTACAAGATATTTGCCATGCAAATATCAATTCACTCAATTTATGAATGTTTTCATCAAATGTGTTTGATGATTTACAATAAGGGTAAAACCTTATTTATAATGGGGATGAAGGGAGGTGACCGTTGTAACCAACGGGTCCATCATTCCCTGATAATCATTTAACAATAATTTGGTAAGTAATAAACATTTATATTTTATTATTTATTTACACAAGGTTTTCACCTTGTGTTAATAAATAATAAATTATTATTATTTAATTATACACCAAAGTAAACTAAGGGTCTAAAATAACACACTTAGCCATTAAATGTTCTAACATAGGTACGCAAAGGAGAAGTGTTCGCAGCGGTGCGATTGCACACGAATCAGTATAGAACCTACCCTAAAAACTACTGGGCCATGATGAATGGGCATAAGTTTGACAAAGTTTATGCCATGGTGTTGGACATGCAACTTTTTGAGCAGTTTAAGAAAGTTAATCTTAGAGCAAGGGGTAGGTCGGCTTCAAGATTACTAGACTATTGACATGATTTTTACACTCTGGGCTAAGATCGAGGAGGCTCCTCATCGGTCTTCCAAGGTCTTTTGTTGTGTTATAGGCTTCAACAAGGCCTTCTACTTGTTTTTTGAGAAATCTGTGAAAGTTTTGTGATGTTGACATTCTTGATTCTTGCATTATTGCTACTTGGAGGTTGTATGAGACAATTTTTGGACAGTTTCATACCTCTCATGGTTGTTTTGGCTTTGTGAAGAGTACCATTGGGGTGAAGTAGGGATGCCCTCCATTACTTACCTTCTTCAACATTTACATTGATGAGCTAGTGGATTTCTTTGACAACATACCTATGCTGATGGCGTTTGCATTTTACATGATGTGGTGATAGCCATTATTTTTTTGCCAATGATCTTGTTTTGCTCACTCACTTCGCCAATGGTCTACAATGACAACTTGATGTGATTGCTAATTTTTGTGAGCTTTGTTAACGGGAAGTCAACCTTATCAACACATTTCCAAAGATTCTATTTCACAGTTTCGATTCCTATACAAAGGGAAACTTTTGGAGATCACATTGGCCTACACTTACTTGGGGTCTAGTTCTCCAGACTATATTTTAGTATGAAGTTTGCCTCTCCGTTGTGAATTTACAAGGGATATGCCTTGTTTTTACACTTAGAATGCGAATGTTTTCAAATCCACTTCCATGATATCCCTTTGAAGAGTGCCTCTTTGATATCGTCGTCAAGCCTATGCCTTTGTATGGCATGGAGGTTTGGGGTCTGTTGATTGGATTCATATTGAGAGGCTCTATACCCTCACAATTCAATATATGATCTGTTGCAAATAAGATTATTCTTCAGTGCATCGTTCATTGAGTTTGCTGCCCAATCTGTACGCCTTGAGACTATCTTTAGGTTTACTTTCCACATTTACAAACTCATTACCATGGGGGATTTAGCTTCAGGGCATGAGAGGTATCCATGTTTAACCTTTGTTCTTTAGAGAGGATTGCATCATTGGGCCCCACTAAATACAAACACTATTGGTACTTTGAGACTAATTTGCTTCTTCAGTCCATCAGCATCTCTATTGATAGACTACCTCCTTTAAGATACTCCTTTGATAATTTGGATCATAGGAGGTTTGGTGGATAACACTCCAAACGAGGGTTTAGATATGTTATATGCGTATGTAGAAGCAGTATTGAATAAGATGGAGAATAGAGAAATTAATAGAACTAGAACAAAAAACTATATTAATCAATGCATTTTAGATGGCATACTCTTGAGAAAGATGTATGTCTGTCTACTTTACTATTATTTGGTTGCTAACTAACGCTACATACACATATATATGGATTATAATGCCGTGAACATTGAGGAGCCATTATGGAAGTTGAACCTTTTGGGATTACATTAGTGGCTCTTTATCTTCCGATGGTTACGTAGCCTGGTTGATAGGGGTGCGGTGTGCTGACAGATGTTGCTGCATAATGCGAACCCTAGAAGTGCCTCTTGACATTGCGTAGAGTGTCCACGTGGCCGATGTGCAATTTGGAGTTTTTGCATAGAGGTTGCGATGGGTGATTTGCCTAAAGATGATGCACTATTAGTTGATGTTGTGTGCATGGCACAAAGTGTTGCAATGCAATGTAGGTTGTGTAGAGTTTGTGTTGCGCATTTCACAGAGTTACGTTGAATGGTGTTGATATTGATTATCCAAAATTTGGTGTTCCCCCTCAACCCTACACAGACTAAGCCTTTGAAACTTACACGCTCCGTGCCTATTGGTTAGAATGCACGATGATGTCTTCTGAGTTATGCAACATGTTTCCTGGCATTGCATGAGAGGCACATGATGGCGATAGTTGCACGAAGATGCTCAAAGTGTGGAGGTTGTGCGACATGTTCCTTGGCATTGCGTGGAAGGTGCATGATGCAAGGGGTTGCGTGGACTTGCCCAAGTTACTAAGTCACTCAAGGTAAGAATGCACGATGGCGCATTTGTGCACAAATTGTTTATCGCCCCTCATTAAATTCTTCCTTGAAAGGAGGTCATCATTAGAGATGTTAGGGAAGATATCTACAGGTAGTACATTTAGGTCACTTGGAACTCTCTTCATTTGTCGCTCAACCCCAAGCTTGACTTTTACATTGAGCCTATCTTACAAGTGGTGGATGGTGTCATTCGTTAACCTGTCTAGCCCTAGTGCCATTGGTCACACATCTTGAGGTTTCTCCTTAGGCTAGTTGAAGGTGTGCTCCCACCAATTGCAGGTTGAGAGTCGAGACTAATCATCATATCACACGTAGGGATTGGATATGTCGTCTTTGTTCTTTCCAAGAGGCAGAGAATGAGAGAGGATATCTACAGGTAGCTTGGAACTCTCTTCATTTGTCGCTCAACCCCAAGATTGCCTTTTATGTTGAGCATATCTTACAGGTGGTGGATGGTGTCATTCGCCAACCTGAGCAGCCTTTTTGCCATTGGTCACACATCTTGAGGTTTCCCCTTGGGCTAGTTGAGGGTGTGCTCCCACCAGTTGTGAGTTGAGACTGATCATCATATCCCACATGGGGATTGGATATGTTGTTTTTATTCCTTCCAAGAGGTGGAGAATGCAAAGTGTTTCATTTTCAGATGCTCTATTTATTATGAGATCTAGGGGAGATACCATTGTATTTATAGAGACTCGGGCAACTCTCTATCCACTTTCTTTCGATATCCAGACCAACGGCGCTTGGTCATTTTTCTTTGAGATGTTGTCACCCTTAGACATAGGTCCTTGCAAAGGGCTTGTAAAGCTCCCAGGTTGATCATCTCTTTCTTTTAACACATCATGGAGGGTGGCGGCATTAAGCGCACTTTGGTTAGAATTGCCTCACACATAGAGGGGGTCGGTTAGTGAGGTGACACTGTTATTTTCACACTATTAGTGCTAGGGTGCCTGAGCACATTCTCTCTTGGCATCATGGATTTGTTCCTCGTTGATTGCTTCCTAGGCTATGGAAGTAGACACACAATACAAGTTTCTTTGTTGCCACTCGAATTTCTTTGGCCTTAGATGTTAGGAGGGGCGATAGGGGGAGTGTTTTGCTTCCTCCTAAGATTACCTAGCCTATGCCCCTCAGCTTGGAACACTCCCATATGAGAATTATTAGATACTGCATTGGTCCTTTCACAATGATAGATGATGACACAGATGATTCCTTTGGACTGGGCCTTGACCTGTGCTTCTTGCATCTTAGGATAGGGCTTCATTGCTTGAGGTTTACCCCTGCTCATTTATTTTTCAATGCTTCATTTCTTTATATTTACTTCGTTCTAGCACTTTCTATTGTAATTGGATGTATCCTTGAGTCTCGTTGATATAGTTTTGGTCATTTGTTGACGTTAATATAGTAATATATATTCTTATTTTTTATTTGGTAAATTACTCTTGTGGGGTTACTTTAGTCTGAGATGCCATGATTGAGGGGTGTCTCTTCCTTCAAAATCATTCAAGACTTGCACCTCGCCTTGTCTGCTAGGATATGCCACACCCAAATAGTTGGATGTGGATGTGGTATTTTATTCAATTTCAACACTTTATTGTGTCTATGGGTGGTTTAAGCCTGGGGCTCCACATTGGAAGCCCCACTACTTTTACCATTTGAGCTTACCCCATTTGACTTAAAATGTTAAGGTAAACATTATGGTAGAGCTCGTAGAGAACATGGGGGTGGCCTTTGGTCCTTAATTTGTTTCTACTTGATCCTTACCTCCAAGTGCCTCTGTGGCAACACATAGGGGTGGGCTTATGTCCATGCATTGTCATAAGTTGGGTCTCCCCATAACTACTACAGATGCCTAAGAGCTCCTTGGGAGTGGAACTTGGACTTATAGTGTGAAACTTGTCGTTCCTCACTGCTTGCTACAAACTTTTGGGCTTTAAATGTTAGGGTAAACATTAGACTAGAGCTTGGAAAGAACATGGGGGTGGGCTTGGGTCCTTAATACGGTTACACTTGATCCCTGCTTGGTGCCCCCATGGCGACACACATAGATGGTCTAGGTTTACGCATTGCCATGAGTTCTACCCCTACCTTCAAGTGTCCTTATGGCTACTACAAGGTGTGTGCAAGAGCTGGTGGGAATGGAACCTGGTTTAAGGTGTGAAACTCATCATTCCCTACTGCTTGTCCCAAACCCTTTGGACATTCTTTTGCTTCCCATATTAGTTTTAGATACTTTTGGTATTTTTGTTCATTGGAGTCTCTTTTGCACTACTGATTTGCCTTTGGAACTTGATGTACTTTTGAGTTCCTTTGACCTACTTGGGTCATTTGTGGACATTACTATAATTTCTGTGTCTATATAGTTTGTAAGCCTTCCTTGTCCATTTTCCATCTGTTTTTCTTCTTTCTAGTTCTTAATTGTTGATTTCTTTGCTACTTTGCTTATTGCAGTCACTCCTCACTTTTCTAGCCGTCTCTTGTTGTGTATCATTTTATTAGTATTTTCTCATACTTTTTTACCTTGCACATGTCATAAGTATGTTTTTGTGCATGCAAGCTTCTATTTGATATTTTCCATGTTCGTTTTATTGCATAATATTTTACATGCCTAATTGTTTTTTCTTTTGTGTTAGTGTTCTATCATTCATCAATGTGAATTGGATAAAACGGAAGGATATGCGTTAATAATTATAAGACTTTTCATTACCTAGAAAATCCATAATGTTCTCCACTTTGTCAAACTTATGTGCTAGGCTAGAGATCACTTGACGTCTGTTTTTTTATTTGAAAGGTTTGGAGGTCCCTTGTTAACTGCAAGATTCTTGTTTGGATCAGCATTATTAGTCCCCTATCTTGCTCTTGATTTGCAGCTTTCACTGAAATTGGTTGTAGGTGCATTGGCAAGGCCAGGTTTCTTCCTGAGCTTGGTCATGAGGTCAACACCTAAACGGTTTAAGGTAAAGTGAAAGGTCCCCCTTGTTCCCACAAGGGTGATTACAAACACCTAAGAGGTGTGCTGGTTAGGTTGGGACCTAATAAATCACCTTTGACCCCAATCGATGCACTTGATGTTACCAATATTTTTGATCTTTTGTTTTGGCTCCATCAATATTTTAAGACTCATATTTTGATGATGAAGACGATGGCTTTTAATGTCCTTTAGACCAAATTGGTCTGTAGGACCCATCAAAATCTATAAACAATGCAATTCACTTACATCCTCACTGCAAAGTGTGATCTCGGAGTCGTCTTTGTTGACACTGTTGCTATCTTTGGACTCTTCCCAAATTGGAGTGCCCTAGGAAGGAAGTAACGAGTCATAAACAAATTGAATTAATAAATGAAAAAACCAAAAATGAGATAAATTTGAGAGAGACATGACTTTAAACACCCTATTAGTCTCTTTTACTTTAATGCGACTGGCTCTTACCTTTCATTGTCGAATAGGGTCAGTGCTTATTTAGTAAAGTTGGATTTGGATGTTAGCAAGCTAATGTTTGGTGAATCAGAATTTTCTGAGCAGTAGGCAGTAAGAGAAATTATAGAGATGTTAGCCTTGTAGACTTAAGTATTCTCCAATTTTATATGAAATGGAGCCAGCCAATGGATTTGTTCTCTCTATTGTGCACAAAGTGCATATTTCATGTAATATCCACTCTCTTTATTTCCAATTAACAGCAATTATAAGCTCCAAATGTGGATGTCGAATGCATAAGGCAACTTTGTTTGGGCTATTGGAAAGCTGAATGTTTTCTTGACGTTTGCAGCTGTTGAAAATGATGGATGATGGACAAGCAGTAGATATCCAAGGAATCTCTAGCAAATCTTTGTTAAAGTTTCTGAAGAAGCTCTTTCAATCCTTAAATCTTAAAAAGACTGGAAATGGAATTTATGTACTGCCTAAAGGGGTTTCTCCCTGTTTGGAAGCTGTGGGTTCCATCATTGAGTGTGATTCTAACGTTGTACCTGAAAGTCAATGTAAACCTCAAGAAGAGTATCCTCTAAATCAGCAATCTGATCTTCAAGAGGGTGAAGGCAAATATAATACTGGAAATGATGCCGGCCATGTTGAAGTACCTGAGCTGAAAGTTGATTCCCCTTTGTCCACCAAACGCAGGTGCACTTTCTATTTACAATTTTTTGTAACTTTTGAGCGCTATCTTTCTGGGTCTCTAATTTATGCTTATATTGTTTGCATTTCCATGTGGAGCAGTTACAGCAGCCCATTATTGTTTAAGACCACACATTTTTTCTATAGCTGGATTCTTGAATACAATATTTTTGGTCTATTTCACATTGCATAAGATACAGATGGTGCTATAGGACATTATGGATACTTAAAAAATAGACAGGCATATTTTATACTGATTTTGTCTTATTTCGGCAATGTTTGGAAATAGAAGTCAAAGAATTTGCAGACATTGCTTTATTGGTATTTTGTCAGGAGCATTTCATTTCAATGTTTTGTCAATTAAGAGATCTAAGGAAAATATGTTTGTCTAGAGACTTGAGAGGCTCTTTGTGGTCCTTCAAATGCCCCATGACCACCTATGCACAGCATTTATTTGGCAAGAGTTTATCTTTCCTAGAAAGAAGCTTACTCGGCATATGTTGTTGACTTTTAATGCCCTTTGGACCAAGCTGATCTGTAGGACCCATTGAAGCATATCATTCAACTATACAATCAGATTTGTCATTGACTTTGCTGTACAATTGATCATTGGATTTGCTCCTGCTATACTCTCTTAGCTCTTGGATTTGTACAGGGTGTTCCCATCATTCTTTAGCTCATTTTTATCTGATTTTCAGTGCAAGTCGTCTTGAGCACTCCACGATACTTGGTGGGTGCATGAAGTCGATTTGCCATGATATTCAACACTCTCAACGGCCTAGCATTAGAGTCGGGCAGTTTAGAAGGTTGGAAACTTCTGCTACTACTTCACAACTTTTAACCTTGAAAGGTAGGAGAATGTGAGATGTTTAATGATGTAAAACATAAATGACAGGCATTGAGACAACCACACACCATGATTTCTAGGTTTAGGACACATTTTCTTTTGAGGATCTCATAAAGAGAGCACATTTCTGGCTTCTTCCCATCCACACGTGATGCCACTGCCATGGATGTCTTCACCAAAATTTCAGCAACTTATAGGTCTTGGACATCAGGCGGTTTCTTGCATCCCACAGACAAGTATCCATGGTTGGTGTTTCTATTACTAGTATGAACCTGCTCTTTTTGTACTTAGTACTTATGTGTAGTCTCTTCTCTAGTGGCGAACATATTGACCTTTACATTTGACATGGCGTTGTGAATATGCACTAGGGAAACATGCACCCATTTTGGCACCGTGATATACTTTAGTTTATTCATATTTTCTGTTACCTTGTTCAGTGAAGCTCATTTATCTAAGATGCATTGTCTTTTATATATCTGTTGTAATTGTGATAAATCTGTTTGTATACACTCACCACAATAATCTGTTTGGATGGGTGACGATTTTAAGATCTGTGGTTTTTATTGGGTTTTTTTTTTGTCTCTCTGGGATCTCTCTGTGGAAGTTGTATCTGGCGGCAAACCAGATTGTGTTCAGAGTTTGCTTGCCCTTCCAAGGGATTGGTACAAGAAGATGCTGGCTATGGAGCCTCAGGATATTAAACATTATATGAAACTTTTCCTTTATCTTGATCAATGATGTTGACTTACTATATTATCATTAGATGTTATATATTTGTCCCATAGGATTGTATTGTTACTTGCAGCCTTGCAAGGGCAGGTTATATTGTCGTGTTTTAAGCATTTTGTGCCAGTAACAAACCCAGAGCCTTGGTACACATTTAGCTTTGGTAGCAAATCATAAGCACGCTACATGTTTGGCACTCACAAATATTTGTCATACGGGTTGAAGAAACAATTGCACTAAGGTGGGAAGTTCTTGAATGCCCTATCATTAAAATTTGTTTGTCATCCTACTTGTTAGATGGGTTCTATGTGTCTTACATTCCAGGTCTGAGGAGTTTGTGCTATCTTTTATGGTGCCACTTTTTGATATTGGCCCATGTGAGCTCCGTATCTTCTGTTACATTTTGTTTCCATTGGTATGGCTGTTGGGTAACTTCTCCAAATATTTTTCTTTTGTCTATTCCATAGTTATCTACCTTCAGTCCTGATCCTATGTGATTTGTTTCCAGATGAACTATTGTCACCACCCTTAAACCAAATATCAAGAAACCTTAAGGTTATATCCATGTTGTGCATCGTCTGGGATGAATGAACTCCAAATCTTGTGTTATGTTTTGTTTCCCTTCGTATGATTGTTGTGAGTCTTCTCTGGTGTTTTTGGTTTTTCTATTGAAAAGTTGTGTACCTGATCCTATATACTTGTTTCCAAGTCCACCATAGGCACCGGTTCTAAACCACTAGCGAGTAAACTCAGGATGATATTCATGTTGTGCATTGTCTTTGGCATCGGGCCTTTAAAAAAGCAGTATATTAACTCTTCTTTTGGAAACCCCGTTTTTCCTTGGATTTGTGCATCGGACATTCTGATTTTTTTTTTTGTGTTTGCTTTCTTACAGGCATCTCGATTTTAATCATGAAGTTGGCACATGCTCTATGGTTTGCACATGTGAACCAGATATTATGAAAGATTTATTGGGTTTGCTGTTTTTCTCCATTTTTGTAGAGTATTGATCAAGAAGTGAAGTCTCTTCCACATTTTCATTTAGCCCCTTTTGGCAAGAAAGCATGTAATTGGAGTTATCTAAGGAGCTCACATCTGTAATCTAATCCTTATCCTGGTGAAGGTCCACAAAGTGTGGCCTGAAACGATGAACCAAATTCTTTTCTACGCAATTTTTTTTCCAAAAAAAGTTGTTCTTTTAATCATGTTATATTTAGCTTTCAGGAGATGGTAGAATTAAATATGGAATCATGTATATTGAGTTTATAAGAACTAGCTTATGTTATAATATCACACGCATGAGTGTAATATGATGATTTCTTGTTCTTATGATTTGACTTCTTTGCTCTGTGGAATTTTTTGCAGGGTGATTGGCCCAGCCATGCCATCGGCAGAAATGTTAGCAGTGGCTGCAAAGTTGACTGAGGCAGAAGCAGCTTTAAGGTTTGTGTTTACAAATCATCAAGTTATTTTGTATCATCGGATAGATTCTTCCTCTGTTTATTCAGTTATTCCTCTGTTTATTCATCTAAAAGTTTTTCAATTCACAAGAAAATTGAGATATAGTAGATTGATTCATTCCACAGCATATATCAACACAATAGAGTTTTTCATTGTAGTGAATAAAGATGTGCTGTTGAAAACTCTCAGGGAAGCTGAGAATGAATTGGAGCATGATGTTCTGATAGGACCCCCTCCACCAGCTGCTGTTGCTGAAGCAGAATCAGCCAATGATGCAGAGCGCTTTGAAGAGGTGGGCTTAGAGTTTCTATTGATTGCAACAAGATAATAACAACATGTAACTCTCAATAAATTACTAGATTTGAAATTGTTGTCTTCTGCAGAATTCTTTTGAGTAAATAGATTTACATTTCAGCTCTTGCTCACATGGGAATATCGATTTTTATGCTTCTTGGTGAATAAAATACTAGATTTAAAATCCTTGACTGTCATAGACTTCGGGGTAAGGCGGAGTTGGGAAGTAACCTTCCATGTCAGTATGTATATGATTGGCACAATTCATATTTTAATGTTGTGATATGGCAGAAGGTGAATCTTACTGTAGAACAGGAATTTGTTATATCTTAGTTGCTTTTCTTTTGTCTCCGCTGCAACATCAGAAAATCAATGCTTGTCATATTCCTTGATTCGGTAGGCAATTCAATTTTTGTATATGTTTGATATCCGGATTCACTAGTTTTTTGATTAGAGGGTGCTTAGTTTATGGTCATCAGAGGATGCATATTAGGCAGCATGTTTTGTCAAATGTCATCATTCTTTTCTTTAAATCCCCTAGTCTTAAAGGTTACATATTCCCAGTCACACAACTAGCCTTCAGGATTCCTAATCAACCTGCAGATTCTGACAAACATGGGCCTAGAAACATGAAATGCTATAGCAAACCACAGTTGAAATTTTAAAATTTTCTATATGAGATTTTTCCTCTAATTGCAAATTGCCATATAGAACAATTTGATGTATGCTCCTAAATTTACTGATTACTAAAGGGTTTGCATAATTTGTTCTGGTCTCATTACTGAAGATGAGATATTCCTCGTCATTAGCATTTTTATTGATTTTCTGAGTTACATGATTATATTTTTCTGATTTAAATCATTTTTACTAGGTGACAAGGATCATTGCGTTGGATGTGAGTAATCCATATGAGGTATTGGGCTTGAACCGAGCTGCAGCCGCTGAAAGCATGAAGAAAAGGTGACAATCTCACTTTTTTAAATTAGTTTGCATATGAATTAGGAAAGGTATAGCTTTATAATCTGAATGAAATGCATAATCTAAATAAAACCGTATAGGACTGTTTTGATGCTAAGTTTTATGAATCAAGGAGAAAGCATTTAAAAAAAGGGGGAGGAGCACTCATAAGCAGGGATAAATTTTTTGAATGTCCCAACAAGATGGAAGCAGGTGAAGTCTTTTGGAAAAATGTATGAACTGAGATTTAAGACTATAAAATTGGAAAATGTCTAAAGAATTCTAAAAATAATTATGTATATCTTCGCACTACTCCATAAGCTTGGTGTATTTGGATATTTCAGTTTCACAGGAATCAAAGGGATGCTAGTTGATTGGATGGAAAAAATTTGTGATAAGTTTCAGCAACAGAAAATGTTCATGGATTACATTCTGGCTCACTGAACATTCTGTTAGGCAGCCTATTTTGGGACCAAGAAAAAATACACACTTTGAGCTTGGTTCACAGATTTATTAAGAGTGGATTTTAAATTAGAAATTGAGCTGCTTGAAGGATTATTAGAATTAGAGATCCGAGAAGGATGATAGCTTGCATCATGAAAGTAAACACTTTGATGTCTACTTGAGTTGCTAAATGCTAAGGCCACAGACTATTTCGAAGTGACCATGGTCGAGAAACTCACATGGTTGCTGGTGAGCATTGTAAAAATATGGAAGGTACTTATATCAGGGCAAGATCAGCCTGGATTTATGATCTGGAAAAACGAACAAAAGCATGTGGGTGTGAAGAACGTTTACATCTGTCTTTGCTTTTGAGACTAGTCATAAAAGGGTTGCCACGATCACATATATCATTTGGTAATAGTCAGTCACGGCACAAATATCTGTAAGGCACTTGACCATTTACTGGTGTATCAGGTAAAAATTTTGAATCAAGATTCAAATGCAAAATGACCATTCAAGCATGCCAAATTACTGAAAATCAATTCCAAACTACACTAAATTTTCATGATCGAGCAAGGAAAGTAAATTAGATGCAAACAACAATTGAAATAGTAGCCAAATGTGTCTCAATCTTACAATTAATTTACCTCCAGATGCAATGATGTGCCCCAATTTGACAAAATGATGCACTTGATAGCTTGAATGTTGGATTGTCAACTTGAATATTGGATTGTCTTTTGACTCAGGGCTTGGACAGCATGTTGGCTATGGATGTTTAAAGACAATAGACAAGATTTGTCATGATATTATAAGTTTAGTCTTTCATTCCAAAGATTATAAGTTTTGCCTCTCATTCCAAAGATTCATAAGTTGGATTTTGCTTGAAGGATGGCTCTGCTTATATAGGAGAGGATGAAGAATTTTCAAGGAATTTAAAATTCCTTGGAGAGCTCTAAAGAGGAATTCTCTAGGGAGTGTGGAGGATTCTAGAGTGTAGAAGACTCTGGAATTTATTTAGGAGTGTCTAATGATAATTAGTTGATGGTTAGATGGTGATTAGAAAAATGATTTGTAGGACAAAGTGGGGGTAGGTGAGGGTAGGTAGGAGTGAATTCAAAATTCACAAAATAATGGATAAGTGGGATTAATGATAACTAGGATTATTAATAGGAGGATTAATTGACATAGGATCATATAAGGTTGATGTATGACAAGAAATGTTAGAAATGAGACTAGGATGATGAGAATATGGACAAATTAGATGAAATTAGTGACGAAATAAATAATGATGGAGAAACGAACAAATATGGATGTATACATTTTGCCCCTTTTTGAAAGGGCATTGTGACTAGAAGAAGTAATGGTCTTTCAAAGAAAAAAGACGATCGTGGATGTTAGTAAATTAGAGGAGGGATGATGCCCACTTGAGGGGACATGCAGGGAGGGACGAGATAGATGGCCACTCGAAAGAGGAAACGAGGGGCGGGATGCGTGAATAGAGAAAAGGGGTTGGGATGTTACGAAGACGATGGATGGGAGAGTTGATGACAAAGAATAAGATTGATGTCAACAATGAGCTACAAATTGACAATGCCCCAGGATGTTGCAAAGACATATGCAAGGGAGTAAAATGACGGTGTCACAGTGTTGTGTTGGAATAATTGTTATTGATGTCAAAGGAATTGTAACGGATATGAATTAAAATGTCAAACATAATTGTTATCGGAAGTGAACGGAATTATTGCTGGAAGTGAACGGAAATGTCGACGGAAGTGAACGGAATTGTCGACGGAAGTGAACGGAATTGTTGTCGGAAGTGAACGGAAATGTCGACAGAAGTGAACGGAATTGTTGACCTTGGCCGACCTATTGGGAGGAGTTGTGACCGTTTGAATGGACCTTTTCACTTGAAGAGGCATGACCTTAATTTGTGGCTTTCCATGGGTTATAAATATGTGCATAACGAATGGCAAAAGTGTAGATTCGAAAGTGGAAGATATAAAAGAAGAGAAAATTTTTTAAAGGCAAATTGTTGTGAGAATATTAAAAGGAAAAAACTAGCAAGTATAAGGAAGAGTATAGCAGCGAAAACACTCAAGTGTAGATCGAATCGAAAGGAGATAAAGCAAGTGTTCTATCCTCTGTTGTTTTGACAACAAATTTGAGATAGAAGAGTGATTTTTTTGAGAAGGTTGGTGCCTTCGTTTTGAAGAGATTGGTGTCTCTTGCTGAGTTGGTGCTCGGTGAAAGGGGTTGGTGCTCCTGTAGGTTGGTGCCTACAAAATTGTTTTTGGGGTAGGTGCTCCAGTAGGTTGGTGCCTATGAATATTTATATTAAGAGAATTTCTCCGTGGTTTTCTCCCGAAAGGGTTTCCATGCAAATCTGTGTCTATTTGCATTGTGTGGTTTTGCATTGTATTCTTTGATTGCTTTGAATATATTAATTGCGGAGTAATTTGAGGTTTTGGATTTAAGATTAATAGTCGAAAGCGAAAAAAAATATCTTATACTGATTCACCCCCCCTCTTAGTATAAGCTTGTGCTTAACACTTTGAACATGCCCAAATGGGAACAAGCTGTAATGAAATGATGATAAAAGGCCACAAACTTTAAACATATACCAGACAAAGACACATGTCAAGGAGTGCTGTGGTCGACATTGGATGATTGATAAAAAAGGCCACAAGCTGTAGATGTATCCTAGGCAAGGACACATGCCAAGGAGAGCTGTGGTTGAAATTGGATGCTGATTTGATTGATTGATTGAAGATTGGACAGGTATAGCTCAAAGCATTTGGCAAGTGGAGATAGAATGGGTGGATAGATGAAAAATTATATGATCGAGTGGCCAAGGGACGAAGGGGAAGAATGAGTTAGTGCAGTGGAGCTGTCCTTAGACACCCTATGCCACTGAGTGCTGCCTACATAGTCTTAGAAGACCTCAAACCAATGCAATTCTCCCTAAGAGGGAAGAATGAGGTGATGGACAAGAGAATAGATGATGAACGGATGAAAGGGACGTAATAGATGTCGTGGATGCAAACGATAGTGATGCATGTACTGCAAGGCTTCCAATCAATGAGCTACGATATTGATGATGTTGACGATGCCCCTGGTACATACACATGCGAGGGAGTGAGGGATGATAAAGTTACGGCCCTAGACATGCCCCAATCGAGGGAGGAAACCATAAACTTTAAATGACGAGGAGAGCCACGAGCTTTAGACGTATCCCAGGCTCAGATTGGATTGATTGGTTGATTGATGATTGATATTTTAGCCCAAGGATTTGACTGATGCATGAATTGATGATGACAAATCATGATGATGATGTTTTTGATAAGATGAATTAGGTTGGATAGAGGAATGGATAGTTGACTGGATTGACGTGAGTGCGGATGATTGTGAAGGATGAGATAATGAAGAGAATGGATGATTATAAAAAATGATATGATTGTGGCCGAGTTGACCTTAGATATCCCATGTGACTAAGCACTACCTACATAGTCCATATGGACCTCAGGTTGATGAAGTTTTCCCTAGAAAGGAGGGAGATGATGATTGGTGATAGGATAGGTCAGATGATGACGATGCCCCAAGGATGCCTTAGGGCGACGGATCAGGATTAACAAGGATGATGGATTATAGCAAGAGTGTTAGATTAGTGGTGATTGTGATTGTTAGATATGATTAGACACAGGATAGATGATTGGACTCAGATGTTTGATTTGATTATTTGATAGATAGTTGATTTGGGATGTTGTTGGTTAGACAAATGATAGATGATTGATTAGGGAATATTAATGTCTAATGTCTTCAAGCAACCATCTATTTTTCATTGCTGCAACAAGTCATTGATCATCATAGTCCAAGCAATCCTTTTTAATGTAGCAGTAGGCAGTATGCACCATGATATGTTTATGACCATGATGACATTTTGCCAAAGTGAATGTTAGATGAACACAAAAGAAAGATAAAAAACAAAATGTACAATTATCATGTGGCGTAATGCACCATTGGTATAAGGAACCAAGATGACATGTTTGCCATATGCTTTTGTACAAAGGCGTTAAAAAACAATGTAATAAGACAAAAGATGCACAAAAATATTAACAAAATGCGTAATTAAAGACAAATGCATACAAGTAGATAAACATAGATGCTTAGACATGAACTTATACATGATAAAAGACATTGGAACAAATCAAACATCATAAAAGATCATACGAGTAAATCACACAAGTATCTACATGCAGATTAGACGATGCATTATTGGTATGTGATTGGTGTCTTGTCTATTGTCCTGATGAAAGGCCTACGGGATGAGTGGTTAGGTTATGATTCAATGTGACAATGATATGAGACATGAGGTTAAATTTGAGGGACGATGGGATAGGATAGTGACAAATGACGTGTTGGATAAGGGACTGGTAAGTTTGGTTGGATCAAAGTTTTGACTTGAAATGTGATGGGTATTGAGATTTGGACAAGGTGTCCTTGAGAAAATTTAAATTTGGAACTTGAGCTAGTTGATAGATGGGTTAGGGTAAAAGTAACCCTAAGTTAGACTAGCTGACTTGGACGGGGAGCTAAGACAAGATCATGATTCAATGGATGCTAGGTTGTAGACTAGCAAAGATGTGTTTTGATTAAGTTTTACTAGGTCATGGCTGATCTAAATCGAGGTTGATTTTGACAAAACTAGTTCGAATAAGAGATTAGACGTGATTTGTTCAAGTTTGGATGGGTTGACAATGATGGGGTTGATAAAGTGATCTGATAGTGGGGTTGATAAAATGATCTGATAGTGAGGTTGACTTATGCAAAAGGGGTGACTATGATTTGATCACTGAGCAAGCTTAGAGGATTTTGATGAGTGATATGAGATGAGTTGGACTAAGTCTTAAGAGGTTGAAATGAGATATTAATGACAAAGTGACAGTTATGATGTGAATTTGGACTAGTATTTGGATTTTGGATAAGGATATGGATGGCTTAGGACATAAGACAAGACAACTGGGATGTTTTGGATTTTCTGGGATTTATGATTTTTTTGGCTATTTTGATTTTTAAGATTTTTTGGAATATGTATGTACAAACAGATGGGCTACTAGCAAAGGGAAAACCAAGCCTAGCACCCAGGATAGGGATTGATGGCAGATGGAATGACGAAAGAATTTGGGTGATGCACAAATGGGATGAGGGTCGATGGGGAATGGGCTAGGGATCTCTACAGATCATATTGTGAGGGAACCAAATGCCCGTCGTTAGAATGCCACTTGGAGGATATGCCAAGATGTTCCTAGAACAACATGACCCAAGACAACTCTTGCTCCCCTATGAAGGTCAAGATGGGAAGAAAGGATGAACACAATAGGATGGAAGACATGATGGATAAGGATGTTCATGGCAGATAAGATAGGTAAGGATGGTTGGAATGTGACGCAGATGGGGTTGAAGAGGGATGAATGTAGAGACAAAGTGGAATGGTACATGCGGATAACAAATTATTTACACGTGACGTCAGAAACTGGTTTTCATCATGGTACTTGCCCAAGGTGCCAAAAAATTGGCTTTCACTATTGGATGAGTACTTTTTTTTAATTTTTAGGATTTTTTTGAAATTTTCTGATTTTTAGGTTTTTTTGAGTTTTTTATTTTCTTGGAATAAGACTTAACAATAATGTACAAGAATTGGGACTTTTGATGTCATCTCTTCATGTTGGAAACGTGAGAAATGCATGATGCTGATGACATGGATTTGAAAACAAAGCTCGTCTTGGAGAACCATCATGACCTTTCTTGACTCTTGATTTTGATTTCTTCGAACATCTTAGACAAGTATCTTCGTAGCCCCTACGACATATGATGTTGCCCAAGGAGATGTGGATATTAGGGTATGGTTTGGGATATAAAGGTGTGATGGGTGATTGGGAGTTGGGACTAGTAGTTGCACACGCCGTTGGAGATGCTTGTTGCGTTGTCTTTGATTTTGCCGTATGACTTGAAGACTTTTCTGTTCTTTGATCCGAATATTTGGAAGATTGTCAACCATATTATTTTTGATGTTGTTTTGTTCGGCAATTGGTGCCATGGAGTCTTTTTGATTTGTTGACTTGATTTGACTCTGATTTCCCCCTAATGCCTTAAAGAAGGTTTTACCGGAGGAAATTGATTTTTGACTTGATTGATGATTATTTTGACTTTGATGGTCCCCTAGCGCCTCAAAGTGGTTTTTACTAGGGGAAGATGTTTTATGATTTGGTCGATTATTTGAGTTATTTTGACTTTGACTTGTTGCTTGATCAATGATGACTTGAGAAATATGCTTGATTGTTTGATTATGGATCCCGACAAATTTGGCATATGATATATTATTCTGAAGAGGGTCCAACGATGCATGCTCCTGTTTGCCCTTGTTGAGGAGTGTGATGAAGTGAATGTCGAGGGAAGGGAGGGATCGATGTTGGGTGAAGGTGAAGAAAATGGATCGAAGAGGTAAATGAATGGATAATGGGCAGCATGATCCTCATAGAGGTTACTAAGAGACCCAATTTCAATGTTGGAGAAAG
The DNA here is from genome assembly GCA_037957365.1 of Torreya grandis. NCBI lineage: Eukaryota > Viridiplantae > Streptophyta > Pinopsida > Cupressales > Taxaceae > Torreya > Torreya grandis. The sequence goes on from JARHVA010000448.1 coordinate 2,300,978, forward strand.
CATCCTCCATATTCGCAAAAGGGTCACCAAGGTTTATCGTAGGGGACACATCCAAATCTGGACCAAATCCATTCTGATAATCATCCGCTGAGATCTCATCTTGAAGTCCCATAGTTATGACATTATTGTCTTGACACAGATCTAGAGACATGCCTTGCTGCTGGTTGAAAATAGAGATGTCCTCAAAAAGGTGGGTGTCAACATGATCTTTGATATCCGTAAGGGATGATTCTAATGTGGAATTTGATATGGACTCGGATGCTAATGACATACTCGATCTTGATGCAAATGACGTTGATGTTGGCTTTGACGCTGATTCTGATGCTAATGTGGATGATATTGATGTTGCGATGCTACTTGTACATGATGTTTTGATCATGGCCTCAAGGAGGCCCTGTTGGATAGTGTAATCCACATGTATCCTCTTCACTTTTTGTTTGGTAATGGAGGCTTTGGGATGAAGTGACTTTTGGAAGTGAGGGATATGATGCAATGGATGGAAGGTGAATGGTTGGTGAATGACGGGTTTGCTATCGAAGATGGGCTTGGTAAAGATAGGTTTTGTCGAATATGGGCTAAGTAAATATGAGTTTGTAGTCTTGTCCTTGGTTTGGAAGTGGAAGGGCTTGATCATGATCAAGAAATGAATCTTGGCATATCCCATTTTGTTCACCCTTGGACGAGGGTCCATCTGATTCAGTGTCAATTTCGATGTCACCGTAGTCAATGAGTTCTTGGATAGTTTTTTTGAAATTGTGGCATCTTTTGATAGGATGCCCCTGGGTTTTATGGTATTGACAACATTGACCTTATCTATATGAGGAGGGCTTAGGTTTGATCAGATCCAAAGGCCTTATGTTGGGGTAGATGATCATGTCTGCAACGGTTGGTCGATGAAAGATGGCTTCCAAGGATATAGGGAGAAGTGTATACTGTCTTTCTTCACGGCTTTGATTGGAGGTGGAAGCGTTGGACTCGAGATCAGAGATTTCTTCGGGGTATATCCAGTGAGATGATGGTATTCGACGCATCTTAGGGGGTGGATTGATATTGAATAGTTTTGCCAGGATAGAATTTCTTTTGCTAGTATGATGGGGAATGTCATGATCAAGACTATGACTGGTGGATTGAATGTTTGATTGTGACGAGCTGGCACAAAGACTAGGAGTAGACCGATGTTGATGCAGAAGGACGGGGGACTTTTGCCATCGAGGGAATTTAGATTTATATTGGGTCAAAGTCTATAGGAAGTCGGGTACCCATTTCTAGGAGCCGTAAAAGGACTGCCTCCTTGTTGGCAAAGATGTATTTTTTGATTAAGGTGACATCCAAATTTGTTTTGGAGGCCATGGATTAAGACGGGAGAAAAGACAGATGACGTGATTGTGGGGGTTTGGATCAAATTTGGATTGTGGACTATTTGACAACGACTTGCTTCTAGTTTGGTTTGACTTTGTTTTATAAGATGTATGACAAGATGTGATAGGTGTCAAGTGGATGATCTTGAGCAACTTTGATTAGGACGCGAGCTAGCTAAACTTTCGATGAGTGGACTTGATTGATGTTTCTACGATGAGCTAAGACAAGCTTTAGGATTTGACTAAGACGAGGGGCTAGGTTTGACTAGCCAAAGAGATGTGACTAAGTTGTGATTGACCTTTGATGAGGTTGACTTGATTTAGACTAGCTCAAGTGATTAAATGATGTGCTCAAGTCGGGATTAAATGATTGGATGATGAGATTGGATTGAGTAGATGATAATGTTTGATGGGGTGTATGATTCAAACTTGACTAAATTTAGACGCAAACAAGCTTATGATAGTGACTATGATGTATGAAAAGTGATTGTTGCCAATGTGGATCAAGGTAAGTATAATGTAGACTTGACAAGATTAGAGGTGATTGGTTGAAGGGTGTGGATATGTACAAGTTCAGACTATAGGTGATGTTGTTTGACGAGGGAATGAGGGGGTTGGCCTTTGACTCGTTGGGGATTTGGAAAATATGTTAGGGACGCAAAAGGGACGTTAAGACTAGGGGATGTTAGGTTGATTAGATGTTGGGACTATGATTGAGGTGGACTTATGATTTGTTTAAACTTTGGGATGATGGATGGAATGTCTAGGTCTAGGGACATTATGCGGATTGATATGTTGGATAGATGAATGATGGATTGGGCTTGCCTTTAAGATGATTGATTTGATGTGAAAGACGATTAGGGTGATGACGGGGTACATCCTTGAGCAAAGAGGTCTATAAGATTTGAGCTTAGTACGACCAAGTTAAATGACAATAGGGTATGGCTCCCTAAGTTTCGAGTTGGTTAGACAGATTGATTGTTAATGTGGATGATGAGTGCTGGATTGAAACCTGCAGAATGACAGATGCTAGCAAAAGGACGATAGGTGCCAAAACTGGCATAATGACGGGTGCTAGCAAAATGACGAGTAGTAAGTTCAAATCAGCAATGATGGGATAACGACAGGCACTAGCAAAATGACAACAGGTAGCAAGTTCAAATCAGCAATGACGGGATAACGACAGGTACTAGGTTCAAACCAGTAGGGTGACGAGTCTAGGCCAAATGTTGACTAAGGGAGGGTATCCCTAATCAGGGTGAATTTCGACAAGGATTAGCTCAAGGTGATGGTGTAAACATGTTTGCTCAAGGTAGAGAAGGTGGACAGATTTGTTTTGGCTAATGGACAAGACTGACTAGGAGGTAGATGGGTTTAGACAATGTCAATAGGGATGACTAAGAGGGATACGGGTTATGGCTATGTCAAGAGGATTCACTTGATGTCTAGGCAAGCTATGATTAAGATGATGGATGAGAGATTTGACAAAGGGGGATTTAAGACAAGATGATGGGTGATACGGTTTTTGACTAGGATAAGATGTGACAAGATGATGATGTTTTGACTAAGGCGAGATAGGAAAAAATGATGAAGAGTGATAAGGCTATGGCAAGATGTGACAGGATGATGATGGTGGATTGGTGAAGATGGGACCAATGATTAGATTTGACCTAGAGTTGAGTTTTGACTAGGTAATTGGTTTTGTGTGTAGGGTATGAGGTTTGCAAACAATCTTGGTCTCAACAACACACAATCAAGAGCAAGCAACCCACAAACCTATAATTAGTGACTGACACAAGAGTGCAACTTGACACCCAGCCCACCGAATGACTCATGATGAGAGGTGACTAGATTGGTCTCCGAACCCTCTCTCACCATCTGTATCTAGTGAATGATCTTTGGGAATGTTGCTTTTCTTGCCTTGGATGCCTATCATGGCCGAGGGGTCTTATTCTAGGTTTGATTGGTTCTTTAAGGGAATCCCCTAAACACCTTAATGTATCGAGTCTGTGTAGGGTGCTGTTTGATGCCTATGTACTGGACTGTTACCTCCTAACTTCACAGATCATGTATGGGGAATTCCGCTTAGCTTAGCGACATCTGTCCTTGATATTTATTCTTCGTCAAAACATCGGGTGTGGTCTTGTGCTTGGTGATGAAATCCACATCACTATCTCCTTAATGACTATGACAAGTGCATGGGGATCAATTCCATGTGACATTGCCCTTAGAAAATAAAAATGGGAGGTTTATTGACGGTTTCTGATTCCTAAGAATCACCCTATGGGTGCAAGGGGAGAGCATATGTTGTCGTAGCTCCGGATGACAAATAGGGAGCCAAAGAATATGATAGATTAAATTGAATTTTAGACACATAAGCAAACAAGTTAATTGATTAGCCCCAAATTAAGATGTGATCAAAATATATCAAGAGTTTGAAAATGCCAAGTCTTTGACAAACGGGTTGCAAAACAGATAGTAGTTTTTGATTGGCCTCTTCAAGGGTAATCTGCAAAAAAACATTAGAAAACAAATTGATTTTATGCAAGTCAAAATTGACACAAGAGACAGATTTTGCAAAAAAAAAGTTGATTTCTAGATTTTTCAAAAAAGGTTGAATCTAAAAAAATAAATTGTTAGACAACCAACTCGTGTATTAGAGAGTCGATGCCGCATTTTCACAGTCCATTGTCACGGCTGCAAAGAGGCGAGATTGCTAAAAAGACAAGGTTAGCTACAAAACAATCAAAACACAAATTCGCAGTGCATAAAGACAATGTTGTGGCTAATAAAACAAACTCGTGGGACACAGACGTGGTATTGCAACTCTCAGAAAACCTGAAAACAAAAAAGCTATACCTGATCAAAATCGTGATGGAACTATAAATGTCACACTTTTCCTTTGCAATATTGTGGTTACACAGCCGCGAGTTTGCACACCTGTGAACACAGACAATGTCATCGCTATCGTTTACATTGTACTTGTCCAAGCAAAACAAAGGACTAGTGCAACTAGTGCCAATATGCAAGACAATTTAGTAGTTATTAACTAACTGAGAAACTTTCAATTACAAAAACATCTTAGTTATCTGTAGTTAGACAAAAAGGGCTAAAAAAAATACTCAAGTTTTTATGTTAAACCGTAGAATGTGAGATGATTATGTTTTCATAATGTTGGTTATATATTCAACTGCTAAGCGTTAATTATTAACCTATAAAAATTGATAATCCATAAGTTTCCAACACTACTTAGAAAACCTGATAGTTGATTATTATTTTTGATTGTGGGTATGAACAAAATGATGTCATGGTCAATGTGAACAATCTCGTGCCTCTGTAGTCCGATGTCGCAGTTCCATAGAGTGATGTCACATCTATGAAGCCACAGGTTCATTCCTACAAAAATAGAGAGCCAATGAACACAAAATTGTGGTTATGGTTAACAAAATTGCGGATTATAGAAACAAACTCGCGGTTCGCAAAATGTGATATTGAGATTGATAGATATATAGTTAGGCAAACTGTAACAGTCACTGTCAATAATTTAGGATGATGTCGTGGTGGTTAGTGATGAAGTCGCGTTTGCAAAAGACAAAGTTGCGGTTGCACAAAATGATGCCACGATTTCAACCCAAAAGTGAAAATCACGTGATTTTGGGAACTCCGGCGCAAATTCTTCCTCAACCTTGTCTTGCAAGCTCAATCTCACACACCAAAATCTCAAGAGGGTTAAGTTAAAGGAGGGCTTCCACAATGGTCATCATTAATGTATTAGGTAAAATTTTGAATCAAGATTCAAATGCAAAATGACCATTCAAACATGCTAAATTACTGAAAATCAATTCCAAACTCACTAAATACTCATGGTTGGGCAAGGTAAGTAAATTAGATGCAAGCAACAATTGAAATAGAAGCCAAATGTATCTCAATCTTACACCTAATTTACCTCAAGATGCAATGATGTGCCCCAATTTGACAAAACGATTGCACTTGATATCTTGAATGTTGGATTGTCCTGTGACTCAAGGTTTGGACATGTTGGCTATGGATGTTTAAAGACAATAGACAAGATTTGTCATGATATCATAAGTTTAGCCTCTCATCCCAAAGATTATAAGTTTTGCCTCTCATTCCAAAGATTCATAAGTTGGGTTTTGCATGAAGGATGGCTACTTATATAGGAGAGGATGAGGAATTTTCAAGGAATTTAAAATTCCTTGTAGAGTTCTAGAGAGGAATTCTCTAGAGTGTGGAGGATTCTAGAGTGTAGAAGACTCTAGAATTCATTTTAGGAGTGGCGAATGATGATTAGTTGATGGTTAGTTAGTGATTAGAAAAGTAATTTGTAGGAGAAAGTGGGGGTAGGTGAGGGTAGATTTGAATGAATTTAAATTCACAAAATAATGGATAAGTGGGATTAGTGATAAGTGGGATTCTTATTAGGAGGATTAATTGACATGGGACAATATAAGGTTGATTTATGACGAGAAATGTTAGAAAGGGGACTAGGATGATTCGACTATGAATGAATTAGACGAAATTAATAATGACGGAGGAGCGAGCAAATTTGGATGTATACAACTGACACAGAGTGATTTTGGAAATGCTCTTCAATGTAGTCCTAGCCAGTGATTACATGACGTTTTTATGACAAATCCCAATGCTGTCATGTGCAAAAAAGACGCATCCTTTGTAATGCTGGTTGATGCATTAGTTACATAACACATCCATTGTATTAAAACTTAGAGGGAATGTGTGGTAAACATTATGATAATTAGTTTGCTGATTGCTCCTTTCTAGTTATTGTAACCATAGTTTACATAACCATAATCGGCAATAGCTGACAATTTAAAAAAATGCTTAAATTTATCAAAACACATAAATTTTATAGAAATTACAATTGCAAAATGTATTAAATGAGTCTGTAAATTATTGGGAAAGTGTTTTCTATTAGATTTGAATACAAATAAAATACAAAATCGCATAATCATGCGAATACAACTATGACACTATCAAGTTGTCAACAACAAATTGATACAACGATACTTATACAAGAATCTACAAGTACAAATTACAAGAATTTAAAATTTTCTCTTCCTTGCTCTCTAGAAAACTAAGGGAGATTGAGAAAGTCTAGTCCTTCCACTTGGTTGCCCCTCCTTGCTTTGCCTAGAACACTGCGCCTGCATCTGTGGCTCCACCTCTACCTCATCTTCAAGGATTGCTTCCAACCCAGTCTCCTGCTATAGCTGCACGCTCCATAGCTTGCCTCTCAAAATCAACAATTTTGTCCTCTGTGAACATGGGGGCCTCCTCCTGTGCAATTCAATCACTGTAGGGATTGATTTCATCTAAATCGATAGACTCCTTGATGTCTTATCCATTTTTTTGTGTGAAGCTAAAAGTTGTATTGCACAAAAACCAAGGCATTGAGGGGTTGTTGACTCAACTTGTTGTGCTTCTTCATGTGAATGACGTCAAACAAACACCAGTTGTGCTCACATTTAGAAGCGCTACAAGGTTGAGATAAAATGCGGACTAGCTTTTGAAAATTTAGGGTATTCCCACCCCAATCTTCCCACCACGACCCTGCAAACAAGATATTCAAAAGTTTGTAAGTAATTAATAATTGTAAATCTGTAACTAGTAAGATACAAGTAAAGACGTCATTTTCTATTATCTTGTGATTGTGTGCCTCTCCCATAGATAGCTAGTGCTAAAGAAAAGAGCCTTTCGCTATCTTGTTTGTAGTTATGCAACTCTGAAACAATGAGGTCCCTCACCTCAAAGTCAAGTGCCATACTCTCAATGCATGTTGAGAGCCCTTCCATAACCTTTCCATTAGCATCTATGAAGCCATCCGAGTAGAAAAACTTGGGGTTAAGGTCATAGCCCGTTGCATGGATGCGTTGGTTGAGTTTATTGTTCCACCTTTGATTAATCAACTCCCAAATAGGATCAAATTTGGCATGATCCCCCCTATAATAGTTTTGGATGGTCTCTTTGGCTCTACCCATGGCCTCATAAATGTAACCCATTGGATTATGCTCCCCATCTACCAAGCGCAAAACCTTCACCAAAGACTCCGACACTTACAAAGTTACAAACAAATTAAAATTACAAACTTATAAATAAAATAAATATTTTAAGTTTGAAAAATTAAAATTTTAAGTTACCTTGACGATCTTTGTAGCTATCTTTTCAAAGGCTTCATTGAAAACTGTCTTTTCAACTTTGACTCCAACTTTTTTTGAATATGATGAGTCCATCCATGCTTGACTCACAAACATCTGCTTCAAATGAGTCAACAAACTACAAATACTTTCAACATAAGAAATTTTGTTGTAAATCTGGTGACTACTAATTGAACAAGCTCTTTCCCTTTGGTGTGTTCTCTCATCAAGTTGAGAACTCAAGGGTGATTGTATATATATTTTGTGATGTTTTTGGCTTCTTCTACAACGGACTGCACCCAATCAAGTTTGTCTGTCCCTCAAAAGAAGGTTAAAATGGGCTGCACAAGTGTTCCAAAAGAGTGATGGATGTTTGTTTTTGAAAAGTCTCCCAACCATCACATATGTTGTATTGTTTATGATAACTTGGACAATACTCTCGATGCCTCCCACTAAAACAACCTGCTTGAGCATCAAGCTCAAAGTTTATGCATTTTTTATCTTGTTAGATGCATCAATGGACTTGAAAAAAACCAATTCACCATTTGAAGATGCCAAAAAGTTGATGAGGGTGTGGTTCTTTCCATCTGTCCAGCGTTTAGTAATAATGGTGCATTCTAACTTACGCTACAACCTCTTTTGATCTTCCACAATTACTTTTGCTTCTTCAACTGCATTCTAGAGCAACCTCTTATTTAAGTCTCATGGAGAGGGTGCCTTATACAATTTCCTTACAATTGTCAATGCTGTCACCAAATATTTTCAGTAAGGGCTCCTTGCTATGTTGAAGTACCAAAATTTTGCGCATGATTTATTTGCTTCCGCATGCGCCTCTTTGTTTCATCATGTACATTTCAACGAAGGTTGTGCCGTAAATGTGTTTCTAGGCACAAAAAAAGAGTGTATTTGGCTTGAACTCGATGAAGTTGATGTGCCTAGGTGTTTGCGTGGACCACGAGTAGAGCCCACAATATTTTTTCATAGCTGTCCCTTTTTCCTCTGCCAATGCAAGAGCAATGGTCGTACAACTGTTTGCATCCTTGCACTCTCTAATTTATTTTCATCCAATATTGCAAGCTATGTAACAATCTCTTATTTTGCTTCTTTTGTTACATATGGACAAGACGTGACATCACAACAAGGAATGCATAAAATATGGTATTTGAAGTGATTGATGCCTCTGAATTTTTTTTCGACCAAACGAACAAATTGTAGTTGACTTGGACGATCCAACCCACATGACATACTTCCAAGCAATAGTGCAAGCATTAGGAGGAACTGGGTGCGTACCATTGACTAAATATAACACCGATGCACTGGCGGATGCCATTGTTTGCTAACGGTAAACCTACAAACATGTTCAAAACAACATTAAAAAAATAAAAATAAAAACGTTTAACACAAAGTAAAATACAACATTTAAAAAAATAACCTTACATCGTAAACTTGTAAATTTAATTTTAAACGACTTGATGTAATCATAGGACAAACCATTGAAAACATTGAGAACGATTCTCTACAGTAAATAAATTATAATGATACCGTAAACCAGAATAGTTTTAAAACAACATTTTAATTCAAAATTATTAAAAATTATGCATAAATTGTAAATAACAATTAAGAAATTTAATAGAATGCATGAATATTTATAATTTTATCAAACATTTTTAAAATTAGATTACAATTCATTTACATGTTTAATAAAAAAAATAAAAATGTACTAACTTGGAAATGTGTTTGTTGAATTTTTCTCCTCCAATTCGCTCTTGAATGCTCCTAATGCTGTGTGAATCCAATGAGGGGGTGTGCTTTAATTTAGAAGACACATATCTGCGTTTTTCAGTGTTTGGGTCGAGTTCGCAAGCCTTGGACACGTCCAAACATGTATAGGACATGACAGGGCTCTCGCCAGTACTTGCTGGGAGGCAAATATCCGAGCTTAGGTGAGTATGGGTGGTGAGTAATGGTTTCAAGGAATTTCCTGCGAGTAATTGAGTTCTAGCACATTACTCGTGAGTACCTGATGAGTATTGCGGCAGTACTCGCTAGAAGGCAAATATCCAAGCTTAGGTGAGTATGGGTGGTTAGTAATGGTTTCAAGGAATTTCTTGCGAGTAACTGAGTACCCGATGAGCAATTGCCGATTATGCAATCCATGGTTATAACTTATAACCATGGAGTAGACAGCCAACTCTTCTCTAAAACTTGATCCATGAACTTAGATATAGTCGATATGATGGAGATTATGAACATTATTCTTCCAACAAAGATGAAATTAAGCTCATGATTGGGCGTTACTAAATGATTTGAATTCTACTATGGATAGATAGTCTTGGGGTTAACATTTGGGTTTGTGGCAACCTTGATGTAGAGAAATGCAACAAAGAGGCTATGTATGCTTATTTAGCTCTTTTGTCAATTGTCAACTTTCTTTAAAGCTATAGTGAATGTGTAGATCTAATGTCTTTGTTTACACCTTATTAATTATTGGCCAAGCAAAAGCTAGCCACCAAAGATAGTCTAGCCAAATGAAGTGTTGGCATGGTTGGGAGTCAATGATTCCACACGTTGATTCTTCATCTTAAATAGACATTTCCAATTATAGACAAGTGTAAAGCCTATAAAAATTCCAATTGTTTAGAATCAATCATTGACATGGAGATGTCGTCTTTTGCTTGATGATGAAATAGAAGATGTGACAGAGCTCGTTTTTATTGAGAAATGACCATTTTTAATAACTATTGGAAAGGATTCATATTGAATGCCATGTATGTGTGGTGGTCTACCTTCTTAATGAGGCCAAACGATGTGATTTGACATATTTCTTAATACTTATCATAATCTTTATAGGCCTGCTAGATGACTTTTAATATGCATACTCTGTAACACGGTTTAATTTTTTGTTAAGAGTATATCATTGACACAGAAATACCCTCTTTTGCTTACTGATGAATTAGAGGATGGAATAGAGCTTATTTTTATTGATAAATAACCATTTTGAATATATATTGAACAATATTCATAGTTAATGGCATATATGTTTGGCGGCTGACCTTGTTAATAAGGCCAAACTACTTGATTTGACATATTCTAATTATAGTGACCTAAGACTCCGGGATGGGGTTTTTTGGACAGCAAAGAATTTCCAAAATTTTGGGTATGGCTAATTAAAATAATATATAAATATTTAAAATATATAAATAAACTAAAAAATAACTCAAAAAAGACTACATAAACTGAAATTCAAAATAATAAATGTAAATTACCAAAGTTAAACATTATGATCGATCAATGTGAAATATCATTAATAATATTTACAGTGTTGCAGGGAGACATGTCTCCCTACCCCTGGGACGCATCGCGGGTTTCAGAATGCGTTTTGGGTATGGGAGACAGGTACAAGACGTCTCCCAGCATAAAATGTCTTTGAAAACCCTAATCGTGAAAAACACATAAAAATATATAAAAATTACCAGAACATTCACAATCGAGCACATAAGGCGGGGTAAGCGTCTTACTCAACACATCTCAATTTTTTTTATTAAAAAATTTCAAAATATAGTTTTTTTATTTGACTGGGTTTCTACTTGCCGAACTCGGCACTCCCAAGGAGTGCCACGAATGGCAAAGCCCTTCCCCCCCCTTTTTTTTTGTTCTTTTTAATAATAAATATTATAAATTTGTAATATTGCATTTTAATTTTTAAATGTTGATTAAGTTAAAATTTAAATATTTAATAGTTTAAATTTTAATTGTTTTAAATAATTGTTTTCAAATATTTTATTATTTAATAAATTAATATATATTTTTTAATTTAAAATTTAAATTTTAAAATATTAATATTAACATTTAAATTTTAACATTTAAAGAAAAATTTAAATTTAAATATTAATTTTTAATATTTTTTTTTCAAATTTAAATGTTACGTTTTAAATTTCAAAATTTTAAATAATAAAAATTAATATTTAAATGTTTTAATGGATTATAACTTTTTATTATTCTAATATTTTATTATTGGAGTACTTACGGTTTCATTCATTCACGGTTTTCAATTTTTTTTAATAGTAGATATTATATATATAATTTATAAATAATAAATATATGTTGCTGTCTACCCGTAACCCCGTCTCCTACTTTTCAAAAAAAGGCGTACCCGTCCCCTTACTCGTCCCCTGGCAACTATGAATATTTATAATCATTAAATTTTAAATATTAATCCAATGAGTAAAGGATTAAAATCGTAAATGATAGATAATCTTCAGACTTCAAATATTACACTGAGAAAAGTACATGATGGATTATAGTAGAACTAGATACGTCGTACATTATAGTTTCAATTTTTTTGATTAGTACATCAACTGTTCAAACATGCTAATGCCCAAGGGCCAAAACAAAAAACATAGTTCGCAAAGGCGCGAGTTGCAACTCAAAAATCAGAATCTTCATCTGAAATATACTTTTCCGGAAGTATGAAAAATTTATGCGAAAAATGTTTTTTTATTCAACAAATTTGCACAGAGTATTTCAAAAATAATGAACAGCTTCACTAAATGAAAGTGCAAGTAAACAATGTCTTTTTCTGAGATTTTTTTCCTTACAGTTTATTTGACTTGAAATTGTCCGGACTTATAGAACAATCCAGACACATGCATCTAGTAACTCCTAACTACATGCAGTATTGCAGAAATGAAACGGCAATGCATAAGTGATAGAGAACCTGAAAGAAACACTGTTCTGGAATTCAAGGCAGTATGATAGTGCGCCCAGATTCTCTTCTTGGAACTGCGTCTTAGAATTGAGAGTATTTCAGCGTCTCCACAAGCAGATATTAACCTTTGCTTCCCACGTGACACTCAGCAAGCAATGTTTATTGAATAACAGGCCACGTCCGTCCCTTCACTGTAGGCAGCGATTCAGCTCCTAAGAAGCACTTCCTATTCTTGCCCACAATTACAGTCACTCCTGAGAATACCATCCAGTAATATGGGGTTTTCATCCCATTCCACACGGGTTTCGTCCTGGTGAGAAACTTCAGCTTAGCTCGATGAGAGGAATAAAAATTAAAAATAATTTCTGAATAATTCCCGTCCTTCCCCAGATTGATCCTTTAAATAATGTAGAAGTTACCAATCCCAACCTCAAAAAGCCAGCGATTCCTTTCAATAAAACTGAAGTTACCAAAACTAATCTTCACAAGGCAATCGATATCCTTTGAAGATAGAATGTTTCTATTTTGAAAAAAACAGACATCTTTCCTTCCAAGATCGTTCAAAGCTGGCTTTATCAAATATTTATTGATTACCAAGTTGAGATGTTAAGTGGCCCCACCATTATTCAAAATGAATAATTAAATAAATTCAATAGACTAAAGATTTTCAGTTTTTTTATTTAATTATTCCATATTCCCTTGCAATTTGCTATTTTTCCTAATCTTGGGAATTAAAAGATTAGGAAATTACTCCATAATTATGATTAGACGAAGAGGGACGTTACATCATCTGAAGCAACATCCATGAACTTCTCCTTGTTGGAACTGCCGTCCTCATGCTAATCGTCAAAGTGGATCCCAATCAATCCCTGCTGCATATTATGCTCCTCTTCAACCTGACTTGGTTCCTTGGGTTCCATATCTGTTGATTACAATTCTTTGTTCATTTTGGTACTTGTTAAAAAAATAATTATGGGATCGTTTTTTTTCATTTCTTTTTAAAATGTAAGACCTTCCAATTTGCTATCATTGCAATTAGAAGGAAGGTTTCAAGTTTCATCTTTGTAAATATTCCTTGAAGAGGCCCATAAAAGTCTTAATTGATTTGAGTATCCCTTGCAATCTTCAATTCTTTGTAGATCCCTCCAATTGATTTTATATATCAAGATAATTTGAGGGCATGGTGCCATGCATCTGCCTTGGCCACATTATCCCACGTTATTGGAATAATCAACATTAGTAACTGGCTCCTCATTTGATAATAGTAACTGGCTCCTCATCAACATTAAGGAACAAAATCCAATGCAATTTGCATCACTCATTAAAATTTCATGCACAAACTTGCAATAATCAAGAATATATACACTATTAACCGCTACTGAGAAAGAATAACAACATTAGCAACTGATCCCAACAACAAGTTATGATGTAGACAAGATTGCAAAAAGTAATTGAGAAAATTATACGAATCTAACACCACGTACTTCAAATAAAACCTATGACTCTTGATACTGAAGGCCGATCCAGTTTGACAGTCCCAGAATGGATTTCTCAACCAATAATCATGAGCATACTTTACCTTCATCCCTTGCTCTCGCGGAAGAATCTCCTATCCTGCTGTCCCAGAAACATATGTTTTAAACAGCTTTTATTGTCTACCTAATCTACATTGCATGTAAAGCTTGAACAGACCTATCTATATACCAAGTGTTCACATATAAGTGCACACTAAAGATGGAGCCTTGGAGGTGAATAAAGCCGCATTCTTCCTTTTATACAAGAATTGGATATAGAAGGGAATATCTTTCAAGAAACTTCAGGTACAGGTTCCATTGCATGGCACATACAATTTCAAGATTTGCCATCTCATTGGCTACTTTCAAAGTCCTTTCAGTTTGGACTTAACAATCTAAGATTGATAAGCAGAGATGACTGTAATTTATTTTACATATTACACTCTTAAATAATATTTATCTATACCTCTTTTGAACTTGACGGCTTCTATGGCTAATAAGATTTCAGTTTTTTCTGTGATCACTCTTGCTTAAGTAAATGCAATTTACAGCATGTATTATATGATGTTGTGTCAAAATTAATTTTCTGCCTGGCCTTGGAGATTCCTCATGAACAAACTAATTGGGCAGCATCAAGGGTTTTCATTTTGTTATGTTTTCCATTCTTTTCATGGCTTTTTTACTTTTTTTTTAATGCAAAACTGTTTTTTTAAAGGCAAATTCTAAGTTGCTGTAGAATTAGAGGATGGAACAGAGCTTATTTTTCTTGATAAATAACCATTTTGAATATATATTGAACAGTATTAATATTTAATGGCATGTATGTTTGGCGACCGACCTTGTTAATAAGGCCAAACTACTTGATTTGACATATTCTAATTATAGTGACCTAAGACTCCGGGACGGGGTTTTTGGGACAGAAAAAATTTCCAAGATTTTGGGGATGGCTAATTAAAATAATATATAAATATTTAAAATATACAAATAAACTAAAAAATAACTTGAAAAAGACTAAATAAACTGAAATTCAAAATAATAAATGTAAAGTAATTTAGTTAAACATTAAGATCGATCAATGTGAAATATCACTAATAATATTTATAATCATTAAATTTTAAATATTAATCCAAGGAGTAAAGGACTAAAGTTGTAAATGATAGATAATCTTCAGACTTCAAATATTACAGTGAGAAAAGTACTTGATGGACTATAGTAGAACTAGATACGTGGTACATTATACTTTCAATTTTTTTGATTAGTATATCAACTGTTCAAACATGCTAATGCCCAAGGGCCAAAACAAAAAACATAGTTTGCAAAGGCGCAAGTCGCAACTCAAAAGTCAGAATCATCCTCTGAAGCAACATCCACGAACTTCTCCTTGCTGGAACTGCCGTCTTCATACTAATTGTCAAAGTGGATAAATCCCTCATGCACATTATTCTTGTAATGACCCCTTCTCGAATCTGATTTCACAATGACCGTTGGCCTATTCCTAGAAATCCATAGGCTATTCGGAAGGTGCAAATGAGGGTTTCCTATTTTTCTGCTCTCAAACACGATAGGGTGTTTGTCTTGCATCAGGACAGCCCCCACTCCTTCACCTGATGCATCACATTGCAGCTCGAATGGCTTGGAGAAATCGGGTATTGCCAAAACCGGACACGAGCTCATGATCTTCTTGAACTTGTCAAAAACAAATTGAGCCTTTTCTGACCAAACAAAGGCTCCCTTTTTGGTGAGATCGGTAAGGGGAGCAGCATTCTGTGAATACCCCTTTACGAATCTCCGATAAAACCCACAAAGACCCAAAAAACCTTTCAATTGAGTTAAGCTCTCAGGAGGTGGCCAATCAACTACTGCCTTGATCTTTTCTGGGTCCACCTTCACTCCCTCAGCACTGACTATGTGGCCAAGGTATAGTAACTCTGTCATCCCAAATTCACATTTGGAAGCTTTTGCAAACAAACTCTCAGATTCCATAATACTAAGCACTTCCTCCAAATGCTTAAGATGATCTCCCCAAGTCTTGCTGTAAATCAGAATGTCAAAGGAAAAAATACTAACACAAACCTCCTTAAATGATTCTGAAAAATACGATTCATGCAAGACTGAAAGGTAGCCGGGGCGTTAGTCAATCCAAATGGCATGACTAAGAATTCGAAATGGCCATAGTGGCATCTGAAGGCTGTCTTCTCAACATCCGATCCCCTCATTCGAATCTGATGGTAACCCGATCTCAGATCAATTTTTGAGAAGAACTTGGCACCATGTAGCTCATCAATGAGCTCATCTATCCTGGGTATGGGATATCTGTTTTTGATGGTGCTTTGATTCAAAGCACGATAATCCACACACATGCGCATGGTACCATCCTTCTTCACAAGAACCACTACAGAAGCAAAGGGGCTCTTGCTTGGGCGTATGAAACCCATCTTCAAGAGTTCTTGAATATTCTTCTCGATCTCGTCCTTTTGCTTCTTCGGATACCGGTATGGAGTTATGATCACCGGTTTTGCTCCCTCCTTGAGCTCAATGATGTGTTCTGATCCTCTATCAGTCGGTGGTCCGGGAGGTAAATCAGCAAACACTTTACTCTTCTTGGTGAGTAAAGATTGAATATCAGGAGGATACTCTATTTTCGTTTCAACAGGACTAGTCGGAAGAACCATGAATTCTGCGGCCCAATCCACTTGGTCATGTCGTATCAATCTTGCCATCCTTTTGAATGATACAATTCGAGGGCCACCATTTGACATCCCTCTCAACACCACCTTCTTTCCATCGGATTGAAACTTGAGTTCCATGGTTTGCAGATTTAAAGAGATCTCTCCAAGAGATCGCAGCCACTGAATGCCAAGGACAACATCTGTATCTCCAATATTCACTACATAGAAGTCATCTTTGACTTCGTAATTGCCCAATTGCAAAGACATGTTGGGAACCCTTTTGGTACAAGAAATGTGGAATCCATCCGCAACCATAACTTTGAACCCTTCAAAATCTTCTGTTTGTAACTCCTTTGCCACCACAGCTTCATCAATGAAGTTATGGGTTGCTCCAGTATCAATTAGAGCAACGATACGCCGCCCTTTGATCGTCCCACGTATTTTGGAAGACTCATTCTTTTGGAAGCTTGAAAGTTGAGCCAACGTACCACCATTTTCTTTTTCGCTTTCGGGCTCTTCAGGGGCTCTTTCTACTTCACTCTCTTCGGAATCAGATTGCTGGTCCGAAAAATCAGAATTACTCTCACCAGCTGAGTAATACTCAATCTGGTGGAATTTGACTCCCTTTGGGCAAACATGATCTGGAGACCATTTATCTTTACATCGGAAACATAGCCCCTTTCTTCGGAGTTCATTGATAGTTTCCGGATCCAATCTTTTGCCAAGAGGTTTCTGCTGGTTAAACTCCTTTTGGTAAGGCTTTTGTTGAAACCTTTTCCCTCTATCCTTCTTGTGGAAGGATGGTTTAGGATGGAACTTAGTTTTGGGAGCAGCCCACTCCATGTTTCTAGCTTTTTTCATTGCTTCTTGTAAGGACGGTGGATCAAAAGCTTTGATCCATCCCTTGAGTGGCTCCATCAAATCTTCACTGAATAAGATCACTAATCTTCTCTTAGTGATTCCAGTGACCATAACTGAAAGTCTTTGAAACTCAGCGATGTAGGCATCAACAGTGCCATACTGCTTCAACTGCGCCAACTCCCTAAAATGCACTTCTGGGTCCTTCTCGAACCTCTCAATGAGTCTATTGGTGAATTCATCGTAGCTAGTGATTGATCCATGACCCAAAGTGACTAGGCCATGGTACCACCACTCATGCGCTACCCCATCTAGGTGTAGCGTAGCGAATTTAATCGCATTTTCTTCAGCCATTGGCCTAAGGGCCAAATAGTTGTCTAATTTCTGAATCCAGGCTCGAGCAGAACTATTATCACTTCCATCAAAGTGGGAAAGCATTAGCTTGTTGATAGCTTGATGCAAGTCTCCTTGTGCTGGAGTTCTTCTTTGATCATAATTTCTCCCTTGTCCCTTACTCTTTCTCTTATGATCAATAAATTCATTATAGGACATGTCCATTTTGATGTCTTCAGGGAGAGAGTCATACTCCGCATGACCACGTCTCAATTGTTCCACAAATGAATAATTCTCTTCAGGATCAGGTTGGGTATTTACTGGTGCTAAGAAGGTGGGTTTGAAGGGCCTTGACGAAATGTAAGTGTTGTTTGAAACAGGTTGAGCAACACTTCCATCAAATTGATTAGAGGCACTAGGCTCTCCTCTATATCCGGAATTGGTCTGGAGAGTTGGGTTCTGACCCACTTTTCCCAACATGAGGGATATCATATCCATTAAGGCATCCATCTTCTTTTCAAATCTCTTTTCAGGACTTAGTGATCTCTCTCTACCCTTCCCACTATCATTTCTAGGGTTGGTAAACCTCTCGTTACCCCCTACTGATCTCTCACCTTCTGCCATATTTATTTCTTGAGAAGACTCCCAATGAGCCCTCAAGAACTTTGAAGCAGTCTGACCTTCGGGAACCTGATACCACTGGAACTGTTTTGCAATTTTCTTATCTTCTCTTGCAATATATCTCTTTTCGCGGTCACTCATAGATGGTTTGTCCACAGGATGGCAGGATACGTGGCTCTGATACCACTGAAATAATCCGAACCAATTTTTTTTTTTTTTTTTAGATATTGGATTACAACATCACAAGTAAATTCCGTCAAGATTAGAAGTTAGTTCCAAATATACTGAAATAACTCTGCCACTATAATGCAAGAAATGGAACCCAACGTCCAGTATGTGCTACCCAATCCAAGGCGGAGTAGGGGCGACCATAAGACGGAGTAATTACAAATAAGGAACTCTACGTCAAGTATGTGCTACCCAATCCAAGGAGGAATAAGGGGCTACCATATGACGGAGTGAACTTAATAACAATGCTTTAATGGAAATACTGAAAAAAAGAAACTACTCCACACCCAGCATGTGCTTGCTAACCCCAGAAGGGAAAGTAGCTACCATAGGGCGGATGCTCTACACCCAGAATGTGCTTGCTAACCCAATAGGGAAAGTAGCTACCATAAGGCGGAGCTGTAAACTATTACAATAACTTAATAGAAACTGAACTTTTAAAATCAGCTTTGAACAATTAAAGAATGGCTGCCAGTACTACTGTCAGCTTACAAAATAAGAAAAATTTGCTCATAGAAGAAGAAAAAACCAGCCACCTATTAAATTCTTCAGATGTTCATAACTCACAAAATTTGTTCAATCTTCCTGATTTATGTTGCAAAGTCTCTTCCTGAATATGGCGCCCAAGTTAGCATCTAAAAACTGATCAAATCTGCATCCAAACGTGTTACACAAAAACCAATGCAAACCCCAAAGGGGCGTCCCAGCTGGAAAGGGCGACTTGCTCTAAAAATTCACACTTACTCTAAAAATTCTATAAAATTGGGCAAAGGGGCGCCTAGGCCTAACCAAGACAATGAGATGATACCCAAAACTTGTTTTTTTGTATTTTCTGATTTATGAATGAAAACCTAGATCTGTCTTATACAGAATACAATATCTGAAACTCTAATAATACCAAAGGAATTAATAATGAAATAACTGAAAGCAATACATAAGCAAATACAAATATCAATGACTAAATCACCACTAGATGCTGTCTTGCAAGCATGAAGAGATGCCCTTGCTAGGAGGCCTTCATTCCCCGAAGCAGTTCCAGAGCCAAAGCGGCAGCATAACAATGCATTAAACCAAGATGATGAAATGATAACCCAATGCCTTCTTTTATAGGCTTCAGTTGGCTTTCCCTTGAAGCTTATCTCCAAAAGTGGCGCCCCTTTCCATGCAATGATGGCGCCCCCCTTCAAGTCCCTCTTTTAAAATAACATTAAGTTATTTTGTCTAGGCCAAGGTCAACGTTAAAATATAACGTTATTATTATTTTTTTTAAGTGAAATTCATTTATTCCACCAAGACCGTATTCTGAAGCCCAAAACTGAATGAGTCAACTTAAAAAGGAAAGTTAACTCCTTGCGACAATCCTGCTAGCTGCGAAAAATAGAATTTACTAAAAATAGTAAATTCCTGGAAATGCTCAGAAAACTGAAACAAACATACCTCCGCGAAGCTCTCGAAAAACCCAGAAAGAATTCGCCATCAAAACTTCGAGCAAGGACATCCTAAAAAATAGGAAACCCTCATTTGCACCTTCCGAATAGCCTACGGATTTCCAGGATTAGGCCAACGGTCATTGTGAGATCAGATTCGAGAAGGGGTCATTACAATTCTCCTCTTCAACCTGACTCGGTTCCTTGGGTTTTATATCTGTTGATTACAATTCTTTGTTCATTTTGGTACTTGTTTAAAAATAATTATGGGATGATCTTTTATTTTCTTTTCTTTTTAAAATGTAAGACCTTCCAATTTGCTATCATTGCAATTAGAAGGAAGGTTTCAAGTTTCATCTTTGTGAATTTCTACGTTACCGGATATGCCCCTATGCCCCACATGGTACTGGTGCGTGGCATTTTGATACGGGTATGGGGGGGCAGTATGCCAGCCCTACGCCCCAGCCCCTGCGGTATGGCCGGGTACGTCTGAGGACGTACTCGGCCATACCGCAGGGGCTGGGGCGTACCCTGGGCATAGGGCTGGCATACCGCCCCCCAAAAAGCATATTTTTGAATTTTTTCCTCATTTCACCAGTCAAAGTCAAATATGGACCTCAAAAAAACATTTTAAAGTGCATTTGCAACCCTAAAAGCATGAATTGCACTCATTTTATCAAAAGATAACACACTTACCTTTCATTGCATTTTTACCTCCCATTGCATATTTGTTCACTCTTGCTGTTTCAATGGCTGGCTGTGTTTTCAAAATGTGAGCCTCAGTCGATTCATCTGTATCTTCTTTATTAGGGCTGTATATAACAGCTATGAAGTTTGCCAGAGCAAGTCAGCAAGTCTTCCAGTTATTTGATTGTGTTTCAGCCTTGCCAAAATAAAGGGAATAAATGTCTGTAACATGATCAAGATGAGGGAGAGGTTGAAATCAATAATGTCTTTTTTTGCTTATCCTCTATGTCCCAAAAATATGGTTCTCCAGGACTCTTTTTGTGCAGTACATACAGTAAGATCATTTGCACAGGTATAATACGAAAGCTCAACTCATGAATAAGCTCAAAGAAGAGAACAGGCCATGGTCTTAAGTTGATTTAACACCAGATCATCTCATTGTAATCTTCACCAAACTGCAGAGAGTGCATTTTCTTTTGTCTTCATTTTTGTCCATACAATGTAACATTTGCACTATGTACTTATAATAAGACTAATCTATGTTCGGCAATTGAATATTATGATATTTGGCATCGAATTATTAGTATTTTTTGTGGTTATTTAACTTATTATGTTTCCTCTATGCATATTATGTGGTTAATTTTGCTTATATGGCTATATTTTTATATTTTTAATTTTGTATATATAATTTTGTATGGCCGTACTCAGCCGTACCCAAATGCCCCCAAAAAAATCCCCCATATCCACATACTCGATACTTGTACCCGTACCCGTATCGGCTACTTAGTAAATATTCCTTGAACAGGCCCATAAAACTCTTAATTGATTTGAGTATCCCTTGCAATCTTCAATTCTTTTTAGATCCCTCCAATTGATTTTATATATGAAGATAATTTGAGGGCTTGGTACAGTGCATCTGCCTTGGCCACATTATTGGAAAATTTGCATATAGACTGCATATAATTTGTGATTATCCTCCCCCAGCTTCACTGGGGATGCCTTTAGACACCTTTCACCAGGTGCTTACCACCTAATTTGATAATAGTAACTGGCTCCTCATCAGCATTAAGGAACGAAATCCAATGCAATTTGTATCACTCATTAAAATTTC
Source organism: Torreya grandis (assembly GCA_037957365.1). Taxonomy (NCBI): domain Eukaryota; kingdom Viridiplantae; phylum Streptophyta; class Pinopsida; order Cupressales; family Taxaceae; genus Torreya; species Torreya grandis. The sequence continues at coordinate 2,322,665 of JARHVA010000448.1, forward strand.
ATGCACAAACTTGCAATAATCAAGAATATATACACTATTAACCGCTACCAAGAAAGAATAACAACATTAGCAACTGATCCCACCAACAAGTTATGATGTAGACAAGATTGGCAAAAAGGTAATCGAGAAAATTATATGAATCTAACACCACATAATTCAAATAAAACCCATGACTCTTGATACTGAAGGCCTATCCAGTTTGACAGTCCCGGAATGGAGTTCTCAACCAATATTCATGAACATACTTTACCTTCGTCCCTTGCGTTTGTGGAGGAATCTCCTATCCTGCTGTCCCAGAAACATATGTTTTAAACACCTTTTATTATCTACCTAATCTACATTGCATGTAAAGCTTGAACATATCTATCTATATACCAAGTGTTCACATCTAAGTGCACACTAAAGATGGAGCCTCGGAGGTGAATAAAGTCGCACTCTTTCTTGGGAATGCGCTGAAAGTCCCAGATGTCCCCTGAGAATTCCAAAAAACAGGACCTCCCCGAGGATGCCCTCTGCCTTCCAGAGATGTCCTGGGGATGTCCCACTGAAAAAAGCACTCGAGGGAAATGTGAAAGGGATGTTTCTTAGCCGTCCCCAAGTCCCAGAAGCATCCAGGACACCCCGTACTTTTAAAAATCAGGGGGTACATGTCCCCATGTAACTATGATTTTGATACTGATCATAAACTTTATAGGCCTGGGGGATGAATTTTAACATGCATATTCTTTGGCATGGTCTGATTCCTTGTATGAATTTATGGATGGATACTGATCTTTTCATTGACCATAGATTATTCTTTCTGTCGATTGAATACCTGATTTCAGATGAAGATATCATATTCACGTCTTTTTGTTATTGTTGTACACCTCAAATGTTTCAAGACTATGATGGTATGAATTGCATATTGAAAATATTTTGCTTGTGTGCTAGGTATTGGAAGCTATCTCTTCTTGTACATCCAGATAAGTGCTCTCATCCTGAAGCACACCAAGCTTTTACCATATTGAATCGGGCTTTCAAAGATTTGCAAGACCCAACAAAAGTAAGATTTTTATTCTCTCCTATTAATGAGTTTTCTCATAAAATTTTGGTGTTCTGTTTTGGACACTTACATAGCACATTAAAGAAAAGACGTGATTGATCTCTTTGTTTCACACATTAGAAATTTATATTCAAATGAACATGATTTGTCAGTTTAAAGGAGATGTGTGGACACCTGAATCTTCCACATGACTACTTATAGGGCTGCCCTATGTGATTATTAACTAGTCATTTATCTTATGCTATATTTTATGTGCATGAAGATGGACCAAGCATTATTCACATGGTTCTGGTTTGTTTACCTTCAGAAAAAAAAATAGTGAGGGTTGTAGGAAGCAAACTGAACAAGATCTTTATGGAAAAACTATAATCTTGTAGAGAATGAAAACCTTCAAGGCATGGGAAGATTCGTAGCGGAGCTCATGAAATACTGCCTTGTAGCTGTCCTATATTTTACTGCGGTGTTGCAATTACTACCTTCGTACTTATGGAAGACACTTTTCATGATCCATACGATGTCTAGGTTGATTGCTCACTGTTAAATTTGTGTTGATCAAATGAAAATAACATAGAGAAGGCTTGTGAATGCTTTCTATATGGCTCTGATTGCTTTTTTGTTCTTTTCTTGTTACTTCCTATTTTTGTTTAGATAGATATTGTTGTCTTATGGTACTGGATTAATCATTGATATGCTTGAAGTTTCTACGTATTTCATTTTTTACGTTTTGTATTTTGGAGGTGGATGATTGTGGAAATGGTATTTGGGGACCTATTAGTCTAGTACTAATCTTCTTTCTGAATATTGAGGGAGCTTTCTTGGAGTTATCACACATTGTAATATAAATATAAAATATTTTGCAAGGTTTTTGCAATGAACCATTCTAGAGACAAAGTTTACATTGAATATAGTAGAGATTGGTTATAGAATAAACAATATCTCATGGCTTGTTAATAGGTGGATCACAGGTTCCCTTTTTCTAACACTCTTCTACTATAGTTGCTCTTGTGTTAGGAAGTAAACCTGCGGAGCTATCCCTGCCACAAGTGCTTTCTGTGGCAAGGCATGAGCCATGTTAGGTATGCAAGTAATTAGTGCCATCACCTGTTAAGAGCTTAACATGCAAATAGGAATACTGTCATCAAAATTTACGTTAAATGTTATTGTCTAGGTGGTTAACATGCAAATAGGAATGCAGTCACCAAAGTGACATTAAATGTTAGTGGTTTGGTTAACATGAAAATAGCAATATGGTCCCCGAAGTAACTTTAAATCTTAATGGTTAGGTGATTAACCTGAAAATAGGAATATGGTCGCCAAAGTTATGTAAGGTTCAGATGATGGCTTTCTCTTTCTAATTATTTGTGGGTGAACAAAATCAAGGTTGTGTGCTAGTTGTGCATTTCATATCTTGTTTAGTAATTCATGACCAACAAAAAAAATTGTAGATATTATGCAATATAGTTTCATTGGTCTTGGTCAAATGGGTTGAGTAATTTCAACTGTGGTATCGTGTGGAAGGTAAATTGGATAAAGTGTATGAAAGTCGTTCTTCCTTTTTTCTACTTTTATTTAGCTAGAAACCAAAATGACACATCATCTGAAATTGCTTATTTATGTTTCTTGTTTCTTTCAAATCAACCCTTGATAATTTGTTCTGATCTCATCCCCCTTATTTTTTCATCGGCTCTTGCAATAACAAAGCAAAGAGTGGGATTGGGGGCATGTTATATTTTTAATATTCATTTGTGTTTTAGGCTGCAGTGTGATAACACTAATTGCAAATGCATTTCGTATAGAAATACTTATTTTCTTTTTCAAGATGCAAAGTTCACTTTTAAATTATTTGGTATTCCTGTCGCTTGCACTTCTTGAAACTTGAGCTATCCTTTTGCAGCGAGCTGTGATTGATGATAAGATAATACGGAGAGAAGAAAAGGAAGAATTTGAGGTTCAATCCATCCCTTTCTCTTTGGGTCAAAAGTCATGATGTTTTTAAGACTCTATGCTACATGGCCTCTATGGCTTTTGCATGGTGTATTGATAGCTGAAAGATATCTCATTTTCAAGTTCCATTGTTCCAATTGGCATTCTTATTTCGAATTTTGATGCTAGCTATTTGAAATTACCACAGGCTGAATTGAGGGCACGTCGTGAAGCTGCACAATGGAGGCGTTTACGAGGTGTAATTCTTGTCGAACACTTATTATGAAATCAAAACTTCCTAGTTAATAGTGGTGATGATTGCAAGCAATCATTTAAGAAATGTATGCAGAAAATGTAACGTCTATTATTTAATCTACTTTCTATGCATACAAAATCCTCCTCCCATCTATACATTAAGCAGAAAATATGTAAACACAGATATAACACTCGAGAATAGTAAATAGAGTTTGATCTTGGCTTAAGGCATTGGAACATTCTTGCCTAACTTTACTCTGCAGGTTTTGGTGATCTCCTATGTATTTCACTATGGTACGTACAATGGTTTGGTCCTGCTATGATTGTTTTTCTTGTTTGGAGTGAGAAGGAGACAATCCTCAATATTTAAGGAGATTAGTTAAGAAATCTGTGTTTAGGTAGGGGCAATTATTTCGTAATGACTCGAGGAAATCATCAGGGTTTACCCTCCCTGGTTGATTGTAATCTTTTTGTTGTGCAATTAGCTTGTAGCTTATAGTCTGTCTCTTTTAAGGTTGGAGTTTCTTTTTGGCTCCCACATGCTATTGTTATTGGTTGTGAAATCAAGCCCCATTGACCTACCCTGATCATGTGTGGACATAATATAATTTCTTTCTTTCACATATTATTCATTTTAGCTCTTGAGTAATTACTTTTTGGTGTGAAAAATGCTGTTATTGTTTGGACTGGGATGTGTATTTTTGGCAATGCTTTGCACGTTACTAAGTCGTTGGTTAGGCTTGTTAGCAACACTTGGAATTGCTAAATGGTATGCACCATACTAGACATTTGAGTTTCCATTAAAACTACAGTTTTAGATGTTTTACATAAGCATTTAAATTTGTTGAGGTCTTGCCAAATTTATTGAAAGATATAGGGAACCTCCTATTGAAAATTATGTTCAGAGAATGTTAGCAATAGACAAACAGGAAAATAGATTTAAAAAAATGAATAGACTCAATGTACAACAAGCTCCATTTTCATTACCATCTCTAAATGTGATTTTATAATACAACAGTAAAACCACTCAAACCAATTTGGGTTTAACTACTTGAACCAATTTGGGTGTAACCACCTACTAACGGTAGATCAAAAGGTGGTAATTCTAAAATACTTGAGATTAAATACTATTCCTAACAAAATTCTCACTTGAAAGCCTCATTGTCCACCCAGACTTGAAACTTAGTGGTAGCTTATTAAAATATAATTGCCTGTTTGGGGCTTGGAAGTAAGATTGAAAAAGTCTCTAATACTTTGGACAGTTAAGATGGATGGATAACTAGTCCTCTGCACTTGAGCTAAATAGGAAAAAGAATCTTATTGAAAACAAGTAGGAAAATTATATTTAAGCTCGTTGCTAATTGGCTGAAACTTTCTCTACATAAGCTCATGTCTCGCTCCCAATCAGTTTTTGTGCCAGGCAGATTGACAGAAGATAATATCATTTCAGGACAGAAATGATTCACTCTTTATGGAGTCGGAGACAATCAGGAGTGCTCATCAAATTAGACATCTCAAAGGCTTTTGGCTGATGCAGTTGGGCAATGCTATCGGCTATGTTAACAACAGTTGGCTTCATTGAATCAGTCATAAAGTGGAAATATAGCTGCATCAGCACTCCGATCTTCACTGTTGCACTTAATGGGGATTTGGGAGAACAGTTTTTACCCATTAGAGGTTTGTGTCAGGGTGATCCCTTGAGTCCATACCTCTTCTTAATAGTGGGAGAGCTGCTCAGCAGAAGCATAGGAGAGCTTCAGCAAACAGGTAAAATTTATGGGTTGCAAGCAAGCCCCAATGGTAATAAGCATACCAATTTTCACTTTGTTGATGACACTCCTATGTTTAAATTTATATACTAGAGAAATCAAACAGATAGAACAAACTTTGAGATTTTTTTTAAATAGTTACAGGACAACAGTTTAATCAAGTGAAGTCCTATGTCATTTTTGTTCAGGTGCCTGATTGAATGAGACAAGCTGTTCTTCAAATACTCATGTTCCAAGTAGGCTCTTTTCCTATGAAATATTTGGGCTTCCCACTCCATCTCTCCCATAAATGCAATTTAGTGGAAGGGGTGATCCAGCAAATGCAAACCAAGATCAACAAATGGCTCTCATTTGAAGGATGAATTTAGCTCGTCAAATCAGTCTTACAATTTGTTCCAATCTACCTTCTTAAATTTATTCCACTATGAAAATACATTAGAATATGGAGAGTGGCGGACAGAAAATTAGGTACCCTTTGGTATCCTTGGAAAAAATATGTCCAAAAACAAGAAGGGGGTCTCCATTTCAGACACATGCAATGAAATCAGCATGGAGATTATAGAAAGATCCTCCAACGATATGGTACACTTTAATCAAGGATAAATTTTTAAACTCTAATATGATTAATATTCTACATGATACCTGGAGCACTCTATTGTTTAGAATTGCCTAATTATATTAGAAGGGTTTCAAGCTGTTAACAAAGAACACCACTTGGAAAGTGGGAAATGGAAATACAATCAGATTTTGGGAAGGATGAGAGGGCACTTGCCTCTGAGGCAAGCACCATTTACAAAGCTACATGCCTTTTTACAACAACACAGTTTTTTCTTCTAAAAGATTATTGTTATCTTAATCCAAACAGCCAACATGTTTGGTATACAAAAAAGATCAGCAAGGCAGGACACAATCATCCTTCTCAACTAACTCAACTTTTAAATCAATTGAAGAATCAAATCATTTTCAACTTTAACAGTCAAGATAGCCTGTTCTGGCCACATCATCTTTCGGGTGAGTGCTCAATTTCAATAGATTATATTATCCTTTCTCACATTGATCAAGATTAGGATAGAAATGGAGTAGAGTTTGGTCTCTCCCCACCTGGTCCAAGATCAAAGGCTTCCTATGGTTGTTGCTTCATGGTAATCGACTTACCACTGGCAATGTGCAGAATGGATGGATAGTCCCTAATATGTGTCCCAATGGCAGTCAGGTACTGGAATCAGTGGAACATCTCTTCTATTCATGTCCTCTGGCCACTCATATGGAAAAGCATTGATTGATTACTTTGAAACTTTTAGGCAAAAATGGTCTCTTCAACAAATTTGACTCTCTTTTGAAAATGGCAAACGTGAAGTTGGATTTTTAATTTTTTTTGGTTAAGGCAGCCCCTAGTTTCATTTGTTAGAAACTTAGAACATCTGCAAGAAAGAAATTCTGTTATATTTGAGAATTGTAGACATAATGTAGATAATATCATGCATCACATCCAAAATCAGATATGGTCCACAACCCATATTCTGCATAAGGGAAAGTCTGGTAATTTTAATTCGTCGAGTATTAGTGACTGCCAAATTGCGAAGGGACAGAGCATCCTTTTTCAATACCACTAAATATACCTCAACATTCCTCCAAAGCAGCATTGGGAACTACCTTTTGAGGGTTTTTACAAAATGAACTTTGATGTAGCGTCAAAGCACAGTCCAGGACAGGCAGCCATTGGTGGGTTAATCTGGGATTCCACTGGCCATCTCATTCTTGGTTATGCACAACTCATAGGTCATCAAACTAACGTTTTGAATTTATTGCCTTGGCCCCTACATATGGGACTTAAAAAGGGAATAGACTGAGGAATCTCAAGGCTAATCATTGAGGGGGATTCTAAACTAGTTCTTAATTTCATCAACAAAGTTTGGTCTTCCATTGACAATTCTCCAAGGAGTGGTCACTGGAAATGGAAATACATGGCTAGTCTGATCCATCAAGCCGCCTCTTCCTTCAAGAAGTTGTTATTTAACATTGACACTGACAACAAAGCATAGCTGTTGACAAAATGGCCAAACTTGCTTTTTTAGGCCTAGGGGTATGTTCCTAGGAAATTCCAAATTACCTCAGCATATCCAAAGATTGGTGGTTTTGGAGCAAGCGACCCATCTCTTAAAGGAACAATGGATAGCAACACTGACTATTGTAACGTACACATTAGCTTGGGTTGGGGAAATGAAAAATTATGAGTCATTTACATTAGTATGTTAAGCTCATGTTCAAGGTTTTAATCACCTACAACAACCAAAAGTTTGTCCTCTGCCTTGTTTTCATTGCCCCTTCACTTCATCCATTTGTATATTAATGATGGGAATTATGATATTTTCAATGGTGGGTATCTAGTCCCCATCCCATTTTATTTTGCACTATCTTTATTGTCTCTAAGTGACATCTTATATTGTACCCCTAGCTTCTCCACCACATTTCTTTTCCATGTATAACCACAAGTTTGTCCTTGGTCTCCATTTCATCCACTGTCTTGTTTTTAATGCCCCTCCACTTCATCCACTTGTATATTACTGATGAGCATTATGATATTTTCAATGATGGGTGCCTAATCTATGTCCTTTTTTATTTATAACTATCTTTATTGTCTTTAAGTGATGTCCTATGTTGTATCCCTAGCTTCTCCACCATACACTTCTTTCCCAAGTGTCCTTTGGAACCCCCACTAATTTTCCACTTGTCTTTCACTTACGATTTAATCTAACACGGGCAAGTCCTTTATAAGTGGCATTATTCTAATAATACCATCCATCACTATTTGGTTTGCAGCCTTTATTGCAGGAAAAAAAATATGGCAAGCTTAATGTACACCATTGCCACCTAATACAAGTACTACACCGTGGAGCACCAAACGCCCAAGTCATGCTAGCTCTTGATCCTTCACTCCTCACAGCTGATTAAGGCACATAAAAATATTTTGGATGACTATATACGTCTTGTCTTGTTGCCAAACACTCGATATAAGTTTGTAAGCTCAATTGCATTAATAGAACTTTGTGAAATATCAAGGTCTTCGCCAAATAAGGTTCCTCTACTTCTTTGTAGGACAAATGACGGTTTCATACATTTCTTTTGGTACAGACATTCTCAAGATTGTAATCAAATGATAATAAAGCTCCAAAGGATAGATTTTTTTAGATATCTAGTTTTAAATTGTAGATGGTCTTTCATGGATAGTGTTTTTGGTATTTTTTAATTCTTGTTGGATATTTGTTGTATACTTTGCATGATTTGCACCCCTTCTGGACTGTATAGCCCAACATGATTAGTGGGGTCTGAGACATCGGCTTGGCTAGGGGGTAGTGGAGGGCCAATGGTTTGGGGGCGGGATCTCCCAACATTTTTGTGGAATGACAGAAGGGCATTTTGGTCAGCCCATGGTTTTCACACCCATTGCATTGTAATAGTGCTTGTTTTCTATTGATATGTCTACAAATACCTGTACATGCATTAGGGTAAAACAGAACTTTGAAGTATGTTATTGTATTTTAATTGGTTGAGTTAATGCACCAAGGAAGAAGGTGGTTGTGCTGGTTTTTTTCCCAAAAGGGTTTTCCCAAGTGAAAATCTTGTGTATAGTGTATGTTTGTGCCATTTCTATTTCTATCATAGCATAAGATTTTGATAGCTGCTTCTCTTGCATAAGTTTATTGCTCTATTTCTCTTCAATTATGCATTTCCCCCATAAAAACCTCTTGTTGTATGTGACTTATCTATTTTATATCAATATAATATTTACCTTTATTAAAAAAATGAGTACTTGTTTACCATGTTAGTGTATACCTCGTATGTGCTTTATACTTAGGATTATTTTGTGTTTTTTAAGTTAGAATTTTTAATTATGCATTTAATAATGTAAAGTCAAGAAATATCCCAAATATCTTGACAACTCATCTAGACTATAGATTTATTTCTATCTTAGGTGTAACTTTTCTAGACAGACATCTAGCTCTCTTTTCAAGCTTGACTTAGAGAATCTCACTTTTGACTAGATTCACTTCTCTCTTAGTTAGGGTACAAATTTTCTAGATAGGAATCTACCTTAAAATCAAATCCATTTTCATCTTATATTTTATGATCTATATAAGCATGTATATTATGCTAATATTGTTAATGACGGGTAAAGTAGTTCTCCAACTTTGTATAAGAATCTATTCTTGTTATCTGTTGAAATATTTTTTATGTGAGGTTTTGTGAGCAGATCTATAATCTTGGAGTATACACCATTCTCACATGGTATGAGAGCCAAAGTAGGCGCCCCAAGCACAAAAATGTGGTTTGAGGGGAGTGTTGGAGCAATCTAGATTATTAACCATATAAATGGCTAGTAGCTTAGTGGTAAGTGTTCCCCAGTGTTGCAAGGAGATGCATCCCTCGCCGCCTGGGATGCGTCTCTGGTACAGGGATGCATTTTCGATACATGAGACGGGTACCAGAGGTCTCCGGGCTACAAGAAAACCTAAACGTCTCATTTCAAAAATTGTGCCATATCCGTGTGGAAACTCTAAATGTGTCTTTCAGTTGTTGGATTCAGTCACCATCGTTGGATTTGTAGTGATATTGATTGGATTTACGCTTGGTTTCTTTTTTATTTACAATGGTTTTCGTTTAGGGTTTAATTTTTTTTAGATGTTAAAGACAGAGTGCTATTGGCACTTGGACGACCAAAATTTTAGTTTATTTTGAACGACAGTTCTAGGGCATTGCCGTCCAAGTGCCATGGCACTTTGGCACTTGGACGACGATCGAAATTTTAGTGTATTTCAAACAACAGTTCCAGGGCATTGCCGTCCCAAGTGCCATGGCACTTGGACGATCGAAATTTTAGTGTATTTCAAACAACAGTTCCAGGGAATTGCCGTCAAAGTGCCACAACACTTCGACGTCTATTCAATTTTCAAACAATTTTTAATTCTTAATTTAATTTAATTTTTGTAAAATTTAAATTCTAATTTGATTTACTATATAACTATAATTTATAAGTCTATTATATTATTATATAATATTAAAATTTATATTTTGATATCTATTTTAATAAATTATTTTTAAATTTAATTTTTTTAATTTTAATATGTATATATTGCCGTCTCCTTCTACCTCTCTTACCTCCTTTTTTTTTTTTTGAGAAAATGACATACTGGTACTCATGCCTGTTTTCCCGTAATGGTACCTGTACTGGTCCGTTGACAACTATGGTGTTCCCATTGTGTGCTTGGGAGGTCTTAGGTTTGAGTGTTGGCCAGTCCATGGCAAATTCAACACCGAAGCTAAACATCCTTGGCCCCCGTCAAAGGTTTGGTGAGGAATTCAGTAACCTAATTCTCTACACGACATAGTTGCAAGTCAATGAGACAATCCTCTCCCAATTCCCCAAGTCAGTCTTAAGGGGGGATGTTAGTCTATACTTTGTATGCACTTTATATATAGGTTAATTTTGCATTTCTTAAGACTTCTTTATTATGTAGATAATAATTTAAAGTCGACTATCCTAAATATATTGACAACTCATCTAGATTATATTTATTTCTTAGGTGCAACTTTTCTAGATAGATATCTAGCTTTCTTTCCAACCTTGACTTAAAGAATCTTGATTTTGATTAGATCATTTTTTAGTTACAACTTTTCTAGGTAGGCATCTATCTTTAAAGCAAATCCATCCCCATCTTATATTTTGTAATCTTTATAAGCATGTACACTATGCTAATACAATTAATGCCGAATACAATACTGAAATGATCATTTCAGGATAAAATATGAATTCTGATTTTTATTGACTTTAATTTTTAACATTCATTCAAACACTAGATAATAGATGCAATACAGAATTCTGACAACTCACAAGTGGTTTGTTTATTTCAATCGATAGCATACATAGAAAACATTCTGAAAATATTTATGGGAGGTACAAATTGCATTAAATCAAAATACCAATTACTTGTTTGAAAAATCCTCCAGCTTTGACCTAAATCAAGCCCATGATTTTCTGGTTTTCCTGGTACAACAGTTGTTGCTATTAGCATTGGTGGTATTGTGCAGTCCGACATGGTTTGGAGTGGGTGTTGGCAGTTTGGAAGGCTATAGCTGACTGGAGGTGTAGTGCCAACCCTTGGAACTGATGAATCTGCTGCAATAAATCACCAATATACTATGATCTGCCCCTACAAAGTCACAGATTGCCCTAAAATGGTATGATCTACATTGGTAATGTGACGCCTCTGCCCTAGGGCAGCAATCTGTAGTAATTTTTTGTATGATAGTGAAATTGAATCCCTGAAGTGTGACACCAGCCCTCACGGGTAATTTTTTCTTGTATTTTATGAAACCCTAGTGCAACATAGCAACAAATTTTCACTTCCAACTAAAACTAATAATAAATATGATCGTTTTAGCACAGATGTGACCTTTGTATGGAGCCGTCATGGAAGATTGGGGGGTTTTTGTCTTCAAAACTGGTTGCAATGGAGGGTTTCCATTTTCAAAAATAGTAGTTGAAAGAATTCTAGATTCAATCGTGAGTAGTAAAAGTGAATAATGAATAATCTATAATGATTGCCCCCTTGTCTTTTTAAAAAACTCACTTTTTCAAACTCACCATAACTCTAAAATAATTAAAATTATATTTTAATTAAATATTCACTTTTCCACCCTCACAAGAATAATTACTTTTGGCCATGTAATATATTATAGCTTTTAGTCCCATTTAATAATAATAATGAATTAGTTTCTTTTTTTCAAGTTAAATAAATAAAGTAGGGCAACTTAAAACATTATTATTAAATTATTCCCTTTACCGGTTCCCCTTAGCCTACAGGGAATAAAAATAGGCTTCGATTCTTCAATTTGGGAAAGGGGACATTACAAATACCATTGAAATGGCTCTTTCAGGATAAAATATGAATTCTGATTTTTACCGCCTTTAATTCTGAAAATTCATTCAATCACTAGAACAATACACTCAATACAGAAGTCCGACAACTCACAAGTGGTTTCTTTATTTCAATCAATAGCATACATAGAAAATGTTTTGAAAATACTTATGGCAGGTACAAATTGCATTAAATCAAAATACCAATTGATTGTTTGAAAAATCCTCCAGCTTTGCCCTAGATCAAATCTATGATTTTATTATTTTCTTGATACAACTGTTGCTATTAGCACAGGGGGTACTGTGCAGTACAATAGGGTTTGGAGTGGATGTTGGCAGTTTTGAAGGCTACAACTAACTGGAGGTGTAGTGCCAATCCTTTGAATTGTTGAATCTATTGGAATAAATCACCAATATATTGTGATATGCCCCTGCAAAGCCACAAATTGACCTAAAATGGCATGAATTGCATTGGTAGTGTGATGCCTCTGCGCTAGGGTAGTGATTTGTAGTAATTTGTTTTCTATCAGTGAAATTGAATCCTTGAAGTGCGATGCCAGCCCTCACGGATAATTTTCCCTTGTACTTGTGAAACCCTATTGTCGTACAACAATGAATTTTCGCTTTCCACTGAAACTAGTAATAACCATGATCCTTTTAACACAAATGTGACCTTTGTATGTAGCTACCACGGAAGATTGGAAGGTTTTCGTCTTCAAATCTGGTAACAATGGAGGGTTTCTGTTCTCAAAAGCAGTAGTTGAAATAATTCTGCATTCAATCGTGAATAGTAAAAATAAATAATAAATAGTCCATAAATAATTGCCCCTTTGTCCTTTTAATAAACTCACTTTTCCAAATTCACCATAATCTTAAAGTAATTAAAATTATTTTTTAATTAAATATTCATTTTTCCACCCTTATAGTTATAATTACTTTTGGCCATGCAATTATTATATAGCTTTTGGCCCCTTTTAATAATAATAATGAATAAGTGTCATTTTTCAAGTTATTAAATAGAGTGACTTTAAGGACAACTTAAAACATTATTATTAAATTATTTCTCTTTACCAGTTCCCTTTAGCCTACGGGAAATAAAAATAGGCTTCGTGTCCTCCGCTTTCTTCAATTTGAAAAAAGGGACATTGCTAATACTTTTGTAGCTTTGTATGTGTCTTTGTATAAGTTCCATATTGTTATGCTAGGTTGTTTTGATACTAGTACGAGTACGCGGAAACACTATTTTTCAAAAAACTTGATTTGGAAACGCCATGAAAATATTCATACATTTTATTATATGTATGCATGCATGCATACATACACACACACACAATGCATATTACTCATTTTTTTAGGAAAACACTTGAAAATATAGTGTTCATTCATTCATTGCTTCAAAATGTTCAAAGTAGACATTGAAAATACATTCAAATCTAGAATAAATCATCTAGATTCGGATTTCCCTCGTAATCATGAATGCCACTCCCAGTAGCTCCACTCTCCACCCCTTGTGTAGAACCCCATGATTGTCATCATCAACACGAAGCAGTGAAAGTTGGGCAAGAGGAGATGCAAAGGCATCCAAGTCTGTAGTTTTTGGAAGGATATCCCAAAGTTTGTAAGGCCTTTGGATATAGTTTTCATACTTGTGTAAAAGGAGGTGCAAATTGGAATGCACAAATGTTGAATCCTCAACCTTATTGGATGCCAACTTGTTTCGTTTAGTAGAGTGGATAAAGCCATATGTACTTCAATTCCACTCTGTTGAAGAATTACTGGCCAACTGTCACAAAAAAAAGTTAATTGTTAAAAATTTCAAATTTGAAATTAGTAGCAATGTATAAAAATAATAAATTTGATTTAATTATATACTAGTGAGAGAATTTTGATCGTGATAGGTCATAGGTACTTGGCATCATGGCCATGTACATACCACCACTTGCTTGGAGTCGTGTTGGATTTGTCAAAAAGAGCCTCAATTTCTCCCATGTCGCCTTTTGAAGCTACAAACATACCCATTTCATTACGGACCACACTAGCTGCAAATAGATCAAAAAAAGCCTTCTGAATGTTTGCCTAGCTCCATTTGCAACCTCTGCATCATCGTATGGTGGTTGTCTTTTACATAACCAAAGTATTACACTGTTAATATACTTTGGATTGAGAGCATAAGCAAAAAAATGCAATGGGGTGGGCATTTTATTCCACCTTTTCATGACCAAAGTCTTGATTTCATTATAAAAAAATTCTTCTAGATCTTGCTTTTTTTTTTGTATGATCTCTCTCATACTTTCAAACATGGAGTCAATCCCATCATAAACCTCTCCCATGCAAGCTGAATTTGTATCTACATATTGGATTGTGGATAGAATAGGCTCTTTATAACTGAGCATATATTCAATCTTGGTCCACCAATTATCATTAAGGATCAATGCTTTGATCTTATGGTATCTTTCAGAGCTTGCTTGTCTTTACATGTTTCAAACATTGCTAATCACCATACTGATTAGTGCTTCTCTTAGCTTCACAAGTCGTCTCAAGACGAGCGTGTGAGAGACAAATCTAGTCTTAACAATCTACAAAAAGAAAATACGACTTATAAGTTTGATTGGCCAAACGTTGATAAACAGTTAGAATTAGAAAGTTAGAACTTTGAAAGTAAGAATTTGTTTTCTTACCTTCAACAACTCTAACCTTAAGAATCTCTTAAAGATGGCTTGGGACATGTGATGATTTGTGACAAACATCTGAATGTCATTTGCCTCTGTATAAACTTGTTCTATCCATGAGATTTTGTCAATCTTTTGCAGCATCAAATTGAGGGAGTGGACAAAACAAGGTGTCCAAAATATGTGCTTGTATCTACCCTCTACAATCAACTCAACTGCTCTACAATTCTTTGCGTTGTCCGTGATGACTTGGACAATATGTTGAAGGTCCACAGAGTCCATGGCCTCTATCAAAATGTCAACAATAAATTGAACATCTTTCACTTGGCCCTCACAATCTGCTACCTTGACGAACATTGCCCCTTTAGGACATACTGCAACAACATTGATCAAGGGCTTATTCCAAACATATTTCCATCCATATGAGATAATAGACCCTGCTAAATCTTTCCACAAATCTCTAATTGGCAGTAAATAAATTTGAATATGCTCTACTTTCTTCGCCAAGAGTATGGTTTGGACCTTCTCATAATTAGGGCCTCTGTAACCTTGTGGAGCTTCATTGATTGCTTTCAACATTTGTTGTTAATAAGACGACTTCAAAACATTGAAGGGCAGGGCACATGCATAAATGCATCACACAACCAACTCATCAACAATGTCCCTCTTCTTGAAATTGAATGTTTTTTCCAATGGTCGTTTTGTTTTTTCGTGAAGTGATCTTTGTCTCATCATCCAAGGGAATTGCAACTGATTGAGCCTGAGTTTGAATGAAAGGATGATTTGCAGATAGAAGTGTTGCGGGTGGTCTTTTTGATCTATTTCTTTGGTGAGAAACTGTTCTAGATCGAAATTTTGAAGCACCTTTTGCATCTGCTTGTTCTTGCTCTTTCATGTACTAAATTATTCTTTACTTTGAATCTTTTTCACATTTTTTGATCCCCAAGCTTCCATACTCTGTCAAATGAGTTTTGAATCGAGTATACGAGGACTTGTATGTGGCATGGCAATCATTGCATACCCACATACGAGTACCACCACTAACAGTGTTCTCGAGTACCTCCACATGTCTCCAAAGAGGAGAAGCAGGGTCTCATATCCCAATCTGTTTTTAATCACCAAGATCACCTAAATGGTGCAAGGTGAGAGCATACACATTGTTAAGATATTATCAAATTAGAAACCAGCAAAAAAATAAATTATAATTATATGTTTGAATTTTTTTTAGAACTTTATGTAAAAAGTAAAAATTTAAATTTATAGCGGCTAACTTTGTTTTTGATTCTCAAGATCGCATAATGCGTGACATGCAAAAGTTAGGGTTAGAACTTAAATAAAGAAAACTAAACATGTTTAAAACTTTAAAAAGTTAAAATTAAATAACTTAAAAAATAAAAATAAAATAGAAAATGGAATTATTTTATTAAATGAAAAGAAATGAAAAGTGAAAGAAATGAAAAATGTTTGTTTAAATCAGCAATGGCTGCCTTCAAATCGCTCTTTGTTGCAATGGGTGTCTCCAAAATCCTCTTCTTTGCAATGGGCCAATGGCTGCCTCCACAAACTCCTCCTTGCAATGTGCCAATAGCTGCCTCCACAAACTCCTTGCAATGGCAAACTTCTCCTCCTTGCAATGACAAACTTCAAACTCGTCCTCCTTGCTAATGCTATGGGCCTATGGCTGCATCCTTCTTGCTAATGCTATGGGCCTATGGCTGCATCCTCCTTGCTAATGCTGCAAACTCCTTTGCTAATGCTATGGATCTCCTCCTTGCTATGGCTGCAAACTCCTCATTTTAGTTGTTTGTGTGTGTTATTAGAGTGAGGTGAGTGTGTTTTATAGCCTTTTTGGCAAACTTAGGGTTAATTTTGTAATGTATTTGCTGTATTTTTCCCTACCTCTACCCACTGGTCCCACCGGAAACGCATTGGGTACTGTCTGGAAACGTCACGGAAATGTCCCGGGTTGTTTTTGGGCATTTCTAGTACGTTTCCAGGATGTACCCGGAGGTTTTCCATACCGGAAAATGTTTCTGGGCGGGAAACGTGGCGGGGGTGGGCGGGGTTGTTTCCTGCAATGTAGCCATTATGTTATTGAAACATTTTAATGTGGGGTTTTGTGGGCACATTTATAATTCTAGAGTATACACCATTCTCACATGTTCTGGAGTATAATAATTTAATTGCAGCTCTCATATTTAGTACCTCGCCCATGTGTCTTGGAATTCTACTTGTAAGGATCTTCAACTTGCACATCTGTAACCTTAACTATATCCGTAAGGGCCCCAACGCCTGCAATTTGCAAACCTATATTCAACAACTTTCATGTTGTGGATAGAACACCCGGATTCTCAAATGGAGGGAGCCAACTTGCTTGGCACAATGCTTCAGTCTAAATATTCAAAATCTGATCTCTTTTATTAGATAGAAAGTGAACTTGCATGCCATCAATGATTGAAGAACATATTGATTCTCAGATGGAGAGCCAACTTGGAGATGTTGGCTCTAGTTGGATTGTGCAAAGCAATTTCCTTGAGTAGGCTGTAACTTGCATTTCCTTCTTCTTGGTAACATCTGTAGATCCAAGTGTAGACTCTTAATTTTGGTACAAGTCATGTAAGTGTGGTGTCTTTTTCATGCCTTGGTACATTTGCTTACTCTAGGCTCTTTTCGGTACACTTTCCGTTCACATTGGACCCTTAATAGTCTTGTGTCATCAGCATTACTCATGAACAACTTCAGTTCTGATAGTTGTCTACCTTGGGATTCCTCCAGTTATCTTGTAGTTTATCTTGATCTCTGTTTCATGGTTTTTTTTTAAATTGACCGTTTTTGGAGTCATCCCGAAAGTGGCTTGACCACTTTCAAAGCTAGTTTGAAATTGTCGTGTATTGCGGGCTATTGTGCCACCATGTCCGGTTTCCCATCCTTGATATTCGGCATTCACTCATTTCCATGGTTGGCCTATGCATCACTATGTCCCAATTTGAATTTATACACATACTCTAAGCCATTTATTAGCTTCCATCTACAAAGTTATTGAGCCGCACATTGGGTCCATCTATTGCACACTTGTCAAGGACCCTGTTGGTATTCCATTCGATGTGTCGAAGTCTTGTGATTGCATACTTGTACAAAAAGAAGGCGACATTAAGGAACATATAGCATTATTGATTATCTTAGAGAGAGGAGTCTTCTCTCACTTGGGTTGTGTCACTCATATGCATAAGAATTTCATTGATCCTTGATTCACATTGATACGTCGTTGCAGCCCTCAAAGGGGCCCTAGCCAATTTAACATTGCACATGTTCGTTTGTCTTGGATGTGCTACTAGGTGTTGGGGCCAAATTAGGGTTACATCAAAGGAGAAGAGATTCAATGGACTATGCGCATCTATTATGTCTATAGGAGACATGATTTTTGACTTCTGCTATTGACAGAGGATTTCAAAAACATTTGGACCCAAGGATCTATGGAGCCATTTTCGGACTTGCCTGACCATTTCTAGCCTAGACTGTCACTTTCAAAATCCAAATATGGGCACTATCATTTTTGGAATAGTTTGGAATTGGTAATCATCTGATATCACTACCATCTTTTTGGGAGCTCCTCTGCACTTTTTTGAACCTATTTCCTACTCTCTCAAGCTAAGTTACCGGTTCATTTTTGGTTCTGATTCAGGTTCAAAGACCCAAGTTCGTCGGCACAACATTTTGTTTTTGCCTTGGGTTCAGCCGTACAAAAAAATAAAAAAATAGTAATTCTACCTTAATAAATAGGAAATTAGTGACATTATCATTATCCATATTGATATAAAAAACAAAATATGAAAATAATCAATGTTGTAAGCCATTTGCAGTCTAGGGCAGAATTGTTGTGTTATTTAATATTTTAGTCATAAATAAATAATAATAATAATAATAATATTATAATACCCACTTCATTAAGCTGCTAAAAGCACAAAGAATTAGCAGGGGTGGCTTAGATCTTCTCAAGCTTAGTGATTATTGCTTGCCAATTGGCAATAATAATGCGTATTGTTCATGTGTACTATTCATGATTACTATTCATGCATATTGTTCACTAATTTTGTATTTATTATTTAAAGTCATCGTTTATTAGAAAAAAATGATAAAAATTTAAAAATTTGCGTTTTTGGCTGTTTTAACTATTTTTTACTGCAAATTTTGTCTGGGTTCCCCTAGGGCACCTGGATTGACAAACCTTGGGTATTGAGGTTTGCGAATTATTCTCGTTCTCGAGCCTGGTGCATTCGAGACATTCCAACACCTACAAACTAGGGTGAACCGACAACGTAGCTCTCAAGTCACTGTTAGAACTTAGGGAAATTAGAAATCAGTTACGCATCTCTCTCTATACATCATTTTCACATTTCTCTTTACCAATTGCTCAAAATACATTTCAATTCTACACATTATGCAAGTTTGATTTATTGTGTTTGTTGTATTTACATAGATTTGCTTCGTGCCATTGTTTTACAAGACTGGTGTGGTGTTTTGAACACTTGCACAACTTTTTTGTAAAGCACCAAGACACATTTCTTTGACTTTGATTACTTGGATGTTGAGTTGTGTTTTGAGATCTTGTATATGGAGAGGGTTGGGAACTACTCATCGTGAGTCCTGTCTTGGGGTACCAGTTGTATTATTACTAGCTCCTCCACTTCTATCAAGGATTCTTTGGCCTTAGATGTTATAAGGATTATTCACCATGTGCCTTATTAGTCCAAGACACTCTATAGTGGGCGTTGCTCATACTTTGAGAATGAAGATTAGCTTCCTCCTCTCACTTTGTGATTGTGGTTCCTTAAAACCATTCTTGTACTTTATTTCAATAGTTAAAAGCTTCTTTGTTACAACACTCTTGTTGACGTTATTGCTTTCATTTTATTTATTGTTCTAAATGCAATATTCCCTTCACCCCCCCTTCTTTTAACCAAATTGAGATAGAATCTTACGATAAAATAGTCAACTTCATCATTCCATAAACTATGCACCCATTGTATTTTTCTAATGCATTATCATGTGTTATGCCACATGTTATAGTGTCCTAATGCATTATCATTTGTCATGAAAAAAATATCTTATATTAATGTCCACGGATGACCAAAAGTAGGTCAACGGGACTCGAGGATACAACTGTTAATAATATAAAGTTCAAGGAAAGAGAATCCAAGAAGCTAAAGTACAAAAGAAATTAAAGCAGTGTGCCACTAACTTAAGTGGTAATGGAACCAATACAAATAGCAATGAGAAGTGAACATGAGCCCCCAAAAGCATGTGCCAATGAAGACTGGAAGACCTCATTGAAAACCTCTGTCTGTGCCTAAAGTGGAATGGTCGTTATCAATCACTGTGAAAAGATCTGGTAGTGTTCCTCAGAAAGTGCCCAATTATGGAGGACCCTGGTTGGGAGATCTTAGGGGGAAGCAAAGCAGTTCCTATAGAATCTCTCCTGACATCCAAGGCCGATGTACTCCCTGTAATACAAAAGAAACTCATAATGTGGGTCTGCCCTTGTGGTTTTGGGGGCCGTCGGTAAGTGGTATATCCATGTCATGGGAAAGGGGCAAAGCCACGCCGGCCGAAGAAGCATAGCCACAATGTTGAGGGAAGGCAGGATGGAGGATTTGAGTAGTAATGATATGCTAAGAGAAGCGCCATCTAGTTGATCTATCAATTATGATGTGTGATGTACCGGTGTCCAAAGGGCGCTTAGTGTTGCCAATTGCTTGGATGCGCTGAAAGAAAGAGTTGATCGACATGGGGGCTCTAGAACCTCTAGACTTCTCTTGTAGGGATCTGCACCGAAGAGTGACAGCCTCATGAATATAAAGAGCTAGGCACTGCTGGTCTAGATATCTAAAGAAAGTAGATAGTGTTGGCTGAGTCCTTGTAGAGGTAGTGATATCCTCCCCAGATCTCATAGTAAATGGGGTGTTTGAAAATGAAGTGTTCCTTGGTCTCGACTTCCTGGGGGGGGCAAAGACGACAAATCCGATCCGGACGGGGAATGTGGTAATTTATTTCAACCCATAGTTGGTGAGAACACACACTCATTTGGCCAAGGGCCTCAAGCCGTGGGACCCATGGTGTTGGAGACAGCAAGTGCAAAAAATAATACCATCCACGACTTGTAAGAAATGCTTGATGCTGAGCGGCTCAAGTGGGGAGATCGAAGTGACCTGGATATACAATCTGTAGATATCCTCTCTAGCAGCTCTAGTAATGACTTCCTTTGTGGTGAGGAACCCCCCGGGGGGGGGTGTTAGCCAATCCATAGAGATGCTAATAGAAAGGAGGAGCAACCTATCTCAAAGTACCAATAACGTTGACGTTTGGTGGGGACCAGTGAAGCA
This sequence comes from Torreya grandis, assembly GCA_037957365.1. NCBI lineage: Eukaryota > Viridiplantae > Streptophyta > Pinopsida > Cupressales > Taxaceae > Torreya > Torreya grandis. The sequence continues at coordinate 2,343,619 of JARHVA010000448.1, forward strand.
ATCCTCTCCAAGGTGCAAGGTGCTAAGTATGGATGTCTATCATGACCAAAAAGCTAAGTCTCCCAAGGCCCTAAGTCTATGGATGAAGAAAATAAGCTTGAAGATAGTCTCAAGGCGTAGTGGCTGGGCAGCAAATTCAGCTTGGATGATGCATTGAGGAAATGTCCGCTTGCAATGGATCATGCACTGTAACATAAGAGTCTAGACCCTCTCAATACGGGCCCAGTCAATGGCCCCTAAGCTAGGTCCCCACACCTTTGAACCATATAAAACTGTAGGTTTAATAATTGCATAAAAAAGGTGTAACTTGATAATGGGATTAGCTATATAGTGGGATATCCATTACTTGCAGCCTCTCGCATTTAATACCAAATAGGTTCTAAAAGATTTCATTTCATGGATCAATCACAGGTGGTATGAGATTACAATTAGGAGACTACTGGCAAGCAATGCTTTTTTTTGTGCCATCATCGGTGGCTGATTAAAGAACATAGAAAATAAAAATACAACACGTGTTCAGTTCTCTCTTAGGATCATGCAAGGAGGTCCGATTATGTGCTTTAGCACACATTGGGACTCCTCAAACAGCACTGTCTTACAAATTTTTGGAAAATATATAATAATAGATGATCTACAGGACAAGAAGAATATGCAGATCGATCGCAGCTACATAGCTTTGGTACTTGATATGTTTTTGTTCTCACTTGGTATTTTATATCAGTGCACTTTGTTGCTGCATTATACATGCAATCCTTGCAATTTCATTATTTCCATTCGGTTTTTGAGAGATATTTTCTCTTTCCTTTACTTGGATTTCCTTGTATACTTAATTGAAAAAGGATATTAATTACTGACAGATCTCTCTGTGCTTGGGGCAGATACCTCTTAGGCTATGATTCCATGGAAGGGGGCTTACTATAATCTTTCAGTGGATGCTGCTGAGAACATTAGGAGTCTTTTCCAATTTAGTGGTTCCATGAATTTTTAATTATTTTTTGCTGCAAAATTTTACACAAAAAATTATAGGAATTATATGCAAACAGGTGGTCCATTTTTTTATCAAAAATTAGAATCTTAAGAAAAATATCATGCAAGGTGCTATGTGGACAAAAAGTCCATATGCTGGTAGGGTGAACTTTCAGCTCCCCCTCTCTAGCACAGGTGAAAGTTTGCTGGCTAAAAATGTGAGGCTCCTATTTTATAAGAAAATATTCATTTTATTCCTATAGCTATATTGTTTCAATTCCGGGTGACCAGTCTGGAAGTAAAAATAGTAGCTGTAGCCCCTTCTATGGGATCGCATCCTTTAGGATAAATCTACTGTTAAACAAAATTAATATAATGAAAATGCTTAGACTTGAGGCTAGACAGTATGAACAAATTTGTAAAATAATGATGTTGCAGAGATTTTAATAGTGTAAGAAATCTGAATTTTAAAATCAAAATTCACTTGCATTCCTATGGTTGCTCATATGGAATCTTCATGATAATGGATTTCTGCAGGTGAGGCTATCTCAGGCGATGATGAATTGCTAGGGGAAGGCAATATTGCACCCAAACGAGATGAATGGATGACAACAGTCCCACCTGAAAGGAAGGTAGTTTTGTTTATTCTTTGATTTTAGGAAAAAGTTATGTTGACATGTATGCATCCCAATTGTGCTACACAAACGGTAAAATATATCTTCAGGTTGATATATCTATCATCATTTTCGAGCAGCTACATGAGACTTGAGTTTTTCAAAAATTTCAGCCTGGCGTGAGCATGCATTCAACTTTCTTTAGCAAGTCTGAGAAAGCCGAAAGAGGAGACACGAGTATTTGGACTGACACTCCGCTGGAGAAAGCTGAAAAGGCAAAGATGCAGTACTGTTCTTGAACCCTGGCTTTATTGAATTTGATATACAGTTATGCACTTGAATATGCCAATGGTAATTAATGGTTTTGTAGTTATCTGGAGGCATATAAACAAGCGACACTTACTACAGGAGATAATGGTATTGATGCCCTTGAAAAAAACCACTCTTCTGCTGCAGCAGATTTGATGGATAATTATAACAAGTCAAAGCGTTCAGTGTCACTAGTTGAGAAGCACCATCAGGGAAAGAAGAAAGTATCCAAGAAAGTTAAACAATCAGAGAAACAGCAAGTAGAAGAATGGTCAGGGAAGCATCCATGGAAGCCTTGGGATCGAGAGTCTGATTTGGCTGCTGGACGTCAGGCGGTGAAATTTGATGCTAATACTTCAACCCAAGGGCTAAGCTCGAGATTTTCTTCTGGAAATGTAGAAAGGAGCTTCTTGTAACTTCAGTCTAGTAATACTAGGACCATTCTTTTTTTATTTATTACGTTTCTTGCAGAGCATAGTTGGATGTTTGACGGACAGGTTACACTAATTTTTATCCAATCAAAATTTGAATGAAATGTTTGATTTCTATGTTCTGTATGGGTAAAAGGAATTTATTGGATACCATTTGCAATAGCATAGACCGCCAGAAGTCCCGAGCAATATGGTGGGTTCCCAACTTCTTTCTAGCCAAAACGACTAGCTCTAGCAATTTGTTATAGAGTTACATTTTTCACTATATTTAGATTGGAAAGTATAATGATTTTGGCCTTTCGAAATGATAGGGCCATTGTTCATGTTCTATAATTTAAATTCACTTTCGTTTTGGAGGATGTCAATACATGGGAAACCACCAATTTCATTGAAACTTACAATCGTTCTCAAGTTTGTTATATTTTTCTAAAGCAATGTGTGCCAGAATATTAGGTGTATATCATATTTTTTTAAATTGGAAACGGATTGCCATATCTACTAATCGTAAAATATGGAGATAAGGTACAAATTGGTTTACAATAAAAGGTTGGCTGGTTGCTATTCATGGCACAAACGACAGATATTTAAAACTCATGGCTGTAGAACAAGACATACAATCAAACCTAAGCACATGCTGCAGCACCGAATGGAGGACCTCTATGCACCGGAGGCAGCATATATCTTGTGTTTGATCTTGCCAAGGTTTGTGATCTAATATGGAAAGCTTCCTCTTCGAAAGGGCACATCTTCTACCTTTTCCTAAAATTTTAAGGGCACACTCCTTAAGAGTGCTTTCTTTTTCTTTTTGTGATTGGTAGATGCTTGTTAAGTTTTGCAGTGTAATGGTGGAAGCAAACAACACAATTGCTACCAGGTTACATTTTAAACTCGTAAGGTCGGTACAGAACAGGAAGAGTTATATACAATAATAAATTATATTATATTAAATATTTATATATGTACGAGATGAAATGTTAGCAATACACATGATATCCTTAAATAGATGCTAAAGAGGTAAAAGTGTAATGGATCGCCCCAGTATTATCTAGACAGTTAATTAGATCATAAATAGATTCATATATTATTGCTCCAATCTGTGTTTGAAACACCACATTCTATGACGAATGGCTTGATAAACTTTGGTGTGGCAAGCATTGGAGTCGATGACAATGCCTGCCTTAAATAGTTTCTTAAAACGTTTCTCAATTTTTTTTAGAGGTGCTGCTATATGGGCATAATTCTTGATGGAGTGTCAATAATAACCGAACAAACCAAAGAAGCCCCTTAACTTGGAACCATTCTGTTAGTGTCCAATCCACTGATCTTTTGATCTTTGCAGGATCAACGTAAAAAGCCACTGCTGAAATAATGTGGGTCTTCGCCTTCTTTTTAGCGAAAACTAAATTTGCACTTCACATAATACTTGTTTTCTTCTATTATTGGCAATCCCTTGTCCATATGAAGATCACCCTTCTAGGCCTTCCTATAAATTACCATACTGTCAAAAAGGCACAAATTTCTAAAGATATGTTCGGAAAATATTGTTTACGATGGTTTGAAATGTTGGTGGCGCATTCGGATAGTTCACAGGGCATAACCTCCACAGAAATATCTTATGGTCATATGTAAATTTTATTGTACCCAAATTGAAGGGCTAATTCGGTAAAATACTTTGTTTTGCAATATATGATATTGCGAATGTGTCTTTAATAGTTATCTTAATCAAACCTTTAAAATCAATACAAAGATGATAAGACCATCGTTCTTTCTTAGAGGTTGAAGTTCTTTTTTATCCTTTTTATTTGCTTATTTTTGTTTGTGTACTCATTTTGGTGGTTATTCTTATTGTTGTCCATACATTCACGACCAAAATTAGTTTGGCGCGGCAACGGCATTTCAAATTGTTGATATTAATCATTCATGTATTAATTCTCCATAACAAAATATGAGTTATGCTTTCTACATTAGTGCATCACTTTTCACTTTACAACACGAGCCTTGTGCATTGTATCTCAGATTATTTTTATCTCATGCATGCGCCTAGTTTGCTTTTGACATTGAATTAAAGTCTTGTGACGGATTTGATTTGGCTTAGAGTTACACGGACAAAGTGGGTGTTGCTATAGGTCTACACAAAATTGTGCAACAATAGTATTTGCATATATGTCATCAATTTTAATTCATCTATAAAGGAAGTTTATATTATATTTATAGGACTCTCGGTGTCCTACAATCAAGGGATTCTATCTAATCCCTATTGTTAGATATCTCCTATTGTTTTGGGTATAATGGATGAAATCTATAAATTCGTTTTGACTATTTACATATGGAAAATAATAATATGAAAACTATAGAAAATAACCCAAGTCTAAGTAACCTAAAGCCTAGGATTCATCATTCTTGACAAAGCATGTTAAATTTTGTAGATCTACAAAGACAAATTTATCAAGCACAGAAAAAACAAAAATGCATTAACTAATTTTATTGTTATTCATTGAATCAAATGCATAGATTTACGGATTTATAACCACCATAGGAGAAGAATCCTAGGAGGAAAATCGGGAAACAACACAGAGTTTCCTTTAGTTAGCTTACACTAAAGCAAGTAATAGCAGAGTTATCTTAAGTTGAAACAACAGTTACAAATAGTTAATTGCGCTAAAACCCCCCTTTAAGTCTAACTAGATGTCAAAATCGAGCAAGGAGCATGATTTCATTTGTTGTGGTCATATGGGGTTTTTTAGCCCCTAGTTTGTTCCAGCCCATGAGAGCATAAAGGGAGTATAAACAATTCTTTTGCATGAACTTGCATGTTTTGTTCATGTGTTTGCATGTCACTGCATGTGAAGGAGAAACATTGGTCTCCAATGTGCTCAACAAAGGATACAAGTGAGACATATGATGTTGAGAAAACTATCTACCTTGGGGTGGAAATTGACCTTGTTTCGCAACAAGGTAGGGAGTAGTCGAACCTTGATGGGTCTAATAAGTCTTTGTGTTGAAAGCTTGATTGGTATCCAAAGGTAGTTGAGAATCTGGAACATCTGCAAGATGACTAATAGGGAGCTCGAAGTCCGATGTCAACTTAGTGCTTGGGAAGATTGACATTGAAAACATCGTGAATGCCCAATTGTCTTGGAAGATCTAGTCAAAAAGCATTCTTAATTATCTGTTGAAGAATCGTGTAAGGTCCATAACAAAGCGAATTGACCTTACTATGTGCTTTCTCTTGAAAATGACTTTTGTCCAAGTGTAGCCAAACATTTTCCCCAACATAAAAATGATGCGGACCCTGCAACGATCCATAAGTTGCTTTAGTTTCTCTCTAGTCTTGTGAAGTATTTGGACAACTTTTGACTGAAGAGACTAAGTGTTGGAAGGAGCAGTTGACCTTATCTTCCTCTTTGTGAATGTGCTTGGTGCTAAGGAATCAAAACAACAATGGTAACTCATATCGGGCCAAAGATTGAAAACCAAGACACCTCAAATGGAGAATGGGCTTATGGAGGAATAGACTACTCGAATGTATGCATGTTCAATGTGGGTTAGGCTCAAATCCATTTTGGAAGGAGAGGTGTAGTGGTAAAGCAATAAGCTCTAGACAAGGGTGTGGTTGACAAATTCAATTTGACCATTGGATTGCACATGAAAAGTTATGGAAATGTTAAGGGAAACTATCATCAAAAATGGCCCAAAAATCGAGAATCACGGTCGGATACAATATTGGTTGGTAGACCAAAAGAATGCATAGCATAGTCAAAAAATATTTGGGTTAAGTCAATTGCAGAGTTGGTATTGCAACATGGAATGAAAGTAGCCATCTTACTGAACTTATCAAATACCACAAAAACACAATCATGAAAACCACTAACCAAGTCCTTGGAAATGTTTTTCGAAGGACATGAAGGAAATGGCAAATGAACACTCAAGCTAAGCTTGCGGTTGGCTAGTTTGGAGCAACAACATATTGCATGACGCTTAAAAAAGTGGATAAAATCTTGTTGTATGTGAGGCCAATAGAAGAACCGTTTCAAATGATGGAGCGCTTTTTACTTCCCAAAGTGACCACGGTAAAGTGTAGTGTGCACCTCCCTTCAAAATAAATGTGGGGTGATAACGAGGCACACAAAGCTTATCAAACTTGCACCACAACATGTCCTTCATGTGAAAGTATTCAGAAGGAACCAAATCAAAAGTGGTTGGGTGTTGGACATTGATGATGATCTTCCCAAATTCAGATCAGTAGCATATTGATTGGACCAAGTATGAAATTTCAAATGTGAAATGGTTATAATAATAAGGGTGTTGGTCATAGGAGGATGACTAAAGCAATCTGTAATAGTGTTGGTGCCCCCCTTCTTGTACTTGATCATCAAGTGAAACTACTGAAGATAGGAAGCCCACTTCATGCGCCTTGCTTCCTCAATTTTACTCTGTGATTGAAGAAATTGCAAAAGCATATGAACCATGTGAACAATTGTTTCTTTGCTAAGAAGATAATGTCTCCAATGCTTGATGACTTAAATCAGTGCATATCGTCATATGTCAAGTAGTTCCTTTTCATGATGGATAAGGTTTCTGCGTGATAAGCCATTGGATGACCATTCTCCTTCAAAATTGCACAAGTGCAAACAATGAGACATTAGTCTCGATCTTGAAAGGATGCAAGAAATCATGCAATGTTATAATAGGATAACGTAGTTGCTTTTCAAGATGTTTAAGACACGAGTTTGGTTCTTTGTCCACTGAAACAATGAATTGGTCTTCGTCAGATGATGCAATAGAGAGGCTATATGTGAATAAGCGAGGATGAACTTGTGATAGAAGTTCGCAAGATCAAGAAAACTTCGTAACTCTATAATGGTTGAAGTCAGCCACTTGAAAAGAACTTGTACCTTTGTAGGATCCACCTTAATTCCATGAACATTAATAATGAAACTGAGATAAGAAATTGAAGTTTGACCAAAAGAATACTAGGCTTGATTGACAAACAATTGGTTCTATTGCAATGTGTGAAGAACATGGCCCACATGTTGAAGTTGTGCCTTTTAAATGTGTGAGAAAATAAGAATATTATTAGAGTTTTGGCTAAGACCACCGGATCATGCGGATGCATAGGTTTGCGATAGGTGTGAGACAAACAAGCACACAACACACAACTGCAAGCTAAATGAAATCAATACAATAATATTACATAAGACAAATAGGAGCCAAAATATCAATCTTCTATTAAGAAAAGCTCACAAATGTGAAGTGTACATATAGGAGAGCACTAAGTAACTCCACAAAAAATGGTCAAAGACCATTAGAATATAATAATAACTCCATAAAAGGTGGTCAAAGACTCTTAGAATAGAAGATTAACTCCCATACCTAGAATTGTCAGTTAAGGGAGTTACTTAGTCATTCGGTCAAATTGTACACCTAAGCAAGTTTCTCCATGAAAGTAGGAAAAATTCAAGTGGAGAAAAAACCCATAATAAATAAAAGTAGGAAAAATAAATAACCCCTCCTCTTAACACCTCCCATAAGCACAACTTAAGTGGGTAGTGAAAAAAAAAGGGTCTTGACACTAGGCTTAATGAAGCACCCATGTACAAAGCAATCTCTCATAAATAAAAGAAAAGGAGAAAACCTGAAGAAAACTCCCCCCCCTGACAAAAAAGACATAAAAGAAGAGGCTAGATACCCCACGCCCCCTCCCCAAGAAGATGGTGTCGTATCCCAAATCTCAAGAAGAGCTCGCAAGTGAAGATACTTGCTCTCTGTGAAAGGTTTGGTGATGATTTTATTGTTTGCTCTGGCGTTTGGTAATAGATCATATCAATGATGTCCCCATGAAGGAGCTCTTTGATGAAGTACTTGTGAATCTCTATGTGTTTGGTCTGCTAATGTTGGACCGAAATCTTGTAAATCTGAATAGTACTTTGGTTGTCACATTAGATGATGGTAGGTCGTCTAAACTGGATACCGAACTCTATGAGAATCCCTTGAAGGTAGATGGCCTCAGTTGTAGCATTGATAACCCCCCTATATTCTACCTCAGTAGATGATAAAGCAATAGTATTTTGCTTCTTGCTTGACAAACTAATCGGACCTAAACCAATAGAAAAATTGTACTTTGAAGTGGACTTGTGATTCTAAATATCCCTAGCCCAGTCTAAGTCAGTATAGCCAATCTAGTCGATGTCAATCCCAGCTCTGTAATGAATTTCAAATCTATGTGTGCCCCGAATCTAGTGCAAAATCTTCTTAGTTGCTTTTTAGTGTAGCGCATGGGGTCCCTGCATGAGTCTGGAGACAAGGCCCACTGCATATGATATGTCAGGTCTGGTATGTGTCAAGTAGATAACATTACCCACAAGTTGTTGATAAAAGGTAACATCGACAAAAGGTGAAGTACAAGCTACCTCAAGCTTGACTCTAGATGGAAATGGAATTAGAGTTGCCTTACAATCATCCATGTGAAACCAAGCAAGTCAAGAACATACTTGGGCTATGCAAGAGTGATCTCCAAGTCAGATTGAGAATTATGGATCCCAAGGAAGTAATGTAACAATCTCAAACATGTCATGAAAAATTTGTCATGAAGAGCTTCTTTCACCGCTACAATGGATGAGAAAGAACTCCTAGCGATCAAAAGATCATCAATTAAAAGAAGCAAAATAAAAAATGAATCATCCTACCATAAGAGAGATGTTTGGATCTAAATCGCACCAAGTGAACCCTAAAAAAACAAGGAATCCATCTTGGCTTACCAAGCTCGAGGGGCGTATTTGAGGCCATAGATGGATTTATGAAATCTGCACATAAAGGATTTTTGACAAATCTTGGTGGTTACTCCATGTAAATATCCTCCTCAAGGTCACCATGAAGAAAGACATTTCACATCTATCTGATGAACATCCCAATGATTGGATATAACAATAGCAAGTGTGAGACTAACAGAGTTCATTTTGGTGACTGGTGCAAAGGTTTTGGTGTAGTCATTGACAGGCACCTATGAGAAACCTTTTGCAACTAATCGCATTTTGAATTTGTCAACTTTATGCATACTTGGTCCGATATATCCATTTGCATCAAACCATCTTTCTTCCCTTAGGAAGAAGTGTCAAATCCCAAGTATGATACCTGATTAAGGAGTTATAATCCTCATGCATGGTAGAATCCCATTCAAGAATACCTGATGCCCCCTGAAAAGTTTGTAGATTTGAGGCAAAGGTATAGAAAGCATGTGGCCTACTCTAAAACTCTAAACGTGTATGCTTGTCATCAAAAGGATTCCCAACCCATGTGACTACACTTTGTAGTATCTATCTAGTCCAAAGAGGACAAGAAGTGGATGATTCAAGTAGAAAAACATCACCCTCTAATGTGTGGCTAGATGTGAATGGAGATGAGTCCCCATCACTATTCTCATTATCAGAACTAGAAGTGTCCTCAACCTCTGGAATGTGCTCACGCTGATTTGAATCAATTGAATCAAATCCAAGTGAATCCAATGAAGGGGGAGAAGTGTCAAGTGTTGAATGTGTGGGACTCTCTTGAAAGTGAACATTTTTCTTGATGAAAAATTCATGTGTGGTCATATGAAGAAGGCGTTACCCCTTGACACCATCTAGATAACCTATGAAGATGCAAGGATTACTCTAAGGTTCCATATCCTTACATTTCTTCTTAGATATACATGCCATAACTAGAGATTTGAAGACTCTGAAATGCTCAATTGCAGGTTTCTTACTATATCAAGCTTTAAAGGGCGTTATGTCTTTTAAAAAAATGTGGGGAACCCTATTTTGAATGTAGCAAGTACAATTGATTGCTTCGGCCCGATATTGTGGTGCAAGTGACTTAGAGTGAATCATACAGTTAGCCATCTCTTTTAAGGCCCTATTCTTATGTTCTACAACTCTATTTTGTTGAGGACTATATGGGACTGTATAGTGCAAATAAATCCCCTATGTTTTACAAAACTGCTCAAATCTGTTGTTGACATACTCACCCCCATTATCGGTTCTAAGACTCTTGATGCATTTATTAGATTATTTCTCTACAAGAACTTTGAAGTCTGGAAACTTGTCGAAATCTTCATATTTCTACCTAAGAAAATGGACTCATGTGTACCTTGAAAAATCATCAATAAAGGTGAGAACATACTTAGCCCTTGTGAAAGATAGACTAGGAAAAAGACCAGATACATCACTGTGTACTAACTCCAATGCCTATGAAACCCTCCAAGCTTTGCCTTCGTCAAATTTCTCTTCAAGATGCTTCCCAAGGGTGCAACCCTCACAAAGACCCTTAGAGAAATGACTCGAGGTAAACATGTGACCATGTTATTTTTGTTGAGTTGATCTAAGTAGTGGTAGTTGAGATGGTCGAACCGTTGATGCCATAATTTGTTAACTCCATCAGAATGAGTCGGTAATGTAGTCAAAGAATAATCAGGTGTAAAATGTGAGAAGGTATATAACTTGATCTAATGATTTGTACTTCCAACTATTTTTGTAGAATCATTATGCAACTTTCTGATTATGACTGAATATGATGAAAACTCTACCCTCATGCCCTTATTTATGTGAGTGATTTGGTACACTGATAGGAGATTAGTTGAAAAATATGGAACACTTAGAACATTTTTGAATGTTCCTCCATTCATTTCAACAGACCATCTCCCTGCAACTAATACAAAAGTGTCATCACCAAAAGTGATTGAAGACATGCTACAAGGATCTAAGAAAGAAAACTCAATTTGTGAAGAACCCATGTGGTAGGAAGCACCTGAGTAAATAACCAATGAAAATTTTAGAGCTACAACTGCTACAAGAGCCTTTCCCTTTTCTTTTTCTTTACATTCGCCTTTTGCCTTATAAGAATCTTAAGTTGATGGATTTTGCTTGATAGATTCATGAATACCCATGTTGTTCTTTTCTAGAAGATGAGTTAGGTGATCAATTTATTTCTTCATGCACTTGTGTTCATCATACCCATTTTTCTTGTGATAGGCACACTTAACCTTTTCTTTTTTAAGTTTATCTTTGGAAGAAAATGTTTTAGTGGTTGTTTTAACAGAAGTTGATTCTTTCTTATTTTCTTGATGCTTATTCTTTTTCTTCTTCTCTTTGTTTGGAGCCTTTGTTTTTCCATCCCCAACAATAAAGGCTTGAGGTTTTGAGGACTTCAATTTTCCTATTTGCATTAACTTGTCTTGTTCCCAAGCCAAGTCAACAATAAAGATATCTAAAGAGGGAATTTTCCATGTAGTGCCTTGAGCACTTTTAGTGGTATGGAAAGTAGAGATGATGTCTGAGTAATCATGACATATCTTGAAGAGTATAGAAATAATAAATTGGTCATCTTTCTTCTTTATTATATATTCTTTCAACTACAATCTCAAAGACTTGAACTTAGTGAAGAAATTCTGAAGGGTGTCAAAGTTGCTAGGACTCACGCTGATAAGTTCATTTTTTAGTTCATGATCTCTCATCACATCTTGTTTCCCAAAGAGCTTTTACAAAATGGTCCACACTTCATTCGGTGTTTTGGTAGGTTATATATGAAATGAGACACTAAAAGACACAACAATCCATAAGTTTTATCACTACAATTGTACCACATAACTTTTTCTACATTTCTAGTTGGTTTAGTTTCTAACCCTATTGTAGTGCGATGTAAACATTTGCTCTTTAGAATAATTTTTATTTTGATTTTCGATTAATGATAGTTAAATGGGGTTAGAGGATTAATTGAACTTTTATCCAATGTGCAAAAATAATGTAGTAGTAGTAGTAGTAGTAGTAGTAGTAGTAGTAGTAGCTTATTTGTCACAGAAATAGAAGTGCAAACATAATAAAAAGTGACTTGGAAACACAATACACCCCCCTAAACTATCAATGGTGAACCCCCCGAATGTTGCAAATAATGCATGCTCAAAAAAACATTAGACACAATCAAGAATGCATTTTGAGCAACTAGTATAAGTTTTGGAAAAGACGTGATTTGTCAGACAAAATGAGGACATCAGGTTCAACCAAAAATGCATCTAATATGAGTACACAAAGTGAGCAGGTGATAAAAAAAGTGTTTGTTTGAATGTGAGGGGGTATGGCCACCTTCCAAACTGGACCTCACCCTCTGGTCTTCGTCTAGCGAAAAAATACAGAGTTTATTTTTAAAAAACAACTTTCCATATTTTAATAGGCTCACAATATATTGTTTTTATTATAAAATAATAAAAAAGAATCTCACGCCTTTTTAAAACCACCCTCCTTGCCCCTAGTAATATATTGTTTTATAAAAAAAAAATCAAAACTCCTTCCTCCCTTTTTATAAAAATCCACCTCTACAATATTATATTGTTTTATAATAAACAATAAAAACTATAATATTTAATGAGCGAGTAATTTCTAGGATTATAATTATGTATATGATTTAAATCGATGTGTTTTGAATCACAATCTGTTATTCATCATCAAGAAATGTTCATGAATGGAACTGTAGGCTAGTTTTCTTATAAAGAATTTTACAAAGATGTTAAATGGTTATCAATGGAAGGAGCATTACAACAATCACGATCAAACGAGGAATAAATATTGAAAATGGTTATCTTGGGTTTATGTATCATGAGAGAGAATCGTTTGACCAAAGGAATGAGAAGACAAATTGAAAATAGAGGATAATTAAAAGTCTAATTGGATTGGTCTTTAACTTAATTAATAATTTTATAAGCTTAGAGCTACCTAAGGTTTAAACAACGACAAATAGAAACCAAAGGCTAGGTTGAATTAAGGAGGGAAATATTATTAAGCTACAACATTTTTTAACCTATTAATTATGGGTATACTATGGGTATACACATGTGATTAAGCACTATTCCATTGTCATAGTTTAAAATTTGAGTATGTTCGCTAATCTCAATGGATTCCCTTAATTTCCATTTTTTATTACTGTTTTATACAACAAGAACTTGTGTCTTCTCAATGCAAATGAAACTTGTGTCTTCTCAATACCAAACATTCCATTTTCATTAAGAAGATGCAAGTTCTTGCTGTATGAAATAATTATTAAAATTGGAAATTAAGGGAATCCATTGAGATCAGGGGACATACCCAAAATTTAAACCACAACAATGGAATAGGGCAAAATCACATGTGGAGACCCATAATTAATAGGTTAAAAAACATTGTAGCTTAATAATATTTCCCTCCTTAATTCAACCTAGTATTTGGTTTCTATTTGTCGTTGCTTAAACCTTAGGTAGCTCTAAGCTTATAAAATTATTAATTAAGTTAAACCCTTGTTGGGCCCTCATTTTTGAAGAAATTTTGGTTAAGTACTTTTTGACGACAAGCAGGATGGGAGAGACACAACGTGGAAGACCGTGGAATGGAAGACCATGGCATAGAAGAGGCAAGTCATGTGGAACAAAGAAGCATGATACATGGAAACCTTGAGAGCATAGGACTTAGATATTAGCAGAAGACTTGGGAAAAGTTCAAAAAGCAAAGATGGTTATGGAACGGTTTGCATGATTTTTGAAAAAAATAAGTCAAGCACAAATCCAGCACAGGGCCCACGGGAAGATAGACACATCAGTGATGAGGATCTAGCATAAAGAGAAACTATAGGGGCAATTAGGCTCAGGTCCTTAGGAATTCATTATAAATGACTTGCCACTACTCAATTCTGTTAATGATCGTTGACGAGTCATCATGTTTATATTTGCTTCTATAATTGAATGGTCGGGGTAGAACATGTATAAATACCCCATTATTTTACTTAGTATTGTTTATGAGTTTTTGATCATTGTAATTATGGAATCAGTGTAATCTTGACATAACTTATGAACGTAATGAGTGGAAGCTTGTATTAATGAAATACTTGTGTACATTTATCCATGGTTATGATAGAGTTGATACTATTTGTTATCGATTTGTGCCAACTTATTTTTTTTATTACTTAAGTGATGAATGAATAATTCAGAGATAGATACAAAATTAAAGATGAGTTTAGGACTAAGTGCTTGTTTGAGCACCCTAGCTTAGGGAAGTATATGAATACACCTTTGTGTGATAAAACTAAAAAGATTTGATCTTAAGCTGCGTGCTTCAAGTGAGTGCGTAAGAACCTTTTCTTGCACGATATGCCGATGTACTAGCATGTTGGAACTCTTGTTTTATTAGGCACGTAACTAAGAAGAAGATATGCCAAACTAAAGGAAAAGAGCCCAACATTTTGGTTCTATTGTTAGGGCCTGTAGCGCTTGTTTGTACAATGGTGGGAAGATGCTCAAATGGCTATCTCTAGAGAATGTTGAACAATGGGTTAGTAAGTAGATGATAATTTTGCCTTATCGTATCTTGAACCAGGAGTTTCCACATGCGCATGGGTAGAATAACATCAGTACGACTCATTATATGAATCTTTCTTTGTAGAAGTGCTCGTTCACCTTCATGCTTGGCTTTCAACATACGTGCAAGACCATTCAAGGAACTACAAATGGAAGATCACTTGGTCAGTAGAGTGTCAATCGGCCTAAGCAATATTGGGAGCACCTTGGATGCGTCTAGTGGATGTTTGGTAGTAAGGAACCTTCAATAGTTATATTTTAGAATAGGTGATCTCAACTTACTCTTGTCCAGAGGAAGCCCAATTTCACTTCCTTTGAGAGCTGCATAGAAGGTGTCTCAAGAACTTTTCATTCGAGATTAAGAAGCTTATAGTTGATTCTGGACTTGAAATATTCTTCATGGATGACTAAACTCTCTCTCACATGAGTAACATAGTTGGTGGGGAAATGAATGGGCACACTTTGATATAATATTGTTGGTTCAGCATGACAACCAGTCAGCGGGAGTTGCGAAAGTGCAAGTATGATGAGGCTAGGTGAAGGGCTATGATTGGAAGTGATATAGAGATGGGACAGGAGGACTCAAGAAGGGTTAGAAGGACTCAATAAGTGTTTTGAGGATCCATAGGGAAGTAGAAAGGCATAACAAGGACTCCCCATCCACATGACCATAACCAATGCCAACATAGGTACGTGTAGAAGAAACAAGTCAAGCATTTGTGACTAAAGAACCTAATTTGTA
This sequence comes from Torreya grandis, assembly GCA_037957365.1. Classification (NCBI taxonomy): domain Eukaryota; kingdom Viridiplantae; phylum Streptophyta; class Pinopsida; order Cupressales; family Taxaceae; genus Torreya; species Torreya grandis. Next base: position 2,359,030 of record JARHVA010000448.1, read on the forward strand.
TAGGCCCAGTTCCCACCCATAACACATGCTCATGCTCTTGAGTTAGATAATGTTCCTGTATGAAATTGGGATACGGATAGTGTAGAATTAGAGACTGAACCTATTAGAGATACTTTTGAATAACAAGACCAAGATAGTAGTTTGTTATTAATTTCTTTTTAGTTACAAGACAATCCTACATGTTAGTTTGGAATGTCTGGTGGACCAAGCATAGCCAGTGGGTAGAGTAATAGCCCATTCATAGCTAATTAACCTACTTTTGTGCCCAACATATTAGATGCTTTTATTACTATAGGAGCTGCTAGAAGTGGCATTGGTGGTGGCTCAGTTAGAGGATTCGGAGGTGGCTCAGGAGGCATTAGTGAACTTCCCCAACAAGGTCCAAGAGGGACTAGAGGTACATCACAGTAAGCTCCATTGCCAACACCTAGTCCACCCATTATTTATTACAAGATGATGCTCCATTTCCCTGAGTATCATGGTGTGGAAAATGTAGCAGAACATGTTCACAAGTGTGAATTTATTTAGTGAACATGTGGCATTACTTTTACTGAATGAAAGGCAGACCACATACACAAGTGGTACAATAAGTTTGATCTACAACAAGCTGTTGTGAATTATGAACAACTGAAGGAAGCTTTTCTTTAAGAATTTGATATCCTAGAGTTTGAACAATAAAACATTACTACACTGAAGGACATTGAGCAAGAACTAATTGAGAGTGTGCACGAGTATGATGTGAATTTTAAGACATTTATTTCTAAGCTTTCTTTTGAGATAAATGTAACTCAACACACCCATTGGTTTTTAGGAGGCTTGTTGTTTCCCTTTCGGTGCATATTATCCTAGAAGACCTTCACTAACCCAAATGAGGCCTTGGAAGCTACCCTTTATGTCGAAGCTATTAGAAGTATAGACACAAGGATTAGCCCCTTTATGGAAGCTCATATTGCTACTATGGCATCTCAGTTGGAGAAGCTCATTACAAATAGTACTCATGGTACTCGTAGTGGTTTGAGGTGTGTTAACTATGAATCTGAAGGTCACAATAAGAATAATTTCCCCACAAAGAGTATTCGTGTTGTGGTGAAGCAATCCTGTGAGATTTGCCAAGAAGACCATGATGTGAGAGATTTCCCCTTGCTTCAGCACGTTACACAATCAAAGGTATCCTCATATTATAAAATATGTCATGCATATACTCATGATAATATTGATTGTCACCTTTTACTGAGATTCATGAGGCACACTAATGTGGTACTCGCTAGAGTTATGTTACTAATAACTAGGACAATGGTGGAGGTTGGTTTTATAGAGGTCATGGATGTGGATGTGGACGTGGACATGGAGGTGGTCATTTTATGCTTAGAACCTGCTACAAGTGTGGATCCCCATATCATTACCAACATTACTGCTTAGTTTATCCCATGTGTGCTTTTTGTAAGAATGAATATCAACTAGAGGAATTCATAGAATTATATACCTCCATCAGAAAGGAGTGAAATGAAAAGGGTTCTGGAATGATACAGATTAAAAAGACTCCAACTACTCAATGGAAATTGCATGCTACTAATCTGACTAGTCCCAAGGTCAACATTACTACACGAAGTGGTGCTCCTTCCTAGTCTGTGTCAAACTAACATGCTGATAAGGTTCGATGGGAGGAGCCTCATGCAACTCATTATCCGAATGTTTAGTAACAAAATGAAGTGTTACAAAACAAAATGACTTTGGCATGGGAGCTAAAAGATGAGATTTAGTTCCTTAAGGATAGAGATGTTACTATGTATGTTGAAATGTAGAAATATTTGGATCTTCAAGACTCTTTGTGTGAGTTATGAAAATGACTTCTTAATGAAGACATTGTGCCACTTTTACAAAATTAGTTAAGTCATCAACCACCAATGCCTACATAGGATCGTTAGTTGAACCATGCATAATGATAAGAATCTCACATCTAACTAGTACGGAGGGTGATAAAGAGATCTTGGTAAATGCAGCTATTGATGGATGGATCATTTAGGATATCCTATTTGATACTAGCATCGAGGTAAATATACTCACTAAGGATACTTAGAGAAAGATGGTAAACCCTGCTTTGCAGTCTTCTCCTCATATGTTGTTCATGGCTATTTTTGTTGTCACTACCAATTAGAGTTATTAAGGATGCCACTATGGATATTTTAGGTGTCACTTTCAAGGCTAACTTTGAAGTAATTGAGTTGGCTAGAGCTGATGATTTCCCAGTGCTTTGGGTCACCCTTAGTGTTATGCGAACAATGTTTACTTGAGCTTCAAAAAGTGCTACATCAATTTTGAAAATGATGATCATTGTGTCATAATCTCCTTAGACCATGCTCAAGGACCCCCTTTTGTTGAGCTAGTTAACGTTGATGAGGACATTAATCATATCTACAATGTCATAGCTCAGGGAACTGAATTTCTTGATCCTAATATAGATGGCACATTACATTGGGTGGATGCACAGTCTAGCTCTAACACCACTAGTAATGCTTGTGACTATTGGGCTTATGGTGATTATAATCTTACTAAATGAATTTATGGTGCTATTGGTAGTCAAGAGTATGCTCCATGAAATCAACCTAAATGTCATAAGTTTGTTCACCTTATTCATGGATATATTATGGTTGTGCCACCCATGTGGTTAGATGAAGCTCCTTAATGGTCAGATGGAAGTCCAAGAGTATGTGTGGTGATTGTAAGCTTTCTATGTATTTGATGATGAATGGATGTGCACTATTATCCATATTTTTTATGGAATAACTGATCAATGGTGAGCAACTCACCATCATAATTTGCTTAATTAAGACCGAGTTCACGTTGCCATGCACCATCATTTTCATCACGATAGCCATGTTCATGACACATTAAGCTATGATGGAATTAGTGCTCTAGAAGGTCATCTTGAGGCCTGAGAAAACATGTGGAATGCAGATGAGATGTTTTTGCCTGAGTATATGTGGGTTCATGCGTTCTATGGTACTCTATGCACTTGGGCTAGAGTATCATATGTACATGAAGAGTGATGCTTGGAGATAGATTCTTGGTGTTTCCTTTGAGGTAATACTATTTTGACATTATCTTACTCATCTCCTCAGATGGATTTATCCTTGACCCTAAAGCCATGCATTAAGTTATTGTAGGTGATCCAACACCAATTGAAGACCGCATAAGACATATACATGGAGCACATAAGGAGAACTTGAACATTTTTTAAGAATCTAATATAGAGGCTTCAACTTCTTCACCGCTTGAATCTTAATTATACCATGGATTAAGGGAACATATTCGAAAATGCAAATAAAAGGTTGTGTACCAAGTTGATGAAGGTACCAGTTCTACCCCACCGGATTTATCCGTTGATTACTTGGATTTGCGTACTTAGTATGGAACACACAATATTTGAGACACCATAAAAAATGACCAACATCCATATTTAGAGCCACTTCAGATGATCCAACATAATATTGGCATAGAGGATGTGCCCAAGATGGCCATTTTGGGGAATTATTGTTATGATACTAAGATCTCCAAGGTTTTTGAACTATTAAAAAGTATCAAGATGTTTTTCCACATAATCACACTGAGAAGAAATGAGTGCATTCTTGATTGTGTAAGATGTACATCAAGTTAGTAGAAGGTGCTCAACCCATTAGGAAGATACCTTATCATATGAATCCTAACTTGCATGCTCGGGTCAAGCAGGAGACTGATAGTATCTTGTACACTGGAGTAATCACTCCTATTGATGAGTTTTAATGGGTGATCCCCATGGTAATAAAATCAAGAAGGATGATTGCATTCATGTTTGTGTAGACTATTGGGTACTTAATGTTGCTTGTATAACTGACCCTTTTTCGACACCTTTCATTGAGAAGATCTTAGAAAGAGTTGTTGGGTGCGAGATTTATATCTTTACTGATGGTTTTTATGTATATCGTCAGGTCCATTTCATAGAAGATAAATTGAAATCCACATTTACAATTGAATGGGGTTCCTTCGCTTACAACATGATGTCCTTTGGGTTGAAGAAAGCTCCTTTCATGTTCTCATAGATTGTGGTTGAGGCTTTTAAAGATTTTATTCATAAATTCATTCAAGTATACTTGGATGATTGGACCATTTACAATTTAGTGTGGGACCATTTTGTTAATCTTCACCTTATGCTTGAGTGCTACTGCCACCTTCATATTTCTTTAAATCTGAATAAGTGTGTTTTTGCTACCCCATTTGTAAAATTTGTTAGGTAATGTTATTTTTCATCATAGACTCTTGGTGGATCCAACTAAGATTTCAGTCATTCTTTGCCTTCTAGTGTCGACCACCCATCATGAGGTTCGTGCCTTCCTAGAACACATGTGATACTATCGAAAGTCCATTCAAGGTTATGCTAAGATCACAGTGCTATTGGAAGAACTACTTAAATAGAATGGTCAATTCATATGGACCAATATTCATCGGTAGACATTCAATGCACTCAAGGACAAGCTAATTATATCCCTTGTTCTCCAGTTTATAAACTGGATAAAGCCCTTTCATGTTCATGTTTATGCTTCATGCATGACAGTAGGTGTAATACTTGCTCAACCTAGTGAGGGCAATCTTGATCATCCTATCTACTTTGCCAGTCGAAAGCTCACTCTAGCTGAACAAAATTATTTAACTAGAAAAGATGAAGCCTTTTCTATGGTATACACATTTCAAATGTTCCATCAGTATTTGTTGGCCACCCCGTTCATTTTATTTATGGACCATGAAGCATTAAAGAGTTGTTGGGTGCGAGATTTATATCTTTACTGATGGTTTTTATATATATCGTCAGGTCCATTTCATAGAAGAAGATAAATTGAAAACCGCCTTTACAACTGAATGGGGTTCCTTCGCTTACAACATGATGTCCTTTGGGTTGAAGAAAGCTCCTTTCATGTTCTCACAGATTGTGGTTGAGGCTTTCAAAGATTTTATTCATAAATTCATTCAAGTATACTTGGATGATTGGACCATTTACAATTTAGTGTGGGACCATTTTGTTAATCTTCACCTTATGCTTGAGTGCTACTGACACCTTCATATTTCTTTAAATTTGAATAAGTGTGTTTTTGCTACCCCATTTGTAAAATTTGTTAGGTAATGTTATTTTTCATCATAGACTCTTGGTGGATCCAACTAAGATTTCAATCATTCTTTGCCTTCTAGTGTCGACCACCCATCATGAGGTTCGTGCCTTCCTAGAACACATGTGATACTATCAAAAGTCCATTCAAGGTTATGCTAAGATCACAGTGCTATTGGAGGAAATACTTAAATAGAATGGTCAATTCATATGGACCAATATTCATCAGTAGACATTCAATGCACTCATAGACAAGCTAATTATATCCCTTGTTCTCCAGTTTATAGACTGGATAAAGCCCTTTCATGTTCATGTTTATGCTTCATGCATGATAGTAGGTGTAATACTTGCTCAACCTGGTGAGGGCAATCTTGATCATCCTATCTACTTTGCCAGTCGAAAGCTCACTCTAGCTGAACAAAATTATTTAACTAGAAAAGATGAAGCCTTTTCTATGGTATACACGTTTCAAATGTTCCATCAGTATTTGTTGGCCACCCCGTTCATTTTATTTATGGACCATGAAGCACTAAAATACCTAGTGAATATATTAGTGTTGCATGGATGCATTTGCCAATGGATTGTGCTTTTTCAATAATTTTAGTTCTTTATGATGGTAAAACCGAGTAAGGTTAGTTGTGGAACTTATCATTTGTCATGCATTGAATCTAGTGAACCACTGTGTGCCATTGAGGATGAATTACCTAATATATAATTTTTCAATCCATGTATGTACCCAAGGAATTAGACAATATCGTAGCATTTTTTAATACAAGTTTAGTACCACCCCACCTCAGTATTCAATAGAAGAAATAGTTGGTTGTTTATGTTGTTCCCTTCCAGTTCATTAGGGGTGACCTTTATAAGCTTAGATGGGATGAAGTAGTATGCCACTTGTCGTACAACATGAGCATGTTAAATTTCTTTAGGAGGTTCATAAAGGTATCATCGGATGGCATTATGCCAGTGATGCCATAACATGAAAGGTTCTCTATTTGGGTTGTGGTGGCATACTCTGTTTAAGGATGCTAAAGCTTATGTGCACTAATGTTATATTTGAAAACACATGGGTAAACTGAACTGAAAGAATGTTATGGCCCTTCATCCAATCCTAGCTCAGGAACCCTTTGAGAAATGGGCCATTGATTTTGTTGGCCCCATTACTCTAGAGGGGAGGCATACTAGATCATGCTATGTCATTATTACAACTGATTACTTGACTCATTGAGCTAAAGCAATGCCAGAATAGGATTATATTTCTACCACTACTGCTAGGTTTCTTTGAGAGAATATGATTAAAAGGTATGGATGTCCTTTAAGTTTGACTAGTGATCGAGGAACTCATTTCCTTAACGAGACCATTCAGATCCTTTTGGATGAGTTCATGATTGCACACCACAAAACTACTCCTTACCACCTCAAGCCAGTGGTACAACTAAAGTAGTCAATAAGATTTTGGGTCATACATTGACAAAGATTTATAATATTGGTCTCACTAACTAGGATGATCGTATTTCTACAATATTATGGGTATATTGAACCATATATAAATGGTTGAACAAGAGTACCCCTTTTAATATTGTATTTGGCATCAAATCCATTTTCTTAATTGAGTTCCTTGTACCTTCTATACATATTGCATGCATTGGTCAGTTGGATGCTAAGGAATCCTTGAAAGCTTGCATGGATGCCTTGCTTTAGTTGGATGAAACCCATTTTCTAGCACATTGGAGTCAAGGAATGGAGAAGTGGAAATAGAAGGCCTGACATGATCGACATCTTAAGAATAAAACTTTTCATCCAGGTATGTAAGTATCAGTTTATGACTCTTAAGTTCACTTGTTATTTATGAAAAGTTTACATCCATTGGGACGGTCCATTTATTATTCATAGTATTTATCCCACAGGCACGTGTAAGTTAAAATGGTTGGATGGCTAGTTTCTTCTAGGCCATTTCAATGGTAGTTGACTTTACCCCTACTATTCTGAGGGATGTTTTTCTTTTTTGTAATAAAGCGTATGCCACTAGTTTACTTTAAGATTTTGATTTGTTTTCAATAAGGCATGGCATTGGTTATGTACCCTTGCTGAGGTTTACATCAACACTTAGTTCTTTCTTATTTTTATTTGTCATGTCATGGAAGACCACAGACATATTTTAGTGTGGATTAAGTATGAAAGAAGTAAAACTAAAAAACACCAAGGGAATGATGGAAGGGAATGTGTGAGGGAAAAAAGGGAGCGTAAGCAGAAGTGTATGAGGACAAGTGGATATGCAGGATGCAGTGAATAACTGCTACGAAGAGTCAAGATAAAGAAACATGATTCATGACTTGGAAATGGAAAAAATTGAAATTCTTTACAATTGTCATGTACTTTGATAAAAGCACGGGATGGGACAAATGAGTTAAATGTGAGAAAAATAATTGTAATGGAAAGTGTGTCAAATGTAAATCATGGAAATATTGTTAGAGGCATTAAATATGTGAACTAATGGATGAGGTAATGGGGAAGTAAATTTGGATTACTCCTTGAAGCTATTAAAGGTTACCAATTGTCATTTTTGCACTTTACTATTGTTAATTCATGAATTTACAAAGCTATAAGAACATTTTCAAGTTTCCATTGACCAATTTAAATATTATGGAGTAAGATAATCATGGTGAACAATAAAAGTGGTGGAATAGTGATTGGGGAAGCAGAGATTGAAGGAATTGCAAGTTGCATGTGTCGAAGTCTACCATTGGAGGATGTTTAAGCAACAAAGTTGAGGAAGATAAAGAAGTCATCATGTATTCATTCAAAAGGGTTAGACGAATACGCTTCAACCTTTGGGCTCATCATAGTGTGATGTGGACAAATAAAAAGGCCCAAGATAACAATTCCTTTCCTATAATTCATGAGGAAGAAGAGTTTGAGAGCACAGGAGTACAACATGTCTTAATAAGAGAAAAAGTATCTAGTGAATCTAGTGTGCACGAGGAAATCTTACCACAACATAGAAAATGAACAAGATAGAATCTATGGTGGCATGTCAGGTGAAGAAGAATGCTACAACTTTGCCCCCACCCCTAGTATTGATTGAAGAGATGTATCTTGAAACAGTGTTGTGTGTAGAGAAGTGGGAGTTTAATGTGTCGACATTCCAATTTTTTTACTACAATCACTACCAACTATGAAATGAGGTGGAGTTATAACATGACTATTGGGTTGAGCGCCAGAAAACCCAAAAATAAAATTGTTTATGATCTTACTATTTTTAATAGACTTGATGATGCTGGTTTTTTTAGCTATTTAATCTACCATACTTTAGAAAACCTACGGAGGCTATAAAGTTTTTTGTCTCACGTGTACATGAGGATTACTTATATTTTATAGGGCACAGAATGAGGATCACATCCCAGAGAGTTAGCAAGGTTATAGATTTATAATGCTTGGGCACTAACCTTGGTGGAGATATGGAAGATCAGGGGAAAATTGATAGACTATGGTGGCACTTAAATATAGGAAGTAAGACCACATAATGCATATATCTAGTCTTTAGGATCCTGCCCTTAGAGTGATTGCACGCTTGGTTATGATGATGGTTGGAGGTGTGATATATGGAAGGAAGTGGACACGGTGTACTTGTATGTTATCCATTAAGTTACCCTTAGATTCAAGTACAATTGGTCATAATATTTTTCTAAGAACATTATTGCAGATGTGGAGAAGGCCCATCGCCTATCTAACCATAAATTTGCTTAGGGCGTTATTATTTTATTATTAGTGTTTAATGAAATTGGCATACTGGAGTACACAAGTAGTGAGTTGAAATGGGCTTACCCTCTAGAGAATAAATCTCCTATAAAAATATTTAAAGCTTTCACATACCTTGGTGTTATAATCCCTTATCATAAAGCTAAGTTGAAGGGTTGGTATTGTGGAATAAAGAAAGCCTTTGGAAACAAGTGGTCCATTCCCAAAGACTTACCTACTTAGCTAGGAAACCAATCTTGGTTTGTAGTAAAGCAACATTTTTCTCTAGCGTGCATCTAGATAAGCCCCTTAAATGACTTGTTTTGATGGCTCAAGTTGCCATATGCTTGAACACTGCAAGGTATTTTATGAACGTCGTCAATAGGATATATGATGCATGCCTTGTGAGGATTGATGCTGAAAAGATTGACAATGATACTCATACTCTTTGTCAAATGTATGTTTATCTGGGTAAGAAGGCATATAGAGATAAACTATAGTTGGATAATACCGATCTCAAGGTTCAAAAAAAATTAGTTAATAATTATAATCAATCATTATTTTATATTTTAAATCCATAGAAGAAGACATCAGAGAGTGTTGAGGATAATAAATAAACTATTACATCCCCATCAGAGATTGGGAAGCACCAAAAGTATAAGAGGTCAAGGCACGATGCCAACACTAGTGCTCAATCTGAACAATCTAAGCGATGAAGGACTGCCCCTTCACCACCAAAGGATAATGTACTATAGGTCAACCAAAAGGCCTTGATCCCATGATGCAGACATTTATTTCTCTATAACAAGATACTTCAGTGCCTAAGGATGGTTACCTTAAATAGAACGTACCAAATCCAAAAGTGACACCAAAAAGAGTATCTTCCCCCAAGGAATAGGAAGAACATGAAGTCACCCTAGAACTAGAGAAGATACCCTCGCTAGCGTAAAATGAAGAAGCCACCCTTGATGAAATATAAGTGGATATTGAGAATACCATTGGTGAAGAGGGAGATGGTTTAAACATAGCTTTGGGCATGAATAGTCTTGATATCAGTCCAAGTCACTAGGTAGAGGACTCAAATGTAGAAATACTTGAGCGATATCCCTATAAAGGGAAACAACTAGTTAACAAATCCACATAGTAAAGGCTGATGATGACCAATACAACCATGACCCTTTGTGCTCAATATCAATAAGGTGTGATAGATAAAGGTTTATTTATGTGGGATTATTTATCTAAAGAAGACTCAACTAAGTAGACTCAACGAGAATTATCATTTTATAATGATATATAAAATGAAGAGCACTATTTTGAACTATCTTCATAAAGCATTATTTTGACACTAAGAGAGATGGAACTCCCTTACACACTTTGGGTGGATCCTTGAATATGCACAACATCACAGGCAAGCGTGATTCTATTGAAGTTTGCTCATGAGGTGGCAAGGCATAATGTCTTGTAGGAATTTGATGTAAAGTAGCTTTAGAAGAAACATCAAAAGGTAGTTGTTCTCTATCACAAGTGCACAATAAGGATAAAACTTGAGGAGTTAGGCGACCTCAAGCACCAACTGGAAACAACAAAAATGGCCAAGGTAAAGACCCTAACACTCTACAAGTCTATTTTGGGCTAGGATCTGACCCTTGTAGATGGAGTACCTCTTATCAGAGAGGTGACTTATAAATTGGGAACCTTAGTAGAAATATTGTTGAAGAAATGTAAATACCAGCCCATTCCCCAACATGATCAAACTTGGGTGATGGGGTAGTTTAATGAGGCTATAGGGGTATGTAAAAGATTGTTGAATAGATTTGGTGATATAGTTCTCATTGTTGATGGGGTTTTTGCTAAACTGGTATGACTTGAGAAAATTTTGGAAGCATGACTTCAAGCAGAGGAGCTTTAATGCCAATAGTTGGTCGAGAATGCATTTATAATAAAAAATCGATTTGAGTGCACCAAAGCATTTGAAGATGTAGAGGCCCTAGAGAACAAAATAAATGCACATCACCAGGAGTTAAATGATAGTTTTGTGGTGTTTCAAGGATAGGTTTCAATAGAGGTCACTTCAGGAGAAGATGTTTATAAGGATGTTTCTACATCACTTGAGCATTTAATAATTCAAGCATGTGATTATCTAGAGTAAGCTGAAGAGACAAATAAGCTTAAGGAGGTGGTCACATAAATCACTTCCAAGCTCCAAAATGCATTGAACCATTTGGATGGAGTGAAGAATCAGATTGATCAGTCGACACTTGAGTTTTTAGCAAATGGACCTGAACAAGATGCATAGTCTAGGACAGACTATTGACTTAATGTGGGTTGATTGTAGGCCCTTAATTTCAAATAAATTTTGGTTAAGTACTTTTTGACGACAAGCATCATGGGAGAGACATGATGCAAAAGACCATGGCATGGAAGAGGCAAGTTACGTGGAATAAAGAAGCATGATACATGGAGAACCTAAGAATGTAGGACTCATATATTAATGAAAGACTTGGGGAAAGCATAGAAATTAGAAATAGTTATGGAGCGGTTCACAAGAACATTGGAAAAGAATAATCCAAGTGTGAATCCAACACTGTCCCATGGGAAGATTGGTGCTCAATAACGAGGATTTAGTATAGAGAGAGAATATAGGGGTAATTATGCCTAGATCCTTAAGAATTCATTATAAATGGCTTGCCACAAATTAATTTTGTTAATGATCATTGGCAAGTCGTCATGTTTTTATTTACTTCTATAACTGAATGGTTTGGGTAGACCATGTATAAATACCCCCTTATTTTCCTTAGTGTTGTTGTTGATGAGTTGTTGATCATTATAATTTTAGAATCATTATAATATTGACATAACTTATGAATGGAAGCTTGTGTTGATGAAATACTTATGTACATTTGTCCATGGTTATAATAGAATTGATACTATTTGTTATCAGTTTGCACTAACTTCTTTTTCTTTTGTTAGTTAAGTGATGAATGAATAGTGCAGAGTTAGATATGGAACTAAGGATGAGTTTAGGACTAAGTTCTTATTTGAGCACCCTATCTTAGGGAAGTATATGAATACACCTTTGCACGATAAAACCAATGGAAACTAGTCTTAAGCTACATGCTTCAGGTGAGCGCACGAGAACCTTTTCTTGCTTGATATGTTGGCATGCTAGCACATTGGTATTCTTGTTTTTTTAGGCATGCAACTAGGGAGAAGATATGCTAGACTAAAGGATAAGATCCCAACAACACTAATCCTATTAGACTTTTAATTATCCTCTTTTTTCACTTTGTTTTCTCATTCCTTTGATCAAACAACTCTCTCTCATGATACACAAACCCAAGATCACCATTTTCAACATATATTCCTCATCCGACCATTATTAACGTAATGCTCCTTCCATTTATGACCATTTAACATATTTGAAAAATTATTTATAAGGAAACTAGCCTATAAATCCATTCATAAACATTTCCAGATGATGAATCATAGATTGTGATTCGAAATGCATCGATTAAAATCATATATATAGTTATAATCCCAAAAATTACTTATTCGCTCTTATGGATTGTGAAAACATCAAATTTATTATAATATTTAATGTTAAAGAAACATTGACTTTAAAACATTGTAAGTAATACCACATTTTTAAAGTAAAGATGTTTTTATTTTCAAAAGAACATTTTTTGACACCCAAAATAATTAGTCAAGGGAGTTACTTCCTAGTCATTCAATCAAACTATACACCTAAACAAGTTTCTCCATGAAATTAAGAAAACTTCACGGGAAAAAAACCATAATAAATAAAAATGATAAAAATAAATAACCCCTACTCTAACACCCCCCATAAACACAACTTAGGTAGACTATGTAAAAAAAAATGGGCCTTGACAACTAGGACTAATGAGGTACCCATGTACAAAGTAGTAAAATAGAGAAAAGGATAAAACCCAAAGGAAACCTCGCCTAGAAAAAAAATAGATAGAGACATAAAATAAGAGGCTAGAAGCCCCCCTAGAAGATGATGTTGTAGTATCCCAAACCTCAAGAAGAGCTCGCAAGGGAAGATACTCTCCATGAAAGGTTTGGTTAATATTTGTTGTCTGCTATGTTGTTTGGTAATAGATAAGATCAATGATGTCCTCAAGAATGAGGTCTATGATGAAGTGCATGTGGATCTCTATGTGTTTGGTCTAGTGATGTTGGATTTAATTCCTACAAATCTAAATAATACTCCATTTATCTCATTACATGATGATAAGTCATTTGAAATGGATATGAAACCCCTAAAGCTAGATGGCCTCAGTGGTAGCATCAAAAACCCCCCTTGTACTCTACCTTAGTAGATGATAAAGTAATAGCATTTTTCTTCTTTTTTGACCAACTAATCAGACCTAAACCAGTGGAGAAATTATAACCTGAAGTGGAGTTACAATTTTGAATATCCCTAGCCTAGTCTGAGTTAGTATAGCCAATCAAGTTAATATCGGTGTCAACAATTTAGTGAATCTTGAATCTATGTGTTCCCTAAATGCAGTGCAAAATCCTCTTAGATACTTTCTAGTGCAAGTCATAGGTTTCTTACATGAGTTTATAGTTAAGGCCCATTGCATATGATATGTTATGTTAGGTATGCATCAAGTAGATAAGGTTACCCACAAGTTCTTGATACAAAGTAGCATCGATGAAAGATGAATTACAATCTACATAAAACTTGACTCCATATAGAAATAAAGTTAGATTTGTTTTAAAATCAAGCATGTGAAACCAAATAAGTTAAGATCATACTTGGGTTGTGCAAGAGTGATCCCCGAGCCAAACTAATAATTATAAATCCCAAAGAAGTAATGTAAAAATCCCAAACATATCATAAAAAATTTGTCATGAAGAGATTCTTTCACCGATGCAATGGATGGGAAGAGCTCCTAGTGATGAAAATATCATCAAAAAAATAACTAGAATAAAAAATGAATCGTCTTATCACAAAAGATATACATTTAAATCTGAATGGAACCGAGTGAACCCTAAAAAAAGAAGGAAGGAATACATCTTGGCATATCGAGTTTGAGGGGCATTTTTAAGGCCATAGATGGATTTCTGAAGTTTTCACACAAAGGAAAGATCTTTGACAAATCTTGATGGTTGATCCATGTAAATGTCCTACTCAAGATCATCATGAATAAAGGCACTCTTCACGTCCATTTTATGAGCATCCCAATGATTGATTGTGGCAATATCAAGTGTGAGTCTGATAAATTTCATTTTGGTGACTAGTGCAAAGGTTTTTGTGTAGTTGATGACAAGTACCTATGAGAAAACTTTTGTGACCATTTTGAACTTGTCAACTTTCTACATACTTAGTCTGATATATCCATATGCATCAAACCATCTTTCTTCACGTAGGAAGAAGTGTCAAATCCTATGATTCCTAGTTAAGGAGTTATAATCCTCATGCATGGTTGAATCCCACTCAAGAATACCTAATTCCTCCTAATAAGTTTGTGGATATGAGGCAGAATCATAGAAAGCATATGGCCCACTCTAAAAATCTAAATGTGTCTACCTGTCATCAGAGAGATCCCCAACCCATGTGCCTATATTTTGTAGTGTCTATCTAGACCAAAGAGGACCAAAAGTGTATGGAGAAGGTATAGAAACATCATCCTTTGAAGTGTGTCCAAATGTGGATGGAGATGAGTCCCCATAACTACTCTCGCTATCAGAACTAGAACAAGTGTCCTCAACCTTTAGATTGTGTTCAGGCTGATTTGAATCATCAGAATCAAATCCAAGTGAGTCCAATGAAGTGGGGTAAGTGTCAAGTGGTGAGTTTATGGGACTATCCTGAAAGTGAATATTTCTCTTGATGAATAACTCATATGAAGAAGGTGGTACCCCTTGACACCATCTACATAACCTATGAAGATACAAGGATTATTATGAGGTTCTATATCCTTGTATTTCTTCTTAGGTATACATGCCTTAACTGGAGATCCAAAGACTATGAAATTATCAACTATAGGTTTCCTACTGTACCAAGCTTCAAAGGGAGTTATGCCTTCCATAAATTTGTGTGAAACCCTTTTTTTAATGTATCAAGCACAATTGATTGTTTCAGCCCAATACTATGGTGCAAGAGACTTAGAATGAATCATATAGTTAGCTATCTCTTTTAAGGACCTATTCTTATATTCTATAATTCCATTTTTTTTAGGACTGTATAGAACTATACAATGTAAATAAACCACCTATGTTGAGCAAAGCTAATCATATTTGTTATTAATATACTCACCCCCATTATCAGTTTTAAGAATCTTGATGCGTTTCTTAGATTAATTCTCAGTAAAAACTTTTAAGTCTCAAAACTTGTATAAAACTTTAGATTTATGCCTAAGGAAATAGACCCATGTGTATCTTTAAAAATCATCAATAAAGGTGAGAACATACTTAGCCCTTGTGATATATAAATTGGGAAAAGGCCTAGATACTTCATTGTGTACTAACTCCAATGCTTGTGAAGTTCTCCAAGATTTGCCTTTGTCAAATTTCTCTTTGGGATGCTTTACAAGGGTGCAACCCTCACAAAGACCCTTAAAGAAATGGATTCAAGGTAATCATGTGACCATACCATTTTTGTTGAATTGTTCTCGGTAGCGGTAGTTGAGGTGGCCAAACTGCTTATGCCATAATTTTATAACTCCATCTGAATGAGTTAGCAATGTAGTTAGATACGAAACAGATACAAAATGTGAGAATGTATATAACCTAGCCTAGTGTTTTTTCCTTCCCATTATTGTTATATAATCATTATATAACTCTATGATGGTGATCATATTTGGTTAAAACTCTACCCTAATGCCCTTATTGATGTGAGTGATTTGGTACACTGATAGAAGATTAGTTAAAAGAGATGGAACACTAATAATTTTTTTGAATGTTTCTCCATCCATTTCAATAGACCCTCTCCCTATAACTGATGTAGACACCTAAATCTGGCCACCGATAACCTCCAATCAGGTTTTTGACCAATTTCCACTAAAATGCATAATTTGGCCTAAAAACACTAAACCACATTAAAATAATTGAAATTGATATATTCAAGTGATGATTTTGGCCAGGGTATCTCTAAGTAGGGCAATGTAATTTAAGGGCCAGCTAACTTTGATTAGATCATTTTGAGTCAAAATGCCAATTTCGCACCTGGGTGCTCTGGATTGCTCTTTCCTATCAAATCTCTTGCTCAAGACACATGCCTTTATTATTTATTGTTAATATCTTAAATGGGATAATATAACCAACACATCTAACATCGCCTTCTAATTCTAATCTAGTCAAATTTTGGACCAATAACAAGGTATTTTGATCAATTTAAGTAATTTGTGCACAAAGTGGTTAAACATGCTTAAGAGCTAATTAAACCAAATTAGAGCCTAATCAAAAATTCCATGGAAACTTGTTGAATAATTTGTTTTGGAAATGAATATTGAATATTTGCATCATCAAGTGACTTCGTTTCTTAGAAAAGCATCCCTAGGCCATAAATGCCACAAATATCAGGATTATGGGTCTCCCATGCCTCATCTACCCTCCATGCCTCTTAATTGCCCCTTTTTCCAATATCATGATGAGGATAATTATAAACTTAATTCCAAAAAATTGAATTAATCCTCAACCACACATCTTCATCTTAGGATGGATGGTTCAGGTTGATTCTGATCAATCTCAAAAATCTATAAATAGAGAGGCTATGAACATCATTTTTAAGATTAATTTGTGCAAAGTTATAATGCAGGATTGGTTCTAAAAGCTTCGTACAAACTAGTGTTTCATGCCAAATTGATTTCAAGCCAAGCCAAGACAAAGATAAAGGTCCCAAGGAGAGATGGAGGTAGCCAAGCTTCCATTGATGAGGACTTCATGAGCACAAACCGAGCAAGCCAATATAAGAATACTTTTGGAGCATCAAGGAAGGTAAGGAATGTGTGTCTTCTTGCATTTTAGTTGTGCTTTGTTTATTTGTATTTCCTCACCAAGCTCACCCTTGTAACTAGGCATGAAGATGTTAGTTTAGTGTGTTTTTTGTCAATTTATTTTGTCCATTTTGTCACTAACATAACACTAATATCCTCTTCTTAGTCAAATTCCTAGTTCACATAATAGCACGCCCGGTGGGACCTTCCTATCTTCACAAGAATGGTCACAAATCTCTTTCAAGTGACCTACTAATATTTTCCTTGTAGAATCTTGAAGTAAGGAGCCAAAAAGAGTGAAAAAAAAAGTAAAACACATTGTTTTGGAAGTCACGAGTTTGTTCTAGCCCAGTCGCGGTATTGTCCTACAAGTAGTGGGATTGTTATTTAGACTAGCAGTATTGTGCCTAGCCATTTTTTTTAGACTAACTATGATTTTGTGTAGGGTTGATAATACCACTATTGACTCAGTCATGGGATTGCTATGCAACTTGTGGGGTTATTTAACCGAGTCACGGTATTGTCTTATTGTTAGCAGTTAGCAATAATACCGCAACTTGCTAAGTAGTAGGATTATCTTGCTGTTAGCAAGATTGTGAAATTAAGTCACGATATTGTGACTAAACTGCTTGTAGTTAATTTACAATACCACAACTCTTAAAGTTATGGGATTGTCCTGCAAGTGGCGGGATTGTTCCGTGGAGTATCAGTATTGCACCACTATGACAACCTGAGAGCTCTTTTTTTTTAACTTCATTATTTCAAACTCAAAGTAGCTTCAAGGCTAAAGGACATACTAACATTTTTATTGTAGGACCAAGCTTGAAATTTGCTAAAAACATGTTTAGATTATCTTTTTCATGATTTAAAATGAATTAGGAACGTTATTTTAGTGCTTAAATTAACATTTAGGTGCTTAAGTGTTTTTGAGCAATAGTTTTCAAAGTTCACAACCTTAATACCAAGGGGTTAAATGAACACCACCCAATCCTTCAAAATTTGGTGCTTAAAAATGAACTCACTTTCCCCAAGTTTTTTGTATTTACTTAGTTGTTTAAATTAGATTTTATTTGGCAAAGAGAAGGATGTTGTGTGTATGCTCTTCCACTTGTCCCCTTTAGGGAACCCTTAGAATCAAAAGTGTCATTCATATTATAAAAATCTTAGTCCAAGGCTTAGAAATAACATCGTCTAAAGCACTCCCCAAATACTCGTCATAGTTTGGGTGACCTTGAAAATGACGCTAAAGTCTTTCTATTTTATGTAAACTTGGCTCGTGATAGGGACTTCATCACCTCCTACAAGTTCTTTAGGGAAGCTTTGACCTGGGCTTTCACCTCTTCACATTGACTTTATTTGGCTCCTAATTAGAGTTGTACATGGGATGTATCTACATTTGGACATCATACTACACTAGGCGAACAACAGGCTGTAGTGGTTGTAAAAAGGATTAGACATTTTTACAAATAGCCAATGTTATGGTCACCTAATTTATGTGCTTGTCTTTTGCATTATTTGACATGAAAGTCATTGTGCAATTGATTGCCATAAAACGTTCAAAAACTTGTAGATCTTAGACAAAACCCCACTTATTGTGGAAGTATTGTTGGTGTAAGGTGCACCTCAAGGTCCATGTCACAATACTATCATTTGAGAGAAGTGGGGTGTAAAAATCTTACTAAATAATGCGCATTTACTTTTAGATGAACACTTAAAATCCTCTTTAATGATGTATATTGACAGATTCCAACAATACCAAGCAACCTTGTCAGTTTAGAGTCTAAGAGCAATTAATTAGTTGAGTTTTCTCATAGATTAAAGTCTTATTTGAAGTCAAAACTTGGTGTAAATAGATGATACAAACCAAAACACATGGTCCTCATTTTCATTTGAAAGAGGTGTTATGTTGTCCACGTGAAGTCATCTAAATTTGCCTTGTTCAAAGTTCATCAAAACTTGGAGTCATATCATCCTCTTTGGTGCAATTATGCTACCCAATTGAGTTTAGACCTTTACCAAAGTTATTTAAGTCCTTCATTTATAATCTAAATTCAAAATTGCACCTTTAAGTCAAACCTTCGTAGCCAACCCAAACCAAAATATCGCACAACCAAATGTGCAATTTCAAGTACATCCTAATCCACATATGCATATTCTTGGTCCATTCCCCAACTAAACTAATATACCCCAATAGATATCTCCATCATACCCTGGTCAAAATGTCCCACTTGTGACCTCCCAACCATCTACCCAAACCAATATTCTCCCTCAAACCAATGTTCCTTCCAGTTTTCTATCCCAAAAATTGCAACAAATGAAGGATGCAATTGCCACCATTCAGGATGGGAAATAGACTAAAAATTTTAAGTTGGATGATGTGTGTTCTTATCTATTCAACATGGAATACTTACAGATACCATTTCCTCCAGGATACGAACCACCAAAATTTGATAAATACAAAGGGAAAGGTGACCCTAAGGCCCATTTAACAACGTTCTTTATCGCATGTCAACCAGTGGCATATAGTGATATATATATTTTGTTGTTATTTCTAAGGAACTTGGTTGGACAATCCTTGGAGTGGTTCTTAAAGTTGCCCAAGAATTCAGTAACAGATTTTTATGATCTTTCTAATAAGTTTGTTCAACACTTTTCCTATAATCTTGAACATGAGATTTCATTGGTTGACTTAACACAAGCAAAGCAAAAAGCTTGTGAGAGTTTTTTAATTTATCTACAATGACGGAGAGCTCTTACAAGCTGATTCACCCACAATTTACCAAATAAATAATTAACTGCTGTGGTTACTAAAAATTTTCATAGTGAGATAGCTTATCATCTAGAACTATAATGTGCACATACTTTTAAGGAGATCATCGACAAAGGCTTATTGATTGGGCAAGATCTTATTAAGAAAGCGATCATCAAGCTTACATCAACTAATTAGAATCAAGGTACCAATCAAGGAAGTATCCAAAACCAACATCCAATTCAAGTAAAAGCATTGCAACCGGCACAAGCCCATAACCAAGAAAGACCAAAGCAATTTAACCGTAATAAGAATATTGTGGTAATGGAGTAACCGATTCATATCATGTCCAAACAATGAAAATATCATCTGCACCACCTTTTCAGCTTACTCCTACCCAAAAAATTCTCCCACTAATGTTACAAGCACAATAACTAAGACCCGCATAACAAATACAACAACCTTTACCATTGCAAACCCCTCCTCTAAGGAGAACTGTGCCTATGCATCGTATCTTTAGTGACCTAGGAGAGCCTATCGAGTCTATATTTCATAAACTTACTATTGTTAATCTGATTAGTTGGCGTGTACCAAACCATTATCTGCAAGGCATCTTTACCCTGATTGGTACCATGAAAATGAATTATGTGAATATCATCGTGTCAATGAGCATAATCTACGAAGATGTGTATAAATCAAACATTTAATCAAGAATATGTTAGATAATGGGGAGATAGTATTGGATAATGGTGCTTCCACTTCCAATCAAACTCTTGGGATTTATCAAAACCCCTTTCCCCAACATAGCAATTAGTAACAACAGAATAACCAGCAAAAACAACACCAACTAGTGCAACAACAAAATCAATTGTATCAAAATCAAAGGTCGAACCAGTAGAATCAACAAAATAAACAATAGAACCCACAACATCAAAATAATAGACAAAACCAAGGTTAGAACGGTCACAATCAACAAACCTACCATGTAGTCGCACATGACTACAATAGGGTTGTAGGTCATATTGTAGGGGGTAGCATTAATACCATCTCCATTAATCCTAGACTGAGCGTTAATCAATCTAGATCATTATTAAACATTAACACTCAACTATATTACATGGATAATCCTTCTTTGACCTAGGATAATGCACAGGCAAACTAACAAATTAAGACTTCCACTTTTGGACTTTACACCAATAACTCACCCTTGTCGCGTGACCACATATAAGTGCACCAGTAATCGAGACTTGTCTTATCTGGTCCCACATCATTCCCAACATTTGTTAACAATTATGGTCTAGTATCTAATCCTGATTGTGCAATCATAACTCGAAGGTCAAAGATTACTATCCTAGGCCCATAACCATCTACTACTTTGCCCATTATCCAACCAACCATTCAGCCTCATAATAAACCATTCACTATTGACCAAGACAAGAAGTTTGATATTATGAAATAATTGCAGAAGACACTAATATAAATTTATTTTTTATATTTCCTATGAATGTCAACAATCCACAAGAACATCTTGAATGAGTTATTGACCCAATCCACTATTTCCAGTGACATATCCCCTAATAAATTTCAAGCTTTGGTTGGACACCTAGCTCCAATCCAATGAGTCACATTCAACCAAAGTGATATGTCTTCCTTTAGCCCACTCCATAATAATCTTTTATACATAGAAGTTTATATAAAGTGGCATAAAGTGAAGTGTGCCCTTATAGATAATGGATCAAGTCTCAACATAGTGTCTTTAAAGTTCATCAAGCTTCTTAGGTACACATTGGTATATCTCTAGCCAGAAATGATAACTATCAAAGCCTATGATAATCAAGAAAGAGAATCATAAGGCACCATTAGCTTACCAGTTATCATTGAGCCTTTGACCTATGATACACTTTTCCATGTGCTTTATCTTGAGTTATCATATAATATACTCCTAGGTAGGCCTTGGTTACATGAGATTCATGTAGTCTAATTACTGCTACACCAATGTATCAAGTTCTCTAACTCAAGGATGGAAGTGAATATTTTAGGAGATTTACACCCATATGAACACTGCAAACATCTTGAGGCTGAGTTTCAAAGCTATAATTACTAATACAACATGAATCTGAGTTCCAAGAAAGATAAAGGAAAGGCCATACTTATTAATCTGCCACAGGATAATTGCATAGATCCTAATACCTTGGATTCCCTTTCCCACATGCCACCTCTTGAAGCTTCCAATCATTTCACCATTTTAGATAATAGATTAAGGGAGTATATGACCCATGATACCTTTCATATTGCCAATCTTCCTTAGAATCCGAAGACCTTTGGGTGACTTAAAGTCACCCCACACATGCATTGGTAACAAAAGAACAATGATAAGGGACCTATCATATTTGTACCAGCATCTGGCCTAGAACCAGATCCTCTTGAAGGGGACGAATCATGGTTATACAATGAGAACCAAGCTAATTGTTATAAAAGTACAAAGTATCATATTCCTAATAGGATCATGGAACATCAAGATTATGAAGGAAGAGGCCTCGAACCAAATCAACAAGGAACCATCAAGCCAATTTCCATGACTAAGTCTAAAAGACCCTATAGACTTAGATTTAAACCACCTGGGGGTGACCCCATATATTATTTGAATTTCATCACCAACAGATAGTGATGATGATGTAGACAATGAAGTAGAGTCTAATCATAGCCTCACCTTTGATGACCTAGCTGAGACTAACCTATTTGATAACAATGCCATTTGTACCCTTACCCCGTTCATTCATCATAACCCATTGCCATTATACTATCCCCAATTGATAGATTGGGACCAACAAGAATCCAATTTGCCAATTGATGAGTTTCAAAATGATGAGGCATTATGTGAATTTTAAGGCCTTAGGGACAACATTTCATTGAGAGATCACAAGTAAAGATTCTCAATTACATTGGATCCTGAAGCCTATTTTGGAGAGTGAGTGAACACCCTTAGCCAAAAATAAATAAATAAAACATTGAGGTCCCAAAATGAAAACTTCTTTGAGGTGATTTCTGACCAGGGAAAAAGTAAAGATAAAGGCCAATCTAGTGGTGAAAACTTGTTTCAGGTACCATTAGATGGAGGTGTTCATTCTTCTTCAAATTTAGACTAGGAGACCACCAATGGTGAACTTGCCTATGGATCTGAGTTCAATTTTGCACAACAAGTATTTGATCAAGTTCTTCAAGAATTTTTGACTATTTTTATCACATGGCTAGAACTCCCATTAGGTGACTTAGATTCATCATGCCTAGGATAAGTTGAAGAGCAAGTCCTAACAAAGGATCCTGATACAATCTAACAGTTCAAGTCTTTACCTACTATTCTAGAAGATGGTTTGACCCTTCTAGGCAAAGATACAATAGAGGTAAACATCAAGACTCTATCAGACTTGAAATGGATAAAATTAGGTGCATCCCTCACTGAGGAAGAACATGAAGTCTTTACAACCCTGTTGAGAGAATTTGTAGATATCTTTACATGGGCTTATTCTGACATGCCAGGTTTAGACCCCACCTTGGTTCTACACCACCTTGCGGTCAATCTTGATATCGAATCGGTAAAAAAAAGTTGTGTAAGATGCATCCTCATATTGTTATCTTGGTAAAGAAAGAGTTGGAAAAACTCTTAGAATTAGGATGTATCCGATCCATTGACTACTTAGAATGGATATCAAATTTTGTACTTGTTAGCAAAAAGCCTAAAAGAATCAAAATTTGTACTGATTTTTGAGACATCAAAAAAGCATGTCATAAGGATGACTTTTCATTACCTAATATTGACATGATCATCGACTCCATGGTAGGTTATGAAATGCTTTCACTCATGGATGGATTTTCATGATACAATCAGATAAGAATAACACTGAAAGACCAGAATAAAATAAGGTTCACCACTCCATGGGGAACATTTTGTTATCTGGTAATGCAATTTGGTCTTAAGAATGTTGGAGCTACATATCAAAGGGCCATGACTGTCATATTCCATGATATGATGCATGATATTATTGAAGACTATGTTGATGACATATTAGGAAAATCCAAGACTAGGGTCGATCATCCAACAGTGCTACGTAAGATATTTGAAATATTGCAAGAGTACAAAGTCAGACTCAATCCAAACAAATGTGTGTTTGGTGTAACCTCAGGCAAGCTACTTGGATTCATTGTGTCTTGTAGGGGCATTGAAGTAGATCTAGCTAAAGTTCATGCTATAATTGAGATACCACCCCCAACCAATTTGAAGCAACTCCATAGTTTGTAGGGTAAGATCCAATCAATCCAACGCTTCATCTATCAGTTAGCAAACAAGTGTCATCCATTTACACATCTTATGAAGAAGGGAGTTGCATTTCACTAAGATGGTCACTACCAAATAGCTTTCCAACAACTCAAAGACTATCTCGTTAATCTACTTGTTTTATTACCTCCTATGCTAGGAAAGCCATTCTTATTATATCTATCAGCTACCAACAATGCCCTAAGGACACTCTTGGATCAATATGATGACAATGGAACAGAGCATGTCATGTACTACCTAAGACATTCCTTGGTCACATATGAATATAATAATGCACCTATTAAAAAAGCTTGTCTAGCCATGGCCTTCATAGCTTAAAAACTAAGCCATTACATGTTGAATAATAAGACCATGGTCATTTCAAAAGTAGATATGATTAAGTATCTATTATCTAAAATAGTTTTATAAGGTAAAATGGCCAAATGGATCATGCTTCTTAGTGAGTTTGACATAGAGTATGTCAATCAGAAGGCAATCAAAGGACAGGTCCTTGCAGATCAACTTGCTAAAACACCCCTTACAGAGACAAAGCCACTCACATTTCATTTCCCTGATGAATCCATAATGACCATCATTGACACACCTCTTGAGGAGCAACACTGGAAGCTATATTTTTATGGTTCATTTACTACACATGGATCAGGGGTAGGCCTCTTATTTATTACACCACAAGGGGATCTAATCCCTAAATCATTTAGATTCAACTTTTCTTGTACAAACAACATGGTTGAGTATGAAGCACTTATTTTAAGACTTCAACAGGTAGTATATTGAAACATATATCATCTCCAAGTTTATGGTGATTCTCAATTAATCATCAATCAGGTCATAAATCATTTTCAGACCAAAGATGACAAGCTGGTTCCATATAAAGCCATGGTCGACACTCTTAAGCAACAAATTGCCAACATTCAGTTTGAGCACATACCAAGGGCTAGTAATAGAACTATAAATGTCATGGCTACTATTGATTCTCTAATTCAACAAACAAATAAAGCTAGAGAGTATCAATTTCTCATTGAGAATTTGTCAATACGAGCTCATGAACCTTCAATCGTTGTAATAATTTATGATATTGTTGGTCTTAATTTTATTTGGTACTTAGACCTTTATAGTTACCTTCATGACTAAGTTTTACCACCTAACCTATCTCAAAAATAAACCAAATCCTTTTTTCATCATTCAACTTGTTATACTCTACTTGGATCTACCCTTTACCATCATAGTTTTGATGGAACTCTACTTCGTTGTTTAACTTTGGCAGAGTCTACATTAGTGTTAAGAGAAGTTCACGAAAGAGTATGTGGAAATCATTCTAGCGAGGTATTCCTATCCAAAAAAATCTTACGTACTGGTTATTATTAGCCCATAATGGACATAGATACAACTACATATATAAAAGAGTGTGACAAATATCAATAGCATGTTAATCTGATTCATGGCCCAGCATAAACATTAAAATCGATGTTGATAGCATGGCCATTTTCTGCATGGGGACTTGACCTTATTGGTAATATTGACCCCACTTCATCTAATGGCCAAAAACATATCCTTACCTCCATTGAGTATTTCACTAAGCGGGTTGAAGCTATACCCCTCACTTATGTGACTAGAAAGCATATTTCCAAATTTATCTTCAACCATCTCATTTACTTCTATGGTATCCCCTCTGACATTATATCTGATAATGGAGGATCATTCAAGAACAAGGATGTAGACTATATATGTACCGCATATAACATTACAAAACATTTTTCTACAACATATTACCTTCAAGGTAATGACTAGGTCGAAGCATTGAATAAAACCATTGTCAATATTCTCAAAAAGATTATCAATGATGTTGATCGTGATTGGAACCTATAGATATTCCCTACCCTTTGGGCCTACCGTATCAATCATCTTACCCTCACAAGAATCACTTCACACTTCTTCCCATTGAAGTTGAATTGCCTTCACTGTGCATGTCTTTCAAGCATGTCCTGAATGATCACGACTATTGAGTAGCTCGCTTGCAAGAGATATAACTACTTGATGAAAAATGCATAGTTGTGTTCAATAATCTTTAAGCATATCATAGCTGACTTAAAGGCCACTATAATCGATGTGTTAAAAATAGAAACTTTAAACATGGTGATCTTGTTCTTAAAAAAAACCAAAAGAATACCATGACTGAGAAAAAACATAAAGGAAAATTCATACCAAACTGGATAGGGCCTTTCATCATTACTACTAATTATGGATCAATATCATACAGGCTCACCACACTAGACAGAGATGAACTTCTAGAGCTGATGAATATTATTCACGTCAAGTGATACTATGCTTGAGCACTAAGGTGTATTGTCTATAAAGACCATTTCAGTTATGCCATTTTATCACTATTCTTCTTTGTACAAATATCATTCTTATATGTCTTAGTCGTATCCACTTTACATTTTCAATCTATCAACCAAATGTGTTCTAAAGCCTAGCTCGTTGACCTTGGTTTTTGCCATTTGTTATGCATTTTTAGCATTGAGGAATCTGATTAGTTTCATCAGTTGGTTCAAGTACTTTAGATAGAGATCATATTTTGGAGCAATGTGATAGAAGTTTTGACAGTTGTATCCTTCATTTGGTATTCCTTTCTTATCACCAGTCTTGCTACTAATTATAATTGCCTTTGGGAAAATTTGTACCATTGATCTATGACATTGTGTCCTAGTTATAACCACCTATGGGCAAACAAGGAGTAATATTTGTTTATTAAGTCTTGACGTACCAACTTGCCACTTCTTATGCCATACTATGGTTTTTTATCACATGTGCCTATTTTGTTTGAATTAACTGGTACACTAGTCAAATTCCTTCATTGTAGGGTGGAACTACAGTGATTTAAGGTCTTACTCTAGGACTATGTAAGCAATGTTCGATACTTGTTGAGGTCAGTGTAGTCACCCTTTCTACCATGCTCTCACCATTTTGCGAGCAACCTAAGTTTGGAAGCTCTCACTATTTTGTGAGCAACTTAAGTTTGAACGCTCTCACCATTCTGTGAATAACCTAAGTTTGAACACTCTCATCATTTTGTCAGCAACCTAAGTTTCAATACTCTCACCATTTTGTGAGCTTGAAACATTTAGTGTCTCGTCATTCTTGATCGAGTTGAGATACTTCCAAAATTCTAAAAATATTTATAAAATCATTAAAAAAACCAAAAACATTTGTAAAATCGTTAGAAAAAACCAAAAACATTTTACCACTTCTTTGCCTTAAGGATTTTGGGAACTTTTAATAAGTTGCAATCAAACCACTTGTCACTTAGTTTACCCTTCCTTTTTGGCCTTTTCTCTCACGCACTTACCATTTTGCAAGACTATTCCTATTCTTCTATCACATCCATTCTATTTATTTTCACTCGTTATCATTTTTCTTCCCATTCCCTGGGAGAACTATATTTGGCCTAAAGTTTTTGTTGGATATTACATCCATTGAACTATGTAGGCAGCATCCATTTGCCTAGTAAATATGGAGACAACTCAACCACTCCCTTTTTTTTCTTCTATTCCCCCATTTTTTCATTTGTTAAGTTGTCACCTATTTTCTGGGGGCAATGTTCGTATGGTTTTTACTGAGTGTTTCTTTGTTTGTTTTGTTTGTGTGCTTATTTGTTTGCTTTCAGCATTATTGCCTTGATTCATTTTATGTGCATTCATTGGGTGATTCCTTTCCCACAGTTACACTTGAATCTATCCATATTCATATGCTTACATTATCATCATAGTTTCTATCATTGGTGCATTATTTTCTATTGAGTAGTAGATTAAGGGAGTTAGTCCTTATGCATATTTCGACCAAGTTTTCATGATGTTATACCATGATGCTTACTAACACGTGCTACAAAAAACCTTAGCTTCAAGAAGTCTATTCAGCAATGGTAGCATCAACATATCTTTAGTATCGGCATCCTAATTCAATCATATCCCAAATATAGTAATTAACCATGAAAGAATTTAAACCTTTATTAGTTTAGATGAGCATATCCCTACTAGTAGGTTATTCTAATCCATAATTACCCTCTGTGTTAAGTTATTATCATTCTCGACCAAGTTTATCATGTTTTTCATAATCAAGGTCTAATGATTATAACCACCTATAGGCAAATCATTGCACACCGTCTCACCTGCATTTTTCAATTATTATAACTACCTTTGGACAAATCATTGTATTCTCACCATTTTACTTTTTTTTCCCATACAGGAGAACATTGTTATCTTGTTTTTCTATCCTAATTAGGGCAACTCCATCTTCTTAATGATTATAATGCCTTTGGGCAAATCATTGTGTTATCATACCACATTGCCATTATCGGAGTACAATGCTTATATCTCCCTTTGGGCAAACCATTGTACACCATCCCACTTATATTCTCAGTAATTTTGACTACTTTTTGAAAATAATTATGTTTTCACCCCATCATCTTTCCTTTCTTTGGTCCCCTCGATTCGCTTCTTATCAAGGGACCGTTTGTCGACTTGCTTGTGCCAATCATTCCCTCGAGGGGGCATCATACAATTAGTTTATCATCATTACAGTTGTAGGCATATAGGACCTTTTCATTCTTTGAGAAGATGTTACTATTATTATAGCTTACAACACCTTCCCAAATAGGGGCAAATTGTAGACACCTAAATCTGGCCACCGATAACCTCCAATCAGGCTTTTGACCAATTTCCACCAAAATGCACGATTTGGCCTAACAACACCAAAGCACATTAAAAGAGTTAAAATTGATATATTCAAGTGCAAATTTTGGTTAGGGTATCCCTAAATAAGGTAATGCAATTTATGGGCCAACTAACTTTTATCAGATCATTCTAAGTCAAAATGCCAATTTTGCACCTGGGTGCTCTAGATTGCTCTTTCCTATCAAATCTCTTGCACAAGACATGTGCCTTTGTTATTTATTGTTGATAATATCTTAAATGGGATAATCGATCCAACACATCTGATATCGCCTTCTAATTTCAATCCAGTCAAATTTTAGACCAATAACAAGGCATTCTGATCAATTTGATTAATTTGTGCATAAAGTGCTTAAACATGCTTAAGAGATAATTAAATCAAATTAGAGCCTAATAAAGAATTCCATGGAAAAAATTTGAATAATTTATTTTGGAAATGAATATTGAATATCTGCATCATCAGGTGACCTCATTTCTTGGGAAGACATCCCTAAGCCATAAATGCCACAAATATCAGGATTATGGGTCTCCCATGCCTCATTAACACCCTTCATGCCTCTTAATTGCACCTTTTTTCAATGTCATGATGAGCATAAATATAAACTTAATTCTAAAAAATTGAATTAATCTTCAATCACACATCTTCATCTCAAGATGGACGGTTCAGGTTGATTCTAATCAATCTCAAAAATCTATAAATAGAGAGGCCATGAAAATTATTTTTAAGCTTAATTTGTGCAAAGTTATAATGCAGGATTGGTTCTAAAAGCTTCATGCAAATTAGTGTTACCATGCCAAATTATTTCCAAGCGAAAGCCAAAGGTGCCAAGGAGAGATGGAGGTAGCCAAGCTTCCATTAATGAGGACTTCATGAGCACAAACCAAACAAGCCAATCTAAGAATACTTTTGAATCAACAAGGAAGGTAAGGAATGTGTGTTTTCTTGGGTTTTAGTTGTGCTTTATTCATTTGTATTTCTTCACCAAGCTCAACCTAGTAACTAGGCATGAAGATGTTAGTTTAGTGTGTTTTTTATCAATTTATTCTGTTCATTTTGTCACTAACACAACACTGATATCCTCTTCTTAGTCAAATTCCTAGTTCACAACTGACACAAAATGTGTCATCACCCAAAGTGATCTAAGACATGCTACAAGGCTCTAAGAAATAAAATTCAACCTATGAAGAACCTATGTGATGGAAAACACCTGATTAAATAACCCAGGAAGATGTTGGATCTGCAACTGCTACAAGAGCCTTTCCCTTTTCTTTCTATTTACCTTTGCCTTTTCCCTTATAAGAATGTTGAGTAAATAAATTTTGTTTGATAGATTCATGAACACCTATGTTGTTATTTTTTATAATATGAGTTAGGTGATCAATTTGTTTCTTCATGCATGTGTGTTCATCTTACCCATTTTTCTTGTAATAGGCACACTTAACCTTCTCTTTCTTAGGTTTATCATTAGAAGATGAAGTTTTAGTGGTTGTTTTAGCAGAAGTTGATTCTTTCTTATTCTTTTATCCTTGTTCTTTTTCTTCTTTTCTTTGTTCAAAGCCTTTGTTTTTACATTCCCAACAATTAGGGATTGAGGTTTTTAGGACTTCAATGTGCCCATTTGTATTAACTTATCTTGTTCCTGATTCAAGTCATGAATAAAGGAATCTAAAGAGGGAATTTTTTATATATTGCCTAGAGCACTTTTAGTGGCATGGGAAGTAGAGACAAAGGTTGAGTAATCATGACCTATATTGGAGAGTATAAAAAGAATAAGTTGGTCATCTTTCTTCTCTATTCCACATTATTTCAACTATAATCTCAAAGACTTGAACTTGGTGAATAAATCCTAAAAGGTGTCAAAGTTGCTAGGACTTGAGTTGATATGTTTATTTTCTAGTTCGTGACCTCTCATCGCATCTTGCTTCCCAAATATTTTTTCCATAATGGTCCACACTTCATTGGCTATTTTGGAAAGTTATATATGAAATGAAACATTAAGAGATACCACAACCCATAAGCTTCATCACTAAAATTGTACCACTTAACTTTTTATACATTTATAGTTAGTTTAGTTTTTAACCCCATTATAATGCAATATAAACCTTTGTTCCTTAGAATAATTTTCATATTGATTTTTCATTCATGATATTTAAATGGAATTAAAGGATTAACTAAACTTTTATCCATTGTGCAAAAATAAATTTGTAGTAGTAGTAGTTTGTTTGTTACAATAATAGAAGTACAAATAGAATGAAAAGTGACTTGGAAACATAATATACCTCCCTTGAACTATCAATGGTTAACCCTACTGAATGTTTCTAACAACACACACTCCAAATGGCATCAGACAAAGCCAAGAATATGTTTTGAGCAACTAATGCAAATTTCAAAAAATACGTGATTTGTAAGACAAAATGAGGACATCAGGGTTAACTGAAAATGCATCTAAGATGAGTGCACAAAGTGAGCAGGAGATTAAAAAGTGTTTGTTCGAATGCGATGGGGTATATCCACCTTCCAAACTAAACCTCACCCTCCAGTCTTCGTCTAGCAAAAAAATGAAGAGTTTGTTCAAAAAAATAACTTTCCATATTTTAATAGGCTCACAATATATTATTTTTATTAAAAAATAATCAAAAATAATCTCACCCCTTTTTAAACCTAGCCTCCTTCCTCCCATAATATTATTTTATTTTACTAAAAAAATAAAAATTTCTTCCTCTTTTTTTATAAACATTCACCTCTATAATATTATATTATTTTATAATAAATAATAAAAACTATAATATTCATGTTAAATAAACATTGACTTTAAAACATTGTAAGCAATATCACGGTTTTGAAGTAAAGATTTTATTTTCAAAAGAACATTTTCCCACGAAAAGAAAAAGCATTATTTTTTTAATAGTGTTATTGGATATAATGAATCATGCAAATGAGTGGTTTTCAAAGAATATGCCTACCAAATTAACACCAAATAAAGAAAGGAGGAAGACGTAGTTGAAGGAGGTCAAAACATGATAAAAATGACCCCAAAGCCATGTGATACCAAAAAATGGGTCGTGGAGGAGTGTGCAATCCATGTAGGTTCCAACTAGGTCATGGAGGGTGATTTAGAGAAAAGCATCGACCCAGAGCAGGTTGTGAATAGAGCCGATAAGTCACCAAGATCATGGCACATATTTAAATGTCTGTGGAAGAATAGA
Organism: Torreya grandis; assembly: GCA_037957365.1. NCBI lineage: Eukaryota > Viridiplantae > Streptophyta > Pinopsida > Cupressales > Taxaceae > Torreya > Torreya grandis. The sequence continues at coordinate 2,390,885 of JARHVA010000448.1, forward strand.
AGGTACAACTTGACTACTTTGACAAGCTAGTAATTTGGCTCTAAATTTTCTTCAAACCTGACATCACGTGGATGCACAGGTTCATGATAGGTGTGAGACAAAAAAACACGCAACTAAAAGATAAATGAAATCAATACAAGAATATTACATAAGATAAACAAAAGCCAACATACCAATCTTCTATTAAGAAAAGTTCATAAATATGAGGTGTACATATAAGAGAGTGATGAATAACTCCTCCACAAAAAATGGTTAAAAACCCTCAGAATATAATAGTAACTTTATCACAAAAGGCGGTCAAATACCCTCAAAATAGAAGAGTAACTCTCATACCCAGAATACTCGGTCAAGGGAGTTACTTCTTATTCATATGGTCAAAGTGTACACCTAATCAATCTTCTCCATGAAAGTAGAAAAACTCCAAGTGAGGGAAAAAGCCAATAATAAATAAATATGGGAAAAATAAATAACACCTACTCTAAAAAATATGATATAAATAGACAACTATGAATTGATCGAGAAAAACTCTAAAAATATGATTTGCCAAACACATAAATGTGGAAGGTGCATAGCGAACCCAAAAGGCATCATTAACTACTCATATAGACTGTTCTTGGTCTTGAAAGCAGTCTTTAAGGTGTCCTTTAACTAAACTTAGACTTGATGATATCCATTCTTGACTCCCTGAAGTTAATCCATAAGATCATGGATTTTATAATTCTTCTCTATGTTATATTTGTTTGACCTTGGTATTGGTAAATGTTTGAACCCTCATAATGGGTTTTCTATTTTGAAGGCTTTAACCTTACTGACATAAGGTTAGGGATTATTATTACTATATTTTACTACTCATAGCTAACCATGATTGTGATTAAAGAGGAGATCTTGGGGCATATCCCAATGATGATCATGTGCTTATCTTGAAGGGCTTGACCCATTCGTTATTGTTTTTGACTTATTAATTAGTAATATGTTTTGGTCACATTGGTGTGTGAACTAAACCCAAATACCTAATATTAATTTGGTACATTTTTTAGTTTTGGTTATGATTATAATGTATATGTGTTGGATGGCATTGACTATCACTAGTTTTTGGGCACGAGTCAATCTTGTGCAATCTTGAAGCATCAACTTCATTACTAAATGAACTTGACCTATTATAGCATTGTTAAATCAACATGGTTGAATTATATAAAAATGAGTAAACTTGTTGATATGAATTTATTACATTAGCCACAATATATTAAGTAGTAAAACACTTATGGGTATGTATATACCATTCACTAGCTAAAATTACATTTGATTTCCATTATACATGTGCTCAACCCAACCAATTAGTGGAATTATATTGTCAAATAAATTAGCTCATTTAAGTCACATGGTGGAATTCTTAAGATATAATTGACCTCACTTGTAATTGGCTAAGATACTTTGAGTTACCTTAGAGGAGATGGGATCTATTTGTAACATGTAGATTGTATAAGGCATCCCTCTTTCAAATGCTCTATACAATCTAAGTTGAAAATATGCCTCATGCTTCTCCTTATGTTTCTTAATTAGGAGGAATTAATCCTTCAATAATTTTTTGCATGATGACTATTTTTTGACTAAGCTATGATAATATCTTGTGACTAAGTTATTTCTTATAATGGTTTACTACTATGATTGAATTAAATTAATATTGATGAGTTATGGGATGAATTGATGTGTTTTCTATGAGGAAACCAATGAATTTATATATTGGATAGTTTCAACCATGACTACACTCTCCTTGTGAAGGTCAACACTTATCTTCAAACCTGAGATAGACTACCTTGTGGCAAAAATTCCTTGGTAGCTAGATGGTATTGTGCTTCAAATTGTTCATCGGTGGTTGATTATCTAAGTTCATTGTATTTTCATATGAGTGTTTGTTTTAAAATATTTATTAATAATGTGAATTTACTAAGATAATGCATGGGAGTATGGGGTCTTATGGCTCGTATCAGGGAGGGATCCTGGAAAATCATTGATAAGATTTTAAAACCACGTAGGTTTTTTAAATCTTGTGTAAGTTTCATTATTATTTAGTTAGAGCATTAATTATTATTATATAATTTTATTCCCTTATCAACATCATTCATTTATAGGGTTTCTATTTCATATTTTGTCACATGCATCAGATGATAGTAATGCATTCAAATGATTTAATGTGCCTAAAGTGCAAATGAATCAAAACCGAGGTCAAAGGTGATAGGCACTATTAGGTAAAAAGAATTGGTTGGCAATATATTAGGGGCATGGTAGAATGGTATAGGGTATGGTGAAAAGAATGGGTATAATGTGGCATAAGTTAAACGATCTTTGTAGATAATGATTCGAGTCCCTCAAGCGTAAAAATGTTTGAGGTGCATTATGTTCATTGGTTCATCAAGTTCATCTCCTTTTGGTGTGGCAAAGCTTGTATGCTCTAGAACTATAGTTAGAAATAACTACATAGGGTCCTAGCTAGTTAGGTTGGAACTTTCCTTTCTTATTTGTCTTAACATTGACATTCTTCTGATTTTATTTTAACACAAGGTTACCAAGCTCAAATTTTCATTGCTAAATACAATGATTATATTGGCCTCATAATCTATTATGATATACCTGAAGGTTATCCAAGGTAGCCATGTATTTTACATCAAGTAAGTCTAGCTCTTGAAAGTGAGCTACTCTATAATCTTCATCATCGATGATGTACTACAGTGAAGTCCAGAGAGAAAGCAACTTGACCTCAACAAAAAGAATAGCCTCAGTGTCGTAAACAAGTGAATAGGGGTAGCTCCTGTTGGAGTAAAAAATGTGGTATGGTATGCCCAAAGGTTGTTAAATAAATACAAGTGCTAATTATGACCAACATCATTGTCAGTCTTCTTTAGAATATTGATGATGGTTTTGTTAGAAGCCTCAGCTTGGCCATCACCTTGGGGGTAGTAGGTAGTAGAGAAATGTTTTTTGATGTGGTAGTGGGTGCAAAGTAGTTTCACATATTTGTTTTTAATTGAATTTCCATTATTAGATATAATGTTAGGGGGATACCATAATGATAAATGAGATGGTTGAATATGAACTTCTATATCTGCTTACCAGTGATGTAAGTGAGAGGAATAGCTTCCACCCACTTAGTGAAATATTCGATAGCATTCAGGACATGATTATGGCCATCTGAGGACGTAGGATTAATCTTAACTACAATTTCAAGTCCCCACATTGAGAATGGCCACGGTGTTGTCGGTGATTTGAGCGTCTTGGCTAGAGTATGAATCAAATTAGCATGCTTCTGACACTTTACACACCACTTCACATATGTAGTTGCATTTATTTCCATAGTCAACTAGTAATAACCAGTATGCAATAAATTTTTGGCTAAGATTTCCCCGCTGGTGTGGGCTCCATAGGCTCCTTAATGAACTTCCCTCAATGATAATCTGGATACTACTGAAAGTACACAATAAATCAGATTTCTAACATAGCTTTTACAATACATGATTTATCCAAATAAGGTATAATGAGAGGCTTTTTGGATGAAAGCTTTATGTTTCTTATGTGATAGGTCAAGACGTATGGTTTGGTCTTGGAGATAGGCATTTATGTCAAAATACCAAGGAGACATGGGACCAATAATGTTGCAGACCATCTTGATGGTTGATTGTTCATATGCCAACACTAACATATGTCCCACAAGAAATTTATAATCTATGGCTATGTTTGTGATCTAAATCATGGAGCCAATAGTGGCCATGGCATCAACTATTTTGTTATTGGATCAAGGTATTCTTTAAAATTGTATGTTGGTAATTTGTTGCTTGAGAGTATCAACCATATATTTATACAACACCAACTTCTCGTCCTTCATTTGGTATTGGTCAATGACCTGATTAATGATTCACTGAAAATCACCATGAACTAGTAAATATTAAATGTTCTACTATATTACTTGATGAAGCCTTATAATGAGTGATTTGTACTCGACCATGTTGTTGGTACAGGGGAAACCAATATGAAAGGACTTGGGTATGATATCCCCTTTCAACGTAACAAACAATCTTATAGCACCTGATCCACAAGCTATGAATGAACTGTCAAAGTACATCTTCCATTGTTCAGCCTCAAGAGGTGTTTCTGCTTTTGCCTTTATGGCAGTCATGATGGCTTCATTTAGAAATCCAAATGTAAGGGGTCAAGTATCATGAAGAGGAGGTTTTGCAAGTTGATATATGAATACTTGTCCTTTGATAGCCTTCTAATTGACATATTTGATTTCAAACTCATTCAGAAGCATGAACCACTTTACCATGTAACCCGTAAAGTTGTTTTGGAAAGTAGATATTTGAGTGGATATACTTTGACAATAATAATGGTCTTATTATTCAAGATGTAATGACGTAACTTTTGGGTTGTGAAAACCATAGTTAAACATGCTTTTTCAATCGGCATATAATTGTGCTCATATGTGACCAATGTTTGGCTCAGATAATACATGACATGTTCTTTAGCTTATTCATCATGTTATGTCAAAAGTGCCTACAGGGCATTTTCATTCACTGATAGGTAAAGTAACAATGGCTTGTTTGGCGTGGGTGGTAATAAAATAGGTGGATTAGCCATATATTCCTTAAGATGTTCAAATGCTTTCTAACACTCTTGATTCCAAGAGAATGTAATTCCCTTCTTAAATAAGTGTGTAAATGGATAACATTTATTGCCCAACTATGAAATGAAGCATCGAATTAACTGGATTTTACCTTGCAAACTATATAACTGATTCAAGGTATATGGTGGTGGCATTTTATTAATGGCTCAAACTTTAGTTGGATCAATTTCAATGCTCCTATAATAGATAATTAAGCCTAATAATTTATCAGAAGTTATGCAAAATACACACTCCTTCGGATTAAGCCTAAAATTTTACTCGTGAAGTCTCTCAAGGATTCTTCATGATATGGCTATATGGTTGGCAAGGGTCTTTGAAGTACCTAGGATGTCATCAACATAGTCCTAAATGATGTCGTGCATCATATCATGGAAAATCACTGACACGGATCATTGGTAAATGACTCTTATATTTTTGAGTCTAAATAGCATCACCTGATAACAAAATGTTCCCCACAAAGTGGTAATGTTGTCTTGTGTTAGTCTTCCAGTGAAATTCTAATCTGGTTATATCCTAAAAATCTATACATAATAGAGCATTTCATATCCTATCATTGAGTCGATAATCATGTCAATGTTAAGTAGAGGAAAGTCATCTTTCAGGTAGGCTTTGTTAATATCCCGCTAGTATAATGTTAGAAATACACTCTAAATAGTCGATCAACCTGATGCATCTTGCATCTAAGAGTTTCTCCAACTCTTTCTTGACTAGAAAAATAATACGAGGATACATCTTATGCAGCTTTTGCTTAATAGGTTTGGCATTAGGATATACAATGCGATAGTGTACAATAAAGATGAGGTTGAAACTAACATGTGCAAATAATCCCAAGCAAATGTGTCAACAAACTCCCTCAAAAATAATGTAAAGACTTCATGTTCCTCCTTAGTGAGGGATGCACCTAATTTGATCCACTTTGGGTCTTCTTAAGTCCCAATATTAATATTTAAAGTGTCCTCCACAAGAACTGTAGAACCATCTTCTAAAATATTCAATAAGGAGGTAAATTGGTTGGTAATGGCAAAGCCCTCTGGTCAGACTAGCTCGGATAATTCTCCAAGTAGGATGAATCAAAATCTCCTAATGCTAGTAAAGGCCATGTAACAAATACTTCAAGACATTCTAGAACAATTTGTGTAAAAGCTTGCCACTCCTCAATACTTATTTCAGATCCATAAGTAGGCCTTGGATTCTAGATCTCTTATGCTTCATAGGAAGAGGGATGAACATCCCCCCATATGGCATAAAAAATTAGTTTTGACCAATAGACTTGAATTTTTCTTTACTTTTACCCTGGTCAAAAAGTGCCTCAAAGAGCTTTTCACTTTTATAACTAAATGTTTGATTTTGTTTTTGTTTGTAACCAAGGAAATTCACCCGCTCTCCAAAATAGGCAATAGGATCCAATGTGATAGAAAAGTGTTGCTTCTGATCTCTAAGAGGAATCTGATTCCCCAATCTCAAAAAGTCGCATATGTCATCGTAGTTTTCAAACTCATTTAATGGCATTATTGATTCTTGTTGGTCCTAGTCTATCAAATGTGGGTGATAAAGGGTTAATGATGAAGGTCAGTAAACAAGGTTAATGGTAAAAATGACATGGGGGTTAAACAAATTTGTATTGGTAAGGTCATCATAGATGCTATAATCAGACCCTGCATCATTATCAGCATTGTCTTCAGTAGTTGATGGTGTTGAAACATGAATAGGGTATGTGGGTTCACCCCAGGTGGTTTAAATCCTATACCATAGGTTCTCTTGTACTTGGTCATTGATATTGGCCCAATCATTCCTTATCGATGTATCCCTAGGCCTCTACCTTCATAATCTAGGTGATCCATAATTCGATTAGGAATAAGATGCTTTGTGCTTTGGTAATAGTTAGCTAGATCATCAGTGTAAAGCCATAAATCATCTTTGGCTAAGGGGTCCTGTTCTAGGCCAAAGACTAGTTTGAAAATAATGGGTTTGTTCAATTAAGATTTTCCTTTGGTCTGCCATTCCATGCGAGTAGTCTTGGCCTTAGGTTTCCTATAAGTTTTTGGATTTTGCATCAATTTGGAAATATGGAATGAATCGTGGGTACAGTGTTCTCTGAGATCTTTGTTAGTTATATATAAGTGATTGGAAATGTCTGTTGGAGGCATAAATGAGGTAGAAGCTAAATTATCTAGGTTAATGTAATTGGCTTATGTACCCGATTCAATGACTTTTCCTTTTTCAGCTCTTCCTCTGATAGATTTGAACATAATTGATAATTATATCTCTTATACTTTGCCTCAATATGCTTACAATACTGGTATGATTGAGGATCAGTTGGTACACTCACTTATATTCTTGAATGGGGGAATTTTATATATTGATGCAATGTGGAAGGTATAACCCTAATTTCATGGATCTAGGGTTGACCCAATAACATATTATAATATATGTCCAAATCGAAAACATGGTATAGAGTGTCATGGTTCAACGACCCAATGACCATTGGCAAGCTAATAATACCTTGAGATTCTTGTTCCTCATTATCATATGCCTTGATAACAATGGTATCCAACTACAAGTCAACTATGGGTTATTATATAGAGGGCCCAAGGAGGACATGTCACTTTGGTAAAAGGTAAGACATTGGCCAAAGGCCAAGTGTCCTACCATGGCTTGAAATTTATCTAGTATGATGTCATCTGGCACGAGAGATTGGGTCAAATACTCATCTAAAATGTCTTTGTGGATGTTCGATATACACATTAAATCCATGATAAAGATTTGCGCACGTGTTTTCTTTACCTACTCCATAATATAATAGGTCTTCCCTTCAGTTTTGGTAATTGGTTTATTTTTAATAGGCATGGAAGTCTGAATGGGCTCATTTGTGGGATTTGGTTGCGGTCCTTTGATAGTGATCTTGGCTCATCAAGTTGTAATTGTGAAATCTTGATCTGGTACTTGGTTTTAGTAGTTGGTTAGGGAGGTAACAGGGCTTCAAATGGTAATTTTAGGGTGGTGTTTAGCCTGACTATTAACATGGTCTAGAGGAGAATTATCGTCATAAGGAGGTTGATAGGCACTTTTTGGTTGATAGGCATTATTGGGTGAGGGTCTTGGTCTATTGATAGTTGTCCAGGGATTAATGGTAATGGTGGTATCATGACCACCTGAGACATGTCCTACAACATTTTTATAGGTATATGTGATGACATGATGGCCTCCTTGGTTGGTTTGGTCAGTTTGCACTTAGTTTTGACCATTTTGGTGTTATTGTTGTAGCTGACAATGCTATTGATTTTGAGGTGGAGTCCTTTGTTGTTGTTGTTGTTGGTATTATTGTTGGTCATTTTTATTATTATGTTGGGGAAATGGATTATGGTAGATGCCCAAGTTACAATTGGTCATAGGAGCATGGGTATATCTCTGTATCTCTCCATTTTCTAGCATATTTTCAATTAGATGCCTCAATTGAATACACCGGTATATGGAATACCCTTTGACTCAATGATACTCACAAAATTCATGTTTTTTGTACCAATCAAGGAAAGGAATTCCTTAAATTAATGGTTTCTATACTAGCCAACTGATCATATTTTCCTAAACCAATTTTTAGAACACAAACTCAATAGGCTCATTGAGGTCACTGAATTATTTGGCAATAGGTGATCTTTTCCTTGGAGGAGGGACTTGTAATTGGTTTTGATTTTGTGGCTATTAGTTTTGTGGTCTTTGATAAATGTATAGAGGTGGTGGTTATTGAATGGGCAGATGTAAATGGACAACCAATGTTTTCACCATTTGTACATGGCATAATTCGATGACCCATTACCAACAACATTCTTGTTGTGGTTGTAGGCCTTTGGTCTCTCATTGTTATTGGCTCGAGGTGGCATTGAATCTAGTATTTGAATTGGGTTTTGATTATGGTTATGACCTTGGTTTTAGTTATGTTGACCCTGATGATGATTTTGGATCTAGTTAGAAGAAGATAGGTTGATGATCCCTTTGTTGACAAGGGCTCTCTCAATTTGTATTCCTTTCTCAATAACCTCTTCAAACAGATGAGCAAATTACAACTTAAGATGGTAAGATATCTCACTATGTAAGCTCCTCATAAATATTGTGGCCCACTACTAATCTAGCAAATTATGAGTGAATCGACTCATGAGTGCTCTCCAATATTGTAAATGCGTGACAAAGCTTTCACGATTCTTCTATTTTTATTGGCCTAAGTCCACAACTGTAATCTCATGTTCAAGATTATAGGGAAAATGTTGTACAAACTTCTCAAAAATATTATCAAATTTATGTACAAATTTCTTTAGTAATTTCAAAATCCATTCCAAGGCTTGTTCATCTAGACTTCTTGGAAAGAGAAGAAGCAAGTATATGTCACTATATGCCACTTGCTGGAAAGCAAAAAAAAATTCTTTTAGACATTCTTTAAGGTCACCTTTGCCCTAATATTTTTCAAATTTTGGTGGATCATAACTTTATGGAAATGGTATTTATAGATAATCCATGTTGAATGGATACGAGCATATTTTTTCCAGTTTGAATTTCTCTGTTTGCTTTTTAGTTTGAATAGCTTGAATTGCATTTTTCATTTGTTGCAACTCTTAGGTAAGAAAGTCAGATGGAGTGGCCTGCTATTGTTGGGATTGTGTGGTCTAAGATGGATTACCGTGACTGAAGTAGGTTAGAATAACATATTGTAGAATGTTGGTTTGATTGGTTGAATGACCAAGTATACATATGTGTGCATTGGGATTATATTGTTAATACAAAATATGTTATTGTTGGAAAACATTTTGGCTCAGATTGGCTACATATCCTTGGCTGGTAAATTATGGCTATGGTAATAGAATTTGGATATGTGGGATGTGTTAGTATTGATGGGTTTGCGGGGCAACTTATTGTCTACTCATTGAACCCTATTATATAAAGGGAACATGTTGTTGACTAAAACCTTGTTGTTGGAAGTGTTGAAAGTTGGATCCCTATTGTACATGAAATTCCTGTTGAGTGAAAGGCAATTGTTTCCTAATGCCTGGTACCTACTATACATTAGTAGCTTCCTATTGATTGAACACCTATTGTTGGATAGGCACTTGTTGGGGGTTTGACATTTGTTGTTGTTAACCAACTAGCACTTTTTGACCAATATTAACACATTGTGGATTAGGCAACATTTGTGATTGTTGAGGTATATTAGTCCATGCTTGTCATGGTAGAACATTTATTATTTGTTATTAAGGTGGCATAGTGTTATGTACTTGATGAGGTGGTAAGTTGGTCATTTGTTGGCTCATTACCCCCTATTGTACACTTGAGGAAGAAGTTGGTTGAGGAGTGGAGGTTGTTTGTTGTGCTTTGGAATAGGTGTACCTATCTCTTGTTGTTATAAGCCACTCATGGCATTGGTTGGAGGAATATGTTGTGTGTTGATCAATGGTAAATTAACCCACTTTGATTTAAATTAGAGTGCACTTGCATGCCATCCACTACATTTTGAGTGAGGTATTCCATTTGAGTGACAGTCTCTTCTATCAAAATGGGGACATTAAACATGTCACCAGCCAGCATGTTTTGGCTAAATGGGTCTATGTTTTGGTTTGCATAGTCTGAAGCATCTATTTATGTCCCTATTAACGGATCTAGATAAATAAGTGGCATGTTATAAATAACCTCTACATTAAAATTATGATCTACGTTAAGATAATTTTGGTACGCTTGTTGTTCATGTTCCATTTGATTGTTATAGACACTAGAAAACCATACGCTATTATTCTAGGTGTCACATTACCCTTTAAACCACCCCTTGGCCCCTCCTTGATTATATTATTCCTTAACACCCCATTTCACACCCTTTTTCCCATTTAGCTAATTTAATCATGAAATTAAATTAGTTAAATCCTATTTTCACCTCACCTACCCAAACCCATGGCTAACCTTTTGACACCTAGCCTAAAGACCATTTCTACCCTAGCATTTAATGTCTTAACTCCTTAAGACTTCTTCCTCATGCCACCCACCCATTATTAGCCTCGAACCATTTCCTAACCTCTTAACCACTAATCATGAGTAAAAATGGCTAAATTTAGCCATTTTGACCTTTCTTCCTTGATCATCAATGGTCAACCCTCAACTGGTGCTAGTTGACTAGGACCAATGACAGTTACATATCGATATCCCAAGACCCTTTATCGAGAGGTTGAATGATGAAAGATAAAATATGGATCACTCAAAGCAAAAGACAAACAACCCTCAAAGAACCAAAACCAATCCTGAGACTTATAAAGCACCTCACCATCCCAACACAAAGGATTCAAGTGTTGTCATTCTACTCGCATAGCTCTAGGATCTCAAGCACCTTCACCTCAATTCTAGACTTCTTCAGGCCAGCAACAACTAAGATAAGTATATTGCATTTTTCACAAGTTCAGCAGCTTAAATATTGCACCCATTTCTAACTTCTACTCATACCCTCTTTACTATTGGAGTCATGCAACTCTAAACACCCTCCTCTCCACTAGAGCACCCACTGACCACTCTTAACCATTTGAATGTCAAAACCCTAACCTTGACATCTTCGAGGCTACCTCTTATCTCCACGACTAGTAACCCACCTCAAGTAACCTACCAAAACCCTTTTACAACTTACCCACAACATATTCTACCTAGAACCAACACCTTGTCAAAACCCACGATAACTGCCAATGATTGTCTTTGATCGTCAACGGTTACCTTCAATTGATGATGGTCAGCCCTGACCGGTAATGGTCATACCTTGACCAACGATGATCATTTTCTAATTTATTTCACCCAAAATAGAAAGCTAAAAACACCTATTCACATCAACAAAAAACCCTGTTTCTTAACCTATGTCACTATACAGACTCAATAGCAATAACCTGAACCACACCTTAATAGTTTAGCATTTCCTTTTAATGTTATTTTTTTTAAACTATCATTTCTTGAAAAGTATTTATTTAATTTATGTTTAGATACTTTCATTATTTTATGAAACCTTTCTTATCATCACTTTGTTTAACATCAACTTGTTTAAAAGGTGGATTGATAGCCTCCAAGGAAGTCATGTGCTTCTTGGATCTAGCTTTCGCTAGGCAATCCACCCACCTGTCTCACAAATCAACCATTTTCTAGTGTCTTTCTTATCTGTAGGTCATCCTCCTCAAACAAAGAGGAGTATCTACAATCGACTGGATTCATGTACGCACAACAAAACCAAGTTCTTCTAACACACTCTTCTTTAAAGTTTTTTCTTGTCTTCTAAAATGAAATAAATGAAAAAACAGTGAAACATTTTGGCACACCCGATGGGAACCTTGAGCCTTTTCTTGGGTTTTTAGTTTGAATTTGTGCTTTTCTTCTTATTTTATGCTCATTTAAACAAAATCAAAAATTCTTTTGGGCTAAAAATTAACCTTTCGTACGATGTTTGCTTGCATAGTTAGCTCATATAACTTAATTAATCAAGTAAATTAACCGTAGCCTCACTTATTTGAACACATAAACCAAACCAATTACACCAAATCAAACATCAAACACTTGACATGAGCCCCAACTAGGGTTTAATCTCTTAGTGGTCAACCTTCACCCATTGGCTATCCCACTTGGACGTCATTACCAAGGGGAAAAACCAAAACTTAGTTCTCTGATTGAGTATAATCTCTAGCAATTTGGTATATCTTGGATAAGCACTTGACACCCTTATCACTATGATGTGTGAAGTGAGGGGGTAGGCCCCAATATCAAGCCATGTACCAAATTATAGTACAGATTTTGAGAGCCTTAAACAACTTAAAACCAACCTTAGACTTCTTTTTCTAGTTCCCATTCTACAAACCAAGTTGAGTCACACAATTCTAACTTAAGCCATAAGCCACAAGCGAGACAAAAATAATCTTAGGATTTAATGTGCTTTAGTGTGTGTTTTATCTTCTTTGATTTTATTTTATTTTTCTTGTCTTCTCTTTGTTTGAGTTGTGAGAAATCTAACTCCCTTTGGAAACCTTATACCATATTGCCTTCATCCACCTCATCTCCATTGCCTTTTTCAATGGGGAGCCCTCTTATATTTTCTCCTGGAGTTCCTAACTTTGTCAGACTCCTAGAAGATAACCCTCTTGCCTTAAGGTCTTACCTTGCATCATAAGCCACTTGTGTTCCCAACCTCACCTACAATCAACCCAACCTTGCCTATAACCAAACCAACCTCACTTATAACCAATCAAATCTCAACTACCACAAACCAACAACCTCTCAATACCTATTTGACCATCGTCATAACCCACCTCAACTACAACTATCTCAACCTCAGAAATCCTTCGACTACCTATCTCAACCATCATGTCAACTAACTCAACCTTATAAAACTTTGATTACCTACCCTAACCATCATATCAATTATCTAAACCCCCTTTGTGGTAACCATTTTCATCTCAAAACCAAAACTTTGTCTATCCCCTCAATCATCAACCAAACTTTTTAAACCAACCTACCTTATCAACCTCATCAAATCCAACTAACAACTATAAACCCAACCTTTTTAACCCACAATTTTTTTCAAACCAACCTAAATTATCAAATTCATCAACCATGTCAAACTAATCAACTTCATCAAACTAACCAATTAGCGTGCAACCTCAAGAGCCATTGGTGCACCCCCATCTTAGGCAATATACCCCATTGGGGGAATCATATGCCTCAATCCTTGACAAACTTTTAATGGCTTCTGTCATTAAACTTCCTCAAATCAAACCCATCAATCTTTCTCTTCCAAAACCAATTTGGTTTATAGAGAATGAGTTTTGTGCTTATCATCGCATAAACATGCATGTAGTAGACAAATGTCAATCTTTTAAAATGTTCATCCAAAGCCTTATCGATAAAAAAGAGGTCCCAAAGGATCTTCTTCATGTTTCCCCCAACCTTGCCTTGAATGTCTTCAAGCAATCCATCGTTGAACCTCTTCCTACACCATTATTGTGGAAACCCATAAACAAAACCCTCAGCACAATGAGGTCCCTTCATTAGATTTGGTCCTTAGTGAACCTATAATGAATGAAAGCATAATTAAAACCCTAACCAAGTTCAACATTCCCAACTTCCTTTTACCATCATCACTAAGGAAGAGTCAACCTTAACCCAATCACTTGTTGACAAGTGGAACCCTTTCAACTTTCCTTGAAAACCACAATTAAGGAAACCAACCTACCTCTTCCACTTCTTCTTTTAATGGATCAACCTCCAACCAACTTAGTTCTTCCACTTCCCTTTTTAGTGGATCCACCTCTAACCAAATTTCCCTTTCTACTTCCTATTTTATTGAAGTAAACCTAAATCCAACCCAACCTACCTCTTCTACCTACCCTTTTAGTAGAGCAAACCCCAACTCAAACTACCTCAACAAAAGCCAACCCAACCTCAACCACAACCAAGTCAATCTAATTCCTCTATAAGCTACTCATTTTCATCTACCTAATGCCATTGTATTTTATTTGATTCCCTTTAAAATAGGGTCAAATCTTTGTCATCTTACCTCACCAATAAAACCAAACAAACAAGCAAACCAAGTCAACCATTTAGACTACCTCCCTCAACCAATCAAACCAACATCTAAACCAAATCAATTAACCAAAATCAACCCAACTTTTAACCCGACCATAACCAACTTATCTATTAACCCACACCAAAATCAACCCTTCATTCAAGATCTCTTAAATAAAAGTCTCAGTTCCCCTTTTATCCAAGCTACACATACTATACCTAAGCTCCTTCATTGGGAGAATCAGACATTCTTTTCCAACCTATCTTTGTTCTAGGATGGTGTTACCAACATCATTACTAGACCCCAAACCTACCCAAATCTGACCCAACATCATTTCCCTTGCCTTAGCATCATAGCCGAAATCTCACCTAAATCATCACCTACAACTTGAAATCCAACTAACAAATAACAACTAACAACACATGGGAGCCAAATTAAGTCATCTTCATCCTTCCTAAACCCTCTTCACTAACCAACATCTTTACCTAGGAGTCTTTTCCTGCCTTAGTGTACATGGAAAAAGCAAATGGAAGAATTATCCCTCCAAAATGCTTTGACCTTACCCACAACCCAACCTCACTTTGCCTATCTTAACACCAACCTAAGACCAAAGCCAACCCTTGTCACTTAAACCTCAACCTAGGCGAGCCTATCCTAGCACCAAACTAAACTTAATCTAACCTTGAGCTTAACCAACCTTTAAATAACCTAAGCAAAATATTTAACTTCGAACCATGCCTTTAGACATCTTCTGCCCTTAAAACTCGACTGACATCAGTCTTTGGTGAACCATCATCGGTTGACCCCTGACCACCATTGGCCACTGATATAATCGAGGCTTAACTCAAAACTTGCCTTTTCACCTAAGACACCTAAAACTAGCTTACCAAATCTTACCCAAATACCATTGCAGCCAAACAAGCCTCAATACCATTGTTTAACCAACCTTGCCTCTTACCTTTGTCAATCTACAATCTTTTCCATGTTTAATAAAGAGTTAAAAAGTAATTGGGGGACCTCTTCATTACTGATTGGCTCAAACCATTTACACGTAAATGTGGATCTGGGGCATATTTGAACATGAACCCCTCAATATTTTGCATTCGCATTTGTTCTTTTGTTAAACTAAGTTATTAGTCATCTTATGTCTCATTTAATCTCATCCTTTATTTTCATCAACCTTCATTTCTTTATTTTAAGGTCAACTGACTAAAATAGGATCATGTGATTATCTATTATAGCCTTAGCCTAATCCTAAACATGGGTACCATGGCTCTACTCATGACATGATTCTCATGGACACTTTTCATCCCTTATAAGATGAATCCATGTGGTCGTTGTCACTTAAACCTCTTTCACCCATCATTAACCTTCTTGTGCTATGGTTTTGCCTCCACAAAGGAAAGCCTTGGGTCTATATAGACTAGTCCATGCTTAAATAAGCATAACATTAAATTTGGGATACCAAAATATCACTTGGGTCATATCTAAAAATACAACAAGCAAACTACTCCCTTGAAGGATAGCTGCCCAAAACTATCTAAAATTGCTTAAGAAGGTAAATTGCTCCCTCGAAGGACAATTATCAAAATAAACAAATCCAAAGCTTAGACCTCTCCCTTTAAGGATGACTAAGTCAAAGTTTTGTCAAGTAAACAATCACTTGAAAGCATCCCACATTGATCAGCTTCCTAGACCCATCAACCAAAAGCATCAAAATACCCCAAGTCAAATGTCAAAAGTCAAAACAAAGCAATCCTAAGAAAGCTTCAATTTGTTTTCACACACCATTTGTGGACTTCTTGCATCGATCAATTTACACCAAAATTAGAGCATGGACTTCTCTATAATGGTTCCTAGGTCACCTACAGAAGGGGCAAGTTGTACCCACAAGAAGGTTACACTACCATCCATTCACCTATTTCATCCATCTCCCCTTTTATCCCCTGTACAAATCAAGGGATTTTGAGCTTACTTGACACTATGTGATCAAGCTACCTTTTTTAACTAACAAACCAATAATAATGTAAATCATGACAGAGGTTCATGTTCATAAACCTATAACTCTTGTCATTTTGGTCTTTGTCAATTGGAGTGTTTAGCCTTCTTCTACTTTTATGACCACTTGAGAAGGCATATGTCTTCCCAATTTGAACACCACCCAACCAAATTTTTTTGAACATCAACCACATTACCACAACTATGTACCCATTAGAGAGCACCTTATTCTCCACCAACCAACCAACCAAATAACCTCAACTTGGTCATTTTGACCCACCTTTCATACTTTTTATGACCAAACCTTGCCTTGGTCATTTTGACCGCATCGATTACCTTGCCATACTTGACAATTTGTACTATTTTTGTTATGCACTAATCTTTAGGTACCTCAGAGCATGACCCTTATGGTCCTGACACCTGTAACCATTTTTGTCTTCTTAGGAACACACCCTACTTTTGGATCCCTACGAATATATCGACCTTATGTAGGAGACTTGAGTTTATAGATATAACTCATATCAACTATGCCTAACACTGTGGCCTGGTTACCCTATCACTTGTCCTTCTAGTACCAACCTTATTTTACCACCTACCTCAACTATGAAAACTTAGACTATGCACGATCTATGATATCACACTTAGTCACCTTTTATGCACTTGTTCGTACTTAAATTCCCAACCAAGAAAACTAACCTTCTCACCTACCTATCATACTTATCAAACCTACACCCTATTCCATTCTCTCAAGCTCACCTAAATTTTGGACCCTTGTGACCCCAAACACCTTTGCTCAAGAGACTTGCATTTACAAGTACACCCATATACACTATGCCTAAGGTGATGGCCTGGTTCACTTGTCACTTGTCTTCCTATTTGCCACTTTGTATCATCTTACCCATTTTTCCACCCATATACACTTATCAAACCTGTATTTGATTCTGCTTCACCTCATCGTTTCCCAGTTTAAGGGGGAACACCTCCTCCCATACTTGGGGCATTGAACCTTCTACCAACCATCCATTTTTATTTTACATCTTGTTGATACAAACTACATAACAAAAAGGGGCAAAGTGTAGACACTAGAAAATTGTACAATACAGTTCTAAGTGTCACATTACCCTTTAAACCACCCCTTGGCCCTTCTTTTATTATATTATTCCTTAACACCCCCTTTCACACCCTTTTTCCCCTTTAGCTAATTTAATTATTTAATTAAATTAGTTAAATCCTATTTTCACCTCACCTACCCAAACCCATGGTTAACCTTTTGACACCTAGCCTAAAAACCATTTTGACCCTGGTATTTAATGTTTTAACTCCTTAAGACTTCTTCCTAATGCATCCCCATGCACCCATTATTAGCCTCAGACCATTTCCTAACCTCTCAACTGCTAATAATAAGTGTAAATGGCTAATTTTAGCCATTTTGACCTTTTCTATCTAACCATCGACAGTCAACCCTCGACTGACGTTAGTTGACTAGGACCATCGACAATTACATATTGATAGCCAAGACCCTTTCTCAACTTAAGAGGTTGAATGATGGAGGATGAAACGAGGATCACTCAAAGCAAAAGACAAACAACTCTTGAAGAATTAGATCCAAATTAGAACCAATCCAAAGACTTAGAAAGCACCTCACCATCCCAACACAAAGGATTCAAGTGTTGTCACTCTGTTTGCATAGCTCTAAGATATCAAGTAGCTTCACCTCAATTTCAGACTTCTTTAGGACAACAACAACTAAGCTAAGTATCTTGAATTTTACAAAAGTTCAGTAGTTTAAGTTTCAGTAGCTTAAAGCTACACCCATTTCTAACTTCTACCCATGCCCTCTTTAGTGTTAGAGTTATGCAACTCTAAACACCCTCCTCTCCACCAGAGTACCCACTGACCACTCTTAACCATTTGAATGTCAAAACCTTGACCTTGACATCTATAAGGATCCCTCTTGTTTCCATGACCATTAACCCACCTCTAGTAACCTACCAAAACCCTTCTGCAACTTACCCATAACCTATTTCACCCGTAACCAACACCCTATCAAAACTCATAGTAACAACCAATAGTCATCTTCGACTGTCAGTGGTCACCTTCGACCGATGATGGTCAACCTTGATCAGCAATGGTCATACCTTGATTGATGACGGTCATTGTGTAATTTATTTCACCCAACACAAAAAGCTAAAAACACCTATTCACCTCAACCAAGAACCCTATTTCTTAACCTCTGTCACTACACATACTCAACAACAATAACTTGAACCACACCTTAAAAGTTTAGCATTTCCTTTTAATGTTATTTTGTTAAAACTATCATTTTTTTAAAAATATTTACTTCATTTGCAATTAGATAATTTCATTATTTTATGCAACTTTTCTTATTATCACTTTACTTAACATCAACTTGTTTAAAAGGTGGATTGACAGCCTCCAAAGAAGTCGTGTGCTTCTCGGATCTAGCTTTTGCTAGGCAATCCACCTACCTATCTCACTAATCAACCATTTTCTAGTATCTTTCTTATCTTCAGATCTTCCTCCCTAGACTAAGAGGAGTATCTACAATCGACCAGAGACTGGATTCACATGTGCAGAACAAAACCAAGTTCTTCTACTACACCCTTCTTTAAAGTTTATTCTTATCTTCTAAAATGAAATAATTAAAAAAAGAGTGAAATAATCAACCATAAGACCTTTATTTTTTGCAAGTGTACTTTGGATTTGTTGTGACACTTGGACTAAAGCTTGACCGTAGCTAGTTGATTCATGTTTGAACTATTAGTTTTGAGGCACATTGCTAGGAGTTTTAATCAAACTAGTCAAACTTTTGTGTGCGACTTTTGGCAAAGACTTGGCTCCCACTTTGATGGCCCTGATGATAATTTTGTCTTTGTTATATAACAAATGATGAACAAATAAGTATGGATCATAATTTATCTATGATGGCATCATAACATAGTAGGGTTTTTGTTGTTGGCTTTGTTCAATGCTAGGCATCACTTGAGCAAGGTACTGTGTCATTTACTCTTGTTCTTGGCCTGGATAAGAAGGTGCAATCACCAAATTATACACTAGTGGATCTGACCTTTTTTCAACATATGGAATATTATAAGATGGATAGGTATCCATCTCATAAGCTATGTCATCGCCATACATTTCTTAAACAAAAGGGTCACTAGTCACAAAGTTCTCATAGTCTGGATTATACATAGTGTGTAATGAGACATGTTTGGATCTATGGCTAAGTCTCATGAAAAATAAAGGTCTAAAAGGTAGCAACAATCGAGGCCTAAAATAAATTACCTTTGACTTTGTAAAAGAGGCCCAAAGGGTAAAATAACTAAACTAGGCAAAAGTCAAAACAAAAACATGAAACTGGTCTAACAAAAGGTATTGATTTGCCCAAAGGTGATTATAATTAATAGAAAAGGTAACACAAAATTTCAAAACTCATCTATGGCTAAGGTATTGATTTGACCAAAAGTAGTTATAATCAGTGACAAAAGTATCTAGACAAGGTAGAATAATTGTGAACTATGTCAAAAGGATAACAATGATCTACCTAAAGGCGGTTATAATTGTTAAACGTGAGAAATAAGGTTAGAATCAAAAACAAAATTGATCTAAAACAAGAACTCAAAAATCAGATAAGAGAAGGAATTTAGCTTAGGTGACACTCGATAATTGGATCATTAAGATTCAACATTTGGTTCACACAAGATTATTTGAACAATAGAACCAGGATAATTTTGAACTGAACACAACAAACTTTAAACAAGGCACATGGCAAAAACTCATATCAAAATGACGTTCAAACAAGGCACACGATAAAAAATAATGGCTAGGTCTAGGTAAGGGTTTTTTGGATCAAATAAGAAATCAACCCAAGTAACACAATCCAAAAATAAAAGGTAGACTACCTAAGCCCAAATTAGACAAAGCTTTGGTGTAGACCTAATTAGTTTAGGATTTGTATTTCAAGAGATTGAGTTTCAAATTTAATGCAAAAAGATGCAAATGTTCTTAAGGCAAACAAACCAGACCAAATGGGCAATGTAATCATGCATTTGAAACAAAAGGTAAAATAATGATTTTAGAACTTTGTTTCAAATGCGATAAGTGTTTTGGAATAATTTAAGTAGTGTAACGACACTCCTTCAAACAAATGATAAACAATGATTTTTGGACTAAAATCCAAGGCAAATGTTTGAGACAAAATGGGTGGTGTAATGATGCCCCATTTAAACAAGTGACACACAAGTGGTTTTAGAATAAAATTCTAAGGCAAAAGGTTTCAAATAAAATAAACATAATAACATCTCTTAGGTTAAAGTGGTGTGAAAAAAATGTGATGGTTTGGACTCATTTCGACTTGACAACACAAATAAATAATTTTAGTCTAAAACACTCAATATAAATCAAATAAAATATAAATAACACTAGTGGCTTGTCATATCCCTAAAAATGACATGGGTGTGCATAGATTCTACTAAAACTTCCATCGATATACCAATGCTCGTGATGAATTAAGTGTTAGTCTAAAAAATTAAAGAATAGGTGTACGTAGAGTTTTTAAATTCCCTTTGTCTCTCGAGCATTAGTACATGGCATGAACTTAGAGTGAGGAGCACTCGGTATTTGAAAAGACATTCCATAACAAGTGGGGTTTGTCTAAAATCTATAAGTTTAAAAATAGACTAAATGGTCACAAGTGTGGCTAAAACAAGGGCTTATCACATCAATTGGGTTCAAAATATCTAACTTACTATGCAAATCTATGATCCTTTGCACAACAACTTCAATTGTGTATTACTTAGTGAAGTTTGATGTTTAGCGTGAATTGACCCGGGTTTTTGTTAGGATTAAATAGGCTAACCATTTAATCCCCTGGCAATCCCAGTATCACGTGCTTAATTTATACACCCCACCGTGAAGTGGGGTTGGTATGATGTTTGGATATTATACCCTTGGTCAATGCACCCCTAAAGAACTTGTGAGGAGGCAAAGAACTCCTGCATACAAGCCAAATGTAAGAAAATGAAAATTGGAAAGACTTTAGAGGTCATTTATGGGTCACCCAAGTCACTCAGAGCTTGGGAAGAGCACATGTGACATTCTTTTCGACAAGAATAAACAAACAAGGCAATAAATAAAACACTTTTGGTCACCCAAGTTCCCTATAAGGGATGGGGGGAGAGCATACCTGCTATAGTTTTTGGTTTGCCACAAATAAAGAATTTAATCTATGAACTTTGAAACTAGTTAATAAACAAAGAACAAACAAAAAGATAAAAGCTCTTAAGAGCTCTAAACTAAAGTGTATGTTCCTTTTAATAGCACCAACTCAAGTGTGATTAAAATGTTGGCCCCTTGGACTTGTTTGCATTTGTAAAAACTTTGAAATGCTAAAAGATAAGTTTGGTTAGTTGATTTTAAGCACCAAATGAAAGTGTATGCGAGATTTAGAATTTTTTAGGTCTCTCTTTCTCCACCTTGATTTCTACAAAAATGTTAGGTAGGCTTCTTGTCTTTAGGCTAAAAAATAAATCAATAAACAACATTCCATTTTAAGCTTTCGAGTTTTTGGAAAAATAGAGTGAAGTTGTCATTTATACAACATAACAAAACTATTGTTTCCAATAAAGCCTTTGTTTTCTTTCAAATAGAGATAGATAGAGACTATTTTTAATGAAGTCACCGTTAAACATGGTGAAGCTACAGATTATATCTGGCAAAGCCACCAATTACAGGCTAAAAATAGGCTAAGTCACCAAAACCAAATACAATTTTACTTGTTAAAGTTTTTGTTTAGTAGGGTCAAAGTCATTGTTTCCAATTTGTGATGTTGTCATTTAGCAGGTCAAATCCATCATTTTGAAGTCATTATTTTTGCACAAATAGAGATTGCAAACAGATCATAGGAATTACAAATCCATTATTACATAGGGCAAAGCCATTGATTACACAAAAAATAGAATGCCAAGATTTTCAAGCACAAAACTCTAAACTTGAAGAATTAAATGATCTTGTTATAAAACCTAAAGGTTGCACATCATTCTTATTGGTTGTATGGGATGTGTGGTCCCACTGGGCATGCTATTATATATCTTAAGAGTTTGAAGAGAACACAAATGTTGATTAGTTCCTTGTTAGTAAAGATAAATAAAATCCATGCATAAAAATACACTAGAATTAAACACTCTTACTTAAGAACAAGGGGAGCATAACATAATGATCAATATCACAAAATAGAGATAATAAACACACAAGAATTTTACCTCTTTTATCAAAATTGATGTCCACTTATTGGCATAAAGATGTTCATGCTCAGTCTATGACATTAGAAACTCTTGTCATTACTTTTCTATGGTGGTAGCACTTCTCCAATGGTCACTCATGGCTTTGCTTTGCTATTGGCTTAGCTTGGTATGAATCCTAGTGTAAAACAAACATTATAACACTAATTTCAATGGCTTTTTGAAGGCATTCTTGTAGAATAACCTTACATACAAAATCTTGTTGCCATAAGGTGTGGGCACTTATATTTATAGCTCTACAAACTAACTCTAACCTTGGGGAAATTAGGTTTAATTCTAACCTTGGTTGAGTCTAAAATAACCTAGGTTGAGTCATGTTAACCCTTAGTTAGGTCAAAGCACTCATCAAGTCTTGATACTTCAATTTCAAATATTTATGATCCATAACAACTCACTTTAGATATTTGTGAGATTATGACTCACAATTTTTTGGAATACCTAGGAATTAATCATTCACTTTATTAGCTCCTTTGACCTTTGACTTCATATTTAGCTAAATATTCTTTTTTTTTTAATAAATGAAATTCACTAATTCAACTTGAAATTTTTGCTTAGGCGAGCTAATTAAGATTTACAATATAATTAATCTTGCTTAGTGCTTTTTGGATTTTGGTAATTATTTTAAATGTATTTGAATTAATAGCTCGACATGCCAAGAATGTCAAATTACTAGGTCGTAATTTGAGTAGGGTTGAAACCACTAGGTTATTGGTGTATACAAGGTAATACCCCAAATAAACAAGCCTCACCATGTTTTTGAGCAATTAAATTCCCCAAGCAGCTGAATTTGGATAATTTAGGTGATTTCTAAGCTTGGATTACACCATGTGCTAGAAATGGAACTAAAACCTAGTTTAGGCACGAAAATGGCAAAAAATGAGTGTCTCCAATTCATGCACATATGTAATAGAGTTACAATTGTATGGTAAATGGTTATCATTCCACTTCACATTTGTAAAAACATACATACGTGATGGGGACATGAACACTATTCATTCCATTGTGATAATGCTTTTTTATTTTTACATATATCAAATTGGAGTGAAATATTACATTTAAATCTATAAGCCATATGTAGTGGTTGATTTATTTATGAGCAAACCTTGCCTGATCATTTATCTCTTTTACCTACGTAGTGTTTTTTTTAAAAATTAGACCTAGCCGTATAGTTTTCTCTATATTTTTCATGCATGGTTATTTGGGTTAGTACATTGTGTACTTTTCCCCACATACACAAGGGTTGAGGTATATTGCCTTCCCACCTCAATATCATGCATGGTTATGCATGTTTGGGGCATGATCACCCTTAACTCTCAAATGCTTCAACAAGGAAACATCATCTCCAATAATTTGTGAAGGCAATACCGGTTTGCACCAACACATAGGTGTACTCTAACCCTTGCTCTTTCAATTTTTATATTTTAGATTACACATATGGACATTGGCTACTTCATTCTCATTTAGTTTTTATGGAGAGAAACTACACATTCAATGATGTCTCCCAAAAAGGCAAAGTGTGTTGTGCACACCCATGTATACTTTATCCTTTCACTCTAGTGATTTCATTGCTAAAATAAAAGTGTGGCATTTGAAGATATTAAAATGTGATCTTCAATACTTGACAATGATAAGGTTGACACACATTTACCACGCATGACTAGAGCACTCAAACAAAGTCCTAATTTGCCATCCTCTCACACTTACATGATATTTTATGAGTCAACCTTTCCATTCTACTGTCAAACAACTGTATGAGCCTCATTGTCTATTTCAAACCTATTAAATAACCTACACAAACATTTCCAAAATCTCAAAGTAGTCTACCTATACACGTGCCAATTTCGATGGTATAATCGTTATCACTAGTCAATAATAACTTGGCTAGTCGAAACCGTTCCACTCCCAACAATGGCTATTTTATAAAAATCAAACTCATCCTTAGGGTCGACTCATTAATCCTAGCATGTTGGTGGCATGATGAATTATTCAAAAGGATCCATTTATAAGCTAATCATGGCTTTATTTCAAATCCATATGGGATTTATCTATTACACATGTATGCACTATTACACATTAAGTAGATATGCCATATTCTTCTCAAATTTCATACTTTTCACTAGGATTGGTCATAAGCCAAGTTTGAAACACTCAAAATCGAGGTCAAATCAAGCATTTTCAAGTACTAAATCCAATCATTGGTTGTATTTGTATAACAAAGGAGAATAATTACAAAATTGCACTAAGTGGGAGAATTATGTGTGGTTTGATTTCCCTCCTTAGAGTGTTAGATACACAGGCAATGATCAATCACCAAGCGGGGGTGATGGGGTCAACTCAACCCATTACACTTCCTCCATTCTTATAGGTTTCTAGCTTTCACAAGCACATATAGAGTTTCAAGTCAAAAGAGGCTAATTTATGGATATGTGCATGTCATCAAGGTTTGAGAATGCAAACATAAAGTAAGTTGATCGTAAAGTCATTATGGCATATTTTTGCATAGTTCAGTTTTGACCAACATGTCAATATCAACATGCAATTTTTACCCAATCATGTAAAACTGACCCAATGCAGGGAGCAAGCATCCTCATGAAGTTGACTATGTTTTTCTTCTTTCTAATCTATGTACCCTGAAGGTTTTACTCTTGTTTAGATGATTCCATAAAATCAAGTTGATAATATTGGTTACATATTATTTTTAATCCTTCCTATAATTATTTAAATGTTTGTTTTAGCGTTTAAAAGTGTTTTTATGGGCTAAGTATCTCAGATTCCAAGTGAAGACACTTTTCTATGTAATAAGCAAGTTTCCACGATGTTTAAGATTTTCATGATTTGAAAGTGATTATATAAGGTGAAAATAAGTTAATCACCATGTTTTCAATGTAATATTAACCCCTCACCTTTTAATCTTGTTCTCCAAGGCAATGCTCCATGAAGGTGCATTCATGAACACCAAATAAACAACTCTTTACTCACTTTTACTTGCAATCCTGGTGAAGCACGTGCATGAAACCTATATGGCATCTTCACAAAGGTGTGATTAAGGTTTTAATTCCTTAGTGTATTCTTTATTATCAATATTAGTTTCTAAACTGAATGAATCAGACCTGTGTTTATCCCTATTTTCCACTTTTAAAATACAGTCACAGTCAGACAGTTAACCAAAAAAGTGAATTATACTGATATTTTTAGTATTTTTTATATTTAGCACATGCTCTAATCAAATTAGAAGAATCAATTGTCGATCAATTTGATTCTTTCCCAAATTGGTCACCCATTAAGGACATTGGAGCTACATATTTCTATTAAAAGACAAAGTTAACTAAGATCCAACTTAGATTTATGTGGTTGTTATTATTTGAGGAAGGCATAAGTGGTGGAAGGTTGAGTTTGAGCATGCCATACCCAGTCAAACCACCTTTTGGTATTAAAAAACACCTATAGTTCTCATCGAAATTACCTCCCATTATTTTCCTTTGCTGGAAATTACCTACAAAACCACCTTTGAAAATTTTGTGGTATTGGGAAAAATGTATGGTTTGCATTCAAAATTGTTTTTTAACATTTAAATAGCAATTTTGTCCTTTATACAAATGAAGTGATGCATATAGGAGTTGGTAGCTTAATTTTTTGCTAAAACCTAACTAAGAGGAGGTTTAAAGTTCAATTCATAAGATTAATAATCAATGTTCATTGAAACAAACCAAGAAAGGTTTATTTTTTGCTTCCAAATAAAGGGAGGGGAACATTTTCTTTTTTTGGAATAGTGGGAGATATTATTTTTTCCCTAAAAAGGAATTTATTTTTTATCAAATTGTAATTGTAAATTGCATTATATAGCCATTTTATGGTACATGGGAGGGACGTTTACATACGTGAGATCATAGTGGTATGTGGTACCCAGACAATATGTAAAAAAGATTCATCTGATCAATTATACCTGCATAGATGAAATTATGTATACATGGATGTAACTTTCCTATATACTTGGAATTTCCATATGTCAAGATTTATGCCTAACAATTATGGTGAATGGGTGGTAGAGGGATAATTTAATGAAAATTGTTTGAACTTATTTCTCCCCATAGATTTGTAAGGACAAAGCCCAGATGTCGTTATGACAATTGTGTTATGTTATGTATGCAGTAGCTCAAAATGTAACGATAATACTTGTAAATGTGAGCTGGAGGCATCGCTTGCATGGAACATTGCTAGTGAGATTTAAAAATCTCATGTTGTGTTTGCTTCAATGATTTTTGTTAGAAAATAGATATATAATGAAATTTTTAATTACAATCTAACAAAAAAAAAAAAAGAATGTTTTAGGAAAAAAAAGTCTCCCACTATTCTTGAAAAGAAAATGCTCCCCTCCTCTATTTGGAAGCAAAATGTACACCTTTCCTGGTTTGTTTCAATGAACAAAATATTTTAAATAACCCCCATTTTTATATTTCTGCATATATACACGATTTGACTAAATGCTAATCTTGTGAATTGAACTCTAAACCTCCTCTTGGCTAGGTTTTAGCAATAAACTAAGCTACTAACTCCCCTATGCATCACTCCAATAACATAAAAGACAAAATTACTATTTAAATGTTAAAAAATGGCTTTAAATGCAAAACCATACCTTTTTATCGATACCGTGGATTTTTCAAATGTGGTTTTGGATGTAATTTCTAGCAAAGGAAAATAATGTGAGGTGGTTTTAAGAACTATAGGTGGTTTTGAATAGCAAGAGGTGGTTTGACTGTGTATGACATGCTTAAACTCGGCCTTCCACCACTTATGCCTGCCTTAAACAACAATAACAACAATGACAACATAAATTTTAGTTGTCTTTATCTTTTCGTAACAATACACAACTCTAACATCCTCAATGGGAGATCGGTTAGGAGAGAATGAAAATTGAGTGAATACCAAATGAATGGTGTAGGATGCACCTTTAAAAACTATAAAGGATGAATCTACATCACCACCTGATCCTTTTGTGTCAAGAACCAAGTGTAGCTTAGATGGGAGATTCAAGTGTAGGTACTACTCACACAACTCTGTTGGATCTTAAGAGAAATAACCTTGAGCAACGTCAAATGTATATGGCTTCAAAAAATGAGCCATCATCTTAGATCAAAGGCCAAGATCCAATTAAAAGATTAAGATCCAACAATAGGTTGTTGAGTTTTACTTGCAAATTAATTGTATAACATAACACAGGGAATGCCTTTGATTAGATCTCAGGTTTCTTTTCCTTGAGATTACGTCCAACATTGGTAACTATACCAAATACATAATGTAATCTACCACTTAAAACATAGTCAAACAACATAAAGCTTCAACACAATCTCCTTGATGGGAATATAATACTTAGCAAGAGATATCTCCCAATGTCTTGCAATGTGCCAAATAATGAAATGCAAACCTCAATGCAAAGTAACTTTAAATGCAATGTAGATCTATATAGTACCAATGTGTATGATGATTTCAAGGTTGAGCAAATGCTCAAGAAAGTGGGAGTGCACGTTCTTCTCCTCTATCCTATCTTGCTTCAACTAGATTATGGGATCCAAATGCTCTGATACTAAAAATTGAAAGAAATTTATCTTTCATTAATTCAACAAAGGATACATAACTATATTTATAATAAAAATAACTATAAATAACAATTCCTAAGAACTTGAATCTTAACAATATTAACATTGTAAGTAACCAAATACTAATTAATAACAACCTAAATATTATGTGAGTTGTGTTATACAACCACCTCACATGTACAATTAGACTATGGTGAATTAACCACCATATTTTATTTTAATAGTTGTCACTCTATTAATGAAGTTATTTAGCTCTCAAAGACTCCACTCGGGATTAATTCTTACCAAGTGTTAGGATCGGGCACTATAAGGGACAAGGTTGGGTTTGAGTTTTAGGCAAATTTGATAGAATGAATATCCTTCAATACTTAACACTAAATTGAAGAAGGTCCATTATTAATACTCGTAACCTAAATGAGATGCGAAAATATATCAATTAAAAAGTGTCAATATATATTTGTTTGTTGACCACTACTTTACGCGATGATATTAAACTAAGAGCCAAGGTCGAAGGGGTATCCATTCCACCAAAATTCTCTGGAACACAATCTCAGCCCAATCCCTTTTATCGTCTCAAGGTTTGCTAATAATAAAAAAATTGTTTAGTAAATTCTTTGTGAGCCAAACAACTTCACAAGTTGAACCAACAACCATTCACAAACTGTCAATATTACTGATAATAAAATACTTCGTATTTAAATACAGATTATATACCCACATTACACCACCCTTTTCTTTTTGGTGCTAGTTGCGATCTCAACCAAAATCAAAGTCTCAGTCCTAGATGAAATTATTCTTGCCGAGACATGTACTTTCCCTTTAGAGGCAACTGCTATGACTAGGCTATTATGTTATTTGAAAAAAAAAACATAAAGCATGAACACTGATAGATGGCCAAGGGCAACAAAAGAAGAGTTACATAGGAGAAGAACACTTGGATGAAGCCGAACCACAAGTGGATGAATAGGTGGGATATTAACCTAACCGAATATCCAAATTGTCACTAAGGACATAAAGAATTACGTGAACGAAAAGTTCAAAATGATAATGTGGAGGAAAAGAATAAGCAAGAAAAGATAACACTATATTTCATTGTTCAACCTGACTTTTGAGCATAATGAAAAGCATATATAGGGGCCAAGATCAGTGGGAGAGAAAAGATCCTCATTGCTCAACTAAGAATTGGTTTTCTTAGGATTCGATGCAAGACAGGGAGATGGACGAATCCTAAGGCGCAGTGGAACAAGAGGGTTTGTGTTCTTTGCACCACAAGAGCGGTCGAAATGGAGGAACACTTCATCCTTGAATGTCCTCAGTACACAAACATATGAGCCTATGTAGAAAATTTAAGAGTTCGTCGCATGGTAGATATATTTGAAGAAAAAATATTAAAAATGTTGGGGTATATGTAAATCCAATTCAACAAAAGATGAAACAATGTTCTAAAAAATATCTCGTATCTCGAAAATCATTGATTATGTGGTAAAATTG
This sequence comes from Torreya grandis, assembly GCA_037957365.1. Classification (NCBI taxonomy): domain Eukaryota; kingdom Viridiplantae; phylum Streptophyta; class Pinopsida; order Cupressales; family Taxaceae; genus Torreya; species Torreya grandis. The sequence continues at coordinate 2,420,522 of JARHVA010000448.1, forward strand.
GTAGTCTCATACATTAATCGTTCTCGTGAATGTAATTAAAAACATGACATTTCATTTCATTTCAACGACATGCAAAAAGATGTGAATTAAAAAATGTCAATATTATTGCCAATAAAATACTCCGTATTTAAATACGAAATTTGTTCCACCATCTTTTTTTTTGTTTTTGTTTTTGCAGGCGGGGCGGGATTTTTGGCCGAAGAAGTTTTTTAGCTTGGCAAGAGGCCAATCATGGTGTGGGAGCTCGAACCGTTAAATTTCTCTTCAGGTTCTTTCATTACCATAACACTTAAACTTCTATTTATTTTAAATTTCCAGTGACTTTGAGCAGGATTGACCTTGATTTTAACCTCTGTTACAATTTGTTATCCAATCATATATAATTATGGTGCTATAATATCATATAGTTTTCAATAAACTTTGTACGTAGTAAATATATCCTGAAATTTCTTCCCTAAAGAATTATTGCTCTGCTGAAATTCGAATTACTTAATTTCGTTTCCTATTTTAGTAATTTTGAAACCCTAGATAATTTTATCCGATTTTTTGAGGATACATTTTTTATTGAATTTCTTCTTAGAATTATAGGAGCCAAAATTTGAGCTCTGTATGCAGAGACACGAACAAACATATTAATTTTGTTTTCATTGCGACAGAAAGGCGCCCTTTAGATCATATGCACAATGATAAACAGAAAACACCGTTTTACCTAAATTACAAAACAAAGGTATTCAGTCCATGGGTTGATTTTGTAATGGGCAAATCATTAAGTGCAAGATTATTATTCCTATGAGTCAATTATAGGGTGAGCATACAGCAAATCTGCCCAATTCAAGCTGACGCCTAAAATGAATTATATGATGCCAAGCTAAGAACATAGCACTGTTTCACATGACTTGAAGTTCATTACTTTACTGCTTGTAAATGGATGTTCTTATTTGTTAGCACAACTCCTCAAGACTCCGATTATCCAAGTTTTTAGCTTATTTTTAGTACACCTCACATGTTTGCAAATGAATTTGTCTAGATTTAATCATAATTCACATCTTAGGCACTATGGTATTCATTATCTATTCTTGTTGCTGAGAAGAACAAAAGAAAGAAGTATATGGTTAATGCTTACACATAACTGGAAAATGATAAATGACGTTTAATACTACGATGTGTTTCTATGGCATCTCCAAATTGAGGGCAAAATATTAAAAAAATGCAAATAAACAAATATGTAATAATTAGCCAGTACAATTGCCATATAGGGGATTCTACTGAGAGAAAAGTAGTGCTTATATGTATCACCCCTTATCATTAATGACTGCAAATTTCCTAGAACTCAATTATCTCAAGAGAGTTCATTGCCACGAGGCTATGTTGGCAATTGTGTGTAAATGTTGCGTAACTCTTGATGAGAAAGACAAGTATTTGTTAATGTTGAAGGTTGATCTCTTATTTGTTAAAGTTCTAAAAAAGCAAGTAATTTGTTTTTTTGTAAGTCCTAATGCGTGTAGTCACGCAAGAACTTTTTCTTAGGTGACATAACAGACCTCCACATGAAAAGCTTGTTTTATGTTTCTACCCTTGATACATTAGCCATGATAAGGTCTGTTTTAGGTCATGCTTTTTGATGGATAAATTAGAGGAGGAAGAATGCCATGGTAGTGGAGCATCTTCTACTAATTCTTGATAAGTTGATTAAGGATGAGATTATAATTCAGTGTGTGGCAGGAAAAGTTGTTAAGGCAAAGGAGGTCTCTCCTGGGGCTGAGACTTTAAGGGTTGGTCAGGAAGAGGATGAGCTGAAAGCGGTAGAAGAGGAAACAAGGAAGATGAAGACCAAGGTGGTGACAAAAGTTTAAGAAGAGCTCAAATCTCTGCTGGGGAATTTTGAAGCATTTAGGTGCCACTACAATGAAATGCTTGAATACATTTGATATTTGTAGGTGTGGCTTGATGATAACGTGGCAGAGGTCTCTTGCACCAGGCCTGTACTTGCTTCTGTCAAAACCCAGCCCTTGAGCCAAAAATCAAGAAGCATGTGTGGAAGGGAAGTGGCATACATGTTGGTCGACCTAGAAAGAATTGTGACACGGAGAAGGTTGAACCAAAAAAATTGTTTGATGTCTATAACGGTCCTGTGCTAACATGGGAGGGGCTGGAATAGCGCTATGTCTTACAGGAGTAGATTGTGACGATCTCGCATATTTTTGAGACCAAGTAGACAAAGGGGCCCAAGGAAAGAAGCAACCCTGGCCTATTGTCACAAACTGAAGGAAAGGTAAGGATGCATGTGCATATCCAGGCCAATGTAGATATCACTGGGACAGTCAGCACGAAAGTGGCATGGTTGGGGGTTCAATGCAGCCCTAGGGTATTTCTCTTATTTTTAAAGTAGCATACGTGTTGCTTTTTTTTGTGGGTGAGGGGAGGAGGGGAGTTTAAGCTTCATGTTTCTTGTCTGTACTCCATGGTTCCAGTCTATGTTATGATCTGTTCTGAAAGTTGTGGGTATATGAAAAAATTAAATTGGAAATTAATGCAAAATCTTTTTCTCATATAATCTGGTTTCACGTATTTGGCCCCTGTAATTTGGTTGCTACACTCTGTTTTTTTTTCGGTTGTGAGACCTTGATAAATCCTCTCTTATCAAGCAAAGTGATAAGACAAGGATGCCGATGCAGATACACCAGGACAGTCTGCACGAAAGCGGTGTGGTTGGGACAGCTCTAGGATATTTATTTTATTTTTCAAGTATCATAGGTGTTGCATATTTTTTTTTTTGGGGTCATGCTTCATGTTTCTCGTCTGTACTCCATGGTTCCAGTCTACTTGATGATCTGTTCTGAAAGTAGTGGATATGGGTGGTGTCTGGTGATAAACTTGTATACTGTAAAAATTGGTATTGGAAATTATTGCAAATGCCTCTTTTCTCATTTAATCTGGTTTCACATATTTGGCCCGTGTAATTTGGTTGCTATACTTTATTATTTTTTTGGTCGTGGGACCTTAATAAATTCTCGTCAAGCAAAAAAAGTGTGCATGGTAGCAGCGCTTGAAGAGCAACGAGGATTTTTTTTGATGTGTGTTTGCTATCAATTGATTTGTGCTAGGGGCCAGTGTGATGATGGCCTTTGAAAATATTTTGAATCTTAGCTCATCTTTTGATCAATGGTTGAAGCTGAATACATTGTAAGTAATAATTTGGATGACACAAGCATATCTTGTTGCAGATATCTTTTTGGGTGGAACCTACCTAGCAAATAATGACGGGACAAGAACGAGACAATTTTGATACTAACAAGAAGAGCATTCTCATCAAACCTAAGATTCTTTAACATGTTAACATAGTGTGTTGGAGCCTTAGCAAATGATTGAATGTTCCACTATTGGTCAATATTTGTTTTCTAGGTAACCATCCAATTTATAAATAGGAGAGCTGATCACTGTGACAATGGGCCTTAGTGGTACACCTTAACTATTATTTTTTGGCAAAATTTATATCCTTGAGGTCACCAATGTCTTAGCAACAAGTTTCCTCATTATCTTCGGGTCCAATGAAGTGGGATTGATAACTTTAGTGTCGTTGTTTGCAATGACATTAATGGGATTCTTGTTGATCTTCTTATGGCTTTGTATTGAAAGGAGCTCCATCATTTTATTATTATATTTTTTTCTATTCTTGATGATGGTTGCATTCCCTTTGTCAGATCTTAGAACCATGATTTCGTGGTTATTGTTTGGATTCATGGGAGCGCTAAACCCTTCCTCATGAGGGTAGGCTCCAATGGTCCCGCAGCATTAAGGATTGTGACCATATGTTTTTTGATCTTGTTTGCTATCTCATTAGGTATACTAATTATTTTGATTTAATGCTGCATAATATTTTCTCACGTGGATTTTTCTTTGGAGCAATAGTGAAATTCATTCCTTTCTCTAAAATGCTAGTGGTGTCTAATGTGATATCATACAAGTTGACCACACATTTAATGTTACTGCACATCTCTTTCTTTTTGTTGTTGAGACGTATGAATTTTAAGTGTTGACAGTTTGACATCTTCTCAAATATTGGTCATGCTTTAGTTGCTGTCACCCAGTCAAAATGGGTTTAGAAATCATTTCCAAAATTTTCCACGAGCTCGAGGTGGTTGTACGTTTGCACTGAAAACGCATTCTATATCCTATAAGGTTGTCAGATTTCTAACCTAACTACTGTCACACTTGCTTTGTGGATGTCACACATGCCATTGTAATTTTTATAAATCAACACATCAAGAAAAGAAACAATTGTTTTTGTTGACCTGCATTGTGTATTTGATGGTGCTCAGATTGTACATTGAGATGTCCAAACAATTCTCAAGATTCTTTCTACCTTGTGGCCATTTTCTGATTACATTGTCAAAAAACCTAAGCTCCAAGTAAGATTTCAATGATGAAGATTCAAGCACCTTCTTTTCAAAGTGTTCCTTGAATAAATTGGCAACCATAGGTGATAAGGGTGGTCCCATCACTATGCCCTTTGTTTATTCACAGATCTCTCCTTTGAAGCCGAAAAATGTTGACTCCTAGGAACTTTTAACCAACTTAGTATTTTCTTTGTTAGTAAGCCTTGATATAACCTTGATTGTGTCATGAATTGGTATTTTTGTCAAGAGTAAGACAATATCGAAACTAACAAGATCATTAGGTATTTCAAGCTTTCATGATGTGTATTATTTTGATGAAAAGCTTTTGGGATTGTTGTGTGGATAAATTAAAATCCCACATGATGATCCCAAAAGATTTTCATCAAAGAAGATCATTCTTATCGACCCTAAGATTCTTTAACACGTTAATAGGATGCATTGAATCCTTAACAAGTAATGAAGAGTGATGTACTAATGGTTGAAGTTTCTTGACAAGGTAACTGACTAATTCATAAATAGGAGTGCTAATTGCATTGATAATGGTCTTTTGTGTTACACCTTATGAATTCTAGGCTCATAGATCCTCATGATTGTTTGTCTTAGGGATGAGTTTCCTTGTTATCTCCATGTCTAATGAAGTGGCATTGATAGTTTTAATGACCTTGTTTGTGATGAAATTGATGGGTTTCTTGTAGCTTTGTTTCAAAAGGAGTCTTGTTATCCTATTATCATGATCTTTTTCTATTCATGATGACGGTTACATTTAAAGAATAAATTGATACATAGGAATGAAGCCAAAAATACTTGGTGTTTATTCAATATGAATATAGCCTAATATATAGGCAAATAACAAGCACCTACAAACAAGGAGTTAGTTGAAACAAACACATAATGGGAAGTAATAATAGATTTACCTGTGAAACAATTAAACGAATATGGTTACAACAATATAACCACTTACAACAATAAGCTAATTAAGCTTATTACAATTATTATTCAAATACCCTCCCTTAATGATTAAATGACATATTTTAGTCATTATTACAAAAATTTAATCAAGTCCATACTCGAACTTAACCATAGTTTTGTTGCCACTACAACAATATATCCAAATGTCCCTATTGTCGCCAATCCATCTTACCGGAGTACATGGGCAATGAGCTGCTGCAACCGCCAAGTAGAGTAGGAAATGGTACTGAATACTGGGTTCACTGGATTCTATTATTCTTTGAATTGTTGTCATGCCTTGGATGTGTCATGCTTTACCTATTTGTTAGAGTGAAAGTTTTACAAAAAAGTTTACAATATACATCAAGACTAAACAACATAGCATATCTCCTAAGAGATGTGTTTGTGTTGAGTTGTTGAAAATCCAACACCTACTACTTTCCATTGTTGAAGTACTTTGGGACATCTACTATTCACAACACCGTTGTGCTTTTTTTGTATGCCCCTTCCTCTTTCACCAACCTTCATGGAAAATTTCCATTTTGGTATGACTTTGGTCTTTGAACTTGTGGTTGGTTTCAATACCTATGAAATAAGAGTAAGAGCAAAATTTACCTACCCTTCACCTTGCACTTGATGTTTTTTCGACCTTGTAGATTGCCCTTCCAATAAGTAAGGCAATTCATCTTTTCTTTCTTACATCTTTCGTTGTGGTATGGTACCACTTAGGCCTTTTATGTTGGTTTTCTTGATCTGAATGTGAAGAGTGAGAAACACTCTTGTCACCACTAGAACTTGACATTTTTGATATTTTCATTTTCGAACCCTTTTCAAATTTAGTACTAGAACTTGTTCCAAAAACATCATCAGCATGTAGCAATGCATTACTATTAGTAGATTTACCATTATTAGAAAATAATGGTATCTTCTCATCTACATCAACATCTTTACTAACTACAATTATGTATGTCGAGACATCTAGTAATTTGTATGCATTTCTTTGCTCACAATAACCAATAAACATGAATACTTTGCCCAATATAGAAGCAGTAGATCTAAAAAACACGAAGATTACTTACATCTGGTGTTTTTTCTGACCATGCTTATTCTAGGGTTACATTCTGCAAGGCTTGTGTGGGACTTCTTTTGAGAGTGTACACTGTTGTATTCACAACGTCTGCTCAGTACTGATATGGTATGTTCTGGGTATCCACCATACACCATGCCATTTCCATTACTAGTTTTGCCTTGTCATGATGTCATTCTGTTGTGTGTAATATTGCTTAGTTATACCTTCTTTCTTACAAATTTTCATGAATTTTTCAGAGATAAATTCATCTCCATTAACTGTTTTAAGAGCTTTTACATGTTTCCCTCTTTGTTTCTCTACCATTGCTTTCCAAGCAACAAAGTTAGAGAAACATTCTAACTTTCTATGCAGAAAACAACCCCACATTTTCCTCAAAAAATCATTTATTAGCAACAAGTAGTACAAATCTTTTGATATTGAAGATGTCTGCATTGGATCATGCAAACTCACATGTACCAAATCCAATGCATGCTTAGCTCTCTGTTCCTTACCAATGTCAAATGAAGTTGAAATTGGTTTATCTATTTGACAATCTGAACATACATTATGACTGTTTTGAACCGAAGACATTCCATTCACCATGATTGTTTGACTTGATGTATGCAAATTCTCATAACCAAGGTTACTATACCTTTTATGCCATACCTCACTAGTGCTTTCAACTGCTGCTAGTGCATTCTCTTTTGCTATTTTGGGATCAACCAACTTATATAATCCCTTGTTACCAATACCAATAGCAATGACTTTATTTGCATGAAGATTTCTAACCAAGCGTTTATTTTTTGAAACTCCACACAGGTTATGATTCATAGTTATTTCACTTATGGAAAGAAGATTTTTATTTATGTTAGGAACAAATCGAACATTCTGAAAAGTGTAAATAAAATTCAAAGAAATACAAACATCTTCATACCCTTTCACATAATGAACCCAATCATACCTAAAGAAACTGATTCATTGCAACTATCATCTTCTACAAAGTTTACATACTAGTTTTTATGACACATGTAGTGTCTTGATGCACTTGAGACAAAATACCATATTCTTGACTCCGCTAACTGATCTTCTGTTGCCACAAATGCAAACTTATTTGCTGAATTGTGTTTATCGTTTTCAACCACATTTGCAGTTTGTGACTTCTTTCTCTGATTTTCCAAATCATATTGTCGCTTACAACAATCTTTCTTCACATGGTCAAGTTTATTACAATAATAACATTTCCGTTTATATTTAGAAGAACCTTTGCCTTGTGTCCGTGCCATGAGTGCACTTTCTGTAGACTTTGATGTTGAAGTAATGCACTGTTCCTCCCTCCCCTTTTGTATGAGAAGAGTTGACAATTGCTCGAAGTCCAATGTTTGTGTTGTTACAATCATGTGTAATTCTACAAAAGAATCATAAGAAGATAGTAAATTCTGCATAACCAGAGCAATAAGATCTTGCTCATCTACAGGTTTTCCAACTGCCTTCAATTGATCACAAATGTTCTTCAATTGTAACAAATATTTAGAAATAGAACCACCTTCTTTCATCTTAGTGGAAAATAAAAGATTTTTCAAGTACAAAATTCTATCAGTTTCAGATGCTTGATATTTTGTCTTAAAGTGTTTTCACAATTCTGGGGCATTACCAACATTTCAACTTTTGAAATTAAATTGTCTACCACAGATAGTTTTAATAACATGAGGGCTTCACGATGACGTTTGTCATAGTCATCTGGTTGGTCAACTGGTCTAGACTCTATACCAAGAACAATTTGGTCATTGTTCCTATACTCACTTATCGTAAGTATCTAATGACTTTACAAGCTAAAGTTTTTGCCATCCAGTTTTTGAAAATCTGGCAACAACAAATATTGCAAACTAGTCATTTTTACTTAGTTTTTCACGAAAATAATTAAATCATAAAAACTATGACTTTTACAAAGATTTTTTTTGGACACTGAAACTAACCTAAAATTGGACAAAGCTACCAATTTTCAGCAAAAACCATTTTACAGTTTGTGAGATTTTAAAGTTTTCGTCTTTTAAAAAATTGTTATAAAAAGGCAAAAACGACTAAATCTTGAGTTTTACAACTCCGTCTTCAAAAATTCTTTTTTTCGTGTAGAAGAGAACAAAAAGTTTTAAATCTGGGCAAATTTTCAGAAGATTATGATCTACGGTTTGCTTCCAATGGAATTAACCGTGATTTTTTAGGCAAATTTTAGCTAAAAATCAAGTTTTCTTAAAGTTTTTAAAAAACGATTTTTCCACTTTTTTTGATTTAAAACAAATGCAACTAATTTCTAATTGGTGGAATAAAACTTAGCATAAAAGGATGCATAAAAAAAACCAACCAATTAAAAATGCCCTGTGCAAATTGGCCAATATGTAAAACTTCAGATGCACATTCCGAATGCAATTCTTAACCAAATCCAATTCCATCAGTTTCTGTGATCTTCTCTCAGAACATATAAAATTTTAGACCCTTCACATGCCAAAAATAGTGTCCAAATGCAAATCTGGTCTCCCCAAACGGTACAGATTTTATCAACCAACAAACTTTAGACGTTGTTTCCCGACCCAATTCTCAATCAAATTTGATTTTGTCATATCCAATAGATATCTCCCAGGCCAGAGAATTTTATAGACCCAAAAACCAGGAGAAACCATCACCAGATTAATTTTTGGCCTCCTCTCCAAGCACTGTACGACGTAGCATGGGTGAGCAGGAAAAAAATGTGAGGTATGGGAGCCTCTTTTGTTGCCCCCTTTCACTTTTCCTCTACCGTCTTTGTTAAATAATGGAATAAAGACTTAACTAATTTTAGGTAATGTCTAAACCGATAACCTCTATAACTGTTGTAACCATTCCTGTAACCAATTTTTGGTATGATAAATAAGATTGATGCACTGATCAAATCATCAAGTGCTTTTCACAAACATCTCTTCAATCATTTGCTAACAGTGGTATTAGAGCCACCATTCGAGGAAGCTAGAGCATGGTATGAGTGTTTCGTTCAAAGAAACCCTGGTTTTAGGGTACGAATGGGAGGAAGAGGAGATCGAAGGTGTGGAGAAGATCGCGGAAGGTCGACAAAGAATCCCGTGAAGAATTGTGGAAGGGTTCGTGAAAAAGCGTTAAGTTTGCAGGCTTGCAGAAGGAAGACAACGCAAAATAAGCGTGGACATGGGTTGTGGAGACAAGCAGAAAGGTCGTGGAAAAGAATTTCGTCGCCGTCGATCAACATACAGTCGCGTTATGACGTGGAAGGTCACAGTCAAGGAAAAACAATGGGGCTTGCAGTTGTGAAGGGCATGCAAGGGTTTGTGGAGAAACAAGGACGTAATGAAAGAAAAACGACGAGGAAAGAACAACATTTGCAGCCTGTGGGGCATGTGAAAAATATAGTTGAAGAAGGAAACAAGAGTTCAAGGAAGGACACAAGAAGACATTTAACAAAAAAAATAAAAAATTGCAGAACCGGTAACTTCTAGTCAAATCCAAAAATTTCAGTGAGTTCACAATTTTTTTGGTTTTTTTGTGATTTCTAGGTGGTTGAAAAATTGCACAAAATCAGAAAAATAAACAAACATCCGAAAAATAAAATAAGTTTGACAAATTTTTGGAATTTTATTTTTTTGGGTAAAAATTTATTTTTCGGAGTGAAAAATGGCCAATATTCAGACCTCGTCCTTCTTGAGGCCCAAAAATTAATTGGGCATAATTATATTGTATGGAGTCATAAAATCTTAACAATTGCAGAATTTCGTGATTGTGACAAGATTATACTTGATACAAAACAACGACCGACAACGTATTTTGCTGATTATGACAAACGTTAAAGAAGCCCTTCTGTTATTGTAACTTTCTGTGTCAGATGATATGATTTTGGACGTCTAGAACGCTACACAACCAAGTGCACTATGGATTAGTCTCAAGAACAAGTACCAGACTTCGAAAAAGAGTCAAGTACTTTATTTGAAAAATCTGTTGTTTTCCACAAAATATCAGAAGGTGGGTCTTTGTCAGAGTATTTATTACGGATGAAAGATCTCTGTGATCAATTGTCAGTCATCAACAAAAAGGTGGAGACGATGATATGGTGGCTCTTGTTCTGAATACCTTGACACCTTCGTATGAATCGATCGTAGAAGCTTTGCTCCTGATGACAGAGAGTAACACTCACTTTTGATCAAGGTAGTTCATATTTGTTGCCAAAAGAACACAGGGAGACACACTTCAGTGAGCCCAGTTCTGGCCAATCGAAAAGTGCATTTGTTGCCCAATCCAAAGGGAAATGGAAAAGACATTCAGATATGTCTTCATCTTCCCCAAAATTCAAGGTAAAATGTTGTTATTGTCAAAAATTTGGTCATATTAAGAAAGAATGTAGAAAAAGACAATATGATCTAACATATAACAAGGTAAAAGGACATGCAAATGTAGCAATAGTTGAAGCTGAATCCGAGAAAGAATATGTTCTCATGGTGTCATGCTCCAATGAGAGGACTATCAGTGATTGGTTTTTTGATTTCGGTGCATCATGGCATTTACATGTCGAAAAGGCTAGTATGTTAATTTCACTACAAAATAAAGTTTTTCAGATTCAGATTCCTTCGGTGATGGTAGATCACATGCTGTAGAAGGGATAGGAGATATACACATTGTATTGAATAATGTTGCAAAGTTCATAGTCAAGAATGTTAGGTATATACTTAAGATGAACAAAAATGTAATGTTCCCTTCTCAAACCTGATCTTTCCAGTGACCGTTGGCCTTTTTCTGGAGACCCGAAGGCTAGTCGGAAGGTAAAATTAGGGTTTTCTATTTTTAAGAATGTCTTTGCTTGGAGTTGGTGGATTCAATGGCGGATTCTTTCTGGGTTTTCAGAGAGCTTCGCAGTGGTATGTTCATTTCGGCATTCGGAGCACTTTCAGGAATTTACTATTTTTAGTAAGTTCGGGATTGGCACCGGAACGAGATTTTGAGAGTGGGGTTAGATTCGTCTTGTCAAGACCTTTCCAATGAGCTATAGATCATTGGTTTCCGACATCATATTGGCCTTCGTTTTAAAGTCCGTAAATTAAATATTATTATTTAATTTTGGATCTTGGTGCCTAGGCTCAACGACTTAATGTTGAGGTTGAAAAAGAATTAAAGAGAATTATATTATTTTCCCTCTCATGTTTTATCCCATATACAAGAAGATTTTAGAGACTTCCAGTTGGAAACGTATAAAAGGAGGAGTGCTCTCATTTCATCATCTTTGTCTACAGGAATGTTTTGCTGCTAGATTGGCTTTGGGATCGCTTCGAGGAACGAAGGCCTCCTAGCTCGGGCATCGCTTCTTGTTTGAGAGACAACAACTAGTGGTGATTTAGTTTAGTTTTGTGAGTTCATTGGGTTTTGTGCATTGTAATTTGCATTGTGTCTAATTAGTATTTTGATTTTGCATATTAGAGGTTTCCAGATCTTACATTTTAGCTACAGCAGATTCGAATTTTAATTTGTAAATCCAAAAATACCAAAAAGATTGTTCTGGGTATTGTGTCATCGCATCTTATTGGTAAAGGCGCCCCTTCATGAATATTTGCAGATTTTAATACGAAGCTTATGATTTTATAATGCAAATCCGTCATTCCTTGAAGGATGTACTTTTTAGAGTGCATTGGGATTCGTGTCAATAATTAATAACCATCTTTAGATGCCATTTCTTATTACTAAGCTAGGTGCCATCATTTTGAGGGTCTATTGCATTAGATTTGAGATCATTAGGGTGAGAAATGAGAGAGTTATGAGCATATGAGTAAATTCATAGGTTGCTGGTCCGTACTGTTTCAGATCTGCATTGGGCTGCGTGCATCAAATAAATAGTATCTTTTGAGTGAGTTTCAGTGTTCTGATTTGGTCGCCATCATACTAGAGCCATTGTGCAATTCATTTCATGAAAAATTGATGAAGTTTTGAGCAAGTTGTGAGTGAAATTGTGAAGTACAGGGCTGTTGTTCGTGCACACGAAAATCTGGACTGTCATAAATCAGAATTTGAGGTTGGTCTGCTTGTTGTACTTTCAGATCTAATCCCTTGTTATTCAGTGAAGGAAGTTCAATACATATTATTGCAGCTTGATTTATATGTTGATCCACATTCAAAACAAGATCTTATCATTCATATTGTAAACTGGCAGTAGTACTGACAGTATAGTTATTCTTGCTCATCATAGTTTGTAATGTTCAGCTTCTCGTTCAGTAATTATTTGTAATAGATAAATCTCCGCCCTATGGCAGCTACTCTCCCACTCTGGGTTAGCAAGCACATTCTGGGTGTTGAGTATTTCCAGCTTTCAGCATTTTCTTTCAAACACTGTTATTTGTAATCACTCCGTCAGATGGTCGCCCCTCCCTCCACATTGGATTGGGTAGCACATACTTGACGTTGAGTTCCCTTTCAGCATTTAGAAGTAGAAGATCCTCTGACCATATGCTCGCCATCATCGGCGCCATCCTTGGTTAGAGTTACTTCCTGCATAAGCACTTTGTTGCAGATCCTCTGACCAATGCTCACACCTGGCCCACATCGGGATACTGGTGTACATTCTGGTTAGAGTTGCTTTCTGCACGTTTTGTTTATCCTCTAACCTTAACGGGTGCATTGATTGTAATTTGCAATTTGTAAAAATAAAAAAATTTGGCTCGGGATATTTCAGTGGTATCAGAGCCAAGAACCTGCCATCCTATGCCCAACAAGGTTTAGTTGATAGTTGAATGATAGAGAAATCAGTTTCTACACCAGAGGTCAGAACAGAGTTCAGCTCATTTTAGACGTGGCAGTTAAACATGGCTAACAGAGAAGAGATAAAGCTGGAACAAACACTTTTTGAGATCGGAAAAAGACTTGGCAAAGAATGTAAGTCAAGGGAAGATGAAAAGAATAATCTTCAAATATTGGAACAATGTTTGAGACAGGTGGAGCAGTCACCTTCTGAATGGATGCAATTGGCATTGTCACTTGCAGTTCACCTTTTAGTTCAGCCCTATTGGCTGGGACATCCAAATGAAGAAATCAAGCTGCTGATTTCTTCTTGCTTCATGGAGTTGATGAGAATGATGGCTCCCATGACACCCTATGATGATGAAACCATGAAAATCATTCTGAATATGATTGTAGAAAGTTTCCAAAATCTTGATGAAACTGGAAGCAATCTATTTGCTAGAAGGGTTGCTATCTTAAAGACATTTTTAGATCTCTCGGTAAGTAACTTGCTATTCGCCTTGGAAATGCATGATCAGATTTATCACTTGTTCCATTACCTCTTCATATCCACTTGGAACGAACAAGAAGAGGATGTTATTGCAGCTGTGAAGAAAATCCTTATTCTCACCATTAATGAGTCAGATGAAATTCCACCAAATGTCCAATCTCTCCTCTTGGACACATATGAGTGTGAAGAAAAGGATTCTCCTATTACTTCTATGCTGATCAAGGAATTGTTTAATCAATGTGAGGAAAAATTGAAGCCACTCTTGAAGAAGTTAGAGCGTGATGAAGAAAAGATTAGTGGAAATGATGTTGGAGATGATTTCAAAGAGCTCATACAAGGTCATGTTGAAGATTTGGTAATGAAGGATTTTCCTCTTATTGCTGTCCCAACTTCCCAAGAAGTTCCACATGAAGAAATCAATGACACACTTCCTCTTGATGGAGATAAAGATGTCGAAGTTTACAAAACATCAAGCATTGAAGATTCTTCATTTCATTATGATGGCGACATTGGGTTCGACCAGCAAACCGAACCTTTAGAAAGAAATGTTTTTGAAAATATCAGCTTAAGTGATTTGGGAGTTGACTTGTTCAAAGAGTCATCACTACGAGAAGAGCATGATAAGAATCTTTCTCCTGACCATTTCAATCAAACTGTTAGCATGTGGGATCCAGGTGTGTTGGCTTCAAGATATGACAAAGAACCTGTGTGGGATAAGTTTCCCTTCGATTCCGATGAAGACCAAAATATTGTTTGCATTGCAAGCTATGAGGAGGCAGAAGGAGAAGTTGTTTTTTATGAAGAAGCTTACTCTGAAAAGCTCCATGGTGATCCCTTCAAGTTGGTTGCAGCCACCAAGGGGGATGTTGTTACTTCCGAAATGTTCAGAATGACATTCAATGATTCTTCGTTCAAATTAGGGGCTGCCATAGCCTTTGAACAAGAAGACGGTGAGGTGGATGAAGAGCTAGAAGATCTCATGGCTCTTGAAAAAGAAAGGTTTAAAGTGGTTTTAGAACACACGGCTGATTCACTAATTCAAGAAGTTGATGGCAAGCTTAAAGTCGAAGAAAATATGGAGTATGTTCCTCTCCATGACACTGAGCATTCTCTGTTAGTTGAGGATGAAAGACAAGAAGGTTGGAGCAACTTTGAGCGCAGCAAAGGCAAGAAACAAAGTTCTGATTTTCAGTTACAGCCTGTCAGCAATTCACCATCTTCACATTCTTATGAGTGGGAAGATCAATTCAAGGTGTCCGTTAACAAGGAAGAGCAAGCTCTATCCCTGTTTGACTACGCACATAGCTTGGTTGAAGAGCTTTACTGGAAGGCTCAGCTTGAAGAGAGACGTAGAGGAGTGACCGATGAAGTTACTCTTCCTAATATGCAACTTATCAGAAATTCCTTGGAGACCTTGAAGTCCGAGTACATACACTCTATTGGAGAATGGGATCATGTCATTGAAGTTGCAAAGAAGGCCATATGTGTTTTTCATGAAAAAGAGGGTACGATTGATGAGCTCACTCTGGAGCTTAAATCAATAAAGGACGAGTTGAAAAAAACTCAGTTGGGTCTAACAGCGGTTGAAGACCAGTTTGCAGATTTCAAACTTTTCAAGGAGCAAGAGGATGCACAAAGAGCTGAAAAAATCCATGAAGTGATTGGAGATCTTGACTGTCTTCAAGAGGAGTTTGATCTTGAAAGCATTTCAAGAAAGACAGAATTTGCATGTGCAGATTTGGGACAGCGAAGGGAAAGGAATGGCTTCCAAGTCTTTGACAATTCCTTCTTTGAAGTGGGTGCTGAAGCAACTTATGACAATCCCCTCTTTGCTTTGAAAAATGAGTCAAGTAGTGAAGTGACCAAGCATGAGATCAAGCATGAACTCCAATCTAAGGATGCTTTGATCTCACTCCATGTGGATGTGCCACGTTTGTTGATCAGTAATGAATGCATCAGTGGGTTTGAGGATGAAGGTTCTACATGGGAGGTGACGAAGCAAGGAAATTTCAACATCTATGACATCAAGGTGTTGATGAGACAAGTCTTGGTAGCTGTTGGTGACTTCATTACAGCAACAACGAGTGAAGATTTCAGACCTACTACTCAGGAGGAATGGGAAAAAGGTGAACTAGACTTTGGTGGGTGCACTCTTGACAATCTATTCCTTGGGTGGAATGATGTTTGGAATCATATCGATCAGTTTTGGAAGCTGAATTTGAAGCCACTCTATGTTTCATACTCCCTTAAGGTGGAAGCTTTCATGGTTAAGCTTCAAGGATTTACTAGATGGGGCATTAGTTTCGTGAGAAGGCACGTGGTTCTCACTAGCACTTGGAAATGTGTAGAGATTTCTTTGCAGTATGTTGAAAATCACTTTCAGTTGGGTATCCATGCTTGGGATTCTCAACTTGGGTTGTTAGAGTTTATTACTTATGGAAAAGACTTTTGGAGGGATAAGGAACAAATTTCCAGATTTGTTGATGTTGTTCCCTTCATTTCCAGCTACTTGATGGTTCCGTTTGTTCATCAACAAATGGATTGGAGAGATCCACGATCGGTGGTTCTTGGAAGTGACTTTCAGCTCAGACAAGGGCAGATTTTTAGACACGAGCTTGCTGGCTGGAGGCAGACCAGCCACTTTACTTATGGAGTTACTTTCATTCAGGAGAGTTGGTTCCTCACTCTTTATCAAAGAAGTGGTAGTTTTCTGGTGGAGATGGCTTTAGTGTGTTTTTCAGCCACTTTGGAGGTTTGTGATGCAAACTCTGATGGTTTATTTTCATTATTGGTTCATGACAACGAGCTACCCCATGCTTTGATTCTATATTTTGAGACTCTTGGGGTTGGAATTGTGGAAAAATTCTTCAGAATTCATAGTTGTGCCATAATAATTCAGTTGAGGCATAGGGAATTCATGTGGAGTCCTGAGTTCGAATTTGTTTAGCTCTTGCAAAGGATTGCCTTCCTTTTTGCAAGAAGATTTGCAGATGTCACATTTGCAGTCATGGTTCCGTTTGTTACCATGTGGAGGTATGCGGAGGAGTTCGATTTTGATTTGAGTAGACTATCTTTCCTATTGCTTAGAATTGTGATTGACAGTAGTATGGTTGATACTGTTAATTCGGGGCATTGTGGACATGAGAGGTTGCATGATTTTGATCCCCCTCCTTTAAGATCTTTCGGTTTGAGTATCATGGATGGTAACATGTTGGGGTTACAAAGAAGGTTAGTACAACACAGGCATGATAATTTCACAGATGTGATCAGAGTGGTGCAGCATCGGCATGGTGGGTCCTTCCTACGATGGGTTTGGGAACCAAGGATCATACTGGTTTGCGTATGGATTAATTCTAAAATTTTGGGAGTTATGGTGGTATTGCTTGAGGACAAGCAATTTTGGGAAGGGCGGATTGTAATGTTCCCTTTTCAAACCTGATCTTTTTAGTGACCGTTGGCCTTTTTCTGGAGACCCGAAGGCTAGTCAGAAGGTAAAATTAGGGTTTTCTATTTTTAAGAATGTCTTTGCTCGGAGTTGGTGGATTCAATGGCAGATTCTTTCTGGGTTTTCAGAGAGCTTCGCAGTGGTATGTTCATTTCGGCATTCGGAGCACTTTCAGGAATTTACTATTTTTAATAAGTTCGGGATTGGCACCGGAACGGGATTTTGAGAGTGGGGTTAGATTCGTCTTGTCAAGACCTTTCCAATGAGCTATAGATCATTGGTTTCCGACATCATATTGGCCTTCGTTTTAAAGTCCGTAAATTAAACATTATTATTTAATTTTGGACCTTGGTGCCTAGGCTCAACGACTTAATGTTGAGGTTGAAAAAGAATTAAAGAGAATTATATTATTTTCCCTCTCATGTTTTATCCCATATACAAGAAGATTTTAGAGACTCCCAGTTGGAAAAGTATAAAAGGAGGAGGAGTGCTCTCATTTCATCATCTTTGTCTACAGGGATGTTTTGCTGCCAGATTGGCTTTGGGATCGCTTCGAGGAACGAAGGCCTCCTAGCTCGGGCATCGCTTCTTGTTTGAGAGACAACAACTAGTGGTGATTTAGTTTAGTTTTGTGAGTTCATTGGGTTTTGTGCATTGTAATTTGCATTGTGTCTAATTAGTATTTTGATTTTGCATATTAGAGGTTTCCAGATCTTACATTTTAGCTACAGCAGATTCGAATTTTAATTTGTAAATCCAAAAATACCAAAAAGATTGTTCTGGGTATTGTGTCATCGCATCTTATTGGTAAAGGCGCCCCTTCATGAATATTTGCAGATTTTAATACGAAGCTTATGATTTTATAATGCAAATCCGTCATTCCTTGAAGGCTGTATTTTTTAGAGTGCATTGGGATTCGTGTCAGTAATTAATAACCATCTTTAGATGCCATTTCTTATTACTAAGCTAGGTGCCATCATTTTGAGGGTCTATTGCATCAGATTTGAGATCATTAGGGTGAGAAATGAGAGAGTTATGAGCATATGAGTAAATTCATAGGTTGCTGGTCCGTACTGTTTCAGATCTGCATTGGGCTGCGTGCATCAAATAAATAGTATTTTTTGAGTGAGTTTCAGTGTTCTGATTTAGTCGCCATCATACTAGAGCCATTGTGCAATTCATTTCATGAAAAATTGATGAAGTTTTGAGCAAGTTGTGAGTGAAATTGTGAAGTACAGGGCTGTTGTTCGTGCACACGAAAATCTGGACTGTCATAAATCAGAATTTGAGGTTGGTCTGCTTGTTGTACTTTCAGATCTAATCCTTGTTATTCAGTGAAGGAAGTTCAATACATATTATTGCAGCTTGATTTATATGTTGATCCACATTCAAAACAAGATCTTATCATTCATATTGTAAACTGGCAGTAGTACTGACAGTATAGTTATTCTTGCTCATCATAGTTTGTAATGTTCAGCTTCTCATTCAGTAATTATTTGTAATAGATAAATCTCCGCCCTATGGCAGCTACTCTCCCACTCTGGGTTAGCAAGCACATTCTGGGTGTTGAGTATTTCCAGCTTTCAGCATTTTCTTTCAAACACTGTTATTTGTAATCACTCCGTCAGATGGTCGCCCCTCCCTCCACATTGGATTGGGTAGCACATACTTGACGTTGAGTTCCCTTTCAGCATCACTCCGTCAGATGGTCGCCCCTCACTCCGCATTGGATTGGGTAGCACATACTTGACGTTGAGTTCCCTTTCAGCGTTTATAAGTAGAAGATCCTCTGACCATATGCTCGCCATCATCGGCGCCATCCTTGGTTAGAGTTACTTCCTGCATAAGCACTTTGTTGCAGATCCTCTGACCAATGCTCACCCCTGCATCGGGATACTGGTGTACATTCTGGTTAGAGTTGCTTTCTGCACGTTTTGGTTTATCCTCTAACCTTAACGGGTGCATTGATTGTAATTTGCAATTTGTAAAAATAAAAAAATTTGGCTCGAGATATTTCAAAAAATCTTCTATCAATTAGTCAGTTAACTGAAAACCCTCACATTATAGTAAATTTCTTAGGAAAGAAATGCATTGTGTCTGATATCAAAAATGATAAAGTCATAGCTCTAGGCATTGGGCAAAATGGCTTATATAGACTTGTTGATCCTGCCACTGTCAATTTGAATGCATTAATTGTGGAGGATAATAACAATGTTGTATGGCATAAGAGATTTGGACATCTCAATCTTTAGGATTTGGCCAAACTCCAAAAATTGAATATGGTTCTTGGATTGCCTACTATCCAGGTCAAGCAGGATATATGTGCAGGTTGTTTGGCTGGCAAACAGATGTAGAAATCTTTTCCCCCTAAAGGTGCTTGGAGAGCAAAGGGGATCCTTGATTTTGTTCATGCAGATCTATGTGAGCCATCTTGGAAGTCATCTACTATTCTTGGTGTAAGGTATTTTTTGTTGTTCGTAGATGATTTTTATAGAAAAATGTGGGTCGACTTCTTGAACAAGAAGTCTAACTGTTTTGCTGAGTTTGTAATATTCAAAGCACTGGAAGAAAATCAAACAAGTCAGCAGATCAAAACCTTACGATCCGATAATGGGGGAGAATTCACTTCAAAGCAATTTCAGAACTATTGCGACAAGGAAAGAATTTATCGGCAACTAACAACCCCATACATTCCTCAACAAAATGGAGTGGTTGAAAGGCGAAATCGCACAATCATGGTGATGGCTTGATCCATGATGCACAACAGAGGTGTGCCATATAAATACTTGGGAGAAGCAGTAAACCGATAGTCTACATGCTGAACAGAAGTCCCTGCAAGGCTTTGGAGAACATCACTTTGGAAGAAACTTGTTCCAACATCAAACCAGAGATAACACATTTTCATGTTTTTAGTTCTGCTGCATATGCTCTCATTCTTAAGAAACAAAGAAGTAAACTAGATTCTAAATGTGCATGATATTTCTTTGCTGGTTATAGTACTCAATCCAAGGCATATAGACTAATAGATGTGTCTACTAACAAGATCATCATTAGTCGGGATGTTGATGTAAAAGAAATAGAATCATTTTTTGTTTGTAATCAACAAGCTGTCTTTGATAATCCAGAGGTTTCTAGTATTGTACTTTCTTTGAAAGATGAGGAACCACATGTTTTGGAGACGCCCTCACAGTCTTCAGTGCAATAATCTATGGCTAACATTCCATTAGTATATCAACGTTGTTGACTTGAGTTGACCACTTCTCCATCTGTTGTTTAGCAAGAACAGGAATCCTTGGTACAAAAGAGACCCAAGTGGCATTACACCACTCTATAGGATGTACGAGAGGATGATCTTCTTCAATCTCATACATGGTCTCGACAACCAGGAAAGTTAATTGTGGATTCAATTGATGATGAAGAGCTTATGTATTTTGCTCTTTTTTTGATCTTTCCACTATTTTAGAGCCCCAACGATATTCTAATGCATAGGGCAAACCTGAGTGGGAGAAAGTGATGCAATAAAAAATGATGCTTTGATGAGAAACAATACCTGGACATTGGTGGATTTACCTCTAGGTAAGCAACCCATTGGTTGCAAGTGGGTGTACAAAGTCAAATGCAACGCTGATGGTACTTTGGACAAGTACAAAGCCTATCTTGTTGTGAAAGGATTTTCACAACAGGGGGGAATAGACTATGAGGAGACTTTTTCTTCTACTGGAAAAATGGTCACATTTCGGTTACTTCTTTCTATCACATCTCAGTTTGGATGGAAAGTGTTTCAAATGGATGTCAAAAGCGCTTTCCTTAATGACGATTTGGATGAAGAAGTATACATGGTGCAGTCTGAAGGTTTTCAGGAACCTAGTCATGATCATTTGGTTTGCAAACTCGTGAAGTTTCTGTATGGGCTTAAGCAGGCTCCGCGAACCTGGTACATCAAAATTGATAAGCATCTACGAGATTATGGATTCAGACAGAGTCCATCTGATCCGAATCTCTATATCAAAAGCACTGATGATGTCATTGTGATACTCATTGTGTCATGTCCCCTCTTTAGCTCGATCTAGTAGAGACATGTGAGTCAGCGTATTATGGGGTCTTGTAGGTTGACATTGTTGGATAGAGACCCAGTATGGCTATATAGTGTTGGGGACTTGGTGTTCTGGTTGTCGCTGATCAGTTTGGAGACGTTCCTATTTTTTAGGAGGCAGTTCCTAAATTTATGGGGGTTACCCCTACTTTTTAGGAGGATATGATCATACCCAAGGGTGGGTCTCTATGAGATTATTCCTTGAGTTCAGTTTTAGAGGATTAGGGTTTGTTTCCTAGTTTCTAGGAGCATCCCTAGATTTTAGGGATGAGACTGCCAGTGGATCCTCGATTTTTGACTTCAGTCACAGACAGATGGCAGGGTGACTTTCTGGTTTCTGGTCATTGGTACATTTTGTCGCTATTTGGGTTATATTTTTAATATTTCCTAAGTTTTCGTCTTTTAATTAAATAAGGCTAAGTTTATAGCCATTTTGGAGTAATAAGGAGTTTTTGGCCTCATCTGGATGCGTATTAGCTCGTTGAAAAGGTCTCGGACTTTTCTAAATATTTCTCTCTTGATTCAGATCCTTTCGGTGGATGAATCTCTCTCTATTTGAAAAGGGTCAATTTCTATGTACTTGACCATTTAAAAAAGGGAAATATAACATGTTATAACTTAGCGCAACATGGATTTGCTTTTACGGTTTGAGCTAATTATGAAGGGGTTATAAGGAGGTTAAAACAAAATTATGATTCATTCTTAACAATTTTTATCTTGGGATTTGCGCTTTGGCTCTGGAAGAGCTTCCAGCATTTGGGATGCCAAACCCCAGTGCTTGCCTGTTTGGGACATAGCCCCCAATTCAGTGGTTATTGATTGTTCAGTAGCATTTAGAGATTACTCAGTATTTCTTTTGGTAAGCGCAGGGATTGTAACAGGGTTCAGCAGGCATTCGAGGGTTTATATCAGATTGAGAGGGTATTGCAGTAGTACCGCTGTACCTGGCAGCCCTTGTAGTTGTACGGCTGTCCCTGGCAGCCAGCTTCTTTTTGTTAAGCACGGAATATACTGAGAGGGGGGGTGAATCAGTATATATATCTTATAAAACTTTTCCTTAATCAAACATTCAAGATATGCAATAAAACTCAAATAATAAACCTCACACAAGAAAGAGAGACACCAGATATAACGTGGAAACCCAATGTGGGAAAAACCACGGAGAACAATTTCAAGTATATTAGTGAGAACAAACCCACATGAGCACCATACCCCTTTGCCAAGTACCAACCTCAGCTACAATTCGTGAGCACCAACCCACAGGAGCTTCAAACCCCTTTGCCGAGCACCAACCCAGCTATCATTCGTGAGCACCAACCCACATGAGCATCATCCACTTTGTGTAAACCACACACCTATCTCTCAATGTTGCTAAATCAACAAATGATAGTTCAATACATCTCTTTCCTCTCTCTCACCTTTGCTCTTCTAAGCTAGATAATACAATATCAAATTAACCTCTCACACTCATATTACAAATGGCTACTCAAGCCTTTATTTATAGCTTTCCAAATGACCTTTGGCCTTCCCCCTTTGTGACCCTTCAATCCTCATGGAAAATGGCACCAATCTTGGATGACCCTTCATATCCAAGCATTTGAAAAGTCATGTGGTGACCCTTCATGACCAAAAACGTCTTTTCCACTTTTGTCCTTATTTTTGGTGACTCTTCGTATTTCTCAAAGTGTCCCTTCATGAGAAATTGCGCCTTTACTCTTTTGTCTTTACTTGGTGACTTTTGGTATTCCCCAAGATGACTCTTCATGGAAAAATGCGTCCCATCCTTCTTTTGTCTTTATCCCGTGGCTCTTCGACTTTTCCATGGGCCCTTCTTTTGTCTCATATGCAACCAAAAATATATTCGTTAATATTAAATAAATATTAACTCACATTAGCCAAGATAAACAACATTAAATGCAATGGGGCCTTTATCACCAATAATACTAAACCTTTGACATCAATGACAATATTTCCAACAATCTCCCCCTTTGTCATTGATGGCAACCTCAATCCTGAAACTGCCACATCCTGTCACCTGCACATACTGTCATCTGAAAGCATACAATAACTCCCCCTTACGGTAGCAACCTGTACTTATTTTTTGCACCTGTACCTGTACCTGTTATTCTCCCCCTTTGACATCAATGGCAAAGGGCCTACCTGGAGCTAACACTTAGCTCCCCCTTAACTGATGCTGAACCTCAATGGCAGGAAGTAAGGAAAGTTACTCCCAACTTGTCTTGCAGATACTCAAATGTGTCTTTTGGTAGTGCCTTTGTGAAAATATCTGCAATCTGCTCTGTAGTACTAATATATTTCAACTTAACCTGTTGATCTGCAACCTGCTCTCTCAAAAAGTGATATCTAATGGAAATATGTTTTGTTTTTGAATGCATTACTGGATTTTTTGAAATATTTATAGCACTTGTGTTATCAAAAAATGGAAATAGGTTCATCATACTTTACCTTGATATCTTCCAAAGTTTGCTTCATCCAAAGCACTTGAGTACAACACAACACTGCTGCAATATATTCTGCTTCTGCTGTAGAAAGTGATATTGAGTTCTGCTTCTTGCTTAGCCATGATACTAAGCTATCACCAAGGAAGATAGCTCCTCCACTTGTACTCTTTCTGTCACCTAAGCACCCTGCCCAATCTGAATCTGTATAAGCAACTAAAGTGAAATCTTTACCTGTGGGATACCACAATCCATAATCCAATGTCCCTTTGATATATTTGAATATTTTTTTCACCAACTGAACATGACTATTTCTTGGAGATGACTATTATCTTGCAACCATACCTATTGCATGTATGATGTCTGGTCTCGATGCTGTCAAATATAAAAGACTACCAATCATAGATCTATACAAAGATTGATTTGTAATAGGTGAATCTTCATCCTTGCTTATCTTATTCCCTGTACACATAGGTGTGCCAACTGGTACACAATTCTCAAAACCAATTTTTTTCAACATTTCTTTGGCATATTTACTTTGAGATATAAAAATTTCTTTATTTGATTAAAATATTTGTAATCCTAAGAAAAATGATAATTCTCCAAGCATAGACATCTCAAATTTTTTTTGCATTCTATCAGAAAATTCTTTTCATATTTTCAATATTTCTTCCAAAAATGATATCATCAACACAAACCACAACAATCAATTGATGCTCACTTTCTGTTTTGATGTAAAGATTACTATCAGCGAATCCTCTCTTGAATCCTTGATCTTGCAGGTACTTATCAAGTCTTGCATACCAAGCTCTGAGAGCTTGTTTTAATCCATACAATGCTTTCTTCAATTTGCATACATGATTACTAATATTCGAGAGAATAAATCCCTCAGGCTGCTCAATGTAGACCTCTTCTTCAAGATTCCCATTTAGAAAGACAGATTTGACATCCATCTGAAATACTTTGAAATTTTTAAATATTGCATATGCAAGAAACATTCTAATAGCCTCTAACTTTGCTACTGGTGCAAAAGTTTCTTCAAAATCTATTTCCTCAATCTGAGCATATCCTTTACATACTAATCTTGCTGTATTTCTGGTTATTTCTCCATTTTCATTCAACTTATTTTTATAAACCCATTTTGTTCCTATCACATTGTGATCTTTTGGTCTAGGCACTAATTCCCAAGTATCATTCTTTTCTATCTGATCTAATTCTTCATCCATAGCCTTAACCCAATGCTCATCATGTCTAGCTTCTGAAAAATTTCTAGGCTAAATTTTAGATAACAAAGAGAAATTAACTTGTTCAGATTCACTTACCATCATTCTTCTGGTGCGAATTCCTTCTTTTATATCCCCAATGATGTCACTTTCATTATGATTTTTCTGAACATATTTGGATGGAGTCTTGGTGCCTTTTTTCTCTTTTTTCTCATCTTCATCTGATTCTTCAAAGCCTTCCTCTTCAATGATTTCAGGAATGTCTACTGGATCACTGATCTTTTGTGTTCCATCTTCTTCTATCCTGACAGTTGCACTTTCAACAATTTTCTTGGTTCTTTTCTTATAACATTTATAAGCTTTACTTTTGAAAGAATAACCAAGAAATATACCTTCATCTGCTCTGGATTCAAACTTACCAAGTTTTTCATCAGTTCTCTTTATGAAGCATTTGCTACCGAAAACTCTGAAATAATCAACTGTTGCTGGTTTGTCTTTCCATAGCTCATAAAGAGTCTTGTCGCTGTTGACTCTTAATAAAGTTCTATTCTGAATATGCACTGCTGTACCAATTGCCTCTCCAATATTTATTTGCTATCTTGGATTCATTTAGCATTGTCTTCGCCATCTCTTGAACTGTTCTATTTTTTCGTTCAACCACTCCATTTTGTTGTGGAGTTCTGGTTGCTGAATACTGTCTTTTTATTCCATGATTTTCACAAAACTCAATAAATTGATCTGACATGAATTTTCCTCTTCGATCTGATCTTAGACACTTAATCTTCAGATTAGTTTCATTCTCAACTAATGCTTTGAATTGTCTAAAAGCTTGTGATTTTTTCTTTAAAAACATTATCCAAGTCATATGTGAAAAATCATCAATAAGCAACATGAAATATTTATCACCTTGAGTACTTTGAGTCCTTATAGGTCCACATAGATCAGTGTGAACAAGCTCTAGCATTTGAGTGGTCGAGTACTCTTTTGTTTTGAACCGCCTTCTAGCCTGCTTTTCATGCTGACAAGGTCCACAAAACGTGTTAGATGGCTTTGTGATCGTTGGAAGATTCATGACTGCTTGCTTTTTGCAAATTTTGACAAGATTGTCAAAATTTATGTGCCCCATTCTCTTGTGCCATAGCCAACTTTCTTCAATCTGACTCAAACAACATTTTTGACTTTTGATGTCTGATAGCATATATAAGTTATTACCTATTCTCTGAGCATTTGCAATCAATACATCTGAATCTTTTCTTCTAATTTCACAACCTTCTGCATAAAACTTTAGTGTGTGCCCCTGATCACACATTTGACTTACACTCAAAAGATTATGCTTAAGACCTTCTACGTATAAAACATTTTTAGTTTTAGTTCTACCATTATCTAAACTTAGTGTACCTTTTTCGGCAATTTTGGCAGTAGTATTGTCCCCAAATTTCACTGTGCCACCATTGATCTTCTTCAGGGTTATGAACTTGCTCTTGTCTCCTGTCATGTGCCTCGAACATCCGCTATCAATAAACCATGGCTTTTCTTCATTTCTTCCATGCAGAGCTGTCTGGACCAACATAGAACTTTCAGATTGTTTCTTCTGCCATGTCTGAACCTTTTTCTTGATGAATGGAGCCCTGAAACTCTGGTCCTTCTTGACTGACTCGAACACGCTTCTACAATACCGAGCTATGTGTCCAAAGTTGTTACACTTGTAACAAATTATGGTCTCTTCATCAAAACTTGATAGAGGAGCAAGAGTTATAGCTTCTGCTTGACTCTACATGACCTTTTTCTTTATTTTTGAAATTGTTAGCTCTTTTTCTACATTTTAATTTCTTATGACCATATCCATTACAATAAAAACAGTAACCATAAAAATAGGACCTGTTTGTGAATCTCTGACCTGATTGCCTTTTATAGCTTTGTTTCTTCCAGCCTTCTCTATCCTCTGTATTATCCATTCTTTCCCTTCTTGTTTCTTTATTTGTAAGAGCTTCAACATAGCTCTTCTTCTTTTCAAAACCGATACCTGTCTTATCTGATATTGCCTTTTGACTTTCTAATATCTTATTTAGCATATTAGTGTTATTTTCAAATTTTGAATCATTGACTATTTTATTATTGATTGCTTTCTCAATTTCTTCTTTTAAAGAGACAATTTCAGTAACATACCTTTCACATTCTTTTCTTGATATTTCCAACTGTGCGATTAGATCTTCAATTATCTCCTTTGACTCCTTGTCATTTTTCTCGATTTGATGCTTTAATCTTCGATTTTTCTTTTCAACAATTTTCAACTCTTCTAAGGCACACATGAGTTCTCCTTCCATATTCACTTCGGCTTCATCCTCTTCTTCTTCTTGATCAACTATTCTTTTGCTTGCAGAGGCACCTTTATGTATGGCCATCTTGTGCTTTCCTGATCTGCCTTCAAGCTGTAAAACTTTTCAAAAAGGAACCTGCTCTGATACCAATTGTTAAGCACGGAATATACTGAGGGGGGGTGAATCAGTATATATATCTTATAAAACTTTTCCTTAATCAAACATTCAAGATATGCAATAAAACTCAAATAATAAACATCACACAAGAAAGAGAGAGACACCAGATATAACGTGAAAATCCAATGTGGGAAAAACCACGGAGAACAATCTCAAGTATATTAGTGAGAACAAACCCATAGGAGCACCATACCCTTTTGCCAAGTACCAACCTCAGCTACAATTCGTGAGCACCAACCCACAGGAGCTTTAAACCCTTTTGCCGAGCACCAACTCAGCTATCATTCGTGAGCACCAACCCACATGAGCATCATCCACTTTGTGTAAACCACACACCTATCTCTCAATGTTGCTAAATCAACAAATGATAGTTCAATACAACATGTCTTTCCTCTATCTCACCTTTGCTCTTCTAAGCTAAATAATACAATATCAAATTAACCTCTCACACTCATATTACAAATGGCTACTCAAGCCTTTATTTGTAGTTTTCCAAATGACCTTTGGCCTTCCCCCTTTGTGACTCTTCAATCCTCATGGAAAATGGTGCCAATCTTGGATGACCCTTCATATCCAAGCATTTGAAAAGTCATGTGGTGACCCTTCATGACAAAAAACGTTCTTCCCACTTTTGTCCTTATCTTTGGTGACTCTTCGTATTCTTCAAAGTGTCCCTTCATGAGAAATTGCGCTTTTACTCTTTTGTCTTCATTTGGTGACTCTTGGTATTCCCCAAGATGACTCTTCATGGGAAAATGCGTCCCATCCTTCTTTTGTCTTTATCTCGTGGCTCTTCGACTTCTCCATGGGCCCTTCTTTTGTCTCATATGCAACCAAAAATATATTCGTTAATATTAAATAAATTTTAACTCACATTAGCCAAGATAAACAACATTAAATGCAATGGGGCCTTTATCACCAATAATACTAAAGCTTTGACATCAATGACAATATTTCCAACACCTTTTTACGGCAGCGCATTAAAAGGGTTGGAATCTTGCCGCGGCCTTCTTCTGGTGTATAATTCCCCTTCAGCGTTTTAGGTTGGGTCTATTTGTAATTGTAATCTCTCTGAATTATTGAAAATTTGTATTTGATTCCCTATTTGATTTAATATCCAGAATTCTGCTCATAAGCAAATTTGTTTTGGCTGTATTTGGTATCTAATTTCAAAAGTTATTCATGTTCTTGTACTTCATTATTTACTTGCTGCAAAATCATCAAAACACAAAAACAATCAAACCTTTCTGCAACTTCCGTCTATTTCGGAAAGAAAACATTCATAAATAGGAAAACCCAATTTAAAAATAACAAAATTACAACAGATCAACCGAAGGGATCCATCAGGGATCTTTCAGTGGTATCAGAGCTTTTGACCTGCCAGCCTGTGGGGTTCAGAGAATTGTTTTCTATGCATCCGGGAAGAGTTGATATAAATAGATATTATACACGCAGAAGAGCTCAGTACGAGCGTGAGTTTGGAACATAACAGGAACCTATTATGGCAGAAGAACAGGTGGATGCTCGTAGAAATCAGGGTGAGGAAGAGAGAGAGATGGTGAGGACTCTCATCACTATTCAGCCCAAGATTGTTCAGGCTTTAGACCGATTACAGGATACCTTGGAGCGGTTGGAGATGGATAGACACATAGGCAGGGGGAGTAGATCAGTTTCAGTAGCAGGCAGTCAACATAGCCATCAATCCCATTTTTCAGTTGGGAGCTCCCTTCATTCCTCTAGGTGGAATCGCCATCGTACACCTACTCCGAATAGACCATTGCTCCCTCAGTTTGTACCAGGTGAACAACCAGCGCAGGTGGAGCCACCAGAGATTGGGTTCCAGGAGTCCATTTTGGCAGCCACAGCGGAGTGGAGAGCTTTGCCCCCAGAGGTTAGGGATGTTTTCCCTCTTTCCCAGTACTGTGCGCAGCGTAGAGATACAGCTAGATTCAGGGGAGATCGTGGTCATAGACCACCCCAGCAGCAGAACTTTGACTTCAATAGAGCTACTGGGAAGATCACATTGGCTACATATGATGGTTCGGGTGATACGAGTGCACGAGCTTGGGTGCACAAGCTGGACATATATCTATCCTTGCGGCCCATGCCTGAGCGTGAGGCTATTCAGTTTGCTGTGTTGCATTTAGAGGGAATTGCATATGATTGGTGGCATTATGGATTGGTCACCCAAGATCACGCCTTGGTACGTTCCTATGCTGAGTTCACTGAGCGACTCATTACACGGTTTGATCGTAAGGACACAGAGCTCTACTATAGAGAGTTGGCCCATCTTAGACAGACTGGTCACGCCGAAGCTTATATTAATGAGTTCCAGCGTATTGCGGTTATGGTACCTGATATGCCCCAGAGACGGAGTGTGATGTTATTCATTGAGGGATTACAGGATAGACTTAAGGCTCTGGTTCGTGCTTTCCAACCAGCCACTCTTAAGGAGGCCATTGATGTGACTTTGAGACTGGATACTGTTCCCATTTCTTATCAGACAGATAAGAAACCATTCAGGGACTCTCGGCCTGCACAGAAGGCCAACACACCACAGAATAAAGGAGGGTCATCTTCTAGAACCCCTTGGATGAATCCGGAGACGAGGAACGAATTGAGAAGGAAAAAGTTATGCTTTTCTTGCAAAGAACCGTGGGAACCCGGACATCGTTGTATGGGTAAAGAGAAGGTTCATTTGATTGAGGTGACATCTGAGTTAGGGGATGAGGAGGTACCTGACACTGATATTGAAGATAGCATGGAGGAAGTTGAGCAGGTACAGACACAGTTGGAGTTAGATACCCCTGAGCCCATGGCGTCAGCCAAGGTAACTATGGCTACCCTCTCCAGTTATCCTAAATTTCACGCCTTTCGGTTGAAAGGTACACTTAAGGGTAAGCGGGTCATGAGCTTGGTGGACACAGGTGCTACGCATAACTTTATTGACCAGAAGTTAGTGGAGAGGCGTGGATTACAGTATGAAGAGTTTGGTGGTTTTGGAGTAAAGGTGGCAGATGGTGCAGTTTTGGGGTGTACCAAACGGATTTCACAGCTTAGTATTCAGATGGGGGATTATACTCTGACCGATGATTTTTATGTGCTTCCCTTAGAGGATTATGATGTGGTATTGGGCATGCAGTGGTTGCAGGGTATTGGGCGTTACATTATTGATCACCACCGTATGCAGTTAGAGTTCCTTTCTGGGGGAAAAAAGACCATCTTGAGGGTAGCATCAGATGGGGGATCTAAGGAGGTGTCGTCTTGCAGGATAGAGACTATTATTAGACATAACGATGTGATTTGGGCTACACATTGTTTGGTTAAGTCCAAAACACCCACACCTCAAGATAACCGGGTATTTCATGTTGATATTCAATCAGTGATGGACCGTCATGGTAAAGTCTTTGGTGACATACCTTCAGGAGTACCTCCTGATAGAGGTTTTGAGCATGGCATAGAGTTGGAGGATGGAGCGAAGCCAGTAATTACTACCCCATATCGTCATCCCAGGGCCTATAAGGATGAAATTGAGAAGATTATTCATGAGTTGTTGGATATGGGTTTCATTCGGCCTAGTTCTAGCCCATTTGCTTCTTCCGTAGTACTTGTTAAGAAGAAGGATGGGACTCTACGGATGTGTATAGATTACAGAGCGTTGAACAAGAAGACAATCAAGAACAGATATCCTATTCCACGCATTGATGAGTTGTTGGATGAGCTTCATGGAGCTATCTACTTCTCAAAGATTGATCTCCGTTCAGGTTACCATCAGATACGTGTTCGAGCAGAAGATGTACACAAGACTGCCTTTCGTTGTCACTATGGGCACAATGAGTTTCTGGTAATGCCCTTTGGCCTTACCAATGCACCAACTACTTTCCAGTCCTGTATGAACCATATCTTCAACAAGCAGTTGAGGAAGTCGGTTCTAGTGTTCTTTGACGACATATTGATTTACAGCCGTACTTGAGAGGACCATCTCAGACATGTAGAGGAGGTACTTAGCATAATGGAGAGTCAGTCTCTATTTGCTAAGCTATCGAAATGTGAGTTTGGACTTAGAGAGGTTTTATATTTGGGCCATGTGATCAGCGTTGATGGGGTGAAGGTGCATGAGGAGAAGATTCAAGCAATTCGGAATTGGCCCAGCCCTCAAAACATTACCGAGCTGCGTGGATTCCTTGGTTTGTGTGTTTATTATAGAAGATTTGTGAAAGGTTTCTCTCAGTTGGCCGCACCTTTGACAGATCTCACAAAGAAAGGGGCATTCAGATGGACAGATCAAGCACAGGGAGTTTTTGATAGACTCAAGGAGGTTATGAGCACTTGTCCAGTTTTGGCATTACCGAATTTCTCGCAGCCATTTGTCTTAGAATGTGATGCTTCAGGTTTGGGTATAGGAGCCGTGTTGATGCAGAATAGACACCCCATTGCCTATGAGAGCAGGAAGTTGCAAGATAATGAAAGGTTGTACTCTACCTACGATAAAGAGATGTTGGCTATTATGCATGCTCTAGCCAAGTTTAGATAGTATCTTGTTGGCAGCAAATTTGTGGTAAGGACTGACCACAACAGTTTGAAATATTTTCTAGATCAAACAGAGCTCAATGATTGATAGCAAAAATGGGTGAGCAAGATTCAGGGTTATGATTTCGATATCGAATTCATAAAGGGGAAGAATAATACTGTGGCTGATGCACTTTCTAGGAAACCTTCATTGGCTGCCCTATGTTCATTGAGTGAGATTTCAGCAGATTGGAAAGCTCAACTTTTAGTTGAATACTCCAAAAATCAGCATGCTTGTGAGATCATGGAGGGTGTGATAGTGGATGACAGATATAGCGTAGTAGATGATATTATCTACTACAAGAACATGATTTATCTTGTTCCAGGTTCACGATTGAAGGAACAAATTTTGCATGCGTCCCATGATACTCCTCTGGTAGGACATCCAGGGTATGTTAAGACTTATAGGGTGGTTCGAGAGAGATTCTCATGGAAGGGTCTCTAAGATGATGTTTTACGGCATGTCCGTGAGTGTATGACTTGTCAGCAGAACAAGTCGAAGCATACTTACCCTGCTGGATTATTGCAGCCCTTGCCGATATCGGAATAGAAGTGGTCTGGAATTTCTATGGATTTCATTACAGGTCTTCCGTGCGTGCAAGGGAAGAATTGTATTTATGTGGTGGTGGATAGGCTAACAAAATATGCCCACTTCTTTCCCATCGTAGCAGATTTTACAGCATCTCAGGTCGCTGAGTTATTTTTCAGAGAAGTGTTTAGACTCCATGGTCTTCCCAAGACCATAGTGAGTGACAGGGACAGCCGATTCATGAGTTCTTTTTGGCAGGAGCTTTTCAGGCTAATAGGGACCGTATTGACACCGAGTACGAGTTACCACCCTCAAATTGATGGGCAAACCGAGATAGTCAACAAGTGGGTTGAGGGATATTTGCGTAACTATGTGTCAGGGCAGCAAAAAACTTGGGTCCGCTAGTTGTATTTGAGCGAGTATTGTTACAATACCATGCATCATATGTCCATTGGCATGACGCATTTCAGAGCTCTTTACGGATATGAGGCATTATCTTTCATTGATTTGGCACTTAGTGACAGTAGAGTCCCTTTGGCCCAGGATTGGTTACAGGAGAACCAAGATGTCATGAGATCTCTCAGGGAGAATTTACAGCAGGCTCAGAATCAGCAAAAGGTATATGCTGACTGGCACATGATTGAGAGAGCATTTGAGGTGGATGATATGGTATTTCTGCGATTACAACCATATCGGCAGAGCACCCTTAAAAGGGGGGGAGTTGAGAAGCTCAAACCACTTTTTTATGGTCCATACAGGGTACTCAGGGGAGTGGGAGAGGTTGCTTATGAGGTTGAGTTACCACCTGGTAGTAAAATACATAATGTATTCCATGTATCTTGCCTAAAAAAGGCCCTTGGACAGCATATTACAGTTTCACCCGAGTTGCCTCCCATGGATGAGGAAGGTACATTGATTTTGGTTCCTGATGAGATTCTTGAGTTAAGGGAACGACGGTTGAGAAGCAGGTTGTTTCGAGAGTATTTGGTACGTTGGAGAGATCTTCCCATAGAGGATGCCATGTGGAAGGGTGAGAGCATTTTACAACATCCAGCTTTACAGTTGCTTGTGGGCAAGCATCTCCGAGAGGGGAGCACTGTCATGTCCCCTCTTTAGCTCGGTCTAGCAGAGACATGTGAGTCAGCTTATTATGGGGTCTTGTAGGTTGACATTGTTGGATAGAGACCCAGTATGGCTATACAGTGTTGGGGACTTGGTGTTCTGGCCATCGCTAATCAGTTTGGAGACGTTCCTATTTTTTAGGAGGCAGTTCCTAAATTTATGGGGGTTACCCCTACTTTTTAGGAGGATATGATCATACCCAGGGGTGGGTCTCTATGAGATTATTCCTTGAGTTCAGTTTTAGAGGATTAGGGTTTGTTTCTTAGTTTCTAGGAGCATCCCTAGATTTTAGGGATGAGACTGCCAGTGGATCCTCGATTTTCGACTTTAGTCACAGACAGGTTGCAGGGTGACTTTTTGGTTTCTGGTGTCATTGGTACATTTTGTCACTATTTGAGTTATATTTTTAATATTTCCTAAGTTTCCGTCTTGTAATTAAATAAGGCTAAGTTTATAGCCATTTTGGAGTAATAAGGAGTTTTTGGCCTCATCTGGATGCATATCCCATGGTGTAATAGCTCGTTGGAAAGGTCTCGGACTTTTTTAAATATTTCTCTCTTGACTCAGATCATTTCGGTGGACGGATCTCTCTCTATTTGAAAAAGGGTCAATTTCTATGTACTTGACCACTTAAAAAAGGGAAATATAACATGTTATAACTTAGCGCCACATGGGTTTGCTTTTAGGGTTTGAGCTAATTATGAAGGGGTTATAAGGAGGTTAAAACAAAATTATGATTCATTAACAATTTTTATCTTGGGATTTGTGCTTTGGCTCTGGAAGAGCTTCCAGCATTTGGGATGCCAAACCCCAGTGCTTGCCTGTTTGGGACGTAGCCCCCAATTCAGTGGTTGTTGATTGTTCAGTAGCATCTGGGGATTACTCAGTATTCCTTCTGGTAGGCACAGGGATTGTGACAGGGTTCAACAGGCATTCGAAGGTTTATTACAGATTGAGAGGGTATTGCAGTAGTACGGCTGTACTGTACCTGGCAGCCCTTGCAGCTGTACGGCTGTACCTGGCAGCCAGCTTCCTTTCCACGACAGCGCATTAAAAGGGTTGGAATCTTGCTGCGGCCTTCTTCTGGTGTATAATTCCCCTTCAACGTTTCAGATTGGGTCTATTTGTAATTGTAATCTCCCTGAATTATTGAAAATCTATATCTGGTTCCCTATTTGATTTAATATCCAGAATTCTGCCCATAAGCAAATTTGTTTGGCAATATTTGGTATTTAATTTCAGAAGTTATTCATGTTTTTGTACTTCATTATTTACTTGACGCAAAATCATCAAAACACAAAAACAATCAAACCCTTTTGCAACTTCCATCTATTTTGGAAAGAAAACATTCATAAACAGGTAAACCCAAATTAAAAATAACAAAATTACAGCAGATCAGCCGAAGGGATCCATCAGGGATCTTTCACATTGTGTATGTTGATGACCTTGCCATCACAGGTAGTGGAGACACAACGATTTAGAAAGTCAAATCAGATTTGTGCATTGCTTTTAATATGACTAATTTAGGCCTCTTATGCTATTGTTTGGGTGTAAAATTTTGGCAAAATGACCACTCCATTTTCATTGCTTAGGTCAAGTATGCCACTACTCTTTTGAATAAGTTTGGAATGATGGATTGTAATTATGCTTCTACACCTATGGAGGTAGGGCTGAAATTATCAGCTCATGATGATTCATCACTAGTCAATGAATCATTATATAGACATTTGGTGGGCAGCTTGATATATCTTACCACCACTCGATCAGATTTATGTTTTGCTGTTCGCTATCTTTCTCGGTTTTTGTCTCAACCAAAGCTAGTACACTAGACAACAACAAAACATGTTTTGCGATATGTTAAAGGAACTCTTGACTTTGGCATTCTCTATCAGAGGACAACATATTTTAGATTGATTGGTTATACAAACTCTGATTGGGGAGGATCAGTTGATACTCAAAAATCTACCACCGGGTATATATTTTATTTTGGTTCAGGAGTTGTTTCATGGCAAAGCAAGCTTCAACATACCGTTGCTCTCTCTTCCACTGAAGCAGAATACAAAGCAATAGTCAATGCTAGTTGTGACGCAGTTTGGCTACGTTGGATTCTTGCTGATTTGCAACTTCCTTCATATACACCTACTCCACTGTTTTGTGATAATAAAAAATTATTGAAGTTAGTAAAGAATCCTGTTTTTCATGCTTGCACCAAACACATCGAGATACATCATCACTACATTCGATAGTTGGTTGATTCTAGTTACGTTTCTCTTCATTTCCGTGCTTCTACAGAGCAGCCGACAGATCTAATGAATAAACCTCTTGGATATATTTTTTTTGTAAAGTTTTGAGACAAACTTAGAGTTGTCTCTAGTTTAGTCATTAAGAGGGGGTGTTAAATAATATAATAAAGATTGAACTAATTTTAGTTAATGTCTAAACCGATAACCTCCATAACTGTTGTAACATATTTTTGGTATGATAAATAAGATCGATGAATTGATCAAATTATCGAGTGCTTTTCACAAACATCTCTTCAATCATTTGCCAATAGTCTCAGGACTTCTTCGGTTTTTATTTGCTTGTTTGGGTTTCTGGTTGGCCATAGGGGAAAAAAAAGATTTTCGTTCTCTCTTTTTGGCCTCTTTCTTCCACCACGTGCTTCACCGAGATTTCCACCGGGTAGTTCCTTCCTGACAAAATCTCTCTTTTCTTCACTCCCTCACAAGTTCTCCCAAGCTACCTCAACTGTTAGCTCTGATACCATAAAGAATAAATTGATACACAGGAATGCAACCAAGAAACGTGGTGTTATTCAACATGAAGATAGCCTAATATATAGGCAAATAACAAGCACCTACAAACAAGGAGGCAGGTGAAAAAAACACATAAC
Source organism: Torreya grandis (assembly GCA_037957365.1). Classification (NCBI taxonomy): domain Eukaryota; kingdom Viridiplantae; phylum Streptophyta; class Pinopsida; order Cupressales; family Taxaceae; genus Torreya; species Torreya grandis. Next base: position 2,457,031 of record JARHVA010000448.1, read on the forward strand.
GGGAAGTAATAATAGACTTACCTGTGAAACAATTAAACGAATGTGGTTACTACAATATAACCACTTACAATAATAAGCTAATTAAGCTTATTACAATTATTATTCTAATAACATTCCCTTTTAAAGCATTTAGTATGGTGATTTTAAGTTTATTGTTTAGATTCTTGTTAGCCCTAAATGTTTTCCTCGTCATGTTTGGCTCTAGTGGTCTTGTGCTACGAAGGATTGTGGCTGTTTCTTGTTTGATGTTGTTTTCTATCTTCTTAGGCATACAGCCAACTACTGCTTCAACTTTGCATAATTTTTGTCATGAGTAATCTTCTTCATGGTCACGATACACTTATCATGCAATATCAGACAAGATGGCGAGGGATTTTGTGTTACTACCAATCCCTTTTGTGTTCTGTGCAGATGTTTGAATTTCTAGTTCTGGCTGTTTGAAGTCTTCTTAAAATCAATTCTGCTTTAATAGCCATCACATAATCAAAATGGGGCCAGAAATGTTTGTCAATGTTTTTTGGGAGCCTAAGGTAGAGTCTGTATGTCTGCAATGGAAACACATTCCCTGTCTTGTGCAGTCGCTAAAGTTTTGACCTAATGAGTGTTGTCCTTAATTTGCTGATGTGAGAGAATTCCATCATACTTGTTAGACCAATATATCAAGAAAAGGAAGGCAATTATTTACTTCAACTTCCGTTGTGAATTTGATGTGATATGAATTGTGTGTGAAATAGTCGAGGGAATTATTAGCGACCTGTGTTCATTATATGTCAGAAATATTCCAAGGAATCTTATATTGATGGATGTAAATCAAAATTTAGAAATGAACTCAACATGTACACAATCAACATGTCTTAGATGCTCTTCAAAAAGCTTGGCAAGAAGAGAAGGAGGGATAGCCTACAACAACGTTTCATGTATTCTATTTAACAAATCAGAATTTTGCCTACGACTAATTTTCATGTCTAATATTTAATGAATCGGAATTTATGTAAAGTCTATAAACCATTGAATTGAGACATTAGGATCAAGGAGAATACCATGAAAATAATATGGATAAAAACCAAACAATAGTAGAAAACATTATACATGTGTGAAATAATGAGCATTGATACTTGAGTTATAGTGATACTGATGCCAATGACTTTACAAAAGCCCGTAAAATCCCAAGGGAAGTCCAAAAATACTGAATCCTTTATTGATTTTGGAAGCACATATAAATTGATTGGCATATAGCTGGCATGATAATAATAAGTATATGTTTATCAAAAACCTACTTCCGAAATAATTTCTGCCAATTTCACCATAGTCCTATGCTCCCAAAAATGCCCAGACACCCACATAGCAGTTTATGTTATGATTAAAAAAGAATGGTTCGATGCCTTATATATCTTTATGATGAGCTCATAATGGTGATTTTTCAGATTAATTGGCAAAGATCATAGATACCAAATCATTGGTTCTACCTTTTCCCTTTTGCATCTGCTATATTATCAAACAGAGTGGACACGATAAAGAAAACAGGATGTTATGCTAAAAGAATAACCATCGTACATTTATGGAAAAAATAATAACCATCAGTGTATTGATATTAAAACTTATCTAAATACACTAGAAGCAAGAAAAGATGTCCATACAATTCCATCTCTCTCATATCGTGCAAAGGATGAAGTTTTCAACAATGGCTTGAGGTGAAGCATTCAAGGGGACAATTTGTTATACATGCAAATAATAATGATCGATATAAATAATATTTATTATATTATAATGAGGGTCCATGATTAATAGTCATAACCCCTCATAGTGTATAAATACATCATATCTATTCTACCACGTTCGTATCCTACCATTTTTTGATCTATAAGTTATAATTTTCCTATTTGCTATTAAATTTAGAACATGGTCCCATTACATAGAACCTGTTTAGTCATTGCCACTCGGCAATCATTAATATCCCACGAGGGAGTAGCTTACTTTGTGACTCCACACACTTAATCAGAATTGCACGACCATGCAATGACTTTATTTCGTGTCCCTAGAATCATTACCTAGTTAAATAATACACTGTGTGAGGGCACAAGGTCTAATCTTTTCTCCTCTAATTTAAATCTACCTGTTACTCAGGTTCATTATGACGTGTTAAATATTGCAACAGAAAAACTCACCCCTTTGGGGAATACATAGGGCATTTTGATGAAGGGAAATACCATGCTTTGGAAGACCAAGGGAAGCATTAATGCAATGCCCTTAAAAAATAATTGTTATGGGTGGAATTGCCAAACACTGTTGGTAATCATGTCTTAATTGTTGTAGGGATGCCTGTAACAATGGTACACTAGCTTACGGAGTTCATGTGACCATCATTGGCGACTAATTTATATTGTTCAATCATAAGTAAATACATAATTAGCGCTTCATATTGCGTTATGCAACCTAATTACCATTTGTACAAAGTACAAACAATTTTTATCTTCAATAATATGTCATTCATCCCTGAGGATACGACAGTTTTTACATATACAACATAAATATGCATAAAAAGAAAGGTGAGAAGGTAGCAAATTAATTCTGTGCCAAATATTTTGCATATAAACACAAGACATCCATAGGGATAGGAAAATCCCTATTCAGGGCCAAACTCCGCTGTAAGAATCTTTTCATGGGTGTTGCTCTCCAAAATTCATAAATTTGTAATATGCAAAAAAGTGCGTGATTATATCTCAAAATAGGAAAGCCACTCAAATTCTAAGGCAAGTTACTAGGGTTTGAAGGAAACCATATGCAACTTACGACACTATAGATCAAGTTGCCCTTCTTACATCATCAAAATTATGGATCTGTTATAGCTGTGTAAATATTCACAAAACCATGGTAGAGGAAGACGATTGCCTTCCTCAGGGATTTGTATCCTTTCCTTGCACTACTTAAGCAAATTATATGCATTTTTTTTGAGAATAACGGGCAATCCTCTAAAGCTGGCATATTCAATCTCATTGGTTGTAACTTGCCTTTTAAGGCAATCATCTTGGTTATCTACTCGTTTAGAATGGGTCATCTGCAAATGTCATCTTTTTCTACTGTATATATCCTGTTATGGACCACGTAGATGACAAAAATGGGCTCTCCAAGCATTCTAATGCAATACTTGAGGGTATAAGATGGTGGGTCTACTGTATGAATATCTTACATTGTTTTCTATTATGTATGTCATACTTCTGAATATTTAAATACAATATTAGCTAAAACAGTATAACATAATGATTGTGTGAGCTAAAGTGATTCTTTTGAAGAATGACATGGTCTTCTTATTACAGGTACTCCAAGGTGCTATTTTACATCTAAAGGAATATACAAAGTTGGACGGAAAGGTATTAGTAATTGCCAACCATTAGTGTGGACTAGGTAGACTTGTATTCTTGTATAATTTTTTCTTTATATAGAATGTGTTTAGAACATTTGACATAATGCATGCATTTATTTTCTAAATGACAGAAGATGAAGAACATGACATGGGAACAGCTTTGGTGTTTCTGAGATTTCTTGTATATACATATAATTAGAAATAACATCAAGCTTTTACTGTTCTATTATGCAGATCTCCATAAAATATTGCTTGATTTAATTGAACTGGGCAGGATATGATAGATGTTATTCACCAAAGTTCAAATGCTTATATATAGGTTTGGTTTTTCCCAGGCTGAAGTTTTAAATAAAACTATTTACTTGAACAATGTTAAAAGCTTAGAAACTCCTACATAATATTATATTGTGCTTACCATTTTTATTTAGTAATTCTCACAGACATTTTACCTTTGGAAGAGTATAGATCATCACATATGCTTTTGCACACAAGGAAATACAAAAGTTGTAAATACAAATGTTGTTTAGTTAGCTAAAATTTTAGAAGGATTATTTTGACATTTGTTTTTGATAATAACATTAAGCAAAATTGGCAAATTTCTTAATTTCTGATTTGAAGCTCCATGTGGATGTACATCTTGCGTATGCATACCTGTACATGAGTGCATTTGTGTGTGCACATGCACAGACATCCATGCATCTGTGCATGCATTATGTGCTCTTGTATTTGTCTTAAATCCATATCAAGAAATGACTATCACGTCTTCCAAATTAAGAGTCTTAGTTTTGAATCAAAGCTTGATGGTTTCTGATTATTGATATCAGTGATGCCTTGTCAAAATAGACTGTGGAAAGGAACAGACATCTGAAATTCTATTCAAAATCCCTAGTTATGTCAACAATTGGAATATAATGAAATTTATATTAACCACTACGAATGGAAAAAGCTTATTGGTAGGCTCTTTGAAGGATACACATATAGAATAAGACAAGGGAGTGTCTAATGCATTTTGAGTACAAAATTTAAAATAAATGCTAAAAAGTCCTACGAATAATAGAAAGAATGGCAAAATGGCTACCTATTTTGTTTTTGAGTGATAATTCGCAGTGTGTCATATTATGAGAGTCTTCTAGGATCAACTGGCAAAATTGCTACTTATTCTTTCACAAAACTGGATTTGCTATATGGCCAAAATAGAATAAACTCACTTAAATGGTCGCATGTAAAATGTCTTCTTATGGCCTCCACTGAGAGCTATTTATAAATACACTTTTGAGTCCAAATATGAAGAAATCTTTCTTGTCTTTGGTTTGGTTTTCCTCTTTCTCTTACGTTCTAGCTTCCAAGGCCATAATCTTTTCGGCATCTCTCATGTTGGAGGCTAGTCCAATGGTAAGCACAGTGGACCCGGTGGTCAAGTCTGTGATCTTGCAGGTAAGTTGGCTTCCACATGTCTCATGTCAGTAATTACTCTGGTGGTCAGTCCTTTAGTCCTGTTTAGATTTGTGGTTGTAGTTGAATTTGTTGGTCTGGTGATGTTTATCCTCCTATTCATGATATTTCCTACTTCTGGTGATGGATTGAGGCTTTCTTCCATGCGTTTGAAGTTGCAAGTGGCTACCTCCATGATATATGTCTTCTTGGGCCAAAACATGTGTAGTTCAAATTTACCATGATGCAGTGGTTTTTTGGCCATATTTAGTTAGTTCATTGTCATACATCTTAATGATAGCAATTCTTAGAAAACATAAGAAAAGGCAAAACAATTGGACTTGGGCGGTTTCCTTGCAGGGTTGTACAAGGAAAGCTTACAAATTCATTTCTTGTATGGTTCACATCAGATCTTATGTATTGCTTATCATGGTTCCATTGTGTGTGGCCTTGTTTCATCTGTGCTTCACTTATAATTTTTTGACTTGGCAGGTTGTGCGGTTACAATTCTGACTGACAAGACAATCTCGCGAGTCCATGCGGAGATCATAGTTGGGGCAGCTTCTCCTTACAACGCCTTGCAGGGTGTTACAAATATTCCTTCCCCAGAAATTCGCCTGAAGGATGTTTCTAAGTTTGGGACGTTTGTCAACAAGAAAATTGGCTCAAAACCAGTTTTTTCTTTACCAAATAAGGAGTCAGTTTTAAATGATGGAGACTTGATTACCTTTGGAACAACTAACACAATATTCAGGTGAGTACTTGCCCTCTATTCAATACTCTTTTAATTTTTTCAGTACCTGTTTGTAGGGATTTCATTTTTATGCTCCAAGCTCTTTTCTGGATGGTCTTTGTGAGATTGCTGAAACCATAAGTAGAGGGATTTTAATCAACAGTGAATAACTCTTGACAGGTTGAGTTTTATTCCATTCTTATTCTGTATACCAGCTATAAAAGACTTGGACCTGAAACATCGCACAGATGCCACTGTTTCATCAATAGGTTGGTAGTTTTTGTTCCACACCGTTGGATACAATAGTTGTAAATTTGCTAAACTTAATCAGTTACGCTCATGATAAGATATATAGGGTGAGGGGGGGGTGCGAGGGGGTGCCTATTGGTGATTCCTGTAGAATGAATCTGTACAGTTGTATTGTTGTTTGCCTGATATTTTTGTAAACATATTAAAACTGTGAAGAGACCAAGACCGTTCAGGTGGCAGAATATGTGCTTTGCTTCTATAGAGTTTGTGCAGATGTCTGTCCACAGCATTGCTTATTGGATATGAATTACTGCATTTTGCAAATTGTATAAAATACCTATGCGGTATGTAAATGGTATATATTGGGATTATCTTTGTTTGATTTTATTTACTTCCTAGCACAATAGTTGATTTGCGCGATTTCAGGTGCATATTCAACAGAGAAATGGAGGTCAGATTGCACACATCTTGTTGTCAAAGACTCTTCTCCTATAACAAATGATGTTATGGATGCTGTTGTGGCCAAAAAACCTATAGTTCTGTATGACTGGATTCAAGTAAGTTTTCAATTTTAGTTTATATTTTATATTGAAAGAAATGATTTCAAGATCAACTACTAAATTATCGAATCATAAGTAAAATATACAATAAAATCAATAGAAGCATAAAATATACCATAAAAATGTTGAGACACAAGATTTTTCAACGGGGAAACTGAATTAGCAGAAAAAAACTCCACATGTTATTGAAAGATGGCCCAAATCAATTACAAGATAACACAATGTGCATAAAGACTTATTCCAAGAGAGAATAAAAGAAAAGATAATAAAATCTTTAGAAGACTATAAGAAACCTAATAAAAGCACTAAGAGAAGTGTATGAACATTAGACCTATGCACTCTTTAAATACAGTATGGAGTAAAAACTGCATTACAAAGTAATTCCGATCATTACATTAGCTAGCTTTCCAAGTGTGTGCCTAGTGTCCCTATTTCCCCATGTAGTGAAGGGAAGTGGGTGCAAAGTGACAAAAAAATTATATATGAAATGTAACTCAATTATTCTACATGCCACCTCATTCTCCAGATTATGTGAAATAAAAATTGGCACAAGAATTAATAATACACACCTTTAAGATATTTTATATACTGAATTAAAAGCTTATGCTCCAAACAAAATAATTTCATAATCAGGAATGGGGTTTCTACCCAACTAATTTAGACTATCATTGTTTATTGTCCTCTGAAGAGAATAAAAAGTCAGGGTAAGAACGACCATTTTTAGATATTTAAGAAATAATTGTTCGCAGTGCTCCAAAAGTTCTTTTTCTTTCATTTTATAAGTTGCAGGTGCTTTCATTAATAAAGTACCATAAATATCCAATAAGCATTGTAAATATATGCGTGGCAATGCAAATTTCAAAGCACATAAGTCAGGCTATGGTTTGTTAGCTTCCTGCACCGTAGCATTACATAGCTGATAAAATCACAACTATATGCCTGAACCTTCAGAGCTTATACAATTAATAAATCATCAAAACTCAAAGCATCTAAATCAATGATCAACTCTATGAAGTCCTTTAGATTATAGAGCCTCGCTGTTGCACACTTTGGGAAGTGTATCCGTCTTTCCATCCTCCTGCGGTAGGATTTACACTAGTGACATGTTTCAACTATCCAACTTCAGTTATTTTTGCTACACCATGGGTCCTATGATCCACAGCCTTGATTTTGATTCCATTCATTTTATTTTAAATTATTCTGGCTTGCTCTTTTAGATTCTCTTGCTGATCTTTCTTTTCACCTATCTCTCATTTTATACTAGTGAACTTGACATGAAAATGCAAGAATTAAACCTTAAGAGTAGAATTGTGGCTAGTGTAGAAGTTCTTCAGGCGTAAATGTCATGTTCCTGGCTTTTTTTGTGCCTATCAATCTAGATAAAGTCAATATCTGTTAATTTGAGTACATGCGATCCTTTGCAGGAAACTTTAGACTGTTAGTGGATATTTTTGTATGTTTAGATTATTAAAAAAAGCAGTGGGTGATTAGAATAAATCTCTTAATTAATTAGTAGTTGGGATATAGGGTATTTGTTCTGGATGGTATTTTATTTGTCTAAGAAGCCCCCAACCATCATAAAGACTGTATAATAGATGTGTTGAAGATTAAGAGGCCGTTCTTTGTGATCATTGGTGCAAATGTCTAGTCCCTTAAGTAGGTTTTCTAGAGGTAATCCTTTGTACAAATAAAATTATATATGAGTGTATACTCATATTTCACTGCTATAATGACTTTGTCCATGTGTGTGCCTGAGTATATTTGCTGTGGTGATTTGTAAGTGCTTAATTGTTTCTTAGTATTTTACTTCCCATTTAAAGAATGTTCTGTTCTTCATTAATAAATCCGATGAACATATAGTCTCATCAAAATTCTTAATAAATGTTCTGTAGTATTCTAGAAGGCCTAAGAAATGCTCAACCTATACCTACATCCAAATGTGATATAATTGCAATCTCACCCTGATCTAAAATCTTGTTAATCCCTAAGTCATACTTCATATGGTTCATTCTATTTGCAATATTAATGTATTCTTGCACCATTGATTGAGTTCCATTTATTAAGCAATCGTCAAGAAAGATGTCAATTTGTCATGTTATAGGACTTTTCGAAAAGTGCTTGCAAACATTTCTTGTATATGTTTAGATTCCTCTTATCTTAAATTTTGTAACCTATTTCCACATAATCCTGTGTATGTACTTCAAGTTAGGTGAAGTTGCACTCAAAAGCCTTATAGCCTATTTGCTAGTGGAACATGCCACTATCTGAGCTCACTTTATTGTCTGAAAAAATCTATTAACATCATCTATGTTTGATTCTCCATAGACACTACCATCCCTAGAATGCGGCAATTAGTGTATCTACTTTTCTCCTTGCCCTCCATGTCTTGACAGGTTCCTTTTCTTTGAATTTCGTGCTGCGGTTCCTTTATCTCATGTCCTTTCAAGTCTTCAATGTCTTCTTGCACTCCTCTAACTCTTCTTTTTTCAGTGGTAAGGTTGGAAAATACAACCTTCTTATACTGGTTTCAAATTTGAATTAAATATGTCCCTTGCCCCTTGTTATCCTTGTAAATTTGTCTTATAATCTTCTATATCTTGTGAACCGACCCTTGCCCAATCAACAATGAAAAAATATGGACAACACTTGGCAGTAAACCTGGATAATATATATACAGGATGTTATTCACTTTTTATCGAAAAGAGATAAGATAAAATAAATATATTAATGTCCAACGAATGACCACAAAAGTAGGTCAAAGGGACTGCAGATAACAATGTGTGCAAGTACAAGGCGGGAGAACCAAAAGATCCCCAAGAAATAAAAGAAAAGTACAAAGCCAGAGAAAGTGGCAAAACTGAAAAGAGCAATCCCACGAACCCAAAACCGGGGGTGGAAATGCAAACGAGAAGAAGAAAGGGCAGACGGCCAAGGAGAAGCAATGAGGAAGTCTAACAAGGAATGGAAGATCCAACTCTCCTAACATCCGAGGCCGACTGAAAGAAAGAAACTCTGGATGGAATGATGACCAGATGAAGAGGCGGTAGAGTGCGGAGGCCGCCTACTATGCTGCTGTCTGGACACCGTACTATATCTCAAAGGCCTGGTAGATCTCGTCTGTCTCCTGGTGCAGGACCTGGTATGGGCCTGGCTATAATGGCTCGGGGAACTGTGGATGGTATCTCTGGGTCGAACAGATCTGGAGTAAGAAGCAGAGCTGGACTCACAGTGGTGCTTAGTGCCTCTCATTGAAGGTAGTACTGTGAAGAAGGAAGTGATCCACCGAGTAGAATCTGGTCTGGAATTTGGCTGAAGTGTGTGCTCACAAAGCCTCAGAACCTCCTGTATGTATAAGGCCAGGCACTTCTGATCCTCATACTTGAAGAAATCAGAAAGAGCCTGTGCCCTCCTAAATAGGCAGTAGAACCTATTATTTTGACAAAAAGTAAAAGAGTTGGATATTAATTATTTTGTTTTTTTCTCCATTTTCAACCAGAAAATGGTAAAGGTGACAATAATTGAGATTGCATGATTAAAAGGAAGGGTCATTCGAGATCACCACAGCACTACTTTAACCCAAGTTACTACCTATCCCCAAAAAATGACAAGATTGAAAATACAGAGAAATGAGTTTGTATAACAAAGACAACATAGTGTTAAAATCTTTTCTTTCCCAAGGCTAAAACACTGCTAGAAGACTAAAGAGAAAATTCTGGAGACACACAGTTCTCCATGATCAATCCAAGTCACACAGGCATAAAACACAGTTCTCTTTGAAGCTTCCACAAACCACAATTCAATAAAACTCCATATTTTACGTCCAGTAAATTTTGATTTCGTTGAAATTGATAGATGATCTTTTCTTAACAAGGCATGCAAGGAAGGTTGTAGCAGGCCTGATCCCAAAAAATCCTTGCATGTAATGTTTTACACCTTTTTATTTGTACCAAAAATAAGACTTAAAATTGAGAGAAAATCAATTGCAAATGTGCACAGCCAAAAAGGAGAGAAGGAATCTCCATTCCATTTTTCGTCTATGTTTTTAGGTAGTTACATAACTAATTTGAGAACTACCTCTTTGAAACCACCTTCAAAGCGTATCCTTGCTTAGCATGACACATGACTTTTGAGATTAATCACATATTTCTTGTACATCTCTGATGGCTTGATTTGACCAAATACTTTTGTTGCATATTTCCACTCTTTGACATATTTACAAACTTTTTTATATAATAGTTTACAATCTCAAAATAACATTTCCTCCAATGATCAAGTCTTTATCAAACCTGATAACATCAGACATTTGTTTTGTGAGGGCATGCCAATTTTATACGCCACTTACTTTGAATGCATTTTTATTATTTTTCCTAAGTCACAAATGAAATACAAACTTGAGTTACCCCTTTTCCTAATGTCTAGTTTTCACATGGTCTAGGACCTCATCCCTTTCACCACATTCTGTACATGGTGTAGACACCTAAATTCTGCCACTTTAATGTCGCAATTCATCTACTAATCATCAACATTTTTCTTTTCACCGATTCTCCTTACTAATCCGCCAGTCGTAAAAGATCCGAATTTTTATCATAATTATGACGTGACTCCTATCCTAATCCTCCTAACATTACCCCTTTGATTAATTAACTAATTAATTCATATTAGTTAAGTTAATTAATTAATAATTTAATCATGCACCCAAATTTTCAAATAAACAATTAAAAATAAATAATAAAATTAGCAGAGCCGCCTTATCATCCCACTTAACCAAATTCATTGAATCCCTCCAACCCCCTCATGTAACCATTAATCGACTTATTCAAACCTCATTATGACATTCCACATCTGAACAACCTCATTTAAAACATTCTTGCATGCTCCAACAAACTTATTTAAAACATTCAATTCATTTAATGTCCATTCAACTCATTCAATGTCCATTCAACAAATTTGACTTCTTCCAACCAATTCATAAATAATTAACCAATCCATTGAATGCATTTGACCCATAGACTCAATATCCACTATCCAAATCTGAAAATAATAAATAAATCTGAATTAAATCCGACTGTCCATTTTCTCTCCAAAACATCTATAAATTGACATCCCTTCCTCCATTGTGAGGAAAATTACATGAGCTATTGAAATTATCATCCGTTATCAAGCTATCAAAATTATCATTGTGCATCCACTTGAGATCAAATCTATTAATCAACTTATCGTCACGTTGCAGAAATCTCTTGCATAGGAGTTTCATTTGAGCAACCACATATCAAGTGATCAAGAGCAAATCTAAGGTAACGAAGGAGAGGTGTCTTCATTGTTGGTAAGTAAAGGTACCTCTTATTTTTTGCTCTTTCAAAGCTATATCTGAGGTTTATGCTGAGTTTAAAATATGAGTTAATTGTTATTCTTGATTTGTTGCTAAGTTCTGAATTTTGTCATCTACATTTGTATGGTGCTTTGGCCGAGTATCACGGTGAAAACTAGTTTTTGGTGCCATGTGTAGTGTCTATTGTCTATAAGTGCTCTTTTACTTGGGGGCATCCTCATTCCATCCACCCATCCATATTCATCCAAATCTAACCATCCCTTTCATTGAGTCATCCCATCCTTGCGAATATCCATCCTTCGTTTGGTTTTGACCTTGACAAGAACATGAAAGAGGTCTTGAACCATGTTTTGGAAAAATCTTGGTGCACTTGCACTTTCACAAGGAAGACATTGCAACACATATCGATAGGGTACAACACAGATTGGGTATTTGACTCCTACTCAACGTAATCCTTGGAAGTTTATCCTTTATCCCACATACATTCTGTCCTTTCATTTCTCCAGCACTACATCCACTACCATATCCATTCCTAGTGCTAGAACTGTTTTTCTCTTTGTTCGTAGCTTAGGTGTCAGTCCAAGATATCCACAGAAAATCCAAAAAAATTAGAAAATCTAAAAATCCCAAAAACATTTAGAAAATCTTAACAATCCAAAAAAATTAGGTAAGTCCCAAAAGCTTGAAGTAAATGCCAATTTGTTCTCGTCCATAGTTTAGTTAAAAATCCTTAACACCTTAAACAAATCATTACAATCTCATTGGGATATATCATTCCCAAATCTACCTCCCTCGCATGTATCGTTGTTTGGGGCATAACTGACTATCAGTATCATTATCGTCATCTCTTAAAACCTACAGTTTTTAGCTTAACAAAGGACATAAACAAAAATAGTTTGCTTCTTTGCGTTTGTGTGTTTGCTTGCTTGTTATTTGTTTGTTGTGTGTATTGTTTAAATGTTTTATTTTTCTTACTTGTTTCATTGAGCTAGTCCATATGCGTATTACAACAATATCATCATGATCTTCCATATCATGATGCATCCTGTTGTACGCAATATAAAAATAAGGTTGCTCAAAACATTTGGCAATCCTATGCACTAAATGCAACAAATTATTCATATACATCCACATGATCACATTTTCCTACGATCATTCATGTCCTAGACATTTTATCCATATCACAAAACAGATCAATCATTCAATTAACTATCCAAATTATACATGGCAAACTAAACATTCATTCTTATGACTAAGTGTGGGTCAAAACAAAATAGCAGGAGTGATAGCCAAACATTGCATTACAATAAACCATACATCCGTAAACATCCATCATAGAGCCATAATCACAATAACCGCATGAGACATAGACATAGCCCAAAAAAATGAATCACTATATATATCAAAAATAATGTCCATGTACACATCATTAGATACATAAAAAATCCATGACAAAAATGTGTGGTCAACTATCACTATGACCCTCTAGAGGTAGATTCTGAGGAGGTGATCTTTGTGGCGATCTTTGAGGTGATCTTTGTGGTGATCTCTATTGTGGACTCGTGGCACTCACTGAACGCTATGACGGTTGTCCAATAGATTGTTGTGATGTCACTGTCCTAGTTGTCTTGGCTGAAGACCCTAATCTGCTCCATGAATACTCTACATAGGAAGGTGCCCTCTGATCTGTTGGCACTGCTTGCTAAAATAACATCTAATACGACCTTCACAAGGCTGGATGCAGTCAATAACTCCCGTGTTCTATCTCTCTCAGTCCACAGTCTCTGCACCTCACCTTGCGCTCTTTTTCTCACAGTGCACAACCTCTGTGCCTCTCCCCGTGCTGTATCATTTCTCATATCGTCTGTAGCTTCGAATCCCTAGCCACCAGGGTACCATCTCTCCTTTTTAACTCCGTCGTCAACCGATCTACCTTGGCGTGTAACCGAACTATCTCTGTTGCCCTCACAACTAGTTGTCTACCCTACTAACCTGCATCACCCCTCAGCGTTGCTATCTCGCTATCCTTGGTTGTAATCTCCTCCCAGAGGCTATCTATCAAAGCATCAGCCTCTGCTAATCTAACTGGCCTTGATGGTCTTGCTCCATCCCCACTTGTCACAATAACAACTAATGGCTTGGAAGCATCTCCGCCATCTCCACCATTTCCTCCGTCTCTGTTGATTGTAGGCACTGGACCTCCTACTGCCACGGTCATACTTGTATCTCCACCATCTCCCCCTCCATCTCTATCTCCATCGCTATCAATATCTATGATAGGCACATCACCATTTCCTTTGTCACCTCTTGCTCCTCTGTCACCTCCAATTGGTCTAGCCACCTGCTCCCTCATCCTCTGCTGCACTACCGTCCATGGATGTGGCCTCAAAATCCTTTGAATTCACTCTCTTAAGACTTTTGGGCCTCTGATGTGGAATGGTTAGCCTCGCTGGCCGAGTCTCATCCATCGATGCTTTGTATGCAACCGTGGTACCTGCATCAACAACATCTTGTCTCCCGTGAAATGACACAACCTTCAAATGGACCCAGCTAGCCTCAATTGTCCTCGGATCTACCAGTGGGCCCCACTGTTGTGATGCAGGAGCATACAAGGTCCTAAGCAATCTTGCATCACTCAAAAACAATGTGCGTTCTTATTTTTCGTTGTTTGCTTTGCTTTCCTCTTGGTTTTTGATGTGTTTGGTTTGGAGGAAGGTTGTCTTGGTTTCTGTGTCAGTCCATCTTGTACTTGGTAGGTTCTTGATGGTGACATCATCTTGTACTTCATCGGTCATCTTGTAGTGGTGAGTTGTCTTGGTGCTTTGAAGATCAAAGACTTCATCTTTCAGTTTGTAGAGTTCCAGTTTAATCGGACTTATAATGTCCGATTTGGTCTTTCAGAGATTTGTTGCCTTGACTCTATGCTAATTGGAATTCGAATTACCGATTAGATCTATGCATTTCATCAAAGAGGTTTAGCAGTTGAAATCTGAATTCTTTTACAAATTTGGTCTTGACATGGGTCTTTTCGTTATAACAATGCTAAATGGGGCTAGTTCATCGATTAAGTCTTCCAAAAATAAAATAAAATTGTGCTTTGCTTGCCTTGGTAATTGGGTGTTACTTCTGCGAATTTGTCTTGTGGAATTCACTTGTTCTTCGATAGATATGTTTGGGACTTGTTTCCTGAATAGGATTGTAGGATCCCTTGGAAGGCTCGTCTTTGTTATTCGGGACCAAGTTACCCAAATAAGTCTTGATGCTACCGTTTGATATGTTCTTTAGTATGCGGCATTCCAATCCTGAATAGGCTTGAAGAATGAAGCATGGTGGGTGTAGTGCTTTGTAAAGTGAAATCCGTTTGGGTAAGAAGTCAATGTTTGTTTTAGCAGTTGCCTACGGGTTCAAAAGCCCAATGGGGTCATAGTTGATTTACACAGTGGTGGTCGGTGAAGAAAAGCCTACCTTGGATGATTCATAGTCTCGTGTTTTCACACAGTCCTAATCGGCATACATAGGCTCGATTTGGTTTTGGACCATTCCAAACAGTTTTGACACTCAAAGAAAACCCGACAGGGTCATGTAAATGCATAAAGCGTGCATTTCCTTTTATTTACATAGTAAGAAACCTGATTACATCTACTTGTAAATGCAAAACGAGTTTTGGCCTTTCTTTGGAGCTATTTTGAATATGAAAATGCGTGGATGGAGCTGAAACGTTATAAGGAAGTGGAAGGAACATTGGGGAAGTGTATGGATCATCCATTCTCGTCCTTATAAATTAAATGACATTCTTATAGTTTTGGCTCTTCTGCTGGAATTCAGAGATTAAGACCAAGTTGCATTGTTTTCATTCTTCTTGGTCTGTAAGTGATTGTGAGACTACCCATTTGAGGGCAGAGGTCTGTGTGTAGACCAGTAGTGTAGTGAATTTTGTCTCCTCCATGTATTTGTGTATTCAATAAGCGAAATTGTGGCAGAATTCAGATTGTAATCCGTTGTGATTTATGCAAGAGTGATTCTTTGTCGTATGTATGTCAATTGGTTGATGAAATGCTTGTGTCCATTTGATTTGTGTAGACCCCTGCAATAGGGAGTTAATGGTAGGCCTTAATTTTTCTCCTTGACCTTGTGCTTGCATCATGTTGCCGCTCCCTAGCTGATCGAGCAAAAATGTGCAGAGTTGCTGGAACCTGCCAAATACCAAACTGTCTCAATACTCTATCCAACCTATACTTCTCAACAATGTACTCATGTTGCCCCACAATAGAACATTGTGTAGTCACATAATCCAAATACACAATGTCCTCCATTCTTATTGGATCTGCCTCCCTATAGGGTCTCCCTGTGATCTCTTGTGGAGTCAACTCATCCACTGCCCCCCTATAATACATCAAATCTCCTAAGTGCTACCACTATTTGCTCACTATCACGTCATCTATAAGCAAAAGACTCCTCATCTACCCTCACTCGCAGCTACCTTATCGGTCGCTCTGGGGCTATATGCTCCCACACCCATATCTGTAGTAATGTGGATGCCCCAATAATTTTCCCGTCCTTGTACACCATTGCATGCAACTCTCTGTACAAGTGTGCTCACACGTAGGGATCCCAAGCAAACTCTGTGGCAAACTCCAACATATCACCCACATCTACTAATCTAGATGGAAATAGCCTCCTACTCTTGTCAGGAAGCAATATGTTGTTGACAAGAGCTATCAATCCCAGAGTCAGTGGATCCATCTCTCCTACCATACATGCATCCAAATCAATACCTGACCCCACCATCGAGATGATATCTTCCTTAAACAATCTAGCCAATGATAGAGCATGTGTAGGCTCCCTCCAATATACCATTGTACCCCGTATTGGGAGATGCAAAATCTGCCAAACATCCTCCAGTGTAACAGTCATCTCCCCTGTCGGTAGATGAAATGTACTTGTCTCCGAGTGCATCGCTCTACCAATGCTATCAAAAGACCCCTCTTTGCACAGATCTTTGGCATCTTAGCTATGTAAGACAACCCAATAGCCTCTAATACTCCATACTCATAATATGTGAAATCGAACATCAGCTGTAGCATTGGAAACCGCCTCTCTCGTGCAATATTGACCGACAGTCTCTCATTGACAACATGACACATACTTAGTCTTATTTTACATCAAAATTAAAAAACAAACATCATTCACAAATTACCACTCATTAAAATCTAACTAACAAGACAAATTCACCACTCTTTATAACTAATTCGCTACTCGAATGAAGAAATCACCACTTGCATGACAAATTTGTCGTTTATCATAATGAGTTCGCCATTTTCGAATATGAATTTGCCACAGGGCAAAATTTGCTCTTAGCAAATTTGTTCCCCGCCCATTTCAAATGCATTTATTACACAAAAAAATCAAAATTTACAAACTAAAAACACTACTTATCGGTGTCCCGCTTCCCTCTGGTCTCTGATGCTTCCTCACTCGCTCACTACGGTGCTCATTGGCTGGAATACGGTCCATTTTAGCTCAAGTCCTGTTGCAAATCCAAAGCACAAAAATCCAAGGTGGCAAGGGTGAAAAATATTTGAAATTCACTCAACTCACCCAATTTTCCCCCCCAATTTTTTTTTTCATCCATTCCAGCCCCATCTTCTCCTTTTGCAAGCTTGTACACATTTTTTCCGCGTATCCAACCAATATGGAATCACCTAACTCCTTGTTTTATGCTTGCATATTAACAAATTTAATCAAATCACACTCCTCGGGATGCATCCTTCCCAATCTTCCCCGTTGCATATATCTTTGCTAAGGGCAAATAAAGACAACTTAATGCATGCAAGCATTTCATCAAGTACGATAATCCCATTTCTCCATGCTATCCAATCAACCCATCTATAAACATTCATCAAATACACGCCTAGCCTTTCTCTTTCATTTTGAGAGCCCATCCGTGTTCTTTCTCCTTGCACATTCTCTCAAGGGGGTATCTAATTATCAAATTAACTAATCTAGCCATTCAAAACATCTTTTCGCACCCATCTCCCTTCTACTTTTCTTCATTCTTTGAAAAGTCGTTGCTTCGTCTAGTTGCAATGCCCTTTCAAAGAGGGGCAAATGTAGACACTTAAATTCTGCCACTATCATGTCACAATCCATCTACTGATTATCGATGTTCCTCATTCACCAATTCTTCTTACTAGCCCATCCGTCGCCAAAACTCAGGATTTTGTCCTAATCCCCTAAACATTACCCTTTTTGATTAATTAACTAATTAATCCATTTAAGTTAATTAATCGATAATTTAATCATTCACCCGAATTTCGAAATAAACAATTAAGAATAAATGAATAATTAGCCAAGCCACCTTATCGTTTCACTTAACTAAATTCATTTAACATTTAACCAACTTGTTCAAACCTCATTAAAACATTCAATGACATTCAAACACCTTCATCAAGACATTCTACATCCTAACAATCTCATTTAAGACATTCTTGCACTCTAACAAACTTATGTAAGATATTCAACTCATTCAATGCCCATTCAACAAACTTGATCACCTCTTCCAACCAACACACAATTCCTTAACAAATCCATTAAATGCATTTGACCCGTAGATTCAATATCTACCATCTAAATGCGAAAATAAAATAAATCTGGATTAAATCTGATCATCCATTTCCCTCCAAAACATCTATAAATTGACATCCCTTCCTCCATTGTGAGGATCATTCGCGTAAGCTATCGAACTTTTAATTGTAAGAGCTATCAAATTATCATCGTGCATCCACTTGAAATCAAAATCAATCAATCAAGCTATCATCATGCTGCTGAAATCCTTTGCATAAAAGTTTCATTTGAGCAACCGCATATCAAGTGATTAAGAGCAAATTCAAGGTAACGAAGGAGAGGTGTCTTCGTTGTTGGTAAGTGAAGATACGTCTTGTGTTTTTCTCTTTCAAAGCTCTATATGTAGTTTATGCTAAATTTAGAATAGGTGTTAATTGTTATTCTTAGCTCTAGTTTCAGTTCTGAATTCTGTCATTTACACATGGCTTTACATATCAGCAACAGATATGAAACCATACATTTTGAGATCTTTCTCGATTACAGGGATGTTCTAAATGCTTAATCTAGATTCTGTTATTAACCAAAATTGACAAAGCTTGAGATAATAACTTATACATGCGGGACACATTTTTGGTGATGCCCAAGTTACGCGGAAAGATTATGACTCGGTACTTGCAAAACCTGATTAGAGATAACCAAGAGAATCCTGGAAACATAGATTGGCATACTTATAATAATATCTTAAACCACTAGATAAGAACAATGTGAGTCAGAGTTGTAATCAAGCTAATGAAAAAAAGGATGCAAGTGCTATTGGATTTTATCCATAAAGGAATGCAAATGATATGCTAGAAAAGAACAATGTGAGTATCAGGGGTAGTCAATCTGATGAAAAAAAAAGAAGATGCAAGTGTTTTTGGATTTCTGCATAAAGGAATGCAAATGATATGCTAAGTAAAAGATGCGATAACACTATTAGAAGCACTGATGATAATATCTTAAACCACTAGATAAGAACAATGTGAGTCTTAGTTGTAATCAAGCTAATGAAAAAAAGGATGCTAGTGCTATTGGATTTTATCCATAAAGGAATGCAAATGCTATGCTAGAAAAGAACAATGCGAGTATCAGGGGTAGTCAATCTGATGAAAAAAAAAAAAGATGCAAGTGTTTTTGGATTTCTGCATAAAGGAATGCAAATGATATGCTAAGTAAAAGATGTGATAACACTATTAGAAGCACTGATGAATTTTCAGATGCTTAGCATGTTCATAGGAAAGACTTAAGAAATCAATTAAGTCTACGCTACTATGTACTAAGGATAAAGTGAGTGATTATAACCTACAATTTATTTCCAAAGTGAAACATGAAACATAAGTGATAAGCTGGATGATAAGCAAATAGCTAGACTCTTTAAGTGAATGTTTATAAAAAACTAACGCACATGAAATGACAACCTGGGATTAAATGCAAGTTACCTTAGTTAAAGTGTGTGAAATGACTTCAGACCCGAGGAATAAATCAAGCAAGACCCCTACTTTTGTAAACACACGACTCACTTGATAATCAAAAAATATAAAACATTAGCTTATCATATGAAATGAATAGTAGCCCACCAACTAGTAAAACAAGCCTTTGGTACAAGAAATCAACCTACAAGTGAAACTGAGTTTAGACATCATCCTATTTAATAAAACTAATTATTTATTAAATAAAGACAAACTCGAACGTTTGCACACTATTGGGAAACACCACCTACAAATTGATCACCAAATAGAGAATAGAAACTTGCTTGGAAACAAAGGTAAACAAATGTTTTCAGATCCTAGTTCATTAACAAAGAAAGAGATATAATGCTGGAGATTGATAATCTTGGAACTAATGAGATGGTGGCCAAGATGAAGATCTACCACACATGAGATTCAACTGTGAAAGTAATTGAAATGTCCCCTTTAGGGTAGATTGTACAATTCTGAAAAATTACAGCAAACCCTAACAAAAATTATAGTTTCTGATTTTTCTTTCAAACGCTAACCACATAAATTTTCAAATGTCGAAAAATACCAATTTTTATGTCAATTTCAATATTTTATTACCAAAACCACTCACCAAAAATCAAAATACCTTCAAATCTGATTTTTTGGAGCAAATATATATTTGAAAATTACAACAAAAAATACCAGTTTTATGAATGTGTGATTAGACATCAAAATAGGCGTCAAAATCACCTCAAAACTGCACAATGAAACCCCCCAAGGGGTTTGTTGCCCTAGGAGAGGGCACCAATTCAGTGTTGAGCATAGGGTAATACTGAGAGGGGGGTGAATCAGTATTAGATATTCTTTTCTTTTCTAACACTTAATCACTTATTCCAATTAAGATATTCCAAGCAATCAAATCGCAACACAAGATAACACAATGCAAAGTGACACCAGATATACGTGGAAACCCTTTCGGGAGAAAACCACGAAGAATACTTTCTCAATATAAATATTCGTAGGCACCAACCTACTGGAGCACCAACCCCAAAAACAATTTTGTAGGCACCAACCTACAGGAGCACCAACCCCTTTTACCGAGCACCAATTCAGCAAGAGACACCAATCTCTTCAAAACGAAGGCACCAACTTTCTCAGAAAAAATCACTTTTCTATTTCAAATTTGTTGTAAAAACAACGGATGATAGAACACTTGCTTTATCTCCTTTCGATTCGATCTACACTTGAGTGTTTTCGCTGCTATGCTCTTCCTTATACTTGCCGGTTTTTTCCTTTTAATATTCTCACAAAAATTTGCTTTTAAAAATTCTCCTCTTCTTTTATATCTTCCACTTTCGAATCTACAAATTTGCCACTCGTTATGCATTTATTTATAACCCACGGAAAGCCACAAATTAAGGTCGTGACTCTTCAAGTGAAAAATTCCATTCGAACGGTCACAACTCCTCCCAATAGGTTGGCCAAGGTTGACATTTCCGTCGACAATTCCTTTCATTTCCGTCAACATTTCCGTTCACTTCTGGCAACAATTCCGTTCACTTCCGGCAACAATTCCGTTCACTTCTGGCAATCCATTCCGTTCACTTCCGGCAACAATTCCGTTTGACATTTTCGTTCATATCCGTTACAATTCCTTTGACATCAATTACAATATTCCAACACAAATGACGCAAAAAACTCCAAAATGTTGTCAATATGTAGAAAATGCCATCAATAACAAAAGAGTTGCTCCTAAGACAAGGGAGCACTGCCAAATAAAGTAGGAGGAGCAATATGTGGACGAAGAAGCTAAATAGTGAAAGAACCACGTTGTTAAAAGCTTCGCAAAGAACGTTGACAATGCTGTCACAACTGATTTGAAATCCATCCCAAATGAATAAGGATGGTGGATGATGATCCCTGCATGTGAGTTGGTGCAAAGTACACAAAAGGTGCATGTGAGGAAACATCTGAAAGTGTGTCAGGGTGATCATACCTGATTAAAACAATCTCAAAACTCTCATGCCTAAGTAAAGGTGCAACAAAACTCATGTGTTGCTCAACATCCTAACAAAGAGTGGAGCGAACAAAAACTAGAGTAGAGCTAACATCAAAAGACCCCAATGACAATGAAACACCTATGTGATAAACATGTTGTGGCGAGCAATCCAACGAACAAGTTGGATAGGAGAAACGATGTCTTGTGAATGTTTGCCAATACCTTCACCAAGATGACCCTTGAACGGAGTATGTGGGAACCAAAGGCAATTGTATGCTTCTCAAAAGAACCAAGTGCATATGCAAGTGAATCTGAAGTGGGGTGTATAGGAGGTGCGACAATAGAAGTATCAAATATAGTGACTCGGGATTTGGTAGGTCACAATCTAAAAGCGCTTCAAGTAGATGTGTACTATATTCAGGAATAGGTAGTGAATCACATGATGGACTAGGCTCAAGGGAATGTATGTCCAATGTATCAATCTAATGTTGTAGGCTAGCAACTTTGTTCTGTAGTGAACATACGAGGGTATCCTTGCTGAAATGAGGGAGAGGAGAATGGAACTTTGCTTCTTGATTTTCCTATTCTCTTCAACGTACGTAATCATATCTTCCTGAGATAAACAAATTTCAAAGAGAAGCATATCATTTTCCAGCTACAGGGTATTATTGGCCTGCATTAGAGTGTGGAGGTCGTGGCACAAAGCCATTATAATAAGACAAAACAAAGGCCTTGGAATGAACCTCAAACAAAAATATACTCAACAAGATGAAAACCCCCCAAACTACTTATAAAGATGCAGTTTTTTGTACAATGTTTTGGCCCAATTGGCACGGAATAAGTGAAATAGGACTTCCTAGAATCTATGATGCACACCAAAAGATGCACATAGTGATCCCCTAGTAGATACAAGGTATCACTTAATGAAGAGTGCGTTTACAACAGATTTTCTAGTTACAAATGTGAAAAAATTGCTTACAAGCACAATTTAGAGACAATAGAACAAATATGATGGCACAGCTATGAAGCGCATCAAAAATTGCGCGCTTTCAAAAAAGAAACGGTGCCTCAATTTGAGTTCCCTGTTAAGAGGTATGACCTTTGAAAAGGTCAAAAAAGCTACGTGTGAAGCAAATTCTGGAATAAACTGAAATTTTTGGGAAATTCGCTGTTCAAATTGAAAAAATGACTCCACCAATGAGTAGAACTCGAAAAAATTAGAATGGGGAAAAAAAATTGACCTCCAAAGGGTTCCGAATGAGTGAGAAATGTTGTCGCAAAGTTTGCTTGTCAAACTTAATGGCCCAATAGTGCAAGCAAAATGTAATTCTTTACAAAGAAACCCTCAATGGGATTCAAATTCTTGACCTTATTTCATTGGATCAGTTTTAGTAAAATCCTCTTTGTATTGCAATACACCATAATATAGCTCATGTCATATAAATAAACAAAATCATATTTGAATTTTCAATAAGTAATTTAAAAAAAATTAAAAACCTTTGGAGGTTGAAACTTGATATCATGTGCCTTTTATAGAAGTGGATGAGTGATGTGTTCGAGGAGTAGTAGCAGAGAAGGTCCACATGGCATGAAGGTCTATGTGGCCAAGCCCATTGCCAGAAAAGGCTAGCGATGGAGAGATTTTCCAAACTTCAATTAATTCATGCAATGCCAATGCCAACGCCAAAAGGTGAATGTGAAGTGCATCGCGATCTTGTTAGCAATCGCTGCTAGGGTCACGTGGGGAGTGGCAATGCTAGAGGACTGACAAGTAGTTGTGACGGTGGTGACGTCAGTGACAAGTACCTACGCAGTACTATGTAGTACCACACAGAGGGGGGTTGGCCTTCAGTCAGTCCCCCTTAATTTTTTATTTATTTTTAATTGAAAGCTTCAACCAGCAGGTACAACCTGCTCAAAAGAAATTGAAACATTTTCGTTGTACCTAGCCTTACAGTCGTACACCCTATGTAGGGGTTACTAGAAACCTAAAAAGAATGCATTTTTGTCAAAGATATTTGTTATGGACAAATTGACAATGCCCAATGGATTTTTTGCCATTCTAGACTCAACCGTGAATTTTGTTTTGTCCCAAAATGCTTCTACAGTAGCGTGTTCCATAATTCTTCAAAAAACCTTCTTCCAAAAGACCTAAAAATAATAGCAAATTCACAATGAGGAAGAGACCAAAAACACTAGGCAATCGCTGCAAGACCCCTCTCGAATACCATATCAAAGTAATAAATACTCAACATCAAAGTTCAATCTGCATACCATTACCACGATGCAAAGCATGGACCATTAGACACAACAATATGAACTTATGATTAGCACAATATTGTGTGTATGTCTCTTTGAATATGATGTACAGTCAGCTTAATATTGCAATAGGGAGTCCAATATAAATAATAGGAAAAGTTTGTGTCACAACAACAATAATTAGTTTTTGTGAACAAACTAATAGTTGGAGTGACCAAATATGCAATAACTAATTGATTCATGCATATATCACTCAAAGCAACTATCTTCCTAATTAAAAGTTAACCTTTATGTTAGTGTGAACCAAGACAAAACCAAACTGGTTAGCAAAAGACTAAAACCAACCTAGTGTGAACACAAACACACCAACAGTTTGGCAGTACCTTGTACATTTCTTGCATTACCTAGTGAAGAGAAGTGCAATTGCCTCATCCACTGCAGTTTTTCCACATCAGGTTTCTCCAGAATAACTCTTGGGTTTATTGTGAGCTTTGTTCATTCTTATGTTTCATGTTCATGTGCAATATGTTGTATATTTCATTTCCAACACTTGTTTATTTTTGTTTTAGCATGATAAATAGCCTAGAACAGTCATCTTCCAATCATTGTTGAGCTAGGAGTCATAAGATCTGTGTTGGTGAAGCTCGGAGTGGAATATCCACCTAGTTTGTGGATCGCATATGAACAGATAACTTTTGACTTGGAAAACCAAAAGATGGAGAATAATGTATGGAAGTGGCAATTGCACACCTTGATTCTTCTTACAGCCAAATACAATCATACAAAGATATTAAAGAACAACTACAAGTCTTTTTGTTGATTGCTCACTCAACTCCTCATTGCAACCTTTCTTTCTTCTACAACCAACTAAACACCAACTCTATCACTCACACACTCATGCCTTCATCTACATTCATGCCCCTTATTTATCATGCTCCAAGAGTGTCCTTTTGTGCACTAAATGGCAAACAAACATCTCAAAACTGAAAAGACATTGTCCTTCTACTGTTACTTTGTGAATCACAAAATGTTGTCATACTTGGATTTAACTCTAAATCGACAATTTTGAATGCTTTATAGCCTTAGAATTAGTGTAGTGTGCTGCTGGAAACATAAACAGAGCTTGAGTACTATAAATATGAATGTAAACAATCATGAACAAGAACAGTAAGTGTAACACATGAATACAAGACTTTTGACTAGGAAACCCCAAGGTGGGGAAAAAACAATTGGAAGTGGCAATTGCATACCTTCCTAATTCTTCTTATGGCCAAAGGAAGTCACACTGTTGGTAAGAATAAAAGAAACAATTAACAGAAATGGAAGGCACACTGAATTCTCACTACCACTCTATTCAAAACTTGCATACAAGACTGCTTTGCACTTATCAGACACTTCTGTTAACTCCAACATAGCTGAACCAACCATCTACAACTAGGAAACATTGAGATATGTAATGTCCGATAAAATCACTTACTAAAAATACCAACGAAAGGCGAAACTCAATCTATAAATGGAAAATGAATCTTTCTATTAACAAAGATATCCATAAATGTATAATATTTTACAATTTTTCAAGTACAATAATAGTACATCAAAGAGAAGTATAATTACATACTTTGACTAAACAAACCATACAGATGTTCAATACAATAATATATCCATCCTCTGAATTACATAATGAAAATCAAATATACAAATCCATCTTCTGCCGCCATGACCCACTGGTCTTCCGCAAGTCGAAGGTCATGTGCATGGTTAAGGTGCTTTTTCCACCCAACCATGAAGCACTACACTTCCCCAGAATTCTTCCTAACTCGAAGAATACCAGACCCTGCATGAGGTGCCTAACAACCCAGAACAAATGGGCAGGAGGGAAACTCTCGATGCATCCGTGATGCCTATATGCACTCTAATCTAGAATGAACATATTTATTGCAATTGGATGTGGCAGAGAAGAATAATAAAAATAGCCATTTATTGTCCATCTCTTTCAATGGTACAATATAGCTTTGGCCAAAGCATAAACAAACTTGGTAATTTTCGAAAAAGAAGATTACCTTCTCTGTAAGCCCACATTCGGCATCTTGTCCCAGAAGTAAGCATAAAGCAAAATCCAACTACTTCTAATGCGGAAAGACTCCATATAATTCAAAAGCAATGAATCTCTTATAATGTATAATGAAAAGGTTATTATAGTAACAATGAATTTCAGCTGAATCCAACAATCTTAATCACAAGTTCCGTAGGCACATTCCTAGAATGCAATGTATGAGAAATTGTCAACTTATGCCAATGTAGAATAAGGCATTATCCTACAAAGTAAGACTTTAGATAACATATACAACAATAGTTAAACATCTTTCTAACACTTCAAACTTCTTTCTAATAAACTCAACACTCCTTTCATACCAGTGAGGATTTGATAACTATCTCGACTAAATGCAGGTTCATGCTATACTTTAATCATTTACATGAAATGAGTATGAAATACTCAAAAAAGGGTAATTCAACCCATATAACGCTATACTACTCCAACTATTATCTCTTTCCACTAATCTTTAACCATAAAACACATATAACCAAGAATATGAAGACTAATACCTTTTTAGAGTACACATAACAATTACTAATTCTTTTCTAACAGTGTAATATTAGAGGCAAACAATATTATCGAGTATAATAATTGGCAGATTCTAATGTGCCATCAATTATCTACCTTAGATGGATATTTGTAGTATGAGCTTGGTTGGGAAAGAAATGCAAAAATAGATTCATGTTTATATCGAGGAGACCAAGTTGAGAGGGTCGAATCCTAAGAAAA
This sequence comes from Torreya grandis, assembly GCA_037957365.1. Lineage (NCBI taxonomy): Eukaryota > Viridiplantae > Streptophyta > Pinopsida > Cupressales > Taxaceae > Torreya > Torreya grandis. The sequence goes on from JARHVA010000448.1 coordinate 2,483,818, forward strand.
GCCAATCGGTACAATGAGAGACCCGATTATACATCAGGTCAAGGAGATTTTAACCCGAGGGCGATGCTTGAACAAGTCTACTGTTGTTACAACAAGGGCTGGTAATTCACCAAAATAGTAACAAAACTGAAGTGAATACAAAATAAGAATGATAAGTGATTCAGCCGTGGTGCAAAATAATGATTATGACACTGCAAGTTTTAAGGAAAATAGTTCTAAGTTGTAGAACGTAGATGGGAGGCACACGGTGGGGAGTCCCACGTCTCCACTAAGGGAGCCGCCTTGCACTTGCAATGCAGGCAGCTGCGCTCTGGAACCCGACGATCATAAATAAGGCCACAAACAAATTTTCTGGTTAAAATCTTTACACAGGGAAATGAATTTATAGTAACTGATTTCGCTGTGACGGAGACAAGGGTACTAAAGTGTAGTAAATAACCGTGGCCATAGATCTGAGAGTAAGTAGCAGAATTAAATACAGACCCGACACATTTAATTGGCCTCTTCCATGAGGAATATCATTCAACTTATGAAGAATATGATTCGAAGGATAAGGCAGTCTTCTATATATATAAAACTGAAAGGTCGCTCCCCATAGTTTCGATTCTCCCTACCATAATGGTCATATATTCCTGTTGGCCATTTTTTGGCCTACATACCAAAATTTTGCCTAAGTGTGAGAGGGTGGGCATTCAAGCAAGACTTTGGGTTTTACACAACAGAAGACTTATGGTTTTTTGGAAGGAGAAGTCTTCGGGTTTTACAAGAGACAACTTATTTCAATGTATGAGTAATCAGCAGTTGAAACCCCTCAGCATAAGTAATTTGGGTTGGAAACCCTGAATTACTCTTGACAGTGCAAATCGGGTTTTGAGAAGTGCTTTGCTTATGAAAGTTTTATCAGCAGAAGTAATCCGGGTTGGAAAACCCGAATTACTCCTAACAGTGCAAATCAGGTTTTGAAAAGTGCTTTGCTTATGAAAGTTTTATCAGTAGAAGTAATTCGGGTTTAGAAACCCGAAGTATTCATGATAGTGCATTTCGGGATTCCCAGGGTGAACGACTTATCTCTTTTTATAAGTAACAAGCAATGAAGAATCCGAAGTAGGTGCCAGTGAAGAGTCCGAAGGATTCCTTTGGAATAATTGTCAAACACAGAGGAGACTGACATTTTTTCCACAAGATAAAAGTCCAAATGAAAGAGTAAACCAAGGGTCAACGGAATTCCAAAGGAAATGGACCAAACAAAGCCCGCATGAAGTCAAAGCGGAAAAACCCAAGGGAATAAAGAAGAAAAAAAAAATTTAGAAGGAAAGATATCCTTTAGACAAAAGTCCGAAGGAATTCCTTCGGACTTTTTGTCCGAAGGATTCCTTCGAGAAAAATGCAAACAAATCAACGAAAAGGGGCAGAAAATAATAAAGTTAAGGAGATAATAAAAGTCCGCAAGAAAACCAAAGGTAAATCTAGGGGGCAAGACATAAGAGCCAAAGAGAATAAAATCGGAAAAAATGGCAAGAAAGAAATCCGAAGGAATATAAGACCAAAGAGATAGCCAAAAAACCCGGAGATAATATATACAGGCAAAGCAAAATATCCAAAGAAAATCCAAGACCAAAGGAAATCTGCAGATAAAAAAGAATATCCGAAAGAACTAGGCTAAGGGAATAGCCAGGAAATCCGAGAAAATATAGACCAAATATAGACAAAATAATCCAAAAATAGAATCTCGTAAAAAATAGACACGAACAGGCAGACGAAAATAAGAGAATACATGCAAACAAAGGCTATTTTTGGCAGTTTTTTAAGTTTCAATTGACCCACAGTTTGACTAGTCAAAGTCACGCTTCAACAAACGTTCCAACAGTTCGAGTAGAGCTCATCTATTGACTCTTAACATGGATTTCCATGCAAAGAGAGGTGGGCGTTTTAACAAGCCCAGTCGTCCACTTTCAAACGCCAAAGAGCTAGTCTCTAATTTTAGACATGGCTTAGCCGATTATGCATAAACAAAGTCAAACGTTTGAGCCCACCATCCACTTTTCAACGCAAGGAATTTTCATGTAAAACAAAATAGACTTTGTAAACGTTGAGTTGGTTTGAGTTTACTCCCTCTCTATTTTCAAACGCCAATCTCTTGGCTTTTTGTAATTTTCTATATTAATGGCTTTTCAGCCTTGTAAAAAGGATCCCTCTTTTGGTAAGACCAGAGTCTACCATTGGTGAGTTGTGTAACCTCTTTAATCAATAGAAGGACTGTATTTTCAGATTTCAAGTGCTGACATAGTGTACATTCATTCAACGATTTTCATACGTGGTAGATTTCTCTCCCTTCCCAAATTTTGATTTGTACCTAGTTGCTAGCTAATCATGTTATGCAGGACATGTTCAGTGTTTTATAGGTCTTTTGTTAAAGTTGTAAGTGGATGTTAGGTGGCTGCATAGTGTTTTGTATCAGACCTCTCTCCATCGTTTTTCCTCACGTTTTGTCATTGGATCGAACCTTCTCATGAAATACTTATGCATAGTGATCAATTGAAATCAAAGGTCTTCCTTTTCCCTTGTTTGTTCAGTGTTCAATGTTCCAAGTAGGGTGGATCAACATTCTGGTGTATCATCGTCATTAGGTAGGATTTCCCCTTCAAGTTTCCTTTTGCCTTTTTCATGGTATTCCGCAACATAGAGTAGAGATCCTCATTGATACATCTTACAGGAACCAACCTTCTTTGGAGGTTCTTCTCACCATTGAGGCACCCACCTTTGTGAGAAGATCCCATTGTTTCAACCAGAGAGAGGATTGGTCATTTCAGCATGTTTTCGATTCATGGTGCAATTCCAGGTTGACAACAGTTCTTGGCACGCCCAATGGGACCCATTTGGAGCTGGTCTTAATGAAATCACAGTTGCAACATCTTTCTTCAAGAAGTATTTGGCGATTCCAAGTTCAGGTGGTTGCTTCTAATAATCCAGTCACACTTTTCATGTAAGTATTGCATTATCATGAATGAGTTTTGATGGCTGTATATGAAGAGAATTCCTATGTTATGTTTCCTTATCAACGCAATGATGGATCATACCAGTGTTATCATGATGCCTATGAGCCTTTTTATGAACCTAATCAGCCTTATCAGGAGTATTATTAAAGCTATGTTGAGCCATATCAGTCATATGAGCAGCCTTGGCTCTAAGAAAGAATGGATGAGATAGAGCTCAAAATACTAGCATATGCGAGGAAAGTTAGTTCAAACTCTCAGTATGAAGAAGTGAATGGTCTATTCTAAAATGTGTCCAATGATTCAGAAGAGATAAATGAGCTATGTATTTTTGTATTAGAGAAGATAGAGGCTTGGGATAGGCAGAAAATTGAGCTGAGTCACTTGTCTACAAAGGGTTCTTTTACTCCTTATTCTCATGAGGTTTTTAACCATGCCTAATGTGTGTCGAGGGAGCTTCCTAGTTGGAGTCAAGAGCTTATTCAAGTGACTATTCATGAGACTAAACCTTTCTATAGTCCCCTTTTCTCACCAATCATCTCTCAAGCTCAAGTTGTCCAGGAAGACAAGTAGGTTTCAGACTTTGATGAGGTAATGGCCAAGTGGAAGGAACAAAATACAAAGGTCTTTAAGAGTTTCTCTTTCCCTCCTCTCCAAAACTCCCTAGATAATTGCATTGCCCACAAGATTCCAAAATCTGATCATGATCAACCTCTCATGCTTCATTTTTCCTCTCAAACAAATGAATTTCATCACCCTCCCACCATCTCCCTTCTTCAGGAGGACTCTGTTCTTTGGAGGATTGAGAAAGAGGTTACAGCTACAGGTCAAGTTCTTGCACAATGTGTGGAGGATGCTTCAGATGTGTTTAAGGAAGAATTTCCTATTGATACTTCACTTAAGGTTGCAGTTGAGCATCCAATTATATTTAAGACTGAGAAGGCTGATCGTGATGTAGAGGAACTCCAAGAGGAGTTGGTGTAGATTGAAGTCATAAATGAGTTATAGGTATCTCCTATTGAGAAGGATCCAGATAGCTTTCAAGCTGATTCAATTCAAATAGATCAAAATGAGAAATAAAAAGATGATTGGCAGCTGTACCTTGAATCTCTACAAGAGATTGAAGAGCTTTGTATGGATATGTTGGCTATTGAAGAGCATGTTTATGAGAAATCTGATCAAGAATCACCTATTCAAGATCATAGTACAGATTGGGTTGCCTATTCAAAGCTCTTTGAAGCGCTGGATGAACTTGCAGCAGTCGATAAAAAGGATGTGGCCACTCAAGAACAATTATCACTTGACGGTGGTAGATGACAAGCAGTGCGAAAAATATCAGGAAGTACTTGATGAGTTTGTCTTTGTTGGTGACTGGTTTGCTGTTGATGACTCATTTGAGAAGATGCTAATACAGTTGGTGGACAATAAAAATGCTTTATCAAAGGTTATGATTGATAAACAACCTGCCTTGCAACTCGTACCATCTCTTGGAGTGACTGAGTTTAAGAATTTCTCTTTTGATCGAGGTGGATTGTGCTTTGTCATGGTTAGTTAGGTTCTTTGTTAGTTTGTTTTCCTCCAAGTACTATTCCGGCACATTAGTTTCGTTCAGTTATGTTCCAATAAGTGCTTGTTTGCACATTTGCTTCTTAGTTAGTTTTCCTGCTTTCGTGTGTTTCCCTTCTTATTTTGAAGGATAAATGTTACTTCAGCCATGATCAGAGGAGATTTTAAGTCAGAAATCAGGTTTATCATTGTTTTAGAAGTTCAAATAGCATCTATATGGTTTGAGTTTTCAAGCATAGCAGGGATGCTTCTCTGTGAGTCGCCAGAAATGTTGGCCATTTTTTGGCATACATACCAAAATTTTGCCTAAGTGTGAGAGGGTGGACATTCAAGCAAGACTTCAGGTTTTACACAGCAGAAGACTTCGGGTTTTTTGGAAGAAGTCTTCGGGTTTTACAAGAGACAACTTATTTCACTTTATGAGTAATCAGCAGTTGAAACCCCTCAACAGAAGTAATTCGGGTTGGAAAACCCGAATTACTCTTGACAGTGCAAATCAGGTTTTGAGAAGTGCTTTTCTTATGAAAGTTTTATCAGCAGAAGTAATCCGGGTTGGAAAACTCGAATTACTCTTGACAGTGCAAATTGGGTTTTGAGAAATGTTTTGCTTATGAAAGTTTTATCAGTAGAAGTAATTCGGGTTTAGAAACCCGAATTACTTAGGATAGTGCATTTCGGGTTTCCCAGGGTGAATGACTTATCTGCAATGAAGAATCCGAAGTAGGTGCCAGTGAAGAGTCCGAAGGATTCCTTCAGAATAATTGTCAAACACAGAGAAGGAGACTGACATTTTTTCCACAAGATAAAAGCCCAAATGAAAGAATAAACCAAGGGTCAATGAAATTCCAAAGGAAATGGACCAAACAAAGCCCACATGAAGTCAGTGAAAAAACCCAAGGGAATAAAGAAGAAAAATAAAAATTTAGAAGGAAAGATATCCTTCGGACTTTTTGTCTGAAGGATTCCTTCGGGAAAAATGCAAACAAATCAATGAAAAGGGGCAGAAAATAATAAAGCCAAGGAGATAATAAAAGTCTGTAAGAAAACCAAAGGTAAATCCAAGGGGCAAGACATAAGAGCCAAAGAGAATAAAATTGGAAAAATTGGCAAGAAAGAAACTCGAAGGAATACAAGACCAAGGAGATAGCCAAAACATCCGAAGATAATATATACAGGGAAAGCAAAATATCCGAAGAAAATCCTAGACCAAAGGAAATCCGCAGATAAAAAAGAATATCCGAAAGAATTAGGCTAAGGGAATAGCCAAGAAATCCGAGGAAATATAGACCAAATATAGACAAAATAATTCAAAAATAGAATCTCGTCAAAAATAGACATGAACAGGCAGACCAAAATAAGAGAAAATACATGCAAACAAGGGCTATTTTTGGCAGATTTCTAAGTTTCAGTTGACCCACAGTTTGACTAGTCAAAGTCACGCTTCTCCAAACGTTCCAACAGTCCGAGTAGAGCTCATCTATTGACTCTTAACATGGATTTCCATGCAAAGAGAGGTGGGCGTTTTAACAAGCCCAGTCATCCACTTTCAAACGTCAAAGAGCTAGTTTTTAATTTTAGACATGGCTCAGTCGATCATGCATAAGCAAAGTCAAACGTTTGAGCCCATCGTCCACTTTTCAACGCAAGGAATTTTCATGCAAGACAAAATAGACTTTTGTAAACGCTGAGTTGGTTTGAGTTTACTCCCTCTCTATTTTCAAACGCCAATCTCTTGGCTTTTTGTAATTTTTATATTAATGGCTTTTCAGTCTTGTAAAAAGGATCCCTCTCTTAGTAAGACCAGACTCTACCATTGGTGAGTTGTGTAACCTCTTTAATTAATAAGACTATATGTTTAGATTTAAAGTGTTAGCATAGTGTACATTCATTCAACAATTTGCATACGTGGTAGATTTCTCTCCCTTCCCAAATTTTGATTCATATCTAGTTGCTAGCTAATCATGTTATGCAGGTCATGTTCAGTGTTTTATAGGTCTTTTGCTGACGCTGTAAATGGATGTTAGGTGGCTGCTTAGTGTCTTGTATCAGACCTCTCTCCATCAATTTCCCTCAGGTTTTGTCATTGGATCGAATCTTCTCATGAAATATTTATGCATAGTGATCAATTGAAATCAAAGGTCTTCCTTTTCTTTTGTTTGTTCAGTGTTCAAGGTTCCAAGTAGGGTGGATCAACATTCTGGTGTATCACCGTCATTAGGTAGGATTTCTCCTTCAAGTTTCCTTCTGCCTTTTCCAGGGTAGTCCGCAGCGCAGAGTAGAGATCCTCATTGATAAATCTTACAAGAACCAACCTTCTTTGGAGGTTCTTCTCACCATTGAGGTACCCACCCTTGTGAGAAGATCCCATTGTTTCAACCGGAGAGAGGATTGGCCATTTTAGCATGTCTTCGATTTAGGGTGCAACTCTAGGTTGACAACAATTTCCTTCCTAAGTTTATGCACAAAATAAGATGAGAATGTTGGTAAGCAAGGTATAAATACACAAAAAGTGTTATCTGCAGTCCCGTGTGGTCTAGAAAGTTTTTCTGCAGACTCTAAGAAACGAATTTTTTACATGTGAGACATTCGATACTTCCAAAATACGCTATTTGTTCAAAATACATATCTCAAATATTTTCATCTTCATAAAGAAATAGTTTTGCTCAATGGAATACTTGGGACCAGAAATATCCCACCCTCGATCCTTCTGACTATGGCGTCCTTCAATTCGTCGTTCTCCCTGTTCGCTGAAACTACCTTCCTCCCTTTGTTTTTTCGATCGTTTTTCTCCTTTTTTCGTCTTTTTTTTTTGTCTAAGAAATGGCATACTCTCCTTGTTTAAAAAGATTTTCTTGCTGTTTCTATCCTTTCATCTTTTTGATTTTTTTTTTTTTTTTTTTTTCTATTTTTCGTTTTCTTTCTATTATTTTTGTTTTCATTCTATCTTTAAAACTTGTTATTATCAAAAGATGGATAAACCATAAAAGTAAGATATAATTTTAATTTATATAATTTTTAATTTAACTCATAATTATTCTTCTAGAAAATAAGCAAGTAATATTAAAGAAAAACCATTATCTCTATTTATACAGTTTAAATAGAAGAACATATGCAATTTCTCTTAGTTTATTTCAAATAAAAGATCCTCTTTAACCTAGTGAGCAAAACGTTTGAACCATTCAATAGAGATTATTTTATGCAATGAGGGAAATGCAATGCAACATGAACTAAGTGCTTGTGTGTGCCACATCGAGGTTTTCTCCATCCCATTCCTTGCCAGGCAGCTAGGTCACCTCTGCCTTAACCAAACTCTTGCCTTCGAGACATACCTGCAATCATTCAACTTGATTTTCCGATTAATAGGTTAGTGACCAAAAATCCATAGCCGAAGCATTATCCATTTTCATCATTTTCTAATTGTATACTTGAAAGAAAGAAATGTAACATTCACTTTTATCCATAAACAATTATCTATTATAACATATTTAAAAATAAACATCTAACACTTCTAATCATAGCTGAGTTCATGAAGTCTAGAAGTTTGAGACGTGACAAGATAACAAGAACAAAGACACAAACTTGCAACTTGCAATGTGAATCCAACTTCAAGACTTCTCACTACGTTTTCTAATCTCTTTTGCCTTGCCAAGACTTATATTTATGCTCTCTCCACTTTAGAGTTCACCAAGAAGCTTAAACGAACTGATTGCAAGAAGAAGAAATGTTTGCAACCGTTCAACCTTGGGCCTTTTGTATGGTGGCGAAACCGCCGGTGTATGTAGACCGACAATTTCAAAACTGCCAGGGTGGTTACGCAACCACCACTCATACACCGGCGGTTATGCAACTGCTGAGGCGGTTGCACAACTACCACCTTTTAAATAGTGGCGGTTCCGCTATGTATGAAAAACCCCTTCATTTCAAAAGCTGAAATTTGGTGACTTCATCACTATCAAGATGTCCAGATCAACCCTACAATGACTTTGGTATTGTAACATTTATGATCTGATGTTTTAGATATGAAATGTCTTACAAGCAGGAATTTCATGCAATTGGGCATAGTGGAAACGTTACTCGTACATTAGGATCCAAATTTGGATCAATGTGTTATGCTTACTGTTCTTGCCATTCACGATCGTTACATTTCTATTTACATTACTCAAGTCTTATATATGTTTCCAACAGCACACTACACTAGTTATATGTATATAAAACATTCAAAACCATTGATTTAGAGTTTAATCAAAGTAGGACAACATTGTGATTCGCGGGGTAATAGCAGAATGATGGTGTCTCTTCAGTTCTGAGATGTTTGAGAGTCATTTAGTGCACAAAAGGACACTTCTGGAGCATGACAAATAAGGGGCACAAATCTAGATAAGACATGAGTGCGTAAGTGACAGAGTATGTGTTCAGTTGTTTTTAGAAGGAAGAAAGGTTGCAAAGAGGAGCTGAGTGAGCAAACAAAGAGTGACTGTTGTAATTGTTCTATAATCTCTTTGTATGATTGTTTTTAGCCATAAGAAGAATCAGAGAGGTGTGCAATTGCCACTTCCAAAAGGTTTTTCTCCACCTTGGGGTTTTCCAGGTCAAAAGACTTGTGTTCAGGTGTTATGCTTACTGTTCTTGACGTTCATGATTGTTTACATTTGCATTGACAGTACTCAAGTTCTGTATATGTTTCCAGCAGCACACTACACTAATTTTAAGTCTACAAAGCATTCAAAACTGTCATTTCAGAGTTGTATCTAATTAGGACATCATTTTGTGATTTTGCAAACTCGATTAGGCAATCTAACTTAGGAGTTTACAAATCATCATATAATGGAAGTTCAAGTGTAGAGATGTTGGACGGCTGAGATTGTTTACTGGGGAAGATATATACCAAGTGCACTAGGCTGTATAGCATTTCATACGATTCTCTCATGGGGAATAGTTAAGCCCTCCTATGGTGGGAAAGTCCCTCCAATTGGTAGCAATGAGAGGGTACAATCCAGTTGTAAACTTCCAAGAATTCAGGGAAGTATCTATCAACCTAGGTATTCACGGGACTAATGAGTAGTGTGACAGTTTCTTCACGTGGGATAGGGACAGACAACTAAAGTGCATCGGTGATTTCAATCATCACATTCTTGAACTCAAAATTATAAAGGACATGAACAAACTTGGTCTAGTAAATACTGCAGGTAGTAAAATATATCTAAAAAGAATTAAGATACAAACATTAAAGGTTGCATCTCACTGTGGCAAGATTGAAGAGCAGTAATGTCGTGAAGAGCTCTTCAAAGAAATGAAAAGTAACAAAATAAATTATATTAATGTCCAGGGAAGACCAGAGTAAGATAATGGGTCTCGAAAGTACATTCAGTTACAATAGTATAGCACTAGGTTAAAAAGAACTGAGGTTCCAAGTTAAGTGAACACCAAAATCTAAAGATTTACAATAATGAAAACATAACTAGAGGGGGTAAACCCTAAGTCATATGATCTGAGGACAAGTACAAATAGCCATGGAAGGGAAAGATCCATCAAAGATGAGACAAAGAGCTGAATTTCAAAACCAGAGGCCAAGGCTGGAAATCATAACCGACACAAGTAGATATCAGGGATGAAGAGATGACGGCATCATCATCCACCATCATGTGAGGGCCAATGCAAAAGTAGTAGCATCTAGGTTTCCCAAATAGTAGAAATGCTTTACTAGTAAGTTGTCTTGACAAAACAAATAGAAGATGCTAAAGTGCTGACATTGGTGTAGACACAAAACCCCGAGAGTGAATGATGGGTTTTGCTTCCAAAGAAGCCACTAAGGCCATGCAGCTGATAACAATTGATTCCTTGTCACCCTCCACAATCCGACATACTCACCTCCAACTACCTATAGCTCTTGCTATTCTGTTGGCACTAATCAAGGAGGAGCACGAAGACAACAAGGCACAAAGAGAATGAATGTTCACTATCAACATCTAAATCTAGAAGCCTTGGTGATGGCTATATCTAATTTAAGCAGGCAACAGAATTTTACCCTTGTAGTAGTGGTCAAGCTACGTGGATTGTGTACTGCACCAAAACCAGTGCAATGCATGTTTGGTTACCCATTGCTGTCAATAGGCCACTTACCCACCGTCAAAGGATTCTTCATTGAATTGCAAAAACGCATGAGTTAATATCAAGTCAACCCCTTGTTGAGTTGTAAGAATTGTGAATCAATATTGTGTTGGACCTTACCTTATTTTCATTGTTTATGCTCCATCTTTTTGTTGTTTCAGCGACTCGAGTGTTGTTTTTTGCCTTTAGACTAGTTCCGTACCTCTAACAACCATTGTTTTGCTGAAATTTGAACACTCCATCATTTAGGAAATTGTTTTCAGCCTGGGTAGATATTTATTCTGTTACAGTGAATTAGATAATGTGATGTTTAATAATGATTTCGTTGATATGGTGTATCATATGATAATCAATAATTCTTTTCTGGTTACAATTTTATTATGTACACGACCACTGTTTTTTCTGCAAGTCATACTTGGGTCCTTTTTAACATGTTGCCCTGTATCTTTACACCAGGCTATGTTGGGGCAAACATCTTCGCTTTCAGAAATTCCAAACTGCTCGAGGTGTTGAATGTGATCCTTTTTGATGATGAACTATCATTTCAGACAAACTCAAGTCTGAACTTTGTGCTTGAAATTCTGTCTTAAATATTTTATGAAGTATCTTACTCTTCTATTCTACCATTTGTTTAGCTGCTTCAGATAACAGTGTGTGTTTCCTGTCCAGCTTTGCTCCTACTTTGACTCTCAAACAAGGGTCAGTATCTGTACCAATCAAGATTGTAGATTCAAAAATTCGGGAAACATGCTTATCTGGGTTTACATTTGTGGTCGGGCCATCACATTTGGTAAATTTTCAGTCATATTCTATGATTTTTGTAGCTAATTTTACCTCCCAGTTCTTTCTTCAGAGGAATTGTTTATTGCAGTACCATTACAAAGAGAGGTTGCAGCTTGTGCTGGAAGTTGGTGGGGCAACTGTAGTTCCTGTTGCTAAAAATTGTGAAAGCATACAGGTACCTGTGTCCTATAAGTCTAAATTTACTGTCCCTTGTGAAGTAATTCGACTCTCTCGCTGCTCTTAATTTTCTAGTGCCAAGTCATCCAAACCTATCTTCCATTTAAGTTTACGTGTTAAATATTTGTCTCTACCAAAATTTATTTTCAGATGATTTTTTTAGCAATGTATTCTTATGTTTTTGATAAATTTAAAAGTAGATTGGTATTTTATATGTATCCAAGAGGTGGGAATAGATATCTTCTTATCGATTAAATGGGTTTTCAATTGTCATTTTTGTCTCATCTGCTTTTGTAGCCACACCATTGAATTGTTGTGAAATATTTTATTATTTCTTGTTATCTTTTGAATTAAAATTTTTAAATGCTTTACATAGGTGCCAAATACATCACTGATCGTAATTGTTATGATCTATGTTAGAAAGCAGACATACCAACGGAACATGAGCTGCTGATAATTCCAGCAGAAGATGCAAAAAAGAACCTAGGGCTGGACTCTGATAAATTTCCTTACATTAAGAAAATTCCCAGATTGAACGAAGATAAAGTAATTGAAGCTGTTTTGTCTGGAGAATTTAATACATCTGCCTTTAAACCACCATTGAGTGAGTTATTTTTTTTTCAGAACTTTTGTTTCCTGAAACAAATAGTGAAATAAACATACCCGAATGAATATATATATATATATTTTATGTTATTTTTCCAACAGGCCCCATGTCATCTTCTAAGACAGAGGAAACAGTTGATGTGGCGGATTCTGAGGATGAAGATGAAGATGAAGTTGCAGTTACCACCTCACCTCAATATTCTAAGGTCAGTGATACAACTGTGAGAAGTAGAGCTTTCACCTGAAAATCATTTTGAAAAATATTCTGCCTTCTTACGAGTATTTCACTAATACATACTTCGTATGTATACTTGAAGATTAATTAATGAGCATCTCTGACTATTGTAATGTAGGTTATAGATTCCAAACAGGCAAGTTTGAAACGCAATGGTAATAAAATGTCTCCAATTTCTGGGAAAAGACAAACTCTTTCAGATGCAGATGAAACAACAAGATTTAAGTCTGTCGCAGAAGTTGACTCAGCTCGGGTCTCTTTGACAAGATCTTTGGGAGAATCTTCTGTAAATCAAGCTGTTTTGCAGTTTAGAACAGTTACTAGTGATAAAGAGTTCATATCTGCGGGTAGAAAGACACTTCAAACATGTAGCCATGAGGCAACGGAACTTGTAAATTCATTGGAGGTTAAAGCTGAAACAAATATCCATATTAAGAGAGAAGAAAGAGATGTTAGTTCTGAGACAAGTGATTTTCAGAAACCTGACATAATATATGATCAAAATCTTATTGTCAGGAAATATGGGGATGATAGAAATAAAAAATTCTCATTTAAGGAAGATGTTCCAAATTTCAAATGCTTCAGAAAGGTAATATTTGAACTTTGTTCATCTGTTTGTCATTTCTCCTGTCGATATCTATATGACCAAATTGTTTACGTCTCATTCTGCATTTTCAGGCTATATTAATTTTTTTTATGAAAATCAAAGGCAAAAGATTTGGTGCTTAGAATGAGAATAATGTGAAAGCAAAAGATAAAAGTGATCAAATATTCTAAGCTGAAGATTCTATCCTTGCAAACAAAGTCTTACAGTCTCAAAAGTCATATGGATTGCTTCAAGATCAAGTTTTAATACAGAATTTACTACCCCTGCTTCTAAATAGATGTCTTTCATGCAACATGTAACTCCATGCTGTTACTAACCCTTAAACAACAACCAAGGCCAGATAAAGACAACCCATTGGATTGATGAAAACAAATAGAGTCTCCGCAACAGAAATTTAGTCCGTGTTTATTTAACCAATCAAAATTGGAAAACATGATTAGGCACATCAACTCAAAATAACAATAAGCTGACCATTTACAACATTAATCCATTTCAAAATTTCAGCGCAATCATGCAGAATTGCTGAGTTAAAAAAATCATACAGGACTATGAAAACCAAAAATTGAAAACTGTTTTTAGAGAATTCAAGCTTCCACATCCATACTAATTAGAAATAGAGCTTTTGGAGAAAAAATACGTAGAAGATGATTTTAATTGACATATTGGGTCACTCTTTGCAGCCTATCATCAGCATGAGAAAATTTGAAAGGATTACAAATTGGAGCTCCGTATATAGATAACTCCATTGATGTAGACAAGAAAGAAAGAAAATATATTAATGTCCACAAATGACCAAAAGTAGGTCAATGGGACTCGAGAATACACCCAATTACAATAGAAATAGTTATGGTAAAAAGACCCTAGGAACAACAACTAACTAAATAAAAGATGAACAAAAGCACTAAAAGTAAACGTGGGGTAAACCCAACGAGGAAAATCCCGAAACCCATGTGGGTAGGGTAACAATACAAATAGCCATGTGGAGTGAGTAAGAACCCCTAAATAGCATTCATTGATGAAAATTGAAAGTCGGAAGTTGAAATTTTTGGATGGTAGTCTCATCAAATATCTTTGACCATGCCTAAGATAGAGGAATCATCTGTTCATTGTCTATCACCGTGAAAGAGGCAATGCAAGATCTAATAATACTCATTGGAGAATGTCTAGGGCTAAGGGGGCTAGTTTGGGTAATCCTAGGAGGAAGCAAAGCAATTCCCCTAGAATCCCTCCTAACATCCAAGGCTAAAGAAATTCCCGTGGTAGCAAAGAAACTTGTAATGTGTGCTCCACAACTTGGGAAGCAGTTGCAAAGAAGCAGATTCACAACCCTAAGGAGCAAATTCATGACGCTGAGTAGGAGTGGATCCCTGTCGTCGAGAGCTAGTGTGCTAGGGTACCTTAGGAGTAGTGTTGTGCAAGGATGAGCACTGCCTCACTAACCTACCCCCTAAATGTGTGAAGCAACAATTATTAAAGTGTGTTTAATGCCACCAACCTTTGTGAGGCATTGAATAAATGAAGTGATCAACCTGGGGGCTCTAGGGGCTCCCTACAAGGACTTGTGTCAAAGGGTGACAACCTCTCAAAGAAAAAGGGCCAAGCATTGTTGAACTAAGATCAAAAGAAAGTGGATAGAGAGTTGCCTGAGTCTCTGCAAAGACGGTGGTATCTCGCCCATATCTCATAATAAATACGATATCTAAAAATGAAGTGCTCCTTAGTCTCCACCTCCTAGAGGGTGCAAAGATGACAAACTTGGTCCCCACATGGAATATGATGATCAGGTTCAACTCGTCGCTGGTGTGGGCATAAACCAAGTAGTTGAGGGAAAACCTCAAGCCGTGAGACCAATGATGTTGGAGATAGTCAGGGTGACGAATGACACCATCTACCACCTACAAAAAATGGTCAATCTAAAAGGCAAGCTTGGGGTTGAGCGGCTGAGAACATGTCCAAGTGACGTGGATGTATTGCTTGTAGATCCAACTTGTTTGTAGAAGGTTGTTGGTCAACTTGTTTGAGCCCAAACTACACTCCCTGAGCTCAACCCTAAAGGCTCTATCCTAATGGAACTTAAGTCTATCCTGGACAGGGGCTCATGCTAGATGTAATGTCCCCATTTCCACATCATTTATGAATAGGTATTGAAGACCTTTAATCTACTTCCCTCATAGATCAAAGGATTCCTTTTGGGGTTTTTATTTTATTAATTAATTATAATTGTCCGAATAATGATTTTAATCATTTGCTCATATAAGACAATTTTAGTTGATTAATAGACTATTCTTTAAAAGTGGTTTTTACCACTATGGTATTTAAAAAAAATAATTATTGGATTATGGTTGTAGAAATTGGAGACATATTTATCACTTAACCCCATTTTTGAGGATGGGGCTCTCAAGTTTGTTACCCTACATTTGGAGGGTATTGCTCATGAGTGGTGGTTTCATGACTTAATCACACAAGGCCACAACTCCATTACTACTTTGGAGGAGTTTGGTAAGAGGGGTATGGAGAGATTTGATAGGAGAGATCTGGAGACTCACTTTTGTGAGTTGGCACAACTCAAACAAAATCATGATGTTGAAAGGTATTTGCTGATTTTCAAAAGGTTTCAGTCATGGTACCAGATATTAGTGAGAGAAGGTTGGTTGTTTTATTTTTTGAGGGTTTGATTGAGCCTTTGAGAGGTTTGGTTAAGCTTTTAACCCTCTTTCTTTGCAAGATGCTATTATTAAAGCTTTGGATTTAGAATGTTCAGCATATAGGGGCAATGAATAGACAAGAGGGCAGCCAAGGGCAGTCAATTATTCGCTGCCCAAAGGGGTAAATACAAGGCAACCAAGGTTTGATTTTAGTGGGCAGCCAAGGGCACCAAGTGGGTAGTCTAGGGCATCACCCAACGAGCAACAAAAGAAGCCTTTTTCACCTTATGTTCCACCACATAGATCGCTGCCCTATAGCAGCAATATGGATGCAAGAGATGAATTAAGGAAAGGTTTGTGTTTCACTTGCAAGGATCCTTGGACTAAAGGTCACCATTGCATGGGCAAGGGACATGTCCACTACATTGAGGTAATTGATGATTATTCAGATTTTGATATTGTTGATACTAATTTTGAGCAAAATGAAAATGTTGTTGATGAGCATGTGCATGAGGAGGACACACAAGACTTGGGTAACACGCTTCTCTTTCAGGAGGTCCCAAGTATCATGCTTTCAGAGTAAAAGGCACATTGAGGGGACAAAGAGTAAGTACATTGATTGATAGTGGAGCCACACATAACTTCATTGATGGAGGCTTGGTGAAGAAGATGGCATTGGAAACCACATATTGCAAGGGTTTCAATGTGACTATGGCGGATGGGTTCACCATTTCTTGTTCCAAGAAGTTGCCACAACTTCCACTCACTTTTGGGAAGCACAAGGTGATTGATGATTTTTATGTTGTTGACATTGGGGACGTTAATATTGTTTTGAGTGTTCAATGGTTGCATTCTTTAGGTGAATTCACTCAAAACTATAAAACTATGGAGCTGAAATTCTTCAAAGAGGACAAGCAAGTGGTCTTCAAGGGTCTAGCAAATGGTGCTTGACAAGAGGTATCTATGAAGAGGATGGAAAGGGCTTTTAGGAGAGGTCCAATTGAAAGCAACATCCTCCTTATGGTGAGTTACAAGCTATTTTAGACAAGCATGTTGATGTCTTTGATGATTTACCTTCTGGTTTGTGAAATAATCCGAGCCAATTTTTTTTTTTTTTTTTTTTAATAATTTCCAATTGCAATCAGCAGAGCAATACACAATAGTTAGAGTTAGTCTATAACCCAAACGATGCTGAAGTAACACTAATCAGAATGTACACCAAGGTTCTGATGAGGCCACGGTGTGAGCATTGGTCAGAGGATCTGAATGCAAAAACAGAACTGGAATGAACTCTAACCAAGAATGGTGCCGATGATGGCAAGCATATGGTCAGAGGGTCTTCTACTACAAGTGCTGAAAGAGAACTCAACACCAAGTATGTGCTACCCAATCCGAAATGGAGTTGAGGCGACCATATGGTGGAGTAATAAAATTTACAATACTTAAAGAAACTCAACACAAAGTATGTGCTACCCAATCCAGTATGGAGTTGAGGCGACCATATGGTGGAGTAATAAAATTTACAATACTTAAAGAAATAACTGTGATGCTGAAGGTACTCAACACCCAGAATGTGCTTTCTAACCCGGAGTGGGAAAGTAGCTACCATAGGGCGGAGATAAAGTAAATACAATAGAAAATACTGAAAATAAAGTTGAGCATTACAATTTGATAGAGCAAGATCATAAACTGCTGTCAGTCTACTGACAGCGTACAATATATTAGACAATGCCTTGCTATCAATACAATCGAAAGTAATAGAGCTGCAACAATATTTATAGGATTTTGTTCAATGAATAAAGAAAATTAAATCAGAAACTGCAATATTGAGGCCACCCTGATAATCTGATTTTTGACAGTCCTGTATTCCTTGAGCACGAACAGCAGCCCTGAAACTCACAGATTCATTCACAACTTGTTTCAAACTTAATCAAATCTCATGAGACGGATTGCATAATGATCCTAATCTGATGGCGAACCAATTAGAACACTGAAAACTGATCAAAACCCTCTATTTAATTTATGCACGAATCCCAATGTCCACACAACAAGTACAGTCCAGCAAGGGGGGCGATTTGTTTTTAAAATTCACAGCAGTCGTCAAAAATTTCACAAATTACAGTATAGGGGCACCCATTACCAACAAATAGGATTAGCCAATACCCACAATGAAATTTTTAGTTTTTTTTTTTTTTGTGAATAAAACTTAGCTTGCTGTCCTGAATAAGAAAACCCCGAATTTCTCATACACTGATCTATAAAACAAACACTAAATACCATGTACAAATCTTGCATACAAAACAATCAAACTATACGATCTCACCACTAGTCGCTATCTTTCAAGCGAGAAGCAATGCCAAGCTAGGAGGCATACATTCCTCGAAGCAATCCCAAGGCCACTCCCGACAGCGTAACAATATCAAGATTTTCCATAATGAAATGAGAGCATTCTTCCTCCTTTTATACTTTTCCAACTGGGAGTCTCTAAAATCCTCTTGTATATGGGATAAAACATGAGAGGGAAAATAATATAATCCTCTTTAATTCTTTTTCAACCTCAACATTAAGTCGTTGAGCCTAGGCACCAAGGTCCAAAATTAAATAATAATGTTTAATTTACGGACTTTAAAATAGAGGCCAAGATGATGTCAGAAACCAATGATCTATAGCTCTTTGGAAAGGTCTTGACAAGACGAATCCAACCCCTCTCAAAATACTGTTTCGGTGCTAATCTCGAACTTACTAAAAATAGTAAATTCCTGAAAGTGCTCTGTGTGCCAAGTAAAACATATCACCGCGAAGCTTTCAGAAAACCTAGAAGGAATCCGCAATCCAAGTTCAACATTTCCAAGTGCAAGCTCCGCAAAAAGATGAAAACGTCCTCCATGAAGTTTGAAAAACCTGATTCGAGCTTCTACTTAACCTACGAGTTCCCAAATATAGGCTAAATCCAAAAGAAGAGCATAGGGCTAAATTGGGGACATTACAGTTTGCCACTAGATAGAGGTTTTGAGCATAACATTGAGCTAGAAGTGGGTGCCAAATTGGTTATTGTCACTCCATACTGTCATCCAAGGGCATTCAAGGAGGAAATTGAAAAGACCATCAAAGAGTTACTTGATATGGGACACATAAGACCTAGCTCAAGTCCTTTTGTTTTTTCAGTTGTTCTAGTGAGAAAAAAAGATGGCACTATGAAGATGTGCACTGATTATAGGTTGTTGAATAAGAAGATGATCAATAATAGGTATCCACTACCTAGGATTGATGAATTACATGGTGCCATGTACTTTTATAAGATTGATTTGAGATCCGATTATCACCAAATCAAGGTAAAAGAAAAGGATGTTCATAAAACTGCTTTTAGTTGTCATTTTGGGCATTTTGAGTTTTTGGTTATGCCTTTTTGATTTACTAATGCCCCATCTACTTTTCAGTCATGTATGAACAATATGTTTGGCAAATATCTAAGAAAGTTTGTGCTAGTTTTTTTTAATGATATTCTTGTGTATAGCCAAACTTTGGAGGAGCACTTGAGACACTTGGAGTTGGTTTTGGGCACTTTGGGGTAACAATCTTTCTTTGCAAAGAAATCCAAGTGTGAGTTTGGATTAATAGAGATTTTTTATTTGGGACATATTATCACTGCACAAAGTGTGCAAATGGATAAACAAAAAAGTGCAGCTATCATGGATTGGCCTATTCCCTCTACACTTACTCAGTTGAGAGGTTTTTGTAGTCTTTGTAGTTACTACAAGAGATTTGTGAGAGGTTTTTCACAACTTACTGCCCCCTTGACTGATTTGATTAAGAAAGGGGCTTTCAAATGGTCCAAAACAACCCAACTAGTATTTGAAAAGCTCAAGGAGGTAGTGTGCTCTTGCTATTCTAGATTTCTCTACTCCTTTTGTGGTTGAGTGTGATGCTTTGGGTGAAAGGATAGGGGTTGTCCTAATGTAGAATAAACATCCTATTGCTTTTAAGAGTAGAAAACTCAAGGATTCAGAGAAAACTTATTCAATCTTTGACAAGGAGATGTTGGCGATTATACATGCTTTGAGTAAGTTTAAACAATTATTGGTTTGTGGCAAATTCATTGTTAAATCGGATCACAATAGTTTGAAGTTTTTCCTCAATTAAAAGGAATTGAATGACATGCAACAAAAGTGGGTAAGCAAGGTGCAAGCTTATGACTTTGATATTGAATATGTGAGAGGTAAAAACAATGTGGTAGCGGATGCTCTATCAAGGAAGCCTTGTTTGGAATTGTTTGTGGGCAAGAAATTGTGAGGACTGTAATGTCTCTATTTTCACCTAATCTATGAGCAGGGATTGAAGACCTTTAGTCTACTTTCCCCATAGATTAAAGTATTTCTTTTGCAGTTTTTATTTTATTAATTAATTATAATTGTCCGAATAGTGATTTTAATTATTTGTTCATATAAGACAATTTTAGTTGATTAATAGAATATTCTTTAAAAGTGATTTTTACCACTATAGTGTTTAAAAGAAATCATTATTGGATTATTGCATAAAAATAATTTTAACTACTATTTATTGTTTATGCAATTAATTTAATATTATTATTTATTAAAAAGGGATGTCAACGTGAAAGTGATCAAAGGAAAAAAGTAGATGTTCTAAAAGTTGTCAAGGAAAGTTAAAAGAAGTATTTGATCCCTCCAAGGTGGTTTGCCCCCCTTTGGATGGTACAAGTACATGGTGAAGATCTCAGTTGAAGGATACGTTGAATTTAATATTGTGATTCTTCATGCTTAGAGAAATATTGGTGATCAAGTTTCATTGCTGGAATTTATTGATGAATATTGCTGAAGTGTGGTGTTGATTTTTTATGTGATGTGGCAAGGGTTCCAAAGACAATTTGAGTGAACAAACAAATAATAATTTATGAATTATTTATTTATTTTATTGGGCATATTTTGTTAGGGTTTGACGTCACAAATTGCTGATTTGAGGTTAACAGTTATTGTTTGATTTTTTCCAAGTGTGGCGACTTGATTGGGCATGAGTGGATGATGATTGAAAGGGTCTAAAACTCTAGTTGGAGGATAACAATTAATTCTGAATTTTTGTTTGCAGATTTGACCTAAGACAACATGGTTTGGGAAGGTGTTTGACCACCTTGAGTGTCCTAGAAGGGCGCTAAAATTGTTTGGCTATTTTTGGTATTTTATTCATGATTTTTTCAAGGGTTTGAGTGAGATTTGATGAATATTCAGATATTTTCCAGCAAGGTTAAATAAATTCATCTACATTCAAAAGATAAAAAGGTACATTTTTTCTATTTTCAGTTTGTGGCTCATATTGGATCATATTGAGGTGATATTTGATCAAAGTAATTGCTGAAAATTACCTATTTATCTATTGCACATTGGCACCTATGGTTCGAATGCACTTTGCATGTTTTTGGAGCATTTACTTGAGCTAGGGTTTGCTGATTTTGCTAATTTCAGAATTCAAAAATTTGTGGATTTTAGGGAAAACCCATATTTGGCTCTTTAGCCTAAAAATGGGACATTACACTAGATTTGCATTTGCGCTATCACAAACCTTCTAGTACAATGGCACAACGTGCAACCAAAAGATACGTGGGAAACCCCTACTCCATTTACAACAACAGATTCCTCACCTCAAGCTTTGAGGACAAAGCTTTTTCAAAGGGGAGGGCATGTTAGGACCCCTTTGTCCTAACTCTTTTAGAGTGTATTTAGTGTTATTAATAAAATATTGGACGCATATGTTTTGTAAGTCTTGCCATTTGCTATTTGTAATTATCCCAAATGTATGGGAAGTAGTAGTTGTTTTGGGTAGATTAGTTTAAATCAAGAGCTTGTGTACGAGGAAAGTTTATCTATTGAATATTTGTATTGAGTAGTGCTCAAAGGAGGTTGCCTTGTTGAAGAGGCCCGTGATATTTTATAGTGTGCTTCTGTTAGTTCAATACAATATTGCTATCTTCTTCAGTTCAATGTATATTTGTTATTTTTTTGTTGCTAGATTAATCTATGTGCAAGTAGGTTCTTAACATAGAAATACCAACTCATACAACTTACAAAGCTGCCATAAAAAGGAAAACCTATTAGATAGAGATGTCCAAAGCTATTTGGACAAGAGAGGGAGACAATAACAATAAGTTCTTCCGCAAAACAGTCCTTAAAAGGAGACATCGACAACTTCAGCCTCCTTAAAACTCCAAAAGGTAATATGGTAAAGATTGAGATAAATGTTATCAACTAACAACTTAGTCCTTAAAACATCTACCATCAGAACCAAATTACAATAGATGTGGTTATATGAAGATCCTTTAGCACGATTATGATGGCTGATTATCACAGGAAAACACAAAACACATGCATCCAATTATGGAACAAAAGATGAGGGATTTTGATCCCACATATGGATCTAATGTACTAGCTATGCTTGCTAGATGTTTCCACCATACCCAACATATATAATTCATGCTTGTAAGACACTTTATGTTAAAACATAAGTTTAGATAAGTTGCAGTGGTAGAAGCAGTATGAAGATGATTTGAACATCGTCAGAATGGTGAAGTCAATAGTTTTCAGCTCTTAAATTTGAGGCTGTCATAGATGACGAAACAACTGGTTTGTGTAGGTGGTGGTTGTGTAACCACTGATATTTGTAGGGAACGATTGGCAAACTGCCAAGAAAATTGCCAATCTACATATTGTGACGGTTTCACCACAATACAAAACACGAGAATGGGAACAGTTGCAAATGCTTCCACTTCTGACATTTCATTTGAGATATTTGGTAGGTTCCAAGGTGAGAGGACATAAGTACAACCTCTGTTGAAGGCAAAGGAGACCCAAAAATGCAGTGAGAAGCCTTGAAGTTGGATTCACATTGTAGTTTGCAAGTTTGAGTCTTTGTTCTTGTTATCTCATTGTTTCTAGTTGTATATGGCTGTTTTAATTGTGTTTGAAGTTTTGTGAAGTGTTTAAGAAGTGCAAAACAATTTTGTGTGCAAGCTTGGATATGATGGTAGTGAAAATTGTCCATGAAGGCCATGTTTGGCAGTAACTTGTATATTTCTTGAATTACATAGTGGAAGGGGAGTGCAATTGCCTCACCTACTGAAGTTTTTCCTACATTGGGTTTCCAGGTCAATTATTGTGTTCTTTTAATACTTTGTTTTATTTTCATGTTTCATGTTCATGTTCAGTATTCTATACATTTCATTTCCAACACCTATTTGTCTTTGTTTTAGCATTGCAAGTAGTCTAGAACGGTAACCTTTCAATCACTTGTTGAGCTTGGAGTTATAGGATATATGTTGGTGAAGCCTAATGTGGAATATCCATCTAGTTTACAGATCATATTGGTATTTGAGTTGGTTTAATATCTATTTTAGTTATTTTGTGTGGTTTTGTGTGTTTGTGTCTACATAACAGTATATCCCTGTCACTAGAGAAAGTATTGCTAATGGTCAAGGTATCCTAGTTCCCTTTGAAGAAGACATTTCTATAATGAAGTGGAAGGAAGAGATCAAAATTATGGCCCATTCTTATGAAGATGCCTGTACAATAGAAGAGCAATTTCGCAAGCTTGAAGGAGTGGCGAGCATCTCTCTTTCTATGAACAAGCTTGACCAATTGGAGTCTTTCATGGGGATTCTTATGGAGAAGCTTGGTGTTTCTTTGGAGGTGCTGGAAGCAAACAAGTAGGATGTCCCTGAGCATTAGGAGGAAGAACAATCCCGTGCCAACCAAGCTCCACCTCCATTAAAGGTTGAGGCAAAGATAGAGATTTAGCCATATGATGGAGATGTGAATGTAGAGAGGCTAGACCATTGGCTAGCCTAATTAGAGGTATATTTTAGTTTGCATCAAATTAATTGTTAAGGTTTAGCCTAAGGGTGATTAATTCACCATTGTTAAATAAATGCGAGTAAAATGTTATTACTCACAATAGTTAGTTTGTGTAATTAGTTTGTTATAAGAACATCCAATTATCTTCTAAATCTATTAAATTTGGAATGGGTCGTGATAAAATAACTCCCGTATGTTATTTGGGATGTTTTAATTGTGACCCTACTTCGTAAGGATATTTGGATAATGCTCTCCCTATTGTATATGGTCTATTACGAGCATATGACTTTGTATAAATAAACCATTGCAATGTTTATTAATTTATCTGAATAAATAATTATTCGAGCTTAATATCTGGTATCTGAGCCGTTCGATCTCTAAACCTGAGATAAAAGAGGTTTGAGGTGGAGCCCCGAGGTACCCTCTCTTTTCTACATTATCCATTATTAGCAGGCCCTTTGACATAGGCCGTATCAGGCATCTATTGCTTTGCATTTGGTATTAAACTGTCGTGCTATTTTGCATACAAACAAGAATATTTCCAAGATATAATAGTGTGAATTAGATTAGTGTGTTGGAACGCCTTTGCAAAGATTTCAACGTTGTAAATCTACTGATAAAGAGGTTCAACTTGCCGTGTGGAAGACAAACTACGTTGAAAGCTTGGTGTTTGGAAGATTGACATCTTGCTTCCTACTTGGAATGCCTTCATTCAGCTTTCATTTGGTATTCAACTCACTTGAAAAGTCTTGATGTTACAATTTTTTGCGGTGTTGCATTGGAATTGCTTCATACTTGGAATGTATTGTTGTTTTTGGCTGTTCTACTTGGAAAAGGTGCCATTCGTACAAAACCACTATTTTGTATGTCAAAACAGCCATTCAACTCTTCAAAACTGCCATCTTGAACAACAAATCCGCCTTTAAGAGGGTTATTACAGCCTAAGGACGTAACTACAAGCTCAAGAGAGGCGTGGAAGTTGATCTTGGTGCCATACACAATCAATACCACTTTCTGCTGTCTAAAACTGCTTTTTTCATTTCTTCCTCTATTGCACTTTTCGCTCAAAATCACCTTCTTTGCAAACCTGTGGTATTCCAAAAAGCAGTATGGTTTTGCTTCAATTTTGCTGTTTTTAAATCTTCAAATATCAGTTTTGTCTTTTATAGTCTTGTAGTAATGCTTAGAGGAGTTGGTAACTTTGTTTTTTGCTAAAACTCAACGATAAGAGGTCTAGAGTTCAATTCTCAAGACTAACATTTAGTCCAATTTAAAGTAGGACAGAGACAAAAATGGGCTAGTTGAAACATTTTGTTCCTAGAAATAAACAAGGAAAATTATTTTGATTCCAAAGTAGAACGGGGGTTTAGTGTTTTCTTCTCATTGCAATTGTTTTCCATCATAATTGTACATGGTAATTTGTAAAGCATTGTCAAATTTTTATTTTTGGCAAATAAGAATATTGAAACAAGCAAAAACACAAAACAATGCATTTTGCACAATTCACAATGTTCGGTGCAAGTGATGCCTCTAGCTCACGTTTATGGGTAATGTTGTTGCGTTTTGAGCTACAACATATTTAGCCTAATATAAATGCAACAACAATGTCTGGGCATTGTCCCTATAAACCATCGTGGATAAATAAGGTTTACACATTTACATTAAACCATCCCTCCGTTACCCATTCGCCACGATTGTTAGGCGTAAATCATGATAGTTGGAAATTCCAAGTATATAGGGAAGTTACAACCACATATGCGGAATTCCATTTAAGCAGGTGCCATTGATTGGTTGAATCCTTTTCATGTACTGTCTTAGTACCATGTACCACTTTGCTCTCACGTACGTAAACGTCTTTTTCACGTATCGTCGGGTATATCGAAAGGACGAGCTTCTTCTATGCACCGATGGGTATATAGGAAGGACATGCTAATCGAGAGGTTTGGTATATCAGATTGACAATATATAAAAAAGGGAACATGTTGGAGTTATAAAGCACCAATCCATCTCCCTTTATCAGCTTGTTCATAATGATTGGAACTGGTCCAAAATTCTTTTTGCCACTCTCAGCGTCTATGCGGTGACAATTATGCTACATGGAAAACCTAAGTCAAAACACATCTAGAATTTGAGGATATTAGGCTTGTTAGTCACACATTCACTGGACATGCCTCTGATGTTTATCAACAACGTAAGTTTGACAAGGCAAACTAGAAGGCAAAATTGATCATAATGTGTGGGGTATTGGATGAGGTACAACCACATATCCTTGAGGCAACAACAACTAAGGAAGTTTGGGATAAGATCCAAATAGTGTGAGGCCAAAAATGAAAGTACAATTTTCCATCTATAGAGTCAGCGTCATTCTCTCAAATTGAAGTTAGGTGAAAAAGTGGACTTTTCTTAGACGTGTTGCAACCCTGAAGGCCTTGCTCCAAACATTGGGCGAGCAAGTGACAGATACCTTTTTTGTACCAATTGCCTTGAGAGCACTCCCACCCTCCTACAAAATCTTATGACTACATTGACTGTCAGAGAACAAAAAACGATCATTTGAAAAGTTGGTCAACATGTTGCAACCAGAAGAGTCCATGCATGTAGAAGAAGACAACAAAGAACATGCTCTCGCTTCTAATCAATTGAAAGGGAAGAGACCCATGAAGTCTTCTAAACAAACCCAAATGCAAGGCCATCAACAAAATCCAAAAGGGAATAAACAACAAAAAAATTGCCTCAATTGTGGTAGAAAAGGTCATGAACTAAAAGATTGTTGGTATAATCCCTTCACACAGACTCATCAAGCAACAAGACACTCACTAACCAACAATCATCAACACAGAACAAAGGACAAGGTTAGAAGGGAAATTGGAAAAAGAAACATCATCAGTAAGGCAACATTGTGAAATATGAAGAAAAACCCTTAGACAAGGATTTTCTATATGTTGCACAATCTCACGAGGAATCAACTTCACAAAGTCCTATCTGGTATGTTGACTCTAGTGCAACTCAACACATGCCCAAAAGAAAAGATTGGTTCTACAACTTGAATGAGACACCTAATAGAAGTCATGTCTCATTGGGTGATGATTAATCCTATCGTATCCAAGGCCATTGGTAACATCTCCTTACCACTTAAATGACATGACTACAAAATCTTTGATGTCCTGTATGTCCCAGGTCTTATTGAAAACTTTCTCTTTGTCAAGTCAATTTTAAGCACAACCTAAAGGTTGATTTTGACTACAAAAGTGGGAAAAAGATGTGCCTCATCAGAGATAAGTCAAAAAGTTTGAAAATTGTTGCATGGGCATCTAAAGTTGGGAGAATGTTTCAACTTGACTTTGTTCAGAAGAACAATTAGGCACTTATTGCAAAGGATTTTGACTCAACAAATTTATAGCATTGAAGATATGGGGATGTGAGTTTTGGATACTTGGTTGCACTCAACTGTTATAATATGGTAAGAGGACTTCCTCACCTTAAAAAGAATACGAATATCTGCCCCAGTTGTCTAGCAGGAAAACAACATAGAGCATCATTTGGCAAAAGTACTTATAGAGCTTCAGGAAAATTAGATTTGGTGCATACCAATCTATGCGGAGCCATGAGACCTAGTCACCATGAGTTTCCTTATTTTATGCTCTTTGTTGACAACTACTCACGTAAAATGTGGGTATATTGTTTAAAGACAAAGGACCAAGCCTTTAGCATTTCCAAAGAGTTCAAAGCCTTTGAGGAAATAGAAATTGGTTGTAAAATCAAAGCTCTCCGTTCAGATCGAGGGGGGGAATACACAAGTAAAGCATTTTCAGTCTAGTTGAAAGAACATGGTATTCAACGACAAATGACTCCACTTTATACTTCCAATGACATGGTGTTGCAGAAAGGCGGAATAACACTATCATGGAAATGGTGTGTTGCATCATTGAGGACTCAGGTTTGGCACATACATATTGGGTAGAAGCAGTACACATGATGGTTTATTTGTTAAATAGGTCTCCCACTGCAACGCTTGATGGTGTGACTCCACAAGAAGCATGAACTAGACTTAAACCTCAATAGCTCATCTTCGTGTTTTTTGCTGTAAGGCATACATGCATGTTCCTAAAAAGAAGAGAACGAAATTGGATGACAAATCTATGACATACCTCTTCTTAGGCTACAATTCAGAATCATTGGCTTACAAACTTATGGATCCAAAAACAAGGAAAAAACCATAATTAGGGATGTTGAGTTTGATGAGAAAAGTAAATCCAATTTGCCTTCCCCACACTCACCTTATTCAGAAATCAGACTTGTAGATAGTTTAGCAGGTGATGAAAGCACTGATGGGTATGATGGTGATGATTGGTCAAATACTGCAGTTCCACCACCCACAAGAAATGTTGAATGTGTGCCTAAATGGTATAGGATACAATACAAGATGCTAAGTTGGATAGAGTGTGACACATCCACCTCTGGACCTAGGACTCGCAACATGACTCGAGAAGAGGTTAGTTTGGCCCTGACAAGCACTATTGTTGAATCAATTGAGCCCTCTATGGTTCAGGAACCCCTGGAGTCAAAACCATGGAAGGATGCCATGGAGACAAAAATCAATCATTGATAAAACATAACACATGGCAGCGTGTAGATTTTCCACTAGGGAAGAAGCCAATTAGTTGTAAATGGGTTTTCAAAACAAAATACAAAAGACATGGCAAAATTGACAAGCAAAAGGCACGGCTCGTAGCAAAAGGGTATGCTCAAAAGGAAGGCATCGACTATAAGGAGACTTTTGCTCCCACTGCCAAGATCAAGACTATTGGAATGATATTTGCTCTCTCTGCACAGTTTGGGTGGAAAGTAAACCAAATGGATGTGAAAAGTGCCTCTTTAAATTGAGATTTACAGGAAAAAGTCTACACAACCAAAAGGTTCTGTCACACCTGGTAAAGAAGAAAAAGTATGTAGACCCATCAAATCATTTTATGGTCTCAAATAGGCTCCCTGAGCTTGGTATATAAAAATTGATGAGCATTTCTTTCAACATTAATTCCAAAGGAGTTCTTATGATCCAAATCTCTACCTCAAACAACAAGGGGGGAGATTGTGATTGTTGTTGTATATGTTGATGATCTAGTCATCATTGATAGTTCAGTGAAGATGATTGATGTAATGAAGAAAGATCTCAACCGATCATTCGACATGATAAATCTTAGGCGTCTACACTATTGTTGTGGACTAGAAGTATGGCAAAAGGAGCACCACATATTTGTGTTCTAAATGAAATATACCAAGACAACGCTCGATAAATTTCGGATGATGGATTGTAAACTTATTCTACACCTATGGAGACAAGGCGTCAGTTGTCTCGTACAGATCCATTACCACAAGTAAATATAACTCTCTATCAACAATTGATTGGGAGTCTCATTTACTTGACATATACTAGGCCAGACATCAGCTATGCTGTTAGCTATCTTTCATGGTTCATGTAGGTGCAGAAGGTGTCTCATTAAAAAGCAACAAAGCAAAAACTGAGATATATATTGGGTACAATGGACTATGACTTAGAATACAAGAAGAATGATCAATTCTTCTTGACAGGATATTCAGACTCAAATCATGCAAATAATATTGATGACAAAATCTACTTCTGGATATTTGATCTTTTTGGGGTCTGGTCCTATATCATGGGGGAACAAGAAACAAAACTTTGTTTCTCAATTTTCTACTGAAGCAAAATATTGTGTAGCAGGAGGAGCTATTTGTGAAGCTATATGGTTATGTCACATACTTGAAGGATTGGGAGTACCACAAAAGCAACCTACCATCATGTATTGTGACAATGAAGGTGTTCCGAAACTTGTTCACAATCTGGTGTTTCATAAGTGCACAAAGCAGATTATATGGTTATGTCACATACTTGAAGGATTGGGAGTACCACAAAAGCAACCTACCATCATGTATTGTGACAATGAAGGTGTTCCGAAACTTGTTCACAATCTGGTGTTTCATAAGTGCACAAAGCACATTGAGGTATATGTACATTTCATACGTGAACATGTTCAATAACACAACATCCAACTCTAATTTTGACCGACAAAAGAACGTGCAAATTTTTTCACCAAGTCTCTTGCATGGAACAGATTTGAGACATTCAAAGAATCTCTCTCTTGTTCACTTGAGACCATGCTAAATAAGGGGGAAATATTAGGTTTAGCCTAGGGGTGATCAATTCACCATTGTCAAATAAATGTAACATGTTATTACTCACAGTAGTTAGTTTCAGTAATTAGTTTGTTATAAGAACATTCCAAATATCTTCTAAATTTATTAAGTTTGGAATGGGTCACAATAATAGAACTCCCATATGTTATTTGAGATGTTTTAGTTGTGACCGTACTTCGTAGGGATATTTGGATAATGCTCTCCCTATTGTATAGGGTCTATTATGAGCATATGACTTTGTATAAATAAACCATTGTAATGTTTATTAATTTAGCTGAATAAATAATTATTCAAGCTTAATATTAATGAGAGCCAACATATTTCCTTTGCAATTTTAAAATTAGTCAATCACGCTTTAACTTGGTTTGAGAGTTATGTTCATACCTTGGTTGTTAAGAAGCTTCCTCCTTGGTTGTTAAGTGAGATAATTTTAAAATGCTAATCAAGCAACAATTGTATCCTTTTTGTTATGAGGAAGAGAGGTCCATGTAGTGGTAATATCTTAGGCAAAAACAAGACCAAAGCGTGCAGGAGTACAAAACTGAGTTCCGTAAGAAGATTGTCCAAATGGGCAAAGATATAGGGGACCATGACATCTTGATGAAGTATGTTGGTGGACTCCATAGCTATTTCAAGAGATTTGTCCTCTTAGCCAAGCTTACAAATGTAGATGAGGCTTGTTCTCAAGCTCACTAGATGGACAAGAAAAAGGTTCAGTCTACCTCTCAAAACACTTCCAAGCAACAAGGTGGTTCTAAGCAGAAGGGGGAAGGCAAACAGAATGTTAGTGTAATGCTACTTCTGTTTCTAAGATGGATACTAAGAGACATTTTGGGCATTGTGATGTTGATACTCATTTTGAGGAAATATGTTGGAAGCTACATTTGGAATTGCACCCATTCTAGAACAACAACAAGAAGGCTATGCCCTCTC
Source organism: Torreya grandis (assembly GCA_037957365.1). NCBI lineage: Eukaryota > Viridiplantae > Streptophyta > Pinopsida > Cupressales > Taxaceae > Torreya > Torreya grandis. The sequence continues at coordinate 2,514,540 of JARHVA010000448.1, forward strand.
TCAAAGGTGAAGACATTGGTTGCAACTCGGATGTAGATGAGACTTTGTTTTGTACCTCCATCAATAAAGAGGTATGTTTAAGTAGTAGTAGTGCTCAAGAGAGTGGACTTTGTAAGCTTTTTCATATTAAAATCTAGATGAAGAAAACAAAAGTAGATACTCTTTTTGATACTAGTTCACAAACAAATTTGATAAGCAAAGAGTTAGTAGACAAATTGAAGATAGAGACTTACAATCATCCAAATCCATATGCTTTGGGTTGCATGAAGAAAGGTGTAGACATCAAGGTGACCAAGTAATGCAAAGTTAAGTTTGGTATCAGTGAACATTTCATTGATGAAGTTACAGTGGATGTTGTTCCTCTTGACACGTGTGGTTTAGTGTTTGGCAGCCCTTGTATATCTAGGATGCTATCTTTACGAGGAGAGCCAATCAATATTGTTTGTTTAAGGATGGCAAGAGCTACATCATTTCAGCTTACAAAAGTGATTTTAAAATCTCTTTGGTAAGTGCTTTTCAAGCTAAAAGGCTTATTAACGCAACTGAGAAGTTTGCCTTACTTATTTTGAGAGATATTCAGGATAAAAAAGTGGCTGCACTTAAAACTTCTTGTAGCATGTTTACTAAAAAATAGCAAAAGCGTATTCGAGCGTTGGTGCAACAATTCAAGGAAGTCTTTCATAAGCCCACATGTTTGCCACCGGTGAGGCCTATTGAGCACAAAATTCAATTGTTACCAGATAGTCCACTTCTAACTTGGGTTGTATAGGCAGTCCTTGAAGGATGCCAATGAGGTAAAATGAAAGTTACAATTTTTAATTAATCAAAGTGTAATCCATCCTAGTACTTCTCCATGTGGTTCTCCTATTGTTTTAGTATCTAAGAAAGATGGTTCTCGAGAATGTGTGTTGATTATAGAGCACTTAACAAAATAACCATCAAGATTATTGATTCATTTGTCATTGTGTATTTAGACGATATTCTTGTTTCCAACAGTACTTTTGATGAGCATATTGATCATTTAAAACAAGTTTTGCAAGTTTTGAAGTAGTAGTTAGTGTTGAATGAGAAAAAATGTGAGTTTGCTCAACAATCACTTGTCTACTTGGGGCATACGCTTGGATATGGAGAATTTAGGATTGATTCAGCAAAGATAGAGGCCATCGTGCATTGGCCAAAATCATCCAATGTGACCAAAATTAGGATCTTCGTTAGTGTAGTTCAATATTTGAGGAAGTTCATCAAGAATTTCTCTTCTATAGTCGCACCTTTGCATGCCATACATGTGATAAGACTTTTATTTGGGGTATGAAGCAACAAGATGCATTTGATACGTTCAACGTAAGATTAGCCATGCTCCGGTATTAGCTTTGCCTAACTTGCAACTGTCCTTTGAGATAGAAACGGATGCTAGTAACCATGCTATGGGGGCTGTCCTATTGCAAGAATGTAAGCCGTATGTTACCATTTAGAGTTATTTCATAGTGCAATTTTGACTTATTGTACATACAATAAAAAACTGTATGTTATTGTTGAAGTGGTTAAGAAATGGAAACACTATCTTATGGGTAAGGAAACTATTATTCACCCAAATCATCATCTTCTCCAATATTTGCAAGTACAAAACAATATTAACAAGCTAGACATTATAGGTGGATGGGGTTTTTGCAACAATTTCATTTGACCATCAAATATAAGAAATGTGTGACTAACAAACTAGCTGATATGTTATCTAGACCTCTGCTTTCAGCCATGGGCATTATAACTCTTCTTAAGCCTTTTATGTGTCTTTCTTATGTAAAAGGATACGAGCTTGATGTAGATTTTGAGGAGCCATTTCTTTAAGCAAAGAGGTCCCACTATGTAGGATTTGAGCCCAAGGAGAATTATTACCTCCAAGATGGGTTTCTCCATAAGTTGGGTAAGCTTTGTGTGCCTTAGGAAGAAAGAGTTCAACGGATGAGGGCATCACATACTTCAAAAGTTGCACGACATTTTGGTGTTATAAAGACTGATGCACATTTGCTGAGGTATGTTTATTGGCCCAATATGCAGTTTGATGTTGCCAAGTTCATAAGAATATGTGTGTTATGTAGTACAAACAAACTTAGTAATAGGAAGTTGGGTTTGCATATGCCATTTCCGATTCCTTCTAGGCTATGGGAAAGTATTTCTATGGATTTTGTAGGTGGGTTGCCTATGTCAAGGAAGGGGCGTGACTATCTCTTTGTGGTGGTGGACCGGTTTAGTAAGATGTGTATTTTTATTCCCTGTAAGAGAATTCTCAAAAGTAGTGATGTAGCTGAATTGTTTTTTGCTAATGTGTTGGTTCATTTTGGTTTGCTTAGTTCTAATGTTTTAGATCGGGACTCGAGATTTTTGGGTAAGTTTTTGGCCACATTGTGAGAGAAGATGGATACCAAACTAAAATGATCTACTTTTCATACACAAACCAATGGGTAGATAAAAGTTGCGAACAAAACATTCATACAACTCTTGAGAGGGTACAATAGGAAGTTTTCTAAGACTTGAGATAAAAGTTTGGTGTATATTCAACATTCCTATAACAAGGCAGTGCATTCTTCTACTAGCAAAACTCCTTTTAAAACTAGTTTTGGCTACTTACCTCCATGTTTATTTGATGCTATTTTGAGACAACCATGCAAAGGAAGTGGGAAAGTGGATCAAGAGGTCCACAAAACTGAAAGTTTCATTGAGAAAATTCAACAATTTCACGTCCAAATGCAAGAGAGGTTGAAAGAGTCACAAGCCAAAGTACAAAGCAAGGCATGATCATCATAGGATCGAGCGGGAAAGTGGATCAAGAGGTCCACAAAACTGAAAGTTTCATTGAGAAAATTCAACAATTTCACGTCCAAATGCAAGAGAGGTTGAAAGAGTCACAAGCCAAGTACAAAGCAAGGCATGATCATCATAGGATCGAGCCTAATTTTCTTGTTAGAGACAAGGTATGGTTGTGGTAAGTAAGACACGCCTCTTAGGTATGGTCCATTTGAAATTCAGGAACAAGTGGACAAGAATGCATTAAGACTTGATTTGCCTTCTCATATGAAGATTTATTTAGATGTCAACATTGAGAACTTATGTTTCTTTGAGCCTTCTATGTTAGACAATGAAGATGAATGGATGTTGCTACTTCAATTGAAGATTTCACACCTGATAGTTGGAATTGGAGAAGTATGCTATGCTACAAAAGGAGAGGATGACTAGAAGAGGAGTGCGAGAGCATTCGCTGGTTGGATTAAAGGGTCAACTGCCTGGAAAGGCCAAATGGTATTCTAGAGAAGATGTTCGAAAGAGATTTCCTGATAGAGTTCTTGAAGCTCTTAGGGACTCAAATTGGGGAGATATGATTCAAAATATGTATCTAATGTGCTAGCTATGTGTGCTAGATGTTTCCACTATACCCAGTTTATGTAATTCATGCTTGTAAGACACTTCATGTTAAAACATCAATTCAAATAAGTTGCAGTGGCAAAATCAATATGAAGATTATCCGGACATCTTCATAATGATGAAGTCAACAATTTTCAATGCTTGAATTTGAGGGGTTTTTCATAGATGATGAAATTGCCAATTTATGCAAGTGGTAGTTGCATAACCGCTTGACGGTTGCGTAATCGTTTGTATTTGTAGGTGACAATTGCGAAATCGCCGAAACTGCCTTGGGGGTTTTGCAACTGCTGAAACTGCCTTGGCAGGTTTGTAACTGTCGAAACCGGCGTGACAATTTTAAAAATTAGTGTGCATACTGCGGTGGTTTTGCCACCATACAAAACATAGAAGTGGGAACAGTTGCAAACATTTCCACTTCCTTTCGACAATTTGTTTGAGATCTTTGGCAGGTTCCAATCAGTGCAACCTCTATTGATGGTAGAGGACATTAGAAAATGCAGTGAGAAGTCTTGAAGTTGGATTTGCATTCTAGTTTGCAAGTTTGAGTCTTTGTTCTTGTTATCTCATTGTGTTTGCAGTTTTTTGAAGTGTCTAAGAAGTGCAAAGCAATCTTGTGTGGTAGGATAGGGTGGTAGTGAAAATTTGTCCATGAAGGCCATGTTTGACAGTAACTTGTATATTTCTTGAATTACATAGAGGAAGGGGAGTGCAATTACCTCACCCATTGGATTTTTTCCCACACCGGGTTTCTCCAAGGTAATTCTTGTGTTCTTATGCTTTGTCTCATTTTCATGCTTCGTGCTCATGTTCAGTATGCTGTACATTTCATTACCAGCACCTATTTATCTCTGTTTTAGCATCACAAGTAGTTTAGAACAGTAACCTTTCAATCATTTATGGAGCTGAGTCATAGTATCCCTGTTGATGAAGCTTAGTGTGGATTATCCACCTAGTTTATTGATCAGATTTAGTCTTCTCTATGTAAATATATTCGGCTCCAGGATCTGATCCCTTTCCAACATAGTTCTTTCAAGAATTGTGGAACATAATTAAAGGTCTCTCAAAGGATGTAGAGGGGTTTGGATTTACAAAGAAAAATACTTGATGTTTTTATACACCAAATGTATTATTGATTCCGTAACAATCAGATGCAGACACTTCAGATGCGTAGATTTTTTACAATTGTACACATTGAAATGGAAATCATATTCAAAAGATCACTGCCAAATAATGAATCTGCAATATGGAAGCATATAAAGGAAGGAATTTATCAATTTAAGAGAGGCCCTAATTTAGGAACTCAGAAGACAACAAAACGAAAAATTTGGGATGGATGAATGGGACCTATATAATCTATAAGAGACTTAGTGATAATTCCATTTATCAAGCACTATAGAAAGAAATGTAAAGAACATGATTACAGATAGAAGAGATTATATTAATCAGGATCAACAAATGATCTTGGCAAGATAGAACTACGAGTGACTTAGAGACTGTGAGTCCAGACATAGCACAACAGTGGAGGAATTAATAAAAGAAATCGAGAAAGAGGGGTTGTATTGCAAGCAGACCAGGGCATAATGAGACGGGGATCAAACGGTAGTGGAAAATGTACAACAAAGTTAGCTTGCAAATTCTTACAAAAGAAAGAGGAGGAACTTATATCAAGGGACATGTGGCAGATGCTGAATAACCAAGCCTGGTCGAAAGAAACAACATTCATTTGGTTTGGTGTACATAAAAAAATATTGACAGCTGACATACTCCGTGAAAAAGTATGGATTGGCCCATTTATGTGTGTACCATGCAAAAAAGAAGAAAAAAGCTACATATTTGTTTTTAAAATGCCCATATGCTTGCAGGGTATGGAAGGAATGCTGGTTTGCCATCAACAGTACATGGCAGAAGGCAGAGTCAGCACATGTACAATTGGCATCACAACTCACGATTTCATCTCCTAGAAAATATGGTTAGTTAAAAATTGAAGAATTTAAAAAAATGATCTTAAACCCCCTGATTGTCTCTGAGCTATAATATATGCCATGGAATCATTTTTCTAGTCCATACAAGCTTCTTAAATAATGACATCATCTTATAAGCTTCAGGTTCCTACCTCACAAACCCACTTGGATCTCTCCACTTCCCTATTCTAAAAACACAATTTGGATGGTGCTAGCCAAAATACCAAGGCATAATTGGAATAGGAGGCATTAATGTGATGCTAATGGTGATATTATCAAGGCCTTCATGGCTAACATAGGAGAAAGCACAAATGACATAGTTGAGTCTTTTGCCTTGATGTAGGTCTTTGAAAATCCATTACTCCTTGTTGCCAATGTATGATTGTATTTTTGAGCTATTGATTAAAACTACTATGAATAGTAAGTTAAACCCAAAAAACACAATAACATTACAAGGAGGGAATATAGAAGCAAATCAGAATTATAAGAACACTCTTACCTTGACTTTGATCCTCTTAGCTTCTCTCCTAGATCTTCAAACAAATACCAGTGCTAAGTTGATTGAATGTGGATTGCTTGCTTGTGGCTTCAAAATGACTCTAATGGCTTCCTTAGATAGTTGAATGGATTGGCAAGAGTACAAAGATGCTTTAGGATGGCTGAGTATGAGAGTATAATGAGGGCTTATGGATTTCCAAGTTAGTTTGGTCATGGCCCAAGCATGGATTTTATAGGATGGTGGAAGGGATTTTTAGGGATTTTAAAATTATTTAGAAGTCTCTAGTTTAGAGACTTCTAGAATCTTAGATGAGCTTTTCTAGTTCTAGAGGTTTCTTAGTTAGTTTAGGGGATAATGGGGGATTAGATGGGGATTAAATGAGGTTTAGGGTTTGTAGGGATGTAGGAGAAACTAGGGTGGTAGGTTAGCTAAGGGATAGTTGAGTAAATAGGATTTTTAAATTTGCAAGTGGGCTAGTGGGTAGTTAATGCAATAGGATTAATGGCTAAATAGGCTAGTTAGTAGGTTAATGGGGTAATTAATTGGTCATAAGGGTATAGAAAGGTTTATGGGGTGTAGGGAATATTGTATAGGAAATTAGGATTTTAATTAATTGGTTAAGGCTATGGTTATTGGACAAATTAGCTTGTTTAATAGAACTATTAAGACGAGCGGATTTAGGTGCATACAATAGGTTTGAAGATTGTCAGTGACTTGAAGTTCTTTCTTACTAAAGGTTTAAAGAAAGTGTCGAATCAAAATAAAAAACTCTGAAAATCAACAATTATTTAATCCTTATCATATCAGAATCAACGAAGTTTAAAAAACTCATTTTCACACATTTTGAGGACTACCAACAGGGCAAGAAATGTTTTGGCTAAAGGAAGTTGAATTTGAGTTATGAGGTAGAAGAGATAATTGATCGGAAATCTCCTCTGAATCACCAAGTGCTGTTAGACTTGGTTCCCTTGAATCTATCAATAACCCGCAATGGTGGTTATAAAATCCAAGAAAGTTATAGGAATGCTACAAAATCAGGAGAATAAGGGCATGTTACACTGGTGAAGTAGCATTGAAGGAAACAACAATGGAGCCAAAAGCTGTGGCGGTTACCAAAAATTAGAAGAAGCATATCACATAATATTGAGAAATATGGAAGTCAGCAAAGACCCCTTTGCTGAGGGAATTAATTTTATGGCTCCAAAAAAGACACCCCCAAAAGTTGAGAACTTGGCAGCAGCGGTGATCCAAACAGAAATTAGTCCCAATGAAAGTTCTCTTCATCGACTACTGCCTGTATGTAGCCCGATGGCAAGTAATTGGAATGTGATGTAGGAGCATCTCTAGAAACATTAACTTGATCCTACATATTTGAGATCTTTATTACTAGATACGCCCCTATGCCCCACCTCGTACAGGTACGCAACGTTTTGATACGGGTATGGGGGGTGGCACGCCAACCCTATGCCCAGGGTACGCCCCAGCCCTTGTAGGTACGTCCGGGTACGTCCTCAGACGGACCCGGCCATACCCATAGGGGCTGGGGCGTACCTTGGGCGTAGGGCTGGCATACTGCCCCAAAAGAGCATTTTTTAAATTTTTTTCCTCCTTATTTCGCCAGTCAAAGTCAAATATGGGACTCAAAAAACATTTAAAAACATTTTAAAGTGCATTTGCAACCCTAAAAGCATGAAACACACTCATTTTATCAAAAGATAACAATACACTTACCTTTCATTACATTTTTACCTCCCATTGCATATTTGTTCACTCTTGCTGTTTCAATGGCTGGCTAAAACGTGAGCCTCAGTCGATTCATCTGTATCTTCTTTATTAGGGCTGTATATAACAGCTATGAAGGTTGCCAGAGCAAGTCAGCAAGTCTTCCAGTTATTTGATCATGTTTCAGCCTTGCCAAAATAAGGGGAATAAATGTCTGTAACATGATCAAGATGAGGGAGAGGTTGAAATCAATAATGTCTTTTTTTGCTTATCCTCTATGTCCCAAAAATATGGTTCTCCAGGGCTGTTTTTGTGCAGTACATACAGTAAGATCATTTGCACAAGTATAATACGAAAGCTCAACTCGTGAATAAGCTCAAAGAAGAGAACAGGCCATGGTCTTAAGTTGATTTAACACCAGATCATCTCATTGTAATCTTCACCAAACTGCAGAGAGTGCATTTTCTTGTCTTTATTTTTGTCCATACATTGTATCATTTGCACTATGTACTTGTAATAAGACTAATCTACGTTCGACAATTGAATATTATGATATTTGGCATCAAATTATTAGTATTTTTTGTGGTTATTTAACTTATTATGTTTCCTCTATGCATATTATGTGGTTAATTTTGCTTATATGGCTATATTTTTAATTTTTTATATATATTTTTGTACGGCCGTACCTAGCCGTACCCAAACCCCCCCCAAAAATTCCCCCTATCCATCTACCCGATACTTGTACCCATACCCATATCGGCTACTTAGTTTGAGATCATTTTGTGGTCTTGTGGTGGTGACAGTGTTTGGAGGCCATTTTGAAGGGGACCATGTTCGAAATATCTTAAGATGACTATTTTGGAGATCACTTTTGGTCTCTCTACTGCTCCTCATCAAAGCCCTGAGACTCATAGATCTCATAACTTTGCCATATGGACCCAAACTCAAGTCTTGATTTTTCGAAATTGCATATTTGTTCATGAGGAATGCAATGGTGCCATCAAATTTCACATTGGATGTGGTATCACACAAGGGACACCATGGCAAAGCTGATAGTGTGGTATTGTGACATTGATGCCTTGTAGACAACATAACTTTTTCATATAGACTCAAAATTAAGTGATGTTTTTTTGATTCTGCGTGATTTTTTAAGATGAATTCAATGGAATCATTAGATATATATGGCTTTTTGTATCCCCATGGTGAAACCATGTAAGTCACTTTGTGATCTAGCAACAACAATAGTATGTAGGGGTCAAATTATGGCCCAACTAGTAAGAGATCATATGGTTGACGGGATGACTATGTTGTGCTATCACAGCAACAATACCATGTTGAATGCCTAAGAGTGAGAAGATCAACACATCATGTTGATAATCATGCCATGCATTATTTAACTATTGAACCTTCACAAGAGCCATTTCATGAATATGTTGGCAAGTTAATTTCCTGCTGCAAAGGCATGTCTCGTACCACATGTTGATGCTCTGACACATGTCAAGGTGGTAAATTTTTACATGTAACTCAGTTCATCCATTTGCAGTTGTATATCTTGGGTTTCATCTCAATGCCCAGTATCTTGTGATGGTTGGAAGGTGAATAGTTTCATCTTCCCCATCAGTTCTTTCCTCTAGTAACAGATACAGACCACAAAGATCGATATTCAGTCCAAAGTCTAGAAGGCAAGATAGGTGTAGAGTGTTTGCAATTTGAATTTGAAAGAAGAATGTAGAAATGTAGTTTGTTGATATATACCGCAAAAAAATTGATGTAGTGAAGTTCTGAGTTGCAATCGAATTTTGGATTGTGTTCTCTCTCAGTTATTTGTGTGTACATTTCTACAAACCAATAAAAATAATATTTTCTGTATGTGACTTTTCTTGTTGAACCCTTCAATTAATTAACACAAGTACATAATTGGGTTAATCCCACATTGGTAAAAATTTGTGAAACAAGGGTGATGGGGGGGACTTATAAGGCATTACATGCTCCAAAAGCTTTGCCAATGGGGAAAAATGCTAGAGGGTGAGAAGCCCAAAGTGGTGGATTATTTTCACCAATCCTCCCCTTTGTTTGCTAAGTGGGTCCCCTTTCCACATGATTATTACCAAAAATACACGAAGAAAAATGTCGTTAGGGTAAAAATGACTATTCATGGAAGTCATATGGAGATGACTTAAACACACTAGTAAAATCTCACAAAAATTAATAATCTAAGTGAATTTTCTCTTCCATATTGTGTTTGCACACTTAGATTGGTTTTGTGGTTAATTTTTGTTCAATTGATCCTCAACCTAGCTATTGGAATGAGCTAAATCTTCAACAGCAGGTTAGTAGTGCAGGTCCTAGGACACCTCAGATTGCTTCACATTTGCCATTAGTGACCACTCATTTCCCCCAAGACCCTAGAACCAAAGGGAAGAGACTGAATATTCTTAAAGCATTCCAAGAGATGTATCATCGCCATATGCCGTTTCTAGTTGAACATGGATTTTGTATGGAGAGGCTGCTTTATGAATTGCAAAATCAATATTAAATCCATTTTCAAAGGGTGTAAGAGGATTGTCTGAAAATACTACAAACCCAGAATCTTGTGCTTGAAGCTTTATCTGAATCTCAGATGGCTTCCTTAAGTGAACGAAAAGATCTGAATATTTTTGCTCATGGAGCACCATGCTAATGTGGAGGGTTCCAAACACAATGCTTTCAGTGCCGCTTTTCACCAACTGATGGTCTTCCATTCAACTGGACATTTTCACACTATCAGACAACGCGTAAGCAATGCTAACTCCTTGCCAAGAAAAGTACTCCAAGATTTAAACAAGTACGTCCAGTCCCAGATGATGGCTTACCTACAGAATGTCCACCATATGGGAGCCGGACTGAGTTATACCACTTGACGTATTTTACTCTTTTACATGCAGTTGAAGTTTAATCATGGTTTTCTATTCAATTTGGAAAATTTGGTTTAGCCCAAATATGATGGAAGTTTGTGTTTTTCTTCTAGATCTATGATGGCCATGGAGTATTCAAAATATAAAACTCAGTGTATCCTGTTAGGAAACATGTTAGGAGTGTTAATGGTTGCAGTTTCATGTTGAGTACCTGTAGAATTTTCTACTTGTTGTAATGCTGTCAAAATGATTTAGCAAAGGCTCAGCTGATCAGCTGTTGTAGTCATGGTTCTAGGGTTCAAAGTTTATCCAGTCAAATAGGAGATAATTGCAGAAAGGAAAAGGGACTGTGCTAGTCATAAAGTTTTCAGCCTCTGGAATGGCTGATTAGAACAGAATATTGGGCTGGAACAAAACTAAAACCATCAAGGCAAGGGCTCATCCCTGCTAATCTGTATTAGTTTTTGGGCACTAAAACCTGCTATAAAAGGGAAAACATCTGATGTAGACAAACGAGCTTTCAGCTGAGCTCTATGTATGGTTTTGCTTTCCAACAGCCCATAGATGTCTTAAACTACTTGAATAAAAAAGGTTTAAGAATTTAAAATTTCATTGTGCTTAATTAAAGCTTCTTCTGTATGTGCTTTTGGTATATATAAATCAGGTAAGTTTTTTCTCATTGTTTTCATATTTTGTCAATGGATTTGCAGAAAAATGCGGTATCTGGTAACAGTTTCAATGATCTGATTCCCTTTGCAAGAGATCCTTACAAGTAAGACCTCTCTTTTTACTCTTTTGGAAATTGAGTTTTGCCCTTTAATACACAAAATAAATTTTTTATTATGCCAATAGGTGGTTTACAATGGCAGCCATGTGGGGCTTTGGTGGTGGAGGGCAGTAATGTCTCTGGATAAACAATTAACAACCACCTAAAATTGATGTCCATTTGACTGTCACGGGTAATTTTAACCTTAAATTTGATGTCCATTTGACCGTCACAGGGTAATTTTAACCTTAAATTTGAGAAGTTTTTCTTTTTTGCTTTGACAAGTCAATCGAAAAATCATAATATCTTGGCCATACAGTGGAGTTTGGAACCCTCGCTTTTATTTTTTTCAATCTTGGAAAGATTTTTTCGAGCCCAAGAAATTGGTGCAGCTAGATTGATGAAATTTGCAGCAGTCAGTGGGGAATTTTCAAAGAAGTTACCGGAGTTGTTAAGCAATGTGGTATACATAAAATCCAAGTCGAGTCTTGAAATTGATATCTATTGTTTTTTTTTTCAAATAGATGTATTTAAGATATTTGTATTAAATCATAAACTTGCATAGCTATTTAATTGGTGCATAGAATTGCTTAACTGAACTACCCCCGGAGTTGTTAAGCAATGTGGTATACATAAAATCCAAGTCGAGCCTTGAAATTGATATCTATTGTTTTTTTTTTTCAAATAGATGTATTTAAGATATTTGTATTAAATCATAAACTTGCATAGCTATTTAATTGGTGCATAGAATTGCTTAACTGAACTACCCCCCCCACTGCTAATTACAGTATCGGCTGTTATATGGTGAATATTTTGGTCTTGCCTACAGAGAATCTGATTATGGACGAGAAATGGCAGAGTATATAAAAGAGGAGAAAAAGCGGAAAGAAGCTGAAGCCCTTGCGGAAGACCTATTCAATGCCGACCGAGTATGGATTTTCATGATCTGATTTGACCCTGGAGCATTCTAGCTAGCAAATTGAAATATATGTTGTTTCTTTTGGTTTAGCCAGTGCTGACAGTTATATTTTAATTCTATGCTACACAGGTAAAGCGACAGCGAGGAACAACAGGCTCATCATTTCTTGAATCTCAATCTTTTTCTAGACAGAAGGTTAGATGAGAGACAAGGAAGCCGAAACAGAAAAATATTGTTTTTCATACCCCATTTTCAAAAATAGTACAGGAGCACATCCTTACAAGAATGTTTGCATTCTATTTGCAGTAAATTTTAGTTTTTGTTCTCAATCTGTTCTTTTATTGTCTCTTGTTATTCTGTAAGTTTGAATGGATATTGACTTAATAGTGTTTGTGGTAGTACAACTGATATGGTTAGCAGATTGCCAATTATTTTCTACCGCTGAAAAACTCAATAATGATTATACTTAAACTCGCAAACAATTCTCTTCCGTAGTTGGTGCAATGGAACTAGTGCTAATTACAAGTCCTGCATTTTTACTGGTTTAATTGTAAATAACTATATCCGTGGTAATAGATAAGCACGAAGCATTTTTTTAATAGATTGTCAATTTCTTCCCCATAATCAGAGGCAATAACTTCTGTAGGTGAAATAGGCAATTAAAAGAAATGTATTTTCCAGTTATACTAGCCATCTGAATTTCTGATGAATTGCTTATCTCAGACTTGGGTGGACGTTACTGTTGGTGCATTTGAGAAAACAATGACCTAACTGCTCACAGTGAAAATTAGTAATGTTAAAATTTTAGTTTCATGTAAGGGGAGCTTTCAGAATGTTATTGAATGTTTAAACCTTGTCGAAATCAAGGTTATAAAGTGTTCCTAGAGAATATATTAGTGCTGGTAGAGAAGGGGAGGTTGGAGGGTGAAATACTTTCGAGAAAGGGAGGTTGGGTAGGAGAAGCGTTCCATTAAAGAGGCTTGAGGAAATCGAAAAATATTTGCATACTGGATACAGAATTACTGAGGAGAAACATCTTGTGGACAGGCTATGCATATGAGAACCGAATTGTCACTAACATGACTATACTCATACTAGCAATCACAATGAATTAATTAATAACAATTTAATGACGGTTTTGATTTCTCATCCAGTCAGCAAGGGTGCACCTCACTATATTAGCATGCTAAGATATTTGAGTGGCAAAGGTGCCACGAGTTGGTTCTTGAGATTGTACCTTCAACTTTGTAGATCTTGAAGAGTTTCTTCCTCTATCCTACTCCCTCTCTATTACTAAAACAAGATCTAATGAAATAAGACAATTGCTAAGACGGGGTTTAATCTTTTAATTTTTGGGTCTACACAACCATTGTGGGAATCCCAAATAGTCCTAAAAAGATAATAATCACCCAAGACTTTCCTAGATCCGGATGATGAATGTAACCCTCAATGCCTACATGTCCCATTTATTTGTCGCTAACACTATATATACATATTCATCCACATTTCTAGATAAGGACCACAAATGACAGATCTAAAAGCTTACAACAATTTGCTTACGACCCTTATTACTCACAAAGATTGGTGCACTCAGCAGATCTATGCATGCCGTTTGCAGCTGTAATGATATTCACTTAACTGTGAATAATTGTTTAAGCAGAATTTTCATAAAAGAAAATGAAAAATTATGTAAAGATGATCAAATTCATTAAAACGGGTGCATATAAACATCGAAGACAAGCTTTATGCAACTGCAATAGTCATTAAAAGTGACAAGAGTACTGATATTCCTTTAGACAGGGAATTTCATTCATCATTTAATAAAATCACTTAAAAGTTAATAGAAAATCTCTCATACAATGAATGTTACAGGATACCAATTTATCATTGGGATATGTCCGGAGCTCATGCCAAAGGATTAATACTAGGGTTTTTAACAACTTTGCCACAAGCTTTCCTACTCGTTAAGCTTAAGCTCGGCGACCAATTCCTAATCTTGTGGGACCTATTAATAACTTTGGAGTGATGTCTTTTTAGATTTACTTCCTCCATGAGTTCCGCCATGCTTCAACAACTCTCTTTATGCGTGGAAACGATAACTAGGCTACCAAATCACACAACTCTTTGTAAAGACACAAGCTACACAAAACAATGAAAACCTTCTAGAACAAAAACATATCTAGAAAACAAAAATGATGAGTTGTGTGGAAGGATTTTTCTTTTTATAGTACTCAACATTTGGCAATTGATTTTAATGCACGTGATAGCTCTCCCTTCAGTCTATGGTTTGTATTTATCCCTTCAAAATGTTTCACTTTGCAAAATATAAGAATCTCCCTCACATGTATACTTTTGTCTTTTATATATGTGATGGGGCTAACCATATGCTTCCTAGGGTAGGGCTGAAGTGTCCTTCTACATTGCAAAATATCTTCCTAGGGAATACACCATATTTTAGTTACAAAACCATAAACATATATGTTTAATGTGCCTTGTGCAAGGCACAACAACACGAAAGGAGCCATTCCAAAATTTATACCTCTACATCATTATGTAGAGGGCTTGGTGAAGCATTTCAACATTTGGTCCCATCCCTATATTGAAGGCAAATATACTTTGGCAAGGAAATCCAGATCCCTCATAATTAGTTTCCAATTGTAGTCTTTAGCTGATCCATATTGCATGACAAATGTCTTAGTTCTAATCGTTGGTTTCATTACTCCCTCATAAGCCCCAATTAGATCCTTCTTTGTAGGGAGTTTGTCTTTCTTGAGTTCCTTTCCAAACTTGCCCATGAGAGAATTTATAGATTTTGCTTTTTATTCTATTATTTAGATTAAATGGAGAAGGCAAGCTTTGAAATATCATCTCATTCATGGCTTGTTGAGCTTGCAGAGATATTTCCTTCGTGTGCTCCAATTGAATGTTTAGTTTTTTGGACAATGAAATGGCCTCAACTAGATTTGTCACATTCTTACTCAGTGTAGGGACAACACTCCATCCAAGCCTTTCAATCTCCGCATTATCCATCGAGTCAATATTGATCTTCAAGTCCTCAACGTCTTAGTGCTTAATAACCCACTTACTAAAAATGTGCTTATCTTGCTCAAAGATTCAGTCACAAAACCAGACACCACCTTGCCCATATTGATGATTTTCCAAATATTCTCAGATAAGCCATAGATGTCTTCCACCTTGGGCTTAAGGAATCGTATCAAGAAAATATGCTTATCTTGCTCAAAGATTTAGTCACAAATCCAAACACCTCCTTGCCCATCTTGATGATTTCCCAAATATTCTTAGATAAGCCATGGATGTCTTCCATGTTGAGATTGAGGAATCCCATCATAGTTTTCGTGTAGTGGACATCCAATGCTATGCTTTCTTTGTTCATGTCTATGATAGTATTTTCAGCTTTGGTCGACTCGAACTGGGGGTTTGGTGTGCTAGTGTCAATTGGGGAATAAGGCTTGATCTTGAAATGCCTTGGTTGGATCAATTGATTTCTCTTCTTGTTGCATGGTCTGAACTTGCTTCTGTAGTTTACCATTTCCTTATTTTGGCATTATTGGCTAAATATTTGGTGCTAGGACAATTATGTCTCTTTCACAACAGTGAAGTGGACAAAGTCCTTCCTCTATTCTGACGGAAGGTTCCCTTTATTGAAAATAAGGAAAACATAAATAAACCTATTTACAATATTCATAGGTAGAATATGATTTTGGGTTTATTACTTTCTACCTTTTAAATAAAAATGAAAGAGAAGGAAGATGAAGGGTTACACATAAACAAGCAAACTCAGTCTTGTCCCCTACATGACATGAAAGAATTCAAATGTAGTTTGTGTTGGAATAAATATGGTGGTTAATTTATCATAATCTAATTGTACATGTGAGGTGGTTGTATAACTCAACTCACATAGTGTTTAGGTTGTTATTAGTTGGTATTTGGTTGGTTACGATGTTAATATTGTTAAGATCCTATTTTTAGGGATTGTTAGTCTATAAATATAACTATGTAACCTTTGTTGAATTCATGAAGGATCAATTTGTTTCAATATTCTGGTATTAGAGTGATGGATCTTTGAACTTGGTTGAAGCGAGAGAGGATTAAGGTGGAGTCTTGAGGCATCCTCACTTTCCAGATACTCATTTTGTTACAATAGAACCTTTGACACACGAATGTACTACACTGTACAACTACTGTTTGCATTTGAATTGAATTGATTTGGTATTACCCTCTACTTGGGCCTTGGTTCGTGTTTTCATTGGTTAGAGCTTTCATTGGTTTGAGATTTGTTTGATGAGCGAACTAAGATGTGCGAGCTACTTAGATTAGTGAGCTTGCAGACCTCTCGCAGTGCACTCATACCTATTTATAGACGTTCCCAACTTGACTCTCTTCACAACACTTTATGGATTTTAGGTTGAAGCAAAACTGGTGACAAGTGGAAGTCCTTGTGAGCAAGTAAACCCTGTGATCAACCCACCTTCATATGCATCGACCAAGGCTTTCTTAGAGAAGTAAAAATCTGAGCGGTGTGTTTTATATACATCTAAAAAGTGTATGGATATGAGAAGCGTATTTGACCTATCATTGTGGTGGAACGTGTAGGCTACAGTGGCAGACACAATATGGTCTCCACAAAGCGTCCAACATGCTTGGCTTGACCTCCAAACAAGAAACATGCCATATACAGCCAAAATGCCTTGCTAAATGCCCTAATGAAGGTTGAATCAACAGTTTCAAAGTAAAAATATCTTTTGCATGTAAAATCATCCAAGATCAACAACTAGGTGTTCTACTTTCCAACTAAGGCATTCGATTCAAGTTGGCATCATTCTCCACACAAAACCACCTACAGTTCCCCTAAAAACTGCCTCACATTATTTTCTTTTGTTGGAAATTATGTCCTAAGCCACCTTTGTCAAATTTGTAGTATTTGGAAAAAGGTATGGTTTTGCATTCAAAGTTACTATTTTTTAACATTTAAATATCAATTTCGTCCTTTATAAACTTGAAATGATGCATAAGGGAGTTGGTGGCTTAATTTTTTATTGCTAAAACCTAGCCAAGAGGAGGTCTAGACTTCAAATCACGTCTATTTTTTTAGTCAAATTTGTAAAAAGACAAAATAAGAAAAAGAGAAAAAGGGGTGTTGTTTGCACGATTCTTCATCAATCAATATCCAAAACAACAATTACTGCAGACTCTTTGCCTTATCGTAGTAACATAGTGACCCATCATTTTGTGATATGCAGTGTATTTGAAGTAGAAATAATATGAACATGTTTAGTTGCTTTGGATAATTGAGTATGCTACGTACTAGTAGATGAGGATTTTATGGAGTCTACTGTGTATCTCTGATGTAAGGGTCTCTTGAGTATGGGCCACTTAGGAAAAGGGATTCCCTGTTGCTTACCCTTTCATGGAGGATTAACTTTAGCAAGTTTTATAATTAACTGTCTTGGAATAAACTTCTCTTGTTCAAGTGGATTTTCATATGGAATTCTAGGAATTATGGCTACTCTGTTGGTATGAATGCATTTAATACGCCCATGCATTGTGGAAGGTAATGCGTGGGGTTTATGTATCGAAGGTCATCCCAATAACATAACAAAGACCCTCGTGTATGGTATAACTGAGAAGATAGTGACCACATTTACTGGGTCAATTTGTAAAGGTAAATCAATCTCAACAAAATGTGCTATGAGGTCTCATCGAATGCTCTGATTTTTTTTTGAAGGGTACAAATAATCATATGTATATCCCAAATGTGCAAGCAATGTTAAGGTGTAAACAATATCTCTAGCACCATTATCAATCATAACACTGTGAATACGCTTGGGATTAAGGTATGAGTGAATAAATAATAAATGAAGATCTGAGTCATCATCCATAATCTCATTGTCATTGAAAGTAATTGAGTGTCTTTGAACCATAAGTGGTATGTCTTGTATGAGTACCAATAATCCCATCTAATGGGTGCCCATAATGTGGTGGAGGATATGAATTATATGCCATTTGTACTTCCAGATTCTACTGAGAATGATCTTGTAATGGATCACTAAACATATTTTGGTTTTGATGGTCGCTAGGTTGGGACCTTGAATATTTGGGAGGATCATCAAATGTAAGCTATCGTTTTTGAGGTCTTAGATTTTATGCTTCAAGGTATAACATTAGTTAGTATAATGCCTAGGGCCCTGGTGATAGTCAGAATAAGTATTGTCATCATATCCAAGAGGTAGAGGTCTACTGATATCAACCTTTATGGGAGGAGGGAGAGATATGCGATGACAATCTAAAATCTTCTTAAATAGTGAAGCTAAAGACTCGGGTAATCGTGTAAATTGTCTCATTGGTGCATTGGATAAGAGAAGCCAATTAGGTTGCTATCACACTGCATTAATAGTTGTAGTTGTTTCATTTTTAGGTTCTATAGATTTGAGCTTGTAGCTTGGTTTGATATGAAACTTGGTATTGAATGTAGTCAATATGTTTTATACATATTTAAGATCGTTCAATGAAATAAGTTTCATTTCACGATCTCTAACAATATGACATAAATCATCAAAAAATTTAAACTTTTTGAAAATAATGGAATAAAGTAATGGGGCAAGAAAACTTTGATTGAATATGTTTTGAAGTTCTTTATTTGCTATTTGGTTTGTCATTTTGGCCAACATTGTATTGTACCTCAAGTCATATTCATTGATAGGTTCATTGGTTCCTTGTTTGATTTTTGTAATTTAGGCATAAGATACATTTTCGGTAATGTTAATAGAGAAGTGTGCCAAAAACTGATCTGTAAGAGGTTTGAATGCATTTACTGATTGGATTGGTAAATCATAGAATCACCTTAGGGCATAGTCCTTGAGGCTACCTGGAAAGAGTTTAGTAAAATGTTTCTCATTGTAGGCATAATCAAGGCATGTCACATAGAAAGATCATAAATGTTGTTTAGGATCACCTTTGCCATCATACAATGTGAAGTTAGATAGAAAAAAAATAGTTGGCAATAGGTGCAAAGATATCTCTAGTGCAAGAGGATTATGCAACACCTCTTGTGAATCAAGAGCATAAGGTGACTTCATAGAATTTTGCTCAATATTCGTAACCTTAGCTTAAAACTTTTTTATAGTTTGGAAAAGATCTTGCACATTTTGGTTGCCAAGATTGGAAGTTTGAGAAGCCACCAAATGAGGTGTACCCATGGTTTGAGTTGCTACAGACATTACAATCGATAATTGCGCTGAAGTGTTAATGTTTCCCATTGAGGATGTAACAATGATAGGATTCATTTTAGGGAACAATGGTGTAAATATATAACTCGATCTAATCAACAAGGGAAACAACCAACATCTCCTTCAGAGGCATATAACCCTAATCAATCTATTGGTGGTCATCAAATCATACCTCCTATGGTTGCTACCAAAGAGGTCATTGCAAACACCATTCCTTCTTCCTAGAATGAACTCATCTCAACCTTGGTGAGTTGCATTTGAGATTTAGAAAATAACCAAGCCTCTTTGAATCAGGGCATGGCCAACAATTCCTCTAATCAAGGCCATTCCTCTCCTATTCCTACCCTAGAGGTAACTTACCAACCGCCGATATATCCATCTAACCAACCTCTTGTCAACAATGCCTCAAACCAATATCTAGGGGACATCCTTACTCATGGTGTCCCCAATCCCCCTACTTCTAACATTCCTCCATCCTTCCAACTCCTTCCTCACAATCCTATGGGAAGTGTTTACACCTACGCTCCTCCCCATAATAGGCGAACAACAATCCATCACCCTATGTCCCTCTAAGTTACATGGCACCCTCGTATGCTCCCCCTTTGCAAACCAACCATTTACTGTCTTATACACCTATGAGTTAATTGGAAACCATGTATACTCCACCCCAAAAAACACCCAACCTTGCTTCCTCTAACACTCTTCCTCCTTATTATCATATGTTCTCTAAATCCACTTAGCCAGATAACTATTTGTTGGCTTATTCTACAACACCCTACCAAGCACCCTATTTTTCTTCTAATGGTTACACAAATAACCCATATCCAAGCCCACCCATTCAATCTTATTCCATTGCACCTTTAATAGACTTCAATGGCATGGAGACATACGCTGAGTACTTGAAAGAACCCCTCAATCACAATATAAGAGCAGTTCTTCTACTATGTCCCCTACTTGGCCTCCCCAAATTCAAGGGAGAAGGAGATCCTAATGCGTATGTCAAGGCATATGCTACCACTGTTCGAAAAATCATATCATGGGATGGGGTGGTTGCAATTTTTTTTCCAAAGACCCTTGAAGGAATAGCTCTTGATTGGTATTATCACCTCCTTAAGGGGTGTATACACTCTTTTTGCCAACTCATGTTCGACTTTGTCAAAGCCTCCGATATGAACAAAATATTAAAGACTGGTATATGAGAGTTCCTCCACATCAAGCAAGATCACGACGAATCAACTACCTATTTCATTATGAGATGGTGACATGTCTTATACTCATCTGCCAGTGCGCCACACATGGACCAAAGGGAACTATGTGATCTCTTCTTGTACTCCCTAAACAAAGATATGGGAGAGGACGTGCAAAAATTCCCTTATCAGTCATATGAAGAAACACTCAAAAGTGCTCTCAGAATTGATCAAGCGGCCATTGACAGAGGCCATAGAAACTATGGGGTTAATGGAAAGATAGTCATCCCAAACCAAAATAATGGAGGCTATAAAAACTCTAACTAAAAAAAATCCAATAATCAAGGTCCTAAGATTCTCAATTAGAACTGTAATGTCACTACAGATGGCATCATAGATCAAAACAATTGGGTGAATTCGGTAAACAACAATCCACCTCAGCCTATGAATAATAATAACAATGCCAACAATAATAACATGGTGTGAGGAATTAAAACCCTCCACTTGTCATTCACGTGGTTGAATTCAATCACCCTCCTCCTCGTCACACCCAATGGAAAAACCACAACCAAGGATAATTTCAAAATCAATTCCAAAACACTGACCCTAATCGGAATCTATGCTTTTATTATAACACCAACTAACAAGGGTTTGATTGGCATGGCCAACATCAAAAGTCTCAAGATTATGATCCTAATGTCTACTGCATTTTTCATAGAGTCATTGGATATGATACTCGAGCCTATAGGGAATACAATAAAGTCATTCAAAATCTCCCTTAGGACCAACAATAAACATTTACAAACATGTTCTTAGGGATTGCCAACACAAACCCTCAATCCCAATCAATTGGTCCCATATCACCTCAGAATATTAACTTGGGCATCTACCAAAACCCCTTTCCAAACCATCAACAACATACTATCCTAGACCAATCAGAGGGTAATCAAGCTAACTAACCCCCACTGATTGATACTCATGAAGTTGAGGCTTCTACCTCCAACACAATCAACTCCAATGTGGCTCCCCAACTAGGACCAAAAGTAAAAACTCGCATGATAGGATTCATGGAAATTGAAACTAAGGAAGATGCGAACACTATCAATCGTACTAGGGAGTATCAACCCACAACCCATCACACAATAAATGTCTTAGATAATGACATCAACCCCAAATATGCGAGGAGCTCTAATTTAATTTTTGATTTCACAAAGACATTTTCCCACATCTCTTTCCTAGACCTCATCAAGAGCTCTCTAGCCCATCCTTCGACATTATTCGATCAATTGGGTTTGGCCCATCTAGCCAGTATCACACCTACACCGCAAACTCAAATCAATCATGTTGATTTGGATATGTTCTTACTTGGACAAAATCTGAGAGATGTTGGTTACTTTTTTGACTTACTGAGCCTACCCCTAGACACAAAAATGATCGAAAGCAGATATTCAACCTTGTATTTGTAAGCATGGATATATAACAACCTGTTGGGATATGAATAACTGGAAGCACACAATTGATTACCAAATACAAGCAACTTGATATGCAAAAATAACTAGAATCAATAAGTAACTAGAATCCAGAAATAACACATGATATGAGAGACAATACACAACTTGTATTAAAACTCTTACAGAAAAGAATACAATAAAGAAGATGCCACTTCTTCTCCAGCACCTCTTCAAAGGCTTCCCACACCTCAAGTGAACAATAATTCTCTCCTCAAAGCTCTCTCTCTTAGGTCCCAACACCCAACTCAAAAACTAAGTTGGTGTTCACCTTACACCTGTGCTCCACGCACTCCACAAGTGCTCCACGCACTCCACAAGTACTCAACGTACTTCAAGTAGATCTTTCTTGAATCTACAACAACCTGCACCTCAATAGACCTTACTTATGGAAGGATCTTATTTGCTCTGAGCACACACCTGTACTCTAAGTAGATCTCTCCTGATACTACTCTTTATTGTGTTGCTGTCCTCTCTGATCTTGCACCCCTGCAAATCAATTTGGTTCTGCACACCTGTGAACTTTGACCTTGCACACACATACACCTGCATATCAATGATCTTACTTACCATGTAGATCTCTTATAGAAGCCATGCTCACCTGATGACCAAGATCATACATACATGAAGAACTCTGCTGATTCTCCAATCTAGCACCCACCTTGGTACTGTGGCACTAGGAGGAACACACCATTGCTCACCTCACACATAGAAGGAGCTTATAATAATGCTCTCTTACTCTCTAGCACAAGTTTACAATACAACCATGAGTCTATTATATAGATTTCATCCAAACAATAATTAGACATCTAATTACAATAATTAGATCCGCAGCTCTCAGTCTAAAATTAGCTCTAAACATGCAAACACTTGGTTCATCAACCAACTGCCCGTAATATACTCGTAGCTCGAACCACAGGTGATCGACGTCGGTCCCTGTCTATCTGGAGGTCGCCGACGCCAGCCGACTTCTGACCGATGTCAGTTGCCTTCTGGTTTCCTCCCTGCTGACGCCGGTTGGCCTGACTGACGCCGGCGACAGTAACACTCCGCAACCCTTCTGCAACCTCCTCCTCTGTTTGCATCAGTGAAGCTTTTAGCTCTACAACCTAACAATCTCTCACTTGGAGATAAATAGCTGCACTGTACCTGTACCTATACCCCATCTAATCTATTTTCTGGCTTGTATCTCTCTTCAAGATGAATCTTGAAGACAACCCACCACACAACCTGTGGTGTACCACCTGTCATTCGAGTAACCTGCCACATCCGAACCTACAATCCCATGTAGTGAAGTCCTGACCCTGAATAGCATGAAACCCTGCTGCTGGTCCCTCTCAAATACCTGAGAACTCACTTCTCCGAATTGGCTCCTAACTCTCTGACAACACCCACTGCTTGGGCAAACTCAGGTCTATACTAGACCTCATGTGATTTCGAACACTGAACTGTCTAGCCCTTAGTGTGCTCCAGCTCTGCATCCTGCGTAATGAACCTCGCCAATACCTGATTCACATCAGTTCCCACTGGAGACAAAATTAACCTGTGATCTCCATGTCTCCCATGCCGAAGAATTTCGCTGCTCTAAATTCTTCATAGCAAACCACTGAACTAATCTTACCCTTAGCTCAGCAAAACCCTATGTACAAACCTGCTAGCAAACATACCATCCACATACAGTAACAGGATAATGTCATGACCATCATCCCCCTTGTAAGACAAACCACAGTAGTTACCCTGACGTTGACTAAAGTCATGCTTTATTATTCACCTGTCAAAACCTGTACCACTGTCCTGCAGCTCCTCAAAACCATATGCCTGGCCTTCCATCTCACATGTCCGTTTTCTCTATTCTTCAACTAAGGAATCCATTCATCTCTGTGCTTTCATATCGGCTGTCAACCCTACCAAATCTCTCGCTTGGTTCTGCATTCTCTCCATGCCATGCTCCCACTGTTTCCTAGATCCTTCCTGCTCTGCAGTAAGCAACGAGTGTAAAGTAGAAGAACAATGAATTTGAGGCTTACTTACGTCTTCAGTCCTCTATATGGGCGTTTGAGACTCCTTGACAGCTTGCTGTCCACCCAAAATCCGTTACAGTGACTGACCTCGGTCACCACACAGTTTGCATCCAATCGACGTCGATTCCTGCGCCTGTCCTGACTACCAACCTGCTGACGTCGATGTCCTCTTTCTGCCGACGTCGGTCCTCATGATCGACGTCGGTCTTACCTACTGCTGACGTCGGTTATCTTGCTGACGCTGATACCTGTGTTTTCCTGTGAGTGATGACTTTTTACCCGCGAGCTCCTTTGAATCAAGTCCCATGTCCAAATTGCCCTGCTCAGAAGTATCCAGCCTCATCCACTGGTCTCTGTCCGTCACCTCCTCCATAAACACCAAGGCTTTCTAGTTCTTAAGCCTATCAAATATATCTGTCTTCTGCTTAAGAACATGCATCTCTTTCCTGCTCATGTGACCAAGCCTACGAAGCCACGTCTCCGCAACAGAAGAAGAATCAATAATATAAATAAGTAGATAAAGAGTACCTATTTTCTTACCACCAGCTAATTCAAGTGCATCCGCTGTGAGAGTTCTCGTGCATCTCTTATCACCCAACTCTTTTGAAAAAATTAGCCACATCTCCAAACCTGGGACCTGCATGACCTCCTTCAACACCCATGTGTTGGCCGCTTGCAATTTCAGCTTCACTTCCCCTTTGCCAATTCTTTGGCAAGGCTCACCAGCTCCTCTATCTGGGGCTGCATGGAAAGAGGCAACCGAATCTATGAAACAAGATTCTACTTTATCCAAAAAACCTCCCAGAGCATCCTGTGCAACAACCCCTACTACATCTGCATCTTTAGTTTCTTCTTGCTGATCTTCCACAAACCAGCAATTTCTTTTTACCTGCTCTTTCTTTCCATAAGACCGTAAGTGACCATCTGTGCTTTTCAACTCCTCCATTCTTAGCTTACTTTGTTCTGCGATTGCTCTACTCCCACTCAATCAGAAACCCCTGAGAGTGACCTGTAACCAAACACAAAATCGCTTCCTACAACCTTAGCTCTGATACCACGTGTTGGGATATGAATAACCGAAAGCACACAATTGATTACCAAATACAAGCAACTTGATATGCGGAAATAACCAGAATCAACAAGTAACTAGAATCTAGAAATAACACATGATATGAGAGACAATACATAACTTGTATTAAAACTCTTACAGAAAAGAATACAATAAAGAAGATGCCATTTCTTCTCCACCACCTCGTCAAAGGCTTCCCACACCTCAAGTGAACAGTGATTCTCTCCTCAAAGCTCTCTCTTTTAGGTCCAAACACCCAACTCAAACACTGAGTTGGTGTTCACCTTACACCTGTGCTCCACACACTCCACAAGTGCTCCACGCACTCCACAAGTACTTAACATACTTCAAGTAGATCTTCCCTGAACCTGCAACAATCTGCACCTCAATAGACCTTACTTATGAAAGGATCTTCCTTGCCTTCTTCTTTGCTTTGAGCACACACCTATACTCTAAGTAGATCTCTCTTGATACTGCTTTCTGTTGTGTTGCTATCCTCTCTGATCTTTCACCCCTGCAAATCAATCTGGTTCTGCACACCTGTGAACCTTGACCTTGCACACACATACACCAGCATATCAATGATCTTACTTACCATGTAGATCTCCTATAGAAGCCATGCTCACCTGATGACCAAGATCATACATACATGAAGAACCCTGCTGATTCTCCAATCCAACACCCACCTTGGTACTGTGGCACTAGGAGGAACACACCATTGCTCACCTCACACAAAGAAGGAGCTTATAATAATGCTCTCTTACTCTCTAGCACAAGTTTACAATACAACCATGAGTCTATTATATAGATCTCATCCAAACAATAATTAGACATCTAATTACAATAATTAGATCCACAGCTCTCAGTCTAAAATTAGCTCTAAACATGCAAACACTTAGTTCGTCAACCAACTGCCCGTAATATACTCGCAGCTCGAACCACAGGGGACCGACGTCGGTCCCTGTCTGCCTGGGGGTCGCCGACGCCGGCCGACTTCTGACCGACGTCGGTTGCCTTCTGGTTTCCTCCCTGCCGACGCTGGTTGGCATGACCGACGCCGGTGACAGTAACACTCCGCAACCCTTCTGCAACCTCCTCCTCTATTTGCATCAGTGAAGCTTTTAGCTCCACAACCTAACACAACCATATAAAATGAGTAATGGTTAATAATGGGGTAGCTATTAACACAGTCCCCATGTCATTTCTTTAGAAAATTGGGTGCAAAGAAACCAATTTATCTACTACCAGGAATGCTTTGCAAGGATATGATAGCCTCAAGTCTACTTCAATAGGGACCATCATGCTTCCAGTCACGTTGGGTCCCAAGACCATGTTGGAAAAATTTTATGTGATTAATAGGGATACAAATTACAACATAATCTTGGGTAGACCTTGGATCCACAAGATGAAGGCAATCCCTTCTACCCTATTCCAGCAAATCAAGTTCTTCCACTTGGGGAAAGTATTCATTGCTCAAGGAGACCCTAAGCCCTTTGATGCCATTCAAATAACCATGCACAAACAACTAGGGCTAAACATTGATTATAACTTACCCACGAATGGTGTGGCAAATCCCCCATAGTTGGTTGAAGACAAATCCCTCCTGACAGCGGAATTAGTTGTCTCAAAGAGGGGTACCAAAGTTTTTAAGCCTTCATCGCATGAAAAACCTAAATAAAGAGGAATCCAAACAATGGGCATAGTAAGTGAATAAATTCTCACAATAGTGTTAAACGTCTTAACCAAGTCTATAACTGACATTATCAATATCCTTTAAAGAGATGAACCAATCCAACCTCCTTTTGATCTGTATAAAATTAGAACCTATAGTCTTCACACACCTCTTAGTGTAGAAACTTTTAACCATAGTATTTAAAACCACCACATTGGCAAGATGGAGAACTTAGGGGACAAGGATAAAACCCCATAAGAGCCTAATGATCCATATTTTCAACATAATCTCCCAATGCCCTATCACACAAAGGCAACCAGTAGTTCAGATCATGGTTTAGATTTTAGGACAGATAAACAAACCATTCATCCTCCCTTGGCCATGTCAACACTGGAGGGAAGGATTATCACATTAACATAGGAACCATTGAAATTAACATCAATTCTAATGATTACCTAAGCATCCCCAATGTTGAGTCCTCTCTCCCTCCTAAAAGAGAGGAAGACTATAAAGAGTCACTCACTAAGATCTCTCAAGCTCTCCCAAGCACAAGGGGAAAAACAATGCCAACTATGTCTCATCATCAATATTGTGGGTTTCGCCAATATGACCACAAACCCCTTATACAAGAAATAAGTTGTATCAAACAACCCATTGAATGTTCACAAACTTGGGCCTTCTTCCCTCACCCACACATTTCATCCAGACAAACAGAGATAATCATGCCCTATCAATGGTATTGTGAGCTTCATAATTATGCTCATAAACCTCCTTTACGTGTAGGAGACCTTGTCCTTAGACTCGACATCCAAATTGAAAGAAAGAAGGGAGAGAGTCAAAAGATCAGACCCAACTGGTTAGGCCCTTAACTAGTGATCGAATATTTTAATAATAGAGCCTATGAGTTATGTACTATAAAGGGTAAGGAATTTGGTGAGTCTATGAACTCTTTGCACCTAAACATTTCTATATCTAGTACTTGCATATCACATTGTTCTTTTTTGCATTGCATTTTCATAGTTTGTATGTCTGTCTACATATCTGATGTGTTGTTTGGTGATTATTTGATTGTTATTTCACACAATGTAAAGCTTTCAAAATGCAACATGTCACATCATTTCATTCTCACACTACCCTATCAGCCCATGGAAAGAATTATCAAAATCAACATTACATTGGTTCTTTCATTAGTTATTATGAGTAAGTACACCTCTTTTCCCTATAACTTCTTGCACAAATTAGAAAGTGCTAACCTACAGTCTAATCTAGAAACTTGTCTATGGCAGAGTCTCCTCTTATGATGCATGTTAGGGTGTGGAGCTAAAAACTTCACCAAGGAGCATAGTTTATCAGGTTCGTGTCTACACAGACACCGGCGTCGGTCAGGAGCGACCGACGTCGGTCACAGGCAGTTGCAGAGACGCCGACGTCGGGAGAAGGTTGGCCGACGGCGGTCACAGACAAGCAGCAGGAACCGACGTCGGTTACCTGCGTGTCCAGAAAGCTATTTCCGTAGACAGAAGCGAGTGTTTGCATGATAAGTTTGAGTTGTGGACTCAAGCTCGCGTCTCTATTATTGGCATTACTATTTTTAGAGCCCTTGTTCAAGTGGCTTAATTGCTTGTTGGTTGTACATGCTCAAGTCTCCTAATTCTAGATGTAGAATTAGATCTTCTTAGCTTTGTTGTAGTTGTTGTAGAGTGTGAATTATTGTAATTCATTGTGTGAGAAGAACA
Source organism: Torreya grandis (assembly GCA_037957365.1). Classification (NCBI taxonomy): domain Eukaryota; kingdom Viridiplantae; phylum Streptophyta; class Pinopsida; order Cupressales; family Taxaceae; genus Torreya; species Torreya grandis. The sequence continues at coordinate 2,543,158 of JARHVA010000448.1, forward strand.
GTACATAATTGAATCAATCCAGGCTTGTTGGAGTTGATTGTTCTTGAGAGAGAGCTCTTGAGGAATAGAGATCTAGTGAGAGATCTATACATCTAGGAGAGGTGTGGAAGAAAGAAGCTTTCTTCAATTGTATTCCTTTGTAAAGAGTTTTGTTAATACAAGTTTTCAGGGTGTTTTCTTGTATCTCTTGTTCTTGTTATTATCATTCTAATTACTTGTCAATCTGGTTTAATTCTGCATTTATTGCTTTCATAATTGTAATTTATTGTTGGATTGATCCCCCAACAAGTGGTATCAGAGCCTTGGTTACAGGTTCAAAGCTTGATAATTGGTATCAAAGTTCAGGTTCACTAACAGGTAGTTCAGATCTATGTAGTGTGTATTGATTACAGGTTCTTACAGGGATTTCTATTTGAGTGGGAGAAGTAATGACAGATGAAAGTAAATTGAGAATGGAAAAGTTTAATGGCAAAAATTACCAACACTGGAGAATGCAGATAGAGGATTATCTGTATCAGAAAGATCTCTACTTACCGTTAGGTGGGGTTGCAAAGAAGCCCAAAGACATGGAGGATGAAGAATGGGAAGTTCTTGACAGAAAGGCTCTGGGGTCTATAAGACTGAGTCTAGCATCCACTGTGATATCTAATTTATCACAGGCAAAGTCCACGGTAGAGTTGATGACTACGTTAGCAAATTTGTATGAAAAACCCTCAGCTTCCAATAAGGTATATCTTATGAAGCAGTTATTTAATTTGCATATGAATGAAGGTGGATCTGTTTCTACTCATCTGAATGATTTCAATGGTATTGTGAATCAATTAAGTTCAGTAAATATAGTGTTTGATGATGAGATAAAAGCTCTTTTAATATTATGTTCTTTGCCTGAAAGCTGGCATGGCTTAGTAATGGCAGTAAGTAATATTGCATCTGCATTAAATATTTTGAAAGTAAAGGATGTTGTTAGTGTTATCTTGAATGAAGAAATACGCAGGAAAAGCACAGAAGAGGCATCTGGGAATGCTTTAAGTTTTGAGATCAGGGGAAGGCAGAAAGAGAAGAGCAAGAAAGGCATATCAAGATTCAAGTCAAAGGGGAAAGGCAGATCTAAATCCAGAAATGGCAGGAAGCCACAATGCTGGAATTGTGAAAAGATGGGGCACATAAGCAGAGATTGTTGGTTAAAGCCTAAGGAGGACAATCAGCACGAAGGAAAGGAAGAAGCCAAGATTGCAGGTATTACACAGGATGCTTTAATTTTCTCTCTGCATAATAATATAGAATCTTGGGTATTAGATTCTGGTGCATCTTTTCATGCTACTCCTGACAGGGAATATTTCAGTGACTATATCCATGGAGATTTTGGAATAGTGTATCTAGGGGATGATGAGCCCTGTAAAATAATTGGCAAAGGTAAAGTGCAGCTGAAGATGCAGAATAGCAACACATGGGTGTTGAGAGATGTGATGCATATTCCTAGCTTGAAGAGAAATTTGATTTCTGCAGGAAAGTTAGGGGATGAGGGTTGTACAGTAACTCTCACAGCAGAATTTTGGAAGGTGACCAAGGGTGCACTTGTTATGGCCAGAGGTAAGAGAGAAGGTACTCTCTATTTGTGTAATTGTGTTACTAACAAATTTCCTTCTGTATTATCTACTTCAGATGTAGACGCTAAATTGTGGCACTCAAGGCTTGGCCACATGAGTGAGAAGGGGATGTCCAAAGGTATGCTTTCAGATTTAAAAGGCATAGATCTAGAGTTTTGTGAGCACTGTGTATTTGAAAAATAGAAAAAGGTTAGTTTTCTCAAAATTGGGTCTACTAAGAAGAGGCACAAGTTGGAGCTTGTTCACACAGACGTGTGGGGACCGGCTCAGGTTGCTTCCATTGGAGGATCACAGTACTATGTATCTTTCATAGATGATGCTACAAGGAAGGTATGGATCTATTGTATTAGGAAAAAATCTGATGTATTTGATACTTTTAAAATTTGGAAAGCTATGGTTGAGAATGAAACAGGTAAAAGATTAAAGTGCCTGAGATCAGACAATGGTGGTGAGTTCTGCAGTCATAAGTTCAGAGATTATTATTATATGCACGGAATCTGTAGGCAAAAGACGGTTCTAAGAACACCTCAGCAGAATGGTATTGCTGAAAGGATGAACATGACAATAATGGAGCGTGCAAGATGTATGAGATTGCATGCCGGTTTGCCCTTACAATTTTGGGCACAAGCTGTTGACACTGCAGTATATCTGATTAACAGAGGACCCTCTACAGCTCTGGATGGTGGTATTCCAGAAGAGGCATGGATAGGTAAAAAGGTTGATCTCTCATATCTCAAAGTTTTTGGTTGTGAAGCCTTTGTGCATATAGATAAAGAAAATAGAAAGAAGCTTGATGCTAAGTCTATGAGATGCACGCTTATTGGCTATGGCTCAGATGATTTTGGTTACAGATTGTGGAATATAGAAACTAACAAGGTAATCAGGAGCCGTGATGTTGTTTTCAACGAAAGAGTGATGTATTGTGATTAGCTAAGGAAGCTGAATCAATCTGAGCAGAGCAATGGTGAATTGGATGAGGTGAAAGTCCAAGATGAGCTCGCGAGAAAAAGAAATAATCACTTGCAGGAAAACATAGAGACCGACGTCGGTAGGTTAGGAACCGGCGTCGGCAGAACAGAAATCGACGTCGGCCATACAGAGACCGACGTCGGCTGTACAGGTACCGAGGTCGATCAGGCAGAACCGACGTCGACCAGTAACAGGTCTATAGGTGACCGAGGTCAGTCACTGTCAGAGAATTTGGGTGGACAGCGTGTTGTAGACGAGTCTCAGACACCCATCAGGAGGTCAGAAAGGGTGAGTAAGCCTCCAATTAGATATTCTCCTTCTTTATATTATTTATTGCTAACTGATGGTGGAGAACCAGAGAGTTTTGAAGAAGCAATACAGGTGGAGTCCAAGAGTGAGTGGGAGCGTGGCATGGTTGAGGAGTTGGAGTCCTTGAGAGAGAACCAAACATGGAGATTTTGTTGAATTGCCAGCAGGTAAGAGAACACTTAAGAATAGATGGACCTACAGGTTGAAGGAAGGCGAGAATGGACAGATGAGATATAAGGCCAGATTAGTGGTAAAAGGATTTGCACAAAAGCCAGGTATCGACTTTGGTGAGATTTTTTCTCCTATTGTTAAAATGACTTCTATAAGGGTTGTATTGTCTTTAGTTGCTTTTGAGGATTTGCATCTTGAGCAGCTAGATGTTAAGACAACGTTTCTTCATGGAGATTTGGATGAGGAAATTTATATGGAACAGCGAGAAGGATTTGAGGTCAAGGGTAAGGAGAAGTTTGTGTGCAGGTTGAAGAAAAGCTTGTATGGCCTCAAGCAAGCTCCTAGGCAATGGTACTTAAAATTTGACAGGTTTATGACTGAGCATGGCTACAGTAGGTGTCAATCAGACCATTGTGTGTATTTAAAGAGATTTGATAACAGTAGATATATTATTCTATTGTTGTATGTAGATGACATGCTGGTTGCAGGATCTCACATGCAGGATATCTCAGAGCTTAAGGTGAAATTAGCTCAAATGTTTGCTATGAAGGATTTGGGAGCAGCAAAGAAAATCCTTGGCATGAGCATTAAGAGAGACAAGAAAAATCACAGGTTGATATTGTCTCAAGAAGATTATGTGGATAAAGTGTTGAAACGGTTCAATATGCAGGATGCTAAACCGGTAAGCACACCTTTGGCTGGACATTTTAAGTTGAGTAAAGAATAATGTCCTAATTCATATGATGAGGTAGAGTACATGAGTAAGGTTCCATATTCTTCCGCAGTAGGGAGTTTGATGTATGCAATGGTGTGTACTAGACCGGATATTGCCCAAGCAGTGGGAGTGGTAAGTAAGTATATGGCCAATCCAGGTAAGGAACATTGGAAAGCAGTTCAGTGGATCCTTAGATATCTGAGAGGAATTAGCAGTAAGCACCTGTGCTATGGAGGTTCAGATACTTCTCTACATGGTTATGTAGATTCAGATATGGCAGGTGATTTGGATGGTAGGAGGAGCACTACAGGTTATGTTTTTACTGTAGGTGGAACGACGGTTAGCTGGATATCTAAGTTGCAAAAGGTTGTTGTCTTGTCAACTACAGAAGCAGAGTATATTGCAGCCACAGAAGCTAGCAAGGAGATGATATGGATGACACGGTTCATGGATGAGCTTGGTAGGGAGCATGAGAGTTGCAGATTGTATAGTGACAGTCAGAGTGCAATCCATTTGGCCAAGAATTTGGCCTTTTATTCAAGAACAAAGCACATACAGCTAAGGTATCACTTCATACGACAGGTATTGGAAGATGGTGAGTTGAAGCTGGAGAAAATCCATACAGATAGGAATCCTGCTGATATGTTAACCAAGCCGGTTACAAAAGAGAAGTTGAATCTTCATTCAACTTCTGTTGGTCTTCATGATTGAGTTGAAGATGGAGGAGCTAGAAGATGTTGCTGTACAAGTACTGGTGCAGCTGTTTATCTCCAAGTGGGAGATTGTTAGGGTGTGGAGCTAAAAACTTTACCAAAGAGCATAGTTTATCAGGTTCGTGTCTACACAGACACCGGCGTCGGTCAGGAGCGACCGACATCGGTCACAGGCAGTTGCAGAGGCGCCGACGTCGGGAGAAGGTTGGCCGACGGCGGTCACAGACAAGCAGCAGGAACCGACGTCGGTTACCTGCGTGTCCAGAAAGCTATTTCCGTAGATAAAAGCAAGTGTTTGCATGATAAGTTTGAGTTGTGGACTCAAGCTCGCGTCTCTATTATTGGCATTACTATTTTTAGAGCCCTTGTTCAAGTGGCTTAATTGCTTGTTGGTTGTACATGCTCAAGTCTCCTAATTCTAGATGTAGAATTAGATCTTCTTAGCTTTGTTGTAGTTGTTGTAGAGTGTGAATTATTGTAATTCATTGTGTGAGAAGAACAGTACAAAATTGAATCAATCCAGGCTTGTTGGAGTTGATTGTTCTTGAGAGAGAGCTCTTGAGGAATAGAGATCTAGTGAGAGATCTATACATCTAGGAGAGGTGTGGAAGAAAGAAGCTTTATTCAATTGTATTCCTTTGTAAAGAGTTTTGTTAATACAAGTTTTCAGGGTGTTTTCTTGTATCTCTTGTTCTTGTTATTATCATTCTAATTACTTGTCAATCTGGTTTAATTCTGCGTTTATTGCTTTCACAATTGTAATCTATTGTTGGATTGATCCCCCAACAATGCATTCTAAAGCAGAACATTAACATGATAAAAATAGGTAAACTTTACGTGCCTATCTTGGTCCTCGATGATGAGCTCTTGAATCTTACTAGTTGCATGGGGCCAAGATTTGAGAGTAAAGGCCTTGCAAATATAAAAGTACACTTTTATGAAAATAAAAAACTTATGTAAATACAAAAGTCAAATTCCACATCTCTCACACTCTGCTAACCTTTGGTGTTGAGCCCTTGCATCTTACTTGTTATGTGGGGTTATCATTGGGGAGAGATGTCCTTACTCACCTACATCTAGCCTTTGGTGATGAGCCCATGTGTTTTCTTGGTCACATGAGACTGAGTGTAGGGGGTCAAAAAAAAAGTAAAAATTAAATGCAGGATCACTATTAAATCAGAAAGTATCCAAAAAAAAATTCAAAAAGCTTGTCTACATGCCTATGCTGAAAAATGTAACTTTATCCCATTTACTGATTCTTTCAAGACTAGTAATCTTTAGATGAAAATAACAAAGTTAGTGTTTTGTAAGTCTAACAAAGAAGTACAAATTTTCTCTTTACTCATAAGGACTAGGTCATATTCCTTTTTTCTATAAAATTTTGATTCATAGTTTTCATATATTATCATCTCACATTGATCGTATCTCCCTTTTCATTATTGGATGGTGGACCTTGCTCTTATTATAATGCTCAGTTCCTGATAGGGGGTGTGGGGGGAAACACCCCCCACTAGGGTCACCATGGGGATTTAGGAGGTAGTGCTCTTGAAGCAAAATTTTGTTAAAAATGCATTGTAAAATATTACAATTTCATAATAAATTTGGATAATTCACTATTAGGTCACAGATCTAATGGTAGAAATTATGTTTGTGTATTTTTACCTTGATATGTAACCCTCCTTTGATACGAGGGCATAATAATCATGTTTACATACTATGTCTGAGTGAAGAGGATATTGTAGTGGATGTATTGTAAGTTTTTTCTTCATTTGTTGGACTAAATAAAAAGGATTGACTTTTTCTGTATGGACATAGCCCATATTAGGTGAACCACGTTAAATTCATCTCTATTGTGTTGTATTTTTTTCATTTTATTTTCATATTTAATTCATTAATACTTTTTTGTGTTCTATATTACTAACAATTGATATCAGAGTTGAAGGTTTATTTGGTAGATAAACTCGCAGGAAAAAGGGTTCCTAGTTCGAGTGGGAGCAATGGTAGAAGAAGATAAGTTTAAGGTCCAGAAGTTCAAATGCCAAAACTACCAGCTATGGAAGATGCAAATGGAGGACTATCTATATCATAAGGATCTTTTCCTACCATTGGGCGGAATAGTAAAGAAGTTGACAACTATGAATAATGAAGATTGAAAAGTTCTTGACAGAAAGACACTAGGAACAAAACAACTATGCCTAGTAGCGTCGGTGGCCTTTAATATTTCAAAAGAAAAGACAACAATAGATGTGATAAAGGCATTGGATAGAGTGTATGTAAAATCTTCAGCCTCCAACAATGTATTTCTTATGAAGCATTTATTTAATCTGAAAATGTTAAAAGGTGGATCTATTGCTAATCATTTAAATGATTTTAACATGGTCACAAATTAGTTAAGATTTGTAGGAGTAAATTTTGATGATGAGGTTAGGGCTCTTTTGATTCTGTGCTCATTGCTAAAACGCTGAAATGGCTCGATCATAGCTATGAGTAATTATATCTTTGGTTCAAACACTTTAAAGTTTGATGATGTTATTCTTAGCAAGGAAATGTGATAGAAAAACATAGATAATGCTTTGACTATAGAGAATAGGAGAAGACAAAAGGATTAAAAAAAGGGCCCAGAGAATTGTGGTAAGTCTAAGAAGGGCAAATCCAAATCTAAAGGAATGTTTGTGTGCTAGATTTGCGAGAAGAAAGGACATCTGAAGAAAGATTGTTGGTTTTGAAAAGGAAAACAAAGAGATGGACAACAAGATAAAAATCAAGGAGAAAATGTAGCAGGTGATGTGTTACAAGATGCTTTAATCATTTATTTAGATAACATTAATGATTTTTGGGTGTTAGATTCAGGGGCTTCATTCATGCTACACCCCATAAGAAATATTTTCAAGCTTATGTTTAAGGTCATTTTGGACATGTTTATTTGGGTGATGGTAAAACCTATAAAATTCTAGGAAAGGGTAATATACAGATAAAATTACATAATAGAAACAAATGGTTGATAAAAGAGGTGAGGCATGTTCTTGAGTTGAGAAGAAATCTAATTTCAGCAGGGTAGTTGGGAAGTGATGGCTACACAATTACATTTACAAAAAAATCGTGGAAGGTCATTAAAGGATCACTAGTAATAGCAAAAGGAGAGAAGGTAGGTACATTATATTTATCTAATGGTAATGTTGAATCTTCTATTGCTTTAACTTATACAAAAGCGAATACAAAATTATGGCACCACAGACTTGGGCACATGAATGAGAAGGGGATGCAAGTTCTCCACTCAGAAAATTTGTTGCTAGATTTGAAGGTGGATTTGGATTCTGTGAGCACTATGTGTATGAAAAATAAAAGAGAGTCAAATTTTTTAGAGTTGAGAAGACAAAGAAAGATGAAAAGTTAGAGCTTATGCATACAAATGTATGGGGACTAGCTCAGGTATCATCCCTTGGTGGCTCTTCTTATTATGTTACTTTTATTGATGATGCAACTAGAAAAACTTGGATTTATTGCATACAAAAAAATGTAATATTTTTGATACTTTTAAGAAATGGAAAGCTTTGGTTGAGAATGAGACATGAAATAAGTTTAAGTGTGTTAGATCAGAGAATGGAGGTGAATAATGAAGCAAAGAATTTGATAATTATTGTTCATCCCATATGATTCATAGAGAGAAGATAGTTTTGAGAACATCACAACAAAATAGTGTGTTAGAAAGGATGAACATGTCAATCATGGAGCGTGCAAGGAGCATGAGATTTACATGTAGGGTTGCCCTTATAGTTTTGGGCAAATGCTAGAATACTGCTATTTACTTAATAAACAGAGGGCCTTCAAATCTTTTAGATTGTGGCATTCCATAAGAAGCATGGACAGGTAAAAAGGTAGATTTTTTTTAAAGACTTTTAGTGGTGAAGCATTTATTCATATTGATAAATAAAATAGAACCAAGATTGAAGCAAAACCCAAGAAATGTAATTTTATTGGATATGGAGTTAATGATTTTGGTTACCGTTTATGAGATTTTGAAAATCATCAATCATTAGGAGTATAAATGTGATCTTTAATGAGAAGGTCATGTATAGAGATCAATTGCAGGGAAAGAAACAAGAAAAGCCAAATATTGAATATGCAATACTTGATAAAATCACTAGAAATATAATTCCAAAAGTGTCATAAAATTAGAATATACAACAAATACAAGTACCTCAAACTCCTAGAAGTTTAGTTAGAATATCTACCATAGTAAGTAGACTCCCTGAATAATACTCTTCTTCACTTTATTATTTATTATTGACTGATGGTGGTGAGCTAGAAGGCTATGAAGAAGCAATGCAGGTAGAAAGTAGAAAGAAGTGGAAGCAATATTTGAAAGAGGAGATAGACTCTTTGGTACATAACCAAACTTGGGATTTGGTTCAATTGTCTTTAGGTAAAAGAGCATTGTAGAATAAATGAGTTTATAGGTTGAAAGAAGATGGAGATAAAAATAGGTACAAGGCTAGACTTGTTGTAAAGGGATTTACACAAAAAAAAGTATAGATTTGGATGAAATATTTTCTCTAGTAGTTAAAATGACTTCTATAAGAACTATTTTAAGTTTGGTAGTAGTAGAAGATTTACACCTTGAACAATTAGATGTGAAGATGGCGTGCCTTCATGGTGACTTGGAGGAGGAAATATATATGGAGAAACCATAAAGATATGAAGTCAAAGGTAAGGATAAAATGGTGTGCAGATTGAATAAGAGTTTATATATCCTAAAGCAAGCTCCAAGACAGTGGTATTTGAAATTTGACATATTTATGACAAAACAAAGTTATAGTAGATGTCATTCTGACCACTGTGTTTACTTTAAGAGATTAGATAATGACAACTATATTATTTTGTTATTGTATCTATATGACATGCTTATTGCATGGTCTAACATGCATGATATAAATGAGCTCAAAAAAAACTAGCAGATTCATTTGTAATGAAGGATTCGGGTGCTACAAAGCAAATCCTTGGTATGAGAATAACAAGAGACAGGAAAAATTAGAAAATTGATATTGTCTCAAGAAGAATACATCAAGGTGTTAGTCAGGTTCAACATGAAAGATACAAAAATAATGATTACACCTTTGGGAGGGCACTTCAAATTAAGCAAAGAACATTGTCCTAAAATGTAGGAAGAAATCAATTACATGTTTAAAGTGCCCTATGCTTCAGTAGTTGGAATTTTAATGTATGCTATGGTGTGCACTAGACCAAACATTGCTCATGTAGTGGGAGTTGTCAATAGGTTTATGAATAATCTAGGAAAAGAGCACTAGGATGCAATCAAGTGGATTCTCAGGTACTTGAGAGGGACCAATGATAGACCATTATGCTATAAAGGGTCAGATGTTACTTTACAAGGATATGTTGATGTAGACATAGATGGTAGGAGGAGCATCATAGGTTATGTATTTATGGTTGGTGACATAATAGTTAGTTGGATTTAAAAATTAAAAAAGATAATTACTTTGTCAACTATAGAGGCAAAATATGTTACAACTACAAAAGCAAGCAAGGAGATGATATGGACATAACGATCCATGAAAGACTTGAGGCAGAAGCAAGAAGATTGCAGGTTGTATAGTGATAGCCATAGTGCAATTCATTTACAAAGAAATCAACATTCCACTCAAGAAACAAACATATCCAACTCAGGGATCACTTCATTCGTTTAGTTTTAGAGGATGGTCAATTGAAGTTGGAAAAGATCCATATGAGTCAAATTCCTACAGATATGCTAACAAAAGAAGTCACTAAAGAGAAGATGGAGAGTTATTCAGCTTCAATAGGTCTTTAAGGATAACAAGAAAGATAAGAAACATTCCAAGGTCAAAGTTCAAATAAAAGTCCAAGGAACAATTGTAGCGATGGAGTTGCAACAATTGGTCTCCAAATTGGAGATTGTTGGATGGTGGAGTTTGATCTTATTATAATACCCAGTTACTCACAGGGGGGTGTAGAGAAGCAATGCCCCCCACTAGGGTCACCATGGGGGTCTAGGGGGAAGCGCCTCTGAAACAATTTTTTGTTAAAAATGCATTGTAAAATATTGTAATTTCATAGTAAATCTGGATCTATCACTATTAAGTCACAGATCTAATGGTAGAAATTATGTTTGTGTATTTTTGATCTAATATGTAACTTTCCTTTGATATGATGGCATAGTAATCATGATGCCATATTGTACGTGAGTGATGAGGATATTACAGTGAATGTATTTCAAGTTTTTTTCTTCATTTATTGGACTAAATTTTTGAGCATGGTCATTGATGTTTGGTTGTCATTGATGCCAAAGAGAGCATGTGGTACTAGTGTATTAATGACAAAATGATCATATTGATGGTTTGAAGAGTGTTTGACTTATTAAGAAAATTGATGGCATGGACATGTTGTAGAGACCTTGTGGGTTGTTATGAGTGCTTGGAGTGCTTATGAAAGTGAAAAGAATTCATCAAAGTAGTCAATTGAGTGCCTAGGTTCAAGTAGTCATCTTGACAGATAAAGCTGAGTAAGTAGTTTAATGACATCATATTTCACATGTGTGAAGGTTTCATGAGCATTTTAATACATGGATGGATTCCCCTATAATAGGTGATCATATGGTTCAAATTTTAGGTTTGGACATGGAATGTAGCAAAAGTTATTAAGGTGCAAAGTTGGCATTTCATGTAGATTGAAGTGGTTCCCAAATTTACATTATCAAAGATCTATGGTTAGCATTTAATTGGGTCATAGATCTAATGGTGACCATTTAATCTAACTAGTTAATGATCTAACAAAGTGCGTTATCTTATCAGTAGTAATCCAATGGTGTGTATTAGGTCAAAAAGTTAAGAGTATGAGATTGCACATAATGGTGACAAGTGTCACAATCTAGCTCGATCGAATGAAGATCCAACGACACACAGATGATTATTAAGGATGGATATATAATAGAGCATGTTTAATTGTACAGATGAAGATCATTGGTGCGTATTGATTCAACAAGTCAACAGGGTCCACATAAGGCATGTAGGGCTACCAAGTGTCAATGATCTCGGTAGCATGGATCTAAGATCAATGGTCAACAAGTAAAGTCATAAAGATTTATAAGGAGATCAATAGAGCATATTTTTTTAAAGTTTTTAGAGAGAATGAGATGATTTCAAAGTGTTTGATGTTTAGTATTTACATAGTGACCATTGGAATTTGAATATTCAAATTAATGAAGGAAAACTAGTATGTAGTTTTTGAGCTATATCTTTTGATCCAAGACAGATTTCATGATGGTGTAAAAAAAAGTTGTATATAAATTTAAGGCACATATAATTTTTTTATTATAAGGTATGAATGTTTTTAAATTTATATATATTGAGATTCAAATTTGACTATTTGTTCATTCATGGTGCTACTATGTACAAGACTACTATTTGAGTAAATTATGATTTAGCAAAAGAGTGTTTTGGCAGAAGTAATCAATTGAATATGTCTTAGAGGTTATATGGAGTGGACCCATGTATTTTAAATTGTTCTTGTATTTTTGTTTTTCTCGATGAAGTGGTAAAGGTGTGATATGTCTCCACGATACGTATAAGGGCTACTAAAGCCTAATTAAAAGGTGTAGTTACTTAATTGTGACCCATGGATGCTATGGCTGACTTGTAAGGATGGTATTGAGATATGTGTGAGAATGATATAATTCTTAAAGGTTAAAACAAGTATTATGGCCGACTTAGAAGTTGATATTCATGAAGACTTTATAAAGTGTGGAGACCAAGGCAATGGTTTCTAGATTTAGATGTGAGGATGTTGAGAGAGTAGAAGATAGAGATGAAGGAAAGAGATCAAAGAGAGTGTGCTTAGTGGATGGACTAAAGTACAAAGTAGATTGAAGATTAGAGAAGAAGCCTAGAGTGATCCAAAAGGGGTGTTTGGATGCATTGCTTGTATGAGAAAGTTTGAGTGTGTGTGATGAGTTAAAAGAGAGATGTTATACATTATTTCTCCATCATATTGAAAGACAAACATAGTTCTAGAGCTATTGATTTCATAGATGTTCTGTGGGTGCTCAACATATAGAATAAGTGGGTTCTTATTCATACTTAGGGGTGCGTGCTCCTTATGAAGTGGGTGCTTCACTACAAGGTTTCATGTTTGTGATCATCTTATAGGATAAGTAGTCCATGTGTTTACAAGTTTGAGAGTGTGTTTTATTCTTCAAGATGGTTTTCCACGTAGATCTTATGTTATGTGTGTGATCTTACATCATATTTATTATTCATTTTTATTTACATCTTATATGTATTATGAATGCTTGTGATCATTAATTAAGAGTTTGAAAGGATTATAATTGAAATTTGAAATATCTTGTATCACTGATTCATCTCCACTTTTAGTGATTGTACCTCCAACAATTGATATTAGAGCCAGACCTTCGTTTCAAGTTTAACCACTTGAAGGTGATTTAAGGTACAATATGGAAAGTCAAAATATACAAGGTTTATCTAAAAAGCAATCACCATTGTATAATGGGTCAAATTATGCTTTTTAGAGTACAAAGATGAGGACATACATCATGTCTCTAGGGTTTGATATTTGGCAATCTATCATGGATGGTTACACTACACCAACTAATCCATCAACTAATGCTGTTGATAAGAAATTGAGTTAGAATAATTATAAAGCTATGAATTCTATCATTTGTGGTCTATCCGAGGCTAAGTTTACCAAAGTGATCCATTACAAATTTTCCAAGGAAATTTGGGTCAAATTACAGAGTACCTATGAAGGAGACTCTAAGGTAAAATTGGCTAAGTTGCAGACTTATCAAAGGAAATTTTAAGGTCTCAAAATTAAGGAAGAAGATGCTATGGCATCCTATCTTTTAAGAGTTGATGAGGTAGTAAACATGATCATGTCTTGGAGAGGTGATTAACGAAGATACTATAGTACATAAGGTATTGAGGACTCTTACACTCAAGTTTGATTCAAAGGTTTCTGCTATAGAAGAAAGTCATTATCTCACTTAGATGAAAATGGATGAAATGCATGGCATCCTTAATTCCTATGAGATGAGAGTTGATGAGAATAAACCTCCTAAAAAAGAAGCAACCTTCAAAGTGATCAAGGAGACAAAAGCCAAGAAGAACAAATTAAGTCTTGAAGATTTTCATCTTAATGAAGATCAACTTGAAGCCATGATTGCAAGAAAATTGAATGTAGGATCATGTAAGAATGAAGGAAATTTTTTTTTCAAATGTTTTTCATGTGGTAAAGTTGGTCATTTTGCAACTAGATGTCCAGGTAGAGACAAGTTTGAACATAAAGAAGCTTATAAGGAATATCATAAGGATGAACACAAGAAATTTGAGGGTCCTGGTAAGTACATAAATTTTTTTAGTATGAAAAAAGGAGATAAGGAATCATACAAAGGTAGTAAGAGCCTCTACCATGAAGAAGATAGTAACTCATTTGCAGAAGAAGTAAACACATTTGACACTGATGTTTATTTTCATACTGAGGACAAGGAGACATTATTTATGGCTTTTAGTGATGATGAAGGTGAATGTTATTTAAGCAAATATTTATTTGGTAGAGATATCTTAGAGTAAGAAGATTATAAAGTCACTCTTGAAGATAAATATCTAACTACTGTGAAAGAAATGAAGATACTACAAAGAAAGAATAAAAAACAAGATTTCTTGATCAAATCCTATGAGGAGCCAATTAGAATTTTTGAAGGAACACTAAGTAATGAGATCACACAACAACTTGAAACTCAAGTTTGTACTCTTAATGAATAAGTAAAGAGTAAGGATGAATAATGTATCATGCATTAATCAGAGATGTAGTCTTTGCAGATAAAACTAAATCAAGACATTAGCAAAATTGAAACGTTTTAGAATTCAGAATCAAGCACATCTAAAAGAGATGATCTCATGATAAACAAAGATACAATCGATGATTTAGATAATAAGGATGAATTGATAAATGCTCTTTAATATTTGAAGATCGAGAAGAAAAATAAAAAGAAGATGATGTCACAAATCAAGGACTCTGAAGAGCAATTTAGCGTGTTTGAAATAAGAATGAATAATGACACTAGGGAACATGAAGATATTATCAAGCATCTCAATAATCAATTAGAAACTATGTCTACAAGCCTAAAAGCCAAAAAAGATGAGTGCTTAAGGTATGTGATTGAAATTGAGTTATTAAAAACTGAGTTAGACAAGACATCTTATAAGTTGAAGTCATTTCTGAAGTATGAAAAGAGTTTAAATGATCTTGACAATATTTTGAGTAGTCAAAAGTATGATAGTGATAGATCTATTCTTGGATACAAAGAAGAACAAAATCATGTAACTCAAGACAAGATAAAATATTTTAAGATCAATAATCAATCAAGGAATGAAGGTATTGATAGAATGAAGACACATCATACCAGATAATCAAATGCTATGAGGTATGCAAATTTTAATGGTAATTGTTACTCTTACAATCAGTTTAGTCATAGGTCAAAAGATTGTAAAAAATACTCAAAGAATGAAATTGCATGGACCTATGAGAAAGACAATGACAAACATGAAAAACATCATCACACAAGATAGTCAACAGACTCACAAGGAAAGAATGACATCATTTGCTACAAGTGTCAAGGATTTGGTCATATTACAAAGTTTTGTAATATCTTCATCAGGAGACCAAATGATTAAGTACATGAATGAATTCATAAAAATTTAAGGAATCATCATATATATCAATCATAAGGTATGTATAATCTGATAAATCTCATTTGTTTCAAATGTCATGAAAGAGGTCACATAACAAGGTTATGCAAAAATGATCAGTATTCTACTTAAAAAATTGTCAATCATATCATGAAGAGAAGGAGACATAGTGAATGGATGCCTAAGGAGGTAAATGAAAAATAGACTAAATATGGATTATTTGTCATAATAAAATAGGGAACAAATTCAAGTATCAAGGAACAAGACTTATCTGCCTAAATGGACAAGGAAATCAAGCAGGATCTTGAGATAAAAGAAAAGCATAAGGTTGAGAACTCATTCAAAGTCAACTTGAAAATGAGGAAGGACTGAAAGTCAAGAAAGAGCATGGAGATATGATATTCTCCTAAGTTTTGGGATCTTTAGTCCCTCTATGATAAGTGGGTGTCTCTACCTATGCTTCTTAGGAGGCATATTTCATGTGTAAAAGCAAGTATGTGCACTCTAGGTAATGATCAAAATGCCAATCAATACAAAGATATGTTCCCTTCAATTTGATAATATTCAAGATGTGTTTGGATAAAGGGGAGATAACTTAGTTATCTTCAGTGGCTTGAAGAAGATGTGCATGATGTAAGGGAGAGCATATGTGAAGATGCTTCAGTCATGATAGAAGTATGAAGATGTCTGCTACAATTGTGAATTTAAGAAGATTGATATGATGACTTGATCAAACCAATTCATGTATTTTAACAAGGTATTGAATCTTCATACATGAGCAAAGAGAGTTTGTGAGTTCTATAGGTAGATAATTTCAATGATTTGAGAAGCTCAAGTTTAGATTAGTGTATGTTAAAAAAAAAATGACATGAGATGGAGCTTGATGTTAAGGAAACTTTCCAAGCTCTGTGAGCATTTTGTCAGGTCCAAGGATTAGATAAGTCCAAGTTAAGATTGGTGTATATCAAAAGGGGATAAATTGATTTATATGTTTAAAAGTATGTAAATATCCTGACCATCTTAAATAGTATTTGAATGTATACATGATGCTGAGGAATGATTGTTGGCATGTTGAGGAAGAAACCCTTTGTCATTAATGTCAAAAGGGGAGAAAGATCAATATGAATAAGTTAAAATGAGTAAGAAGTCATTCTGAAGGTATTTTTACATCAATGACAAAGAGGGAGATTGTTGAGCATGGTCATTGATGTTTGGTTGTCATTGATGTCAAAGAGAGCATGTGGTACTAGTGCATTAATGACAAAGTGATCAGATTGATGGTTTGAAGAGTGTTTGACTTAGTGAGAAAATTAATAGATGATATTTATGGTATGGAGATGTTATAGAAACCCTATGGGGTGTTATGAGTTCTTATAGTGCTTATGTAAATGAAATGAATTCATCAGAGCAGTCAATTTAGTGTCTAGGTTCAAGTAGTCATCTTGATAGATAAAACTAAGTAGTTTGATGACATCATATTTCAAACATGTGAAGGTTTTAAGAGTATTTTGATACATGGATGAATTTACCTATGATAGGTGATCATGTGGTTCAAATTTCAGGTCTAGACATGGAACGTGTCAAAAGTTGTTAAGGTGCAAAGTTGGCCTTCCAGGAAGACTGCAGTGGTTCACATAGTCAAATTTACATTATCAAATATCTACGACAAGCATTTAATAAGATCATAGATATAATAGTGAGAATTTAATCTGACTATATAATGATCTAAAAAAGCACATGATCTTATCATTAGTGATCAAATCATGCATATTAGGTCAAAATGTCAAAGGAGTCTGAGATTGCATGTAATAGTGACGTGTCATAATCTAGCTCAATCAGATGAAGATCCAATGACATGAAAATGATCATGTAAGATGAAGATATAATGGAGTGAATTAAATTATACATATGGAGATCAATGTTTTATATCGATTCAACAAGTCATTAGGGTCTATAGAAGGCACGCAGGGCTACCAAGTGTCATAATCTCGGTATCATGGATCTAAGATTAATGGTCAATGACTAAAGGTAAAGTTAGGAAGACTTATAAGGAGATAAATGGAATGTATTTATTCAAAGTTTTTAGGGAGCATTATATGATGTTAAAGTGTCTGATGTTTAGTATTTACACAATAACCATTGGAATTTGAATATTTAAATTAAGGAAAGAAAATCAGTCTATAGTTTTTGAGCTATATATTTTGATCAAGGTTGAATTTTATGATGGTGTAAAAAGCAAAGTTGTAGATAAATTCAAGGTGCATCTAAAAAATTAAATAAAATTTTGAACGTTTATAAAATTATATATATTGAGCTTCAAAGTTAACTATTTTTTCATTCATGGTGCTACTGTGTACAAGACTATTATTGGAGTAAATTGTGCTTTAGCAAAAGAGTGTTTTGGAAAGAGTAATCACCTGAATAAATCTTAGAGGTCATATGGAGTGGACCCATGTATCTAAAAGTGATATTTTGTTATTATTTTACTCAATGAAGTGCTAAAGGGGTAATAGGTCTACATGGGACCTATAAGGGCTACTAAGACCTAATTGAAAAGCATAGCTATGTAAGTGTGATCCATGGATGCTATGGCCAACCTGTAAGGATGGTATTGAGCTATGTGTTATCATGATATAAGTCTTAAGGGTTAAGTCAAGTATTATGGTCGACCTAGAAGTTGATATTCATGAAGACTCTATAAAGAGTGGAAACCAAGGCAATGGTTTCTAGACTTGGATGTGAGTGTGCTGAGAGAGCAAAAGATAGAAATGAAGGAAATATATCAGAGGGAATGTGCTTAGTGGATGGACTGAAGTAAAAAGTAGATTGAGGATGAGCGAAGAAGCCTAGAGTGATCCAAAAGGGGTGTTTGGATGCATTTCTTGAATGATCAAGTTTGAGTGTGTGTGATGAGTTGAAAGAGAGGTGTTATACATTGTTTCTGCATCAGATTGAAAGGCAATAAGTGTTTTGGAGTTGTTGATTTCATAGGTATTGTGTGGGTTATCAACATCTAGAATAAGTGGGTACTTTTTTGTACTTAGGGATGGGTGTTCCTTGTAAAATGAGTGCTTCAATAAAAGGTCTCATGTTTGTGATCATCTTATAAGACAAGTAGTCTATGTGTTTACAAGCTTGAGAGTGAGTTTAATTCCCTAAAAGGGTTTCCCATGTAGATATTATGTTATGTGTGTGATCTTGCATCATATTTATTATTCATTGTTATGTATATCTTGTATGCATTATGAATGTTTGTGATAATTTATTAAGAGTTTGAAAGGATTACAATGAAGTTTGAAATATCTTGCATCATTGATTCACCCCCCTCTCAGTGATTATACCTCAAACATGAATAAAAAGGATGGACTATTTCTATGTGGATGTAGCCCATATTGGGTGAACCACGTTAAATTTGTGTCTCTATTGTGTTGTGTTTTTTGCATTTTATTTTCATATTTAATTCATCAATATTTCTCTATGTTATTTATTCATAACATTCAGTTCTTGCTGTAAATTGAAAGTCGTATGTTGTGCAAACAAAATAAATGGGTCATCACCTGCAAAACATTAATTCAAAATTTTATGTATTTTTAAAACATTACATCATTTTCATCCATTTTTTTCTCACATATATAAACATATTTCATAGCATTTTATCAAAAACATAAGGATACAAGATATATCATCACATGCCTAGTCATATAGAGTGCATGAACTAAAAAATGAAAAATGGAAGTTAAAGTCATAACATATGAATAACAAGTCATTTAGGTAATCCAAAATTTCTCTATACATATATCATAATAACTGATGAGTTCATACAATCATGTCTCAATAAAATTCACATATGTAGGGGGTAAGTGAGTCAAACATCTCAAAAATCCAAAAAAAAAAAAATTGTATGTATGTGTTACATGTTCAATAGTGGCCTTAAGATCCTTACCTCTTATTGATTAATTCATCTCATGTAAGGTATTCATCAAAGACCCTAATCCATCTATATGCTTCTCTTGGTGAGTGATCTCCATAAATGTGTGATAAGTTAGGGCAAAAACATCTTATGCTTGCCTATCCTGATAGGTAGTCCTACATTAAACAATCAACTGATCCCTGGTGTACCTAGTCCCCCAATCATATTTATGCATTTTATTTCAATGATTAATGGATCTAAGAGTATTTTTGATGATTTTTATAGATTGGGATAGAAACACAAAAACATTAAGAACTAACTTAGGCCTGACCCGATCCATGTTTAGCTACCTAACCTCTCTATGCTCATTGATTCTTTACATTTTATGGTTCGATTTCTTCCCCATCAACCTAAAGCTAAAAAAAAATCCCAAACCTAATTTTCACAAACAACTTCTATTCTTGGCAAGTTTTTATAGCCTTTTAAAACTAGCCATTGTGATATAAAAACTTTCTATTTTCAACAATTTTATTTCTAAACTCATGTTTTATAGATTTTAGATATTATTGCAGCTGAATTAACATAATTTATGTCTAAAACAATTTTTTTTAATAGTCTTATCTTTACATAGCATGTTTGTATGTTGTTTTTAGTTTTACAGGTACACACCACTCAACCCTGAACTCAATCTCCCAATGGGACAATTCAGGTAGTATACTCTCTTTCACACATAAATGGTATGTACTCTCATCCTTGATTTGATTACATAGTGTATTTTTTTTATTTTTTCATCAAATTATATTTGATTCTCATATTTTATTTATAGGCTACACAAAGTCTTGGTTGGCTTTGTTGTGCCATCTAAGTAAGGTAAATCTTTTTAACCGTCCTTTTCCCTTCAGTATGCCACTACTTGGGACCACATCCTTGTCAATTCATGCCAAGATATCATTTCTAGGGGACAATATATATGCACCTAAAAATTACAAGATGTAACACTTCTAAAAAATTCAATGATATGCAGTGATACACACACACATACTTAGACTCAGTCCTCTCTGACATTCTTTACTTTTTTCCTTCTCATCTTGGTCTTGGAAAACCTAAAAAATTACTTTCTTTGTGTCTCTTTTACCTTCATATTTAAATTTCCTGCTTGGTGATAGAACCACCCTAAATTGTGACACTTTTGCCACTTTCCATTACAACACCATCCCATCGATGACACTTCCACCGTGATAATTACGTAATTATCACTGATAAACCTATCATTTTTGTGGCAATTGCATAATCATATACAACAATTTTATGATGGATAGTGGTGAACCCATCATGGTTTGTAGATGTTAGTAACCTTTAGCTAAAAATAGCAGTGATTTCATCATGCTTATTTACATGCTATTTTTAGCTTTGAGAACTCATATTTTCATGTGTTTTGTATGATTTTTATCACAATTCTTGATTTATCTATCTTATTTTCACTTTTAATTAGGTCCAATTCACTCCCTCGTCTATTTTCAATCATTTTGAGTCCCTCTTAAGTTTAACTCTCAGTTCAACTCAGTTAAACTCCTTCATACAAGCTCCATTACTCTTCTACAAGTAAGCCAATTTTAGATACAAACTTTGTATTGAATATTGGTGTTTTTAAGCTCTACAGAACGATGAACTACTTACTTTTAATTTTATAAAAAAATTTGCTCCACTTTTGGTTATCTTAGTGGTCATTATACATAGTATTTAAAGAGGAAAATTCATATAAATCAGCAACCGATTCTTTGCTATCCATGAATCAACCCAACCACTACTTAGTTGCTCTTATTTTCAAATATTGTGTCTTTCCTTTCTTCTCCCCTTTTCATCCTTTTGTTAGAGTGTTCCAAACACTGTGATTTGAACAATCAAGGAGATAGCTACTTGAGGATAACTTTTACTACAACAAATCTTTGCTTTTAGATGATCTACATCGTGATTAGGTTGAGAGTTTCTAGTTTATATTTATTTATTTTGTTTACTAGATTAAACTAGATTAGTTTCTTTTCTTTTTCTAGTTTAAATATTTATTTTGAAAAGATAAATTTGATAGATTAGTTAGCTTTATTTAATGTTTATATCAATTCAATAGATTATTTTAGAGAAAATATACTTGCTTATAAAACATAAGTAGACATTAGCAAACAAATCAAACACTTTCATCTACAATCACAATCAATTTTTAGTTTCAAAACAAACTCTTATTCACACACAAACAAACACACTAGCAAGTGGAAAACTCGAGTCAAACTTAGGTAATCAATAGGTATTATCATGTTATTGATTATATTTGTTTTAGTAAATTAAAAATACTATTTTTACCTTACTAATTAAAAAAATTAGAATTCAAATATTTACTTTATTCAGAACAAATCATTCAAACTTAATGTGCATCCACCTAGAAATACCAAAAAAAACTTAGTCTATCTTGAATTTGCAAAGATGTATCTTAGGTGTTGAAGTATAGCTAATAGGAGGGGGTTGAATAATTTTATTTAATAAAATCCTTCAATTTCACTTAACATCCATGAAGCATTCATTCATATACATACATTAACCAATGCATAAATAAACATCTATGAAAGCAAACAACATAATAACATAGGAAATATGTGGGAAAACCTCTTGGAAAATAAAATCCACTGATACATATTTTGGAATACAATCCTATAAGTAATGAATACAAATTTAGTGAGGCAAAAACCCCACAAGGAACAACAACCCCTTCTCTAGTTAAACACCAACTCAACTAGTCCTTTAACAAGTATCAACTTGCAAGGAAGCACCAACCCCCTAGATAACTCAACACCAACTAAGATAAATTGAATCTATGATCACTTTTGGACACTTTTTAATCACTAAATTGAAGATGACCACCTTATTTTTTCTTCTCACTCTTTTATCTCTCTCAAACAACCTATTAAGCCTTCTTGCTCAACTAGCCCTTTCCTTGACAGAATTAATTCAAATGACGTTGCTCATCACCTATAATAACACAGTTAGATCTTCATGACATATTAATAATACCTCTATGATAGTCTTCAATCCCTCTACCTAGTTTCTAAAACTCTATATCATTCTCTTATGTCTTCAATATTCTAACTAGTCAATTAGGCCTATTAGACATTCTCTTTATACTTGACTCTTCTTCTTACCCATATTGGTCAGCCAAAAAATTTTCCATACTTAGATAATACTTGAATTGTAACAAAAAATATTTTTTACAATTGAAACAACTAATACATAGGTTAGTCATTACCCTTAAGTGATAAAACCACCATTAGGCTTAATAGAGACCTAAAACAATTAGTCCTTCTCAAAGCACATGTTTCAATTTGGCCTCTTTAGAGCACATTGAACCTAAAAAATGGATGAAAAACTTAATAGATTCTAAAATTATATCCCTTATAATCTCACCTTAAGTCTCCAACACCATTTATCTCTTTTCACTCCTTGAACCACATAATTATGTCTACTCGTCATTAGGCCTTGTTATTGCTAGAAACTCTGTCTTGAAAATATGAAACATACACTCAACTTTGACACATAACCCAAAATAAAATCACATGGATATAAAATATATGACTTTAGTCATCAGTAAGTCTATTATATTTCATAATATAGGGCAAAAAACCTCAAACTGATCATCTTTATATGCTCACTTAGAACTGTACACATGCCTTAACCCAATCAAGAACCTTTAACTTATTACACCTTAATAGGAATTTATCATGAAGAAAAATGCATTAAAATGAACCTATGATATTTATATAACAAATTAATGTGCAATATATTCTTTAAATTTATGCAAAAATATTCAAGAACATCATTCTCACTCAAACACATAAAATTGCCTGTAACTCTAAAAATATAGTTATGAGGATCAAGGCTTATAACACCTATATGAGAATTTTTATGAACCTAAAATAGGTTTATATGATCTTTAAAAATACTTAAAAAATCTTTAAATATATATATTACAAGGTTCACTATCAATATTGGTCTTACAGAATAATCTCATGTCTTCACCCTACACAAACTTCACTGTGTTAGACATGACTTTGAGAACAACTTTTTGATTATATATGAGCATCACCAAAAATTATATTCAAGGGAGAAAGGTAATATAAGTTTTGAAAAAATAACCCATGCATTTAGATCCATCTCTAATCCACTAAAATCCATTCTTAATCTCATTCTCACTTCTTCTTAGTTTTCTCACTATCTTCCTCAGCAGGCCTATTTAACGATAGGTCAACTTCCATGAATGGTTTATAATTTTTAAGGTCTAAAACCTCATTAAAAAATTACATGGGCACAAACTACAAGTCTCACACATCATCATCCAATAATATACATGCTTTGACTTGGTCAACCCTTATTGCTACATCAAAAACCTGATAAACAAGGGGTTTCTTATAGCTTTCACTCACTCTTCTGATAGAAAAATTCCATATGGATAAATATGGAAGAGTCTTATATATGTTCCAAACATAAAAATAGGTCAACCAAACCATTCTGATCCATTTATAACAAGATCTTCCAAATTAGGTCATAATGAGGGTTATAAGAGCGTTTAGACTACCTTCCATTATTAGTAATCATTCATAAAATATTAACCCTCAAATACAAAAACAATTCCAATAAATTAAATCTAGGATACTTATCCAACTTACATGAACTATTTATGATCTGATGTAAAGGTTGCATGTGCCATTGAGCATAATAAAATCCTTCTCGAGTCTGTAACACCTCATTCTGTGCACACTAAAAACTCTAACACCAATTTTCATTTTATCTCCTTCAAGATTTGAATTCAAAATTGGTCAAAAAACTTGAAAAAACCTCTCATACCTATGAAAATGCTCTTTTGAGATTTGTCACCTTGGGAACTGAAATTGACCTCTCATTAGGTCACGCTAGGTCTCTTTGCACACTAGGCCTCTTTGCACACTAAGCCTTGAAATGCCAGTCATACTTAGACCTTGATCACACTTTAAAACCTATTTTAATTTTCTCAAAAAATCATCCTCATGTTATATAACCTCATACCATTCTCACACACTACCAAACTTTTTCACACAAGTCCTCTATTTCTCATCTCATCATGCTACTAGGCCTATGCCTTCTCACTAGGTCTCTGAATGCAAGGACTAAACTTCAAAACTAACCTTGAAACTCTTATAAAGGCTTATTTGCCTTTTTAACATGTTTATACAAATTTATAAACTCTCTCATGCATGTACTAATGCAATTCACTAAGATTCACTATGCTTTATATATACACCTCATAGGACTAGAATAGGCTTCTCAAGGCATGTAGTACTCAAGAGTAACTTAACTTGCATCATGTTCTTGACCTTGACATGCCATCAACCTCAAAAAAATTACCAGGTTGTCTTTAAATTATCTCTCAATATAGGAACAATAGTTTACCTTCAAATGTTCTCTTATTATTGTAATTATTTGTCTTGTTGTTTTCAAAATCAGCTTAGCTCATTTTTGGGAACAACCTCCTACGAAACTTGTCTGTTTCATCATTTGTATCTCTAAATTTATTTTCGAGACAGGTTTTTCTTGTTCTTGTTTTGGCTCAACTGATACCATTCAAAATTCGTAATATCTTCTCATCACGTTTTCTCCAAAACATGGAAGTTGTTGCGGTTTCGATGCGTTTAGAGGACCAAATTTTGCCTTTTTCAGAGTTAGTATTTTTTTTCATTTTCATGCACAGGCGGTGAATTTTGCCACTAGTGCATTTTTTCTTCTTGCTTGCAGGAACGACAATTTTTGCTGCCACTGTATCTTGCCTGCAGGAGTAGCAGTTTTTGCCGCCCCTGCATCTTGACATGCACGGGCGGCAAATTTTGCTGCCCCTGCATTTTTACATCACACATGTAGGAGCGGTAAATTTTTTCGCCCCTGCATGTCACTTCCTATTTTCAATGCAAGGGCGACAATTTTTGCTGCCCCTACATTGTCTCAATTTTTGTGTGCGGCATTTATTGCCACATGCGCAGGGTTATTGGGGTCATTTTTCACCCCATTTAATCTATTTTAACCTCCTTTTTCTTCATTTCTCCTCTCCTCCTCCTGCCCTCTGCCTCTGGACCATTCGGCAAATTAGTAAAAGTGCGCTTCAGTGGATTCAAGCTTGCGATGCGCGTGGTTTCTCAGGTAGGTCATGCTTTTTGCATTTATTTTCTTTTCCTCTTTCTTGTTCATTTTTCAAGTTGATGGGGTTTTTATTTTTATATTTTCCCTCCGTTCTTGCCTGTAGATTTATCCCTTTTAACCTACACGAGCGGCAAATTTTGCCACATGTGCCTCTTGTTTATTCCTAAAGGCATGCGCGGGTGGCGAAATCCATCGCCCATGTCTTTTCTTGCTTAAACCATGCGCGGGTGGTGAATTTTGCCGCACACGCTCCCTTGCTTTCTTGACTTGTATCGACAGTGAATTTTACCGTTGACGCTGGCCGAAGATGCATGGGCAGCCAAATTCACCGCCCATACACCTTCCTTCCCTTTTACCTATAGGGGTGGTGAATTTCACCACCCACGTAGGCCAATCCTGTAGGGGCGGCAAATTTTTCTGCCCCTACACTTCTCTTACCGCCCTTTATGCACGGGCGATGAATTTTGTCGCCTATGCATTTGTCATCCAAAATTTTCCAACTCTAGAGAAATTTTCTTCTTTTTTATTTGTTTTTTCCTCTCTTTTTTTCCTCTTTTTCTAACCCGGACCTTTTAAGTGCCATTCCTTGATCATGATCATCCAACATGCAAATTTCCTAATTTGCCCACTATTCCCTAATTACATGATCATGATTGCAGTACCCTTTGCAGAATCTTGCTCATCAACACCCGCTCAATCGAGGCTAGTTCTGATGTCTAAAACTTCTCTAAAAAAGTCAAAAGCAATGAAGTACTAGTACCAGGGCATCTTTTCGATCACTTCGATCACCTCTAATGTTGATGACATTAGAGATACAGAGATTGACCACATAGATATGGCCGAGTTCGTGACCAGAACTAAGGCAACGAACCTAAGTTATGAAATAAAGAGAATCATCGAAAACAATATTCATCTGGTTGTCGCTTTCTCAGTAGCAACACATCATACGAAGTTCATCCTCCATTGCGCCCAATTCTACAACAAAGAGACGAGAGCAGTCTCAGATGCCAATAGAAACATAATAATTTGGGTAGACCCTGAATTCATTGACAAAGTCTTCATGTGCTCTCCTACTACTGAAGTGCTGAGAATTGACTTTATAGAAGCATAGAAGGAGAATGACAAGGACCCTGAGAGGACAAAGAAAGTAATGAATAACAGATGGCTGAAGACCCCCAGAACCAATCTATTCAGATGGCCATGAAACTTCTCCAAAAGTGATTTCATTGAAGAAGTTGGTGACTTGATCACCCTTCTCAGCAGAGTGGGAGGCCTCCCGTCTTCCTCACAGTTCCACGAATGGATGTACCCTTTCATCAAAATCATCTTTCAAGGTAAACATGTCATCTTCTGGCGTGAGTAGATTAGTAATGCTCTTTATGAGCAACTGACCAAGGTACAAACTACTCCAAAGTTATATATGACTTCGTACCTGGTGTACATAGTTGCCTCCATGCAAACTTTTTTAGGTTTGACAACTGAAGGGGACAGAAAGACCACCCCAGTCTACTCATATTACCCTCAGCTAACACTGCAAGGATCAATCTGCCATTTTAAGAGGGTAAATGATGCCTTTTTCATGTTATTTTTGTGTCTCTTCGACCCTCAACTTGAATAAAAGAGAGTATCTAATGAGGCTTGGACAACCGTCAATGACTATGGCTGTATGTTCCTACAATTTCTCTCTTTCTGCTATTTTTGAGTTAGATTTTTCCAAGGCTATCCCTATATGCTCCCCAAGTTTCCTTCTGATAAGTTAGTCCTAATGGAGCCATGTAGACAAATGGGTGTTGTGCACACTAGACAGATGGAGCTGAAAAAGCCAAGTTTTAGATTTCCAATCAAAATTGGCAGATACTCGATTTTAACCACAGCTAAAGCCAAGGTCATGGAGACAGAGATGCAATTGGTTACTATGAAACAATTCAAGAGAAGGGATAATTTTGACTATAGGAGTGTCAAAGACATGATCAGAAGAAAGACTCAGTTTCATGAGCCTATGATCGAAGACATCTAGGTAGACCTATAGACAGCTGAAGAAATCAAGAAAATGGACTATAGTAGGCTGACCCTGGAGCAAATCAAATATTTGAGGCTCACAGAGATTCCCCCCAATCTGGTCAATGACAAGAACATTATCAACATCAGGTACCTGGCTGAGAAGGTTGTTGACTCCCCTCTTCCTCCAGTTCAGTGGTCTAAAAAAGAATTAACTTATTTGAGGAAGAGATTCAAACTAATATTAGCTAACACCAATGATTGGTTAGTAGCCAAAGGGATCATGCTGAAAGAATTTATTACAAGATCAGAGGCTGAGTTTCAAGCATAAATGAAGAAGAAGGCAGAAAATAGGACCAATAACAAAGGTGATGTTCTTTCTCCATCTAGGCCTCACAAGCCTAGAATCATCTTCGTTTCCAAGAAGTCAAAAGTTGCTGAAGAGCCAGAATCGATGACTAAAGGAGTTGGAGAACAAATCTCCCAAGAGCAGGCAACTCAGCAAATGGAGACAAATGATAGGCCCTCAGAGCAGCAAATGACTAAGCCTCTACCTTTCCAAGAAGGGGCACGACCACTTATAGACGTTTCTCTTTCACCACCTTTTTCTCCTATCAGTGTTCCTTCTTTTGGAGCTACCTCTCTTTCCAAATTCATGTTTGGTGATCCTCAAGGTGCTTCTAGAGATACTCTTCGATTCTCTGGGTCTATTCCTAGTCTGGCATCTCCTTCCTTCAATTTAAGAGAAAGTTCTGCCCTTGATCAATCAACGGCCAATACGGTTTCACCAGTTACTCCAACTGTGACCACTGTTACCACTAGTAGTGCAAAAGTTACCATGGTAACACTAGCTACAAGAACTATTGCCACAATAGGTACTTCTTCTCTCCCTCCTTGGATGTCAGTTTTCACACCTAAAAGAAAGAAGTTAGCCATCTCTCTAGATGAGTTTGATTTTAGCAAGATAGTGCTGGTGAAAGACAAGGCCCCTAAGAGACCAAGGATCCTCTCAAAATTAGTTGAAGAAAAGAGGCATAAATTTATGAAAATAGCTAAACCAACGCAAGACATAACTTTTAAGGGTTTTGACATGAGCAACTATTCCATCTCTCGTGTTGAACTTGGAAAAGTTACTCACGAAGGTGTGAAAAGTGATCTACAATCTGCGATGGACATCATGGTCCAAAAATTTGAGAGAGAAAAGGAGATGAATGACTACAATAAGGCCAAGGCAGAGCAGTTAACTGCAATAGTCAAGAAATTCATCCTTCCCCCTGAAGTGGCAACTCCAGAGGCCTTTTTCATAGACAACCCTGTCATTAAAAAGGCAAAAAAAACCTATATGAAAGGGAAAGTACTAGAGGATTACATTGTAAAGATGTACACTCAGAGAATTTTCTTACTTATAGAGGTTGCTGAGAGGACAGACAAGATGAAAAAAGTGAGGATGAATTTGGAGGACCTTGTCTCACTTATTTCTCAGAACATTGACAATATAGAAAAATATTTTAGTAAGTGGAGGGAGATGAAAGATCTGAAGAAAAGCACCTTGATATCCATCGATGTAATTTTTAGCAAAGATTCCTATGTTGAGATTAAGGAATCACTGATATATAGGGTTCAGGTACTCAAAGAGCTCATTGAAGATCTTGAGTCTTCTAAAGATGCTAATGAGAAAAGCGATACAGGCTTGCTGAATAGACTGGAAGAACTACCTTGCAACCTCATCACCAGGGACAATCAATTTCTCTCAGTCGTAGAGATGATCCAAAAATTCAAAGGTATGATTCAGAGAGATTTTGAAGAAAAAGCCTTCTCAATGACTTCTGTGGACAATATTTTAGATACTCAGTTAACTCTGAATAATCTAAGATCCAGGTTAACTAGTCATGCTAAGGCAATCACAACATTGAAGGATACTATAATCAGAGCTAGGGTCATCTTCAAGAACACCATTGCGCTAGACAACATAGGAATTCAGGCATCTATTACTATGTACAATGCTCATCTGAAGAAGTCTGGTGATAAGAGCTGAAATATTTTCCCCTCTCTCTTCTTCTTTTCTCATGTACTTTTGTCATGTAAAAGTGCATGTAATTTTGTAATGTGTAATTACATATAAAAAATCCAGAAAAATATCTCAAAAAATCAAAGATGACTCATCTTTGACTTAGATATTTTTATATTATAATCTTTTTGATTTTGAAGGTTTCTCCCTATATATAATGGAGACCTCTTTTGTAAATGAATCTCTGATAATTGAGAGCAAAAACTCTGCTGAAATTGAGACACTTTTTGAGACTTTGTGCTCAATTTGTAAATCATATTTTGTTAAATGAATGAGAAGCAGGTTTATTTCAGACTTTGTGTTGAAGTTATCTATTTTATTTAGAAAACAGTTCTTATGTCCTCTTTCTTGATAATCTCTTATTTGTTTGATTTAATAAGCAAAGTGGATGTGTTGATATTATCTGAGGGTGTTTCTAAAAGATAAAAGAGAGACTTTAAGCTACTTTTATCTTTGTGATCTTTTTATCTTTTATAGTTTCAGGCGAAGACTTTGTGCTTCGTTTCACTCTACGGTTACACTTGTTTCGAATCAGTGAAGGAGGCTACGGAAGACTTTGTGTTTACGCAAGTTTCTTTGTAAACTTTGTTACTTCAGGTGATTTTCTGCTCTACACTGGATACCATTCCTAAAAGAAGATGAATGTTGTTGGCCAATGACCAAGATTTCTCTCTCTTGTTCCTTGTACATCACCTCTAAAAAAAGAGAGGTGGATGCTGTTATACCACCCTGAGTATTATTTTCTACTTAATTATATATACATATAGCATATAAATATTCATAGGGAACCTCCCCTTGATGAGAGGAGAGATTTACCTCGTCTAAATCTAGTAAACCCACATATTTCATGGTGTAAATCTCTGTGCTGTGGTTGATATACTCATTTTGTCATCAGTTAGTTGACGATAAAATATTCACCCAACATTTTTTGGCGACTCCGTTGGGGACTATGAATGTGCATTTTAAAGCCTCAAGCTTCAACTTGAAGCAGTTTTGGTCCCTTTTTCATTTGAAATTTAGCAACTCCACACTACACAAGAAGCCAGAGATTTAAGGGTGTTTTTGATCCTGTGTTTGAGTTGGCACAACAGAGCAACTTTGATCTGTTCCCTCCACCGCCTTTCCTCCAACGATCTAGAAGTCTTCCTCCTGAACTTATCGGGTCACCAACACAAGGTAGAGCTTCTTTTCCTGCTATTAATAGTGCCCTGCCTATTAACACTCCACCTAGATTTATTGTTCCACCATTTAATTATCTTATCATAATGGCTCAAGGCCAGTGGGGCAATTCCTTTGGTCCTTTTAATTTGACCCCACCCTTACATGAACTACCCCGTAGTTTTAAGAAATTTTTTTTCAAAATTTTTGTTGACAGGAAGGTTCATCCCGATGAGCATATTGCCGCTTTCTCCATAGAATGTGGCGTAATCAGTGTGAAATTTGAGGATGTAGTAGTGAGACTTTTTATAGAAACTCTGCAAGGCGCTGCCACGAATTGGTTCTACCACCTTCAAGCTCAAACTATAACTGACTGGAATACGCTAAAGTCCATATTTGAAGCCAAATTTAACCCTGTTGAAAATGCACACACCTTGTTAGCTCAGTTAACACAAATGAAAAAAAAATCTGAGGAATCTATGAGGGATTTTATAGCCAAATTCAACAAGTTGAGGAACCAAATTCCAACTGTCGCTCAGCCCACGTCAGAGAATCTTAAATGCTTTTTTATCAACTCGCAGATTTCTATAGTAAGTTTCCTATTGAGGCGAGCTGGCTCTATGAATCTTGTATTAGCTCAAAATTTGGCTACTGAGATTGAAGATGATCTTATCCTGGCAGGTAAGATCAGAAAAGATCCTAATAAAAATAGATTCTCTTTATCTGCTGAAAGCTCTTCTACAGGCACTACAAATCTTATGGTGCAAAAATTGACAAATGAACTGATAGCTTTGAAGAGAAAAATAGCCCAAGGTACGTCTACTCCCACCTATTGATATATGCCCAAGAGAATGTTCTAAAATCAATAATATCAGGGTAATGCTACCTGAAACTAAGGGCAATCAAATCGCCTGTCTCCCCCTTTAGGGAAATTGGCCATTGAAACAACACTTGTCAATTCAGTGGTCGATTACCTAGAGGCTGAACACGACTATTCGCTCCAACCCCAGTTGGACCAACAAGATGATGCTAATCTCTTCGATGAGCAGGAAGAAGAATTAGCTGGCGAATCCAATATTGGTTTTCTAGATTACCAAGACGAAGCTGGAAGTAAAAGAGAAGGGTTGGATGGATCTTATGCTATTTTTACCAGATCTCAAAATCAGTCAGCTCCATAAGATAATAAAGGAAAAGCGAAAGAAGAACCTCGGCCAACGGTTTCTATCGCTAAAAAAGGGACTCCATTGTCTCCTCAATCAAAAGATCAGGTAACTCACAAAAAAGTAAATACCTCCAACCACCCCATACCTTTCACTTCTATTACTCAGACCAGTACCACACCTACTAAAGACTCAGATGATGGACTCTCTTCCTCTGTTTCAAATTCTTTTCAATTATTTGATATAATTGATCACGATAGAAAGACTAAAATTCAAATGATAGAGATTGAATATTTGAGAGCTAACCTAGAATAATTTGATAGGTTGGTAGAATATGTGAAAAATAAAGCCGTCCCTGTAGGACAAGGTTATTCAAAGGCCGTTCATGATCCCCCCAAAGAGAAATCTGCTCAAAATAATCTCGTCGTGACTCCTCCTGTTGCTCCCAAAAAAATAGAACTTTTTTACATTTTCCTGCTTATAAATGGTTACAAACTGAGTAATTGCATAATAGACTTTGGAGCCTCAGATAATGTCATGCCTGCCAAGGTGGCAGATTTTCTTGGACTAACTTTGACCAAAACTTTTGAGAGGTGTTTTTCTATGGAAAACAAGTAAGTTCCACTCATTGATCAGATAAAAGATACCCAATTTGCTTTCACAGTTTTTCTAAAAAAGAAGATAAAAATGAAGGTTCTAGTGGCCGATGTTCCAGCGTCTTACGACATCCTGCTTGGGTGGAATTTTTGCAAAGATGTTAGAGGCAAGCTAAGCATGGACTTGTCGGAAGTGAGGATCCCAATTCAAGGTGTTATGAAGAAATTGTTTCCTAAAAAAGAGGCAAGGTATGTAGTCACCTGATCATTAGCACTGAAAGCTCAAATTTTATTTGAGTCTTCAGGCATGGAAAACTACTTCCTATCTATGAATGAGATCCATGAGGTATCTATTGAAACTCTTACAAGAGACAACTTGAAATTGTGTTTAGCTGACACAATAGGAGAATCAACAAAGAAAAATAAACACATGGAAGAACCTCTTCCTCCAAACGAAGAAGTTTTCAAAGAAAAAGTGGTGTCTAATGAGGTATGGACCTTAGAATTTGATGGCAGCTACTCTTCTACCGATTCGAGCACTGGGGTTGTGTTGGTATCTCCTTAAGGAGATATTATTCTTTTGTCCTACAAGTTGTAGTTCAACAACACCAACAATACAATTGAGTATGAGTTCCTGTTACTCAGATTATAGACTGCTAAAAAAAGGGCATTAAATTACTCCATGCTAAAGGAGATGCCGAATTGGTGGTTTGCCAAGTAAGAAACCTCTATCAAACCAAAAAGAAAAGACTGTGCCACTATCACAATCTTGTCTGTGACCAAATTGAAAATTTTGATGCTTTCAACATCTCTACCATTTCACGAGAATTCAATGATCAAACAGACACATTGGTTGTCTCTGCTACTCTCTTGGTTCCTCACCCAAATTTTAAAGGAGACAAGTACACTATTAAACTGGTCTTTCAACCAAGTGTACCCAATAATGCCAGCCATTGGCAAGTATTTAACAATGATGATCAAATCATTGCCTTCTTGGAGCAAAAAGATAGCTTCGAACAATTGCATTTTGAAGGTAGTGAGCTCTGGAAATGTGAAGCAGCTTTCGAATGAAATGCGAATATAGGTGAGGATTTCCTTCAGCTTAAGGGAAATAATATTTTCAAATCCCTAGTTTCTTTAGAGAAATTGTTTGATAACCATGACAGGTTCATCAAACAACAACAGACAGATTCAAACTCCTCCCAAGATTTTGATCAAATAAACCTAGGAACCAAGGGAGATCCTAAGATGGTAAACATTGGGAAATACTGCACTCCTGAAGAGAGATTCAAGCTTGCCAATCTACTCTGCCAATATATATATGTCTTGGCTTACTCCTATGATGACCTAAAATCACTCAGGCCTGATGACATTCACCATGACATTCCTCTTAAGGCAAACTATGTGCATTACAAGCAAAAGTCCAAGAAATATAATCTAAAAATCTCAGGTACCATTTTAGCTGAGATTAAAAAAATGTTTGATGTCTAGATAATTTTCTCAATCCATCACTCCACATGGATTGCCAACATAGTCCTTGTCAGAAAGAAAAATGGTGAAATTCAAATCTACGTAGATTTCAAGAACTTGAATCAGTTATCTTTAAAAGATAACTACCCTCTCCCTATCATGGATCAAGTTCTGCAAATGGTAATAGGTTCAGAAATGTTATCAATGTTGGATGGTTTCTCAAGGTACAATCAGGTCAAAGTCAAAAAAGCAGATCAGCATAAGACGGCCTTTACCACACCTTGGGGCACATTTGCCTATCGAAGAATGCCTTTCGGTCTGATAAATGCAGGTGCCACATTTCAAAAAGTGATGGATCTCACTTTCAAAGATAAAATAAAAAAATTCATTGTAGTGTATCTCGATGATCTGATAGTATTTTCAAAGCATCGTTTTGACCATGTCCACCATTTACAAAGAATACTGAAATGCTGCCGTCAGAATGGTATTTCTCTAAATCCAAAGAAGTTTGTCTTTGGAGTGATTGAAGAGAATCTTCTCAATCACATTGTGTCCCGAGGAGGTATTAAAATTGACTCAGAAAGAGTTAAGTCCATCCAGAAACTTACTCTACCTACCAACAAAACTACGATTCATTCTTTCTTCAAAAAGGTGAATTTTTTTTGAAGGTTCATCCCTGAGTTCGCTGAGAAGACCTGCCACATTGTCAATATGATGAAAGACAATGCTACCTTCAAGTGGACTGCAGAGGGTAAATCAACATTTAAAGACATCAAGGAAGCGATTGCTCACACACCAATTCTAATTTGTCCAGACTACATCAAAAGCTTCAAAATATACAGCTACGCCTTTGAACATACACTCTCAACCATTTTAGTTTACCAAAACCAAGAAGGCGTGAAATCTCCTATTTCTTTCATGAGTTGTCCACTTAAGGTTCATGAGTTAAAATATTTCAACATGGGGAAGCATGCATACGTAGTGGTCAAAGCAGTCAAGTATTTTAGATTTTATATCCTAAACTCGCACATCAAAGTTCTCGTACCTGATACAATAGTTAAGTCCATTTTGACTCAACAAGAGTTTTGTGCGAAGAGGGATAATTGGATCGCCAATATTCAAGAGTTTGATCTGGACATTAAACCTACCAAACTCATGCGAGAAAAGGGCCTTTGTTAGTTGATTGCCAACAACATTCCAAATGAAGTAGAAAGTGAAGAAATAGAGATCAAAGACATGCCTATGGTCCTCTTTGTTGCCACCACTGATGAGTGGTATTCTGACATTGCTCATGTTCTGATGTATGGTGAGTGTCTGGCTCATCTCTCCTATAAAGAGAAATATAATGTTAAGTTAAAGGCTGTTAGTTATGTTCTATGAGATAATGGTCTGTACAAAAGGAACTTGGATGGGAAATTTTTTTGTTGTGTTGATAGAGTGCAAAAAGATAAACTCTTAGAGTCTTTTCACAATTTGACTTATGGAAGGCATTTCTCTGCACCAGTGATAGCGCACAAGATTCTGCGAGTAAGGTACTATTGGCCCACGATGTTTTAGGGTGCCTACAGATGGATGTGTAGGTGTGAATGATGCCAATAGTTTGTTGAGAAGCCTAAACTGGTTGTATTGCCTCTCAAGCCAGTAGTAATTGAGGAGCCTTTTCAGCAGTGGGGTATTGAATTCATTGGCACAGTCAACCCATCTTCGAGTGCCGGACATGATTATTTTCTTATAGTGACTGATTACTTTACCAAGTGGGTGGAAGCCATCCCAACCAAGCACACTACGTTTGAAGTGGTGTGCAATTTTTTCAAAGAAAATATTATCTCCCAGTTTGGAGTCTCACTTAAAATTGTAACAGATAATGTAGCCTATTTTTTCTTGCATGAAATTACTCAATTTTTTTTTTATTATGGGATTACCTTATCTCACACTTTAGATTATTTTCTTTAGAGAAATATATAAGCGAAATCGAGTAATAAGAACTTGGTCACTATTATCAAAAAGTTGGTAGATGACAATCAGAGAACATGACACAAAGTATTATATGATGCTTTATGGGCGGATAGGATAACACCCAAAAAGGCTATAGGTATGTCCCCTTTCCAACTTTTGTATGGATTGAATGCGGAGATCCCCATCACCCTTGAACTACCAGCACTCAGGTTAGCCAAAACAATTAAAGACTCAACTTTTGAAAGTTTAGTCGACAAAAGAATTATGTGTGTAACTGAACTAAATGAACAATGAACCATGGTGGTGGATCGGATTACAGCGCATCAGAACCACGTGAAGAAGCTTTTTGATAAAAAAAACTAAGGTTCATAGTTTTCAAGTCAGAGATCAAGTCTTGTTATGGGACAAGAGGCAAGAACCGAAGGGAATGGATGATAAATTTGACTCCTTATGGAGGGGTCCATTCACCATTCGACAACTCTGTGGTGAGGCTAGCTTCTTGCTGGAGTACTAAGATGGAACACCATTTGCACTACCCCACATTGGGCAACATCTGAAGCTATTTAATCTTTGAAGCTTAGATGGGTCCATTTGTATATATGTATAGTTTTTACGTTTTGTCTATTTTTCTTTCTTTTTAACTTGACTCCGTAGCCCAATGGCTTGGATGAAGGCACTTAGAGACTGGTTTCTATTCTCGTTGATCGATTCAATTAACGAAAGTTTTCTAACAGGAGCTAGCTGTTGTTTTTAAAATTAGCTTAGTTCATTTTTGGGAACAACCCCCTACAAAACTTGTTTGTTTCATCCTTTATCTCTCTAAGTTGATTTTCGAGATGGGTTTTTTTCATTCTCGTTTTGGCTCAACTGATACCATTCAAAATTCGTAATATCTTTTCATCACATTTTTCTCAAAACATGGAAGTCATTGCGGTTTTGATGCGTTTAAAGGACCAAATTTTGTCTTTTTTAGAGTTGGTTTTTTTTTCTATTTTCATGCACAGGTGGTGAATTTTGCCACCAGTGCATTTTTTATTCTTGCCTGCAGGAGCGGCAATTTCTACTACCACTACATCTTCCCTGTAGGAGCGGCAATTTCTGCCGCCACTGCATCTTGCCTGCAGGAGTGGCAATTTTTGCCGCCCCTGCATCTTGAAATGCATGGGTGGCAAATTTTGTCGCCCCTACATTTTTTCATCACACATGCAGGAGCAAAAAATTTTGCCACCCTTGCATGTCACTTCTTATTTTCAGTGCAAGGGCGGTGATTTTTACCGCCCCTACACTATCTCGATTTTTATACACAACATTTATTGCTACATGCATAAGGTTTTTGGGGTCATTTTTCACCCCATTTAATCTATTTTTAACCTCTTTTTTCTTCATTTCTCCTCTCCTCCTCCTGCCCTCTGCCTCTAGACCATTCGGTGAATTAGTAAAAGTGCGCTTCGGTGGATTCAAGCTTGCGGCGTGTGTGGTTTCTCAAGTAGGTCATGCTTTTTGAATTTGTTTTCTTTTCCTCTTTATTGTTCATTTTTCAAGTTGATGGGGTTTTTATTTTTATCTTTTCCCTCCCTTTTTTTCTATGGATTTATCCCTTTTAACTTACACGGGTGGCAAATTTCACCGCCCGTGCCTCTTGTTTATTCCTAAAGGCATGCGCGGGTAGTGAAATCCATCGCCTATGTCTTTTCTTGCTTAAACCATGTACGAATGGTAAATTTTGCTACTAACACTGGCCAAAGGTGCATGGGCAGTGAAATTTGCCGCCCATACACCTTCCTTCCCTTTTACCTGCAGGGGTGGCAAATTTCACCGCCTCTACACTTCTCTTACCGCCCTTTACACACGGGCGGTGAATTTTGCCGCCCATGCATTTCTCATCCAAATTTCTCCAACTTTGAAATTTTTTTCCTCTTTTTCATTTCTTTTCCTCTCTCCTCCCTTTTTCTCTTTTTTCGACCTATCCCTATTAAGTGCCCTTCCTTGATCATGATCAGTCAACATGCAAATTCTCTAATTTGCCCACTGTTCCCTAATTGCATGATCATGATTGCAGTACCCTCTAAAGATTTTTGCTCATCAACACCCGCTCAACTGAGGCCAATTTTGATGTCTGAAACATATCTAAAAAAGTTAAAAGTAATGAAGTACCGGTACCAAGGTGTCTTTTCGATCACTTTGGTCACCTCTAATGTTGTTGACATTAGAGATACAGAGATCGACCACATGGATATGGCTGAGTTCGTGACCAAAACCAAGGCAACGAACTTGAGTTTCAAAATGAAGAGAATCATCGAAATCAATATTCATCTGGTTGCCACTTTCTTAGTAGTAGCATATCATATAGAGTTCATCCTCCAGTGTGCCCAGTTTTACAACAAAGAGACGAGAGCAATCTTAGATGCCAATGGCAACATAATAATTTAGCTAGACCTTGAATTCATTGACAAAGTCTTCATGTGCCCTCCTACTACTGAAGTGCTGAGAATTGACTTTATAGAAGCATAGAAGGAGTATGACAAAGACCCTAAGAGGGCAAAGAAAGTAATGAATAATAGGTGGCTGAAGACTCCGAGAATCAATCTATCTAGATGGTCACAAAAATTCTCTAGGAGCAATTTCATTGAAGAAGTTGGTGACTTGATCACCCTTCTTAGCAGAGTGCGAGGCCTTTCGTCTTCCTCATAGTTCCACAAATGGATGTACCCTTTCATCAAAATCATCCTTCAAGGTAAACAAGTCATCTTCTGAGGTGAGCAGATTAGCAACGCTCTTCATGATCAACTGACCAAGGTACAAACTATTCCAAAGTTTTATGACTTCGTACCTAGTGTACATAGCTGCCTCCATGCGAACCTTTCTAGGTTTGACAACTGAAGGGGACAAAAAGACCACCCTAGTCTACTCATATTACCCTCAGCTAACACTGCAAGAATCAATCTGCCATTTTAGGAGGGTAAATGACACCTTTTTTATGATATTTTTATGTCTCTTCGACCCTCAGCTTGAACAAAAGAGAGTATCTAATGAGGCCTAGATGACCGTCAATGACTATGGCTGTATGTTCCTACAATTTTCTTCTTTTTGCTATTTTCAGGTTGGATTTTTCCAAGGCTATCTCTATATGCTCCCCAAGTTTTCTTCTGATAAGTTAGTCTTAATGGAGCTATGTAGACAAATGGGTGTTGTGCACACTAGACAGATGGAGCTGAAAAAGCCACGTTTTAGATTTCCAATTGAAATTGGTAGATACTTGATTCTAACCACAGCTAAATCCAAGGTCATGGAGACAAAGATGCAACTGGTTACTATGAAATAGTTCAAGAGGAGGGATAACTTTGACTATAGGAGTGTCAAAGACATGATTAGAAGAAAGACTCAGTTTCATGAGCCTATGATCGAAGACATCTGGGTAGACCTGCAGACAACTAAAAAAATTAGGAAAATGGACTATAGCATGCTGACCCTAGAGCAGATCAAATATTTGGGGCTCACAGAGATTCCCCTCAATCTGGTCGATGACAAGAATGTTATCAACAATAGGTACTTGGCTGAGAAGGTTGCTGACTCCCCTCTTCCCCCTTTTCAGTGGTCTAAAAAAAATTAACTTCTTTGAGGAAGAGATTCAAACCAATATTGGCTAACACCAATAATTGGTTAGTAGCCAAAGGGATCACGTTGAAAGAGTTTATTACAGGATCAGAGGCTGAGTTCTAAGCAGAAATGAGGAAGAAGGTAGAAAATAGGACCAAGAACAAAGGTGATGTTCCTTCTCCATCTAGGCCTCACAAGCCTAGAATCATCTTCATTTTCAAGAAGTCAAAAGTTGCTGAAGAGCCAGAATCGATGACTAAGGGAGTTGGAGAACAAAGCTCCCAAGAGCAGGCAGCTCAGCAAATGGAGACAGATGACAAGCCCTCAGAGCAGCAAAGGACTGAGCCTCTACCTTCCCAAGAAGGGGCATGACCACTTACAAATGTCTCTCCTTCACCACCCTTTTCTCCTATCAGTGTTCCTTCTTCTGGAGCTACCTCTCCTTCCAAATTCATGTTTGGTGATCTTCAAGGTGCTTTTAGAGATACTCTTTGTTCTTCTGGGTCTATTCCTAGTCTAGCATCTCTTTCCTTCAATTTAAGAAAAAGTTATACCCTTGATCAATCAACGGTCGATACGGTTTCACTAGTTACTCTAACTGCAACCACTGTTACCACTAGCAGTGCAGAAGTTACCATGGTAACACCAGTTGTAGGAACTATTGCCACAATAGGTACTTCTTCTCTCCTTCCTTAGATGTCAGCTTTCACACCTAAAAGAAAGAAGTTAGCTATCTCTCTAGATGACTTCAATTTTAGCAAGATAGTGCCGGTGAAAGCCAAGGCCCCTAAGAGATCAAGGATTCTCTCAAAATTGGTTGAGAAAAAGGGGCATAAATTTCTAGAAATAGTTAAACCACCGCAAGATGCAACCCTTGAGGGTTTTGAGATGAGCAGCTATTCTATCTCTCGTGTTGAACTTGGAAAAGTTACTTACGAAGGTGTGAAAAGTGATCTGCAGTTTGTGATGGACATCATGGTTCAAAAATTTGATAGAGAAAAGGAGATGAAGGACTACTATAAGGCTAAGGTAGAGTAGTTAACTGTAGTAGTCAAAAAATTCACCATTCCCCCTGAAGTGGCAACCCAAGAGGCCTTTTTCATAGACAACCCTGTCATTCAAAAGGCAAAAAAACCTATATGAAAGGGAAAGTACTAGAGGATTACATTGAAAAGATGCACACTCATGGAATTTCCTTACTTATAGAGGTTGTCGAGAGGACGGACGAGATGAAGAAAGTGAGGACGGATTTTGAGGACCTTGTCTCACTTATTTCTCAGGACATTGACAGTACAAAGAAATATCTTAGCAAGTGGAGGGAGATGAAAGATCTGAAAAAAAGCACCTTGATATCCATCGGTGTCATTTTTAGCAAAGATTCCTATGTTGAGATTAAGGAATCACTGATATACAGGGTTCAGGTACTCAAGGAGCTCATCAAAGATCTCGAGTCTTTTAAGGATGCTAGTGAGAAAAGCGATACAGGCCTGCTGAATAGACTGGAAGAACTGCCTTGCAACCTCACCACTAGAAACAATCAATTTCTCTCAGCTGTAGAGATGATCTAAGAATTCAAGGGTATGATTCAGAGAGATTTTGAAAAAAAAGCCTTCTCAATGACTTCTATGGACAATATTTTAGATACTCAGTTAACTCTAGATAATCTGAGATCCAAGTTAACTAGTCATGCTAAGGCAATCACAACATTGAAGGATGCTATAATCAGAGCTAGGGTCATATTCAAGAACACCATTGCGTTATATAGCATAGGAATTTAGGCATCTATTATTATGTACGATGCTCATCTGAAGAAGTATGGCGGCAAGAGTTGAAACATTTTCCCCTCTCTCTTCTTCTTTTCTCATGCACTTTTGTCATGTAAAAGTGCATGTAATTTTGTAATGTGTAATTATATGTAAAAAATTTGGAAAAATATCTCAAAAAGTCAAAGATGACTCATCTTTGACTTAGATATTTTTATATTATAATATTTTTGATTTTGAAGGTTTCTGCCTATATATAGTGGAGACCTCTTTTGTAAATGGATCTCTGATAATTGAGAGCAAAAACTCTGCTGAAATTGAGACACTTCTTGAGACTTTGTGCTCAATTTGTAAATCATAATTTTTTAAAGAAATGAGAAGCATGTTTATTTCAAACTTTGTGTTGAAGTTATCTGTGTTATTTAGGAAATAGTTATTATGTCCTCTTTCCTGATAATTTCTTATTTGTTTGATTTAATAAGCAAAGTGGGTGTGTTGATATTATTTGAGGGCGTTTCTAAAAAATTGAATAGAGACTTTGAGCTACTTTTATCTTTGTGATCCTTTTATCTTTTGTAGTTTCAGGTGAAGACTTTGTGTTTCGTTTCACTCTATGGTTATGCTTGTTTCGAATCAGTGAAGGAGGCTACGGAAGACTTTGTGCTTACGTAAGTTTCCTTGTGAACTTTGTTACTTCAAGTGATTTTTTGCTCTACGCTGGATACCATTCCTAAAAGAAGAGGAATTTTGTTGGCCAACGACCAAGATTTCTCTCTCTTGTTCCTTGTACATCACCTCTGAAAAAAGAGAGGTGGATGCTGTTATACCACCCCGAGTATTATTTTTTGCTTAATTATATATACATATAGTGTATAAATATTCATAGGGAACCTCCCCTTGATGAGAGGAGAGATTTACCTCGTCCAGATCTGGTAAACCCACACTTTTCATGATGTAAATCTTCCTATGCTGTGGTTGATATAACCATTTTGTCATCAGTTAGTTGACGACAAAATATTCACCCAACATATCTCATACCACTCCACCATGCAAAGCCTCAACTCTTGACCTTGACATTAATGACATTCATCTTGATTTTGACATCAATGACAACATAAATTCCTCAACACCAATAATAGGAACATACTTTAAAAATCTTCCCATTTTTCATTGATGGAAAACACTTAAACAAATTTGATCATTCATATGTCCCCAATCTAGATCTTTTACTTAAACTCAAAGTCCACCTCATCTTCTTCTTCATTTAAATCACCAACAACACCTCTAATTCATATGGACTCTTTTTGATTTGAACAACTTGCTTCCTCAACCATGAAAAGTAATTTATTGACATCATGACCATCACCTTTATGGTCATTTTTAGAATCACTTCTCTCACTCTCATCAGATGAGCTACAATCTTCCTTGAAAAATCTCTTCTTGTCATCATTCCTTCTGAATCTTTTCTTGCTCTTATCAGACCTATAGAAATTTTTATCATCATCATGACCTTCATCATGACCTTTTTCATTTTTTTATTATGCTTATGAGGGAACTTTTTAGTAAAGTGTCCAATCTCTACTAACTTACCCTTGTATTTACCTGAACTAATTTTTAACTTTCTTGCAAACATAGATATCAACTCATCATCATTAATATCATATTAATCATTATCTTTGACTTTATTATCTATTATCTTATTCTCTTTTGAATTATTTTTTGTCTTGAATGCAGCGTCTTTCTTTTAAGGTCTTCTTTCACTTGTTCTCATCTCATGGATATTAAGGTGCCATGAAGTTCATCCATCTCTACATTGTCTAGATCTTGCAGCTCTTTAATAATAAATACTTTAAAATAAAATTTGGGAATTAGAGATATTAAAACCTTTTTAACAACAATATACTCTTTCAATTCTTCACCGAGACCTCTTATGATGTTGATCACTTCATCAACCTTCAACAAGTATGCTACAATGGTCTCATCTTCATTCATCTTTAGGATTTCAAATTATCTTCTATGGGTTTGAAACTTAGCCAAATTGACTTTGGAATCTCCCTCATGAATAGTCTTCAACTTGTACCACATTTATTTTGTATAAATATAGTACATCACCTTCACAAGTTATGCCTCTGATAGGCCACACATAATACCATTCATTGTTTTTGAATTATTGTCACTCACCTTCTTGCAAACTACATTTGTAGGAGAAATAGGGGGTGCATCATATCCATCCAAGATTGGACATAAAATATGTCCTCATCTTGAAATTCTAAAGGGCATAATTGGATCCATTAAACAACAGAGCTTTGCTTGTTGAAAAATCACCTTGTGTTTGACTAGCCATCTTCGCTTATTTAGGATCTCCTTTACATTAATAGGCCTCACTTAAAGGACTTGATATAATACAAAATGTTATAAATAAATATAATGAGAGGAGGGGGTTAATTATTTTCATTAAAACAATCTTTTAATTTCACTTAACATCCACGAAATATTCATTCATATACATACATTAACCAATGCATAAACAAGCATCTATGAAAGC
This sequence comes from Torreya grandis, assembly GCA_037957365.1. Taxonomy (NCBI): domain Eukaryota; kingdom Viridiplantae; phylum Streptophyta; class Pinopsida; order Cupressales; family Taxaceae; genus Torreya; species Torreya grandis. The sequence continues at coordinate 2,586,812 of JARHVA010000448.1, forward strand.
AAATAACATAAGAACATAAGATATATGTGGGAAACCCTATTAAAAAATAAAATTAACTGATACATAGATTAGACTAAAGTCCTATAAGCAACAAATCAAAATTTAGTGAGACACAAACCCCACAAGGAACACCAACCCCTTCTTTAGTCAAGAACCAACTCAACTAGTCCTTTAGCAAGCTCCAACTTGCAAGGAGGCAACAACCCATTAGGTGAATCAGAACCAAATAATATACCTTAAATATATGATCACCTTTGGACACCTATTTCTCACTCAACTGAATATAATCACCTTATTTTTATTTTCTCACTCTTATATCTCTTTCAAACAACCTATAATGGCTTCTCACTCAACTAGCCCTTTCTTTAGTAAAATTAGGTCAAATGACCTTGATCATCACCTATAGTAACATAATTATATATTAATGACATATTAATCAAACCTATATGATAATATTCAATCCCTTTACTTGGTTTCCAAAACTCTATATCATTCACTCATGTCCTCAATATTCTAACTAGTCAATTAGGCCTATTAGACCTTCTCTTTATACTTGACTCTTGTTATTACCCATCTTGGTTGGACAAGAAAATTTTAATACTTTTATTACCCTTGGAATATATCAAAAAATATATTTTACAAGTGAAACAACCACTACATAAGTCGGTCATTACCCTTAAGGGCCAAAATGACCATTGGGCCTAATAGAGACCTAAAGAAATTAGGCCTTCTCAAAGCACATGTTGCAATTTGGCCTCCTTGGAACACATTTAGAATAAAAAAATATGTGAAACACTTAATAAAATATAAAATTATACCCCTAATAATCTTACCTTAGGTCCCCAAAACCATTTAGCTCATTTCACTCCTTGAACCACATAATTAGGTCTACTTGCCATTAAGCCTTCTTATTGCTAGAAAGTCTAGCTTTCAAATCTGAAGCATACACTCAACTTTGTCACATAATTTTAAAAAAAAAAATTCCTAAATGAATTTATTTTTATCACCAAGTCTATTTTATTTCATAATATAAGGCAAAATACCTCAAACTGATCATATTCATATGCTCACTTAGAACTGCACATAGGCCTTAAGAACCCAGTCAAGAACCTTTAAGTTATTATACTTTCATAGGAATTTATCATAAATAAAAATGTATTAAAATTAACCTATGATACATATATAACAACTTCTTGTGTAATGGATTCTAAAAATATATGAAAAAAGACTCAGAAACATCATTCTCACTCATAAACATAAAACTACCTGTAGCTCCAAAAACACAGTCATGGAGATCAAGGCTTAGAACCCCTATGTGGACACATTTATAAAATTAAAGTAGGTATATATGATCATTAAAAATACTTATAAAATATTTAAATAGATATATTATAAGGTCAAATATCAATATTGGTCTTACAGATCAATCTCATGTCTTCACCCTACACAAACTTCACTGTGTTAGACAAGTCACTTTGAGAACAACTTTTTAATTGTTTATGAGCATCACCAAAAATATATTTAATGAGTAAAGGTGATATAGATATTTAAAAATTATCCCATGCATTTTGATCTATCACTAATCCACTAAAACCGATCCCTAATCTCATTCTCACTTTTGCCTGATTTTCTCACTGTCTTCATCATTAGGCTTGTTTAGCGATAGGTCAAATTCCATGACCAGTTTAAAATTTTTAAGGTCTAAAACTTAATAAAAAACTTACATGAGCATAAAATACAAGTCTCACACATCATAATCTAATCATTTTCATGCTTTGACCTGGTCAACCTTGCCTTCTACATCAAAACCCTGATAAACAAGGGGTTTCTTATAGATTTCACTCATGATTATAATAAATAAATGCCAGATGGATAAATTTTAAAGATTCCTCTACATATTATAAACATAAAAATATATCAAACAAACCATTATGATCTATTTCCAACAAGATCTTCTATATCAGGTCATAATGAGGGTATAGACTACCTTCCATTCTTAGCAATCATTCATAAAGGATTTACCCTTAAATACAAAACCATAACCAATAAATTAAAACTAGGATGATGCTAAAACTTTATTTAACTACTCAAGATCTCATGCAAAGGTTATACATGCCAATGAGCATAAGAAAATCCTTCTCGGGTCTGCAACACCTCATTCTATACACATAGAAAACCTCAACACAAATTTTCATGATATGTCTTTCAGTATTTGACTTAAAAATTAGAAAAAAAACTTGACACAACCTATCATACCTCTAAAAATTCTCTTTTGAGATTTGACACCTTGGAAACTGAACTTGACCCCTAATTAGGTCAAACTAGGTCTCTTTGCACACTAGGCCTTAAACTGTCAGTCATACTTAGACCTTGATCACACCTTGAAAATTCTTATAATATTTTCAAAACCTCATCCTCATGTAATAAAAACTCATTTCATGCTCACACACTACCAAAATTATTCATTTAAGTCTCATAATGCTCCTCTCTTAATGCTACCAGGCCTATGCTTTCTCACTAGGTCTCTCAATGCATGGACTAAGCTTCAAAATTGATCTTGAAACTCTTATAAAGGTTTATTTGCATCTTTTACATGTGTACATAAATTTATACATTATTTCATGCCTATAATAACACAATTCACCAAGATTCACTATGATTTATGCATACACCTTCTCACATGACTATATTAGGCTTCTCAAGGCACCTAACACTAAACAGTAGCTTACCTTACATCATGATCTTGATCTTGACATGCTATAAAACTTAGAAGAATTACTAAGTTGAATTCAAATTATCTCTTAATATAAGAATAATAGGTTTCCTTAAAATGTTCTCTTGTCATTGAACTTATTTGTCTCATACCATTTCAAAGAAATTTTGCTTATATTTTTATAAGAAATAAAAAATAAACTCAAGAAGGGTATGGTAGAAAACATGATATGTTTTACACATGTTGATCTAGATAATTATATATACTCATTTTTGGTTTAGAATAAATTACTTGAAAATAAGAAAGTACTTAAATAAATGATTTAATTAGTTATAGAGTTGGGTGGATTGCCTAGCAAGCTAGATCCAAGAAGCACGAACTTCCTTAGAGGCTATCAATACATGATTTTAAATAATCAAGTTTTGAAAGATAAAGTACTTGTATAAACAATATAATATACTAAAATTAAGTACAATAAATGCTTTATAAAAAAATAAATGAAATATACTAATTATAGTAATAAGTGGGTCAATACTAGTGCTAAATAAGTCGAGTATGGTTCAAAAAATAGGTTCAGGCTCTATGATTAGGTAGAGGGTCTAAAAATTGGAATTGGTTGAGGTTTAGTAGGTGAAAAAATCTTGCTATTATTTTTTCACACAGTGACCATTGGTGGTTTCGGTGACCATCGATCATTAGGGTAACCATCGATGTTTGGGACAAACCATTGACGATCATAGTGACCATTGACAGTTACTGTGGGTTGGATCTAGTCAAGGAAAATATTTTTTGGATGAGGCCACATACTGGGGTTCTAAGAAATCGGTTCAAGATGGGTTGATTTGAGAATAGAAGCAAAATAACTGAATGATTAAAAATAGATACTTAGCTTGTTGGTTATTGATTTGATGAATTGTTGAGGTAGTAGATCCTGGAGCAATTTAAATAGAGTAATGATACTTGGCTATTGGCCGATAGGTGGTAGCACTTCAATTCTTTGTCATACTTGTTGGTTCACTGGAAGAATATTGACAAATGAGAATGTTGATGTAAGGGGTTTTGACTTGAGATATAGATGATTGAATTATTCTACAACCTTATTCACCCTCTCCTCTCTCTTTATAGGAAGGAGAGGTAGAATAATACGTTAACAAGAGGTATAACTTAATATCTAATTTTATATCTCACATGCACTAGGTCACACATAATTTAGATAAGCTAAATATAAAAAATCAAGTTGGAGTGATGTGGTAGTTTTAGTTGTTCAGGTGGTGGAGACCTGATCGTTAGTGGTCAGGGTGACCATCAACAATCGAGGGTCAAAGCTTAGGTTGGGTTAAAAGGTTAGTTATCTAGTAGATTAATTCTAACTTAAGTTAGGTTTGAATTATGATTGAAAGATCAGATTTGGTCCCTACAGGGTTTAAAGGTGTTTCAACACTTAGAACCATAGTGTGTGGTTTTCTAGTGTCTACATTTTTCCCCTTTTTATTATGTAGTTTGTATCAATAAGTGGTGAAATAAAAATGGAGTGTGGGTTGAAGGTTTGGTTGCCCCGAGTATGGGAGTAGGTATTCCCCATCAAACTAAGAAGTGATGAGGTGAAATTGAATTGAGTACAAATTTGATAAGTGGTTAAGTTCGTGATGGAGGTGGGTGATAGGTAGGCACTAAAGCACACACATGTGCACAAAGTGTGATAGCCAAGATTGTGCATTGACTAGGTTACCATAATTGGTAGAAATTAAGGTTGATGACAGAAGGATAAGTGCAACACGTGACCATATGTAACGATTGGGCTTCACTCATAAACTCAAGTCTCCTAGACAAGTCAGTGTTATCATGGGTATCCAAGGTAGGAAGTTATTTCGTGAAGATGTAAATTGGTTTGGTATGTGTAAGGTAGTACAAGCTCAAAAAACTATTCAACATGGCAAGTAGTTGGTATAGTCAAAAGGACCAAGGTAGGATAATCACAAATCATGTGGTAGTTAGGGCAAAGTGGCTAATGGCAAGGTAACATGGTGGTTAACAAGGTTTGTAGAGAAGTCAATCTTTGATTGGTTGAGTGCCAAGATTGGTTTGGAAAAAAAAGTTGCTAAAAAAGTTATTAGGTTTAAAGGAAAAAACTTTAAAACATTGACTGTCCAAGATCAGGATGGACCCTTGAGGTCAACCATCAATGGTCACCCTAATTATCAATGGTAAGGTGTCAGCTCTAAAAGTGAAAAGACAAAAAGTGTGGTTATATTCATTCATTAGAACATTTTGACTTTAATGTTTTGCTCCCTAGCATTTTATGCGAGAAAATATTGATGACATTTGCTGAGTGGGCGAGTGGTTGAAATGGATTGTTGACCAAGATTTGGAGGGTAGACCTAGCCAAGATGCAGGGTGGATGAGGATCTGGGCATATAGCGAGTCCCAGGATTCCTCCTCTATGATGATTGAGGAATGAGGTAGGGGTTATATTCAATTGATAGAGTAGTTTGATTGAGCGAATGCACTATGATTTGAATTTAGGTGGTTGTAGATATATGTATGGTTGGGTTTTATGCTAGGTTTAGGGTTTGTGGTGTAAATTTGAAATTCAAAATGGTGGTTGAGATTTTAGATAGTCAAGGTTTGGGTAGTGGGGGTAAGATAGAGTGTAAGGGTAGAAATTAGTAAGTGTTTAGCTATTGTTTGGTAGTTTTGGGTGAGGGTAGGGTTTGGGAATTCCACTAGTGGTCACCCAAAATGACTATTGGTGGTCATTACTGATCGTCAATGGTTGGTGAAGGACCATCATATGTTAATACTTGATTGTTGGTGGTCACCATGACGGTTGGCAGTTGAGAAAGTTTGGTTCAGGTTTTGAAAACATATTTAGGTCATGTTTGAAAAATTGATGTCAAGGTGAATGTTTGAAGGGCAAGTTGAAGGTTTGAGGTTAATAGGTAATGACATGAATAGGTAAAGCCAAGGTGTGAAGGTAGAAATAAAAGATGAGGTAGGTGTAATAGGTAGAGTCCATAGGCAAAAGTAGTATAGAGGACTAAGTTTGTTGGCTATCAAACCGTGCAGGCATGAGAATAGATCTAGATGCATGATAGAGTGCATCATATCTTTCTCAAGAATCATCAATGGATGACTATAGATGATTGGGATAATATGGAAGAGGTGGGCCTTGGTGCTATGATGCATTACCAACATGTGTTGTGGGATGCAACAATGATTATAACACTCACTGAGAAATGAGATCCTACCGCAAACACCTTTCTATTACCTATAGGTGATATGACCATCTTACCAGAGGATGTCCATAGGATTACATGACTACCCATTCGAGGTGAACCAATTTATCATATAGAGAAGGAGGAGCGAGATGACTTCATGGAGATATTATATGGAGATAACCTTAACTTTTTGAGATGGCATACAGGAGGCTTCAACTATACTCTACTATACCAGAGGGTGAGAAATGATAGGAGGATATTGATGATGATGATGATGGTATTTTCATGCTTTGTCATATTAGATTCGAGTAGTGGGAGGTTCCCTTATCGATTATTGGGGCTATTGGTTGAAATTCTATTTGGATGCATAGTGTTTGATTGGGTACGTGTGTTGTTGGTTCAAATATATAGGGAGATATGAGGATTCAAATCCCACAAGAGGTATGGTATCAACATCAAATTTGTTATCCTATATTGGGCCTATGAGCATATCTAGGTGATGAAGCTAATGTGGCTGCCATGGGAGGGGTATACACATATGGACATTTGAGTAGGATTTATGAGGTGGAGAGATGATTTTGCCCTCTCAAGACTAGGTGGAGGGGATCATGACATTGATTAGTTTAGAGGTGCACTGTATGCTTTGGTTGTTGGAGATGTGATCTAGAGACCCTATGTTAGGTTTTTGGAGTGGTCTCACTATAGGAGACATACACTATTAATGCAAATCTATAGATGGATTTTTGGTAGGAGAAAGGGTGAGATAGAACTCATTCATTTTGATAGGGTGCGGTAATAGTTTGACCTAGTGCATGATATCTTGGGTTCATTCTCAAGATATAGGCATGAAGATCTGCTACTTTTTGAGCCATAACTAGTTCATATTTTTCTTGATTATGAGGAGTTGCCCATGTGGATAAACCAAGATAATATAGGTGTTACACATGCATATCTTACATATTACCATGCACTCTATGCGGTGGCTAATTTTAGGGGGATGATGGTGGTTGGTGGGTGATGAATGTTGACCCAACTGGGAGAGGTGGCTTAAGTACAGGGGGTTGACCCAAATGCACAAGCATTGATTATAGAGAGGGATCAAGCATGAGAAACATTAGCCACAACATAAGCTTCCATTATAATAGTATAGGGTCAGTTGGTAATGGCACAAGGTCAAGTAGCTACAGTCATAGGTGAGATGGACCAAGATAGAGCTATATTAACCTTGGTTACCTAGGAGTGAGATTCCCTGAGATAGGCTAGAGGAGGAGCTATAACACCTATAGGACCACTGAGCACTATTCCCATGTAGAAGTACATAGCTATAGTGGAGGAGCTTTGCTATTATTAAGTGATAGTCTTCAAACATTGTCTTGATGAGCCCTGATGGGGTGAGTACAAAGTTGGTATGGCTGGAGGTGCTAGCATGGTGACACTAGTCAGTGGGTTGTGTCTACAGGAGGATAGGTAGGTACCTCGAGAGGACAAACAAGGACCTCAAAGGCATAGTTTGATTATGAGACATTACATATGTTGATGTATATTATTGTGATACCAGCTTGGGAGCTGATGAGGTGAGATCAATTATTTTGAGAGATAGATGTATATTTTTGTATACATAATGATGTTTATGGTTGATTATAGACTCACGATTTATAGATATGATATTTTTATATTGCTTATGGTTCATGGTTGTGATGCTCATGTTGATTATTGATGATGTGATTATTGATTATGGTTATGCTCATGATGATAGGGATATGGATGTTGATATAGACTCACCTAGCTAGGCATGTGATGAGATGGATTTTTATTTATGTTCATGATGATATTGATATGATGTCTATAGTTGGTACATTTGATATGATAATCATTTTTATGTTGAATGGCCAATGTTATGATGTTGATCACATGGATTATTATTTATCATGTGTTGTTATTGTTTATTATGATGATGTTATTTATGGATGATTAGGATGAGCTTTATGATAGTTATGACTATTAAACTTGATGATGTTGTTTATGGATGATTTTTCCTATGATGTTGATATGTTGATATTGTTGTGGTGAAAGTGGTTTATTGATTTAATGAGTATATGCTTCCTCATTTAGATCTAGACATGTGTTGAAAGTGGTTTATTGCTTTATTATTCATGGATGTTATGATGTTGATGGTAATGAGTATGTGCATGGATATGGTTTATGCTAATGATGTTTGTCTTTGTTTATGATATGATGATGATATTATGTGGTCATGATTATGGTCATTTTTTTGAGGGTGAAGCACATAAAGTAAGTTAAATAACAAAACCAGATGTGAGAAAGGGTAGATAATCAAGAGACAAACGTCTAAAGGAATATATCAACCAGTTATGAGAGGATAAGAAGAGGGCACGGTGCTTCTTCTTGGCAAGGACTAAGACAAAACCAAAGTTAGATTGGCTTAAGGAACATAAGCCCATTAAATACTTTGCATTAGCATTTTTTAGTTGGTTAAAAATGTGTCTTGATCACATTATGTCAAGTAAACTCATAAATCCTTTGCTTATAGTGTATAAAGGAGAGATGGATGAAGATGTAACCTTCGTGTGAGACTAGCATGCCTTTCCTAGAGGTTACTAAAGAGTACATATAAATAATTCTGTATAAGGTGCAGACTGATCAATGTAGGAAGTCTACTCATGAGATCCGATTACAACTTTTAAAATTATTGTGCTTATGAGAGGCGATTTTAGCTTGAAAAATTCTTTTGATTTTTTTTATGCTTGATAATGGGTCTTTTGATTATTTTATTATTGCTTGGGAGGGTTGGGGAAGCTGATCGATGTGGGAAGCTTCCAAGAAATTCCTATGCTTTGATAAATTATTTACTCCACCATCCTTCAAGGGAGTGGTTTATGTTTGAGTGATTTATTTAATGCTTTTGATAACTATCCTTCAAGGGAGCATTCTACCTTATTTTGAGGAATTTTTGATATGTTTTTAGTAGCTATCCTTCCAGGGAGTAGTTTACAAATGCTATAAATTACCCATGATTATTTTTGGTTATGACTTTACCTTTGATTTTGTTTGACATAGACTTTTTGATATAGGCTCAAAGGGTCTCCTTATATTAAGGCAAAACTAAAAGTGCAAGAAGATCGAGTAGGTGTGAAAGAGGTTTAGGTGACAATGACCATGGAAACCCATCTTAGAAGGGATAGAAAGTACCATGAGAATCATGCCATGGGTAGAGCCATGGTACCCGTTGTTCAATATTAGTCTATGATCATGATGGATATTCACATGATTCATTTTTAATTGGTTACCCATAAAATAGGGAGATGAATGTGGTTTAAAAGCAAGGGATGAGCTTAAGTTAGGCAAAAGGAAAGTTTGATCATTTTTAACAAAAGAAAGGATACAAATATGAAATATTAAGGGGATTAGGGGTCTAGGTTTCCCTCAAGAGAGGATAATTGATAAGCTCCTGATCTGTACTTGTGCATTATGAAATAAGGTCCAAGCTAATTGAAAGCAAATTTGCCCCAATTAATTTTCTCTATATTGGTGATACGTTGGTTTTAATTTAGGATGAGGTCTTTGATATTAAATTATTGCACTTTAAGGTGTTTGTTATAGGCTTTTTAAATGTGTTCTTGATAGATATGAAGATGGGTAAGTACTTCTAAACAATGCTCGTAAAGGAGTTCAAGCTGGGATAAATGATGTTGATGATAATCATCTTTAGAAATGATATCCTAGAGGGATATGCAACGTGAAGGAATTTGGACTTTGAGAGGTATGATGGCCTCTACTCCAAAAACTAGAGAGAATGGAGTATCACTCATAGGGGCTTATATGCTAGTAAAATACGCTCATAAGGCAAAATGGATGTGCAAATGCCAATCCCAACTAGATGTATTAACCATTTTGGTGAGCATGTTATTGAGAGTTTTGTTAGAGGCTTTTGCCTACCCATTTGCTTGAGGATGATATGGTGAAGAGAAACTCAACTTGATACTGAATGTGTCACAAATAAATTGAGCTTATTTGTTTTTGAAAAATTTTCCATTATTAGTGATGATTTTATAAGGAATACCAAAATGAAAGATAATGTGATGATTGATAAAGTCAAAAATCTTTTTGGCTTTGGTTGAGACAAGAGGAATAACCTCTATCCATTTAGTAAAGTACTCAATCATAGTGATGATATAATGATGTTGTTGTGAAGAACGAGGGTTGATTTCCCCAATAAGATCTAGACCCCATTGTGAGAAGGGCCAGAAGTATTTGGATACTTAAAGACTATGGCTAGGTGTGTGATGTAGATTAGCATGTTGTTGGCACTTAACACACTTTTTCACATAATCACAATAGTCTTGGTTGAGGGTAGGCCAATAGTATCCAAGGAAAAGGATATGTTTAGTGACAATTAGACCACTAAAATATCCTCCATAAATCCCATCATGTGTTTCTTTGATAGCATGAGAGGATTCATGACTACACAAGCAGTGGAAGAGAAGACCATCAAAGCCACATTTATAAATGATTCCTCCTAGTATGGTATAATGGGAGGTGATTTGGATAAATGATCTTCAACATTTTTTTGGAAAGAACATAAGGAATGATGACAAGGTTAAGATAGTCAAAGGTCTATTGATACCAAAGGTTGGGTTAGGTCTTCTTCACATTAAAGATGGTGGGAGAGTTTGATTTGACATAAGAGGGCTAGGTAAGTCTATGGATAATGACATATAGCTTAGAGTTAGTGGGTACAGATAGGATCTGAGAGGTGAGAGAAGCTATCATATTTGCAAAATTTTTCATAGATCATGGGGTGGTTTAGATATGGTAGTGTTCAAATGATGCTAAGAGTACATCAGCTAATTGTTTATACTATTAAAAAACATCATTATTACATTGGTTAGAGCCACTTATTTAATTGACCACTAGTTGAGAGTCATCAAAGATGTTGATCATTTTGATTCCCAAGGCTAACATAGTTTGAAGGCCTATTACTAGGGCTTCATACTCAACCATATTATTGGTACATTCAAAATTTAGCTTGAAGGATAGAGGAAGAGGTTCACTATGAAGGGGTATAAGGATAATGCCAGATCTTCCACAATGTTGACACTTTGATCCATCAAAGAACATGGTTACTTGATATGTAAAGTCTACCTAAGAGAGGGTTGTAATGGATTCACATGGAAATTCAAGAGGAGGATGATTGTCTACTAATTGTGCCTTATCCAATTGGTCAGCAATGATTTTCCCTTTGATTGACTTTTGCTAAATATACTCAAGGTCAAACTTAGCTAATATCATGATCCACTTGGCCATATGGTTTTGGTAAGGCTTGGAATGCATATAATTGAGTAGGTCAGTGTTGATTATGATATAGGTCTTGTGGTTGAGAAGGTAGTGGCAAAATTTGGTGGCCACAAAGACTAAAGCTAAGCAAAGTTTCTTGATATGGGTGTACTGAGTCTCATTTTATACAAACATGAAACTGATGTAGTATAAAACTTGCTCTTTATGTTGTTCATCCTGATGAGCAAGCATTGCCCTTAAGGAGTGGTCAGTGGTGGAGATATAAAGGTAAAAAGGTTGATTGTCCTTGGGAGGGGTGAGGATAGGTGGAGATAAAAGGTACCTTTAAGCGAATCAAAGGATTTTTGATAGTCATTATTCCATTTAAAAGATACATCCTTCTTTAGGAGGTGATGGAATTATTGGCATCAGTCTCAAAGCTAGGAGATAAAGTGATGAATGGATTGGAGCTTCCCTTACAGGATATAGAGTTACTTAAGGTGGGTAGGAGGAGGCATGTCAAGGATTGCTTTGATTTTGGTAGGATCGACTTTGATCCCACAAAGGGAGATGATAAAACCAAGGAGTTTTCTTGACAAGACTCCAAAAATACACTTCTTGGGGTTAAGGTAAACATGATAATGAAAGAGTCACTCAAAGATAATCTTAGGGATGACCAAATGATTCTTACGATATTTGGATTTCCCAAGAATGTATAGTCTTCAATGATTTTGTGGATAAGGTCATGGAAGATGTAGGTCATTGCATGTTAGTAGGTTATACTAACATTCTTCAATCCAAAAGGCATGACCCTATAGTAGATGGTCCCCCATGGGGTGATGAAGACAATTTTGTGTTGATATTCATGGGTAATTAAGATTTGATTGTAACCCAAGAATCCATCCATGAGAGATAACTGCTCATGACCGGCTATAAAATCAATTAGCTGGTCAATGCTTAGTAGAGGAAAGTCATCTTTTGGGTAAACAAGGTTGAGGTCACAAAATTCCACACAAATGTGTAGTCTCCTTGTGGCTTTGGTGATAGGTATAACATTTGAGACCCATTGGGGATAATTAATGGGTTGAATGAAATTGATGAGAAAGGCTATATGAGGGTGCATTCACTAAATTTTTTATCTAACAGGCTTGGCATCATAGTTGGTGACTATGTTCTAGGTAGCAATAGAGGGGTCGATTCTTGGCATATCAATGTAAGACCAAACAAATGCTATACTGTAGTCTTTTAGGAAAGAGGGGAAGTCCCAAAGCTGTTTAGAAATTAGTAATTGACCAATTTTGATAATGTGGGGGTCATCCAATGCCCAAGTTGATATCCATGGTGGATTAATTTAACATGGTTAAAGTCTCTAGAGGTAGGGATTTGTAGAAAGAAGAATATGGTGCACCAAGATAGGTGAGAATAGAATCATCATCCTGACACTGAATGGTATTAATGGTAAGAGAGTCATCTCCTATCATCTCAAGATGGGTCAGAGGAATGGCTACGGTCACCCTATGCTTTTGATAAGTTAGGGGTCTATGGTTGATCATGTTTATTGAAAACATTTTTAGGGGGGATAATGTTATAATCATTAGCTATCGATGGTGGAGTGGATGATGAGGATGGGCTTTCCTTATCAATGATGGTAATGGGAGGTGGGTTGGTTTTTTATTTAGGTGGCATGAAATTGAGGCCATAAATTTTATGAGGTTTTTGGATTTTTATTGGAAGCAAATTGTGTGGCCTGTGTTCATATCGACCTAGGCTAAATCCCTTCCAATCACACATGTAGAAGTATGTTTTGGAAAATTCTAGTTTATCTAGGTAGGAGAAGCTAGAGTTGAATGGTCAAGGTAAAAAAGAGGTGGCAAAAGTGTTGAGGGGTTTATCAAGTCCCCCATAGATGAAATTAGTTTGACATGTTGAGGTTATGAAATGAATAATGGTTAGGATATTGGGGTCATAACCAGGTTGGTGGTCAAGTTTCCCATACTCTTTAAGAGTAGGAAAAGCATCAAGGGTGAGAATTTGATACTCACCCAATGAAAGACATTGGAAGGTTGATTCTAAAAGATCCATTATGAGGATTTATGTGGAAGGGATAGAAGAACTAGTGGATGCTTCATTAGGAGAAGGAGATGGGATCTCATCTATCACTGGTGAATGTTTGTTAGGTGGAGGAAGGACAATTTCATTGGGTCAGTGCATCATGTTACATGATGTGAAGGGTCTTGGGTCAGCTTGTATGGTAACAAATTGACATTTGTGCTCAAATTTGATGCATCAATGTAAAGTGGATGGCACACAACCTATGGAACAAATCCAAGGGCATCCCAATAAGATGTTTTACTATAAATCTCCTTCAACTATATATAAGAGTTTATGAAGTGTGCAAGGTCCTATGCAAATATGAAGGATAACCATTTCTAGAGTTGTGGCCATGGTATCGTTAAATTATCAAAACATGATCAAGGTTTCTAACATGATGTTTTTGGGTAATTGGAGCTGGTTGTAGGTGTGGGAGGAGATAATGTTGATACTAGCTTCCCCCATCAATCATAACCCTCTTGATGTGGGTTTGGTTGATATAGGTGGTAATGAAGAGGGGAGGATCTGGGTCATTTGAATGGATGGAAGGTATTTTTGAATCTTTAAAGGTAACAAGGTTGGAAATGTGTAGATCTCTAATAAATCTACTAAAGGTTGAGGGTCTTCTGGCCTAACCTTTATAGACTGCAATGCTTCTATCATTGCTTGGAGATGGTGTGGTGGTGTTGATTAGTTCATACAAACTCATCTTCACCAACATTTGGTGAAGTTATTTTATAACTACATGTTGAATTGATTTAGATGGGTTGGATTGAGATGGACCCAAGATGGATACTTTGGACTTGATTGAAGGTGGTTGGTGTTGGATAGGTGGTTGGGTGGTGGAAGAGGGATATGTATATAGAATGGACACTTTTGCCTTTCCCTTATCCTTTGGTTGAACTTATGATCACGTGACCACATGGATGGTATGGATTATGGGAGAAGTTAGGCTAGGTATTTGCTTTGGTTCCTCTTCACTCTGAGGTGAGAGTGGAGGGATATGTAGGTGTTGGTCGATGATTTATAGTTCTTGGATTGGTGGTGGGCATAGAGGAGGCTCATCTAATAATAAGTCATCCTTGTGATATAACCTATAGACTAAGACTTGGAGAGCCTTACAATTTTTTGTGTCATGCCTAGGTGTCATATGGTATGAGCATACTAGTTTATCATTGTACTAAGATAGCTTAGGACTCTATGGGTTGAATGGTCTAATAAGTATTAAGGTTAACTAGAATACTTGTAATAACCTCTGAATTATGGTTGAGTAAGACTCCAATAAAGGTGGCAAGGGCATGGGAGTCTTAGGTTTGGTGGTTGGGGTAAGAGCCCTTTGAGGAGTAGGCTTGATGGTGGGAGTCTTAGGTGAGGGAGATTTCTTGGTGGATGCTTTGGGTGTGGATATCTTGGTGGTGGATGACTTGGAGGTAGAATGTGTTGGGTTAGAGATATGAGGGATACATATTTTGGTTATAGAAGGTGTGGTAAAAATAAGTGAGGATGAAGGTAGGAGTGATGGTGTAACCAAGAGTGGTGGTTGGGTTTGAGCTTTGCTTGGGGTCGATAACATCTTTATTAAGGTAGAGGGGTGAGGTCCTAGAATAGAAGGCAAAGTGAAAAGGGGAGGTGAAGCTTTGGTTTGTGGGATCTTGGGTGGTTTTGATCTCTTAGTTGATTTAGTTAGGGGTTTATTATGTGGGTTTAGTCAATTTAAATCCACCTTTATTGATGAATGAGTAAGGTTTTGAGTAAGAAACATGCCAAGATTCATGGTAGGCTTGGTTGGAATGATGAGAGGTGACTTGGTCACTTTAGGAAGGGTAGGTTGAGATGATTTGGTGATGGTTTGGTTGGTAAAGATGTCTAATGGTTCAAGTGTGATGGTGGCAGATTTTCTAGTAGAAGTGATAGGTTGGTTTGGTAATGGTGTGATTAGGGGTTTTTGCTTGGTCAGGTAATAAAGTTTGAGATGGTGCCAAAATGTGGCATGATCCATGTCAGGTTGGGATAGGTATCCTAAGTCTTGGACCAGTCAAGAAAAAGGTTTGTAGATAGGTTTGATTCCCTCATCATTGGTCTTAAAAGATAAGGTTATGGGTGGAGAAAAGGGAGTGGGTAGTACTTATCCTTCACCTTAATCAAAGGTTCTAAGGCTTGGGAAAGTGGTTCATTAATTGGAGGAGTAGGTAGAATTATCTCTCCCATTGGGATGCTTTCCAAAGGGAGAGTGGATTGTTGTATAATGGAGGAAAAAGGTGTGGTGGGAATGGTTGTCTCATCTGATATGCCCTCTAAAGGGGTTGGTTGCTTCTCTATCTCGACAAGTGGAGGAAGGTGAAAAGTTATCTCCTTTGTTTTGGTTATCAAATGAGAGGTTGGTGACCCCACTACCTCAATAAGTGGAGGGGATGGTATGGTAGGTTGGGTAGTGGTCTTTTCAACAATGAATACACTATGCACCATGTTAACAATGTGTACCTTGTGGGAAGATTCTACTTTGCTTTCATTATTGGTAGATGGAGTGTGGTTGAGAAATGGTTTTTTGAAGATGTCAAGTGATTTTTTTGGGGGTGCATTGGGGTTGTCCAGCACAAGTTCCCCCTTGTCAATGAGATTTTGGATGATGCTCTTGAAATTATTTCACTTACTAACATCATGTCCAATGACATGGTGGGAGGCACACAATTTATTTTCTTTGTACCAAACAGGTGCAAGATGAGAAGAATCAACTACTACAAAGGTTTGATTGAAGGAAGTTGGAAAATGTTAGATTTTAATAGTTTCTCCAAGACTAATGCATACGACTCCCCTAATAGATTAAATTGTGTTTGGTTGTTACGGTTTACATTTATAGTATTTTGATTTGAGGAGTTGGAAGAATTAGATTGGTTAACATCAGGTGGAGGGTTGGTTCTAAGGATAACCGTATTCATGGTTACCTTCTTCTTGGAATTACTGTTGGTTTGGTTGTTGGGTTTGGAGGATGAGGTATCACTTGATTTGAAGGTGAAGTTCTTGTTTTTTAACTTTAATTTTCCCTTATCAACAACTTTATTTTATAGTTTGCAGGTCATGGTAAAAGCCTCATCAAAGGTCCTAAATCTCTAAACCCACAAAGTAGAGGAAATGTGTTTGGCACATGCTCAAGTGAAAATCTCAATCAACTCAGGTTGGGGTAGAGAGAAAGAGAGTTAGTTGATGAGACTTCTCTAATGGGACACAAAGTTAGAAATAGACTCATCATCAAACTACTAGATGGAGTATATATCGGTGATGGAAACCTTCCTAGAGATGTATATATAAAAGTGGTCTAGGAAGGTTTGGGCAAGTTGGGTGAATAGAAGAGGGAGTTCTTGGGAATATCACTATACCAATCTAGTGCTAGACCTGATAGAGACATGGGGAAGTTACAAATAAAGAGAGCATTATTGTAGGTGATCAAGAAACATGAGTGCCTAAATGCTCTCAAATGTTGTTAGGAATCTTCCTTGCTTTAGAATTTAGAAAATTTTGGAAGCTCCCATTGAGGTGGATAAGGTCAGACATGGACATATGGGTGAATAGGTTCATTATAGATCTGGTCATATGATAAGAGGTTTTGAGTACTAGAGATAGATGACTCTAAGGTGGTCATTTTGTCCATTAGTAGTTTGACAAGATCTATTTGTGGTTGTGTACCCTTGTGGTTATAAGGTAAGTTTTGTTGGGTCTAGCTGGGCACAACATAAAGATAACCAATAAAAGGTTGAGGAGTTGGCACATATTGGTATGCATATGGGAGTGGTTGAGAGGGTGATGGGTAGAGGTAAGTAGATGTGGAAGGTTGGGTGGAGTATGGGGCCATATATCCTTGTGGGTTTAGGATATGGCTTAGGCTGGGTACAATAGGTACCTATTGAGAAGTTGGTATGGGTTGAATGGGAGGTATGGTTAAGTTGGTGGGTTGGGGATAGGTGGTGATCTTGGTGATAATGGGCACGAGGGTGGAAGGTATATGAACCACCAAGCTCTAGAGTGGAGTGGAGGTAGGTGGGTTAGAAGTACGAGGGAAAGTAACAAAACTGGTAGAAGGTACTCCCACTGTAAGAGGGGTATGGGTGGCTCCTATGTTAAAGGAGTTGTTAGTTTGGGTAGATGATGTTTGGTTTTTGATTAGTTGGGTAAATTGGTTTTGGACAATGGTGTCAATATGATGGTTAGTGGAAGATGAGCCTTGGGTAGCCAAAGGTTCAGTGGAAGTGGGGGCACTAGAGGTAGTGCCCATAAGGTGGGATGGAATCCCATAGAGCAGATCGATAGGTGGAATTGAAGGAGGGGTATGGTGAGAGATGGTGTTGAGGTAATGTTGAAAAGTTATAGGGTTATTATCTTAGAAGGTGGTGAAATTTGCATCTCCTAAGGAAACCATTCAAGGGATGATAAGACTATCAAAAGGGCATGGGGAACCATACACATTTGAGACGTAGTCCATGGATAAAGAGGAAGATGGATGATTAAGAGATGGATCCTAGTTTGCTTGGTTCCTTAGTTGTTGCCTAGTTAAAACCATGCAAATAAGGGAAGGGAGAAGATACAAGAAATATCACAACTCAAATAAAGAGAAGACAAGAAAAAGAAACACACACTAAAGTATTTTAGTCCTAAGATTTATTTTAGTCTCTCTTTTGGCTTATGCTTTAAGATTTAAGAATTATGTGACTATAATTGGCTTGTAGAATGAGTACTAAAAAAGAAGTCTATGGTTGGTTTTAGGTTGTGTTCAAGCTCTCAAAGGGATCTATATTGGAAATCATTATGTGGCTTGATATTGAGGCCTACCCCCTCACTTCATATGCTACAATGATAAGGGTGTGGGTTTAGCCAAGATATACTGATTACCAAAGATTATACTCAACTAGAGAGTTGAGTTGGTTCTCCCCTTGGTGATGAAATCCAAGTAGGAGAGCTAGGAAAGGTGGTTACTAGGTAATGAAATCCCAGTCAAGCCTTATGCAAATGTTTGATTCTTATTGGGATGTAAGTGGTTTGGTCTTGTGTGTGTGACAAGAGTGAAGCTACAATTGATTACTTTGTTTTGATTAAGATATGTGAGCTAGAATAAGAAAACATATAATGTATGTAGTTAATTTGATGCCCCAAAAGAAATTTGATTTTGTTGTATGAGTAGAGAGATAAGAAGAAGAGGAAGATAGATGCAACTATAAACCCATGAAAAGACTCAAGGGTCTCATCGATTGTATCAGAATGTTTCATTAAAATTTTTCCTATGTTCTTTATAAGAAAGAGAAAAGAAACTTGATAAGGGTATGATAGAAAAATATGATATGTTGTGCATGCATTGTTGTAGATGGTTGTAGATAATCCTTTTTAGCTTGGGATGAATGAACTATAGATAACAAAGTACTCAAATAAATAGTTTAATTATTATATGTTGGGTGGATTACTTAACAAGCTAAATCCAAGAATTATGAGCTTCCTTGGAGGTTGTCAGTCCATGCTTTTAAACAATCAAGTTATGAAAGATAAAGTGCTTGCATAAACAATATAAGATATTAGAATTAAGTACAACAAATATTTGATAAAATAATAGTCAAAATAGACTAATTATAGTAATAAGTGGGTCAATACTAGTGATAAATAGGTCAAGTATGGTTCAAAAAATAGGTTAAGGCTCTGTGATTAGGCAGAGGGTCTAAAAGTTAGATTTGGTTGACGTCTAGTGGATAAAAATATCTTAATATTATTTTATCACATAGTAACTGGCGGTAGTTGGGGTGACTATCAAAAATTAGGGTAACCATCGACAGTTGAGGCAACCATCGATGATTAGGACAGACCATTGGTGGTCAAAGTAACCATCGATGGTTATTGTGAGTTGGATCTAGTTAAGAAAAATATTATTTGGATGAGGTCAAAAAATGGGGTTATGAGAAATGGATTTGGCCTGGGTTTATTTTGGAATAAAAATAAATTAATTGAATGATTGAAAATAAATACTTAACTTGTTGGTTATTGTTTTGATGATTGGTTGAGGTGGTGAAGCCCAAAGTAATTTATGTAGAGTAATGGTACTTAGTTGTCAGCTGATGGGTGGCAACACTTTAGATCTTTATTGCAATTATTGGTTCACTGTAGGAATACCTATAAACAAGAATGTTGATAGAACGAGTTTTGGCTCAGGATATGAATGATTGAGTGATTCTAGACTCCATTCACCTTATCCTCCTCTCTCTTTATAAGAAGGAAGGAGAGGTGTGAAAATACATTAACAAGAGGTCTAACTTTATATCTAATTTTATCTCTCTCATGTATTGGTTCACACATGATTTAGATGAGCTAAATATAAAAAAAAGTTGGAGTGATGTCATAGTTTTAGTGGTTTAGGTGGTGGAAACCTGACCGTTGGCAGTCAGGTCTGACTGTCGATAATCAAGGTGACTATCAATGGTCAAGGGTCAAAGGTCAAGTTGGGTTAAAAGTTGGGTTAGCTAGTAGATCAATTCTGACTTGAGTTAGGTTTGTCTTGTAGTCGAAAGGTTAGGGTTGGTTCGTAGGGGGTCTAGCGGTGTTTTGACACTTAGAATCATAGTGTACATTTTTATAGTGTTTACACATACCACTCCACCATAAATAGCCTCAACTCTTGACCTTCACATTAATGACATCTATCTTGATTTTGACATCAATGATAACATTAATGCCTCAATACCAATAATAGGAACATACCTCAACAATATCCCCCTTTGTCATTGATGGAAAATACTTAAACAAAGCTAATCATTCATATTTCTCTAAGCTATATCTTTTTAAAATTGACCTTTCTTCTAAATTGGGATTTTCTCCCCTTTGACATTAATGATAAAGGGTCATCTTCTTGGAAAATATTTGATCCTTGGACCTGGAACAACATACCTTTTTTATCCAAAGAAACTCATTATCTCTTTTTGATAAAAACTCAACATAGATCAGTCTCACATACTTATTCTTGGAGTATGATTGTATCCCCTTGTCTCCATGAGATATTCAAACACTATCATGACAATGACTTGGTTTGATCAACTCATCATATAAAACCTTTGTTACTCATTATTATGATCATAATTATTAATATATTCTTGACTGAACCTTGGATCTAAAAGTCAACAAAGAACACTACACTCCCCCTAAGACCAAACACCCTTCACACTTCTGCTCACTAAGTACCACCATGAAGCCTAATGGAGTCACCTTTGCTCTAATGTACTAAAATGACAAAAACTCAAGAGATTCTCAAATCTCTATGTCCTTACTAAATTAAACTTTTTTCATGATCCTCTTAGGATTGAATAACCCTTTTGGATTGACCTCTTCAATCTCCATTTGAACAATATTTTGGGTTGGTCTATTGGTCTTGACTTCTTCATCCATAATTTGAGATGACAGGGAGAATTATAGACACTCTTTTGCAGTTGGGCTATGTTCCGCCATGGAAAATAGTTCACTTGGACTTGTATAATGGTCATCAACCTTAGTTACCTTGGGTTTCGATTCATTGCATTGTCTTCTTTTTTGTACTCTAGGGGCCTCAACTTTCTTGTTTTGACTTGAGAATCCATTCTTACAAAACTTTACACTATGACCAAATTTTTGACAATTGAAAAACATTATTACTCTTAATGGAAACACACCATGAGCCATACCTTTTGAATTATGACTCTCCTCATAATTCGATGCATATTTATTTTTGGAGGGCCTTTTACAATGCCTTACTCTATGACCAAATTGGTTACATGCATAACAATATCCATTGAAAGGATTAGCATATTTAATACCATTAAGCCACCTGATAGGATTTGTCTTCATTCTGCCACCACCATCATTTTTTGATTGACCATTGACCTTCTTGATCTTATTAGTGTTCTTCTTTTGGTATCTATTGAAACCATCACCTTTTTTATCATTAACAATTTTTTTACTACTTAGGATGTTGTTTAGATCATTTGTACTCTTTTCAAACTTCAAAAATGACTTAACCTTACTTGATTCATGATCCAACTTAGCTCTTAAGGAATCTAATTCAATTACAAACATTTCAAATTCTTCTTCTTTAGCCTTTAGGCTTGTAGTCATAATCTAAATTTGAGTTTCCACTTGTTTGATTATTTCCTCTTATTCTTTAAAGTTGTTGCTTAGTTTAGCTTCAAATAAGTTTATTTTCTCCTCATAGTATTTGATAAGAGACCTCATCACCCTATTCTTATTCTTCACCATCTTTTGTTCTTTTAGAGTATTCATCAACTTAGCCTCAAAGTCCACCTCATCTTCTTCTTCATCTAAATCACCAACAACACCTCCAATCCATATGGACTCTTATTGATTTGAACAACTTGCTTCCTCAACCATGAAGAGTAATTTATTGACATCATGACCATCACCTTCATATTCATTCTCAAAATCACTTCTCTCACTCTCATCATATGAGCTGCAATCTTCCTTGGTGTAAAAGCTTCATTTGTTCTTGAAAAATTTATTCTTGTCATCATAACTTCTAAAAATTTTCTTGCTATTATTAGACCTAAAGAAATTTTTATCATCATCATGACCTTTATCATGCTCTTAATCATCATTTTTCTTATGATTATTAGGGAACTTGTTATCAAAGTTTCCAATCTCTCCATAATGAAAACATTTAAAGGGAAACTTACCCTTGTATTTACCTGAATCAATTTTTAACTTTCTTGCAAACATAGCTATAAAATCATCATCATCAATATCACATTCATAATTATATTTGAATTTCTTACCTTGTTTCTTATTATCTTTTAACTTATTTTCTACCTTGAATGCAAATTCCTTCTTTGTAGGTCTTCACTTGTCCTCATCTCATAGGCTGTTAGGGTGCCATGAAATCCATCCATCTCTAGCTTGTCTAGATCTTGCATCTATTAAACAACAGACACTTTAGAATCAAATTTTGGAGTTATAGATATTAAAACCTTTTGAACAATAATATACTCTTTTAATTTTTCACTTAGGCCTTTTATTATGTTGACCACTTTATCAACCCTCAACAAGTAGGCTGTAATGGTCTCATCTTCATTCATCTTTAAGCTTTCAAACTATCTTTTATGGGTTTGTAACTTAGCTAAATTAACCTTAAAATATCCCTCATGAATAGTATTCAAATTGTACCATATTTTCTGAGTAGATATATAATGCATCACCTTCACAAGTTTTGCCTCTGATAAATCACACATAATACCATTCATTTCTTTTGAATTATTGTCATTAGCCTTCTTGCTTACTACATTTGTAGGAGGAATAGGGGGTGAAATATATCCATCCAATATTGATTTCCAAACATCCATGTCCTTGATACATAAAATATTTTTTCATATTAACACTCCAAAAAACATAATTGGATCCATTAAACAATAGATCTTTGCTTGTAGAAAAACCACCTTGTGCTTGACTAGCCATCTCTGCTTATTTAGGATCTCCTTTAGGCTATTAGGCCTCCTTAAAAGGACCTACTATGATACCAAATGTTGGAATTAAATATAATGAGGGGGGGGGGGGATGAATCAATTTCCTTAAAACAATCTTTCAATTTCATTTAACATCCATGAAACATTCATTCATGTACATACATTAATCAATGCATAAATAAACACATATGAAAGCAAATAACATAAGAACACAAGAGATATGTGGGAAACCCTCTTGGGAAATAAAACCCATTGGTACACAACTTGGAATAAATTAATATAAGAAATGAATCAAAATTTATTGAGGCACCAACCCCACAAGGAGCACCAACCCCTTCTCTAGTCAAACACCAACTCAACTAGTCTTTTAGCAAGCACCGACTTGAAAGGAGGCACCAACCCCCTAGGTCACTCAACATCAACTTAGATACCTTGAATTTATGATAAAATTTGGACACCTATTTCTCACTAAACTAAATATTATCACTTTATTTTTATTTTTTCACTCTTATATCTCTCTCAAACAACCTATTAGGCCTTCTAACTCAACTAGCCCTTTCCTTGGTAGAATTAGGTCAAATGAACTTGCTCATCACTTGTAGTAACATAGTCAGACATTCATGAAATATTGAACATAAATATATGATTTTATTCAATCCTTCTACCTCATTTTAAAAACTCTATATCGTTTGCTATGTCCTTAATATTTTAACTAGTTAATTAGGTTTAATAGACCTCTTTATACTTGACTCTTGATCTTACCCATATTGGTTGGAAAAGAACCTTTACATAATTGGATAACCCTTGGAATATATTAAACAAATGTTTTATAATTTAAACAAACACTACATAGGTTGGTCACTACCCTTAAGGACCAAAACCACCATTAGGCCTAATAGAGCCCTAAAGCAATTGGGCCTTCTCAAAGCACATATTTGATTTTGGCCTCTTTGGAACACCTTGAAACTACATAAATGGATGAAAAACTTAATAAAAAATATAATTATACCATTTATAATTTTACCTTAGGTCCCCAATACCATTTATCTCATTTCACTCCTTGAACCACATAATTAGGTCTACTCACCTTTAGGCCTTCTTACTGCCATAAAGCTTATCTTACAAATATGAAGCATATACTCAAATTTTACATTTAAACAAAAAAATTCACATGGATAAAACATAAATTACTTATTTTTCATCACTAAGTCCACTATATTTCATAATACATAGAAAAATAACTCAAACTGATCAACTTCTTATGCTCACTCAGAATTGCATACAGGCCTTAAGAACCCAGTCAAGAACCTTTAACTTATTACACATGAATAATATTTTATAATGAATAAAAATGTATTAAAATTAAGATATGATACCTATATAAGAAATTCATATATAATGTATTATTCAAATCTATGCAAAAAGACTCAAGAACATCATTCTCACTTATACACAAAAAACCTACTTATAGCTTTAAAAACATAGTCACGAGAACACTTGTGTGAACACTTTTATGAACTTAAAATATGTTTATATTATCATTAATCATCCTGATAACATATTTAAATATATATATTATAAGGTTTAATATAAATATTGGTTGTATAGACTAATCTCATTTCTTCACCCTACACAAACTTCACTATGTTAGACAGGTCACTTTGAGAACAACTTTTTGCTTGTATATGAGCATCACCAAAACTTATATTCAAGGGTTAAAGGTGATATATGTATTTAAAAATTACTCTATATATTTTTATCCATCTCTAATCCACTGTAACCCATCCCTAATCTCATTCTCACTTCTGCTTGGTTTTCTCACTGTCTTCCTCATTAGGCTTGTTTAGTGATAGGTCAACTTACATGACCGGTTTAAATTTTTTAAGGTATGAAAAATACTCAAAAACTTACATGGGCATAAAATAAAAGTATCAAACATCATCTTCCAATCATTTACATGCTTTGACCTAGTCAATCCTGCCTGCTACATAAATAACCTAAGAAACAAGGGGTTTCTTGTAGCTTTCATTCACTCTTATAATAACCCAATGCCACCTAAATAAAATTTGAAGATTTATATACATGTTTAAAACATAAAAATAGGTAAACCAAACAATTATGATTTATTTCCAACAAGATCTTCCATATCAATTTATAATGAGGGTTTAGACTGCATTCCATTATTAGCAATTGTTTATAAAGGATTGCTCCTCAAATACAAAACCAATGCTAGGAAATTCAAGCTAGGACCCTTTAAAAACTTCCATGAACTACTTAGGATCTCATACAAAAGTTGCATGTTCTAAAAAGCATAATAAAATCCTTCTTAGGTCTAAAACACCTCATTTTGTGCATATAGAAAAACTTAACACTAATTTTCATGCTATCTCCTTTAGGATTTAAATTAAAACTTGGTAAACAAACTTGACACAACCCATCATACCTCTAAAAATTCTATTTTTATCTCTAGCACATTTGGAACTAAACTTGACCCCTCATTAGGTCACACTAGGTTTCTTTACATACTAAGCCTTAAATTGATAGTCACACTTAAACCTTGATCACACCTAGAAACCTCTTGTACTATTATCAAAACCTCATATTCATGTGATAAAAAATCATACCATACTCACACACTACCAAAATTATTCACACAAGTCTCATACTGCTCATCTCATCATGCTACCATACCTATGCCTTCTCACTAGGTCTCTCAATGTAAGGACTAAGCTTCAAAACTGACCTTGTAAATCTTATAAAGGTTTATTGGAATCTTTCACATGTGTAAATATTAAGCATAGAATA
Source organism: Torreya grandis (assembly GCA_037957365.1). Taxonomy (NCBI): domain Eukaryota; kingdom Viridiplantae; phylum Streptophyta; class Pinopsida; order Cupressales; family Taxaceae; genus Torreya; species Torreya grandis. The sequence continues at coordinate 2,612,404 of JARHVA010000448.1, forward strand.
TACTGAGAGGGGGGGTGAATTAGTATATTATATATCTTATAAAACTTTCCCTTTATCAAATTTCACTTAATTAAACATTCAAGATATGCAATAAAACTCAAACAATAAACATCACACAAGATAGAGAGAGACACCGGATATAACATGGAAACCCAATGTGGGAAAAACCACAGAGAATCAATCTCAAATATATTCATGAGAACAAACCCACAGGAACACCATACCCCTTTGCCAAGTACAAACCTCTGCTACAATTCGTGAGCACCAAATCACAGAAGCTTTAAACCCCTTTATTGAGCACCAACCTAGTACCTATTCGTGAGCACCGACCCACAGGAGCACCAACCCCTTTGCTGAGCACTAACCCATAGGAGCACCAACCCCTTTGTGTATGCCACACACCTATCTCTCAATGTTGCTATCTCAACAAATGATAGATTAATACAACATCTCCTTCCTCTCTCTCACCTTTGCTCTTCTAAGCTAGATATAACAAATAAAAATCATATTCATCTCTCACAATTGCTCTTCTAAGCTAGATATTACAATATCAAATCAACCTCTCTCTTCCACATTACAAATGGCTACTCAAGCCTTTATTTATAACTTTCCAAATGACCTTTGGCCTTCCCCCTTTGTGACCCTTCAATCTTCATGGAAAATGGCACCAATATTGGATGACCCTTCATATCCAAGTATTTGAAAAGTCATGTGGTGACCCTTCATGACCAAAACCATCCTTCCCACTTTTGTCCTTATCTTTGGTGACTCTTCGTATTCCTCAAAGTGTCCCTTCATGAGAAATTATGACTTTACTCTTTTGTCTTCACTTGGTGACTCTTGGTATTCCCCAAGATGACTTTTCATGGGAAAATGCATCCCATCCTTCTTTTATCTTTACCCCGTGGCTCTTCGACTTCTCCATGGGCCCTTATTTTGTCTCATATGCAACCAAAAATATATTCGTTAATATTAAATAAATATTAACTCATATTAGCCAAGATATATTTATTACCAACAACATTAAATGCAATTGGGCCTTTATCACCAATAATGCTAAACCTTTGACATCAATGACAATATTTCCAACACTTTATACACTCTTTCATGATTTTACTAACATAATTAACCAAGCTTCACTATGATTTATTAATACACTTTCTCACAAGATTAGACTAGGCTTCTCAAGGCATCTAGTACTCAACAATAGCTTATCTTGCATCATGATCTTGACCTTGACATGTCACTAGCCTCAAAATAATTACTAGGTTTCATTCAAATTATCTCTCAATAAAGAAACAATAGGTTGCCTTAAAATGTTCTCTTATCATTAGACTTCTTTGTCTCATACCACTCCACCATGCATAGCCTCAACTCTTGACCTTGACATTGATGACAACCATCTTGATTTTGACATCAATGATAACGTTAATGCCTCAATACAAATAATAGAAACATACCCCAACATTTGGTAATTTTTAGTACTAATTTTTAGGATCCAGATTTGATTTTGTATTTACTTACATGTTAGAAAACCTTAGTTTGCACAATAGATCAATTCATCTACAATTTGAAAATATAAAAAAAATGATTTAGTTTGCACCTATAAAATTTATAAATTAACACTTGAATTTGCTAGGCTAGATTTCATTTTTAATATTGCATGCATCCAAAAACTCAAGAAAATAATAAAAAATAATCACCTCTCTCTCTTTACTACCAATAGTTATTAATTTTTTGATTTCAATACTTTCATTTCAGCAATCAATTTAGTTTCAATTTATTTTTAAAAACCTTGTCGAACCATGCACAAGTATAAAATAAATTCATAATCAAAACCTTGTCAAAATGAGTGCAAGCATAATTTGTTTTCACAAATAAAACCCTTTCCAAAATAAGTGCAAGAAAAATCCTTGCTCACACATTCAAAACAACAAGCACTTACCTTAGAACACATTCAAAACAAGTTATACACTTATTCATTACCAACTAATATCTGTCTACCATTGTATGACACTCACTGAGCCTCTTTATCCTCATAGTGCTAGTCCATTTTAAAAAGTGCCTACTCCCATTCTAGTAAGTGCACTTTAGATTGACATCAATTTTGATCTTAGGATTTAAACCTTTTACTCCACATACTTTAGATCTTATCCTTAGCCAGCTTGAAGCCTTAAACATATAATCTAGGATTGTAGTCCCCTTTAGTAGGACCATTATATTCTTCCCCACCAAATAAATAACCTTCAAATTTGAGCCTTCCATATCCCCTTTCCTTTGTCCTCGATTATAACCTTGTCCTATTTCATTTAGGCTACCCATCATCATCCATTACATTGGTTGCCTTAGCCAGACTTATAAGAGTCATTTCCATAGTTTAGCATGTGTTAATTTACATGTGTACATTTATCTAGATGGCTCAGATATGACATGAGTCTATACCTAATCGATACAGATGAATTGATGGTGAATCTAATCTAAGGTGGATAACATCAAAAGAAATTAAAAAAAAACAAGGGTAGGGAAAAAAAGAAGGATTTGTGAATCAAAATAGGATGAAACCTTTCTAGACCAAATCTTGAACTAGGGGTTGGACAAGTAATCAATAAACCAATACTTGATACACATGATTGTTAGCACACACACAATCAAATATAATTAAGAGTCTACGGAAATAAGAATATAATGAACTTCAGTGCACTAACGAAATATTGCTACATTTGTGAGATTACAATTACAAATTTATAAAGGGTGATTATGATCATTACACACAAAGTATTCAAATTTGATATTACATAATTATGAATAAATTGTATAAAAATAACACTCATGCACAATTCAAAGACCAAAATACTATAATGATGTAACTTATTTAAAGACACACAAATTTAGAGAAAAAAGATTTACACATCAAAACAAATTTTAGAACAATCCCCAATTTTTTTTATTTATCTCAACAATGAAAATTCTCCTCCCTTTATAATCAGGAGGATACAAGTATATATAATATTTGGGAGGGGTTGTTTCATCCTCCAAGAAAAGTCTAAATTTACAATTTCAATTTTAGATTTCATGCAAAATATGTATGCATGAGATAAAAAATAGGATAGCCATCCAAAATTGCATAGTTATAATATAAATATATACATGCCCAAAATAGAATGAATATCTGAGTCTTTGTAACAATATAATACATGAAAATATATACATTCATATTTAACTATGGTGCCTTACTAGCACTACCTATAGAAGAAAGGGACTATGTACTTGATGTGATAAATGAAGTTGATATATGTACTACATGTGAAGAGGTAGATGTTGGTGTTGATGAAAGACTAGTAGATTGAGGAGAAACATGCACTGTATGAAGAAATAGACCTTGAGGATGAATTATCATGTTGGGTGATTGCTGAGCAGTGGATACTATTTTGGTAGCCTCTTCATTAGCCTCAAGTTTTTAAATAGTACATAATCAACCTCAAATTTTTTATTTATATTATCAAAATCAAGCATAGAAGGTTTAAATATTCTACCAACTTCACTCATCAACTTTTAATGCTCAACTTCAAAGGCCCTAAATCTAGCCCTGAGTACCTCTACCTTGGTCATTTTATCCTTTGAAAAATTGATGAGCTATAGAATATCCTCGGTAATTTTGTATACAATGTCTTCTACTTCTACTTCAAAACTATCAACAATAACTTTGAGAAGTGCATCAAAATTGAGCTTATTTGTCAGTTTTCCTATTGAAATTTTTATGCTTGTGACCCTCATATCTTTCAAAATCTCTATGGTCTCCTTTTCTTGGTCTACTAGTTGGGCTATCAAAACTTTCATTTGAGTGTGTCAATGAAAAACACCATCTCTTTTTGAAATTACATAGTTTAGGACCCAAGTTGACTCCTATGCAATTATTAAATTAAAATAACTATATGTTCTATTTCTTGTGTATTGAACCAAAAAAATGAGTCTCTTCTCAATTTCTTTCAGCTGGTTCCAAAATTTTGTCACTCTTCCCCATTTGGGCTATGACTCACCCCTAGAAGAACCAATCATTTACAAAATATCATAAAACTTAGTGGTTACACTTTGGATATTATTTATAATCTCTCTAGGAGTCTAAATGATATTCTAATTTATTAGTCTTTATTTAGCTTACTCTTGACTTCTATACATTTCCTTCATCACCTCTCCTCTTGTGTCTATATAAGAATAACAGTCCTACATATACTCCATGGGGTCATTTGGGTTTTTATTTTATTTCTTAACTAGGGGGATAGTTTTTTCCTTTGCTTCAATGTTACTTCCTTCCCTGTGCTAATGTCTACTCCCTTCCTCTTCTTCACTCTTTGGATTGTACCACTCTTTTTGTCAAAATGGGTATTTATTATAGATAATTCAGTGAGGACTAGGCCCATATTATCCTTCTTCCTTTCTTATGAATCCTTATCCCAAGTAGGTATAATGAGATCTCCTTGTTATTCTAGATGAATTGTCTCTAGTTTAGTGGAAGGAGGTGTGAAAATTGGTGGGAGCATGGAAGCACTTATTGAGATAGGGATTTGGGGAAGTGGAGTGACTCTAATCCACTCTAAAGTAATCCTCTGGGGTGTAGTATCTACTACATATATTGTATGTTATGAAGTTATTATGATAATAATTATGGAGGACTCACTTGAAGTGGATTGGGACATAGATAAATCCAATTGGGAAAATGGCCTTGGTGGATCTCAAAGAATATATAAACTATGATGAAATCCTAAAAAATGGACCTTGTTTTTATAGTCTTGGGGTTTAGCCATTATTGGGGTAGTAGTTAAATGAATGAAAGAATCTAAATAATCAGAGAATGAACCTAAAGAATCAAAAACATGTTGCTTACCTCCATCAATATAAGAATGAGGGTATAACGACTAGGTATTCAAACAATACTCTTGCAATGACTCATAGGGGGAGAGTGGGGGAGTAACTAAACTAGTAGATGGTAAATTAATCATACGAGGATCTACTACTATGATGAAGGAATCAAGGGAGGACAATACCTTATTTAGAGCCTACCTTTCTTCATTAATGAGGATATTTTTACTTTGGTTGGTAGTTTGTATATCTATTAGAGTGGATGCCATTGACATAGAGATTTTAGAAGGACTAGTAGCTATGGTTTCAGGTGTGTTAGTGAGTCCCAAAGTAGGGGATTTTCTCAATATGGATTATATATATGATTCTAATGCTATGTATTCCACTATTGACTCATTGGATGTTGGGATATCCTTATCTTGTTATACTCCTTTTCCAATATTTTTGTATACCTAAACTCTTCTTCATCACTTTCCTTAGAGAAATAAATTTCTTATTCTAAGTTTCTATCCTCTCCTTAAACCCATTCTTCCTCAATATATCAAATTTTGTCCTCTTCATCACTGTCCAACACATGGACAACCTCCATTTATTTTGATCCAAATTTATGCTCTTCTATTTCTTTTTCTTCATCTGATTCTTCATATAGAGGACCCCACATTGAATATGGATGTTCATTAGGTCTATCCTCTAATTGTACATTAGGAGGTGAAATTGGAGGAGTTATGAGCTTCCTTCTATAAGTGACAATATAAGGATTAGTAGTGATAAACCTATCCTAAAGTGTATGGAGTGGGGGATGAAGGGACTTTAGCAGAGGAAGGTAGAAGTATAGTATAAATAGTAGGATAAATAGGGGATGTGGGCATTGGAATTACACAAAGCATTGGTGAAGAAGAATTTTGGCTATTGAGATAAATAATAAATTCTAAGGATTAATCTATAATTTGTATTGATATGCAAATCTTGTTCTTAAAATTTATGAGTCTTTAAATAATTTCCATAATTATGGTATTTTAGTCTTTGGGTTATGCATTAGTGTTATTTTGATATAGTTATTCAAAATTATGTAGCAGCTAATTTGAATACTTTGTGTGTAATGATCATAATCTCCTTTTGTAGATGTACAATTACAATCTCACAAATGTAATAACCTTTGATTATGTGAATTAAAGTTCATTGTATTTTCATTTCTTTAGACTCTTAACTATGTTTTATTGTTTGTGTATTAATAGTAACTTGTAGTAAGTATTAGTTTCTTGACTACTTGTCCAAATCCTAGTTCAATATATGGTCTAAAAAGGTTTCCTCCTATCTTGATTCATAAATCTTTTTTGACCTACCCTTTTTTATTTTTTTGAGTTTATTTTTATCCTTCTCACCTTAGGTTAGATTCATCATCAATCCATCCATCTCAAGTAGGTCTAGACTCATATCATATTCAATCCATTTGGGTAAACAATTGCTCTACTCACCTTTGTTCCACATTTAAGTTGTTTATAAAACCCAATACCCTATAACTCATGCCATGGAGTGAATATTTATTCACCAATCTTAAAAATTAGAGGCCACCTCTTAAGGTATAATGGTGTGCACAAAACCCACATCAACATTAACCTTTTTCTTGTGCTCTTTAGGTTTGGATATAGAATGAATGATCATGCTAGGTAGATAGACCATGTCATTTATCTTATAAGTGGGAAATATATTCAGTGGATACACTGTAATAAAGGTAGACCTTATATGAAGTGATTCCTCCTTTGGAGGGACTTTCCTATCCAATGTGGTCACAATGACCAACAAAGGAGGGATAATTATCTCACTACTTGGGAGAGGGGAACTTTTACTTAAATTTTAGGCTAGGCTTGACTAAGAATAGGCAAAACAAACACTTTGGGGAAATGTGTATAATTCCTAGGTGCCAGCTACCTAGTATACACTTTGATGATATGAACAACCTTTTAGGGGGAAAATGGGGTTAAACATTATGCTTAGGGAATTGAAATAGGAGTGTCAAGTACAATATCCTCTAGTGGAGGCATGAATGAAGGAGGGGAAGTTACCACTATTTGTTTACTAATTAATTTGACATGTGAAAGATCAAAAAATTAAATTGAAGTAGAAAAGAAGGTCTTTGGAAACCTAATTGTCCTACATGTAGACATCTAATTCCTAACACCATTTGCGTTTAAATTGTCAATCTTAATCGAATTGCACTCAAAAGCACATTTTATGTCAAAATCTATAAAACATCTTAAATGGTTCAAACTTGTCACTTACAAGTGCCAGATTAGGTCAAAGTATCCCTAAATAAGGCAATGCATTTTATGAGCTAGCTAACTTTGACCAGACCATTTCGAGTCAAAATGACCATTTTACCATTTAGTGCTTTAGATCACTTTTTTCTCTTAAATTAATTGGTACACTCCATGTACCTTTATTATTTTGTGTTGGAAACATCCTAAATGGGAATATAACTCCAACACATCTAACATCACCTTCCAGTTTCTCTCCAATCAAATTATGACCTAGTAATATGACTTTTTGACTATTTTGATTAATTGAGGGCGAATTTTCAAATAATTTCATAAATGTTGATTAACCTTGTTTTAGGCTAATTAATCCAACTTTAGAGCTTAAATGGATTTTCCATGAGAGTTGTTAAATATTTATTTTTGAAAATTGATTCCTATTAACTACATCATCAGGTGACATCATTTCTTGGGAAGACATTCCTAAGCCATAAATGCCACAAATATCAAGATTATGTGTCACCCATGCCTAGTTAATCCCTCCCATGCCTATTCAATGCCCCTTCTTCCAAGGTCATGATGAAGATAATTATGGATTTAATTCCAAATATTAGGATTATCCATGGCCACACATCTCAATCTTGAGATGGAAGATCATGGTTGATCCTAAACAATCTCAAAAATCTATAAATAGAGAGGCCATGGACATGAATTTTAAACTTGAATATTGAAAATTTATAATATTAAATTATTTCAACAAGCTTTTGCATTTGATCATAGATTTTGATTACAAGCTTCATTGATAGGCTAGTTTAGTGATTTGGAATCATGAGCCTAGGTTTTATGGAGTGTTCTTGAGGAATTGGAGGAGCTTACCACCATTGTTGACAAAGACAAGGATGCTTGATCAAAGAAGAACATGCTTTTGAGCCACATGGGTATGGTGAATCCATTTGGGAAGGTAATATGGTGTTACTTTCTTTCATTTTTTTCTATCTATCCTTTGTAATTCCCATAGGAATAAATAGGCTTGGTTAGTTAGTTTTTTATGTATGTTTCATTATTTATGGACTAATGCTTGACTAACTTGCTTTATAATCCTCTCTACATCTTGGCATGCCTAGTGGGATAAGACACATATCACACCTATAAAAGATCACTGTGCAACTCTAAAATATCCATTTGGACCCTTAAAACTTATGCAAATTGATTTTATAACTTTATTTTATGATTTTTTTTACCACAGTTTTACACATTAACCAACATCGATAGGTAATATCGACAGTGATTACCTAGCTTAACTGATGTCAATTAGTAAAAATGACATTGATTAGATCTTGGTTAGCCAAAATAACCATCGTCGATTGTAATAACTGATGTCGATCACTATGTTTTTCTTAAAACACAGACCCAAGAGCTATTTTTTCAAAGTTCATTGTTTCAAGCTAAAAAGAGCTTCAAAGTTGAAGGACATGCTAACATTTTTGCTATAGGACCAAGCTTGACATTTAATAAAAACTTTTTTAAATCAAAATTTTCATGCTTAAAAATCAATTAGGAACTTTGTTTTGGCGTTTAACAAAGAATTTAGATGTTTTGGTGAATGTTTTCAGACTTTGCAACTAAGACCAAGGGGTCAAATGAACACCACCAAATATTTTGTTTGGGCTTATAATTGAACACACTTGTTAATTCTTATTTTCAATAGTTGTTTACTTAGGTTTTGTTTTGCAAAAAGAGGAATATCACATGTATGATCTTACATTTGTACCCTTTAGGAAAAATTTGGATTCAAAAGTGCCATTCCTATTGTAAATAGCCTAGTCCAAGGCTTAGAAAAAGTGTCACCTAAAGCACTCCCCAAAAACTCATCAAATTTTGGGTGATCTTAAAAATGACCCTAAAGTCTTTATATTATATGCTTTCTTTGTTTTCATGCAAACTTGGCTTGCGAGGGGGATGCCATTACCTCCCATGAGTTCTTTAGGGAAGCTTTGACTCAGGGTTTCACCTCTTGGCATTGACTTCATTTGACTCCTTTGGAGTTACACATGGGACCTATCTATATTTGGACATCGCACTACATTTAGTGAACAACAGGATGTAGTGGTTGTAAAACAGGACTAGACATTTTTAAAAGTAGCCAATACCATAGTCACCCAATTTTTGTGCTTGTGTTTTGCATCATTTGATGTGAAAGTCATTGTGTAATTGATTCCCCTAGAATGATCAAAACCTTGCTAGTTTAGTAGACCCCACTTTGCCATACCTTATCCATTTAGAGTTAAGACATTTATTTTTTATCATTAGCTTAATCGGTCTTGATTTATGTCTAAAACTACTTGTTAACTCAATAAACTTAACTAAAACATGTTGTCCTCAATCTTCTTGAGCAATGGAGGCGTTACACTATCTAAATGGAAAATTCATCTTTTCCTTGTTCAAATTATTATCAAAAGCTTTGTGTCATGTCATCCACTTTGGCACAGTCATGCTACCCAATTGAGTCTAGATATTTTACCCAATTTATTTAAATCCTTCATTTATAATCTACATTTGAAAATCAACCTTTTTGAGCTCTAAGGGTTGGTGTGTCAAAGTGGGTTCGCCAGTTATGCACTAGGCTTGTTTTAACTTGGGTTCAATTTTCCATTTGGATTGGAGGTAATTTATTAAGATTCAAAATCATATATCATCTTGGTGGACTCAAGTCATCTTGAGTATCACTTATGCTTTGAGTCCTAGAACATATTTTATCTTACTAGAATCATATGTTGATATTGTGACACCTATTTGGTCCTAGCTTTATACTTAGTGATTTGCGTATGTTTTTACATCTTGAGTTTCTTAGTTCATTTTGTCTTCTTTGTAATTTGGAGAGCTTTCCTTTGAACTTATAGGGTCAACTTGTCAAAGTTGAAGCTAACTTTTACAGTGTGGGTATATCACAAAGATCTAGGCTTTGGTGTACTAGTTTTCACCTCTAGTCTTTGAGTTACCTTACTCTCTTCTGATCTATATGATTTCAACTTTACCAAAAGTTGAGTAAACTCATGAACCAAATATTCTAAAATGTGCATAGTTTCAAACCAACCTTCCTTATAGTCTCATTGGTACCTTGGTTATTTGTTTAAGAGAGAGCCAAAGCATACTTTGTTTGGTTGCCAAGCATTGGTCTAAAGATTAGTTAAACATACAAAGCAACTATTTTTAGACATGACTCAAAGGTTCACTCATAGTGGGGCCTCTTATGGCCTTAATTATGAAGATCAACAATTTTATGATGGTCAAGATAACCCCATTATTTTTTATAATATCCCCACAATAATAGGATCTAAAGATGATTACAATGAATATCAACCCCAAGAAGAGTAAGATGAAGCCCGTCTTAGATTGATAGAATCTGTACTACCTTATGATTTTCCTATAAAACAATTGCATACCTTAGTTAGAGAAGAAAAATAATGATGGAAAGAGTAAGATTTTGCACAAATGGACATACCTTCTTCTACTAATAAAGGAAAGGAAATACAAACATAGTCAAAACCCACAAATTTAGATCTTTTGGCTAAGATCAAGATAATAAGTCAATGATATGTAGATCTACTTGTCATAGACTTAACTGACTCCCTAGTTTCCACTTCAATTCACAATAAAGCTTCGAAAGAACAAGAAAGTGTGGTTGAAAGTATGCAACAAATATTGGATGAGGACATTACCATAGTAGATCAAGGCAATCTAAATGAATAGTTAAAGTCATAGGAGACCTTAAAAAGTGTTCCATTTGATATGAAACATACATTCTTCAATCATCAAGAATCTCTTATTACTTTACATACTCAAAAACCCAAACATTCAGTTCAAATTGAGGAAATCCCTCAAGACAATTTGGCTAGTTCTTTTCAACCAACCCAAAGATTGGTAAATAAACATAGAAATTTTCAAAATCAACAAAGTACAAAACAACCAAATTTAAGGAATGATTTATAATCCAAGAATCAACAACCTATGTTCTCAATTCAAGAATCAAATCAAAACCAAAGCATGGATCGAAAGGTATACACTCCCTATAGATCCACACAAATCTAGGGGCACATTCCACCCCAACAACAACAAAACTAGGGGCACTTTCCACCCCAACAACAACAAAACCAGCAGCACATTCCACCCAAACAACAATAAAAATATGGGCACATTGCACTCTAACAACAAAATTAGGGGCACATTCCACCCCAACAACATCTTATCAAATCCATAAATGCACCAAACATGCAAGAATGGAATTCTATGAAGGAAATTGTTCAAAGCGTGGAGATGAATAATATAGTCAAAAAGTACAAATTTGATGAGATATGCCCAGATCCATTTGACTTATCTATTCTCTAAAACCCCTTTCCACCTCATTTTGAGGCACCTAAATTTGACAAATATAAAGAAAAAGGAGATCCACATGAGTACATATAGGCATTCTTCATCCTATGTCAAGAGGTTGCTTATAGTAGTGAGTACTTACTATGACTATTTCCATGAAGTTCAGTGGGACAAGCTATTGATTGGCTACTTAAACTACCCAAGGGATTAGTTGCAGATTATAATGACTTATCAAAAAATTTCATTAACTATTTCTCATATAACATAGAACATGAATTGGCTATTATTATCTTATGCAAATCCAAGTAGCATGATGGTGAAAGTTTCACTGCATATCTACAAAGATGGAGAGCATTGGTAGGCTGCTTTCAACACAATTTACCAGACAAATAGTTGGCTACTATCTTTGCATAGAATTTACATCCTAAATTTGTGCATAATCTATGATTAGCTTATGGTAACTCATTTGATGAAACTATTAACAAAGGAGTACAGATTGAGAAGGCTCTTATTTCTAAAGGCCTTGTTAATATTTTTGTGCAAGGTCAAGTGTCTAATCAGACTAAATCAATGAATCCTATAGCTATACAAGATAAACCTAAGGGTGCTAGCAAAAACAAAAACATGGTTAGAAATGGGGTGATAAATATAAGACATGTACAAATGGTATATACCATGCCTCTTCTAATTGTATAATTAACTCCCTCAAATCCACTACCTACTTTGTAGAGATAACCTCCACGAAGGACATTTCATAACAATTTTAGAGTCTTTACAAGTTAGAAGAATCAGTTGAAATAATGTTACAAAATCTCATTACAACTAATTTAATTATATGGCTAGTATCAAGGCCATTTCCTCAAGATCAACCAAAATAGATTGGTACAAAGAGAATGAATGATTTAACTTTCATCATGTTGTTGGTCATAGTGCATATCATTGTGTTTAATTACAACATATTATTGAGGACTTTATTGAAAGTGGTGAACTAGAAATTAAGTTGGCTCCTAATCAGGACACAAATTATGATATGGGAATCTATAAATACCCTTTTCCTTGACATGATCCACCACCACCAAGGAACAATCAAAATGGTCACAATCAAGGATAGAGGTAGAATCAAAACCAACAACAAGGTTAGAATTGTAATGAGAATAATCAAGTTCATAATACCCACACTAATAATGTGGCTTATAACAATGTACCTTACAACTATAATAACTCTATGGGACACATTTCTACAACCCACATTACCACTATTACTATGAAGCTGCGTGGCCAATCTCATGTTCCTAAAACATGGAACCCATTATTATAGGGTCAACACACTCTCCCCTAGTAATACCATGTTAGGTTCACATCATCATGTTGCTACTTCATTTGCATGGGTTACTAATTCTAAACAATAGTACCTTTATTATAAAGGCTTCTCATTGACCCAAAATGATCACAATACAATTAATCACCTGTGAGTCACCATCTAAATCCCTTTGCCTCCCTCTTCTAATTATAATAAATCCTCACCACCTCTAGGTTATGCAGTTGCAACTAGACACCCATGAGTTACCACTTAGGGTGCTTCACTGACTTCTTTTCATAAACCTAATGAGAACATTGTGCCAATGGTTTCAAAGCCAAATACTATCTCAAAAAAGACTAAACTAGTTCAATCCATAGTTCAAAGGCCTTATAGTCTAATAGATAAATTAGATAAAACCCCTACACAAATTTCCATATTAAAACTCTTGCAGACATCTAATGTTAATATAACCATTTTGAATAAACTTTTACAAGAGTATATTATGCCTAATGATATAAAATTTGATCAGTTCCAAAACCTAGTTGAGCATTTGTCTTCATTTTGACAAATCACATTTAATCAAAAGGACATGTCCACCCTTGGCCTAAACCACAATAACCCACTATACATTGAGATAATCATTACAGATCACAAGATCAAGTGGGTTCTTATAGATAATGGTTTAGTTCTAAACATAATATCTCTAAAATTGGTGTGATGATTAGGTTACATGGATAAAGACATTCAACCACAAACTATTAAAATCAAGGCTTACAACAACATCAAGAGGGAGTCATTTGGTATAATTTGGTTGTCAGTCATGGTTGGGTCTATTTTTCATCACACATTATTCCATATTGTGGATATTGAGATTATTTATAACATACTTTTTGGTCATCCTTGGATCCATGAAGTATAAGCAGTTCCATCTACTCTTCACTAATGCCTTAAGTTTCCCCATGATGGGATCGAGGTTACTATTCCCAATAATCAATAGCCATACCAATACTACAAACATCTTGAAGCAGAGTTTCTTAATTATAACTATTAACCAAGTTCTAAATTCATTGCAAAGAATAAAAAAGCCATCATTTCTCATCCATCTCCATCTAATTATATAGAGCTTAGTGATCTAGCCTCCACTTCAATTTATCTATTTCTTGCAGCTTTGGTGAAACAGGGTATTATTAAAGACACAAACATTTCCACGTACCATCTAAAGGACATCCTCCATATTGAAAAATTACCAAAATCCCCTAAAACATTTGGTAAGCCTAAAATTTCTCAGACTCCTAACAAACTTGATCAGATTTGGCAACCAAAGAAGAAGCAACCAAAACCTCTTATGGTTTTTGTACCTATAATTACACCAAAAAAATATTGAGAGGATTTTATTGAGGAAGATTGGTTATATTTTGAAGGCCTTGCTGATTGTTTTCAAAATCCAAAGTATCCTATGTCCAATAAGATAATGGATTATCTTGACTATACAAGGAAAGGCCTTGGCTTATAGGTGCAAGAAATTTTAGAACCCTTATCAATTGAAGTTGTTAATTGGAAGCATGGTCTTAGATTTGAACCACTAGAGGATGACCTCATAAAATTTGGTAGTGTCTCTTTTGAAGTGACTAGTAACGAGACTCCTAGTAGTGACACAATGTTCCATTATAGCCTTTTTGATGAGCTTGCTGATTCATATTTGTTTGATTCAAATGCTATATTGACCATAACACTTATTGGAGCTTCTTGTCTTGAAGAAAAAATCCCTCCTATTAGAGCTTCCCATCTTGAAGCAAACACCCATTCTAGTGGTGCTTCCCTTCTTGAAGCAGGACATTATATCTTTACCATTGGTGCTTCCCATCTTGAAGAAAACCCTCACTATAACCTATGCCTTTTCCATCTTGAACTCATAGATTGGGATCAACAAAATTTAGTCATATGCCTCAATGAGTTTCAAAATGAAGAATCAATAATAGAATACATGGGCCTATGAGATGCATTCCCCGTTGGTGATCATAATTAGGGTTTTGATTTTTCATTAAATTCTTCTACATTATTTGGAGAGCAGGCAAACATTTTTGGTCATAATAAAGAACAAACATCAATATTTTTAGGTGAAACTTGTTGATTAGGGAAAAAGTAAAGAAAAAGACAAGACTTTTAGTGAAAACATATTTTAGGCACTCTCAAGTAGGAAAGTTTTCTCATCCCTTCAAGATGTGGAAAGTCCATCTAGCCTAGGTTCCATAGCTAGTACAAGCATCTCTTCAGAACAACATCAAATATTTGAGCATCTTGCTCTTGAGTTTCTAGAGTTTTTTTCCAATTGGCCTTTACCTAAGAAGGCAAAATCTGATTCTTCATATTATCCAAATCTTTAGGAGGAACACCAAGAAGATATAGTAGAAGCAAATGATCATGGCCATACTCTACCTACCATTTTAGAAGATGGATCCACACTCCTTATGGAGAGCATAATAGAAATGAATTTGAGAACCCATGAGGATCCTAAATTTGTTTATCTTGGAGCTTCCCTTACTGGAGTAGAATATGAACATATTATATACATTCTTAAAGATTATAGAGACATCTTTGCATGGACATAATCTAACATGCTAGGCTTGGACCCAGATTTAGTTTTGCATCATCTTGTTGTTCACCCTAATGCTAAACTAGTCAAGCAAAAATTGAGAAAGATGCATCCATGCATCACCCTTTTGGTTAAAGCTAAGTTAGAAAAATTGTTAAGAGCCAATTTTATCAGACCACTGGACTACTCTGAATGGATTTATAACATAGTTCCAGTAAGTAAAAGGACCCTAGGCATACATATTTGTACTAATTTTCATGATATCAATAAAGCATGTCTGAAAGAGGATTTTCTTCTACCCAACATCGACATGATTATCAACTCAACTGCTAGGTATGAAATGCTATCCTTAATGGATGGATTTTTTGGTTATAATTAGATCAAAATAGCCCCTAAAGTGAGAAGAACCTCCTACAGCAGATTACCTCCTACAATAGATTTAATCAAAATATGTTAAAATAAAATAACTCTTACGAATAACAAAAACATAGAAAGCTTATATTGATCACAGGCCACTTCGAGGGGGAAACTTCCTTTGAGCAAGCTCAATACAATAAATTCATGGATGCTTCATTGGGCCTCAACACTTACTTATATACTAACTCTATTCTAACAACTACTACTTCCCTTGTATGTGGGATAATCCAAATATGCTCTAAGGGATGACTTACAAAGCATATGCATCCATATCAATTATTACACTAATACTGCAAAGAGAAGGGTAAGGCACGGGTTCCTAACATCCCCTCCCCCTTAGAAAAAAGATTTGACCTCAAAGCTTTAGATGTGGGAATTGTTGTTGAATCTGGAAGAGTAGTTCCCATGTTGCATCTTTTGGTTGCATGCCGTGCCATTGGATTAAGACCTCTATGATGGAGCGGGATCAAAATTGGTGGGTGTGCCTATCCAAGATTACTTCCAGATTGAGAAGAATGGAGACTTCATTATCAAGTGCTGGTAAAACTATCTGCACTCAGATGTTGGATCCAAGAACTTGCTTCAAATAGGGGACATGAAAGATGGGATGAACTTAGGAGGAAGGTGGAAGCTCTAACTTATAAGCAACTGACCCAATCTTCTAGAGAACTTTATATGGCCCATAGAATTTTGGAGCAAGATTTTGGCACCCTTTTAGTTTCAGTGATGATTGCTTATATGGCTGCAGATGAAGAAAGACCATATCACCAGGTTGAAAGGTACGCTCAGAGCGGTGCTAATCAGCTTGCTGCTTCATTCGATTCTATGCCATGTGGAGATTGTCCTACAAGGTGTGAAGAATCTGATCCTAGTTTCAGAGAGTAGTGTCAACTACCTGAACTGGTGAGCTGCCAAGATTATATGGAAGAAGTGGTGGTGGTGCTTGACCATAAATTGCTTCATAGGGAGTCATTTTGGTGGAAGTGTGGTATGAGGTATTGTACCACCATTTAGCTAGGGGAAGCCATTTGGCCCATTGATGTTGTTATTCTGAAGCAAAGCAATGAAGGAAGGTCTCTAAGCATTTGTTGACTATTTTTGTTTGGCCATCTGTTTGTGGGTGGTACCCAGAGCTCATTCTCAACTGTGTGCATGTGCGATGAAATAGTTTCATCCAAAAATGGATGGTGAAAGTGGCATCACGATTTGAGACAATTGAAGAAGGAATGCCATAAAGACGGAAGATTTGATCCAAGAAAACCTATGTGACTATGGAGGCTATGTATGGGTGGTTGAGTGCACAAAAATGACTATATTTGGAGAGGTGGTCAACTATGACTAAGATCACTATCTTTCCCCTAGATTTAGGGAGGCCCACAATGAAATCCATGGAAATATCTATCCAGATCCTAGTAAGAATGGGAAAAGGCTTGAGAAAACTAGGAGTCAATGTGGTTTCACCTTTGTTTCATTGGTAGGTATCACATTCAGCCACCATCTGTTTAATTTTGGCTTTCATGCCTTTCCAAAAGAAGTGTCGACATGCCCGCTCATAGGTTTTGAGAAATCTTGAGTGCCCTGCTGAGGGGGAAGCATGGATTTCATAAAAGATGGCCTGATGCAAGTTTGTACTTTGGGAAAGCACCAGTTGACCCTTGTATCATAGAGAAGTATCGTCCCATGAATAATGCGGTACTACAGAGGGGTTAGTGGCCAATTAATGAATGAGGTGGCATAAGGAGGGATCATTTGCATACCCTTGTTGGACAGATTCCAACCAGTTTGGAATGGGCATGGAGATGGCAGAGAGGGAAGGCTGGTCCTTAAAGGTTCTTGAGAGAGCATCAGCCACAACATTATCTTTTCCCTTCTTATAGGTGATCTCATAATCATAACCCATGAGTTTTCTAACCCACTTCTACTGAGCTGGGGATGAGACTTGCTGTTCCAAGAAATATTTCAAACTCTGATGATCAGTTTTGATGCAAAAATGATTTCCTAGTAAGTAGGGTCTCCATTTTTGTACTGCATGTAAAATTGCCATCATTTCCTTTTCATATGTAGACAAAGCTAAATTGTGGCTAGAAAGGGCTTTGCTAGTGAAGGTAATTGGTCGGCCCTCTTGGAGAAGAACAACACCCAAGCTAATGCCACTAGCATCACTTTTCATGGTGAAAGTTTTGGTGAAGTCTGGCAGTGCTAAAATTGGTGTGCTACACATAGCCTATTTGAGTTTGACTAATGCCTGATCAGCTATTGCACCCTAGGTGAAAGCATCCTTCTTCAATAAGGAAGTCAAAGGAGCCGCGATATTTCCATAATATTTGATGAACTTGTGATAGTATCCTATCAGGCCTAAGAAACCACAAAGGCTCTTAGGGTGGTTGGTCGAGGCCAATTCTACATAGTGCTGATTTTTTTTGGGTCCACGTGAACCCTATTGGCTAAAATAATGTGCCCCAAATAGTTGATTTCCTCTTGACCGAATGAACACTTGGATTACTTGGCACATAATTGATTGTCTGCTAATAGTTGTAATGCCCTGTCAATATGTTGTAGATGCTTGGCCCATGTGCGGCTGTAGATGAAAATGTCGTCAATGAAAACTAAAATAAATTGACAGAGAAAAGGTCGAAAGATTTTATTCATGAGTGCTTGAAAAGTGGAAGGGGCATTTGTAAGGCCAAATGGTATGACAAGGAACTCATAGTGACCTTCATGCATACAAAAGGCTGTCTTGGGAATGTCATCAAGATGCACTCAAATTTGATGATAGCCAGAACACAGATCCAACTTGGAGAAGAATTTGGCCCCATGGAGCTCATCAAGAAGCTCATCGATGACAGGAATTGGGAATTTATCCTTGATAGTGAGGTGGTTAAGGGCTCAAAAGTCAATGCAAAGATGCCACAACCCATCTTTTTTATGGACAAGAAGCACTGGGGAGGAATATGGGCTGGTGCTAGGGTGAATAAATCTAGACTTGAGGAGTTCCCAGACTAAGTTCTCAATTTTAGTCTTTTGCAGATGGGGGTAATGGTATGGCCAGATGTTGGGTGGGATGCTTCTTGGAAGGAGAGGAATGCAGTGATCTTCAGGGCATGAAGGGGGCAAACCTACTGGTTCTAAATAAATGGTTACATGCTTGTCGAGTATGGCTTGTAAATCTGTAGGGTGGTTAGTAGCAGTGGGGGGTTGGAGTTGAATGGAATGCAACTATGCAATGACCCCATATGAACCTTTATTCAAAAGTTATTCCATGCAATGAGAACTGATGATGCTAGCAAATCCTGACAATAACCATTTTAAGGTGTGCTTCTGACCATTATCTATGAACTACATCTAAAGCTCAGAGAAGTCCCATAAAATAGGTCCTAATGTGCGAAGCCACTGTGCCTCTAAAACCACATCACACCCTCTTAAAGGTAGGGCAGACATATCAGATCAAAAATTATAATCACCCATTTCAATACACACATTTTGACACTTCCATTTACATGGCAATGTGCCCCCATTAGCAATCATGACTTCAAAGCTAGAACAAGGGTATACAAAGTAGTCTTCCACCTTAGCAATGCAAAGATCAATGAAATTATGAGTACTACCTGAGTTAATGAGGATTGTGAGAGGGATCTTTTTGAAGCACCCTTTGACCTTCATGGTTTGGGGAGTGGTGACATCTGCTAGTGCATGCACTGAGATCTCAGGTTGAGTCTCTTGAACTGTTGGGTTCTTTTTAGTGCCAATTTCTTCTTGAGCATTTTGAAATTCTAGAATATCAAGCTCGCTGTCCTGCTCTGGTGGCGACTCCACATCTAGCAAGTAAATTTTTTGTTGGATGCACCTATGATCCCTAACCCATTTGTGATCATAGTTGTAACATAATCCATTCTCTTTGTGAGCCCACATCTCTACCTCAGTCAAGCACTTGATTGGTGTGGTTATGGTTGTCCACTGATTCACTGTGTTCTTTGCTGGTGAAAAGGTGGGAGGTCAATGCTGTGTGGAGAGTTTATCTCCTAATAACTTAGCCAGACCCAAAGCATCCATTATATTTTTAGGTCAAAACATTTTTACCTCTGAGTGAATCGACTCTCTGAGGCCACTAACAAAGCAACTTTTGAAGAAGTCATCTGACAAACCTTCAGTGTGATTAGTGAGTTTTTTAAATTCAATATGATATTTATGAACATTACCTATTTGATGGATTTTGGTGAGAGCTCCTGTGAAATCCTTGAATGTTGAGGGACCAAACCTACCCAAAATTTAGGATGCAAAATTTGACCAATTGGGTTCATCATTTGACTTGAGATACCAACTGTACCACTGAAGTGCTTCTTGTTGCAGATGAAAGGAATCAATTAGGACTTTGTTTGTAGAATAAGTATTGTGTAGGTTGAAGAATTGTTTAACTCGATATATCCATCTTGTAGGATCTATACCATTGAAGCATGGAAAGTCTAGCTTAGGTCTAGGTGAGAAGTTAGAAGCAAAGGAGTGATGCTCTGAAGAAGACTCCTCCTTTTACACTCTATTGAGTAAGATGCTATTCTATTGATTCAAGCTATGCATCATATCGGTTAACTCTGTAACTTGATATTTTAATGTGTTGATTTCTTCCTCCATGATTTTTGTACTTGCATGAGTGGTGACCATAACTATTTGTTAATAGCTGGGGATCCTTCACATTTTTTTTGGAGGCTCTATTATTATTTTTACTACTGCTTCATAAATGGATTGTCTGCAACTATGTGGTTGGAAATATCCTCAACTGTGGATACGCTATTGTTTGCTCTCTAAACTTGATAAGTTGGATATGGACCCCAAGTTTGTTTGGCTACCTAAAGGATTTTTTAAAATTCTCTCTTGCCACCAAATCTTTCTGATTGAGTACCACTCTTTAGAAATTTTTGGCCATGAGTTTACCCCTTAACGACAACTTTTAGTTTACCTCACAAGTGGGGACTATTCAATCGGGATGGGGCCGTTGCCCTTTTCACTGACAGGTCTTCTCAATGGGCCAGCTACTTCAGGGTTCCTATGGTACTCCTCACAATGAGTTTTAGGGCTTATGCCCAAACACTTCCCATAATTAAGCAGATGAGTATTCACCCAATCTAAAATGATGGAACTTGCAATGAAAAAAAATTGTTGCCAAAAATGGTGCAGCTCCTAAAAAGCCCTGCTTTGAAAAAATTTGCTCCAAATCTAGCCACAAAGCCAAGAAATCACTATGATACCAGATTAGAAGAACCTCTTTTAGTAGATTACCTCCTACAATAGATTTAATCAAAATATGTGAAAATAAAATAACTCTTATGAATAATAGAAACACAAAAAGCTTATATTGATCGCATGCCACTTCAAGGGGGCAACCTCCTTTAAGCAAGATCAATACAATAAATTCGTGGATGCCTTCATTGGGCCTCAACACTTAATTATATACTAACTCTATTATAACAACTACTACTTCCCTTGTATGTGGGATAATTCAAATATGCTCTAAGGGATGACTTATAAAGCATATGCATCTATAGCAATTATTACACTAATACTGTAAAGAGAAGGGTAAGGCATGGGTTCCTAACATAAAGATCAATAGAAGACCGTGATCACCACTCTGTGGGAGACATTATATTACCAAGTCATGACATTTGGTTTGAAGAGTGCTGGAGCCACATATCAATGTGCAAATACTATCATCTTACATGACATGATGCATGACATTGTTGAGGACTATGTTGGTAATATACTAACAGAATCAAGAATAAGAGCTAGACACCCTAACATTTTATGAAGAATATTTGAGAGGCTTTTTGTATATAAAGTCCACTTGAATCCTAAAAAATGATTATTTGGAGTCACATCAAGAAAATTGCTAGGGTTCATTGTATCACAATAAGGGATTGATGTCGACCCTGCAAAGGTCATCACTATTATGGAATCCAATCTATACACAAGTTCATTTCTCAATTGGTAGATAAGTGTGACCCATTTACCCATCTCTCAAAGAAAGGGGTAACATTTTAGTGGGATGAAGATTGTCAGATAGCATTTTCAAATCTTAGAACATATTTGGCCAATCCACCAATCTTACAACCTCCAACACAAAGAAAGCCACTGTTTCTTTATATATCAGCCATGAAACATGCATTGGGGGTACTTTTGGCTCAGCATGATGATCATGATAAGGAACACATAATTTATTATTTAAGCCACACATTGGTAGCCTATGAACATAATTATATGCCTTTTGAGAAGGCATGTTTAGCTATGGTGTTTGCCACTCAAAAATTAAGACATTATATGATAAATAATAAAACTATTATTATCACCAAGGTAGATCCTCTCAAGTTCATCTTATCTAATGCATATATTTAAGGATGCATGGCTAAATAGATTATGATCCTTAGTGAGTTTGATATTGAGTACCAAAATCAAAAGGCAATCAAAGGACAAGTTCTTATAGACCAACTTGTATAAGCTCTTATTATGACTACTCAATCTCTCAACTTTGACCTTCTAGATGATTCTAGCATGACGACAAAATAAAAATTACAAGAACATAAATAGTGGGTGCTCTATTTTGATGGATCCTTGACATCTCGAGGATCTAGAGCTGACATATTATTGATCATGCCATAGTGGGATTTGATCCCCAAAGCCTTCCATATATAATTTTAGTGTATAAACAATATGGCTGAATATGAGGCATTGGTTACAGGGCTCTGTCTTCACATACAATGGGACATTCAAAGTGTAAAGGTCTATGGAGTTTCAAAGTTAATCATAAATCAAACAGCTGATCAATATCAAACAAGATATGATAAGCTTGTTCCTTACAAACAAATTGTCTATGACCTCAAAACACATTTTAAATCTCTATAGTTTGAGCAAGTTCAGTGAGTCAATAATAGATCTATCAATGCCATGACAATAATTAGTTTCATGATTCAAATACATGATAGTGCTAAAGAGTATCAATTCTTAATTGAAAATATTCTTTAATCGACACATATTCTATTAGATTCAAAGAGGATATGCCCCATTTTTGATCCTAATCTCTCGCTTGAGCTACCATGGTACCAATATTTTTATAACTATTTCCATAGTCATGTATTTCCTACCAAATTTTTCCAAAAATCAACAAACATTTTTTATTCATCGCTTAACACGTTATTCTTCCTTGGAAATAGATTTATCAAAAAGGCTATGATGGAACACTTCTTCATTGTTTATCTTTGGGAGAATCCAAACCTACACTAAAGGAGGTTCATGAAGAAATGTGTGGGGCCCATACCAATGGTGTTTTCCTAGCAAAAAAACTTCTTAGAATAGGCTATTATTGGTCCAAAATAGAGACATATGCTTGTAATTATGTAAAGAAGTGTGTTCCTTATTAGCAACATGGCAACTTGATACATATACCTTTATGACCATTATAGTTGATTACAACACCATGGCCATTCTCAACATGAGTTCTTGATCTCATTAGGAAAATTAACCCGACATATTTAGATGGACATAATCATATTTTGACTACAACCAAGTACTTTACCAAGTAGATTGAGGCCATTCCTCTCACTTATATTACCAAGAAACAAATAGCCAAATTCATTCATTACCATATAATCTGTTGATATGACATCCCAGCCTATATTATATCTGATAATGGTGGATCCTTTATGAACTAAGATGTGAAATCTCTTTGTGAAGAATTCAAGATAAAGCACAATAAATCCACTCCATATAACCCACAAGGCAATGAACAAGCTGAGGCATCAAATAAAACCATTTTATCCATCTTAAAAAGATTGTCAATGATGCTAGTTGTAATTGGCATTTTCAACTCTTTCCTACCCTATGGGCTTATAGAACCAATCATCGTACCCCAACTGGGGCTACTCTATACTCCCTTATTTTTGGCATTAAATCTATCATATCTATCAAGATTGAGATCTCATCATTAAGAATATCACTAGAGCACATTGAAGATGATGAAGACTATAGAGCCTCACAACTGCAAGAACTAGAACTTCTTGATGGTAAGCATTTAGTTGCCCTAGAAAACTTGCAAGCCTATCAGAGAAGCTACAACAAATGCATTTTACCTAGAGAATTTGAGATTGGTGACTTAGTTTTGAAAGAGAACCAGAAGAACATGAACGCTGAACTCAAAAAGAAAAGCAGGTTTCATCCTAATTGGTTAGGACTATATATTGTCACAACAAACTATGGATCAGAAGCATATTTTTTGGCTAAACCTAATGGTGAAAAACATTTAGAGCCCATGAACATCATACACCTTAAGAGATTCTATGTATGAACAACTTTGAACCATTGTCTATAAGACCCCTGACTTGGGGGTAACTTATGCTATCATAATTTTATCCCACCCTTTTATCTTACCTTGAACACATTTTATACTACCTTGGTCCACTTTTCATGAATCCTAATAGTAAAGGCTTTGAACCCTTGACACTCTAAATACATTCTTCATCCCATTATGGATTGCTCTTTTTGAGAATCATATTCTTTGTTTTGTCTAGGACATGTTATAAGCTTGAACATTTTTTTTGTCCCTTGAGCAATTATGATCTTGATTATGTCTCATGAATATATGAACATATTCAACAGTAGTTCTATAAAGTAGTTCATCTAGGATAGTCTTGTGTAGTTTTAGATAAATGAATAGCTTCATCTTCTTAGTTCAAGTATTTATTGCTCTTTCTTATTTTAATAAGAAACTCGCTCTTGCTCTCATTGGTTTGTGAGCATGGGTCATTTTAATCGAATTAGCTATCTTATTAGAACCTCTACTCTTAGGACGTGTATCTCCTCGACTAGACGGTCCCACCTTATGCATATTTTGTCCCAAAAACACCAAAAACATTAGAAATACTTTTAAAATACCAAAAATATCAGAACATGATCCCCAAAAGAATAAAAATATTATCTCACGCTTCTATACATTTTTACATTCTTGTTACACCATGCTATGCTCTTGCCATTTTGAAAGCATAGAAACACCAGTTCATTTCATCTTATTCCATGCACTTGCCATTTTGTAAGATCATTATTTCTCATCTCATAAGCTTCTTGTTTTCTAGATCATTCTCATTTGTTTGTCATATCTTCCATTTCTTATATAACATTAATTATGTTAGTTTTATCATTATTTTTATTTTATTCCATTTCTTGGGAGAACTAAATTTGGCCTAAAGTTCATGTTAGAATATGTATCCATGGATTTATGTTGGTAGCATCCACTTATCTTATACATCTAGAGTCATCTCGGCCAACCCCTTCCTTTTCTTCTCTTCTCCCATTTCTTTTGTCATTGTTCCTCTTTAATTAGGAAACAATTATCATGTTATTGTTCTTTATTAAGATGTGGTAGAAAGTAACGCCTCTATCGCACATGCATGAACAATTTTCTTTAAACTACACTAACTTGGTTTTTTTTGTGTGTGTGTTTATTTGTGTTTTCTTGGTGTCTTGTCTCATTCTTGGTCTTGTGTTTCTTTATCTTATTTTTCTATTTGATTTTTCTTTTCTTTTTTGTGTTCAAGAATGCCTTGATGGTCCACATGGATCTTGATTATTCATATCTTGGTCTCATGTCGTTAAAATGTTCTTGCATTTTGTTTTTAAATATTTTTTGTTCCTACTTAAGTCTTGATATATCATATCTTGATTTCAAGTTAAGTTCCTTTATGTTTATCTTTTTATTTATCTTTTGCTTTTTTTATTTAAATTTAAATTACTGTAACTTTGGTTTTGGTCATTGTTTTACCATTATCCTTAGTTATAGGTATTCACATTTGAACTGGCTTAACACAATTGGAATCTTATGTCATTCTAAGTTATTCATACTTATGATGCCTAATTTTTGTGCTATAGTAGGCACTTTGTGATCATGTCTTAACGTCAACATCAGCTCCAATGAATGATTCTCAAGAACACTTTACAGAACCTAGGCTCATGATATGGTATTAGGCATCTAGGTAACATGCATTTCAAGCTTCTTTATCTATGCTTAGATATGCATCTCTTCTCATACATTATGAGTGTAATAAATTCTTGGTCATTTTTCATCATTCTTCATTCTATTCTCTCCCAAACTTGGGTAAACTACATTGGCCTAAAGTTCATGGTGGAACATGAGTCCATGGAATTTGTAGGTAGTGCTCAATTTCTATAGAGGTCAGCTCAAATATCTCCATTCTTCTTTTCATTTTTCTCATCACTTTGTGCATTCTCATATGCTTGGCTTTATATAGCTTTCTAAGCCATTACCCCATTACATGTATGTTTATGCCCAATCGCTTTAACCTATCTTTTGGGTTATATCCTTGAGCTTTTTTTATTGCCAATTGTCCATGATAGGGTCCATCATCTGAACAATGTTCGAATCAAATTATCTCTACAGGGGCAAATCATTATTTATTCTTTATCAATGATCAAAATTTACCCTACTGGGGAAAAACTATTTTATCATGATCAAATATGCTCTATTAGAGAACTTCTTATTATATTCTCTTTGGAGACCCCATTTTAGTGGTGATTCTCTTCCTGACATAGAACGTTTCCCCTTTTCCTCTAATTCCAAGCTCTCCACATTAAATCCTATGATGGTAATATTTTAGTGTGCAACTTATCTCAATATTGATCAATGCCATAAGCACACAACTTGTACTCTCAAATTGGGTACATTTACAGTGTGTCCCTTATATTTATAGACTGTATCTTTTCCATTCCCCCTTTTTCTAGGGCCTATTATACCTCTCATTATATTTTTATCATTGATGGTAATCATGTGTGCAAGCATTAACTCATCTGGATGTGATCTATTCCATGGGTTAATCTCTCACTTTTTCTCTCTTTTTGAGAGTCCATCCTTCTCTTTCATCCTAGTATGTCCTCTCGAGGGGGCATCATGGGTCTGTTCTAATTTTTTTTTGATAAATCTTTTCTTTGAAAATATGTTACTTCACTTGAATGTCTCACTATGCCTTCTCAAATAGGGGCAAAATGTAGACATCTAATTCCTAACACCATTTGTGTTGAAATTGTCAAACTTACTTGAATTGTACTCAAATGCATATTTTAGGTCAAAATCTATAAAATGTACTAAATAGTTTGAAATTGTCACTTAAAATTGCTATTTTAGGTCAAAGTATCCCTAAATAGGGTAATGCATTTTATGGGCCAACTAACTTTGATCAGATTATTTAGTCAAAATAATTATTTCACCATTTAGTGCACTATATCACTTTTTTCTCCTAAATTCGTTAGTACATGCCATGTACCTTTGTTATTTTTTGTTGGAAACATAATAAATAAGAATACAACTCTAATGCATCTAACATCACCTTTCAATTCCTCTTTAATCAAATTATGACCTAGTAATATGACTTTCTGACTATTTTGATTAATTGAGGGCCAATTTTCAAACAATTGCACAAATGTTGATTAACCTTGTTTAAGGATAATTGATCTAAATCAAGAGATTAAGTGGATTTTCCATGAGAGATGTTGAATATTTATTTTTGAAAAGTGATTCTTATTAACTGCATCATCATTTGACATCATTTATTGGGAAGACATCTCTAAGCCATAAATGCCACAAATATCATGATTATGGGTCACCCATGCTAGTTAATGCCTCCCATGCCTCTTTAATGCCCATTATTCCAAGGTCATGATGAAGATAATTATGGATTTAATTCTAAATATTAAGATTATCCATAGCCACACATCTCAATCTTGAGATGGATGGTCATGGTTGATTCTGACCAATCTCAAAAATCTATAAATAGAGAGGCCATGGACATGAATTTTAAGCTTGGATATTACAAAGTTATAATGTTAAATTATTTCCATAAGGTTTTTCATTTGATCATAGATTTTTCTTTCAAGATTCATTGATAGGCTAGTTTAGTGATTTGGAATCATGAGCCTAGGTTTTATGGAGTGTTCTTGAGGCATTGGAGTAGCTTACCACCATTGTTGACAAAGACAAAGATGCTTGATCAAGAGAGAACATGTTTTTGAGCCACATGGGTATGGTGAATCCATTTGGAAAGGTAATATGGTGTTGCTTTATTTCATTTATTTCTTGTTATCCTTTGTAATTCCCATAGGAATAGATAGGCTTGGTTAGTTATTTATTTATGCATGTTTCATTATTTATGGAATAATGCTTGACTAACTTGCTTTGTAATCCTCTCTACACTAAATATATCATACTTGAAATCATTTGTGAGATAACCATTATAGGATGTTAAAAAAAATATCAAAATGTTAAAGACCATTGGATCATAGTAACTCAATATTTTAAAACTCATATTTATAATATCCTGAGTCATTTTCAAGATATGTTTTTATAGCTATGAGTCCCTATTCAAAAAATAATGGGAGTGTGCTGGTCACAACAAATGGTGATTTTATGGGAACACTTCTAAGTGTTAGAACCTAGATTGATTGATTAAATATTGAAAATAAACCAACATAAAGTCAGGAATTTCACGATGTTATCAATATTGAGCTTAATGTTTAGTCTTATCAAGTGACATATTAAGTTTCAACACCAAGAAATAGTTACATAGGTATGCATATTAATTTAATTACTTGATTTTATGATTCATATTTAACTTGGGATTGATGACTTTAACAAGTATATTTGAAGAGCATTTTATTATTATTATTATATGTTCTATTATTAGGTTCAAAAAGGAAGGATTGGGCATCGATTTTATACCAAATAGGGATCTATAGCCTTGATAGAGATACCTTTGGATGTACCCTAGGCCTCGCTCCATTTCCATCCAGTTGCCCATATCCCCAATGGAGATTACCCAAATCACCCTCTTAGAGATTTTTTTTAAAGAATTAATGTTTTCACATTATTTTAATTTATTTTTAGATCTTTGGAGGGTTGGGAACCAATGTTTCCAAGTTAAAGGACATGTCAATTTTTTGTTTGTTTGAGTGATCTTTCCTTTATTATTGACTCCTTTCTTATGCAATATTATTGTTAATTAAGTGCAAACAAGACTCCTATTAATGTAAAACCATTCTTAATTCACATGATATTATTAAAAAAAAATTAAAATTTTAATAAGAACATAAAATGTTTATGATTAATGTTGATATAATTCTAAGTTTTGACCAGTTCTCTTAGATTGTGAACATCTCACAATATTTTTAGCTTAGGTCAACTAATGTATAATCCTTTAGATAATTGTCTTAAATAAGACATATTAACTAGATACCACTACAAAAAGGGAATTACTAGTCTACTAACAAAAAATAAAACATAAAACAACTAACTATGAATGCAAAATAATGGAAAAGGAAAAGTAACTAACCTACTCTATTCCTAGACTATGACTCATGGCCAATCTGATGTAGATGATGATGGAACAACTAAGAAATAGTGCTTAAATACTATCCATTAATATAAGTGATAAATCATTGCCTTGTAAGTTTATTACTCTAAATATGTCATTTATAAAATTCTAATAAATTTGACATGGACCAATTCATAATGGGGCAAGCTTGGCATGTTAACCATTTTTCTCATTTATTTTATCCCAAAGTAGGACCAGGTTTGAAATTCTATATTCTTTTACTTTGGATCTTTTGTTACACCATATTTTGATGATATCCTAATATTTATTGATATTGTGAAGAGATTATTCACATGCATCTTCCTTTTGGATAATGTTTAGTAGTCTCAATTATATTCAATAATGTTATTTCGTATACTCCTACATTAATTGATAATTTTAGATTCTCAGTGTATTTGGAACATAGGTTATTGACCATAAATTAGCAAAAATGGTGAAGCTTTGAATACTCTATTATATTTAGTTTGATCTTCTCGTAATGTGTAATTCAAAAATAAATTACATTCTCTAGGTTTTATTTTCAGCAAATTGCTTGATTATGTCAAAAAAATTCTTATTTGTAGATTCAATAATGTTATTCCATTGTGGATAATAATTAGATTAAATATTTAGTATAACTTATTATCATAGGCCCATTCAGTAAATTATAATGACTAAAAAGTAAGTCCATTGTCACAAACAAACCAAGGAAAATGGTGTTAACCTTGTGACTATATTTTTTTCTAGGAATTGATAACTTATTTTTTATATTGTTCTTTATAGCAATAGATTTAGTCCATTTGGTACATTATATCATCACTGTTAACACAAACTTGTGACCCTCAGAGGAATCATGATTGATCATATTAATGAAATATAATCCCCATTGAGAAAAAGGATGCCATTTAATTATTGGTTGTAACGACATGGTGGCATGCACTTTTATTTTAGAAAATGTTTGGTATTCATGACACGTAATTACATGGTAACATATATATTATAAAATTTTAGGACAATAATAGACTTCTCACAATATATTATGTGTTGTCCTGTTACTACAAGGATGACCATTGCCTAATATTTTATGATTTTGTTGGGTTCTTCTTTGTATACACAACAAAGGTAGATCCATTCATAGTTATTTCAATAAACGACACATTTATTTATCTTGAAGTGAGTTTATTTCAACCTTAGTGTTCATCTTTGTTTTTTATAAAATTATGGGGGAAAAGTTTCATGTAAAAAATAGTAAATGATATGATCAAACCAATAATTTCTAAAAAATTAAGTTTGATCTACTTGCATCATAGTGATCTTGAGATCAATTTCAGTTATACATTGCATAAGTCTTTGACTATGTACTAATTTAGCTGGTCTAATCTCTATATCATATTATTGAAGCTTCACCATATATTTACCTCTATATTATCTTAGTTAATTCTACCTTAACATAAGTTTTATAGTAGTATCAAAGACAATGCCATAGACCAATGTATATGCTTGTTTATCTAAACAATTTTCCATGGCTTTGACCAATGTATATGCTTGTTTATCTAGAACATGGTACTTGAGTTTAAAAAAAATTAAATTTATGATTTTGAATGAAATATGATGTTTCTCATCATTCATATTTTTCATAAGAATAACTGTGATAATATGATCAAATGCAAAAGAATATATGTAAGAATATTTAGTGAAATATGGGCTAACCAATATTAGAACTTGAACAATGGAGTTTTTCATTTCTTGAAAGGATTTATTATATTCTATTTTCCATTTCACATTTGTATCTTGTTTTGGCATAGTATTCAAAGGCCTTACAATCTTGGTAAAACTAGAAATGAACTTTCGTACAAAATTAATGTTACCAAATAATTATTTTAACTCATTATTATTGTAGGATAGTTGAATTTTAGAAATTGCATTGGTCATTTCTGGATCAATAGTGATACCTTCCTTTGTAATAATGCGGCTCAATAAATTACATTATATAACTTTAAAAGATATATTTTTTGGATTCAATGAGATAACATACCTTATACATCTTTCAAAAACTTTTTATAAATGGTGCACACATTTAGACTTGTTCTTAGAAAATAAAATTAGACCATCCATATAGATAATGATACATTTACCAACCAAAGGTTGTACCTACATTTATAAAACCAAAAGATATTTTTTGTAAGAAAATGTTTCCTACTTAGTGGTGAAGGCTATTATAATTATATCCTCTTGTTTTTACTAGAACTTATTGTATCCTAAAAATATATCTATAAAATACATCATTTTAGATCCACTAATAATCTAAATTACTCATCTAAGGATGCCAATGGTAAATTATCCTTATTTGATGTTTTGTTAAGATTATGAAAATCAATATAAATTCTAAAATATCCATTCTTATTATGAAATAAGAATTAGTCAGTAACCCATGCTAAATGTATGATTGTAAAAATGATTCATGGTATAAGAAGCTTATGTACTTATTTGTGTATGAAGGGTTTCAACATAGGATTGATTAATATTTTTCTTTCCTGAAAAGGTCTTGACCCTCCTTAAGTATAATAGTATGAGTGATGACCCTTGGATCAAAGATCTTCAAGTCTTAATATGACCATGTGATCACATCTTTATATTGTTAGAGAATAGATTTTAGTTCATATTTATCAAATTTAGAGCATATTTAGATAATATTAACATAGTTGGGTTGTTTTTCTATTCATAATAGGAGCATATTCTTGTTTATTGAATTTTTTTTTATAGAGTTTTCTGCATACATGTCCAAATAAACATCATTCCCAATGAAACTGTTCCCTTTAGAATCTTATTCTATTTGAATTTAATAATCTCATCATTATCTAATTAATTTCCAGTAAGGAATTATTTTTTATTTTAATATATAATTATTTATAAACTAGAAATTTTTTGGGTCATCCTCAAATACTAAAAGGGAAGGGAACTAGCTTGATCTGGGTAACAATTCAAGTGACAATTTGGGTGACTGTTCTACCCCAATTGATGACGAAACTTCTAGGAGCCATAACTTTTACACCATAGCTCCAATTGACTCACTGTTTGAGCCATTGGAAAGATAAGAATGAGGATAACATGATGAGATGTCATGGAGATCCATTCGATGGTTTTTAACTCCTAAAAACCCAACATAAGTTCTCTAAATTTTAATTTTAGTAGTGAAGTCTAAAAATAGTAAGTTTATAAAAATAGTACTTCCTCAAATTCTATTTTATTTTAAATCATGAAAGTCGATCCAATTAATCTCCCTCAATATTGGTGGACTTCCACATCCTCCACCTACTTTAAAAATGTGTATAAATGAAGATGTAACCTAAAATAGAAATTAAACATCTTTTCCCAGATATAAGCACATAGTTGTATTGCGATCTTGAGTAATAGAATATCTCTTCTACGAGAATTCATTATTAATATATTATTTTTGTGTTCTTAAAATATTTTTCAATCAAAACTTTTAAGTTTTGGATTAGTGGTATTAAATCTATTTGTCTTAAGAGTGTATGATCCTAAGGACGAGGTCAAACTACAAGAAGCTTGGGTGGAAAACAATAGAGCTTCAAAACTATCCACCTATTCGCTCCAAATGACTTGAAATGGTAGATGACATCAAGACATCTTATCCTTTCAAGGAAATGGTGAATGAATCCCTCTAATGGAAATAAACATAGATGCTATAATTATTTACCTAAATTTTCCAACAACTCTTGATGGAAAATTATGGCTCCTCATCTACACTTCCTAGCTCCTCATCCATGGAACATCCTTTTAGTGCCCCAATACCCTTCAAGGTTTAGGTAAATTTTGATATTCCTAAATTTGAAGGCAAAATCAATGCTAATACAGTATAAAATTAGTTGGATCAATTATCTTCCTACTTTTCAGTAAATAAATTCACTGATTGAGAAAAGATCACTTTTGCTCTTTTGAAAGCATCATTGCCCATGAAAAATTGGTGGGAAGTGTACAAAAAGAGGTTAATTACAAATGACATTTGCCTTGAGGTGGAACCTACCTAGGATGATTTCATGGAATTGGTAAAAGAAGAATACTATCCCATTGGAGTATATGATGATTTGTATATATAGTTACAATAACTTTACCAAGGTAAGGATCAATCTGTTTAAGATTATACAAACATTTTTCAATCTTTATTTGCAAGATTGGTCATCCAAGAAAGTGAGAAACATACGACTCTCAAATATTATGGTGGACTACAATGGTACATATGGGGGGAAATGAAACTCTTCAATTTAGAAACCCTCGATGAGGCATACAAG
This sequence comes from Torreya grandis, assembly GCA_037957365.1. Lineage (NCBI taxonomy): Eukaryota > Viridiplantae > Streptophyta > Pinopsida > Cupressales > Taxaceae > Torreya > Torreya grandis. The sequence continues at coordinate 2,645,898 of JARHVA010000448.1, forward strand.
TTTGTAGTGAACATTGAGTAGAATCATGGCAAAAAGAATATGAAGAGTCAGCCTTCAAAATGGAAAAGTGACAAGGAAGGTCAAACATAAGGGAAAAATTAGAAGAAAAAGGAGTTTCAAGATAAGAAACCTCAGAAAAAGAAGGCTAGAAAATGGTGTGATTACCACAAAATTATAACTCACTCTAAAGAAGAATGTCGAGCCATCAAGTCACTACTTTTTGAGTTATAATACTCGACATCTACTACTCTATCTTATACACAACCTACAGTCAAAGAGGATGAAGAAGAGATTATAGATGCTGAGCTTAACACTATCATCACTTCATCACAAACCTATGAGGAAAGGCTAGATGATAAAGAAAGATTATTTCACTCCAAATTATGGGTAAAAGGTAAACCTCTGCATTTCATTCTTGATAATGGGAGTCAAAAGAATTTAATCTCTACTAAAGTTATGAAAAGTCTAAATCTATCCATAAATCCTCACCTAAAGCCATATAGTATTGGATGGTTGAGCCCAGGGAGAGACCTCCGTGTCACCCATTAGTGTCTTCTTTCATATGCAATAAAACTTTTCCAAGATGAAGTCTTGTGTGATGTGGTCAATCTAGATGTTTATGATGTACTCCTTGGTCAACCATTCATGTATGATCGACATGACATCTATGAATCATGAACCTAAATAATTACCCTCACTCTTAGAACATGGTGCTATAGAGTATAAGAGGTACCACCTCCCACATCTATCTCCCTGATCAGTGCTAAACAATGTAAGGGATTGGTGGAAAAGACAAAGAAATTTATTCTCATGGTGGTAAAACCACAAAAATCTAAGAAGTCTAATGTTACAGTCTTAACTACATAATCAACACAAGAACAAAAGTAGATGGGACAAATCATAGGAGAATATGTTGACTTATTCAAGTCACCCACAAGAGTTCCACTGCATTACTAGGTAAAACATTCTATTGATTGATCCCAGGGTCACTTTCACCTAATGGTCCTTTGTATCAAAGATAAATTTTGGAAAATGATGAGATAAAAAGATAGATTCAAGAATTGATCCAAAAGGGTCACATCAGGCCAAGCTCTTCACCCTGTGGTAGCCCAATTATCTTGGCACCAAAGAAAGATGGAACATGGAGGTTTTGCATTGACTATTGAGCCTTAAATAAAATAACTGTGAAGAATTGCTACCCTCTCCCCAAAATTGATGACTTGCTATACCAACTCTATGGTGCAAATTTATTCACCAAAATTGATCTCAAATTTGGCTATCACCAAATTCACATCAATCCCACTAATGTCTGGAAGACTGCATTTAAATCTAAAGAGGGGCTCTTTGAATGGTTGGTTATGCCTTTTGGCTTAACTAATGCACTTGTAACCTTCATGAGGATGATGGATGACATATTTAGACCTTTCACCAACTCATCCATGGTTGTCTACTTGAATGACATACTCATCTACAATAAAACATGGGAGGAGCATCTATAACATGTTTGTAAGGTGCTTCAAACCCTTTAGGAGCACAAGTTGTATGCAAATCTTGACAAATGCACATTCAAGATAAAAATAATTTAGTACCTTGGGTATGTTGTCAATAAGGAAGCGGTCCATGTTGATATAATTTTTTTTTGAGTTATTCAAGAATTGCGTACACCAAGGACCCTCACAGAATTTCATAGCTTTTTGGGTCTTGTAAATTTCTATCATAGGTTTGTTCTTGGATTTTCACATGTTACTTGGTCACTAACCCAAGTGACTAAAGGAGGAACTAAAGATACATTTCAGTGGGGTGAAATACAACAAAAGACATTTGAGAATTTGAATAACAAACTTTGCTTAACCCTTGTTCTTGCCTTGCCATATTTACATCAACTTTTTGAGTTGATGATAGATGCATCTAAATATACCATGGGAGCTGACATCATGCAACATGGCCATCCTATTACATATCATCATGAAAATTTCACTGATATAGTCAAGAAATATTTGATATATGATAAGGATCTCTATGCTATTGTGTAATCTTACAAACAATAAAAACACTACATCTTAGGAAAAGAGACGGTCATCCACACTGACCATAGACCATTGAAATTCATCCAAACATAGAGCAAACTATGAAATGAGAGGCACCAAAATTAGGCCACATATCTTCAAAAATTCCATCTAATAATCAAACATAAAAAGGGGAGCTCAAATATAGCCATAGATTTTCTGCACCACCCACCAATTACTGCACTCATAACAATTCTTGACCTGTGCAGACACGAGAGTACCACTTAGGGTACTTTTTATGAAGCATATCCTATCTTTGTTGATACATATTAGGTGATTCAAAAAGGTAAACATGTTTTTGATTTCTATTTGTAAGATAATGTCCTCTGTCATATGGGGTAAATTTGTGTTCCAACTGGAGAGCGATAGAAGATGATATGGGAAGTACATTTTAGTAGGATAACTAGACATTTTGGTGTAGAAAAAACATTGGCAGTTCTTCAAAAACACTTCTCATAGCTCCATATGTGAAAGGATGTAGAAAGGTATCTCAAATCTTGTACACCATGTGTGATAGCCAAACCAACAAATAAGAAGTAATTATTGTACACACCATTGCTATAACCAACGAAGCCTTGAGAATCTATCTCAATGGATTTTCTCTCAGGTTTGCCCACTTCAAAACATGGCAAGAACTATATTTTTGTTGTAGTTAATCATTTTTCAAAAATGGCTATCATGATTGCTTGTAAGAAAAATATATTTGCTAAATAAATTTCTCAACTATATTTTAGTCATGTATGGCTCTATTTTGGTCTCCCCAAGTCCATTGTCTTAGATCGAGGTAGTAGGTTCCTGAGCATCTTTTGGTCCACTCTATGGAAGATGATGGATACCAAGCTGATGAAGTCCATAGCCTACCATCCACAGACTGATGGTTAGATAGAGGTGGTGAACTACTTGATTGTTCACATGATTTAGATTTATCACTCCAAACATCCATGCATATGGGATGAGGGGATTCTTTTCATACACCATGGATATAATCAAGCCCTACATAACTTGACCAAGCATAGTCCATTCCAAGTATGATTTAGGTTCAAACCTATGACACCAATTGATATAGCCATTCCATTCTCCACCATGGAATACACACCTCATAGAATATTTGAAGTAACAAAAGCAAAAAAGTTCATTAAACAAATATAACACATCTAGTAGCAAGTTCATGACATCTTGAAGAAGATGAATCAGAAGTATAAGTAACACCATGACAAACATAGGATTGCACACCATTTTTATATGGGTGACAAGGTTTGGTTGTGGATTTAAAAGGAATGACTTGGAGGCCCACACAAAAAAATTTGGCCTCTGTGATATGGTCCCTACACCGTCACCAAAAAAGTTGGAGAAAATGCTTTTGAGTTGAACCTACCAACCTACCTTGGTCTGCATCCAATATTTAATGTGGAGCTCCTCAAACCATATCATCCACCTCTATTAGAAACTTCAGTCATAACAGAACAACTAGACATTGACGAGCTTGATCCATAGAATTTTGATCCAGTGGAGGAGGATTAGATTGTGGACACCTGGATGAAGACAACAAGAGGATGCTCTATTTTGCTTTATCAAGTGGTCAAAAGGGGCCAATTTAGCCACCAAGGTGAGTGGATCACAAAGAATCAAATCAAGACACAACTACCACACTTGATGAGGAATATTGATGCAATGGGGAACATTGCTTCTCAAGGAGGGAGGAATGATTTGGGCAACAATTTAGGTGATGTTTCTACCCCAATTGATGATGAAACTTTTGGGAGCCATAACTTTTGCACCATAGCTCCAATTGACTCACCATTTGAATCATTGAAAAGATAAGAATGAGGAGAATATGGTGAGATGGCATTTATCTTTGATAAATGGTTTTTATCCCCTAAAAACTTAATGGAAGTGCTTCAAATTTTAATTTTAGTAGTGCAGTCTAAAAATAGTAAGTTTTTAAAAATAATAATTCTTTGAATTCTATTTTGTTTTAAATCATGGATGTCAAACCACTTAATCTCCCTCAATATTGGTGACCTTACACATCCTCCCCCTACTTTCAAAATATGTATAAATGAAGATGTAACCCAGAATGGAAATTGAACATCTCTTCCTAGAGATAAACATATAGTTGTATTGCAATCTTGAGTAATAAAACATCTCTTCTCAGATAATTCATTGTTACTATGTTATTTTTGTGTTATTTAAATATCTGTCAATCAAAAATTTTGAGTTTTGGATCATATCTCTATTTATAAACTTGTAATTTATATTCATTTAAAGGAAACAAATTTGTCACTAAGATTTCTAGGGAATCAACAATTTGGTTATGCTCCTTATGAAAACACATAATATTGAAAGTATCAAGTGACTTAATCATATCCCAAGATTTTTGTTTATAATTCTTTCGATATGAAAATTTTTAATGTAATTTTATATTTACTTGGTTGACTACCAGTTCTAAATATTTAAACATTTGTAACTATTTAACCCAATGCTTTAAAAAAAAATTTGAACCAAGAATTAAATCTTCATATTTAACAGATTGTTAGTACAAGGGAATTACATGCAATATGAAACAAGGTGCTATTTTCCATGAGGGTAGATTAAAGATATCTACATTGATTCCTTGTTTAGAATGAGCCACATCAAAGTGAGGGTTCACAATCCAAGTGAATTAATGTTTTGGTATTTTTAGTAGAAATTGTTAGTGAGAGTTTAAATATCAATATCTAATGAAGCAAAAATCACCATTTCATTTTTAACATTGTACTCAGTGATCATGTATTTCATTTTAGGTTTTATTTCTACCATTATTTTATTGGATACACCTCTTTAAAATATCCACATATGTGATAAATCAATATCTATATATCCAGTGATCATTTTACACCAATCACAACTCAACTACATCATATAGTCTTCAATAATGTCTACTACATGTATGCCATTAAACTGATATATCCTAAGTTCAAATGATATCTACATGTGGAAATTCAATATCTCGCTAACCACATTGACCTAAAAATTATCTAAGTGGACTAAAATTCTAACAGACTTTATTAGATTCAAACCCAATGTTTTACAAATACTAACTAGCATAACATTAGCCAAGGCTCCTAAATTGACCAAAAAATTATGTAAGTTCTTCCTTAAAATTATGATAGTGAGAAGGAACATAGTAAATTCAGTTTTGATCTTATGAATCACTACATTTTCATGTGATATATTTTTATTTCTTGAAGAAAGTTCCTCAGTTAATGAATTCAACAATAAGTCTCATTATTATGTAATCTAAACCAGTTTGTGTAAGGTTATGTTTGGCTTAATATTATTCATGTCCTCCACTATACTAAACTTATTTTAGTGAAGGTAGGTGATATGTCAGTACTAGGTCATTGATCATTTCATCTCGGAGGTTATGGATCATTGTTGGATTTTGGATTAGGAGGAAGGACAATATTATTTAGTGCTGTAGAAGTTGTGAGTTATTTCTATGTTTTAATTCTCAATGCATAATTATTATGTTGGTATTATTGAAAATCATGTATCTCATAAGTGTTTATCTCATGCTCATTATCATCTTAATTAGGGTAACATATATAATATCATGGCCATACTGTGTGTAGAGGATGTATTAGAAGAATTATAAGTATTTGCTTTATTATAATGATTCAAAATCATCTCATAGCATTCCATTTCTATCTTAAAAAAATAAAAAATTCTATATAATTCAACAAATTAAGTTCACCATGTTAATCAATACTTTTTACTCTACACTAATTAGGCAAATCTACTTCACAAATGATAATTTTATGAGGTCTCTTTAGTGATGGCCCATGATTGCTAGGAAGATTATTTTGGTGACCAAATCTTTGGTAGATGTAGTTGTAAGCAATGTTGTCTTTGTTTGTGTTGCATACCTATTTATAAAGATTCATAAAGTCATTTTTGAGCTTTTAAACTCCATGTTAAATTTCATCCAATTATCCTTTCATGGAATCTTGATTGTTAGTTTGTGCATTTTTAATGGTAGGAATCAAGGTTTTTTATAATTCATGATTGAATTTTAATCATTCAAAAAATTGAGCTATTGATTTAGAGTAATTTGTCTTATTGGAAACATATTAGTGACTGGAGGTGGATTAAACAAAGGTACATTATGATTTGCATTGGGATTTGGATTGAGCATTTAGATATTAGGATTAATATTTGGAACATTAATCATTGTGGGTTTAACTATATATCAATAGTAATAACTTAAAAATATGCCTGTGATAGATCATTTACTTGTGTAGTTTATCTAAAGAACACAATAGTTATGTGGTCCAATACACTTTTATACATTCTAAGAGCCAAATGATTATTGGGTCTATATGGTCCAATGCAATTTTATGCATTTTAAAAGATTGCATTGAAAGCTCTAATGGACTTATGGGGTTCTCTCCTCATGCTAGAAAATTATTAGTATAGGACAATAAGGTCTATCAATTTTCCAAATAGTGCTAAAAAATTAGATTCAAAATATGGATGGAATTTTATAACAGATTAAGGAATCAATCATAAGAATCATTTTGTAATGAAAACAAAAAATAAAATAAAAAAGCAACATTTTCATGTTCTACATTAGGGAGTTTGAGAGCTGATTTGAAAGATGTAATATGCTCCTCTGTAGTTTTAAATCTAGTGGGAGTGGATCAATGGATGTTTCTCTCATGATTCCTTGTGGATTCATGAATATCTGATTGGACATTAATTGTTATTCTATCCAACCACACAAAAACTAGTGAAAAATGTCTAAAATTAGGATCGATTGATGAAATTGGTTGGGGGTATGAAAGTTTGGGTCTTCCTTTGCCAAATCTATACTTCCAATGTACTTATAATAGTTGAAGTAGAAGTAGGCCAAATTTAGAGTTTGACTTGGTTAATCTTGCATGGATATCCATTTTTCTTTAACTTAGCTTGATAAAGATCTTGTGAGTAGTAAAAAATTGTGAACCCTCCTTTTAACACCAACTAGAATGTTGATGTAAGTTTATGACCCACCTAGAAGGATGATGGGAAAATTAACTCTTGTTTTAAGATCAAATAATGTAACCCAAGGTATGAATGACAAGCTATAGGTATTCAATTTTATAAATAACCACATGGTGGAATAGTGGTTGAATGATGTGGTTATTACTATGAGGATCCTTATTATCAATAAAATATCCCTACTTAATGTTCAAAAAATATTATAAGATAGAAATTCATAATGATGTGATTTGTATATAGGATATTTTGATTAAAATAACCATAAAAACAAGGAAAAGTAAGGTAGAAAATAAAGTTTCCTCAATCAACAAGATATATCTTATTTAAATTGATTATTTTCTAAACTTCACTATGCAAAGAAACTAATGTCCATTTAAATATAGTTATTACTTATATTTATATGAACACAATGAAGAGTCTAGGGGAATTATATTTCAAATATTTTTTGTGACATCTAATTAACATATTTTAATTCATGGTCAATTGCTTAAGCACATTTATTCACAAACCAATATAATAACAAAATATTTAAATGAGTTATTAATTGATTCAAATAATATGCAATTCACACATGAATATCATATACCAATTGAACTAATTAAATATCCCATACATTACTTAGAAATTGAGAGAAGAAAAATACATAAAAAAATATTGAACTTTACAAATAATTTAGAGCTTCTATTACAAAATATTCCTATCTTGAGAGGTAAATATAATGTATATATAGGTTTAGATGGGAAAAAAAGGTCTTAAAAATAAATCTACATGAAAAATTTAAAACAAATCTGAATTTAGATAGAAGCTATAATCATGGAAAATATTATAATGCTTTTAAAAATCAATACATTAAAATAGATTTTCTCTATATCACTTTGAATTTTGTGGGTATCTAAAAGAGATAGAATACTGATTATGTAAATAAAATACACATTTATGATAGTCCCCATCTATTCTGGTCAAATTTATTATGAGAACTCTAAACCTGGACTTTGTTTTGGTCATCAACATTGTATGGTTTGCCAACAGGGTGTGAAGAGTTTTACTCAAGGAAGTATCACATTCAATTTTTTATTTTGTGTAACTCATTAGGTAAATTAATTTAGTGTCCACACCATGATTGTATTCCAAAAATTTAGCTATCTTGGGAGTAAATTCTGTTAGGGAGACTAGCTTATCATCTAGAGAAAATAGTGAAATAATACCAGCTCTTGAAACAAATCCAAAATTATGTTTATTGCATTGTAAATATAAATAAGGACTATAATCATGTAATATAACCATTATTTCAAGGATTTACTCATGTGCATAAAAAATATTTGACATATACCAATGTAAATTAGTGTCATGAGTTTTAGATGAGGAAACATATTTTTCTTTGGTAATGAGATTTCTAGGGTAAATTGTGTCCAAAATTATTGGATCAATGTGTTTCAAATCACCATTTATGATTCATCATCAATAAAAATATCATGATCAACATGTTTTTCCTAAATATGAATCATAGATGGTGATTCAAAACATGTTGATCCAATAATTTCTTACATAGTTTATCCCAAAAATCTCATTTACATTCTCATGGACTAAAAATATTAGAGATATTATATTTTATTTATTACGTTTCTCAAATTTAATAGCTTCACATCCATTATGGACATGTGATATTGATATAGTTTTCCCTTTTGCTGCTAGGGGCACTTTACTCTTTACTTAGAAATTGTCAATCAATAGCTCATACTGTGATTCCAAGCCTTCTCAACTCCCTCAATTATTCTTCAAGGGTAGTTGCATTTTTTTTTGAGTTTATAGCCTCTACATATTCTATTTAATTCCTTATACAAAAGTTTTGACTAGTTTTCCTATGGCTACCACTACAAACTTGGGGTATTCTACAAATTCATCCTTTTCACTTGGTCTAATATTTTTTTCTCATATATGTAAATAATTATTATTTTGTATCATATAAAGTAGGAGTATTACCTTTGGTTATATTTCTTTAGATAAATCTCTTGATTCCTTGTGTCATGTTCAAACTTGTTCTTAACCTTAGGTTCATTAACTATAATCATTTCCTTTCTCTTAGCATTAATGATTTTTTTTTTTAATCTAGTCCTCCTCTACTTGTTAATGTAGAAAACAAAATATATAGGTGTTTTGATCAATGTGGATGATGATATATGGAGTTAAATAGACCTTGTAATGGTGATATTTGGGTCAAAAAATAGATTGGCGATTCATGTAGTGAGTGTAATGGTATGAATGGTAGTGGTAAAAAAAAAGATGGAATTGGGTAAATAGTGGTGATTGTTATTGGAGGGGTGGATCGTGTAGTTTCAAGAGAATTAAAATGGGATTTGTACAACATAATATTAGACATTTTAAAATTTTTATTGGGATCCTTGGGTTTGGATATATATCATGATAGGTAGTCTCTCCATGACAATGATCTTAGAATGGGAAATATATTCAATGGATCCATTGTAGGAAATTTAGCCCTTGTATAAAGTGGTGCCTGCTTTGGAGGGAATTTCCTATACAATGTGGTCATGGTGAAATTCATGGAGGGATGGTTGTCAAAATAATTGGGAGAGGGGAATATTATACTTGAATGATATGCTAGGTTTGACTAGTAATAGACAACAGGGATTTGGGGGCACTGTGTAGAATTATTTGGTGTTAACTGCCTAGTACACACTTTGATGATCTAGAAAACCTTTTTGGGGGAAACAAGGGTTAAAAATCATGCTTGGGGAACTAAGAGAGGAGTTTCAAGTGGGGAATCCTATAGTTTAATAATGGAAGGATAAATAAGGGAGGTACCACTATTTGAACACTAGATAATGCCATAGATGGACCATCAATAATTTTAATTGAAGGAGAATAAAGATAAATTTGAATAGAAGGTGTAATAGGGGACTGAGTTACCAATTAAATTAAAATTCTTCTTTTTTAAAATGTTATACAAGGAATTCCTTGTAACATTATCTTCCTTAAGGATTCATTTATGCAAGGGGAACAATCTTGAGTTGCATATGTGTATGGTATCTCTTCTACTTCATGTGGTTGTTTTGGCCTTGGAGATGAAGTCCCAATACCTATAATTCACATATTTCTCATTAATTAATCATTTTCAAAGTTTATATACACCCAATAATGGGGATATGGATGATGATTATCCATTATTGACACCTTTCCCATCAATGACTTAATGTGTAATTTCACATGGCCCGTATGATCCCATTGCCTTAGAACATGATCATCCAAATTTAAAGAAGATTAGTGGGATGATGTGTAAGAAATGAAAATCATTGATTTAAAATAGTTAACCCACTTTTTATGACATTTAGATCCATTTAAATTTCTTATTTTTATTGCATACCCCACAAACTCCATGAAAACTTTGGTAAGTAATTTCATGCTCTACTAGTTTATTTGGCACATATTTGGGTATCTTGAGAGGAGAGACTAAGATTCCTCCAGTTATGATAACTGTACAATCTGGGTAGTATAATAGGCTTTCATATATGTGATTGATTTCCTAATTTATTTTAAAATTCTTATCATTATTCCTTCATTAATAGATATACTAGTGGATAGAAACAATCATAGATTTCTTTGATAAATGTTCTAAACTTGTGGCCATACAACTTGGAAAATTTGAAATGGATAATAGTCATAGAGGTAGGAGTCAAAGATGGAATCTTTTTGGATATAATTTTATGACAAGTAGTGTCACCAAGTAGGACATCATGTAGAAATTGTGTCCATCCATAACTCCCATGACTTGTCTTAAGTTAAATGAAATTATCTCCCTTAGGGTAAGGAATTTTTTGTTATGCATAATCACTGAAATAAGGGCACCCTGATTTTATTGACATGTGAGATATTTGAGGCACCATAAAATATATTCAATAGGGCTTGAATAACATGTTAGAGTTTTGTCTAGATCCTTTATGTTGACCTAATTTTTAGGATCTTATGACTAGTCATCTATAATTTCTTTTAGATTATGGATACTAAGACATTATGATAAAACCAATTGGTTATAAACTATTATAGGCCAAGGTAATTTAAAATATACTTCAATGGCCATGCCAACCAAGAATGTATTTTTTTCCTTCTTCAAAGACATTATCATGTCATCTTGGTGTATAACTCTCAAAAACACATTGAAAAATAGGTATGTATAAGGAAATACCTCATAATCTATAGTTTCTTGATGGATTCTTGCTTTATGTAGATCCATGAGATCATTTGGGTAGTCAAAATTTGTAGAGGAAGGAATATCCTCATATCTAATAGGCCTCATCCTTTCCACTTTATAGAAAATGGTGATCTAATGTTTGAAACATAGGCCTAGTGCATCTTGGACACATGTGGTGTCTATGAACACTTGTGGTGTACCATAAGAAAATAGATAATAAGCCATTATTATTTATTAAAGCTTTTTCACTACTTAGTAATGCAATAATTTTGTCATAAAATATTCTCATAATCTCCCTATGCTCTTAAAAGTATTTTAAAAGTTGATAATAATATATTTTGAATGTGAAATTTGAGCAATGGAATCAACCCTAATTATAATTTTTTTTTGATACAGGTAAAGGTGGGTTTTTGAGAGGGCCCAAACTCTTTTACAAAGAAATTTAAGATATAATAGTGAAAGATCAAACAATGCTCAACAACCAACATCTAGCTATAGATAAACAAAAAAACAACAACCAACCTACAAGCTAAAAGTCATGAAAAAGTTATAGAAGAGTGAAATCTCAAAGAAAACTAGGATTTTGAACTTTCTAAAAGTTTCAAGCTATACATAGTTTAAAGAGACCGTTTATGCCTCATATCCTTTTAGGACTTCATCTTCTAGATAAGTTGTCCCTTTTTTTAGGTAGGATAGTGTTTGACTATGTGTCCTAACTTATAACAACTTGCACATGTAAAATATGTATTTTAAAATTCAATCAATTGGTCCCTTGTTCTTAACTTGGAGACAAGCTTGATGTTCTTAGGAATCTCTTTCTCCATATTAGTGTTGATGTGTAACCTTACATAAATCAACCTCTTTCATACTTCAGGTATTGGGTAAATGACTAAAAACTACCCAAACATCCTAGCTATTACCTATATTAATTATTTATCCAAATACTCCAAATAAAGACATAGAAGATTGACCCACATGGGGACCATATTGATATTATCCTTTTCAAGGTTGAAACCCCGATTCTATTTTCTAATAAAGAGGAATGATTTAACCAAAAACTAGAGACCACCTAAGAAGGAAAATATATAATCCTCTTTATTTTAAAAGGAAAAAAATAAATATCCTTTTTCCATAGTAGATATCTTTAGATATCCTTTTAAAAAATGGTCCCCTGGATATGAGTAGTTTTAGAGATGCTCTTAGTAAAATTTTGGAGAGCTAGATTCTTGACAATACTCTACTTTGTCTATAGTTTTTGAGAGTGAGGAGTCTTAGGTTAAACCCTAGTCATCTACAAGTTTTTGATATAACATTTTAGATCAATATAATGATGGAGTATACAAGTTTTAGATGAAGGATATGAATACTAATTTGGTTTTATAAGAAATGGTTTTGGATTATTTTCAAAACCTTATTAAAGGTTTATTTTATGCTTTAGTTGTTGGTCACCATTATTTTCATTGTGCGAGCTGGGTGGCCTTATTTTATGTAGTTACATCCTATTGTATCAGTTTTGGGATTTGACCAAAACCCATTTTTTGTTTGATTATCTCTACATCCTTACAGAGCTGAGACATGTTCACTGATACTTTTTTGACTGCTAGATGTTGTTTTAGGTGGGTTTATAGCCTTGATAGTTGTAACTGAATACTTTATAAAGTTATAGTTTTGGTGATGTTTCAATACTCATTCTTAGTGGCCCTATTTTTTCTTGGTGATCTCGAGATGGGTCCATTTCATGCCCGATTGTTATCATTTAGTTATTCTATAATGGTTTCTCTATTGTTTCATTTCTCTAGTTTGTATGCTCTATTTTTTTGTGTTTGATATAAGTTGAATATATCAAAATAATTGTAACAAGTTATGGGACCTATCAACACCCTTAAAATCAATTCATAGCTCCAGTTCAAAAATGTCTACCCTCAACAATTTTTTTCTCTAGGTTACATTTAGATTTGAATTTCCTTAAACCCAACTTCTAAGAGTGTGAATGTTAGGTATCAGATAAATAAATACCAGTCATAGAGTTTTCAAAACTCATGTAAGACATTTTAACCATTGCATCTAGAACAATGAGAATTGAGCCTTATTATTCTAACATTGGATATAGAGAAAAGTGATTCTAGGGTAGGGAAGTTGACAAAATAGGCACATATTTTAGAAAATAAGCCTATGATTTATCAATTGCATCTTTCATCTTTTAAGATTTATGAATCTATAACCCATTATTGAAACTACCTTTAGTTTGTGACATGTCAAAGTTATCGTAGACATTATTTATAAATTATATATCACCTCAATCTTATACACTTGGAAAATACATATCATAGATGTACCTTCAACTTCTAGACATTTTTCATTTCCAAAAGGATTACACACACTATCTCTCTATACTAAATGAATTATCTCTTAGTCTAAAAAATGTCATTATGATGAACTAGGCCTTCTATCATGCTCATAAAGTTATAAACCTACTTATCTTCCATTTTTGCATGTTATAGACCTATACCTATCTCCTAACTACCCATAAGTGTCCTATATCAATGTAAGTGTCCTATCCTAATATAAGTGTCTAGTGTCCTAAATTGATCCAAAACTCAAAATTTCTAGTTGACAAATATTTCAATAGCACATAAATAACACAATAACAATGGATTCTCTGAGAAGAGATTTCATATTACTTAACAACTGCAATACAAATATAGGATTATTTCTGAAAAGAGATGTTTTGCAAAACATATGCTTATCTCTGAGAAGAGATGTCTGCCTTCCCTTTTCGGGTTACAATGCATTTTATACATATTTTTGAAAACATCAGGAGATTGAGTGGCTCAAGGAATTAACGGTGACCTTTTAAGAATGAGTGGCTCGAGAAAAATAATAGAATTAAAATAGTACACGCTCGAGGACAAAATGGCTTGAGGAAATAATTGTCACCAATAATGGACTTCCAAGAATGAAAACAATAAAAGATTTGAGGAATTAACTGTCACAAAAATGGTCACCCAAATGGTTGCCTGGATCATTTCTACCACCTGAGTGGTCACCCAAAGTGTTGCCCAGATCATTCCTCCCTCCTTGAAAATCAATGGTCCCCATTGCATCACTGTTCCCCATCAGGTGTAGTAGTTGTGTCTTGATTTGATTCCCGATGCACACTTGGAAGGGGCTATGGTTTATGGAACTGTGTGGGGCTTGATTGTTCACCATTTCTATCTGACCATCAGTTTGTGGATGGAAGGCTATTAACTTCTTCAGTGTAGTATCTATTTACTTCTGTTGTATTTTTAGGGCTGTAATATTGGCCCTTTTAGATTCCTGTGGCTTGACCACCATGAAAACAAATTTCTTGGTGCTAAGCAGAGAGACAGATGTGGAAGGTGGTACTTTTGGTACCCTACAACACCGTGTTCCAAGAGTGAGAGTGATCCATCTAGTTCTTGATTCGTATATACCATGTTGATCATACATGAATGGCTGACCAAAGAGTACATCACAAACATCTAGATTGACCACATCACATAAGACCTCATCTTGGAAAGGTTGTATTGCATATGAGAGAAGACATTGGTGGGTGACATAGAGGTCTCTCCCTAGGCTCAACCATCCAATACTATATGGTTTTGGGTGAGGCTTCATGGACAGATTTAGGCTTTTCACAACATTAGTAGAGATTAGATTCTTTTGACTTCCGCTATCAAGAATGAAATGCAGAGGCTTACCTTTCACCCATAACTTAGAGTGAAACAACCTTTTCTTATCATCTAGCATCTCATCATGTGTCTGTGATGAAGCTACAATGGCTTCAAGATCAACATCTATAATTTCTTCTTCAACCTCTTCGATTGCAGGGTCTGTATGAGGTAGAGCAGTAGATGTTGAGGATGGTGACTCAGAAAGCAGTGATTTGATAGATCGACATTCTTCTTTGGAGTGAGTTCCAAATTTGTGATAACCACACCACTTCTAGGTCTTTCCTTCCTTTTTATTCCAATTTTGGCCTCGTGTTTGACCTTCTTTATCACTTTTCCATTTTGAAGACTGATTCTTTATATCCATTCTTCCATGCTTCTGCTCAATCTTTACTACGAACTTGTATGCCTCATCGATGGTTTCCAAATTGAAGAGTTCCATTTCCCCTTGGATGTACCATTGTAGTCCACCATGATATTTGAGAGTTTTATGTTTCTCACTTTCTTTAATGCCCAGTCTTGCAGACAAAGAATGAAAAGTGTTTGTGTGATCTTGCATAGATTGGTCCTTGCCTTGGTTAAGTTGTTGCCACTGTATGTACAGATCATCATATGCATCGATGGGATAGTATTCTTCTTTTACTACTTCCGTAAAATCATCCTAGGTGGGTTCCACCCCAATGCCAATGATATCCATACTGAACCTCTTTTTGTACACTTCCCACCAGTTTTTCATGAGCAATGATGATTTCAAAAGAGCAAAAGTGATATTTTCTCCATTAGTGAACTTATTTATAGAGAAGTAGGATGACAGTTGATCCAACCAATTTTCCACTGCATCAGCATTGATTTTGCCTTCAAATGTGGGAATATCAAAATTTACCTAAACCTTGAAGGGTGTTGGGGCATTGAAAGGAAGCTCCCTCGATGAGGAGCCTAGATGTGTAGTCACGGAGCCAGAATTTCCCATCGGAAGTGTTTGAAGAATTTGAGCAAATTATTGGAGCATTTGTGCTTGTTTCCACTAGAGGGATTCATTCACCATTTCCTTGAAAGGATCAAATGTCTTGGTGTCATTTTCCATTTGAGGTCATTTGGGGCACACAGGTGGAGCGTTTGGAAGCTCTGTCGCTTCCCACCCAAGTTTCCTGTATCCTGACCTCATCCTCAGGAACATACACTCTCAAGACAAACTACTCTGATACCACTGATCCAAAACTCATAAGTTTTGGTTGATGAGTATTTTAATAGCACAAAAATAACACAATAACAATGGATTCTCTGAGAAGAGACGTTGTATTACTTAACAACCACAATACAAATATAAGCTTATCTCTGAAAAGAGATGTTTTGCAAAACATATGCTTATCTCTGAGAAGAGATGTCTGCCTTCCCTTTTCGGGTTACAATGCATTTTATAAATATTTTTGAAAACATCAGGATATTGAGTGGCTCAAGGAATTAACGATGACCTTTTAAGAATGAGTGGCTCAAGAGAAATAACAGAATTAAAATAATACAGTGCTTGAGGACAGAATGACTCAAGGAAATAACTATCACTGACAATGTGACTTCCAAGAATGAAAATAATACAAGATTCAAGGAATTAAATTTCACCCAAATGGTCACCCAAATGGTTTCCCGGATCATTTTTGCCACCCGAGTGGTTGCCCAAAGTGTTGCCCGGATCATAAATTCATCCAATTTGTAAATAAAACATATTCCTATGGTCATCCTAAGTGATTTAATGGGAGATATTCTCCAAAGGGATTGGTATAAATATAATATTAATCCTCATTCAACCTAACTTCTTACTTACTCATAAGACAACTTATCAAAAGCACTCAATCAAGCACTCAAGTGAGAAAAACTTCCCTATTTTATCTTATTTACATATTAGTCATTTGGATAATACATCTATAAGTCTAAAAAATTGAAGGAGCATTTCATGAGCCATGTTTTCCAAGTTACAATCTGGGTCACTCTATGTACTTGCATATCACACATTACATGATTCACACACAAGCCAACATGTAATGGAGAAATAATGAATCTAAGGCCATTTTAAAATTATTGGATATGTAGGTAGTGTTCATTGATAGAGGGGTATTTGGAGTAGCCCAACACCATGTGCCTAATAACTCATTTTTACCATAACCACTATAAATATGAAGAACCAGGGTTTTCTCATTTGACAAGGAGAGATAATCCATGACTCAGATCTGAACACACCAAAGTGAAGGTGACACAAAATGAAGAGGCATCCAAGTGGTTGCATCTAGTTTTATTAAGTATTTCCTATTGGACACCTGCATCTAAGTTAGATAGTAGCATTGACACAACCATCCCACATTAACACAAGTGTCCATGAGTATAAAGGTATAATTTCTAGAATCAGGTTACTGATCTAGAATCTAGATCCAGTCTACTTTCTACCTATTCTAAATCTAGATCTATGTTAATATAAAAAATAAGTAAGTATATTGTTTTCATTATCATTGAAATATATAACATAACTATACTTTAAATTTTTAGCACATCTTAGTATAATAAATTAAGTATATGTTTATCTAAGTTTTAAAAATAATTACCCTGCTTTGGAGATAGTCTACTATCCTTATGCCCTAGGCTTTCTCTACCCATTTAACCCTAGATTGCCTAATATAGATTTTAGGGTTAAATAGTTATTTACCTCCATGTGGACATATTAGTTTTTTAGGGTATTTTGGGTTTCTCACCTTGATCCTTCCTCTCATCAATGTGTATGCTTCTCCATCATTATCTCCTGCATACAAAATGTGATTATCTATGCTCTCCCACCTTATCATTAGTTTAAATTCCTTTTTTGCTCCTAAGTCCATAGTCTACATTTTGTAATTTATTGTTTAAAATATTAAGATAATAATCAAAATTTCCATGTTTGTACATATTAAGTCTGAAAGGTGGTGTTGTCATGAAATTTTACATTTCTTGAAAACACTCCAAATCACACTCCTATAGGCAATTCGAGGTGTTTTATTGATAGGGGAAATAATTGTTTTTAAAAATGAAAATTAAGTCCATATCCCAATGATCAAGGCTTGTTTCATGTGCTAAAATCTACTCTAGTGATTGCCAATGACAGTGGCTCAAAAAATAATGTTACACCTTTGTTTATTAAAATCAAGTATTGTGGCCAGGTTTGAAAGAAGTGGTTATGGTACCTTGAAATGAGTTTTTATCCCAAATGTATGTGAAACAAATTAAGGATTTTAAGAAAATAATTGAGATGAGGGAAAAGAGAAACATAGGTTGACATGAAACCCTTGACTCTATCATCAAATTGACACAAAAAAATTAGCCTTGGCTTTGTTATCAGGTAGTGATGGGATTAATGATCATAAATTCATCCTTATCAATGGAAAATGAAGAATTATCATCTAAATAAGTATTCATTATATAAAAAGTAATATAGAGATATGACCTACAATATAAGGATGGTTGTTTAAATGTTATTAACCCCTACATGTTTTGGGGCATCCATGAAGTAGTTGATAGGGTGTGTCTTTATTGTGTTATTATTACATCTGTTTTGGATCCACCAAGGCATGTAGTTACAATAGTCAATTTTGAACATATAATTGATTTAAAATCACCTAGTGGATAAATCATAAGAATTTTTGATAGCAAAAATCTTGTCAAAATATGTCCCTCTAAAGTGGGATAACCCCAAATAAGCTGATGAAGTGACTACAAAGTATGAAGTTTGATTGGATATTGGCACTACCATTTTAAAATCAATGAAGGGTGTGGAGTTTCATGTGAAGGATGGTTATTTTTATCCTTCTTTTTATATATTTATTAAAATAATTAAAAATAGTAATAAAAAAGGTAAATTAACAATCAAGTTCTAGTATGGTTTTGGAGATAAAGGGCATGAAGCAATTGGAGATATTTGTGATGTCCCACCAAATGCAACATTGATTATTTATCTTGAGCTTGTGTCATAGAAAGTGGTTGAAGATGGTACTGATGATAATAAGGTGTTGATTATAATATGTTAACAAAGAGATGGATATGAATGGAATGATATTATACATTTGAAAATGAAGTGTTCCGTAAGTGATGTATAGAAAAGAAAATGCTCCTAATCCAGTTATAAATACTTACAATGGTTTTTACTATGAAGAGTTTATTTCCAATTATTGTGGCAAGGCCAAAATTTGGATAGAGAACAACACTAACTAATTTAAAACATTTAATGGTTTAATGCCATATCAGCCCATAGGATATTTGGCATTTGGTTTTCACAAGTCTTCAAAAAATTTGGTATACTGCATAATTATTGTATGTATCATGGGGAAATAATTTTGGTCATAAACTAAGAGGATCCTTTGTTGCTATGAGTTATGGATATGATTCCCTCGATTGATGCGGATAAAAAATGGGGACACTTTAAAGATCTATGTAAAGTTATTAAAATATGTGAATTAGCTCCGATCAACTTGGATTACATATCTTGATCATCTTGGTTTAGAGGCACTACGGGTTTTTTGGTTTCAAATTATAAAATATAGGTTTTATAAGGTGAATTTATGTGTTAAACACCCTTCCTCCAAACCATTCCACCTATAAATACATGTATATCCTTTTACAAAGTTTGTTTTCAATAAATAAAATGTTTTATAACATATAGGCCTTTTTAAACACTATGACAACCTTTTCAAGTCTCTTTTACATGTAATATGACCCTTGAAATCTCACCACCCTTATAAAATAATTTTTAAGTATGCCAACCATGAAATATACTTGTAAAACATGCCAAACCCTTTCAAAACACCTCGTTCCTCCATGTGGCAACTTCAAAACTCATGAAAGACTTTTCAAATGGTTATTTTTAACCCAAGTTCATGGTTTTTGATTTTTTAAAGTTAAGTTTAAGTAAAAATTTATGGTATTTACCTTTTCAAAAAAAATTTCATGTCCAAATACATAGTATTTAGAAAATGAGGTGTTTTTGTCAATAAAACTTGTGGTTTTGAGTGTTTAGAAGGTGGTTTTGGTCTTAAAAGTTATGGTATTGGATTTTAATTTGTGGTATTGCATGTTTAGAAGGTGGTTTTGATTTTAAGGCCGTATTATTAGTTGTATAAAGAAGGGTTTTGTTTATAAATAGAACTCATGTGGCCTTATTGAATCCATTTCATAATATGAAAACTTCATAATGAATTTTTACATGCAAAAGGATCATAAATTTCCCACTAACTTCCTTAAAAACTCCCCTAAGCCATTTCAAGGTGGTTTGGAGAAACAATGCATGGTTTTGGTTGTGTAAAAGTAGTTTACATAAAAATAAACATTATATGCATGTGGCAGATTTATATATACTATTTTATCTTATGTGGCCTTGGGAAAGCTATTTTACATTGCAAACATATCTTTGTAAAGCGATGATTCTTCTTCATTCATATACATTCGGGTTTTCATGAGGTGGATTTCAAGAAAATCACATGGTTGTCTTAAATTGATAACAAATGGTTTTGGAATTTGCATGAATGGTTTTGGTATGACATGGTTTTTGGTAGCCTTGTGATTCCTCCAAACAAATCTTTTAATCCTTCAATGTGGCTTACTAAAGTTATTCATTTTTTGTCAACTCCATTCCTCAGTTGTTTCTCATTTTCTCTTGCATGTAAGATATTTTGAAGAAGATTGATGTGGTTTTCAAATGTATAACATGTTTGTGAGTATATATTGCAAGTATTAACAACATATATAGAGTTAAAATAATTTCATGTACATAGTCACATCTCAAGAAGTTTCAACATATTTTGAGGAGCTCATAGTGGTTTTTCTAGCAAGAAACAAGTTTCAAGTTATCCACTGCATTATTTATAATTCTTGTTTATGTTATAGTTTGTTGAAGACTATTCTTTTAAGATAAATTAATTTATAAATCCCATCACCATTTGAAAACTCTTAAGTAAACACATTACATACAAGAAACACTATTATAAAGAGAGACTCATAATCAATTAGAATTTACAATATTATATTCATTAGTTTGAGACAATTAGATTCATAGTGATTTCAAATGTGATATAAAATTATTATCTAAAATAGTCTCATAGTTTCAAGACAAATATTATATGCAGTAAGAGAGAAAATGTAGAAAACTTGAGTTGGAAAAGGCATCTTGAAGGCGTAATATGGATAGGAAAATCTTGTCGTGCATTATTTAAGGTAAGCAAACAAATATATAGTCATTTAGAGTGAGTGATCTAGTCTAATAATGCATGTTATTTTATCATATGATTGAGAGTGTTGAACTGGTTATAATTTTTCTAGATTAAAACATGTACATGTAAGATTCACCCAAGAATGGACATTCAAGACCGATGATTAAAAGATCAAACACACAAATATATTGAAGCTAGAAATCAGAAAATAAATAGAATCTGTAATAGAGGTATTCATATAATTGAGATGGATTACATAAAAAAGGATCAAAGCTTATAGATCACTAAGCACACACCTCTCACAACTCTCAAAGTTGTCACATCTCACAACTTACACAACTCTTAACTATGTAGCATAATACAATCCAGAAGACTCCAAATATTTCATATGAGTAAAGCTTACAAAGGGATACACATATAGGTATAAGTTAAGAGAATCCCAAAAATACCATGCAGTGGGACTAAATTCCCCTAAATACTTAGAAACAAGGCAAGGATCCAACATCCCAATACATACGAGATAAATTTTCCAAATGTACAAACACAACTAAACAAACTAAATGATAGAAAAAGAAATACCTTACACCAACACCCACCTTAAATGTAGCTTAGGTGGTAGAATAATTTGGTCCCAACAATGAGGCATGATGAGGTAACCAAGTAAATATAAACTCTCCTAAAATAGAGAAAAGGAGAAAATCCATAGGAAAAACTCCTCCCAAAAGAGAGGAAAGAAGAAGACTAACTCTGCTTGATAATGAGCCCCTTCACCCTGATGAAGCCTACCTCCATTATGTACATAATGACCTTTGAGTAGAAAAATCAATCAAAGTGAACAAGAAGGAAGGAGAAATATTATTTTATTGTGATGGGGTTTGGCCTCTTGCCAAATCGAGCCTCACCCTTCATTCTTTGACAAGTAAAGTTGATGATGAAATAAGTATATAACAAGACAAACATAATGTTCAATTTTTAATGTCTCCTTATTAATATTATACAATATTCTATTTTTGATAAAAATAATAAAAAAATTGGTCTGTAAACTGAAAATACAAGTGTAGTATATTCGAAAAACACTTGTTCACATTTAAGAAATCCTTCAATATCTCACTTTTTTTGCTTAAGTTTGTATAAATAAATTAAAACCAGATATAAAATGAAGATTAGAACTAAATAATAATCAAAGAAAATTCAAAGAATTCACCAATAAATTGATAACAGAGTTTGGCTTCAATAGCCTACGTCTTTAGGTCCGTTCGAAGTGAAGACCGTTCTCATTAATTTTATGCAATAAATGGCTTCCAAAATCAATACAAGTCTTCAATTCACCTTATCTGATCTTTGTTTGCTTGTAAAAATATCTATCATACTTGAAAATAATGGCCCAAGGTTGTACAAAGCATTAACAAGATTCTAACCTTCTTAAATCTCTTTACACAGTCTACTTTCTGTGTCTGTTCAAGTAGAAATTAGTCCCTTTTAAACACTTCAACCTCTGTGGCTGAAGTGGTCAAGGCATTAACCTTTTAGATGATAGGTTAGGAGTTCAAAACTACCTCCCACCTTTTTAGGTGCTTGGGAAGAGTGAAAAGGTTGGCCTTAGGCACTTAGCACAAAATTTTAAATGTTTTCCCTCCTTTTTTGGTGCCTTTGACTTGGTTTTGTCCCATATTTGCTGCAAAAGACAATTTTTATGCTATAAATAGATAAGTTTGACCCATTTCAAATGCCTAAGTCTTAGGCACCATCTTAGGCTATGCTTAAGCTTGGTCAAATCATGTTTGGTGGGATGGGTGATGTGGCAGTTTCTTTGGCGCCTTGTTTCAAAGTTTGAAAATTTCAAATAACATGTGAATAAAGACAACAAACCAAATTTTTTTTTGCACTAAATTATTTTGCCTTGTGTCAAGTGGCTATTGGTCCACTTGGAATGTTTTCAACAGTGCCACGTCACTTTTGACACCCCCTATCGCAAGATTTCTTTAACTAGCCATATCTTGAGCATCGGGACTCCATTTTTTGAACCGCAAAAAGTGATAGAAAGCTCTTGATGAATTATACAATGTACAAATTATTTGAATATAATTTGAAGACTTTTAAAAATGGAATGGTACATGGATCCACCTAGATCATTCCTCCCCACTGGGAACTTTTGGACCTTGAAAAGTTGAAATTAATTGGTAATGAGGTAAGGGTATTTTTCCCTCACCTTTCTGACTTCTATCGATTTGGCCTTGCTTGGGTGCATCCCTTTGAGACCAACATGAAGATATTCAACATTACCTCTTCGTGAAGTCTACATATTCCTGTCAGGTATAATATCTTCCTGCAATTTTGTTGGATATTTAGGAGAAAAATCATCAACGGAAGGAATGGATACACTTTCATCATGATCAATTATCATTGGAGGCTCATACAATTTTAGATTTTCCACATTTACAACTGAATAAATCTTCATGTAAGATGGTAAATCTAATCAGAAAGAATTTGTGCCAATTTTTTTTGTTATCCAAAAAGGACCATACCGGATTGGTTTCAACTTTTTACCTTCACCTGTCAGTCTTTCCTTACTAATGTGAAGCCATACCATATCACCTACAAAAAATTGGTGATCAATACGATGTTTGTCATGCCTGGCTTTGTACTTGGCTTGACATTTCTCTAGTTTAGTATGAATAGTTTGATGTATGACCTATATTTATTCAATGAACTTCTTAGCTCGAATGGCTTCTTTTGGTTCACCAACAGTTGTATCCTGTCCATAACAAACATCTAGAGGAGATTAAGGCAAGTATCCATAACAAAATTCAAATGGAGATTTCATTGTAGAAGAATGAAGTGCTCTATTATATGCATGTTGTATGTAACACAATTGTTCATCCCATAACTTTGGATGTTTATTGCTATAACCCCTAAGCAAATGTACCACTATGCAGTTCATAACCTCTGTTTGTCTGTCAGTTTGTGGATGAAATGCAGTGCTCTTTTTTAATTTAGTGTCCATTAGTCCCCATAAATTTGACCAAAACTCCCCAATAAATTGAGAATTTTGATCATAAGTAATTGGAGTAGGCAAACCAAAATGAACCCATACATGTTTAAAGAACAAATGTGCAATGCCTTCACTAGTAATTTGCTTAGTGCAAGGAATCAAAACACACATTTTGCTAAATCTATCCACAACCACATATAAATAGTCATGTTTTCTTTGTGTCATAGGCAACCTCCCCACAAAATCCATGGAAATACTTTCCCAGGGGTGAGTAGGAACATGTAAAGGAGTATAAAGTCCCAATTTCCTATTACTAGGTTTACTTGTGGCACAAAGAGTACATCCCTTAATATATTTGGCAACACGAGGCCAATAACAATACATTTTCAAATGTGCAACCATTTTAGCAACTCCAAAATGACCAAAAATAAGAGAAGTATGTGCTTCTCTAATCATGTGCACCCTCTCATTTTGAGGAATACATAATTTATCCAAATGATACAAAAGATCATTGTGTACATGATAGTCCAACTCTTCTACTTGTCTACTACTCATTAAGTCTTTACAAACATCCTAAAAATCAAGATCATTCACATATTGTTATGTATAACTTTCATGAGACAAAAAGCCATGTTGTAAAAGAATAGATCCAACAACCATAGGAGGCCTAGATAGCATATCTGCAACCTTATTCTGAATTCCTTTTTTATACTTGATCACAAGATGAAATTGTTGTAAGAACCCATCCAATGAAAATGTCTAGACTGTTGTAGTGTGGTTTGTGATTGAAGATACTGTAAGGACTAATGATCTGTATGTATTATTGTTTCTTTTCCCATTAAGTAATGTTTCCATTTTTTAACACTTTGAACCAATGCATACAATTCCTTATTGTAAGTTGGATATTTTCTTACTGCACTTGTAAATGTTTCAGAATGATAACAAACTAGTTTCTTACCTTGAATTAAAATAGCTCCCATAACATACTCACTTGCATCTGTCTCGATCTCAAATGGTTGTTGTATATCAAGAAGTGCCAAGACCAGAGCAGTACTTATATTTTCTTTCAAAGTGTCGAAGGATTTTTGATGTTTGCCTCCCCACTGAAAGACCTATTTCACACTTGTCAAAGAATGCAAAGGTGATGCAATATATGAAAATTGAACAATAAACTTTTGCCAAAACTGTACTGCACCAAGCAAACTTCTAACCTTAGTTGTGTTAGTGGGTGTAGGCCAATTAACAATGACTGCCACTTTTGTAGGATCAATTTTCAATTCACCATGTCTTACAATGTAACCCAAGTATATCAAAGAGGTCTTGCCAAATTCATATTTTGACATTTTTAGAAAAAGTTTTTCCCTTCGTAATGCATCCATGACTTTCTTAATGTGGATCACATGATCTTCCCATGACTTGCTAAAAATCAATATATCATCTAAGCAAACTATAACAAAATCATCAAGAAACTGTCTAAAAACATCATTCATCAATCTCATGAATGTAGCCAGGGCATTACATAACCTAAAAGGCATAACAAGCCATTCAAACAATCCCTGTTTTGTTTTGAAGGCAGTTTTCAAAATATCACCTTCATTAATTCTTACTTGATGATATCCACTTCTCAAATCTAACTTAGTGAAATGAATAGCATGTTTTAATTGATCCAATAAATCATCAATACGAGGAAGAGGATAATGATTATTAATAGTAATTTTGTTTAAGGCACAAAAATCAACACACATTCACCAAGTGCCATCTTTCTTTGGCACCAAAATAATTGGTGAACCAACAAGAGATGAACTTGGATGAATAACACCTATATCCAATAGATCCATTACCTATTTTTTGATTTCCTCATTTTCCACCACTGATAACTTGTACATGCTAATGTTAGGGAGAGGAGAATCCTGTAATAGCTGAATTTCATGTTGAACTCCCCTTGCAGGGGGTAAGCCCTTAGGATCCTGAAATACATCATCGTAAGTAGAAATGATTTCAACCAATTCATTCTTGTGTCTAGGATCACACTTTTCCAAAGCCTAAGAATATTCTTTTTCCTTATACTTAATCAACATGAGACAAAAAGTCTTGCTTGAATTAACTAGTCTTTTCATTTGCCCTGTTGTAACCAAGGAAAGACTTGTTCTAATGTGATGTGTTCTAACTATATATTCAATTCCATCCTTAACAAGCAAGTACTTATTCTCCTCTCTATAGAAGATTGCTTGTCTATCGTAAAGATATGGGCTTCCCAAAACAATCCCACATATGTCCAATGGAACAACCAACTCAACCTCATCTATGAACTTGGATGTGATGGCAAACCTTAGCCTACAAATTTGTGAGACTTATAGCTTCACATTGTCACACACCCAACCTAGTGGATAAGGCTTCAGATGGGGATTGGTTTGTAAGCCTAGCTTCTTAACAATCTCTTCAGAAATTAAATTTGCTTGTGAACCACTATCAAATAGAGTGTCAATCTTAGTATTCTTTGAAACAACTCTATTGTGGAACAATTCATTTTTTTTCTTATTAACATGTACAAAATTATGTTTAGAAGAAGATGCAACATTAGTGCTAGAAGCTGAAAGAAACAAATCATTATGTAATCCCATAGCTGTGATCTTAGTTTCATCACTTGAATCTAAACCTAAGTCCTGAACCATAGCATTAGCCTTCTTTTCTTTCTTTTGATACCTCTTAGGCCTTAACTCACGATGTAGTTTCCAACACTTATACTCATCATGTTTTTTCTTACAATGATTACAAAATTGTTTTCCTTCTTATTTTTTAACAGTATAAGTGGATTTTTGTTTACCCTTTCCTGATGAACTTTCCCTTTTGGATTGCTTAACATTAGATTGCTTACTTTTTACTTTAGGAAAAGATTCTTTTGATTGTTTTCCTCTAGCCTCTAAATGAGTGGCTTGAACACATACTACATCTAAATTAGTGGGATTGAACATAAGAATCATATGTCTTAAGTAACAATGCAACCCACCTATATATTTTAGCAGTGTTTCTTGTGTGTATAAAGGAACATTCAAAAGTAAAGCCTTTTTCCTAAATTCTTGTGTATAATCTTGAACACTTTAGCCTTTTCCTTGTCTGAAACTTTGCCAATCCATCATGGCTTGTTGCATATAGCCTAAAGGATAGAATTGTTTTCTGAGTTCTTCAATAAATTCATTCCAAGTATAAATTGAGTTACCCTTTTGAAACTTAGTTTCCTTCAACTTACTCTCCCACCAGATGAGAGTTGTGCCTCCCCTACGAAGAGTAGCCAAATGAATTTTTGACTCATCCCCTGCAATCTTTTGGACCTTGCAATAAGCTTCAATCTGCTTGACCCAATTATCTAACTTTTTGGCATTAACTTTGCCATTAAACATTGGTAATTCAAACTTAATATCCAATTTTAGTGAAGGGAGAGATTCCACAATTTTTTTACCATCATCCAATGGAGAAGGTTTTTTGGTTTCTTTAACTTTTGATTCTCATGAATCACCTTCTTTTTCATTCTTAGATTTTCTTTATTTGTCATGGTATAGTCCCTCAACCATGCTTCTCATGTCCATGAAGGCTCGGTGGAAAGCTTGTTCGAATTCCATCTCTTCTTCAGCCATCCTTAAAGCACACCTTGAACCAATCTCTAGATTATACTCAACGAGTTTTCCTTCACCCTTTTGGGATTTAGACCTTGTCAACATACACTAGAAATCACTGTTAAATAACAACTTGACTCTGATACCAAAAATCTGATCTATAAATTGAAAATACAAGTGTAGTATATTCAAAAACACTTGTTCACATTTAAGAGATCCTTTAATTTCTCACTTTTTTGCTTAATTTTGTATAAAGAAATTAAAACCAAATATAAAATGAAGATCAGAACTAATAATAATTAGATAAAATTTAAAGAATTCACTAGCAAATTGATAACAGAGTTCGGCTTCAATAGCCTACGTCTCTAGGTCCGTTCGAAGTGAGGACTATTCTCATTAATTTTGTGCAACAAATGGCTTTCAAAATCAATAAAAGTCTTCAATTCACCTTCTCTGATCTTTGTTTTCCTCTAAAAATATCTCTCAGACCTGAAAATAATGGGCCAAGGCCATACAAAGCATTAACAAGACTCTAACCTTCTTAAATCTCTTTACACAGTCTACTTTCTATGTCTGTTCAAGTAGAAATTAGTCCCTTTTATAACACTTCGACCTCTGTGGCTGAAGTGGTCAAGGCATTAACCTTTTAGGTGACATGTCAGGAGTTCAAAACTGCCTCCCACCTTTCTAGGCACTTGGGAAGAGTGAAAAGGTCGGCCTTAGGTGCTTAGCATGAAATTTTAAATGTTTTCCCTCCTTTTTTGGTGCCTTTGACTTGGTTTTGTCCCACATTTGCTGGGAAAGATAGTTTTTATGCTATAAATAGACAAGTTTGACCCATTTAAAATGCCTAAGGCTTAGGCACCATCTTAGGCTATGCTTAAGCTTGGTCAAAACATGTTTGGTGGGATGGGTGATGTGGCAGTTTCTTTGGTGCCTTGTTTCAAAGTTTGAAAATTTCAAATAACATGTGAATAAAAACAACAAACCAAATATTTTTTTGCACTAAATTATTTTTCCATGTGTCAAGTGGCTATTGGTCCACTTGGCATGTTTTCAATAGTGCCATGTCACTTTTGATACCCTTTGTCGCAAGATTTCTTCTAGCCATATCTTGAGCATCGAGACTCTGTTTTTCAAACCGTAAAAAGTGATAAAAATCTCTTGATGAATTATACAATGTGCAAATGATTTGAATAGAATTTGAAGACTTTTAAAAATAGAATGGTACATGGATCCACCTAGATAAAAAATTCCCCATATTTATTACATCTCCCATTTAATAAATTTAAATCTACTAATTTGACAAAACCACATGTATTTTCTAAAAACCATAAATTGTATGCAAAAATAATGCTTTACCAAAGAATGTGGTTTTCCAAACCCATGTTTTATGAATAGTACCATTCATTAAAAATACAATAATTTTTTTAATTCACAATGAAATTTAAAATTTAAAAATGATTTAGAAAGATAAAAATAAGACACACAAAATAAAGAAATGGTGTGGAAAAATTATTTACAGTTTGAGATTAGTTTGAAAAAGAACATACATTTTTATAAAAAACTGAATTTGCTTAAAAGTGATAAGAAATGTTAATTAGAGAGTTGGGGAGAGAAATTTAGTTGTGTGGTGGATGGAACAACTATCAAGAAATTTTCTTGGCCCAAGGGAAAGTATAAAAACTATAATTCAAACTTGAAAAACTAAACTTGATTGCCTCAATATCAACACATGTAAAGAGGAAAAAACTATAGATGAATACACTAATCCATATAGTACCTCTTAGTAGTTGATGGAGAATACAACACAATAATCAACTCATGATTTAAAATATTAAAAAAAAAATAAAAATTGATGTTCGTTAATAGCACCTATAACTTTGATATTATTTAAGATTCATCCAAGAATGGATGTCCAAGACCGATGACAAAAAGATCGAACACGCAAATCTATTGAATCTAGAAATGAAGAAATGAGTATAATATGCAATAGATGTATTCATATAATGGAGATGGATTGCATAATAAAGAATTGAATCTAACAAATCACTAATCTCAACAAATTTCAAAGTTATCACATCTCATAACTTACACATCTTCTAGCTAAGTAGCAAAATACAATCCAAAAGACTCCAAATATTCCATATAAGTAAAGCTTACAAAGGGATGTGCATATAGGTAGAAGTTAGGAGAATCCAAATAATACCATGCATGTGGGACTAACTTCCCCTAAATATGTAGAAGCAAGGTAAGGACATCCAAATACATGTGGGATAAACTTCTCAAATGTACAAACACAATTAAGTAAGGTAAATTATAGGAAAATAAATACCCTAAACCAATAGTGAATGTGTGCTTCCTACTAGTCATGAGAATTATGCAAGTTATTTGGTGATTTAGATTGTGTAGGTTCAAATCATCACAAATGGAAAAAGATAGTGATGTAGAATGTGTTGTTTTGCTTTCTAACAGAGAGGATAATGTTGAACTAGTTATATAAAGAAGAATATCCTTCTTATATCAAAGTGGAAGACTTAATGGTTAAAAGAAAACATTTTCCTAGCATTTAATTTTCATGCTATACTATAGAAGATTTATTTGAATGATTTGAATCCAAAGCAATCAAGTTTATATAGATTGGAAGTCATGATCATGCCAAGGTTAAAATCAAATAAGATGTGAAGGCAAAGAAAAACAAATGGTGCCCAATTTTCATTTCAATAAAATATAAAATTTCAAGGAAGAATAGATTGATGAAGAAGATGATGATGATTCCTTTGAGGAAGAATTAGTTTTTACCATGAGAAGCAATTTAATAAATAATATCTTCACTCATTTCTCTCTAGAAGATATTCATATTATTATTCCAACATAGGAAATGATATGATACACACTTCTTTATGATTCGGATTCTATATCTGTAACAAATGCATTGGAAGCCACTCAAGAAGACATTGAAATATTATATCACCACTCAATAGTTTTCAAAAAAATGGGAGAATCTGTAATGATTCCATTTTAAAACCTAAAGACACTATTGATTTGTCTATTCAGGACTATCTCAGTAAGAATGATAATTTTAAGTTCATCCTCTTCTTACTTGCTTTCTCATAGTTGATGAACATGTTTGAGCCTCATAAGTTAAATCCACTATTCCAAAATGGAAGGTACTTCTCCCAGCCAATTAATTTTTTTTTTAGTCTCTTATTTGCTCTGCTTCCTATAAATAGTTTTGATTTTACTATTTTGGCTTGTTTCCTTCTCTTGTCTCTATTAGTGTGTGTTGTTTTTCAATAAATTCAACAAGTTGTTTATTGTTTCTTCCTCTCCATGTGTAGGTAATTTTACCTACACATGTAGATACAATATTACCTAATTTCAAGGGAAAAACAAATAAGGATCTAAATACGTTCCTTTTTGAGTTTGATGCCTTATTCTATATCTATGACTACAATCAAGATGCTCAAAAGTTGAAGTTATTTTTGGAAACATTTAAAGATGTATCTCTCAAATGGTTTATGGGTCTAGGGAAGGATATAATATCCACTTAGAGGGATATGAAGGAAAATTTTCTTTCTAAGTAGTAAGAGTATTACCAAGGAAGGAACTACAGGAGAGATGACATTTTTGAATGTCAAAAAAAGAGGACTAATCACTAGATAATTACATGAAATGGTATATGTTCAACCTGTAATAATCTATGTAGATCACACTGAATTTAGATTATCACAAATTTATATCCTTGAATGGAGTTAAAGATGAATGCTTGGAAGTGTTGGAATTAATGAGTGGCAAAGATGTCTCCAAAATTCCATTCAATGAGATCACCCTTATATGTAATAATTATTCAAGTTCAATAGTGAACAAAATCCATAGCAATAAGATACTTCCTTTATTAGCTACAAATAGACTCTCACGAATAGAGGTAAGTAATTTACTACAAGATATGATGTAAGCTATTATCAGTCACATGGCTACACAAATAGATATGTTACACACAAGGAATAAGTAATAAGAAATAGAGCAAGCTTGATGGTTTATTATCCAAACTATCATAAAAATAAATTAGAATGTAAATACCATGCATTTGAAGTAAAAATGGCCATCATAATAGAGGATGGTCCTAGAACAATTGAATTTCATGCATTTGGTGGAGATGGAGATCAAATTCTATATATGGATCAGTTAAGGCAATGGCCACAAAGGCCACCCAATCAAGGTATGCCACCAAATTTTGCACTTTTAAAATTTCAATTTCTAATTGTTCTTAATTTATATGGATCTACTTCTTGGATACCTATGCCACCCCAAAACTAGAATTGGCCACAACAAAATGCCCAACCTATAAACAATTGATATCTACCTCAAAATCATACTTGGATGCCTCAAAATTAGAAACTAAAAACTACCCAAACACCAAATAATTGGTAGTCATCCCAAAACCAATCTTGGAAAGCTTAGAATTAGAATCAATAATGGATATATTCCTCCAACCAATGGTAATAACCATAGAGAAATAACCAGCCCTGGTTTAAATAAAACCTTAGATTTCCATAACAACCACAATTATAATAAGAACAAAAACCAACCTTGATTCCTAATACTCAACCATCTCTTAGAAAACAAAAATAACCCACCTAACCTATACTAAACCCCACCAATAAGTTATTTCAACCAAAATAAGCCACTAAAATAATGTAATAGATAACTTACACATTGAACATCAATGAAGTCCATCTTCCTTCAGGATGTATTCTTCTACCATCCACCTCCCCTATGATAGTAGAACCTATAAAGAGATTCCAAACACCCATACTAATTTTAAACCACTTGAACAAGCCACTACTCCTGAACCAATCACTAATAGGGCATAAGAAGGTCATACCAACCCTCGTTTTCTTAAGAGATTGAACCCCAAATGTCTTGACCAAGAATCTAAATTTGATTTCCTATGATAATTAAAAAACATTTATGTCAATATTATACTATTTTAGGCTATAAAATATGTGCCCATATATACTAAATTTGTCTATGATCTATGCTTAAATAAGCCTAGTTTAAGAGGAAGGATCCCAAGACTATTTAAGTAGTTGGACAACTTGCAAACATCATGCTAGGAAATATAGTTCCATATAAGTATTCTGATCTAGACATCATTGTAATTAATGTCAAAATTTATGACAAGAATATAAACAATACCTTAATTAACTTAGGATTAGCCATCAATGTCATGAATATGGAAACAATGCATAAAATTGGACTTAAACAACTTTTCCCAACACCTTTCATTTTACAAATGGCAGATAGATCTATGGTAAAGCCAAAAGAGATTATAAAAGACTTATTCATAGTTGTAGATTTATGAGAATAACTAGATAATTATATCATCATGTAACCTAATTAACTAAGGAGGATATCCCCTTATCCTAAATATACCATGGATAGCTACAACCAATGCCTTCATTGGTTATAGATTAGGGAACATGTTGATTTCAAATGGTAATGACATTAAGAACTTAGTCTTGTACCCATTAAACCTTCTTATGAAACAAAACAAACTTTTTGGGTAGAAGATGAAGATAAAGAACAATTTTATTTACATAATTTTTTCACTATCGACTACAAAATATCATTAAAAGATCAAGAAGTAGACAAAATCCTTTATAATAGCCTAAAAAAAACCTATCAAGAGGACTCATAAACATAAAAAATATTATAATGTATACCATGTCCCCTCACAAAAATTATTCCCAAAGAAGGTTCGGTCAATTCCATAAGAGATATTATAATCTTCCATCAAATACTACCACACTATTGTATCCATACCTCATGGTTGGGTAATGTAGAATCCACATTGTCATTATCCAAATAAGTATAAACATTTATGAGACAACCACTTAATATTAACAATAAATTAAAACTTGAATAATAATTTAAATTAGTCACCATACTCCAAATCTAAAAAACAACTTATGTTTGGGCCTATCATGACATTATATGTATCCACCTAGACCTATGTACCCACCACATTTACATCAAGGATGAGTGAAAACCTACTCACCAGCCATAATGTAAGATGAACCCCATTGTTAAAGACAATCAAAATTGAGTTACAAAAACTCTTGAATACAGGGTTTATCTATCTTATTTTTGATAGTGAATGAGTTTCACTTCATGTTATATGACCTAACATGGGGAAAATGATGAATATGTGTGGATTACAAGGAGTTTAACTCATCCACAAGGAAATATCAATTTCCTCTTCCTTTCATTTACCAAGACTTAACTCATTGGTAATAAAGATATATTTCTCCTATATTGATGAGTTTAATAGATATAATAAGATTAGAATAGCTCTTAAGGACTATGATAATACTAAATTCACATGTCCTTAGTATACCTATGCATATGCTATACTACCATTCATTTTATGCAATGCTCCTGCCAGTTTTCAACGGGCTATTTTGAGCATATTTTTTAATCTATCCCATGATTATGTTGAGATCTACATGGATGACTTCACAATCTATGGGGAAACATATGATGAATCCCTCCAAAACTTAGAGAAAGTCCTCCAATGTTGTAAATAAAACTATCTATCCCTAAGTAATGAAAAATGCCACATGTTGATGACTGAAGGTATTGCCTTAGGACACCACATCTCACTTACAAGAATTAAATTAGATCCTACCAAAATAAACATAACCAAGAGCTTACCAATTCTAATAAAATAAAAACACATTCAAAGTTTCTTCGGACACACCGGATACTATCATAGATTCATTAGAGATTTCAATAAAATTATAGATTCTCTATATATTTTAC
Organism: Torreya grandis; assembly: GCA_037957365.1. Taxonomy (NCBI): domain Eukaryota; kingdom Viridiplantae; phylum Streptophyta; class Pinopsida; order Cupressales; family Taxaceae; genus Torreya; species Torreya grandis. The sequence continues at coordinate 2,680,531 of JARHVA010000448.1, forward strand.
TTTCTAAAGATATTGATTTCATTTAGAATGATGCATGTCAAACAACATTCCAAGAGCTTAAATATATACTAGTAACAACTCCAGTATTAAGAGGCTCTAATTGGATATTGACCTTTCACATCCACATAGATGCCTCTGATATACTGGGAGTTTTCCTTGGTCAAAAGGAAATGTCTTTGAGCTATGTCATATATTTTATTATTAAAAACCTCTAAGTGGCTGATCTCAATTATGCAGTGATGGAGAAATAATTTCTCATCGTAACCTACACCATCAAAAAAATTAGATATTAGATTACAAGTTATCCAGTTTTATTACATACTAATTACACAATAATAGAGTATTTAATGAATAATACAATAGTCATTTGAAGGATAATTAGATGGTTGCTTCTACTACAAGAGTTTGATATTACTATTATAGATAAGCTAGGTAAATATAATGTAGTTTCAGACTTTTTATCATAACTTTGATGAATAAAATCTTGTAGTAGATGATTCCTTTCCTAATGAATACTTTTTTTCATTATCCACTAACACTCTTTGGTATGAAAACATTTTTAATTAATTGGTTTTATGATTACATCCATAAAATTTATCTCTAAAAAAAAAGCATAACTTGGTGGAGAAAATTGGTGCATAGCCACAAATCTTTGGGTAACTCATTTTCACTAGGTCTGATTTAGTCATGCACTGATGCATAAGAGAGGATGAGATTTTAGACATCCTTAGATCATGTAATGATGAACCCTTTTGGGTTAATTTTATTACAAAGATAAATTATATAAAGATATTAATAGTAGGATATTATTGGCCTAACTTACATAATATGCAGTTGCATATACCCACTAGTGTGATCAATGCTAACATATGGGGAATCCCAAATGTTTTGATGACATGTCATTTTAGCCTCAAATAGTTTTCATTCCATTTGATAAATGGGGAGTTGGTTTTTTTGGAACAATAGATCCTAAATATAAAAATGAGCACATACTAGTTTTCATGGATTATGTGACCAAATGGGTTGATATGAAAGCCTTAACACATACATGATATGAAAAAGTTGTAGAATTTATGTATGAGAAAATATTCATTAGATATAGAGTTCTGTAAGATAATATTATAGGTCAAGGGACTTAATTCATATCTGTTTACACCAATTTCTTTTTTTTATCAATATGAAATCAAACACAATAACTCCACCTTGTATCACCCTTAGTAAATAGACAGGTAGAGGTTACAAATAAAGGACAGGAGAACATTATCACAAGAATAGTAAATTTTCATCACAAGGATTGGGAAACACATAATATTGAAGTAGTATGGTAATAATAGATCACATGGAAGACCACAACTAGATTTACCCCATACAAATTGGTCTATTTGAAGAAACTTGTTCTCCCCATTGAATTTGAGCATAAAACCTTATAAAGAGCCTTGAAACTTAGCTTATACTTATTTCAAGCACACAAATACATAATCATTAAACTAAATTCTTTGGATTAAATTTGAAGAGAAGCACTAAATCATAAAAATTGACACAATAGTAGTGGATCATATGACATTAAAAGTAAATTAAGACTAGATAATCATAATTAGGAGATTGGGCTCTATGTTTTGATTCCACGTATAAAGATCACAAGGGAAAGTTTAGAACTACATGGATTATCCCTTATGAAATAAAATAAGTATTTGATAAAGGAGATGGTAATTTTCATACAATTGACCTAGTATGTTTTTACTTCCTAGTCAATGGTCATCAATTGAAATTCTACAAAAAATGACTTTTGAAAAAGAACTTCACATGACAACTTCTTGATGAGCATGCCCTTCCTTCCACTTAGCCTGTAGGTGACCTTTTTCATACATCATAAGGATATTTCAGCTTGTGATTCCTCTCCATAGATAAAGGGCAAGGATTCTATCATAGCCTAGTTTAACCACACATCTGTTTGGTTGGCTATAGGTCGAATAAACATTCAGACTGATCATCTACTCTATTGATTTATATATATATATATAATGAAATTTTTTTGGCATTATTAATGGACTTGGTTAGAAAACCATTCTCTAGTTGACCAATTTTTGTATAAAAATACTTGATGGAAAATCAACTTGCTAACCATCCAAGGGATTAAAAAATAGAGAGAAAAGAAAAGAGAAATAAAATTATACTTTTAATTATCCTCTTTTCTCACCACCTCTTCCTAAGGCTTGATTAGCTACTACAACTCCCCTTAAACAACTATAACTTACATCTAGTTTGCTACAAGTTGTGTTAGTGTAAGATTTTTCCTTTCATGGTTTTTCATACACATTTATTTTTACTTGATTATGATATTTTTGTGTACATTGCATAAGTTTATCCCACATGTATGAGGATATTGAATTGATTCCTTTCTTCCACCTATTTTGGGGAAGTTAGTCCCCCATGCATGGTATGGTTGAGATTTCCCTATCTTCCACCTATATGTGTACCTATTCACCTAGTCATTCATATGTAAGGTGAACTATTCATATGGAGACATTAAAGATTTCTCATTGTAAGATCTATTTATGTATAATAAATTAAGATATTATTTGAGCAATGCATCAATGTATTTTTACTGTGGTAATGGTTTATATATTTAACCCTAGATGAGAGTTTTCTAAGCCCTTTCATGGTATCATAGCTTTGGAGTCTTCTTAAAATCCATTAACCATAGCTTTGTGCCCACACTCTACTCAAAATTACTCTTTGGTCTAGTTTGATTTATTTTAATTTTGTCATTTGTAATATCTAGATCATTTTCTTACAAGTATTTTCTTTGTGTGGTTTTGTGTTTGGTTGCAGGGTATAACATCATAGACATTTGTTTTCTGATTAGTTTTTTGTTTGCTCGCAAGCTATAACACTGTGAACATTACTTCTCATCTAGTTTATTTCTCATACCTATACATCATCACTGAAGTTCTATGTATTTTACATGAAAACCTACATTTTTTATCTCCATAGAATAACATCATTTATTTTTGGCTGGATTCTACTTGCCACTTTCTCTTTTCTATTTTCTACTTGCCACTTTCTCTTTTCTATAGGTGGTTCTATTTCACTACACCGACTTTAGGATTTCCTTGCCTCAATGGAATGATGGATTTTGTCTCACACTTTTTATTTTCATGGTAGGGATTTCCAATGACATATTTTCTTTTGTTTATTTCACAGTAACTCATCCTCACACTTAGCCTCTTGGTCATATGGTGTGGTCACATGGGGGACTTAAATTTTGATTCCTATTAGTGGAGAATTTAATTTTAAGCCCTTATAAAATATTTTTATCACTCCAAGAATTTAATTTTTTTCAAATATTTAATATTTTTTGGTGAAATTTTATTTTTAACCTATTTATGATAAGAAAAATTATAAAACCTATATCTTTTGATTGGGAAATTAAAATCAAGTGTTGTTTTTCAAAAGCATATATTTTTATGCCCATTCTATTTGTGTCATTTATTTTGTAAAAAACACTCAATTATAAAGTGAAAAATTTGAGGGGGGGATAATGCAAAAACCCTAGGGGGTTTTTTATTTTAACATTGTATACCTTCATATGCATGTGGGGATTTGCTACTTCATCTACTTTTTGTTCCCTTATTTTTTAGAGAAACTCTCATGATTTATGATAACATCTATTACAGGTCAATAATATCTTTGTTTGGAGCTATTATGGTGTATACAATGTCTTCCTTATTTTCATTTGGGATAAATTTCACTTATACTAAATTATAAATTGCCCTTAGGGGTTTAATTTTGTAGCCTAATCCACCTTCATGTGTGTGTACCTTGGTTTGTGCAACCTTTAATATTTTAGTTTCTAGTCTCTCTCATCACCACCATGGCTATCTTCTTGAAATATTTTATCTGCATCTTTAACACTCTTTTTTGGTTGTCAACAGTCCCCTATAGCTTGAAGTGTAGTTATTCTAGTGAATCCTAGTGTCATTTTGTCTTCTTTGATAGTTTGACAGTCTCCTTCAACTTTTTGTAGAGCTATTCTAGTGCATATAATATCAGCTTATCAGTGTTTGAATAATGGATGCAACTCACTCATACATGGTTTTTATATACACTCCACCCATTAAACATTATGAGGAGGTGTGTGTAGATACTACTTCTTTGGGTGTTGAGTGCCCTCGAATTAGATAATACTCTTTTGTACTTTTGATTGCTTCTTCAATAATTGAGTATCCCTTGCACCTACTTTAGTGATGGTTTTACAACCCATCTAGTACACTCTTTTCCCACATATTCCTTTTACTTTTTACTCCTTTGTTATTTTAAGATCCTTACTTAAAAGTTGTGTGTTTTTTTTCACTTTTATATTTTTCACCTCTTTTGAGTGTTTTATATATTCCTCTATTATACATTGGTATATTAATCATGAAATTTGCTTTCTTGAACTCATATTAGGATTGTCATGTCTCAGTGGAATTCTTGGTGAATTTTTGTGTAGTAACACTAGTATGGCATCTCCACTAGTTTTTATGCTCATTTATCACCATTTTAGTCCATTTATTTAAAGAATTTTATTGTGATATTCTAGATTAGCATTGAGGAAGGGTGTTTAGGTAATGCTTCCTTAGGTTCATCATTCTACCCATTATTCTAAAGTGCAATGTTCATGCTCATTGATCCTCATATTCAACATGAATTCCTAATTTGACTTAGTGGTTACAGTGACTCAACATCCATGTATTCTAACAAGATAGATTGGTGTCCATAAGGACACTTGGATTTACACTGTATCCTTTTTTTTGTATATGGGTACCTCATTAGGCCTCATTGATTCCTATCTTGAGAAGAGAGACTAAGACTCCTATAGTTTTGATAATTATATAATCTAGGTAGTATAATAGGCTCTCATACTTGTGATTAATTTCCTAATTTATTCTAAAAGTCTTGGCATTATTACTTCATTAATAGATATACTAATGGATAGAAAAAATCATATATTTATTTTATAAATGTTATGATCTTGTGTGCATACAACTTGGAAAATTTGAAGTGGATAATAGTCATAGAAGTAGGAGTCAAATGTGAAGTTTTTTTTAATATAATTTTATGACAAGTAGTGTCACCAAGTAGGACATCATGTAGAAATTGTGTCCATCCATAACTCCCATGACTTGTTGTTTTAAGTTAAATGAAATGATCTCCCCTAGGGTAAGGAATTTTTTGTTATTTATAATCATTGAAATAAGGGCACCTAGAGTTTATTGACATGTAAGATATTTGAGGCACCATACAATCTATTCAATAGGGCCTGAATAACATGTTGGATTTTTATCTATATCCTTGATGTTGACCTAATTTTTAGGATCTTAAGACTAGTCATCTATAATTTCTTTTAGATTATGGATACTAAGCCATTATGATAAAACCAATTGGTTATAATCTATTAGACACTAAGGTAATTGATAATATTTTCCAATGGCCATGCCAACCAAGAATGTTGTTTGGTTTTTCTTCTTCAAATATATTATCATGTCATCTTGGTATATAGCTCTAAAAAACACACTGAAAAATAGGTATGCACAAGGAAATACCTCATAATCTATAGTTTCTTGATGGATTCTTTCCTTATGTAGATCAATGAGATCATTTGAGTTGTCAAAATTTGTATAAGAAAGAATATCCTCATATTTAATAGGCCTTATCCTTTCCACTTTATAAAAAATGGTGATCTAATGTTTTAAACATAGGCCTAATGCATCTTGGACACATGTGGTGTCTATGAACACTTGTGGTTTACCATAGGAAAAGAGATAAGAAGCCATTCTTATTTATTGAAGATTTTTCACTACTTATTAATGTAACGATTTTTTATAAACTATCCTCATAATCTCCATATGCTCTTGAAAGGATTTTAAATTTTGATAATAATATCTTTTGAATGTGAAATTTGAGCAATGGAATCAACCCTTATTATAATTTTTTATTTTTTGATAAAGGTAAAGGTGGGTTTTTGAGAGGGTCCAAACTCTTTTACAAAGAAATTTAAGATATAATAGTGAAAGTGTTAAGCATGGGATATACTGAGAGGGGGAGGGGGTGAATCAGTATATCATATATCTTATAAATCTTTTCTTTAACCAAATTCCACTTAATCAAACATTCAAGATATGCAATAAAACTCAAACAATAAACACCACACAAGATAGAGAGAGACACCAAATATAATGTGGAAACCCAATGTGGGAAAAACCACAGAGAACAATATCAAGTATATGAATGAGCACCAACCCAAAAAATATTCACAAGCCAAGCTTACAGGAGAACCATACCCCTTTGCCGAACACCAACCCAACTACTATTCATGAGCACCAACCCACAGGAGCACCAACCCATTTGCCGAGCACTAACCCAACAAAAATTTGTGAGCACCAACCCATAGGATCACCAACCCCTTTGTCGAGCACCAACCCAACAACAATTCATGAGCACTAACCCATAGGAGCACCAACCCCTATGCCGAGCACCAACCCAACAACAATTCGTGAACACCAACCCACAAGAGCACCAACCCCTTTGTGTATACTACACACCTATCTCTCAATGTTGCTATCTCAACAAATGATAGATCAATACAACATCTCTTTCCTCTCTCTCACTTTTGCTCTTCTAAGCTAGATATAACAAATACAAATCATATTCATCTCTCACAATTTCTCTTCTAAGCTAGATATTACAATATCAAATCAACCTCTATCTTCCATATTACAAATGGCTTCTCAAGCCTTTATTTATAGCTTTCCAAATGACCTTTGGCCTTCCCCCTTTGTGACCCTTCAATCCTCATGGAAAATGGCACCAATATTGGATGACCCTTCATATTCAAGCCTTTGAAAAGTCATGTGGTGACCCTTCATGACCAAAAACGTCCTTCCCACTTTTGTCCTCATCTTGGTGACTTTTTGTATTCCTTAAAGTGTCCCTTCATGAGAAATTGTGCCCTTACTCTTTTGTCTTCACTTGGTGACTCTTGGAATTCCCCAAGATGACTCTTCATGGTAAAATGCGTCCCATCCTTCTTTTGTCTTTACCCCATGGCTCTTCGACTTCTCCATGGGCCCTTCTTTTGTCTCATATGCAACCAAAATTATATTCATTAATATTAAACAAATATTAACTCATATTAGCCAAGATATATTTATTACAAACAACATTAAATGCAATGGGGCCTTTAACACCAATAATGCTAAACCTTTGACATCAATGACAATATTTACAACAAAAAGCTCAAATAATGCTCAACAACCAACATCTAGCTATGGACAAACAAAAACAAATAACCAACCTACAACAAACTTACAAGCTAAAAATCAAGAAAAAGTTATAGAAGAGTGAACTCTCAAAGAAAACTAATATTTGGAACTTTCTAAAAGTTTCAAGATGTACATAGTTTAAAGAGACCATTCATGCCTCATATGTTTCTTTTTTCATTTAAGGATCTAGGAAGGAGACCTCAAGTTGTTAACCTCCAAGGTCTTCTAGCTTCCATTAGCCACATCTTTTTTTCTGTCTCTTTCTCTTCTCTTTTTTTTTGGTCTTCCATTTTTCAAATTAGTACTTAAATAGTCCTATTTATTAGAGTTTTTGGTGACTCTAAATCTTGGGTGTTCTTTAGCTTGTTTATTACTTGATTTGGGGACTCAAAAAACCAACAACCTGAAGGCTCTAAAGAAAAAGGAATTGATTCCTTTATATATTAAATTTAAGCTTCTCTAACCTTCTGAATAGATTTAGGGTTCATACCTTTATATCTAATTTCACCTTCCTCTAATATGAAGATCCCTTTATCCTTCTATTCTATCAAATGTGTTGGTTGTGTTATGATATTTTATAGATTTTTGGAGTTTTTATTGATAATATGGTATTATTAATCTCTCCATATCTATTCCAATTACTAAATCCTTTACTTTCTCTTGATCTTGTATAGGGAGAGATCCCTCTCTTTATGGATTCAAAGTATCTTCTCTAACTCTTTCTTTAGTCTGATGTCCCTTGTTTTGGGGGTCATTACAATCATTTTAGGACTTCATCTTCCAGATAAGTTGTCCCTTTTTTTGGGTAGGATAGTGTTTGACTATGTGTCCTAACTTATAACAACTTGCACATGTAAAATATGTATTTTAAAATTCAATCAATTGGTCCCTTGTTCTTAACTTGGAGACAAGCTTGATGTTCCTAGGAATCTCTTTCTCCATATTAGTTTTGACATGTAAACTTACATAAATCAACCTATTTCTTACTTTAGTTATTGGGTAAATGACTAAAAGCTACCCAAACATCCTGGCTATTACCTATATTAATTATTTATCCCAATACTCTGAATAAAGACATAGAAGCTTGACCCACATGGGGACCATATTGATATTATCCTTTTCAAGTTTGAACCCTATATTCTATTTCTTAATAAATAAGAATGATTTAACCAAAAACTAGAGACCACCTAAGAAGGCAGATGTATAATCTTTTTTATTTTAAAAGGAAAAAAATAAATATGCTTTTTTCATAGTAGATATCTCTAGATATCTTTTTAAAAAATGGTCCCCTAGATATGAGTAGTTCTAGAAATGCTCCCTGTAAAATTTTGGAGAGCTTGAATCATGATAGTACTCTACTTTGCCTATAGTTTTTGAGAGTGAGGAGTCTTAGGTTAAACTCTAGTTATTTACAAGTTTTTGATACAAGTTTGTAGATCAACATAATGATGGAGTATACAAGTTTTAGATGAAGGATATGCATAATAATTTAGTTTTCCAAGAAAAGGTTTTGGATTATTGTCAAAACCTTATTAAAGGTATATTTTATGATTTAGTTGTTGGTCACCATTATTTTCATTGTGTGGGCTGGGTGGCCTTGTTTTATGTAGTTACATCCTATTGTATCAGTTTTGGGATTTGACCAAAACCCATTTTTTGTTTGATTATCTCTACATCCTTATAGAGCTGATACATGCTCACTGATAGTTTTTTGATGGTTAGATGTTGTTTTAGGTGGGTTTATAGCTTTGATAGTTGTAACTGAATACTCTAGAAAGTTATAGTTTTGGTGTTGTTTCAATACTCATTCTTAGTGGCCTTATTTTTTCTTGGTGATCTCGAGATGGGTCTATTTCATTCTCGATTGTTGTCTGTTAGTTGTTCTAAAATGGTTTCTATATTATTTCATTTCTTTAGTTTGTATACCCTATTTTTTGTGTTTGATATAATTTGCATATCTCAAAATAAGTGTAACAAGTTTTGGGACTTGTCAACACCATTAAAATAGATTCATAGATCCAGTTCAAAAGTGTTTACCCTCAATAATTTTTTTTCTCTAGGTTGCCTTTAGATTTGTATTTATTTAAACCCAAATTTTGAGAGTGTGAATGTTAGGTATGAAATAAATAAATATCAGTCATGGAGTTTTTAAATCTCATGCAAGACCATTCAGCCATTGCATCCAAAATAATGATAATTGAACCTTATTATTATAATATTAGCTTTAGAAAAAAGTGATTCTAGGGCAGGGAAGTTCACAAACTAGGCACATATTTTAGAAAATAAGCCCATGATTTATCAATTGCACCTTTCATCTTTTAAGATTGATGACTCTATAGCCCATTATTGAAACTACCTTTAGTCTATGACATGTCAAAGTTATTGTAGACATTATTTTTAAATTATATATCACCTCAGTCTTATACACTTGGAAAATACATATCATAGATGTACCTTCAACTTCTAGACATTTTTCACTTCCAAAAGGCTTGTATACATGATCTCTCTGTACCAAATTGATTATCTCTTAGTCTAAAAAATGTCATTATGATGAACCAAGCCTTATATCATGTTCATAAAGTTATAAACCTACTTATCTTCCATTTCTGCAAGTTCTAGACCTATACCTATTTCCCAACTACCCATAAGTGTCCTATATCAGTATAAGTATCATATCCTAATACAAGTGTCCAGTGCCCTAAATTCATCCAATTTGTAAATAAAACATATTCCTATGGTCATCCTAAGTGCTTTAATGTGAGATATAATCCAAAGGGATTGGTATAAATATAATATTAATCCTCATTCAACCTAGCAGCTTCTTACATGCTCATAAGGCAACTTATCAAAAGCACTAAATCAAACACTTAAGTGAGCAAAACTTTCCTATTTTATCCTATTTACATATTAGTCATATGGATAATACATCTATACGTCTGAATTACTAAAGGATCATTTCATGAGCCATGTTTTCCAAGTTACAATCTAGGTCACTCTATATACTTGCATATCACACATTGCATGATTCACATACAAGCCAACATGTAAGGGAGAAATACATGAATCAGAGGCCCTCTTCAGAGTATTGGCTATGAAGGTAGTGTTCATTGATAGAGGGGTCTTTGGAGTAGCTCAAAACAATATGCCTAATAACCCATTTTTACCACAACCACTATAAATATGAAGAAATAGGTTTTTCTCATTTGACAAGGAGCGATAATCCATGATCAAGATCTGAACACACCAAAGTGAAGGTGACACAAAACTAAGAAGCATCTAGTTTTAGTAGGTATTTCATATCAGACACTTGCATCTAAATTAGATGGTAATATCGATACAACCATCCTAGGTCAACATAAGTGTCCATGACTATAAAGGTATAATTTCTAGCATCAGGTGACTAATCTAGAATCCAGATCTAGTCTACTTTCTATGTATTCAAGATCTAGATCTATGTTAGTATCGAAAACCAATTAAGTACATTGTTTTCATTATCATTGAAATATATAACATAACTATAATTTATATTTTTAGCACATCTTAGTATAATAAATTTAGTATATGTTTATCTAGGTTTTGAAAGTAATTACCCTATTTTAGAGATAGTATACTATCCTTATGCCCTAGGTTATCTCTACCCCTTTAACCCTAGATTACCTAGTCTAGATTTTAGGGTTAAATAGTTACTAACCTCCATGTGGAAATATTGGTTTTTTTGGGTATTTTGGTTTTCTCACCTCGATCCTTCATCTCATTGATGTGTATGTTTCTCCATCATTGTCTCCTTCATATAAAATGCCATTCTTTATGCTCTCCCACCTTATCATTAGTTTAAATTCCTTCTTTGCTCCTAAGTCCATTATCTAAATTTTATAGTTTCTTGTTTTAAATATTAGGACAATCAAAATTTCCATGTTTGTGCATATTAAGTATGAAAGGTGGTGTTGTCATGATATTTCACATTTCTTGAAAACACTCCAAATCATACTCTTATAGGCATTTCGAGGTGTTTTATTGATAGGGGAAATAATTGTTTTTAAAAATGAAAACTGACTCAATAGCCCAATGATCAAGGCTTGGTTTGTGTGCTAAAATCTACTCTAGTGATTGCCAATGACAGTGGCTTATAAAATAATGTTACACCTTTATTTACTGAAATCAAGTATTATGGCCAGGTTTGTAAGAAGTGGTTATGGTACCTTGAAATGATTTTTTATCCAAAATGTATGTGAAATAGATTGAGACATTCAAGAAAATAATTTAGATGAGGAAAAATAGAAACATAGGTTAACAGGAAGCCCTTGACTATCATCAAATTGACACAAAAAATTAGCCCTAGTTTTGTCATCAGGTAGTGATGGGAGTAATGATTATAAATTCAACCTGAAAATGAAGAATTATCATCCAAGGAATTATTCATTACCTATAAAGTACTCTAGAGATATGGACTAAAATCCAAGGATGGTTTTTTAGATGTTATTAACCCCTACATGTTTTGGGGCATCCATGAAGCAGTTGACAGGGTGTCTCTTTATTGTGTTATTATTGTATCTATTTTGGATCCACCAAGGCAGGTAGTTACAATAGTCAATTTTGAACTTATAATTGATTTAAAATCACCTAGTGGATAAATCATAAGAAATGTTGATAGAAAAAATCTTGTCAAAATATGTCCCTCTAAAGTGGGATAACCCTAAAGAAGCTGATGAAGTGACTCTGAAGTATGAAGTTTGATTGGATATTGGCAGTCATCTTCAAATCAGTGAAGGGTGTGGAATTTCATGTGAAGGATAGTTATTTTTATAGATCTAATAAAACAATTAAAATTAGTAATAAAAAAGGTATATTAACAATCAAGTTCAAGGTATAAGGTGCATTTATGTGAACACCCTTCCTCCAACCCATTCCACCTATAAATACATGCATATCCTTTTACAAAGTTTATTTTCAATAAATAAAATGTTTTATAACATATAGGCCTTTGTAAACACTATGACAACCTTTTCAAGTCTCTTTTACATGTAATATGACCCTTGGAAGCTCACCACCCTTATAAAATCCTTTTGAAAAGTATGCCAACCATGTAATATAATTCCAAAACATGTCAAGCCCTTTCAAAAAACCTCCTTCCTCTAGGTGGCAACCTTAAAACATATGATTTTTTTTTCAAATGGTTATTTTTAGCCCAAGTTCAAAGATTTTGCTTTTCAAAAGGTAGGTTTAAGTAAAAATTCATGGTATTTACCTTTTCAAAAGTTGTTACATGCCCACATTCATAGTATTTGGAAAATGAGGTGGTTTTATTAATAAAACCCATTGTTTTAAGTGTTTAAAAGGCAATTTTGGTCCTAAAATCCATCATATTGTATTTTAATTTGTGGTATTGCATGTTTGGAAGATAGTTTTTATCATAAGTTTATGGTATTGGCTATGTAAATAATGGTTTATTTAAAAATAGAACTCATGTAGCCTCCTTGAATCTATTTCATAGTCTGTGGACTTCAGAATGACTTTTTTCATGCGAAAGGATCTTAAGAACTCCACCAAATTTCTCAAAAAACTTCCCTAAGACATTTTAAGGTGGTTTGGAAAAATAATGCATGGTTTTAGTTGTGTAAAGGTGGTTTACATAAAAATAAACATTGTTTGCATGTGGTGAATTTATATATTCTATTTTACCTTGTGCGGCCTTTGGGAAGCTATTTAGCATGCAAAAAATATTTATAAATTTACATACTTCCTCATTCATATACATTTGAGTTCTCACGAGGTGGTTTTCAAAAAAAGTACATGGCTGATTCAACTAACTAACAAGTAATTTTGAATATACATACATGGTTTTGGTATGATATGGTTTTTATCAGGCTTGTGACTCTTCCAAATAACTCTCAATCCTTCAACATGAATTACTAAAGTCACTCATTGCTCATCAAATCCATTCCTTAGTTATTTCTCATTTTCTCTTAGATGCAAAGCATTTAAAAAAGTCTAAGGTGTTTTTTGAAGGTAGAACATACTTGTGAGAAAATATTACATGTATTTATAGTATATATTGACTTCAAATAATTGCATGCATGAAAATAGGTCTTAGGAAGTTTTAACATCATTTTGATGAGCTCATAGTGTTTTTTCTTGAAATAAATAGGTTTCAAGTTGTCCATTGCATTTTTTGTAATTCTTGTTTGCGTTACTATCTCTTGAAGATTGTTCTTACAAGAAAACTTAATTTCTCAATCCCACCACCATTTTAAAATTCTCAAGTAAACACCTTGCATACAAGAAGCACTAAAATCAAGAGAAGATCATAATGTATTAGCATTTACAATATCATTCATTAGTTTGAGATAATTGAATCTATATTAGGAATTTTTTTCGTTGTGAAACATTGGTGAGATTGAAAATATAATTTATTTATTTTTGTTGGGAAATACGAGGTTGTATATATTTATTTTTAATATTATTTAATCTCCTTGGTGTATGTACCCTATTCATATGTTTAGAATATGTCTTTCCCATCTCATTTTCATGATAAAGGTTTCATATGTTAAAATCTCAACTCCTAAATTATTCTAGTGAGTTTCTATGTTTAGCTATATTAAGTTATCCTTTTTATTCCCTAGGATTATTATAGCATATTTATGCACTTAATAAGATAGAATTATCCTATTATTTCTGCCTCCTTTCTTTTCTAATTTTCATCCTTTCCATTATTCCCCTTCATTTCTCATTTATGTCACCTTTATGTATTTTTTAGTTAAAATCAAAACCCCCATAAAAAAACATTTTTTACTATAAATAGTTTTATTTATGGCATCCATTTTAATTTAGATAAAGTTAGATATAACTAATAATAACATATGGAATCTATCCCCTTGATGTTTATTGAAAATCCACTTTTTTTTCCTTAACAAAAAGTTTCAACCAATAATTTTTAATGACTTTATTGGTGGTTGATTTGCTTTTCACACGTGATATTTAGAAATTTCAAGGAACCTCCCCTACAATAAATTTTTGTGAATCCATTGAGATGACGTACGTAGTGCCTACATATTTTTGAATGAAAAAATAGCATTGGTTCACCAAAACCCTAATGTTATCCGTGTCTAATGGGGAAAATATTTTGATTCATTGGATTTGCCTAAATACTCTGAATTACCTTCAGGTTCATTAAAGATATTTAAAAAAAAATTAGGAGAAATTTTTCAAGACTTAGATAACCATATCCTTGATTTTATGATGTTCTACAACATTTTAGGAGTTATGCATGAAGATGTCATTGTGGGATTTTTTTTTGAAACTCTTAATAGACCTGTTACTGAGTGGTTATGGAATTTAGAATATAGATCCATTGTGAATTAAGACTCTTTAAAGAAAGGGTTTTTGAATAGATTTAAACCATGTTGATGTGTGTGCATTGTTGTCATATTTATTCCAAATCTAGAAGCAAGAAGATGAGTAGATGAGAGAGTTAATAAAACACTTGAACATATTATTGAGTAAATATTCCTCGGGAGATCAACCAAGTCTTGATAATCAATAATATGTCTTCATTGGCTTTCTACATCTAGAGATGAAATTCATTTTAAAGAGGAACAAGGTAAATGACATGGAAGTTAAACAAAAAGAAGCCATTGACATTGAAGATGACATGGTTTTATCAGGAATGTTGAAGATAAAAGTTTCAAAATTTGATACAAATGCCATAAGTGGTGATGAAGCAATGTATGATGATATAATGAAAAAATATTCAACATTTAAAACCATGTTTCAGTAGGAAAATCATTGGTCAAGGATGTCAAAACATCAATAAATAAAAAGAGAAAGTACTTCCTATCATATATGATTGTTTCAGTTTCATAATCATGGAAAAAGGTGAATAATTAGAAGAACAAATGATTGATCAATGAATGAATGAATAATTCAACTTCCCCATTTGTAAAGAAGAGAAATCTATGCCTGTTCTAAGAGATTTATCAAACCTCATAGTCTTAAGATAAAATTAATTATTTGAGGAACAAATAATTTAATCACAAAAGGAAAAAGATAGTAAAGTAGAATGTGCTATTTTGATTTTTGAAGGAGAGGATAACATTGAACTATTTTTATATAAAGAAGAAGATCCTTCTTGTATCAAAGTGAAAGACTCAATGGTCAAAAGAAAATATTTTCCTATCATTTCCTTTTCATGTTCTACTATATAATATTTATTTGAATGATTTGAATCCAAACCAATCAAGGTTATACAGATTGGAAGTCATGATCATGCAAAGGTTGAAATCAATTAAGATGTGAAGGCAAAGCAAAAAAAATGGTGCCCGATTTTCATTTTAATGAAATAGTAAATTTCAAGGTAGAAGAGATTGATGAAGAATATGATGATGATTCTATTTTAGTATTTTTTCACTTTTTTCAATGTGGTCTAATTAGATACTAAAAACAAAGTAAATATAAGGTTTTAAATATTATCTAGAGATGGAGATAAATTGTGCACCATTGATCAAGCTTGTGGTAAATCCTCTTTAGATGGGGAGGAATGACTTGTAAATCACACTAACTCACAAAAAAAATAGATTAATCAAAAGATGAATGGGCTGCTTGGTAAGAAACTAGACCCAAAAAGTGATATGCTTTTGTAGGTGGATGTCAGCCCATGTTTAACATTCAAGTTTATAAACAAACATGAAATTACAAACATATATATGGATAGGATGTAATAGACAACACCAAAGATATCTAATCTATAACAAGATTAATATGATCAAAGTAATCATCCTAGAATTTTTTAGCTATATCAACATCCTCTTGAATTACAACTAACTATTCATTAATGCTTTCTTGATTGGGTGTGATAACCACAGTACAAAGACCTAATTTGAATGCAATATCACCTTGAGCAATGAAAAAATGTTGTTAGACAATGGGGATATCAAATATGATAAAAATATCATGTGCTAATCTAGGCAAAGTCATCTACATGTAAAAGACATATTTTTAGAAAATAGAATGCAAATTTTAACAAGTTTTAAGGATTTTGAATCTTATGAAAAAAAACTTCAAGGTTATTTTAAAAATTTAGTAGGGATCGATGATGATCCTAAAGGATTGATGTCGATTCAAATAGATCAACATCAATTCTGAGTAAAATTCTAAACTATGAAAATAAAAGATAATAATGACTTGAAATATTGATAAAATGATAAAAATCGAATGTAAACAATAACACAAAGGTGTAAAAGACTATAAATTTCAAATTGGAATAAATTAACATGCAATACTAACCTTGTATGGTTAAAAACACATAAATAAAGGATACCAAAAAATTAGGCTTAGGAACCTTCAAAATTTCTTTGTAATCTCACAAACAGAGGTTCCACAAGGTAGCAAAATGTTGATAAGGTTTGTACGCAGGTTCTAGGATGATTCTAATAAAGTTTCAAAGTTTGAAAGTGCCATCTTGAGCCATGGAGGCTTGTTGTGTATTTATAGATTGATGCTATTCTAAGAAGATCAGAATTGATCTCAGAGAATTGATGTCAATTTTCCTAAAATGGGTGAAGTTAATCTTTAGGTCATTTATATGGGTTGCTTATGGGGGTAAATAATGGTTTTAAAGTTGTTAGGTTATTTTAACCATGGATGGGTTTGTTTGTAGGTTGGATGAGTTTGTTTAGAAGTTGGATGAGTTTATTTTTATTCATTTTTATGAATTTATGGTTAGGGATGGTAAAATAGGGTTAATTACTATTTGGCTATAGTAATTAACTTTATTAACTCATGTGGTAAAGGTAAATGGGTGAGGTAAATGTAATTATTTTAAATAATTATGAATGGGGGCCATTATGTTAGAGATGAAGGATAAACATGATGATGCACCATGTTAATACACAAGGGTGTATAAAACTAGCACCTACATTTTCCCCTTTTTATGGAGCAATATGTAATATCATGTTACGAGACAAAAACTATAAGGTGCCTAATGCCCCAAGTGTATTGTGAGGAGGTATTCCCCATCAAATTGGGTGCTAAAAAATGAGATGGAATGGATGATGGGGTTGAAAAAGATAGAAGGTAAAAATAAATTTGAGTGAGTGGAAATGGACAAGTGAAAGATAGCAAAGGACAATCAAAAGTGCAAATGGCATAAGGAAGTTCTAAGGTTGCACTTCACAGGATAAAAAGTGATGCAGACATTAATGCCCTAAAGACCTAATTGAGTAAGAAAATGCCATAGCTAAAACATGTAGGCTTAATAAAAGGATATCAAGAGAACAAATGATAAGAATGATAGATCATAACATCTAGTTTACGTATGGTGTATGTGTTATCTATAGATGAATGTTCTCAAGACAAAATATACCCTTAATATCTAACAATGGCAAGATACTAAAAAAAGGGTACACCTTATGGAGATTGGGGAACTGAAAAAGGGTCAAAATCCTCAAATCTAAAGGGTAAGATGTCATAAAAATGGGATAGATATAACAAAGGCAACAAGATGGGGCTTTGGAACTAGACTAGGAGTATGTAAAAGGGTCCACAAGTGCAAAATATAAACAAGCCATGACAATCAACATCGATCACAAAAATGGCTCTAAATAGGCATCCAACATGGCATAAGGCTCATTTGGCTATCAAGTAAACAAGAAATCATTAGGAAAAACTTAATGTGTTTCAACCCTTCAAACATACATGAGAGACGGTGGAGGCTAGAGGGAGTGGATGATGATGATGATGATGACTACACTACGAGGCAGGCATAATGTATTTGTGGAAAAAATTATTATTATTATTATTTTTGTTTAAGATATTTTGTTTTATTTCTCCTATTTTTATTTCTTTATAAATTTTTAGGATGGAGGGGGGTTATGTTAAAAATGTTAGGTTCAAGGGGGGAATTTTTTACGGGAGGGAATCAACATTGATCCATTAGGATCGACATACTTCATGTAGATCAACCACAGTCCATAAAGATCATCATTAATTTTTTGAAATCAGCATCAATTCTTAGAGTATCAATATAAATTAGAAAACTTAAAATTTTTATTAACTAAAAAGATGTTTCTGACATGCATGAGAGATATTAACGATGAGGGATAGGGTCCCTTTACTGTTGGAGCAATTTTAGGATGAGGACTAGGCCCATCTAGATGCTGTAGGATTTGGAGGGATTCACCATTATCATCATGTCTATTGGGACATTGGTATGTTAGTAGATTTTCTAGAGTGGTGGGATTATACCACCAACACTTTTTGGTTATCAATCAGTGAGATGATGATCACCATAGAGGACATCCATTAGATTTTATGATTATTGATTTTGGGAGCCCCTATTTATAATATTGATGAGGTTAGGAAAGTGATGATACTAGCATGATTATATGATGAGAATGCATTGGACATGAGATTATTTGCTGGGGGGTTCTCATTCCAGCCATTATATGACCAAGACCATTTGGAGAGACTAGTGCCGATGATGATGATGCTGACACTAACCTTCTATGTTCTACCTGATTCTATGGGAGGGTGACTACCATGGAGTTTTACTTGCATCATAGCAGACATGGTAGAGTTTAGGATTATTTTTTCTTGGGCACCCACACTATTGGGGTAGATATACAAGGAGTTATGGGGTTGGTGTATTGACTGTTGATCAGGGCTTGATATTACATTTGTATTACATTGCTGGGTGTATGAGCACATTCAGGTGATTCACCACATAGGGACCCCATGGATCAGATTTAGAGACATGGTTTACATCTTAGTCTTCTTTTAGTGGAAGGAAGACCTAGTCATTCCATATATAGATAGGGTAGTGCATGATCTAACACACTATAGATAGGTTTTTAACAGCTTGAAAATAAGAGATGTTATCTAGAGGTCTTATATATGCTTCCCAATATGGCCTAGTTTAGATGTGGAGATAGGGGATGTTACCTAAGAGATATGGGTATATGGATGATGACTAGAGCATATTGAGCTTTTTTATTTTGATAGGGTCTGTCATTAGTTTAGATTAGATTAGGATGTTCCATTAGCCCCACACTTGTATACACAAGATGATACAGAGTTAGATTGGCCTACCCGTGATACTATAGTAGTTTTGATGGGGCCATAGAAGGAGCTTGTGGCTATTTACCTTGATGACATTGGTTACACTGATGATTATGTATCTTGGCTTGTGGGTGAAATGGTGAGGAGATAGGAGAGAGTAGTGAGACCTCGAGAGGAGGTAGTTATTGAGGAGGTGAGGGAGGAGGGTGAGGATAGAGGAGAGGCTAAGCAGGATGCCCCTGATGTACACATGAAGTACCATTATAGGATGACCCTACATATGACCATATATATAAAAATATACTTATTGCTAAGAGGGATACATTGAGGGCTGAGCTATAGGAGGTATAGATAGCCCATGATACTTTACAAGATTAGATTACCACATTACAGGGTGATCTTGATAGCATGAGAAGTTAGTATGACCAGGCTATACATGATCAAGATAGGTACCGAGTAGAGATAGATCAAATGAGATCTACTTTGGTAGAGGGACAAGCTCCAGATATTGTAGGATCTAGTGTTACTCCTATAGATATGGTACCATAATAGAGATACAAAGATTTGCTTGTCGAGATGAGCTATTATGAGAGGATAGTTAGAGATGGCTACTAGATGTTCCTAGGTTTACTTCATATGTGGCTAGCAATAGTAGATCATAGAGGACTCTTGGGGGGTCTACTAGTATAAGGAGATTAGTAGATCGAGGAAGAGATGATATCATTCATCTGAGTAGGATTGATTTTACTGAGTAGATTGTATTGTATGGGTCAAGAGTCCCATCTTATTTATGTGATGACATTTGTATAGACACTTGATGTGTGTGTGTATATATATATAGACATTGCTTATGTTTATATATGGATAATGTGTGTTTATTTATGGATTTATTGATGACTATAGACATGTAGTGTTTTTATGAATTATTGATGCGATGGATTATAGACTTAGATGTTATGTATTTGAATTCTGATCATTGCTATCATATATGCTATGGATGCTTAATGGATTATGGATTATATATTTTAAATGTTATTTTGATTTCAAATGTTATATCATGAGATGGGGTTTTACTAATGGATTACGATTATGGATTATGCTACTTGTGATATATACCATTATTAACCTTGTGAATGTTTATGGTTTCTTAGATGATTGAATGTAAATAAATTATGGATTATGGATTTATGATTAATGCTGATTATGGATTATAGATAACTTTTAATGCTTTATTGATGTGGATTTATGGACTTTTAGTGATTATAAATTATTGATTTTCTTAGCTTTGACTTTGGACCATAACCAAAAGAGAACCTCTCATACACATGGCCTATGCATCCTTAGCTAGATGATAAGAGATATTGACACAACCTTAGTTAGATAAAACTTCGACCTTGGTAATTTATTGGGATTACATACTTTTGTTGAGATGGGGGATGGATTACTTTAGAGATAACCTTATACACACTATATTTCAAAATTAGGTTTTATCTTTCAGGGATCATTTTTATGCCAATGGGTAGACTGATCAATACGAGAAGCCTATAATTAAAAAGCTTATCGATATAGGAAGATTTCTTGGGATATTACTTTTAACTATTTATTTTATTGCTTTGTTACTTTTTAAGGATTTTAAGTGGCATAATTTGAAAGCTGATCAATACAAGAAGTTTTTTGTTTGGTAGCCATCCTTCAAGGGAGTGGTTTACATTCTAATGTTTTTGCATAGCTATCCTTCAAGGGATTAATCTATTATTTGCATTTATATTTGATTACAATTGTCCTTTGAGGGATCAATCTATTTATTTAGCCCATTTTGATACTTTGATTTTCACTACTTACTTGATTTTGGATCCCAAAGATAGTAATGCAAGTTGGCATAAAAAGATACCTTAGGATAGTTTCCATGAGTTCATTACATGAGGTGATTATGTTATCTTAGAAAATTAATGGCATTTAATAAATAAGGGAAGTAATGATCTGGGGTTTCTCCCTTTACAAGTGAAACTTATCCATGAGATAATGCTATGAATATAACTAGGGTATTTATATTCAAGGTTGAGGTTATAGTGACTACCAAATAACCACATGACTCTCATATCATTATTTGGTATTTTGGGATAAGGGGATATGATAGTTTTTAAGATAAGCTAACCAAGATGAACCAAGATATATTAACTATAGAAAGGATGTAGATGAAATACATTAAGAGGTTCTCATTTAGGTTTACCATTAATAGAGGCCAAACGATATGCTCCAGATCCATATTTATGGGTTATGATGTATGGTCCAATACAATTAGGAGAAAATTTACCCCTTTTAATTCATTCCATATTAGTGACATGATGATTTTATTTAAGTACAAGGTATCCAATATTAAATTCTCATTCTCTTACATGTTGATTATATGCTCATTTTAGTCATTCTTGATATATATGAAGGTGATCAAGGGCTATCAAATGATTCTCATCTAATAGTTTGAGTTGGGATAAATGTTCTTGATGAAAATCCTCATAAAAATTATATCTTTAAGGGAGACATGAAGAGAGGGTATTTAGAATTCTAAAGGAAGCACAACTTCCATTCCATAGACTAGATAAAAGGGAGTAGTACCTATAGGGGTTTGAATACTAATTTGATATGCCTATAAGGTGAAAGGGATACAAAGATGTTAATCCTTCCTAGCTAAATTAATAACTTTGGTTAGAATTTTGACCAAGGTTTTATTAGATGCTTCTGCTTGACATTGGATTGAAGATATTAAGGTGAGGAAAAAATTAATTTGATTTTAAATTAGTCACATAGTGCTTGGATTTTCTTATTCTTAAAATATTTTTCCATTATCTATTATTATTTTATATGGAATTCTAAAATGAAAAATAATGTGATGGTGGATAAACTTCATAATCTTTTTTTCCTTGGTCGAGATAAGTGGCATAGCTTTTACCCACTTGGTGAACTTTTCTGTAGTGGTAATGATGAAGCCATGATGCTGAGAGGACTTAGGGTTGATTTTTCTTATAAGATCAAGCCCCCATTGGGAGAATGGTCATAAATCCCTTACTTCCTACAAGGTTTTAATAGGGACATAGGATAATTTTACATGCTACTAACATTTTACACACCTCTTAATGTATGCACAATAATCTTGATTCATAGTGGGCCAATAGTAGCCTAGACATAAGATTTTTTTAGCAATTATGTGGCCACTAAAGTGTCCACCACATGACCTATTATGTAATTCCTGGATAGCTAAGGTAGCTTCATGATTTTAAAGACAACGAAGAAGAATGCCATCAAAACCATGCTTATAGAGAACACCCCCTAGTATAGTATAGTGGGTAGCTTTCTGTTGGAAGACATGCCTGGCACCTTTAGATAAATGGGGAGAAGATAGTCCTATAAACAAATAAGTAAATATTTGTGCATACCATGGATCCTCTAGGTTTTCTTCAATATTATTGATAGACAAAAGATCAGATCTCATGTAGGAAGGCTAGTTAACTTGACGGATAAGGACAAAGAGCTTAGACTCTTGAGATGATGATGGGATAAAAGAGGAAAGATATGCCATAGTATCAATGAACTTATTAGTTGATCTAGGAGTAGTTTAAATGGTGTAACATTTGAAAGTGGATAAGAGTTGATCGACTAAGGTCTTATATCTTTGGAATATATCATTTTTACATTGATATATACCATTAATTTGATTGATCACTGGCTGAGAATCACCATAGATATTAAGGGATTTGACTCATAATGCAAGGGAAATTTGGAGGCCTATGATCAATACTTCATATTCAACCATGTTATTAGTGTGGTCAAAGTCTAATTTAAAAGATAAAGGCATGGGAATACCTTGAAGAGGGATTAATATAATTCTTATGCTACCTCCATGCTCACATTTAGACCCATAAAAAAATAGAGTCATTTGATATTTTGGGATAAATTGGGAAGTGGATGCAATAGATTCATCAGGAAATTCATAATTGATCGATCAGTTGTTTCTAAGAGTGGCTTGACTAGGTGATCAATAATAATATATCCTTTAATATACTTTTTATGGAGAAATTTTAGATCAAACTCAGCTAGAAGCATAATCCATCTATCCATTCATTGATTTTGATAAGGCTTAGAATGCATGAACTTAAGGGGGTCAGCAGTCATAATTACATACGTCTTGTGGTTAAGTAGGTAGTGATGAAGCTTAGAGGCTACAAGAACCAATGCTAGGCATAGTTTTTTGCTATGTAAATAATGTGTTTCATATTTTATAGAGTATGACTTATATATAAACAAATTTTTATTTGTGATGCTCATCTTGATGGGCAAACATAACACCTAGAGCATGATTAGTAAATGAGATATAAAGGAAAAAGGGCTACCCCTCTTTTGGTGAAGTGAGGACTAGAGGTGATAGAAGATAGTTTTTGAGTGCGTTAAAAGCTTCCTGATAATTAAAATCCCATACAAAGTGACTATCATTTTTTAATAGATGGTGGAAAGGTTGCCACTGATCAAAGAGTTGGGAGATAAAATGATGGATAGTCTGGAGCTTACCTTGTAAACTACATAGCTACTTAAGGTTTGATGGAGGAAGCATTTCTATAATAGCCTTGATTTTAGTGGAATCTATTTCTATTCCTTGAATAAAGACAATAAAACCTAGGAGTTTACCCATCAAGACACTAAAAATGCACTTTTTAAGATTTAGATGCACATGATACTAGAGCAGACAATCGAAGATAACCGTAAGTATGAATAAGTGATCCTTGTGGAATTTTGACTTCCCAAGGAGATCATCTACATAGTATTTGATAATTTTGTGGATTATGTCATGAAATATATAAGTCATGGCCTACTAATAAGTGGATCTTATGTTATTTAGGCCAAAGGGCATAACACTAACATGGTAGCAGAAGGTTCCCTAAGGAGTAATAAATATAGTCTTATGTTGATCTTTTAATGCAATACGTATTTGATTGTAACTAGAAAAACATCCATAAGGGATAACATTTCATGTCCAACTATTAAGTCCACTTATTAGTTTATGTTAGGGAGAGGGAAATCATATTCTAGACAAGCAAGATTTAAATCATGAAAGTTAATATAAATATGAAGTCCCCCTATAGGCTTACTGATTGGAATGATGTTAGACATCTACTGAGAATAATCAATGAGTTGAATAAAGTTATTAGATAAGAGGCACTGCATTTCTTATTTTATCAAGAGTGTGACACAAGGATGCATTTTATGGAGCTTTTGTTTTACCCGATTAACATCAAGAAAGGTGATGATATTATGGATAACTATTATGGGGTCAATACCAAGAATATAATTATAATACTAGGCATAGGCCTTATGATGGTCTAATTAAAAAGTGGTAAAATCCTAGTTTTTTAGAGGATCTAAGGATTTGCTAGTTTTAGTAATCTTCAAGGTTTCCTGAGACCTGATATTAATATCAAAATTGGATTCATTTAATAAGCTAAATGTTTTATATGGAAGCAAATTACATAGATAAGAGTTTTTAGTACCTAATTGAGTCAATATTGACTCATCATCTTGACATTGAAGAATGGGGATGGTTAGTGTATCATGTCTTATTAAGTTAGGATATGCTAAAGGGATGGTTTGGGTCTCACCACTATGATGAAAGATGAGGGGTTCTATGGAAATGCCCCTATAAATGTTGACAATGGTTGAGGCTCATCTAGCTAGACCTCAATAGCCTGAAGAGCTTCTATCATTACTTGTTGATGGTGTGGAGAGTTTTCAATAAGTTCATAT
Organism: Torreya grandis; assembly: GCA_037957365.1. Taxonomy (NCBI): domain Eukaryota; kingdom Viridiplantae; phylum Streptophyta; class Pinopsida; order Cupressales; family Taxaceae; genus Torreya; species Torreya grandis. The sequence continues at coordinate 2,705,676 of JARHVA010000448.1, forward strand.
AATGACATTTTTATAGGCATTTGGAGGAGTTGTTTTAATATGGAGATTTGTACCAAATTCTTGGCTTTGCCTGGGGTAGTTCCTGTAATAGAGACTTTAGGATTTTATCTAGATGGTTTAGGCATATTATGGGTAGATGCTCCTATAATTGAAACCTTAGCTTTATTGGAGTTTTGATTTTGAGAGCAAGTAGTTACATAGACAACATTGATGTGTAATAATAGAGGGTCTGAAGATGCCACTGCCTCTTTATCACTTATAGGACTAGTAGGATTATGGGTGGGTGGAATATTTGGGATGGTGAATTTTTGCTTAGGAGTATTATCATTTAGATCATCACCCTAGACTAGCTATTAGATTACAACCTTAAGGGCATTATAATTTTTTGTATCATGTCCAACTACTCTATGATATGCATATATCTCCTAAATCCTATACCAAGTAGGTATTTGGAGGTGAGTGTTATTGGGCCATATAGGTTGTAGCATTATGAGGGATGTATCCAACAATTGTTTTAAGATTTCACCATAGGATCCTTTCAAAGGGTCATTTTTTGGTCTTATAATAGGTTGTGTAATCTCTTTTGGAAAAGTATTGATCATTTGGTTTTGATGTTTAGATTTTATAGTAGGGATGACCTTAGGCACTTTTTATTTAAATTTATATAATGGTCCTTTATTAGAATATGGTGGATATCAGGATGGAGGTATGTTTAGTAATGGAGGGAGACTTTGCATTTTCCCACGTGTTTGAATGGAAGAACCTATGATAGGGATAGTCATTTTGGAAGATGGATGAGGACCTAAAATAGATGATAGAGATGATATAAAAGGGGTTGGCCCTTTAATATTTAATGTGTTGAGAATAGAGGGAGTATTTAGACTAAGGTTTTTTTATTTTGACATCTAAAAAAGATTGACCTTGACTTGAGGATGGGCTAAGGATTTCTTTGGGGGAATACCAAGATAATTGTCCCAATTATTGATGATAGGAGCTTTACCATTTCCCTTAGTATCTTCGATATAAGGAGGTGTTGTGATAGAGGATGATTTCTAAGGGTCTTGGTATCAAGTGAATTGATAGGATCCCATTATATTGTGATCTAGGTGCATACCATGAAGAGGTTTGCCAAGGATTAAAGGGGTGTAATGTTTGAATTTAGAATTATCAAGGTGTTTATCTATGACATCCCAAGGAGTGGTTTCATTTCCACTTTAGGAGATTTAATTCGAGAAGATGAAGGGGATGGTTTATGTGAACAACCCCATGTAATGAGATCAGGGAGCTTTATAGAGATTTTGGGTGTTTTTTTGATAATTTTAGGTTTACTTATATCAAAATCATCTCCCATAAGGAGATCCAAGACCGAAGATTTCTTTGGAGCTTATTTAGGCAATAACTAGTCATAGATTGTATCAATCATATGTGTATCTTGATTTTATATTTCTCCAGGGTTAGCTTGGATTGTGTTTGATGTGGATGGATTTTTTGGAAATGTATATCTAAAAATATCTAAAGATTGGTTGGGAGGAATATTTAGATTATCCAACTATAGGTCCCCCTTGTCAATGAGGTTCTGTACCAATCATTTAAAGGATTGGCATCATTCTATATCAAGTCTTATTACCCCATGATAGGAACAAAACTCATCCTCTTTATGCCAAGTGGGTTTAAGATGCATATCATTGACCAATCTAATTTGGGGGAGTTCAAAAATGATTTCCTGTAGGATTTTATCCAACACAAAAGTCTAAGGCTCTCCTAAAGGGGTATATTTCCTAGGGGAAAATGAGTAAGGCCCCTAGGTGGCTGTGTTTGAGAAGTGGGTGGTTCTAATTGATTGGGTGTTGGAGGGGGATACATTTTTAGAATAATAGAATTTGATGCCCCTTTTAGTTTAGGATTCTTGTATTTCTTTTTAAGGCGTTAGGTTTGAAGTTTTGCATAACTTAATTTTTCCCTCTTTAATGCCCTAAATTTTGAGTTTACTGCCATGGTAAAGGCTTCATTGAAAGTCTTAAATGTTTGAATTTATAGCATGGACGAGATATGTTTTCCACAAGATCATGAAAATAATTTAATTAATTTAGGTTGGGGCAAGGAAAAGGTTAATTGGTTGATTAGGCTATGCCAATGAGCTAATTTTTTTGATATGGATTCATTATCAAATTGTCAAATAGAATATAGATATGTGATAGTCACTTTTTGAGCAATATTGATTGAGAAGTGCTCTAAAAAATTTTGGGCCATTTTCCCAAAGGAAAAGAGTGAATGCTAAGGGATGGAGTTGTACCAATCTAATGTAACCCCTGCTAGTGACATAGGAAACATCCTAAGTAGTAATGCATCATCATGTTCTATAAGGTAACGTGCATATGAAAAGGCTCTGAGATGTTTCTATGGATATTTTTTGTTCTAAAACTTAGTAAACTTGGGAAGTTCTCATTATAAGGGATACAGTTAGATGGGAACATATGGGTGGATAGTCTCATTACAAATTTGCTCATATGTGAGCATAGTATTATGTCTGGAGGTGGAGGATTCCAAATTAGCCATCATATTCATAAGGATGTTTATGAGGTTTGCTTGGGTGTTATTTTGAGGCACATTCCCTAAGACACCTTACTAAAGAGTTTAATAATTTGACAAGGAAGTAGACAGGGGTTGTGAGGAAGGGTATCCAATTGCAGTGGACATAATGAGTTGGGATGTTGCCATATATTATGGGATCTTTAGTAGAATATTTTGTTGTGTGGAAGATTGGAAGTAAGTGGTCACCAATGGTTATGATGAAGCCATGTATCAGGTAGCCAAGGAGACATACTATTGGGATGGTTATGTTGGAGGGATTTGTTTGTGTGAGGAATTTGTTGTGTATGAGGGATTTGTTGTGTGTGGTGCAAAGCTTGAGAATTATATGCTAGAATCATTTTGATGGGTGGGAGACTTATAGGGATTGACACCAATAACATTTGGGAGGAATAGTGGATATAAGCTGAGTGGTATGAGTATTTTGAGCCTAAGTAATGGGGGTTTGGTAAAGACTACGGGTGGTTGGCTTTCTAAAGATTGCATCATCTAGATATTAGAACTAGAGGGAAGATATTTGGTAGAGAAAGATATCATGGCCATGGTAAATCCTTCAATTTTCTTAGTTCCCTTGAAAGGCATCCTGTATAAATATTGAGAATCTTAGGTATCAGGGGAAGGAAGAATGTGTATTGCTCAATTAATAAGGTAGTAATTGAGAGTAATAGGGTTATTATCCAATATTTCCATAAAGGAAAGATCTCCTTGAGCATAAAAGTGTAGGAACATAGGATTTTCAAAGGAATTAGGGGTAGAGGAGGAGCTAGGTGTATGTTCTATAGGACAGGATGTGACACCCACTTTGGATTCTTTCTTTGATTGTTGCCTAGTCAAAACCATGGGACAAAAAAGAAAAGCAAAAATAAAAAAACAAGTTCTTTTTAAATTATCTCACTTTTAATTGTGAATGAAAGAAACACAAACTTAAATCATTCCAATATTTTTTGATCTTTTTTAATTTTAAGATGTGAAAAGAAATAAAGAAAAAGGATAATGAGGGTCCTAAGAAATGGTAATCTAAGCATGGTTTTGGGTGTTTTATTTTAGTGCTCAAAGTAAATCTGTATTGTTACTAGTACGTGGATTGATACTTGGGGCTTGCTCCCCTCATGTCACAATCCCACATTGAGTGTGGGTGCTTAGCCAAGATATACCGATAGTCTAGAGATTATACTTGACCAGAGAACTGAGTTAGTCCTCCCCTTGGTGGTGAAATCCAAGTGAGATTGTTGGGAAGATGGTTGTCATGAGGTGATGAAATCCCCATCGGTTTCTTTATGTCAAGTGTTTTAATGAGTTTATTGTGACTGTGAATTGGATTGTGTGTGAAAGAGTGATGATTAAGATGAATTTACCACTTAGGTTATTCTATGTGAATTAATTAAGTATACAAAAATGAATACAATTTATTTTAACCTTAAAAAGGAAATAAAATGCAAACTTGATATTCTTTGGATGAATTCACACAAAGAAAGGGAAAGAGAAGAAAATCAAAAATATTGAATTTTAATAAGAAAAATGAGACCTAACGGTCCCACCGGGCATGCCAGAATGTTTTAGTATATTTTTTCTTTTTTCAATATGGTCTAATTAGCTACTAAAAATAAAGTAAATGTAGGCTTTTAAATATTACCTGGAGATGGAGATCGGTTTTTCACCATTGATCAAGCTTGTGGGAATTCCTCTTTGGTTGGAGAGGAATGACCTAAAAATCACACTAACTCACAAAGAAAATGGATTAATAGAAAGATGAATGGGTTGCCTGGTATGAAACTAGACCCAAGAAGTGATATGCTTCCTTAGGTGGATGTAAACCCATGTTTAACATTCAAGTTTATGAATAAATATGAAATTACAAAGATATATATGGATAAGATGTAATAAACAACACCAGATATCTAATCTATAACAAGATTAATATGATCAAAGTAATCATCCTAGAAATTTATAGCTATATCAACATCATATTGAATTATAGCTAACTGTTCATTAATTCTTTCTTGATTGGGTGTGAAAACCAAAATACAAAGACCTAATTCGAATACAATATCACTTTGATCAATGAAAAAAGGTTGTTAGACAATGGGGAGATCAAATATGCTAATAATATCATGCACTAATCTAGGCAAAGTCATCTACATGTAAAAGATAAATTTTTTAAAAATAGAATGCATATTTTAATAAGTTTTAAGGATTGTGAATCTTATGAAAATAAACTTCAAGGCTATTTTGAAAATTTAGCAGGGATCGATGATGATCTTGAAGGATCAACATCGATTCAAATGGATCAATGTCAATTCTAAGTAAAATGTTAAACTATGAAAATAGAGGATAATAATGACTTGAAATGTTGATAAAATGATAAAAATTGAATGTAAAAAATGACACAAAGGTGCATAAGACTGTAAAGTTCAAATTGGAATAAATTAACATGCAATACTAACCTTGTATGGTTGAAAACACACAGATAAAGGATACCATAAAAGTAAGCTTAGAAACCTTCAAAATTTCTTTGCAATCTCATGAACAAAGGTTCCATAGGGTAGCAAAATATTGATAAGGTATTTACGTAGGTTTTAGGATGATTCCAATAGAGTTTCAAAGTTCAAACATGTCATCCTAAGCCATGGAAGCTCATTGTAAATTTATGGATTGATGCCATTTCAGGAAGACCAACATCAATCTCAAAGAATTGACATCAATTTTCTCAAAACGGGTGAAGTTAATCCTTAGATTATTCAAACAGGTTGCTTATAGGGGTAAAGAATGGTTTTAAAGTTGTTGGGTTGTTTTAACTATAGGATGGGTTTGTTTGGAGGTTGGATGAGTTTTTTTTAATGAATTTATGGTTAGGGATGGTAAAATATGGTTAATTACTATTTGAATGTAGCAATTAACTTAATTAACTCATGTGGTAAAGGTAAATGGATGAGGTAAATTTAATTATTTCAAATAATTACGAATGGGAGCCATTATGTTAGAGATGAAGGATAAACATGATGACGTACCATGTTAATATGCAAGGGTGTATAAAACTAATGTCTATAGATTAATTTGATGAAGAATTAGCTGTTACCATATGAAGTAATTTAATAAATAATATCTTCACTCAATTCACCCTAGAAGATATTCATATTGTTGTTCTAACTTAAGAAATGATATGATACACACTTCTCTCTGATTTGAATCCTATATCTAGAAAAAATACATTTGAATCCACTCAAGAAGACATTGGAAAATTCTAGTACTGCTCAATAGTGCTAAAAAAAAGGGAGAACCAACAATGATTCCATTTTAAAACCTAAAGACATTGCCAATTTGTCTATTCAGGACTATCTCAATATGCATGATAATTTTTTAAGTTCATCCTCTTTCCACTTAATTTCTCACCGTTAATGAGCATGTTTGAGACTCATAAGTTAAATCCACTATTCCAAAATGGAAGGTACTTCTCCCATCTAGTTAACAATTTTGTATAGTCTTTTATTTCCTCTGCTCCTTATAAATATTTTTGATTCTCTTATTTTAGCTTGTTTCCTTTTCCTATCTCTATTTTAGTATGTGTTATTTTTCAACAAATGTAAAAAGCTATTTATTATTCCTTACTCTCCAAGTGTTGGTAATTTTAACTACACATTCTTGTAGATTTATTCTTTACCTAGAATCTATCAGAGGATGTTCACATGATTTGCATAAGATGTAAAAACAACCATTGTTTTAAAAGGTATGAAAGGACTATTTTTTCATGGGATGTATGATAATTATTTGATGTTTTAGTTCCTAGATTTATGTTTCTTTTAACACCTGATTTGAGATCAACTAAATTATACATATTTCATCCTTTATTAGAGTTGTATAGTACAATCCTTCTTCAGTTTTTATATAAGTGCTTAAAAGTATCTCAGCCAAGTAAACATGTAGAATGTTTAGAATACATGTTCTAGCCTAATAACACATGTTCATTTCTCATGAAATTGAGAGTGGTGAACTGGATGTTAGTTGGTTGGATCAAGACATAAAATTTGAAGTGATCTACCCTGATAACACATATTCATTTCTCATACGATTGAAATAATAGAACTGACTGTCAGTTGGTTAGATCAGGTCATGAAAATGTATTACATATTATTCTCAAGAATATACAAAAAATTGAAGGCACCAATCACCAAATATTCTATAGTTATCTTGCATTATAGTATGGAATGTAGACCTATAATCAAATCCAATTATTGTCATGGAATTTTACATTTCAGGACAACACCCCCAATCACACTCTTCCAAGATATCTGAGAAGTTTTATTATGAGGGGCAATAAAAAGTTTTAGAATGAAAACCAAAACTATAGATAAATAGATAAGGCTTGGTTCACATGTTAAAATATACTCCAATGACTACCAATGATAATGGTTTAAAAAATAATGTTTCACCTTTGTTTACTGAAATCAAGTATTGTGGTCAGGTTTACAAGAAGTGGTTGTGGTACCTTGAAACAAGGTTTTATCCTAAATGAATGTGCAATATATTGAGGATTTTAATCAAATCATTAAGATGAGGTAAAAGAGTATCAAAGGTTGACATGAAGCCCATGATTCCATCATCGACTTGATCCATAATATAATTAGCCTTGGCTTTATTATCAGGTGGTGATGTGAGTAATGATCATAAATTCATACTTATCAATGGCTAAAAAATAATTCTCATCTTAGGCAATAGTCATTACCTTAAATTTAATCTAAATATATGGTTCAAAATCCAAGGATGGTGGTTTGTATGTTATTGACCCCTGTGTTTTGGGGTATCCATAAAATAATCAATAGGGTGTCTCTTCATGGTGATATTATTGCATTATTTTTGATCTACCAAGGTGGTAGGTGAAATAGTAAATGTTTAACTTATAATTGATTTAAAATCACCTAGTGGAGAAATCATAAAAAATTATGATAGTAAAAATCTTGTTAGAATATGTGTCTCTAAAGTGGGAGAACCCTAAAGAAGTTGATGAAGTGACTATTTAGTATGAAACTTGAATATATAATGGATCTAACATCTCCAAATTTATGGAGGGTGTGGAGTTTCATGCAAAGGATTGTTATTTCTTTCCTTATTTTTTTGGATATATTAAAATAATGAAAAAGAGTAGGGAAAAGTTACATTAATAGTTAAGTCATAATATAGTTTTGGAGATAAAGGGAATGAGGTAATTGGAGATAATTGTGATGTCCCACCAAATGTAACATTGATCTTTGTCATAAAAAGTGGTCGAAGAAGATAATGACGATACTAAGGTTTTGAGGAAAATACTTTAACAAGGAGATGCTTATGAATGGACTAATGATTAGACAATTATAAAGGTCAAGTATTCCTTGGGTGATGTGTAGAAAAATAAATGCTCCTAATCCAATTATAAATACTTGTAATGGTTTTTAATGTGAAGAGTTTATTCCTAATTCTCAAGGCAAGGCCACACTTTGGTTAGAGAACTACACTAGCTAATTTCAAAGATTTGGTGGTGTAATCCCATATTGGCCCATAGGAGATTTGGCATTTGTTGTTGCACAATTATTTGAGAAAGTTGATACACTACATAATTATTGTATGTATCATGGGGGAAACAAATTTTTTCATACAACAAGAGGACCTTTTATTGCTATGAATTATGACTATGAAGCCCCTATTGATGAGTAAAGAAGGATGAGGAAACCAAAATGGAGACACTTTAAGTATATATGTAAAGTTATTAAAATCCATGAATCAGCTTCGATCAACTTGGATAATGTATCTTGATCATCTTGGTTTAAAGGCACTAAAAATTTCCTGGTTTCATATTATAAAATGTGAGTTTCATAAGGCACATTTATGTGTTGAACATAATTTTTCAAAGCCATTCTACCTTTAATTACATGAAGATACCTTTACAAAGTTTATTTTGAATAAATAAATGTTTTATAACATATACAACCTTTGTAAACACTATGGCAACATTTTAAAGTCTATTTTACATGTAATATGACCCTTGAGAGCTTGCCACCCTTGTAAATCCTTTTGAAAAGTCTTGCCAACCATGAAACATACTTCAAAAACATGTTATGCCATTTCAAAACACCTCATTCCTCCATGTGGAAACCTTAAAACTCATGAAAGACTTTTCAAATGGTTGTTTTTAACCCAAGTTCATGGTTTTTGGTTTCCAAAAGTTAGGTTTAAGTAAAAATTTGTAGTACTTACCTTTTCAAAAGTTTTTTCTTTTCCAAATACATAGTATTTATAAAATTGGGTGGTTTTGTTAATAAAAACTATGGTTTTGACTATTTAGAATATGGGTTTGGTCTTAAAAGTTGTGGTATTGGATTTTAATTTGTGGTATTACATGTTTAGAAGTGGTTTTGATTCGAAGGCCGTATTACTAGTTGTGTAAAGAAGGGTTTTATTTAGAAATAGAACTCATGTGGCCTTATTAAAGCCATTTCATACTATGCAAACTTCATAATGAATTTTTGCATGCAAAAGGATCCTAAGCTCCCTACCAAATTCTTTAAAAATTCCCCTAATCCATTTCAAGGTGGTTTGTAGAAATAAGGCATGGTTTTGGTTGTGTAAAAGTGGTTTACATAAAAATAAACATTATATGTATGTGTCAAATTTATATATACTATTTTACCTTATGTGGCCTTGGGAAAGCTATGTTATATTGCAAACATATCTTTATAAAGCAACCATTCTTCCTCATTCATATACATTCGGGTTTTCATGAGGTGGTTTTCAAGAAAAGCACATGGTTGTTTCAAATTGTTAATGGATAGTTTTGGAATATGCACACATGCTTTTGGTAGCCTTGTGATTCCTCCAAACAACTCTCTCAATCCTTCAATGTGGCTTATTAAAGTTATTCATTTTTTTTCAAGTCCATTCCTTAGTTGTTTCTCATTTTCTCTTGCATGAAAGACATTTTGAAAAATATTGATGTGTTTTTCAAAGGTAGAAAATGATTTTGAGTATATATTATAGGTCTTAAAAACATATACATATTTAATATGATTGCATGCACATAGTCAGGTCTCAAGAAGTTTCAATATAATTTTGAGGAGCTCATAGTGGTTTTTCTAGCAAGAAACAAGTTTCTAGTTATCCACAACATTATTTATAATTCTTGTTTATTTTATAGTTTCTTGAATATTTTTATTTTAAGATAAATTAATTTATAAATCCCATCACCATTTGAAAACTCTTAAGTAAACACATTGCATACAAGAAGCACTATAATCAAGAGAGGATCATAATCTATTGGGATTTACAATATTAAAGTCATTCATTTGAGAAAATTAGATTCATAGTGATTTCAAACATGATATCACATTATTCTCTAAAATAGTCTCACAGGTTCAAGACAAATATTATATGAAGTAAGAGAGAAAATGTAGAAAGCTTGAGTTGAATAAGGCATCTTGAAGGCGTAAGATAGATAGGAAAATATCGTCATGCATTATTAAAGGTAAGTAAACAAATATATAGTCATTCAAAGTGAGTGATCTAGTCTGATAATGCATTTTCATTTATCATATGATTGAGAGTGGTGAACTAGTTATAATTTGGCCATATTAGAACATGTGCACATAAGATTCAACCAAGAATGGACATTCAAGACCAATGATAAGAAGATCAAACACACAAATCTATTGAGGCTAGAAATCAAGAAATAAGTATAATCTGTAATAGATGTATTCATATAATAGAGATGGATTACATAATAAAGGATCAAAGCTTATAAATCACTAAGCATGGTTTTTGTTGTGTAAAAGTAGTTTACATAAAAATAAAAATTATATGAATGTGGCAGATTTATATATACTATTTACCTTATGTGGCCTTGGGAAAGCTCATATAATAGAGATGGATTACATAATAAAGGATCAAAGCTTATAAATCACTAAGCATGGTTTTTGTTGTGTAAAAGTAGTTTACATAAAAATAAACATTATATGCATGTGATAGATTTATATATACTATTTTACCTTATGTGGCATTGGGAAAGCTATTTTATGTTGCAAACATATATTTATAAAGTGACCATTCTTCCTCATTCATAGACATTCGGGTTTTCATGAGGTAGTTTTAAAGAAAAGCACATGGCTATTTCAACTTGTTAACAAATAGTTTTGGAATATGCAAGCATGGTTTTGGTAGCATTGTGATTCCTCCAAACAAATCTCTCAATCCTTCAATGTGTCTTACTAAATTTAATCATTTTTTTCAAGTCCATTCCTCAGTTGTTTCTCATTCTCTCTTACATGAAAGGCATTTTAAAAAAGATTGATGTGGTTTTCAAAGGTAGAACATGATTGTGAGTATATACTGTAGGTCTTAACAACATATACAGATTTAAAATCATTGCATGAACATAATCAGGTCTCAAAAAGTTTCAACATAATTTTGAGGAGCTCATAGTGGTTTTTATAGGAAGAAACAAGTTTGTATTTATCCACAACATTCTTTATAATTCTTGTTTATGTTATAGTTTCTTGAAGATTATTCTTTTAAGATAAATTAATTTATAAATCCCATCACAATTTGAAAAATCTTAAGTAAACACATTGCATACAAGAAGCACTATAATCAAGAGAGGCTCATAATTTATTGGAATTTACAATATTAAATTCATTAGTTTGAGACAATTAGATTCATAGTGCTTTCAAACATGATATCACATTATTCTCTAAAATAGTCTCACAGGTTTAAGATAAATATTATATGAAATAAGAGAGAAAATATAGAAATATTGAGTTGGAGAAGGCATCTTGAAGGCATAAGATAGATAGGAAAATATTGTCATGCATTATTTAAGGTAAGTAAACAAATATATAGTCATTAAAAGTGAGTGATCTGGTCTGATAATGAATGTTCATTTATCATATGATTGAGAGTGGTGAACTGGTTATAATTTGGTTGGATAAGAACATGTGCATGTAGTATTCACACAAGAATGGACATTCAAGACCGATGACAAGAAGATCAAACACATAAATCTATTGAAGCTAGAAATCGAGAAATAAGTAGAATCTGTAATAGATGTATTCATATAATAGAGATGGATTACATAACAAAGGATCAAAGCTTATAGATCATTAAGCACATAGATCTCACAACTCTCAAGTTGTCACATATCACAACATACACAGCTCTTAGCTAAGTATCACAATACAATCCAGAAGACTCCAAATATTTCATATGAGTAAATCTTACAAAAGGATGTATATATAGGTAGAACTTAAGAGAATCCCAAAAATGCCATACAATATGATGAAATTCCCCTAAATAGGTCAAAGCAAGGCAAGGATCCAACATCCCAATACATGTGGGATAAACTTCCCAAATGTATAAACATAACTAAACAATCTAAATGATATAAAAATAAATACCTTTCACCAACACCCCCATTAAACTTAGCTTAGGTGGGTAAAACAATTTGGTCCCAAAAAAAAGGCATGATGAGGTACCCAAGTAAATATAAACTATCATAAAGTAGAGAAAATGAGAAAAACCATAGGAAAAACTCCTAAAAGAAAGGAAAAAGAAGACTAACTCTGATCGATAATGAGCCCCTTCACCTTGATGAAGTCTACCTCCATTGTGTAGATAATGACCTCTGAGTAGAGAAATCAATCAAAGTGAATAAGAAGAAAGGAGAAATATTATTTTCTTGTGATGGGGTTTGGCCTCGTACCAAATTGGGCCTCACCCTTCATTCATTGACAAGTGAAATTGATGACAAAATAAGTATATAATAAGACAAACACAATATTCTCTTTTTAGTGTTTCCTTATTAATCCTATATAATATATTATTTTTAATAAAAACAATCAAAATTTTGAGCATATTTATTATGTATCTATTTTAATAAATTCAAATATACTAAGTTGACAAAACCACATGTATTATCTAAAAACCATAAATTGTATGGGAAAACTATGCTTTACCAAAGAATGTGGTTTTCCAAACCCATTTTTTATGAATAGTACCATTCAATAAAAATACAATAATTTTTTTAATTCAAATAAAATTTAAAATTTAAAAATGATTTAGAAATATAAAAAGAAGGCACATAAAATCAAGAAATGGTGTGGAACAATTATTTACAGTTTGAGAGCAATTTGAAAAAGAACAAATTTTTTTATAAAAAAATAGATTTGCTTAAAAATGATAAGAAATGTTAATTAGAGAGTTGGGGAGATAAATTTAGTTGAGTGGTGGATGGATCAACTATCAAGAAATTTTATTGACCCAAGGCAAAGGTTAAAAACTAGAATACAAAATTAAAAAACTAAACTTGATTGCCTCAATATCAACACATGTAAAGAGGAAAAAACTATAGACAAACACACTGATCCATAGAGTGCCTCTTAGTATTTGATGGAGAATACAACACAAAAATCAACTCATGATTTTATATATTAAAAAAAACATTAAAATCAATGTTTGTTAATAACACCTAGAACTCTGATATTATTTAAGATTCGTCTAAGAATGGATGTCCAAGACCGATGACAAAAAGATCGAACACACACATCTATTAAAGCTAGAAATCAAAAAATGAGTAGAATATGCAACAGATGTATTCATATAATGTATATGGAAGGCATAATAAAGGCTTGAATCTAAAAAATCACTAATCTCATAGCTCTTACAACTTTCAAAGTTATCACAACTCACAACTTACACAACTCCTAGCTAAGTAGCATAATACAATCTAGAAGACTCCAAGTATTCCATATGAGTAAAGCTTACAAAGGGATGTACATATAGGTGGAAGTTAGGAGAATATAAACAATACCATGCATGTGGGACTAACTTCCTATAAATAGGTAGAAGCAAGGTAAGGAGCCAACATCCCAATACATGTGGGATAAACTTCTCAAATGTAAAAACACAATTAAGTAAGCTAAATTATAGGAAAAGAAATGCCCTAAACCAATAGTGAATGTGTGCTTCATACTAATCATGAAAATTAAACAAGTTATTTGGTGATTCAGATTGTGTATGTTCAAATCATCACAAATGGAAAAAGATAGTAATGTAGAATGTGATGTTTTGCTTTTTGAAAGAGAGGATAACATTGAACTAGTTCTATAAAGAAGAAAATCCTTCTTGTATCAAAGTGGAAGACTTAATGGTAAAAAAATATTTTCCTAGAATTTTCTTTTCATGTTATACTATAGAAGATTTATTTGAATGATTTGAATCTAAAGCAATCAAGGTTATGCAGATTGGAAGTCATTATCATGCCAAGGTTGAAATCAAATAAGATGTGAAGGCAAAGAAAAACAAATGGTGCTTGATTTTAATTTTAATAAAGTAAAAAATTTCAAGGTAGAAGAGATTAATGAATAAGATGATGATGATTCATTTTATGAAGAATTGGCCATTGCCATGGGAAGCAATTTAATAAATAATATCTTCACCCAATTCACTCTAGAAGATATTCATATTATTGTTCCAACTTAGGAAATGATATGATACACACTTCTCTATGATTCAGATCCTATATCTATAATAAATGCATTTGAATCCATTCAAGAAGACATTGAAAATTTATATCACCGCTCAATAGTTCTCAAAAAATGAGAGAACTTGTAATGATTCCATTTTAAAACCTAAAGATACTATTGATTTGTCTATTCAGGACTATCTTAGTATGCATGATAATTTTAAGTTCATCCTCTTCCCACTTGCTTTCTCACAGTTGATGAACATCTTTAAGCCTCATAACTTAAATCCACTATTCTAAAATGGAAGGTATTTTTCCCAACCAATTAACAATTTTGTATAATCTTTTATTTCCTCTGCTCCATGTAAATAATTTTGATTTTCCTATTTTGGCTTGTTTCCTTTTCCTATCTCTATTAGTGTGTGTTGTTTTTCAATAAATGCAACAAGATGTTTATTGTTTCTTCCTCTCCATGTGTCGGTAATTTTACCTACACATGCTTGTAAATTTATTCTCTACCTAGAAGCTATTAGTGGATGATCACATGATTTACATAAAGATGTAAAAATAACCAATATTTTGTAAGATGTGAAATGGCTAATTTTTCGCTGGATGTATGATCATTTTCTGATGGTTTAGTGCCTAGATTTATGTTTCCTTTGACACCTAATTTGAGATAAACTAAATTATACATCTTTCATCCTTCATCAAAGTTGTATAGTGTAATACTTATTTAGTTTTCATATAAATATGCATACAAGTGACATAAAGTATCTCAACCAAGAGAACATGTAGAATGTTTAGAATAGGGGATCTAGCTTGATGACACATGGTAATTTATCATGCAATTGAGACTGGTGAACTTGATGTCAGTTGGTTAGATCAAGACATAAAAATTGAATAAGTGATATGGCCTGACAACACATGTTCATTTCTCATACGACTGAGATAGGAGAATTGATTATCAGTTGGTTAGACTAGGACATGAAAATGTGTACTACATATTATTCTCAAGAAAATGAAAAACATTAAAGGCATCAGTCACCAAATATTCTATAGCTATCCTACATTCCATTATGTAATGTGGACCCATAATCAAATATAATTATTGTCATGGAATTTTACATTTCATGAAAACACCCACAATCACACTCCTATAGGCAATTTGAGGAGTTTTATTAGTAGGGGCACTAAAAAGTTTTAGAATGGACACCAAATCTATATCTAAATAGATAAGAGTTGGTTCACATGTTGATATCTACTCTAATACTTCCAATGATAGTGGTTTAAAAAATAATGTTTTACCTTTGTTTTCTAAAATCAAGTATTATGGTCAGGTTTACAAGAAGTGGTTGTGATACCTTGAAACAAGGTTTTATCCTAAATGAATTTGCAACATATTGAGGATTTTAATCAAATCATTGAGATGAGGCAAAAGAGTATCAGAGGTTGACATGAAGCCCATGATTCCATCATTGACTTGACCCATAATATAATTAGCCGTGGCTTTGTTATCAGGTGGTGATGTGAGTAATGATCATAGATTCATACTTATAAATGGATAACAAATAATTCCCATCTTAGGCAATAGTCATTACCTAAAAATCACTCTAGACATATGGTTCAAAAGCCAAGGATGATGGTTTTTATGTTATTGACCCTTGTGTTTTGGGGCATCTATAGAATAATCAATAAGGTGTCTCTTCATGGTGATATTATTGCATTTTTCCTGATTCACCAAGGTGGGTAGGTGCAATAGTAAATGTCGAACTTATAATTGATTTAAAATCACCTAGTGGAGAAATCATAAGAAATTATGATAGCAAATGTTTTTTTCAAAATATGTTCCTCTAAAGTCAGAGAACCCCAAAGAAGATGATGAAGTGTCTATTTAGTATGAATATTGATTAGATAATGGATATGTCATCTCCAAATCGAAGGAGGGTGTGGAGTTTCATGCTAAGGATGGTTATTTATTTCCTTATTTTTTGAGCTATTAAAATAATGAAAAAGAGTAAGAAAATGTTAAATTAATAGTTAAGTCTCTAGCTACCCTTTGGGGCCTTAGAATAGCTAAAAAAATTAATATCCAAAAGCTAGAAGTAGAAGGAGACTCCATAAACATAGTTAATTGTTTAATGGGAAAACACCTCCCAAGATAGACTATAAAAAATATAATTGATGAAGCTAATATTATTTTAAAATATTTCCAACAGGTGTATATTCTCCACACATATAGGGAGGGTAATGGAATTACAAATTAGTTTTCCATTGAGGGAACAAATAATGTGGGCTTCAAAACATAGCTGGATTATGAGAACTTACCTAGAGAGGTATTTCCAAGAATAGATAATGAAAGGAAAAATTCTTGTATTAATATATAGTTATATAATCCTCTACCTCATGCCTAGGGGAGAATTTATGTTATTGAAAAACATATGGGAACTTAGACCCATGGACCCCAATTTCAATTGTGAGAAGCATCTAGAAAAATAAAAAGAATGTGTTGAGTATCATAATTCGCATCACGGTAGTTTTAATGATGATTCTAAGTGGTGTTTTAGAGGAGACATGAAAGTCTTTTTAGAGACCTATGTGAATAACATAATCAATATGGGCTTAGCTAATAGAATAGAGCCCAAGCTTCAACCAGAGATCAAATCCAATAGTAGAGTTTGGAATGCTTTATAGGTGGGGGGTCTTGCTAGATTCATGGAAAACATTGAGGGTTTTGACAGACATTTGTCCATTCAGTTTGCCAGAGCTTGGAAGGAAAGGGTTGTTAACATCAACGGGGTCACACTTGAAATCACTAAGGAGCTTATTAGACATGTGATAGGTCTGAGCATGGAATAAACTAAAAGATACTATAATCCCAGAGACTATAAATCAGCTAAAGAGGCATTTAAGAAGGAGGGTAAATAGCTAGATTAGTTACACAATGGTTTCGATAGGGAGCCTCTCCCCCAACTGTATGCTAATTTAGATTTTCATCTTATTTAGTAATAAATGGTTTTGGAATATGCATGCATGGTTTTGGTATGACATGGTTTTTGGTAGCCTTGTGATTCCTCAAAACAACTCTTTTATTCCTTCAATGTGGCTTATTGAAGTTATTCATTTTTTTTCAACTCCATTCTTGAGTTATTTCTCATTTTATCTTACATGCAAGATATTTTGAAAAAGACTAATGTGATTTTCAAAGGTAAAACATGCTTGTGAGTATATATTGTAGGTATTAACAACATATACAAAGTTAAAATCATTACATGCACATAATCAATTTTGAAGAAGTTTCAACATAATTTTGAAGAGCTCATAGTGGTTTTTCTAGCCAAAAATAAGTTTCAAGTTATCCATTGCATTATTTATAATTATTGTTTATGTTATAGTTTCTTGAAGATTATTCTTTTAAAATAAATTAATTTATAAATCCCATCACCATTTGAAAACTCTTAAGTAAATCATTTCATACAATAAACACTATAATCAAGAGAGGCTCATAATATATTGGAATTTACAATATTAAATTCATTAGTTTGAGACAATTAGATCTATAGTGCTTTCAAACGTGATATCACATTATTCTCTAAAATAGTCTCATAGGTTCAAGACAAACATTATATATAGTAAGAGAGAAAATGTAGAAAGCTTGAGTTGGATAAGGCATCTTGAAGGCATAAGATGGATGGGAAAATCTTTTCATGCATTATTTAAGGTAAGCAAACAAATATATAGTCATTCAAAGTGAGTGATCTAGTCTGATAATGCATTTTCATTTATCATATGATTGAGAGTGGTGAACTGGTTATAATTTTGCTAGATTAGAACATGTACACATAAGATTCACCTAAGAATGGACATTCAAGACCGATGATAAGAAGATCAAACACACAAATCTATTGAAGCTAGAAATCAAGAAATAAATAAAATCTATAATAGATATATTTATATAATGTAGATGGATTACATAACAAAGGATCAAATCTTATAGATCACTAAGCACCACAACTCTCACAACTCTCAAAGTTGTCACATCTCATAACTTACACAACACTTATCTAAGTAGCAAAATACAATTCAAAAGACTCCAAATATTTCATATGAGTAAAGATTACCAAGGGATGTACATATAGATAGAAGTTAAGAGAATCCAAATAATACAATGTGGTAGGAATAAATTCCCCTAAATAGGTCGAAGCAAGGTAAGGAGCCAACATCCCAATACATGTGGGATAAACTTCTCAAATGTACAAACATAACTAAATAAGCTAAATGATAGAAAAAAATACCTTGCACCAACACACCCTTTAAATGTAGCTTAGTGGGGTATAAGAATTTGGTCCCAACAATGAGGCATGATGAGGTACCCAAGTAAATATAAAATTTCATAAAGTAACTAAAAGGAGAAAAACCATAGGAAAAACTCCTACCAAAAGAGAGGAAAGAAGAAGACTAACTCTGCTTGATAATGATCCCCTTCACCTTAATGAAGTCTACCTCTATTGTGTAGATAATGACCTCTGAGTAGAGAAACCAATCAAAGTGAACAAGAAGGAAGGAGAAATATAATTTTCTTGTGATGGGGTTTGGCCTCCTACCAAATCGGGCCTCACCCTTAGTTCCTCGACAAGTGAAATTGATGATGAACTATGTATATACCAAGACAAACACAATATTATCTTTTTAATGTATCCTTATTAATCCTAATCAATATATTATTTTTAATAAAAACAATCAAAAATTTCCCCATATTTATTATGTCTCCCATTTAATAAGCTAAAATCCACTAATTTGACAAAACCACATGTATTATCTACAAACCATAAATTGTATGGGAAAACCGTGTTTTACCAAAGAATGTGGTTTTTAAAAACTATTTTTTTATGAATAGTACCATTCAGTAAAAATACAATAATTTTTTTAATTCACAATGAAATTTAAAATTTAAAAATTATTTATAAAGCTAAAAATAAGGCACACAAAATCAAGAAATGGTGTGGAATAATTATTTAGAGTTTGAGAGAAGTTTGAAAAAGAATAATCATTTTTATAAAAAATAGATTTACTTAAAAGTGATAAGAAATGTTAATTAGAGAGTTGGGGAGAAAAATTTAGTTGAGTGGTAGATGGATCAGCTATCAAGAAATTTTCTTGGCCCAAGGCAAAGGTTAAAAACCATAATTCAAACTTGAAAAACTAAACTTGATTGCCTCAATATCAACACATGTAAAAAGCAAAAAAACTATAGATGAACACACTGATCCATAGAGTACCTCTTAGTAGTTGATGGAGAATACACCACAATAATCAACTCATGATTTCAAATATTAATAAAAACATAAAAATTGATATTCGTTAATAACACCTAGAACTCTTATACTATTTAAGATTCATCCAAGATGGATGTCCAAGACCGATGATAAAAAGATTGAACACACAAATCTGTTGAAGCTAGAAATTAAGAAATGAGTAGAATACATAATTAATGTATTCATATAATGGCGATGGATTGCATAATAAAGGCTTGAATCTAACAAATCACTAATCTCATAGCTCTTACAACTTTGAAAGTTATCACAACTGACAACTTACACAACTCCTAGCTAAGTAACACAATACAATCCAGAAGACTCCAATATTCCATATAAATAAAGATTACAAAGGGATGTGCATATAGGTGGAAGTTAGGAGAATCCCAATAATACCATATATGTGGGACTAAATTCCCCTAAATAGGTAGAAGCAAGGTAAGGATCCAACATCTCAATACATGTGGGATAAACTTCTCAAATGTACAAACACAATTAAGTAAGCTAAATTATAGGAAAATAAATACCCTACACCAATAATGAATGGGTGCTTCATACTAATAATGAGAGTTATGCAAGTTATTTAGTGATCCAGATTATGTAGGTTCAAATCATCACAAATGAAAAAAGATAGTAATGTAGAATGTGATGTTTTGCTTTCTAAAAGAGAGGATAATGTTGAACTAGTTTTACAAAGAAGAAGATCCTTCTTGTATCAAAGTGGAAGACTCAATGGTCAAAAGAAAAAATTTTCCTAGAATTTTATTTTCATGTTATAATGTATAAGATTTATTTGAATGGTTTGAATCCAACGTAATCAAGGTTATGCAGATTGGAAGTCATGATCATGCGAAGGTTAAAATCAAATAATATGTGAAGGCCTATAAAAATAAATGGTGCTCAATTTTGATTTCAATAATATAGAAAAATTTAAGGTATAAGATATTGATGAAGAAGATGACGATGATTCATTTGATGAATAATTAGCCATTGCCATGGGAAGTGATTTAATAAATAATATCTTCCCTCAATTCACTCTAGAAGATATTCATATTGTTATTCCAACCTAGGAAACAATATGATACGCACTTCTCTATGATTCAGATCCCATATCTATAATAAATTAATTTTAAGCCACTCAAGAAGACATTTAAAATTTTTATCACCTCTCAATAGTTCTCAAAAAAATTAGATAACTTGTAATGATTCCATTTTCAAACCTAAAGACATTGCCGATTTGTCTAGTCAGGACTATCTTAGTATGCATGATAATTTTAAGTTCATCCTCTTCCCACTTGATTTCTCATAGTTGATGAACATGTTCAAGCCTCATAATTTAAATCCACTATTCAAAAATGGAAGGTACTTCTTCTATCTAGTTAATAGTTTTGTATAGTCTTTTACTTCCTCTGCTCCCTGTAAATAGTTCTGATTTTCCTACTTTGACTTGTTTTTTTTCCTTGTCTCTATTAATGTGTGTTGTTTTTCAATAAATGTAACAAGTTGTTTATTGTTCTTTCCTCTCCATGTGATGGTAATTTTACCTTCACATGATTGTATATTTATTCTCTACCTAGAAGCTATCAGTGGATGATCACATGATTTGCATAAAGAAGTAAAAAGCACCATTATTTTGTAAGATATGAAATGACTACTTTTTCATGGGATGTGTGACATTTTCTGATGGTTTAGTGCCTATATTTATGTTTCCTTTGACACCTGATTTGAGATAAAGTGAAGTATACGTATTTCATCCTTTATCAAAGTTATATAGTGCAATCCTTATTAATTTTTCATATAGGTATGCATAAAAGTGCCTAAAAGCATCTCAACCAAAAAAACATGTAAAATGTTTAGAATAGGTGATCTAGGCTGATGACACATGTTAATTTCTCATGCAATTGAGAGTGGTGAACTGGATGTTAGTTGGCTAGATCAAGACTTAAAATTTGAAGTGATATGGCCTGACAATACATGTTCATTTTCACATACGACTGAGATAGGAGAACTGATTGTCAGTTGGTCAGACTAGAATGTGAAAATGTGTGCTACATATTATTCTCAAGAATATACAAAACATTAAAGGAATTAGTCACCAAATATTCTATATTTATCCTACATTCCATTATGGAATGTGGACCCATAATCAAATCAAATTATTACCATTGAATTTTACATTTCATGAAAACACCCACAATCATTCTCCTAAAGGTAATTTGAGGAGTTTAATTAGTAGTGTCACTAAAATTTTTAAGAATGGATACCAAATATATATATATATATATATATAAATAGACAAGATTTGGTTTTCATGTTGAAATATACTCCAATAACTTCCAATGATAGTGGTTCAAAAAATAATGTTTTACCTTTGTTTACTAAAATCAAGTATTATGGTCAAGTTTACAAGAAGTGGTTAGGATACCTTGAAATAAGGTTTTAGCTTAAATTAACATGTAACATATTAAGGATTTTAATCAAATCATTGATATGAGGGAAAATAGTATCAGAGGTTGACATGAATCTCATGAATCCATCATCGACTTGACCCATAATAAAATTAGCCTTGGTTTTGTTATCAAGTGGTGATGTGAGTAATGATCATAAATTCATCCTTATCAATGGAAAACAAATAATTCCCATCTTAGGAAATATTAATTAACCAAAAATCAGTCTAGAGATATGGTTCAAAATCTAAGGATGGTGGTTTGGATATTATTGACCCCTATGTTTTTGGGCATCCATGAAGTAATTGATAGGGTGTCTCTTCATGGTAATATTATTGCATTGTTTCTGATCCACCAAGGTGGATAAGTGCAATATTAAATGTTTAACTTACAATTGATTTAAAATAATTCAATGGAGAAATAATAAGAAATTATGATAGAAAAAATCTTGTCAAAATATGTGCCTCTAAAGTGGGAGAACCCTAAAGAAGATGATGAAGTGACTATTTAGTATGAATATTTATTAGATAATGGATCTGTCATCTCCAAATTGATGGAGGGTGTGTATTTTCATGTGAAGGATGGTTATTTATTTCCTTATTTTTTTGGAGCTATTAAAATAATGAAAAAGAGTAAGAAAATGTTAAATTAATTGTTAAGTCTCTAACTACCCTTTGGGCCTTAGACTAGCTAAACAACTTAATATCCAAAAGATGGAAGCAAAAGGAGACTCCATGAACATATTTAATTATTCAATGGGAAAACACCCCCCATGATAGAACATAAAAATATAATTCATGAAGCTAATATTGTTATAAACTCTTTCCAACTATTGCATATTCTCCACACATACAGGAAGGGTAATGAAATTACAAATTGGTTTGCTAATGAGGGAACAAGAAATGTGGGGTTCAAAACATGGCTAGATCATGATAACTTACCTAGAGAGGTATTAAAGAGAATAAATAATGAAGGAAAAAATTCTTGTATTAATATATAGTTAAATAGTCCTCTACCTCATGCCTATGGGAGACTTTATGTTCTCGACAAACATATGGGAACTTAGACACATGGATACCAAATCCGATTAGGAGAAGCATCTAGAAAAATAAAAACAACATGTTGAGTCTCATAATTTACATCATGATAATTTTAATGATGCATCTAAGTGGTGTTTTATAAGAGATGAGAAGGGATTTTTAGAGACCTATGCGAATAACTTAAACAATATGGACTTACCTAATAGAATAGATCCCAAGCTTCAACTAAAAGTCAAATATAATAGTAGAGTTTGGAATGCCCTATAGGTGGGGGGTATTTATAGATTCATAGAAAACAATAAGGGTTTCAATAGACATTTGTTCATTTAGTTTTCTAGATCTTGGAAGGAAAGGGTTGTTAACATCAATGGGGTCACACTTGAAATCACTGAGGAGCTAATTGCACACATGATGGGTTTGAGCATAGAAGAAACCAAAAGCTACTACAATATCAAGGACTATAAATTGGATAAAGAGGCATTTATGGAGGAGGCTAAATAGTTTTAATAGTTACATAATGGTTTTGATAGGGAGTTTCTCCCCAAACCATATGCCTAGGTAGCTTTTCATCTTATTTAATATGTTACTTTAGAAGGTCAGTATAATGTTGTCAGGTGGTCCATGTTTAGGATTATAAATTATTTTACACATGGAGTAGGTTTTAATTTGCTTTTTTTCATTCTCAAATATATGGAAAACTCCATACAAAAATTCACAAATGGTAGTTACACAACCCCTAGACATGAGGGTGATATGTTCCTCATTTACACATACTTTAAGGGCATGAATCAACTAATGTCTTATCTTACTCGAATAAAGGAATATAAAATGAGTGACGGAATGGAGGACATGATAAAAATTAAAAAATTATGGATTAAATACCTGAGTAGACTGAGCAGGGATGATGGTAGCAAGGCAATAGAATTTGAAAAATATAAAAATGAAGATTGAAAAGGAAAAAAACAAAGAATGAGAGGGTATTAAGAAATGTTTAAGAGTTGATTCAAAATGGACCATGGAGGTCAAAGACAATACTAAATCCAAGGAACTCAAAACGAAACAAACCCCTCTACATGAAAATCAGGCAAAGAAATTTGTAATTATGGATAATGACAATGAAGAGAGGGAAGAGTGTGGTACAAAGGACTCCACTAATACTTAAAGGGATAATGCGATAGAGATTGAGAATCATAAATAAAAGACCCAAACTAATAATATTAAAAAAAGAGAAGGTATAGTCCTATAAAGATAAAAACAAAGAGTTCTTCTAAATTGAGAACTTGCTTAAGAATAGGGAGAACACATACATGTTGACTAAAAAACTATAGATACTAAAGTATCTCATGAGATGGTTCATGAGGGAAATGTCAAGCCTTAAAAATAGGATGAAAATAATGCAACAATAAAATAAAATGTTATCCAAAGCTTGCATTGATAAAGAAGAGGATCTATAGATTTAAAGACTCAACTTCAAGGTAGATGTCCTTGAGTATGCCAATGAGGATCTAAAGAACAAACTCAATTTCATTATAAACTATAGTAAAGATGCTATGAATTAAGGATTACAAAATATGGAAAACCTCCAAGAGCACCTTAAAGATATATTTAACCCTAGCTACATAGGTAAAATAAAAGAGACAAAGGGCCAAAGCAATAATGGAACTCACAACATTGACTATAAAAGCATTATCAAGAAAATTGACATGAATTTTAGTAACATGAAGGCTTGTTGGGAAGACATCTTGGGAAGGATGGATTAATATAAGTTGTTTGGCTATGCAGGAGCAATTTTTTAGTTGTTCTCTTGTTGTTTTTGTGCTGTGACTTTTGTTCCCCTTTTAGGGATGTTTCTTTTGTCTGGTTCTTCTTTGTTTGGATGTACTCCTAGGGTTTGGGGACCCTAGGTCAAAAAAATCCCCCCTTTAACCTAAATAAATAAAATAGTTAAGTCATAATATGGTTTTGGAGATAAAGTGCATGATGCAATTAGAGATAATTTTGATGTCCCACCAAATTTAACAATGATTTTTGATCTTGAGATCTATCATAAAAATTAGTTGAAGAAGATAATGATGATACTAAGGTGTTGAGGAAAATCCTTTAACAAGGAGATGGCTATGAATGTCCTAATGATTAGATAATTATAAAGGTCAAGTATTTCTTGGGTGATGTACAAACAAACAAATGCTCCTAGTCCAATTATAAATACTTGTAATGGGTTTTACTATGAAGAGTTTATTCCCAATTCTCATGGCAAGGCCACACTTTGGTTAGAGAAATACACTAGTTAATTGCAAGAATTTGCTGGTGTAATGCTATTTTGGCCCATAGGAGATTTGGAATTTGTTGTTGCATAATTATTTGATAAATTTAATACACTACATAATTATTTTATGTATCAGGGGGAAATAAATTTGGTCGAACAATAAGAAGACCCTTTATTTCTATGATTTATGACTATGATGACCATATTGATGAGTATAGAATGATGCAGAAACCAAAATGGAGACACTTTAAATATATATGTCAAGTTATTAGAATCCATGAATCGACTCTGATCAACTTGGATCATGTATCTTGATCATCTTGGTTTAGAAGCACTACACATTTCTTGGTTTAAAACTATAAAATGTGAGTTTCATAAGGCACGTTTATGTGTTGAACATCATTTTATAAAGCCATTCTACCTTTAAATACATGTAGATCCTTTCAAATAGTTTATTTTGAATAAATAAAAGGTTTTATAATATATACGACCTTTGTAAACACTATGGTAGCTTTTTAAAGTTTTTTTTACATGTAATATGACCCTTGAAAGCTCACCACACTTGCAAAATCCTTTTGAAAAGTTTTGCCAACCATGAAATATACTTTGAAAACATGTTAAGCCATTTAAAAACACCTCCTTATTCCATGTGGAAACCTCAAAACTCATGAAAGACTTTTTAAATGGTTATTTTTAACCCAAGTTCATGGTTTTTGCTTTTCAAAAGTTAGATTTAAGTAAAAATTTGTGGTATTTACCTTTTCAAAAGTTTTTTATGTCCAAATCCATAGTTTAGAAAATGGTGTGGTTTTTTCAATAAAACCTATGGTTTTGAGTGTTTATAATGTGGTTTTGGTCTTAAAAGTTGTGGTATTAGATTTTAATTTGTGGTATTGCATGTTTATAAGGTGGTTTTGATTCTAAAGCCATATTATTAGTTGTGTAAAGAATGGTTTTATTTAGAAATAGAACTCATGTGGCCTTATTGAATCCATTTCAAAATATGCAAACTTCATAATGAATTTTTACATGTGAAAGGATCCTAATATTGCTACCAACTTCCTTAAAAACTCCCCTAAGCTATTTCAAGGTGGTTTGGAGAAACAAGGCATGGTTTTGGTTGTGTAAAAGTGGTTTACATAAAAATAAACATTATATGCATGGGGAAGATTTATATATAATATTTTACCTTATGTGGCATTGGGAAAGTTATTTTACATGCAAATAAATCTTTATAAAGCTACCATTTTTCGTCATTCATATACATTCAGGTTTTCATGAGGTGGTTTTCAAGAAAAGCACATGGCTATGTCAACTTGTTAATAAATTGTTCTGGAATATGCATGCATGGTTTTGGTATGACATGGTTTTGGTAGCCTTATGATTCCTCCAAATAACTCTCTCAATCCTTCAATGTGGCTTACTAAAGTTATTCATTGTTTGTTAAGTCCATTCCTCAGTTGTTTCTCATTTTCTCTTGAAAGAAAGACATTTTGAAAAATATTGATGTGGTTTTCTAAGGTAAAACATGCTTGTGAGTATATATTATAGGTATTAACAACATATAAAGAGTTAAAATCATTGCATGCACATAGTCAGGTCTCAAAACATTTTAACATAATTTTTAGGAGCTCAGAGCAGTTTTTCTAGCAAGAAACAAGTTTCAAGTTATCCATTGCATTATTTATAATTCTTGTTTATGTTATAGTCTCTTTAAGATTTTTATTTTAATTAAAATTAATTTATCAATCCCATCACCATTTGAAAACTCTTAAGTAAACACATTGCATACAAGAAGCACTATAATCAAGAGAGGCTCATAATCTATTGGAATTTACAATATCAAATTCATTATTTTGAGATAATCAAATTCATAATGATTTCAAATGTGATATCATGTTATTATCCAAAATATTCTCATAGGTTCAAGATAGCTATTATATGCAGGATGAGATAAAATTTAGAAAGACTGAGTTGGAGACAACATATTGATAAGATGAATAGAAAAATCTTGTCATGCATTATTTAAAGTAATCAAATAAATATATAGTCATTACAGTGAGTAATATGTTCTAAAAATACATGTTCATTTATCATATGATTGAGAGTGGTGTATTGGTTTTCATTTGGCTAGATCAGAACATGTCATGTAAGATTTACCCAAGAATGGACGTCTAAGATCGATGATAAGAAGATCAAACACATAAATATATTTAATCTGGAAATCAAGAAATAAGTAGAATATGAAATAGATGTATTCATAGAATGGATATGGATTACTTAACAAAGGAACAAAGCTTACAACTCACTAAGTACAAAACTCTCAAAACTCTCAAAGTTGTCACATCTCACAATTTACACAACTCTTAGCTAAGTAGCACAATATAATCCATAAGATTCCAAATATTCCATATGAGTAAAGATTACAAAGGGATGTACATATAGGTAGAAGTTAGGATAATCCCAACAATACCATACATGTGGGACTAAATTCCCCTAAAAAGGTGGAAGAAAGGCAAGGATCCAACATCCCAATACATGTGAGATAAACTTACCAAATATACAAACATAACTAAGAAAGCTAAATGATATAAAAATAAATACCTTGCACCAACAACCCCCTTAAGCATATATTAGGTAGGTATAATAATTGGGTCCCAAAAATGAGGCATGACGAGGTACCCAAGTACATATAAACTCTCGTAAAGTCAAGAAGAGAAGAAAACCCATAGGAAAAAATTCCCCCAAAAGAGAGAAAAGAAGACTAACTCCACTCGATAATGAACCCCTTCACCCTGACAAAGTCTACTTCCATTGTGTGGATAATGACCTTCAAGTAGAGAAAGAAATCAAAGTGAATAATAAGGAAGGAGAAAGATTATTTTCTTGTGATGGGGTTTGGACTCCTACCAAAATTGAACTCACCCTTCCTTCTCTGACAAGCAAAATTGATGATGAAAAAAGTATATAATAAGACAAACACAATATTCTCTTTTTAATGTCTACTTATTACTCCCATACAATATATTATTTTTAATAAAAACAATCAAAAAATTCCCCACATTTATTATGTCTCCAATTTAATAAATTAAAATTTACTAATTTGACAAAACCACATATATTATCTAAAAACCATAAATTGTATGGGAAATTCATGATTTACCAAAGAATGTGGTTTTTTAGACCCATTTTTTAATGAATAGTATCATTCAATAAAAATACAATAATATTTTTAATTCACAATGAAATTTAAAATTTATAAATGATTTAGAAAGCTAAACAAGGTACACAAAATCTAGAAATGGAGTGGAGTGATTGTTTAGATTTTGAAAAAGAGTAGACATTTTTATAAAAAAATAGATTCACTTAAAAGTGAAAAGAAACCTTAATTAGAGACTTGGGGAGAGAAAATAAACTGAGTGGTGTATGGATCAACTATCAAAAAAATTTCTTGGCCCAAGACAAAGATTAAAAACTAGAATTTAAATCTAAAAAACTAAACTTAATTGCCCCAATATCAACACATGTAAAGAGGAAAAATTATAGATAAACACACTGATCCATAGAGTACCTATTAATAGTTTATGAAGAATACGACACAATAATCAACTCATAATTTCAAATATTTTAAATATTATTTTAGATAATATTTCTTAATTCCTAGGAGTAGTTGCAAATTTGCTTTTGTCTTCTAGTGTGTAGCTTAAGAGTCCTGTAGGTATTTGAATGGACCTCTTGGTAGGTGAAGTGACTAGTAATATTTTTGCTTTAAATTGTATTATTTTATTCATTTTCAATTCAAATCATGAAATAGAATTTCATTTTCATTTTGTATGACATTCATCCTATCATTGGTATCAGAGCTTGGAAAATTTTAATTATTTCATTCTCTCTCCTTTAATTTAGTTGTACTGCCTACATAACTTTGATCTTACTTAATACCCTATTTTTTATCTATGATTCTATAGTGAATCACCTACATGGATAAATTTTGGTCTATATCAGTGTATTGGTATAGGTTACATTGAACTACATAGCATACTGCTGAGGTGTTTTGATTAATTCCCTAGTAGTGAGGTTGCAATTGTCAATTTTGTTCTCATACCCCAAGGTGCCCAGACCTCTGTAGAAAAATAGAGTAATGGTTGGATGGATGCATAGATTATATTTTTTGAATATACTTTCTAGATTATATCCACTCATACCTGCATAAATATAAAACATTTTATACCTATTATATTTGTTGCGTGGCTATGTATCTATCATTACTATTTGCTTATGTGGAGTCCATTAAAAGTCTTGATAGATTCTTCATTTTTTGGGAGGAATTTCACATCCTTTTTATGCTATGTTGGAAATGGAACAAGTGTAAACCACATGGGCCTGCATACTTGAGGTGATTTGATAAGGCATTTTGATAGTATTCTGCCTGTGTTATAATAAGACATGGTTTCTTTGGCATATTGGCTGGACATAGCATATTGGATAGACATAGCACCTTAAATATCCATTTTTTTGTCAAGTTTGAGGGTCTTACATATTATTACAATATTGGAATTAATATTCCACATAAAACAAAAAGATAAGAAGGTATATGCTTTTTCATTAAAAAGCAAGATTTCATTTTTTAAATGCTAAATTTCAAATTTTAAACATTTTAATTTGAAAGAATTTAAAATTTGGTGTAATTTATCATTGAAATTGCCTTGAGACAAGTTAATCTACACAAAATTGGAAAACAACAACCAATTTTTAGAAATTCAAGGAGAAATAAGGAGAGCTACTCTTTTACCCATTCATGTATGTCAAAAAATGTAAATCCTAAAATTAAAAAAAGAGTATATTGATGTATGAGGTTTTATTTTTAAGCCAGTGTTAATGACAAAGTGAATCCTTTTTAGTACCTTTGTGTATATAAAAAGTGGACCATTTTAGAGTGATAAGGAACCAATTAGGGTTAAATAAAAACTCAAAACCTCCAAAAAATCAAACAAAACTTAAAACCATGCATTCCATCAAATCCATTATTAGCACTACCTTGACTAGCAAAGACAATTGGATAGAATTGTCTCAGCAATTGGATAACACACTCATCTTCAAGGATCTATCATTTGATATTTGTGATGAATCAAAATAACCAGTTAAACCAACATGGAATGCAAAGGACACTCAAACATAGAAGCAAAAAATAGAAAGCTTTGGCCTTGATGAGGGTATTAGTGTATGGAGATGTGTTTGTCATATACAGGGGTGAAATAAACCATGGGAAGCATATCATAAACTAAAGGACCTATATGACTCCCATTTAGAGTTAGAATTCATTCAGTTATAGTTGAAATTATTCAACCTAGAGTTGAAAGATGGTGATGTGATGAGATTGGCTTCAAAGATACATGCTATCAAACATGATATTGAAGAAACAGGTGTCAAAATTGACATATACATTATCACATTCATAAATCCCTTTTTACCAACTATTCAACCTATTTGGAGTCTCTAAAAGCAAGAAATTAGTTGAAGACTCTCACATTTGACTAGTTGGTTGAAAATATGACAAAAAGAGAAAAGGCCTTTGGAAGGAAAACTAAAACTATAATAGGTGAAAGTGTGTGATATGTCAAAAAAAATTATTCCTAACCATCAAATAAGGCCACATATTCTAAAAATGAAGGTAATTAAAAGTAAAAGGGAAAAGGTGGTAAAAATGAAAATCATGGTGGTCAGAATAAAAAATAGAATAATAAATAAAACCTCTATTATGAATGATGTGACAAAAAAGGTAGCCATGAGACTCATGAATATAGGAATCCATTGGAAAAAATTGAAGTATATCATAAAAATAAAGAGGAAAATTCAAATAAATAATCAAAAGAGTCAAACTCAGCCCAGTTCATCAGTGATTGTGTGGTTTTTAGTATAGATGATGAAGTAAGCAATGTCTCAATCAGATCCTAATGGTTTGATGCTTGGGTTCTTGATATTGGTGCCACTCAACATATGACTTTTTGAAAAGATTTATTTAACTACAATGAAGAAATTTTTGGCTTAGTAAACATTGTAGATAGATCAAGTCTACAACCATAGGGAAGAGGTATAATTTGACTCAAGTGTCTAAAGCTTATAGACTATAAACTTGAGAATGTTCTCTACCTTCCTCAATTAAAATTAAATTTTTTATCCCTAGTGCTCATAATAAAACAAGGCCATTCCATTCTTTTGAATAATAATGATGTCAAAATTAGGAGAAAAAATAACAATATAGTCATCTTGACTAGATATGAGGAAGGGAAACTACTCAAACTGAAGGGTGAACCATCAAATTCAAGGAATTATGCTCATATTTTGGAAGACATAATGGATCCAAACATGTTTTGGCATGCTTGATTTGGGAACACTCACTATAGAAACATTTGTGTATTTCAAAAGAATGATGTTATTGGCATGCCTACATTACCCATAAAATCAGATGAGAAGTATGAAGCCTAGATCTTGGATAAACATGCAAGAGAACCATTTTTGAAGTTATAGTGCAAAGTAGATAGAAAATTGTATCTTATTTATCTAGACTTGTGTTCTCTTCCAATCCTCTCCAATGGTGGTCATAAGTAATTCATGTTGTTCATTGATCACTACAGTAGGATGACATGGATAGACTTTCTAAAAGATAAATTAGAAGCCTTTGACACTTTCAAAAAGTTTTGAATAATGGTTTAAAAAGAAGCACAAACCCACATCGAGACACTCAAGATAGATAATGATGGTGAATTCACATCAAATAAGTTTGAATCCTATCTTAATCAAAATAGGATCAAACACCACCTCACAGTTCGTCACACTCCACAACAAAATGGAGTAGTTGAAAGAATGAATAGAATTGTGATGAATATGGTCCAAGCAATGTTGTATTTTAAAGGGATAAATCTGCACTTTAGCTAAAGAAGATAAAATAATAGTATACTTTGACAATAGATCACTATCAACAACTCTTGAATCAAAGACTCCATATGAGCTGTGGTGTGGTCACCTCCCTTCACTATGACATCTTTGGATTTTTGGATCCACTTATTACACTTGATTCCAAAGAAGAAGAGAAACATATTGGAACACAAGAGTCAAAAATTCATCTATTTGGGATATTATGATTCCTCCAAGGCATTCAAACTATATGATAAGAAAGAGAATAAGTTTTTTATCATAAGATAATTTATCTTTTGTGAAATTGAAAAGGACAAAGTGCATATTAATCAACAGTTGAGTTGACTAGACAAATATGCAAAATTTTATGTCTACAAAAAGAGTGATTTAAATTTTATAGACAATGAGTGGGGGACACAAAGATGGGAATATATTTATTTTCTATTTTTTCCTATACATGAGCTTGAAACTCCTCCTGAAGGCGAGAGTGAAACTTCTTTAGATATTGAATAGGGGCCAATAAAAGAGAGGGTCGATAGTGAAGGAACTTCAGAGGATGAACCCAAAGCACCTGCAACATAGAACAAGATGCTTAAGTGGGCCACTCAAATATTAAAATATGTGAGGCTTGATGAAGTTGAAAAAACAAGCACTCAAAGAGCACATACAACCTCATCTCAACTACACATGTCTATTGATGAAATTTAGGACCTGATTAAAAAATTCACATTGGCTAATTCTCAAGAGGAACTCAATGTTGCATTTGATTTAGAACCAAAAAATTTTAAACAAGCTAAGATGCTTAACTCTTGGAGAAAAGTAATGAAATATGAGTATAATTCACTGGTGAAAAATGAGCCTTGAAATCTAGTTGATCTACCATATGGTTGCAAACTGATTGGCTGCAAGCGGGTCTATCACAACAAATACAAGGAAAATGACTTAATTGATAAGTAAAAATCAAGGCTTGTCACAAAGAAATATTCTCAAAAGGAAGGAATTGACTATAATGAAACCTTTATCCTATAGAAATATGGACTACCATTCAGACTATGTTGGCTCTAGCAACTCACAATGGATGGAAAGTTCACCAAATGGATGTCAAAACTATATTTATGAATGGATTCCTCAAAGATACTATATACATGACACAAACTAATGGTTTTTTAATAAAGGGATAAGAGCATAAGGTGTACAAACTAGAAAAATCATTGTATGGTTTTAACAAGCCCCTAGGGCATGGTACAAAAAACTAGCCGAACACCTCATGAACATGAACTTAAAACATTTTGAGTTTGAAGATGCAACTCTTTTCATTAAAATAGTTGAAAAAATAGTTGTATTTGGGGTGGCGTATGTTGATGATTTTCTCATCATAGGTAATAATGAATGGAATACTACAAAATTCAAATTAGAGTTGATAAAAAGCTTTGAAATACCTATTTGGGTTATCTTCATTACTATTTGGGTATTGAAGTAATTAAAAAACCAACGTATTTCTTCACCACTTAGTAGAAATATGTTGGTAACATTTTGAGTAAGTTTATAATGAAATATTGTAAGTCTTTTAGCATGCCCATGGAATAAAATCTCAAATTGACATCTGAAGATTCAATAAATTTGGTTGATGCCACTAAATATAGATAGCTCATTGAAAATTTGAATTATGTGACTACCAATCAACCAAATATATCATATGTAGTTGGTATCCTCTAAATATTCATGCAATAACCCAAGGAGAGTCATTGGGTAACAATAAAAAGGATCCTTAGATATCTCAAAGGCACACAACATTTTGGGCTCAAATACTCTAAGGCAAGAGACTTCAAATTGGTTGGGTATTCAGATTTTGACTATGTTGGTGATCATGAAGATGGAAAGTCCACCTCAAGTTTTCTAATGAAATTAGGAATAATAGTTGTCAGTTAGAAATACAAGAAGTAATCAATGCTGACAATTTATTCAATAGAAGTAGAATATATGGCCACTTCAAAGGTAACTAGAGAGATCTTGTGGCTTAGAAGGGTTCTTTCAAATTTGTAGGATCAATAGGTTTTGTCAACACCTCTCATCATTGACAAAACTTATGCAATCCATATGGAAAAAGATCTAGTGTTTCATGTCTAAACCAGACACATCAATACCAAATTTAATTTGATTCAACACTATGTGAAGATGGCAGTGTTAAGTTGCAACATTGCCTGATAATAGATCAACCAATATACATTCTAAAAAAGGTGCTTGGATGAGAAAAATTTGAAAATTTTAGAGGAATGCTTGGTCTGACATTAGCCCCTATATATTAAGGGGGGTGTAATATTATTGTAGATAATATGTCTTAATTCCTAGGAGTAGTTGCACTTTTGCTTTTTTCTTCTAGTGTATAGCTCAAGAGTACCATAGGTAATTGAATGAAATTCTTGGTATGTGAAGTGATTAGTCATATTTTGACTTTAAATCATATTGTTTACTTATTTTTCAATTTGAATCATCAAATATAATTTATTTTGCATTCCATATGAAATCTAGCCCATCCTTTATACTTTGTAACTTTTTATTTTTCCATTTTACTTTTTGTAATCACTTTAAAAGGTCATACTTATCTTTTTAAAATTATAATGAAAAAGTAAAAGTGAAATAGAAATAAATTACCAAAAATGTTGTTATAAATAATGTTACACTTATTGTAAGCTATAAATAAGAGTTTTGAATTCATTTGATGGGATTTTTGAGAGTATACGAACTTTTGGCAAGATGAAAGGAAGGAGTCTAGATGTACAACCCAAAGAAGGATCAATACATAAAAAATTTACAAGACTTTATGCCATGATTTGTTTAGATGAATGATGTACATGAGGATGTCAATCTATTTTGATTCTTCCATTTTTAATTTACTAAAATAGTATTGTTAAAAAATTAATGAATGCAAATATTTCAATGTATAAGTCTTGCTTCATTGACATTAGGATTTTTTCCATTATGAAACTTTGATGAGATTGAAAATATAATTTATGTGTATTTTTATTGGGAAATACTAGGTTGTATATATTTATTTGTAATGCTATCCAATATCCTTAGTGTATGTATCATGTTCATATATTTAGAATATGTATTTTTAGAGGATCCTCCTATAACAAGTCAATAACAATGCATGAAATAACAAATTATAAAATGAGAAGAAGCACTACATGGATTATATTGATTGTAGGTCACTTCAAGGGGGAAACCTCCTTTGAGCAAGCTAAATATAAATATGCATGAATGCCTTCATTAGCCTCAACACTTATATACAAATTCTAATCTAAGAAACTACCACTTCCTATGAATGTGGGATAAAACAAAATGCTCATATGATGACTTAAAAAGCATATGTGTCTATAACAACTACTAAACTAACAATGTAAAGAGAAGAGATATCATGGGTTCATAACATCTCCTCCCTCTTAGAAAAAGTTTTATCCTCAAAGCTTCAGATGCGGGAATTGGTGTTGAATCTGAAATAATAGTTCCTATGTGGCATCTTCAGATTGCATTCTATGCCACTAAATTAAAACCTTAGTGATGGAGTGGGAGTGAAGTTGGAATGTGTACCTATCCAATATTGCCTTTGACTCTAGAAAATTGGATCCTTTATTATCAAGTTATTATAAAATAGTTTGTACTTTGATGTTTATTCCAAGAAATTTCTTTAGACAAGAGACATGAAATACTAGGTGAACTTGGGAAGAAGTTGGGAGCTCCAACTTATAAGCAACTGATCCAATATTCTTAAGGACCTTGTAGGCCCCATAGAACTTGGGAGCTAGCTTATGATGCCCTTTGAGTTTTAGGGAGGATTGTTATATGAATGCAAGTGAAGAAAAACCATATCACCTAATTAAAAAGTATGCTTAAAATGGTACTGATTTGCTTATTGTTTCATTTAATTTTGTGCCATATAAGTATTATCTTGTAGGGTACTATGGATTTGATCTTGATTTCAAAGAATTGTGTCGATCGCTTGAAAAAATGAACTATTGGGGGTGTATAGAAGGAACATTGGTGGTGATTGACCATAAACTAATTCATATGGAGTCATTTTTGTTTAAGTGTGGTAGGAGGTATTATACCACCATTTGATGATAGGGAGCCACTTTTCCCACTGATGTTGTTGTTCTAAGGTGAAATAATGAAGGAAAGTTTCTAAGAATTTGTTGACAATTTTAG
Source organism: Torreya grandis (assembly GCA_037957365.1). NCBI lineage: Eukaryota > Viridiplantae > Streptophyta > Pinopsida > Cupressales > Taxaceae > Torreya > Torreya grandis. The sequence goes on from JARHVA010000448.1 coordinate 2,741,930, forward strand.
TCTGGCCATTTATTTGTGGATTATAGCTAGAACTCATCTTTAGTTGGGTATCAGTGCATTAAAATACTTCCATCCAAAAAGGGCTAGTGAAGGTGGCATCACGATCTGAGACAATGGATAAAAGAATGCCATGAAAATAGAAAATTTGATCCAAGAAAATTTGTGCAACTATGAAAGTGGTATAGGGATGGATGAGGGCATAAAAATGACTATATTTTGAGAGGTGATCAACCAAAACCAAGATAATCATTTTCAATCCAAATTTGGGAATCCCCTTAATGAAATCCATAAAAATATCTATCCAAATCCTGGTACAGATGGGCAAGAGTTTGAGCAATCTAAAGATGAGCATTGTTTCACCCTTGTTGTATTGGCAGGTATCACATTCAACCACCCTCTATTGAATTGAATTTTTCATTCCTTTATAAAATAATTTATGTCATGATTGATCATAAGTTTTTAGAAACCCTAGGTTCCCTATGGATGGATAAGCATAGAGTTTATAAAATACTGCCTACTGAATATTTGTGCTTTGGGGAAGCACCAAATGATCCTTATATCATAGAGAAGCACCATCCCATGAATAATGTGATACAACTGAGGGGTTAGTGGCCAACTATTGAATGATTTGAGATTATGAGGAGTCATTGACATACCCCTATTATACAATTTCCAACCAATTCAAAATAGGCATGAAAATAGATAAAAGGGAAACTTGGTATGCAAATGTGCAAGATATAACATCAACCACAATATTATCCTTACCCTTATTATTAATGATCTCATAGTAATAACCCATGATTTTTATAACCCATTTCTCTTGTGATGGGGTAGAGACCCATTATTCTAAAAAAATTTCAAACTTTGGTGATAGTTTTGATGTAAAAATGATTTCCCAGTAGGTATGGCTACCACTTTTTTACTGCATGCAAAATGGCCATCATTTCCTTCTCATAAGTAGAGAGCACTAAATTATTTCCCAAAAGGGATTTATTGGTGAATAAAATGGAGCATCCTTCTTGGAGGATAACAACACCAAGTCCATTATTGCAAGTATCACTCTTGATAGTGAAGGTCTTGGCAAAATTTGGCATAGCTAGAATAGGTGTGGTACACATAGTTTGTTTCAATTTTTACAATGCATACTCAAAAACTTGTGTCTAAGAAAAAGCATCCTTTTTAAACATAGCTAGTAGTGGAGTTACAATCTTCTTGTAATACTTAACAAACTTATGATATTATCCAGTCAGCCCTAGAAAATCATGAAGGCTCTTGAGTGTCTGAGGATACAAGCAATTTATCATGGTAGCTATTTTTTTAGGATCCACCCAAACCCCTTGGGATGAAATAATATGCCTAAGATACTCCAATTCATCTTTTCCAAAAGTACATTTAGACTATTTTACACAAAGATGATGTTCATAGAGAAGTTGTAGTGCAAGCTCCAAATGTTGGAGATGCTTAGACCATGTTTTACTATAGATGAGGATATCATCAAAGAAGATCAAAATGATTTTTTATAGGTATGGCCAAAATAATTTATTCATAAATGCCTAAAATGTTGAAGGAGCATTAGTGAGTCCAAAGGGCATGACCATAAACCCATATTTCCCATAATGCATGTGAAAAGTTATTTTAGGGATATCATCCTCATGAAGCCGAATTTGGTGATATCCAGAGTGAAGATCTAACTTGGAAAAAAAATGAGCACCATGAAGCTCATCAAGAAGCTCATAAATAACATGGGTCAATAACTTATCCTTGATTTTGATGTGATTAAGTGAATGAAAATTAATGTAGAGGTGCCAAGACCCATCTTTTTTTCAAACAAGGAGAACTGGGGAAGAATATGGGCTGATACTGGGGTAAATAATGCCTTGCTTTAGTAAGTCTTGAATGAGCATCTTGATCTCAATATTCTACTAAAATAGATAGTGATAAGGCCTAATGTTGGAAGGAATGCTTACAATAAGGAAATAAATATGGTCATCCTTGGGTCATGAAGGTGGAAATCCCATTGGTTTGGTAAAGACATGTGTATACCTCTGTTGAATGGTTTGTAGATCAGGAGTAGTGGAGGCTATTGATAGCTGCATTTGAATGGAATGGAGCTAGGAAATGACATCATATGAATTATTTTTAAGAATATTTTCCATGTGATGGGAACTTCTGATGTTGAGAGATCCTAGTTGTAAGCCTTTCAATGTGTGTTTTTATGTATTAGATAAAAACTACATCCAAAGTTTAGCAAAATCCAATAAGATGGGTCCAAGTGTGCATAACCATTGGGCTCCCAAAACAACATCACATCCACCTAAGGGCAATGCAAACATGGTGGAGATTAAGTTATAATATCTAATAGAGATACACACATTGTGACACTTCAATTTTCAAGGTAATGTGACCCCATTAGCAATCATGACTTCAAAGTTGGAGGAAGGATGGATAAAAAAATCATTCTATTTGGTGATCTGAGGGTCAATGAAGTTATGAGTGCCACCTAAATAAATAATTATTATGAGAGGGAGCTTCTTGGATTAACCTATAACCCATATACTTTTTGGGGTAGTGACTCCCACTAATTTATGGAAAGAGATCTCTAGTTGGTCTTCCTAAGAAGCAGATTCCATAATCAGTTGAGCTTCTTTTGGATCATCTATTGTATCTTGAACTTCTTCCTAATCTTTAGTTTTGGGTGGAGATTCCACATCAAATAGGTAGAGATTTTTATCAACACATTGATATCCATAAGTGAATTTATTATCACAATTATAACATAGTCCCTTTTCTCTATGGGATTGCCTCTTTGATTTAGTCAAATGCTTGATAGGAGTGGTTTTGGGGGCTGCCATTGTTTGAGATTGTTATAGAGCTATATTTTTAAATGGAGAAAAATTAGATTTGAATCATTGATAAGATATGATATTATCCTCTACCAACTTAGCCAACCCTAAGGATTCCATCATTATGTTGGGTCAAAACATTTTGACCTCAAATCAAATGGCATCTTTCAGTCGACTGACAAAGCAACTCCTAAAAATGTCATCAGATAATCCCTTTGTGTGATTGGCTAGTTTTTAAAATTCCATTTGATATTCTCTCATGGTTCCTAGTTGGAAAAGTTTAGTGAGTTCTCTAGTGAAGTCATAAAAAATAGTAGGACCAAACTATTTCAAAAGGAGGGAGAAAAAATCAGTCCATATGGGTTCATAATGAGACTTGGTATACCAATGATACCATTGAAGGGCTTCAAGTTCCAAGTGAAAGGATGCAAGCAGGACCTTGTTAGAATCAAAAGTATTATTTAAACTAAAATATTTTTCTACCTGATAGATCCATCTAGTTGTATCTGCACCATTGAATTGAGGAAAATTAAGCTTTGGTCCTTAATAATTATTGGAAGAAGAAAACATAGTGTCTAAAGAAGACTTTGGATGTCGTTTGTTGTTCATGGTGGTATGTTGAAGACTGAGGTTGAGAATTTTTTCATCAAGATCTTTGATGTGGGTCTTGAGGGTGGAAATTTCATCCTTCATGTTTTTTTCTCATGTTCAGGTTACTACCATGACCCGAATAACAGTTTTTTTGGGAGGAAAACTAGAGTTAAGACATGTTTAGGAAGTAAAGTTTTGAATTTGGGTGAAAATGGAAGGGGTAATGGGGATTTTAATCAATTTTTTGCATAGTGGGAGTATGATTGATAAAGGTGAGGGAAATTTTAGGAGTGAAAATGGAAAAACTAGAAAATTTGTCAAAGAGGGATAAAGGAGTAAAACGAGATGATGAACACAGTGAAATTTTTTTGAGGCAAACGAACAAAAATATAAGTTATGGAAAAACTTGAAAAAAGGGAAAATTAAGATTTATGGGAATTAGGAGTGGAATTGGGATATGGGACCTCAAGAAAGAAAATGTAGGGAATGAAATTTTAGTTTTTTGGATAAACTTTGAGGATCAACGGGGCTACATATGGTGAGATATTGCTAAATATCTTTCTTGTCTCATTTTCATCATAAAGGTTTCCTATGTTAAAATATCAACTCCTAGATTATTCTAGTGAATTTATGTGTTTAACTATATAAATATATCCTTTTTATTCCCTTTTTATGTTGAGTGGTTTTGACATCTAGAAGATTAATGCATTAAAAATTGAGACTCCTTGAAGAACAAGTTCTTGAATAGATTCAAACTAGTTATTAACATGTGTTCAGTGTTATCATATTTATTCAAATATATAAGTAAGAAGATGAGAAGATGAGAGAGTTCATATCATGATTTAACATATTTTTGAGACTAATTTATCAAGTGGATCAACCAAGTCCCAAAAATCAAATCTATGTCTTCATTGGCTCTCTACATCCAGAGATAAAATTCATTTTGATGAGGAACAAGGTAAATGATGTGAAAACTACACAAAAATAATTCATTAAAATTTAAGATGACATGGTTTTGTTTGAAATTTTGAATAAATAAGTTTCAAAAAAAGGCACAACTATCAAAAATGGTGATGAAGTGATAAAAATTGACATAATGAAAATCCCTCAACATTTAGAACAAAGTTTCAATAAGCAAATCACTAGTCAAGCATGTCAAACGGTCAATAAATAAAAAATAAAGTTATTACTATCAGATATGGTTGTTTTAGTTTAAAAATAATTGAATAAGGTTAACAATTGGAAGAAAAAATCATTGATCAATGAATGAATGAAGAATTCAGTGGCCCCATTTGTAAAGAAGAGAAAATTTTGCCTATTCCAAAAGATTTATCAAACCTCACATTCTTAAGAGAAAGTGAACTATTTGAGGAACAACTAATTAAATAAAAAATGGAAAAGGAAAATAATGCATAATGTGATGTTTGGATTTCTAAAGGAGAAGATAACATTGAACCAATTTTTTATACAAAAGAAAATCCCTCTTGTATCAAAGTGGAAGACTCAATGTTCAAAAGAAAACATTTTCCTAAAATTTCATTTTCATGTTTTGCTATAAAAGAGTTATATGAAGGATTTGAATGCAAAGCAATAAATATTACACATATTGGAAGTCATGATTGTGATGAGGTTGAAATCAAAAACATTAATGCAGAGCAAAATAAATGGTGCCTAATTTTCATTTCAAGTGAAATGAAAACTATTAAGGAAAAAGATATTGACGAAAATATGATGATGATTCATTCAATTAAGAATTAAAATCTTCTATGGGAAGAAATTTAATAAACAATATATGTATTTTATTTACTTAAGAAGATATTCAAATCATTGTTCTATCTTAGGAAAAGATTGTAACACACTTCTCTCTAATTTAGATCTTGTATTTACCATAAATGCATTCAAAGCCCCTCAATAAGACATTGAAAAAGTCTAGTACCACTCAATAATGTTGACATTGGGATAACTTGTAATGATTCCATTTTAAAAGTTGAAGACACTACCAATTTGTCTATTGATGACTATCTCAATATGCATGATAATTGTAAGTTTATCCTCTTCCCAGTTGATTTCTCATTATTGCTGAATATTTTCAAGTCTCATAAGTTAAATCCATTTTTACAAAATGGAAGGTACTTCTCCCATCTAGTTAATGGTTTTGTATAGTCTTTTTTTTCCTTTGCTCCTTATAAATAGTTCTTCTTTCCCTATTTTGTCTTGTTTCTTTTTCTCATCTCTATTTTGGTAGGTGTAGGTTATTTTTCGATAAATGTAGTGGTATATCTATTATTCCTTCCTATCCATGTGTTCGTATTTTTACTTCCACATGCTTGTAGTTTTGTTCTCTAACTAGAATATATCATTGGATAATCACATGATTTTTATAAATATATTAAAACACCATTGTTTCAAAGCATATGAAAAGATAACATTTTCAAGGGATGTATGATCATTGTCTGATGGTTTAGTTCTAAAATTTATGTTTCATCCAACACCTAATGTGAGCTCAAATGAAGTATACATATTCAGTTATAAGCCAAAGTTGTATAGTGTAAGCCTTATTCAATTTTCATATGAGTATGCAAAAAAGTGCCTAAAAGTATTTCAGCCAAGCAAACATGTATAATGTTTAGAACATGTGATTTGACTTGACATCAGTGTTCATTTTTCATACTATTGAGAGTGGTAAACTAGTTGTCAGTTGGTTAGATTAGGACATATAAATTTTTTGAGACAAGTGATCTAGCCTGATAGTGCATGTTCATTTCTCATATGATTGAGATAGGTGAATTGACTATCAATTAGTCAGATCAAGATGTGAAAATGTGTAATACATATTATTATTAAGAAAATATAGAAAATTGAAGGCACCACCTACCAAATATTCTAGAGTTCTTATACATTACATTAAGGAATGTGGTCCCATAGTTGGTGTTTCATTAAAATTTTTCTTTTATTTCTATTTAAAAAGACGTAAAAATTAAAATAAGGGTGAGGTTAGTAGAACCTGGATGTGGTTTATACACGCATAAATCTAGATGACTATCGATACTCTTCTTTAGCTTGAGAGGTTGACTTGTAATAAGAAAAAAATAGAAAAGGGTTGATTAGTGAGATAGTGGGTGGATTGCCTAGTGTGAGCTAGATCTAAGAAGTATAAGACTTCCTTAGGGTTGTAAATCCATTGTTAAGACAAGTTAATGTTAATCAAAATGCTAATAAAATAAAATTGCATGAAGTAAATGAAAGTAATTTATTGAAACAAAATAAATACTTTTCAAGAAATGATAATTTTAACAAAATAATATTAAAAGAAATGTTAAATAGTAAAATAATGGCCCATGTTATTATTTTTGACTCTGTATAGTGACAAGGATGAAGAAACATGGTTTTTGGTTGAGGCGGATAGGTGTTTTTAGCTTGATGTTTTGGGTGAACAAAGTTACATAGTGATCATCACTAGTTAGTGTATGACTATGGGTGGTTATGGCTAATCATTGATAGTCGATAGGTGACCACTAATGATTGAAGATGACCATTGGTGATCACTGTGGGTTTTAACAAGGTGTTAGTTCTAGGTAGAATAGACTTGGGTTAGGTTAGAGAAGGGTTTTATAGGTTTCTAGGTGTTAGTTAATGGTTATGGAGAATAGAAGGAGCCTCAAAGATGTTCAGGTTAGGGGTTTGACACTCAAATGGCTAAGAGTGTTTAGTGGGTGTTCTAGTGAAAGAGGTAGTGTTTGGAGATGCATAACTCCAATACAAGAAGGGTGTGGAAAGAGGTGAAAGTGGGTGCAAGCTTAAAAATATTCAAGCTAAATAAATAAAACTTATAAAATAAGAACCAAACACTTATCTCATTTTTGGCATTTGATTATATTGAAGAGGTCTTAGAGTGGATTTGAATCTATTTGGGAGCCAAGAGTTATGTAGACAAAGTGACAATACTTAAATCCTTTATTTTGGGATGATGAGGTACTTTCTAAGTTTCTAGATTGGTTCTCATTTGACTTTGGTTCACCAAGAGTTGTTAGTTGTTTCTCTCCATGATTCCCATTCCATCTTTTGTCATTTCAACCTTTTTGGCATGGGTCTTGGGCTAGTGTTATGTAACCATCGACGCTCCTAGTAAACCATTGCCAGTTGAGGGTTGACTATCGATGGTTAAGGAGAAAAGGTCAAAATGGCTAAAATTAGCCATTTGCACTAAAGATTGTGGTTGAGAGGTTAGGAAATGGTTTGAGGTTATTAAAGGGAGAATGGCGATGCATGAAGAAGTCTTATGGAGTTAAGACATTAAATATCAAGGTAGAAATGGTATTTAGGCTAGGTGTCGATAGGTTAGCCATGGATTTGGGTAGGTGAGGTGGAAATAGGATTAATTAATTTAATTAAATAAATAAATTAGCTAAAGGGGTAAATGGGTGAAAATGTATGATTAAGGAATAATATAATGAAAATGGGGCCAAGGGGTGGTTTAAAGAGTAATGCAACATCTAGAGCCATAGTGTATGGTTTTCTAATGTCTACATTTTGCCCTTTTTTGTTATGTAGTTTGTATCAACAAGCTGTAAAATAAAAAATGGAAGGTTGGTGGAAGGTTGGATTCCCCAAGTATAGCAGGAGGTGTTCCCCCTCAAACTAGGAATTCATGAGATGAAAATAGAGTCAATTGTAGGTTTAATAAGTGGATAAATGGGTGGGATGGTATGAAGTAGCAAGTAGGAATATTACAAGGAGGACAAGTGACAAGTGAACTAGGCTATTGCATTAGGTGTAACAGTATGGGTGCACTTATAAATAAAAGTCTCCTAAGAAAAGGTGTCTAGAGTCATAAGGGCCTAAAAGTTGGGTGAGCTTGAGAGAATGGAATAAGGTACATGTTTAATAAGTTGGATAGGTGGGTGATATTTAATAAGTTGGATAGGTGGGTGATAAGGTTGGTTGGGTTGGTTGAGAATTTAGGCACAAATGGGTGCACAAAATGTGACTAAGTGTGATATCATAGATTGTGCATAGACTAAGTTTTCATATTTGAGGTAGGTTAGTAAAATAAGGTTAGTACTAGAAGGACAAGTGACAGGGTAACCAGGTCACAATGTTAGGCATAGTTGATATGGGTTACATTTATAAAATCAAGTCTCCTATGATAGGTGTCCAAATTTACAGGGGTCCAAAAGTTGGGTGAGCCTATGAAAATGGAATAGGTAACAAGTGTTATGAGTGCAAATGAGTCATGCTTTGAGTCACCCAAATGGTTGGTGCATAAAATTAGTGCATGGTTACAAGGTTTTCAAGTATGTCAAGTAGTCAGTGGGGTCAAAATGACCAAGGAAAGGTTGGTCAAAAAAAGTGTGAAAGGTAGACTAAAATGACCAAGGTTGAGGTTATTTATTTGGTTAGTTAGTTGGAGAATAAGGTGATCTCTGATAGGTGTATGGTTATGGTAATGGCTGCTTGAAAAAGGTTTGGTTGGTGGCATTTAAATAGGTTGCCCCAATTTGGTGTACCACTTGGTTTGGTTTGGTGGCCTATTTTATTGTAATAAGGTGCAAATTTGGTGGTTAGGGTTCAATGACTTAAAAGGAGAAGACATATGCCTTCTCAAGTGGTCATGAAAGTAGAAGAAGGAGGCTGAATTCTCCAATTGACAAAGACCAAAATGGCAAGATGGGTGGGATTATGAACATAAACCCCTATCATGCTTTGCATTATCATTAGTTTATTGGTTAAAAGAAGTAGCTTGATCATGTAGTGTCATTAAGCTCAAAATACCTTGATTTGTAGAGGGATTAAAATGGGAGATGCATAAAATAGGTGAATAGATGGTAATGCAACCTCCTTGTGGGGATGGCTTTCCCCTTATGTAGGTGATATAGGAACCATTATAGAGAAGTCCATGCTCTAATTTTGGTGTGGACTGATTGATGCGAGAAGTCCACAAAATACTGTGTGAAAGTGGATTGAAGCCTTTTTTAGGATTGCTTATTTTTGACTTTTGACTTTTATCCCATTTTCCCTCCCTCATTTATTTTCTCTTTTTCCTCCTTTCCATTATTCCCCTTCATTTATCATTTCCATCACCTTTCCATACTTTTTGGTTAAAAGTACATCCCCCATAGATTTTTTTTTAATTGTAAATAGTTGTAAATATTTTTATTTCTCACATCCATTTTGATTTCAATAAAATTAACTCCACTTGCTAATAGGAGAGGGAGTTTATACCCATACTATTGACTAAAAGTCGACATTTTTCTCCCCTGACAATTTTTTTAGTCAATAAGTGGATTCTCACATTTAATTCAATGGCTTTTCCTATTATGTTTTTATTTTGTCTTTGGTTCATAAATTTTTATAAGAATAAACCTAAACCATCCATGTGTCACCATCATGCTACTTAATTTTTTTTTATATTTTCCTTGCTTGCCAAGGAGTATATTTAGTGCTTAATCAAATTTTAAGTGTTTATGTGTTGGAAAAATGACATTTTATAATTGGTTCAGAGTCTTGTAGTTTAAAAAATTTTCAATAATCTAACTTAGTTGTGTACTATTGTGAGGTCCTTGAAATTGGACACATTGAACCCTACGGTTGGTTTGAATTCTCTCAAATATTATGGCATTGTGATCCTTTGAAACTATAAGGTAAATGGTGAATAAAATAGTGACACATGTCTCCTTTATATTTCATCATAGTCACATAGGTGTAAATTCTCCTCTAGGATATTTTGAATGTGTTACCTTTATTTGGTATGTGAGATTGTGAAAATGTGACATGAGATAGGTTTTTTTGGCTCATTTTTATGTGGTTTTCAGAATATGCTTTAAGCCATTAAATTTGTGTAATACATTAAGCGTGAGGTTATGAATCCATAATATGATGTGGCTGTGAATAACTTGGACTCTCAAAGTTTGAATGCTTACAGTGTGAAGGTGAAAATGTTACAAGTGTACACACACAAGTTAGAGCATAAGAAAATTATAAACTAAAAAAACATGAAATTTATACTCTAAAAAGATAATGCACTTCAAATTGACCATAAAATAAAATTAATAAGTGTTTTACCTTCAAATACCAATGAACCTCCTCTTTTATTATGTATATTGTGCTTGTATTGTGGTTTCTTAGTTGGAGACATGCAAGTAACTCAGCATAATATCATATAGGCTTATTAATGATTAATTTGATGAATATGTTGATGTTTGGATGGATTAATATCTCAATTGATAGAGTTTTATTAGGCCTTTGGAGTTTGTTATAAATGGAGGAGGGGTCTCCAATTTATATATGTTTAAAAATAATATCATCCATTACATATGATTCATAATGGATGGCTAGATATTAGTCAAAATACTTGTTGAATTAGAGGATTTGGGAATTAAATGAGAGAGTTAAGGATGTAAGGATTTATGATTATGAGGAGTGGCTTAATTTACACTTTGTCAAATTGTCCCTTATCATTTATATTTTTTAATGTGATGACTTTATTTGGTTGATGGGTTGATTTGATTAATTTGATTTCATTGATATTTGATATTTAGGATTTTAATTTTTCTATGACGTTTATTATTAACATTAATCAATGACCTAATATGATTAGTTGTTTTATTAATTAAGATTTGCATTTTGTGTGGTTAGACAAGGTTCAAGTGCAATATGATTATTTGATTTGGGGGTGATGGTCAAATAGTGATGGATTAGGTTAGGGATGTTTTCGATGGGATTAGGGATATGATAAAATGTGATGACAATATTAGGATTACGATATGATAAGATTAGGGAATAAATGATAAATGATTTATGATTTGTAGTTTACTGATGAAATGAGGGTTAAAAATGACATATAGTTAAAAAAATTAATTGATAAATAGTAATGACATCAAAGTGGCAAAAATGAAGTGTCTACATTTTGACCCTCTTTGAAAGGGTGTTGTAATTAGAAGTGGACATATTTTAAATAATGTAGAAGAAGAAAAATGAGTGTGGGAAGATGCCCCATATGGTTTGGTATGAAAATTAGATGATGTGATGCCACATCAAGAGGGAATATATGAGGATAAAACGAGAAAAAGTTTGATAAAGGAAGAAAATAGGGAAATGGGGGCCAAATTGGTGAAAATAAGGTTTACATCTGAAAAATAGAGGGAAAATGGAGGGGTGAGAGTGAATAAATAGTAAATGGGTGGGGTAAGATGAGTCATTTAAAATTTAAAATTCTTGAGATTTAGATATTTGCACTTTAATAAGACTTCCTACTTGAATGGACCATGTACCTTCCCATGAGCACCATAGTGAGTGGGTGTGAGACCATAGATGACTGGATGGGAGTAGGCTATTGGTAAGTGAAATTTTCATTTGGTGTTTTTTAATTTTTTGGGTCAAAAATATAGGTGAAAACACTCATGAAACACAAATTCCATGAGTAAAAGTTTCCTCATGGCTTCTGCATATTCTTTAATGCTGTTTACATTAAGGTTAATGGCATTTGTGTGACTTTTTAAATATTTTAAAAGCCACAAAATTTCTATGATTTTCATAGTGTCTACATAATATCCATGTTGTCTATGCGAGATGTCATGGCATCTATGTGATCATAAAGTTTTTATAAATATCTGTAAATATATGGAGATGTTTCAGTGTTTATGCTATGAATAACATTTGTGTTAAAATGTTGATTTTGAGATGAAAATGACTAAATATACACATTATTTTATGATTTTAAGAGTGTCTTGTTATCATCATAACATATAAGTGTTGATTGATAGTGTTAGAATTGATGAGGAAGAAGGATGCAATTGAGTAATGACTCCTTGAGGTAGTTGGCCTTTACCATCTAGAACTAATACCTATGATTAGAGTTGATAGAGATCTACTAATTGCACTAGTTGGGAGATGAAATTTAGAGACCAACATGTTTTATTTATTAATGGGTGATATGAATATTAATATTAAGGATGTATAGAGGATCACGTGGATCCCCATACATAGAGAGAGGATATAATAGAGGGATGTGAGGCCATGCACATTGCTTTAGAGACTGATAGGCAAGGTGGATATCCATATGTGTAGATAGGTCTTGACCTAGACACATGCCTAGTAGAGGGTTGGATAGATTGATTTCCCATTATTTTTATGAATATTATCAGTGGGTTGTTTATTTTAGCTAAGATTGGTAGATTTGATTTGTAATATGATAGAGAATGATATAGTATTTATTTGGGGCTTTACAATATTAGCCCAATTATACATGAATCTACATTTAGTTGTGTATAGGGATGGGAAGAGTATCAAGGCCTTCAATTTTATATAGGTTTGGATATGGAAACAAATGCATATAGAGTGTCCATTGGGGACATGAAAGTAATGGGACAATGATGAGATGATATCATATGGATGAGAGATAATTGTTAAGGTACAACATAGACACTTAGGAGATCTATCATATTATAAATGGGCAATAGATGAGATACAACTAATATATATTATTTGGAGGTCATATATGGGTATATTCATATATTGTTTGTATGATTTTGGTTACTCTGATTATACCATCAAATAGTGCTATATTACTAGGCACATAGATTCTATCATAAATCCTTATAGGCTAGACATGATTCTATGACAATTTAGTCTCTATCATAGTAGGGCCACTTGTGTTTGCTCATGTATCTAGTGAGGTCCAATAATGGGGGCCTTGAGTAAATCATGGATTGGCTATGAGTGATTAGGGACTACTCCATGGTGTGCAATGGGTTCATAGGGTAGCAGTAGTAGATGTAGGGGTAGTAGAGGGATGTGATGCCTTATGGACCAAAGTAAGGTCTAAGAGATTTATAATGGAATATCAAAGGTTGAAGATGTTGGGGAGAGGATTATAGTTCTCATGAGTGAATTGCTAAAAATAAGGTGTTGAGTGTTACTCCAATTTAGGTAGGTTATAATAGATAGGGAAGAGGATATAATGGGTAGGGAGGAGGAGACGATGGATAGGGTAGAGGAGATGGTGGATAGGGGGATACTTAATACATATTTTTGATTCACTAGTACAAATTGTTGGTTCATCAATTAGATCTCTATTAGCAAAGATAGTGATATACATAGGTGTGATAGTGGCCATAGTAGCACTATTCTATGGTGATGGGGCAGGGCCATCATAGCCACCACAATGACTAAAAAATGCATCCTTGATTGATAGAATATGTCAAGAGATAACCATTATGGATGAAGATATATATAGTTTGAAGAGAGTTATGGGAGGCTCTCAGACATAGATGGAAACCCATGATGTAAAGGTTATGAATTTGATGGGGGAGATGATGTGGATGATGGAAAAAATAGAGAGGATCAGGGGATAGATGGGATTACATGAAATATAGGTGGTATATATGTGCATAAAGGTAAAAATAATACATGGTGAGTGGGATATAAATAAATTTATTATGACTATACAAGTCTTGTCGAAGGCCTTTTCTAAAATTTTGAGTGTTATGAAGAAAATAACATATCATTAGGGGCTCTATGAGGGTCTTGTACCTACAGATAAGAGAGAACTATTAATATTATATTAATTTGAGATGTGATTTGGATAATGAATGTGGTAATTATTAGTGTGGATAGCTCCATTGGCATGTTTAGTCCATTCCCCTCCTAAGAGGAGTCTATCGTGAGGGAGTCCACCACCAGAGGGACAAAGTAAGACTTGATCTCTTATTTATATAGTGATAGATGGATGTATAAAATTATTGATACATAGATGGATATTGTATAGTGATGACATGGATATTTTATATATGTACATTCAGTGTATATGTGATGATTATGATTATGATTTGAATTATTGTATCATTTTTTATTATGATATATAGATGACATGTATATGCTTGGCTATATGTGTATGTTTGAGTTGATGCTATGGATGCAATTTATTGATCACATGTTATTATTGTTATATTATGAAAAATTTAGGTGATTTAGATGATATGATGCTATATGATGCTATGATAGGTTAATTTTCATTCTTTTATGTTTATGGATTACATAATTAGTCATGTTTCATGGATAGTGATGGATAGTTAGATAGGATAGAGTGTATGGATAGATGAAAGTATAGATGTGGATGAGGAAAATGGGACATGTTAGTAGTCTTATGTGACTTTATAAGTAACCTTATTTTTGGTATAACATGTAAAGGAATGAACCATGATATAAACCACCATGATGTCATTATTTTCAAATAGCATTGGATTATCATAAATGTGATAAATAAGAAAAACAAACAAGTAAGAAAATAAATAAATAAGCAATTTATACAACATGGAAATAATGCTTAAAAAAATAAGTAAATAAACAAGATGTTATGTCTTGAATCAAGTTAACAACCCAATGTGTGAGTAACGATGGTACCGATAGCTTCATTATGATATAAACAATGATATATGTGAGGGGGTGTGATTTATAATAATATATCTTGAGGAATCTACAATGATTTATGTAAATATTGATAAAATATTTTAAAAAGGACTAAGAACAAGATAATTGATTTTTTGGTTTGGGTTTTTTTAGCTTTTCTATTATTTTTGGGATTTTTAATTTTTAATTTTTTTGGATTATTGACAAAGGCTATTAGTAAAGGATAAATTACCTCTATAAATGGGGATGAGAGCAAAAGGAGATGAAAACATGGAAGGATTTGAGAGGAGGTATCCAAATACTACATTGCATATGCCTGATTAACCATGTGTTGTTCTTAATTTCTATGAAAGAGAAGATGACATTCTCAGGTACTACATGACATGTTCTAAAAAATTCTTTCATATCCTAATTAACGTTAGAATAGGAATGGAAAAATGTATGATTCAATGGATAAAGATGGTTGTAGATAGATATGAATGGAGTGGATCTTCCCCCAAGTGTTGGGTACTTGTAGACAACTAACAATCCTCTTGGTATGACAATGCTTCAGGTGCATGATGATCACTATATTTTCTAGTTCTTGACCATCTTCAGTGGTGGGTTTGTAGGATATTGAATCAAAATTAAGAAGTGATTACATAAGGACCTATGAAATTTGGCTCAAATTTACATTTCCTTTCTCAGTCTTGATTGGTGTTTTGTTGATTTTCCTTTAGAACAAGGTCACCATTTATAATTTTTTTAGATTTGATGTGTCTATTGTATTTTTGGTGGAGCTTGTTTTGATATTTCTTTAGATGGTTAAGTTCATTAAGACTTTTCTCATCAAGAAGTTCCAACTTGTATAGTTGTGTGACTCGATAGTCATTGATGAGCTACAAAAAAGGTCTAGTTTGAACACTTAATATCTTTTCTCAAGCTTTCCATTGCTATTCTTATAAATACAAGCTATGTTTTATATATTATTCCTACCAATAACACTAAATGAATATTATGCATATGTTTTTAATGTTTATATGAATGAAATGGTTTATTTTGTAATTTAGATGAATTATGAACTATATTTATTATATTTGTTTATTTATAATATCATGTGTTTTAAGATCTTGAGAAAATAAGATCCCTGAAAAAAATTGGGTAGTATTAGCCTAAAACTACTAGATAGATCCAACCCATAACAATTGGGGAAAGATAACTTATAAAAAGTGGAACAATGCAACCTATAGAGACTAACCCATATCAACTTGTAGGTTTTCATGAACAACCTGTAACAATAATTGAAATAAGAGTTTCAGATTGTAGCAGTTGTAATGACATCTTTGGCTATTGATAAGTAGTTGAGGAAATTAAAATATAGATCTTATAAATTGGGAACTTGAACAAATTATGGATGGAAGTGCTGATAATGATTCATCCTTACTAGAACATACCTCTTTATCATTTCAAATTACAAAAAAAACATATTTCCATTTTATCTTCTTCTCATAGTCATTATTGGTAGCATTCTCTTAGTTAGGCTACTTTCGTAAAATATGTTTTATATTCCTAGATTAGGTATTTTATTGTTGAAACAATAAAGTTGCCTACCTCTATATTTATTGTAGTAGGGCATAAGTCAAGGATGATAGGAAAAAATGATTGAATAATAGATAAAGTTTATTAAGTTAATTATGTAACCTTTGATATAACAATCTTTAATTATTACATGATTATAAATGTAAGCAATTGATTTTGAGTAAATTAATATATATCCAAGGGAATTATTTGAACTTAAATCCAACTAAGGATCCCTTATAAGGAGTTATATTGAAGATCTTGATTCATTAGAATAGACATTTATTTGTGTGCAAGTATTTATTCATTTCATTTTAATTTTACATATATGATTTACAATTTATTTCTAAATAATTGTGATTATTATGTATTGTGTTAAATGTCTTAGAAGAAGCTTTCATCATAGATATTTCAATTCATTTTAGTTATTCCATTATTGGAGGTGTGATTTAGTTTTCTACACTTTCTATTTATGTAGTTTACTTTATGCAAAGTGTGATACCTATCTGGAATTGATAACTCTCAACTATTGAAAGAGTGTTGCACATATAGTGTCAAAATCTTGTCAAGATTGACACAACCTAGGTTGAAAATTAGTGTGAAGGTAGTAGATTTTATAAACCAAGTGGCCTACTTATTTGATTGATAAGGTTTTAAATAAAAATATTGGTCTACGTTAGTTTAATTGGTGGTTAAAATTACACTTGTCATTTTGGTATTATTTTTAGGGAAGGTGTCAAAACACTTGTGTCTTCAACTTGATAAATTATTTTGCTTTCTTAGTTTAAAATTTCATGTTTTATTAATCTAAAATTATTATTTCCATAGATTAAATTTATTGATTTTTAGACATAAGATTCAATTTATGCAAAAGTAAATTAGTGAAAAAAAAAACACATGTTTTACTAACCCTATGCAAGGCATGGTAGGCATAAACACAAGAAGAATGGTTTATTTACATGTAGTAGGAATAAAACCTCAGGTAGATTTTTATGTAAGTAGTTTATTATTTCTAGAAGAACATAGTCACAACCTAAAACAATTATAATTCATAATGAGATGTCTATAGACAATCTAGAGTTGTCATCAAAAGATCTAAAGGAAAATGTAGTAGAGGAGTTCTTAGCTAAACTAATAGAAAAACCCCAGAATCAAGAGGAAAATGATTTCCATACTCTTGATAAAAACACATTTATACCATTTTATAAGGGTTTCTATTTGGCCACCCCACACTTAAGAGTTTGACATTTAGCTTCCTCCACCCTCAATCAATTTCCTTTCCAAAAGAGGATTTAAATCCCTTTTAGCCCCTAAAAGAAATATCAAAACTACAAAACCTACTTGATATGTTGAACATGAAAACCTCTTTATTGAAACTCCAAGATAGTTCTCAAGAAAACCCACTCCCTCACCTCCATCTCGGAGACATTATTTTCCCTTAGAAATTCCCAAACTTTCCATTTATTATTCATCAAGGATTATAGAGATTGATGAATAAGTTGAAGAGTGGGTGAAGTAAGCTACTAGTTTATGCTTAGTCAAAAAATTCATGGAGGGCCATCAAGAACAAAACACTATCAATGAGTCTATAACCTTTGAGTTTCCCATCAATACATCTAGGGGAAGTGCACCTATGAAAAATATCCCTCATACTACCCTACCTAATTTCAAGGGAAAAATAAATAAGGATCTAGATACGTTCCTCTTTGAGTTTGATGTCTTGTTCCATATCTATGACTATAATCAAGATGCTCAAAAGTTGAAGTTATTTTTGGAAACACTCAAAGATGTATCCCTTAGATGGTTTATGTTGGGTTAAATACAAAAAGTTTCAATATTTTATTACATATAGTATTATTTAATTACCCAAATTAGAATAATTGAGTTTACAAATTTGTATCAAAATCTAATTTGTAACCCATAGATTAAAAATAATATAAACATGTACTTACCAGTTAAATATATAAACATGGAATAATAAATAAATGTAGAAAATAGAGAAATAAGAGATGCTAAAAAATAACATAAAAAAATTATTGACACAATATCTAACATGGTTCACCCAAATGTTAGGCTACGTCCACAAAGAAACTCAACAATTCTTCTATTCAAAATTTCAAAGGAATTTATACAAGTGCCTAAGACTTCCTGCCCCTCAGTCTCTATATCAAAGCACTTTAGCAACACCTTTGTCTGAAGATAAATTTCTCTTTCTATCAATTACTATGCAGCCACATTCTCACCTTTTTTTTATCTACAATACACAACTGCATCATTGTTCTACCTCTTTTCTCACTTTTAAAGGGATGATAACTAAAAATAAGGAAGTATAAAATATGTTATAACTTCCTACAGTTACAATTTGTTACAACTTCCTTGAAAAATAAGGACGTACAAATTTGTTACAACTTCCTTGAAAAATAAGGAAGTACAGATCTATTCTATGGTTACAATCTATTATAACTTCTTTACAAAATAATGAATTACAAATCTGTTCTAACTTCTTGTAGTTACAATCTGTTACAACTTCCTTGAAAAATAAGTATAAATTTATTATAACTTTTTTACAAAATAAGGAAGTATAGATGTGTTTTGTGGTTACAATCTATTACAACTTCCTTGCAAAATAAGGAAGTACAGATCTAAAATGATACATAAATATGGAATATATAAATCTTACATGAAAAAATAATTTTATAGTAGGATCTAATTATGTATAGACCAAAATTAAACCTTTATATAAATCAAAACTTTCAAACTTATATAGACCATTAATTCCCCTTACAACCTTCTGTCAATTGATAACATCACTTATATATAGAATCCCATAACATCATTCACATTTCATACTTTCTACTTACAGGTTGCCCATAGAAACTATAGTCTTCACCTATAGGTTGCCTATAGAAACTAAAGGTTTTCACCTACAGGTTACCTATAACCACTATAGGTTTCATCTATAGATTGCCTGTAGCGATTGCAATCTTCACCTATAGGTTGCCCATAATAATTATAGGTTTTCACCTATAGATTTCTCATAGCCGCTACAGGTTTCTTCTAAAGGCTACCCATAGAAACTAAAGTTTTTAGGCTTTTCCATTAAAATAAAATGAGGCATTATGTTTCCACATCTTCAAAAATCTCCCACTTGGAGACATAAGGCCATAAGACCAATTGCTACAACCTCCCACTTAAACTCATAACTACTAATTTCTTATTCTTCAAGCTTATGCTTGAAGTCCCATGGAAGTTGAGTATGCCCTCAAATTTAGTGCTATAATTACCTTAGTAAGCATATCTATAGGATTTTCCTCTGTGTGAATCTTCTCAAGCTTGAATTGCCCACTTTCCAAAACTATATGTATGAAATGGTAATGAAGCTCTATATGCTTTGTCCTACTATGGGAAGTAGAGTTCTTATCCAAGTGAATAAAACTTTGGATATAAAAATATAGAGTGTACCCAAATTGATTCACTCCCAACTCCTCAAAAAATTTACTTAACCATAAGAACTCTTTACTTGTTTCAGTGCAAGTAATGTATTTAGCCTCAGTGGTAGAAAGTCCAACAACTTTCTACAACTTAGAAACCCATGAGACTATAGTACCTCAAACCATGAAAATATATCCAGTGGTAAACCTTCTACCATCCAAATCACCTGCCATGTTACTATCCACAAAACCTTACAACCCACTATTATAACCTTTAAAACATAAACACATACTAGAGGTTCTACGCAAATATTTTAAAATCCACTAAACTGCTAAGCAATGTTGCTTACTAGGTTTACTCATGAACCTACTCACTACTCCCACTGCTTGGGATATGTTTAAATGAGTGAAAATCATAGCATACATTAAATTTCCCATAGCTAAAGCATATGACACCTTTGCCATATAATCTTTCTCCTCTTGTGACTTAGGAGACTGTGTCTTACTCAACTTGAAGTGGCCAGCTAAAGGTGTAGAAATAGATTTACAATTTTGCACACCAAATATTAAAAACACCTTTTCAATATATTCATATTGAGTTAAAGTAAGTTTCTTTCCAAATCTATCTCTATCAATTCTCATTCTGAGAATTTTCTTGGCTTGTCCAAGATCCTTCATGGTAAACTTTGAAGAAATCAATTTATTCAACTCACTTATTCTCTGCATGTTAGTTCCACACAATAACATGTCATCAACATAAAGTAGAATAATAATGAATTCACCATTTTCAAATTTATTACTATAAACACAATGATCACTATGAGTATGAGCATATCCATGCTCCAACATGAAAGTATCAAACCTTAGTACCATTGCCTAGGTGCCTATTTCAAACCATATAAACTTTTTAGAAATTTACAAACCTTTCTTTCTTTCCCCTTTACCTCAAAACCTTTTGGTTGCTTCATATATATTTCCTCTTCTAAATATCTAGGTAAGAATGCTATCTTCACATCCATATGTTCTAAGTGAAGACCATTAGAAGTAATAATACTTAATATAGTTCTTATTGAGGTAATTTTGACAATAAGAGAAAATTTGACAATAAGACTTGCTTTGTATATTCTGCCCACTCTCATATTCTTTTAAATGGAAAACCCATTTAATTTGTAGTGATTTCTTATCAGGTGGTAAATCCTCCAATTCCCATGTTTTATTATGTTTCAAGGCATCCAATTTTACTTTCATGCCCTTTTCCCATTGCACACAATGTTTGTCCTACTTAGCTTCTACAAATGATTTAGGTTCCCCATTGTCAGTTAGTAACAAATAAAATAAAGATGGAGAATATATATCAGGGGGTTTACTTACTCTTATTGACCTCCTTACCACAGGTGTGACTAGTTCACTTTGAGCTTCTCTTGGCCTAATATTCTTAGAAGACTCCATTGGGTCATTAATGACCCTATTTCCATTCTCTAATTCTATAAAGGTAAATGGAGCATTCTATAATTTCTCTTTGCTTTCACCAAATACACTTAGAGGTATGACAAGATTTTCTTTACTAAATGGACTTTCCACTTTCTTTTCTATAATTTGGTCCCTATACATCACACTTTCATTAAAGATCACATCACGTGATCTCACAATCTATCTATCATCTAAACACTCGAAACAATAACCAAATGAGATATCACCATATCCAATGAAAGTGCATCTCATCAATTTAACATCCAACTTATTTCTCTTTTCTTTATCAATGTGCACAAATGTTTCACAGCCAAAAACTTTTAAATGAGAGTAGAAAACACTTTTACCTAACCAAGCTTCCTCTAGAATCTCACCATCTAAAGAATTAGATGGTCCTTTGTTAATCAAATAAATAATAGTATGAACCATATCTACCCAAAAAGTATGGGGTAAACCAACATGGAGTCTCATGCTTCTAGCTCTCTCCATAATTGTTTGGTTCATTCTCTCACTTACCCTATTCTATTTAGAAGTTTGAGACACTATTACTTATTTTTGGATTCCTTCTTATGCATAGTAGTTACAAAATTCTTTTGAGGTGTATTCATCTCCATTGTTAGATCTTAAGCATTTCAGCTTCATTCCTGACTCATTTTTTGTAAGTTCTCTCCAAATTTTAAAGGTTCTAAATACATCAAATTTATTTTGAATACAATAAACCCATAACTTATGAGTTACATCATCCACAAACATCACATAATACTTTGAGCCTCCCAATGATTGTATAAGGGCTGGTCCCCAAACATTAGAATGTATTAATTCTAATTTATTTATTTTATTTCAGGCCCAACCTTCAAAAAATAAACTTTCTTTTATTTACCAAAAATGCAATGTTCACATAAATCTAAATTAATAGACTTTAAGTTTGATAACTTCCCTTTATTATGTAAACTGATCATACCCTTTTGACTCATATGACCCAATCTTGAATGCCATAAACTAGTTTCTAGATCAAAATTAGAAACTAATATAATATTAGAATCAATAATGCAATTACTCAAATACAGTGTGCCTTCCTTTTTCCCTTTGGATACAACAAGATTACCTTTTGTTACCTTCCAAGATTATGCATTGAAAGTAACAGTAAATCCATCTTCTACCAATTGACCTATAAAAATAAGATTTTTGGTAAGACTTGGCACATGTCTTACTTATTTGAGTATCCATTCATTTCCATTCTATAGCTTGATCTTTACTGACCCTTTGCCAACAATATCATAGGGTTCATTATCTCCCAAGAAATCTTGGCCAAACTTGACACTTACATAGGTTGTAAAATACTTGGGATTGAAAGTATCATGAAAAGATGCCCTTGAATCAATCACCCATGACTCAACTTTTGTATCACATGACAAAACTATATCATCTTGATACACAGTAGTAGTATCACTTGAGGAAATATTTGCCTCCTAGTTATTATCATTATTTTATTACTCCTTGTGATTCTTTTTAAGAGTCCAACACTTCTTTCTTGTATGGCTAGTCTTTCCATAGTTCCAACATACAAAAATTCTTCCTTTTTAATTGGATATATGTTTGGAAGATAAAGATATTCCCTTTGATCCATGGCTCTTGCTCCTCTGTCTATTCTTTTATCTCCCTCTAGATTCAAAATTTAGTGCATTTCTTGTTGAAGTCTCACCAAATCTCTTCCTTCTCATTTCTTTAGAGCTTATGACACTAACAACATCCTACAATTTAAGAGTATTTCTCCTAGACACGTTATTACTCATAGCCATCATAAGGTTATTCTAGGATTTAGGTAGGGAACATAGTAACAACAAGACCTTGACTTCTTCATCTAGTTTCACTTTCAAAGAAGTCAACTTATTTGTAATAGTATTTTAATCATTTAGATGTTTAGCTACACTTGAATTCTCATTCATTTTTAGGTTGAATAACCTCTTCATCAGATACACCTTATTTTGTACTAAAGGCATCTCATACAACTTACATAAAGTGGTCGTAAGTTCTTCTATAGTCTTTTCTTTAGATATATTGGAGGAAACACTTACTACCAAGAAAATCCTTATGGATCCCAAAGATTTTATATCCAAGACATTTGATTCCTCATCTATTTTCTTTCCCTGTCCTTTTGCCTTTCCATCAAGTGGTAGATAGAGGTCCTTTTGATACAAATAGTCAATCATTTACATCTTCTATAGAATAAAATTCTATCAATTAAACTTATTGATCACTCTTCTTCCATCATCTACCATTGCTCAAGATCTCCCACTTGAGAATATATTACTCTAAATCTGAGATCCTACAGAGATTTATAACTTGTAAAATAGTACACAAAACCACACAAAGATGGCTCTAATACCACTTGTTGGGTTAAATACATAAAGTTTCAAGATTTTATTACATATAATATTACTCAATTGCCCAAATAAGAATAATTGAGTTTATAATTTTATATCAAAATTTACTTTTTAACCCATAGATTAAAAATAATCTAAACATGTACTTGCAAGTTAAACAAATAAATATGGAATAATAAATAAATGTAAAAAATAGAGACATAAGAGATGCTAAAAAACAACATACAAAAATTATTGGCACAATGTTTAACATGGTTCACCCAAATGTTGGGCTACGTCCACCAAGAAACTCAACAATTATTCTATTCAAACATCCAAAGGAATTTAAACAAGTGCCTAACACTTCCTGCCCCTCAGTCTCTATATCAGAGCACTCTGGCAACACCTTTGTCTGAAGATAATTTTCTCTTTCTATCAATTACTACGTAGTTACATTCTCACCTTTTTTAATTTATAATACACAACTACATCATTGTTCTACCTTTTTTCCCACTTTTAAAGGGATGATCACTAAAAATAAGGAAGTACAAAATATATTCTAACTCCTTGCAGTTATAATCTATTATAACTTCCTTAAAAAATAAGGAAGTACAAATTTGTTACAACTTCCTTGAAAAGTAAGGAAGTACAAATCTATTCTACAGTTACAATCTATTACAAATTTATTGTAAAATAAGGAAGTACAAACCTATTCTAACTTCCTAGAATTATAATCTGTTATAACTTCCTTACAAAATAAGGAAGTACAAATTTGTTCTAACTTCCTACAGTTACAATCTGTTACAACTTCCTTTCAAAATAAGTAAGTACAAATTTGTTACAAATTCCTTGCAAAATAAGGAAGTATAGATCTATTCTATAGTTACAATATGTTACAACTTCCTTGCAAAATAAGGAAGCATAGATCTAAAATGATACACAAATATGGAATATCTAATGCTTATCTAAAATAATAATTCTACAGTAGGATCTAATTACGTATAGACCAAAATTAAACCTTTATACAAAACACAACTTTCAAACTTTTATAGACCATTAATTCCCATTACAACCTTCTGTCAATTGATAACAACACATATATAGAATCCCATAGCATCAGTCATGGTGCAACCTTTCTACTTACAATTTTCTCATAGCAACATAGTCTTCACTATAGGTTGCCCATAGCAACTATAGGTTTTCACCTACAAGTTGCCCATAACCACTGTAGGTTTCATCTACAGACTACCCATAACAACTACCATCTTCACCTATAGGTTGCCTATAGTTTCTATAGGTTTTCACCTACAAGTTGCCCATAACCATTACAAGTTTCTTCTATAGGTTGATCATAACAACTACAAGTTTTAGGCTTTCCATTAAAATAAAACAAGGCATTATGTTTCCACATCTCTAATAATTTATGGGTCTAGGGAAGGATATAATATCCACTTAGAGGGATATGAAGGAAGTGTTCCTTTATAAGTATCAATACTACTACTGAGGAAGGAACTACAAGAGAGATGACATTTTTAAATGTCACAAAAAGAGGATGAATCACTAGATAATTACATGGAATAATTTATGTCCAGGCTATAAAAATCTAAGTAGATCACACTGAATTTAGATTCTCACAAATTGATATCCTTGAATGGAGTTAAATATGAATGCTTGGAAATGTTGGAATTAATGAGTGGTAGAGATGTATCCAAAATTCCATTCAATAAGATCATCCTTATGTGTAATAATTATTCAAGTTTAATAGTGAACAAAACCCATAACATTAAGATACTTCCTTCATCAGCTACAAATAGACACTCATAAATATAGGTAAGTAATTTACTATAAGATATGATGTAAGATATTATCAGTCACATGGTTACATAAATATATATGTTACACATAAGGAATAAGTAATAAAAAATAGAGCAAGCCTAATGGCTTATTGTCTAGACTATCATAAAAATAAATTAGAATGTAAATTACATGTTTTTCAAGTAAAAGTGGCCATCATAATAGAGGATTATTCTAAAACAATTGAATTGTATGCAATTGGTAGAAATGGAGATCAAATTCTATACATGGATCAGTTAAGGCAGTGGCCACAAAGGATGCCCAATCAAGGTATGCCACCAAATTTTGCATTTTTAAATTCTCAATTTCTAGTTGTTCCTAATTTATATGGATCTACTTCTTGGATACCCATGCCACCACAAAACCAAAATTGGCCACAACAAATTACTCAACCTCTAAACAATCAATATCTACTTCAATCAGCCTTAGATGCCTCAAAATTGGAAACTAAAGAATACCCAAACACCAAATAATTGGTAGTCATACCAAAACTAGTCTTAGAAAGCTTAGAATCAAAATCAACAATGGATATATTCCTTCAACCAATGTACTAACCATAGAGAAATAACCAGCCTTGGTTTAAATAAAATCTTTGATTTCCACAATAACCACAATTACAATAAGAAAAACAACCAAACTTGATTCCTAACACTCAACCATCTCTTAAACAACTAAAATTACCCACCTAACCTATACTAAACCCCACCAATAAGTTAGTTTAACTAACATAAGCCACTAAAATAATGTAATCGATAACTTACACATTGAACATCAATGAAGTCCATCTTCATTCAGGATGTATTCTTTCACCATCCACCTCCCCTATCATAACAAAAACTATAAATAAATTACAAACATACATACTAATTTGAAACTACTAGAACAAGCCACTACCCTTGAACCGATCACTAATAGAGCATAAGAATGACATACCAACCCTCCTTTTCCTGAGAGATTGAACCCCAAAAGTCTTGACCAAGAATCTAAATTTTATTTCATATGATAAGTAAAAAACATCCATGTCAAGATTACACTATTTTAGGCTATAAAATATGTTCTCATATATACTAAATTTGTCTATGATCTATGCTTAATTAAGCCTAGTTTAAGAAGAAGGACCCCAAGACCATTCAAGTAGTTTGACAACTTGTGAGCATCATGCTAGTAAATATAGTTCCATTTAAGTAGTTTTGATCTAGACATCACCATAGTTAATGTCAAAATTCATGACAAGAATATAAACAATACCTTAATTGACTTAGGATTAACCATCAATGTCATGAATATGGAGACAATGCATAAAATTGGACTTACACAACTTTGCCCAACACCTTTCATTCTATAAATGGTAGATAGATCTATGGTAAAACCAAAACAAATTATAAAGAACTTATTCATAGCTATAGATTCATGAGACTACCGAGATAATTATATCATCATATAACCTAATTATATGAGGAGGATATCCCCTTATCCTAAATATACCAAGGATAGCAATAACCAATGCCTTCATTGGCTGTAGATCAAGGAACATGTTGATTTCAAATCAAAATGAGAAATTAGTGTTGTACCCACCAAACCTTTCTATGAAACACAACAAACTTCTTGGGTAGAAGATGAAGACAAAGAAAAATTTATTTACATAATTTTTTCAGTATCAATTACAACATATCATTTAAAGATCAAGAAGTAGTCAAAATATTTTATAATATCCAAAAAAACACCTATCAAGAGGACTCAAAAACATAAAAAATATTACAATGTATACCATGTCCCCTCACAAACATTATTCCCAAAGAAAGTTCCATCGATTCCACAAGAGATATTAGAACCTTCATTCAAATACTACCACACCATTGTAGACATACCTCATGGTCGGGTAATGTAGAACCCACTTTGTCATTATCCAAACAAGTATACATATTTATGAGACAACCACTTAATATTAAAATTAAATTAGAACATGAATAAGAAATTAAATGAGTCACCATACTTCAAAACTAAAAATCAACCTTTTCTTAAGCCTATCATAACATTATATGTATCTACCTAGACTTATGTAGCAATGTAATATCCCCTTCAAACAGGGAATATAAAAACACAAAAGCTCTGAACAAAGATACAATTTTGTAGAATAAATTCAGAAGATAAACAATAATATAGTCTCTCAATAGAAAATCACAAATCTTATCACTTGTTCTTCTAGATGATTACACAATTGAATCTCTGTCATACAAATAAAATAATATGAAATATTCTATTTTAAAACCCTGGGCTTTTACAAATCTGGAAATTGAGCTTAAATCTAGAAATTCTGTCTCAGCCTGCTGTGTCGAACACACAGTCACCGGTGTCGGTCAATATACTACCGACGTTAGTCTCTGTCGGTCCTTCTCTGCCGATGTCAGTCACTGGGGATCTCTGTCTGTCGAGGTCGGTGTCTGAGCAAATCTGATGATGCTTACAGATTTTTCACGGATCTATACGGACTTCATACGACCACCAAATATAAGATAACACACCTTGATAGCTGAACCACCTGATCTCAAGATATACGATTCTAATACAGAAGATCTATATCTATATAACTTATTGGATCAAAAACCTAATAAAATAAATACCTAGAAAGCTCTGTGACAAATTCTAGATGAAGTTACCTCTCAAATCTGTATACCTCTATGATAACTTCTGTATGAAGCTATCTCTCAATTTGGCAATAGATCAGCTGATATTTCACATCCTTTGAATTGCACACACTGAAGAGTGGATGTTCTCCAATGCAAATGGAATCTTGGAACCCTTGGCTTAGTCTTCACAGAAGAATTCTTTCAATATCAAAATCAATAATCAATGCATAATTAATAATGGCCTCCATGAGAAACCCTTATACCCTCAAAAAGATATGCTTGCCCTAATTAGGGTTTTCTTAAATTAGAATTAGGGTTTCTAAATTAAAATTAGACCAAATAATTAATATTTGATTAAATCAATCAAATATTAATATCTCCCTCAATACATGTTTGATTGAGCCCAAACGAAAGCCAACTGGAAAATTTTTGCTAAATGAAGCCGAGCCAATCTCCATCAAGACCCTCTAACCATCCTATCAGCCTACAAGGGTCACATAATAGGCTAACCATGAACTCAAAACATGTCAACTAAAAAGGGGACATGAGAATCTGCCCCTCCTAAAATTGCTTGCCCTTAAGCAATCGCTGAATGATACACCCATCAATCCACCTGGATCCCAAATGTAGTCATGATCTACCCTGCTATCAATCAATGCAAACTCCATGCCATGTCCATCCCTAGTACTAAGATAAGCACCCCAACATCCAATCCATAAATTAAAATCAGCAAGCAACTCAAGCAAACTCCTTACCTAAATAATATCTAAATCTGGATTGTGAAGGCTAGAAATAGTCATATCATCATCAACCTATGACCCAACTATAATAAAAAGCTGAGTCCCTACCATATGTGATAACTCCTAAACTACACTCACCTCAAGACCAAGCTCCTCCTCATATCTCTCCTGTGTTGGTGCCAATGTGCACTCGTCATCGCACTCTATCATGTCATGTCGTATGAGAATCTCCATCCGATGAAAAAACATATATCTGAAGCTGCTGCCCCGTATTGCCTTAAGAATATGTGTCTTCCCATCAACATCAAATTAAACCTCCATGTCCTTGAGATGAAGAGTAAATTCCTCAAATGAATGAAGCCACTTCATACCCAAGACTAAGTCTATATCCCCCATGTTCACATAATAATCAACCTTGAACTCATATTTGTTCAAGCGCAATGGGAGGTCTCTAATCATACGCTCACACCTAAGAGTGTGACCATCAACTACCTTAACTCTGATGCCCTCGAAATCTTTGGTAGTGAGTCCATGCTTCTCCACAAATCTAGCATCTCTAAAATTATGTGTGGCTCCTGTATCAAGAAGGGTGATGACCTTCTGCCCTGCCAAAACTCCATAGAGTCTGAATGACTCATCCGATTGAATGCTAGATAGGCATGCCTCCTATATGTGAAGCTCTAACTCTACCTCTGCCTTAGGTTCTAAAGCCTTTGCCTCCTCTAAACCATCCTATTGTTCAAAATCCTCTGAATCTGAATCCTCATAATATGCCCACATCACATGATTTGCCTTGCCCTTAGGCCTCAAAAGACAATCGTGATTGGCATCATAGGGACCTTTGCAATAGAAGCAAAGCTTCTTCCTGCGTAGATCGTTAAGAGCCTCTCAATCCAAAGCTGGTGCTGCAGGATTTGCCTTAGAATCATTCTTAACACCTAATTTATCTATGTTAAAATCTGGTCTCTCTCTATTTCCATTAGAGCACTTATGATCCCTAGATGAAGAAGTACCTCTTGAGTTAGATTTACTAGATGGGGCTACCATCTCCATACTGCATGCCTTCTTCATAGCTATCTATAATGAAGGAGGATCAAAGGCTTTGATCCAACCTCTCAATGGTTCTATCAATCCCTCCATGAAGAGAACTACCAATCTACGCTCTAAAATATTGGGCACCATGACTGCCAATCTCTGAAACTCACCAATGAAGGACTCCAAGTTACCTATTTGTCTCAACTATGCTAGATCTCAAAATTAAACCTCAAGATCTTTCCTGTCAAACTGCTCAACCAATCTATTCACAAAGTCTTGGTACTCTGTCACCTGGTTATGCTGAAGTGTTACCATACCATGGTACCACCAATCATGTGCTACTCCATCCAAGTGCAAAGTGGCGTATCTGATGGCCTCTATCTCTATCATTGGTCTCAATGCCAAAAATGTGTCAAGCTTATGAACCCAAGCTTGAGCTGTCATCTTGCTGTTGCCATCAAAATTAGTCAAAGAAAGCTTGCCAGTAGCCTTCTTCAGCTCACTGAATTGAACTCTAGGCCTCCTATCCTATCTAACTAATCTGTAGTGCTCTCTCCTTAGAGTAACAAAATGATCAAAGGACATCTTCTCCTGAACATGAGGATCTAATAAGTTCCACTCATCAATTGCAGCCATGAGGGTATCTGTAAATAGGAAATCACCTGCCGCCTCTTCTGCTAGAGCCTCTGGTTCGTCCTGTACAAACATAGGCCGTGTAGGTCTATCAGCGGTCCTAGAATGGGTCAGCTGTGGTCTCTAATTAATAGTAGCACTCTTATTATCTCCTTGTTCCCCATTCTATCTAATATGTGGGTTCATCCTCTCTACCATAGTAGTGAGTGCCTGTATGGCCTGATTCATCTGCTGCTACCCTGTCATCATAACATGATAGAAGTCTCTAGTATCCTGATCAACATCATACCTATGGCTTCTGGGTGGGCTACCCTCACGCCTGTCACTCATGATGATTGATGGCTGATCTAACACCTACGTACCTTCAAGAAAGGCTCTACTTTGTGTGTTATACCTGTGTGGTCCCAACTCTTGTGGCTGCATAAGATTTATAAACCCTCAGGATGGCAGGATTTAGCTCTGATACCACTGTAATGCCCCTTACTTAGGGGCTCCTTTTTTTAACAAAGGATCTAATACCACTATAATATCCCCTTCAAATAAGGAATATAGAAACACAAAAGCTCTGAACAAAGATACAATTTTATAGAATAAATTCAGAAGATAAACAATAATATAGTCTCTCAATAGCAAATCACAGATCTTATCACTTGTTTTTTTAGAAGATTACATAATTGAATCTCTGTCATACGAATAAAATAATATGAAATATTCTGTCTTAAAACCTTGGGCTTTTGCAAATCTAGAAATTGAGCTTGAATCTAGAAATTCTATCTTGGCCTGTTGTGTCGAACACACAGTCGCCGGCGTCGGTCGATATACTATCGACGTCGGTCTCTGTCGGTCCTTCTCTGCCGACATCGGTCTTCAGTTAGCCGATGTCAATCACTGGGGATCTCTGTCTATCGAGGTCAGTGTCTGAGTGAATCTATTGATGCTTATGAATTTTTCATGAATCTGTACGGACTTCGTACGACCACCAAATATAAGATAACACACCCTGATAGCTGAACCACCTAATCTCACGATATACGATTCTAATATAGAAGATCTATATCTGTATAACTTATTGGATCAAAAACATAATAAAATAAATACTTGGAAAGCTTTGTGACAACTTTTAGATGAAGTTACCTCTCAAATCTGTATACCTCTGTGATAACTTCTGTATGAAGCTATCTCTCAATTTGGCAATAAATCAGCTGATATTTCACAGCCTTTGAATTTCACACACTGAAGAGTGGATGTTCTCCAATGTAGATGGAATCTTAGAACCCTTGGCTCAGTCTTCACAGAAGAATTCTTTCAATATCAAAATCAATAATCAATGCATAATCAATAATGGCCTCCATGAGAAACCCTTATACCCTCAAAAAGATATGCTTGCCCTAATTAGGGTTTTCTTAAATTAGAATTAGGGTTTCTAAATTAAAATTAGACCAAATAATTAATATTTGATTAAATCAATCAAATATTAATATCTCCCTCAATACATGTCCGATCGAGCCCAAACGAAAGCCAACTGGAAAAATTCTGCTAAATGAAGCCAAGCCAATCTCCATCAAGACCCTCTAACCATCCTATCAGCATACGAGGGTCACATAATAGCCTAACCATGAACTCAGAACATGTCAACTAAAAAGGGGACATGACAAGCAACCACATTTACATCAAGGATGAGTGAAAACCTACTTACGAACCACAATGTAAGATGAACCCCATTGTTAAAGACAATCAAAACTGAGTTACAAACACTCTTTAATATAGGGTTTATTTATCTTATTTTTGATAGTGAATGCATTTCACCTCATGTTATTTTACTTAAAATGTGGAAAATGATGTATATGTGTGGATTACAAGGAGTTAAACTCATCCACAAGGAAAGATCAATATCCTCTTCCTTTCATTTACCAAGACTTAACTCATTGGTAAGAAATAAATATTTCTCCTTTATTGATGAGTTTAATATATTTTATAAGATTAGAATAGCTCTTAAGGACCAAGATAATACTAAATTCACATGTCTTTAGGATACCTATGTATATGCTATACTATCATTCAGTTTATGCAATGCTATTGCCCCTTTTTAAAGGGCTATTTTGAGAATATTTTTTATTTGTCCCATGATTATGTTAAGATATACATGGATGAATTCATAATCTATGGGGAAAAATATGATGAAGCCCTCTAAAACTTAGAGAAAGTCCTCCAATGTTGTAAAGAAAACTAGTTGTCATTAAGTAATGAAAAATGCTACATGTTGATGACTGAAGGTATTTCTTTGGGACACCACATCTCACCTACAAAAATTAAAGTATATACTCCCAAAATAAATGTAATCAATAAATTACCAATTCTAAAAAAATAAAAAGACATTCAAATTTTATTAGGAGACACTAGCTACTATCATAGATTCATTAGAGAGTTTAATAAAATTATAACTTCTCTATTTATTTTACTTTCTAAAGATAGTGATTTCATTTAGAATGATGCATGGTAAATAACATTTCAAGAGATTAAAGATATACTAGTAACTACTCCAATATTAAGAGGCTTTGATTGGATATTAACCTTTCACATCCACATAGATGCCTATGATACTATTTGGAGTTGTCCCTGGTCAAAAGGAGATGTCCGTGAGCTATGTCATATATTTTATTAGTAAAAACCTCCAAGTGGCTGATTTCAATTACATAGTGATGGAGAAATAATTTCTCATCATAATCTACACCATCAAAAAATTTACATATTAGATTATAGGTTATCCAAATTTATTCACTGCTAATTACACAATAATAAGGTATTTAATGAATAAACCAACAGTCATTATAAGCATAATTAGATGGTTGATTCTACTATAAGAGTTTTATGTTACTATTATAGATAATCTAGGTAAAGATAATGTGGTTTCAAAATTTTTATCATAACATCTGATGAACAAAGTTTTGTAGTAGATGATTCCTTTCCTAATGAACACCTTTATGCATTATCCACTAACACTCTTTGGTATATAGACATTTTTAATTAATTGGTTTCATGATTACCTCCATAAAATTTATCTCTAAAATAGAAGCATAACTTGGTGGAGAAAAGTGGTTCATATTCATAGATCTTTGGGTATCTATTTTTCACTAGGTCTGATTCAGTCATGCATCAATGCATAAGAGAGGATGAGATTTTACACATCCTTATATCATGTAATGATGAAACCTTTTGGGTTAATTGTATTACAAATATTAATTCTATAAAGATATTAATAGTAAGATACTATTGAACTACTTTACATAATATGCAGTTGTATATACCCACTAGTGTGATCAATGGTAACATATGGGAAATCCCAAATGTTTTGATGAGATGTCATTTTAGCCTCAAATAGTTTACATTCCATTTGATAAATAGGGAATTGGTTTTGTTGGAACAATAGATCCTAAATCTAAAAATGAGTACATACTAGTTTTCATGGATTATGTGATCAAATGGGTTGATATGAAAGCCTTAACACATACATGAGATGAAAAAGTTGTAGAATTTATGTATGAGAAAACCATCATTAGGTAGAGAGTTTCATAAGATAATATTGTAGATCAAGGGTATTAATTCATATCTATTTACAACATTTTCCCTTTTTTGTCAATATGAAATCAAGCACAATAGGTTCACCCTTCATCATCCTTGGTAAATAGGCATGTAGAGGTTACAAATAAAGGACTGGAGAATGTTCTCACAAAAATATTGAATGTGCATCACAAAGATTGGGAAACACATAATATTTAAGTGGTATGTGAATAATAGATCACATGGAAGACCACAACTGGATTCACCCCATATAAATTGGTTTATTGGAAGAAACTTGTTCTCCCCATTGAATTTGAGCATAAAACCTTGCATACATAATTGAAAATTAGCTTATAATTATTGAATTTAAAAAAATATATAATAATTAAACTAAATTCTTTGGATTAAATTTTAATAGAAACACTAAATCATAAAAAGTAGCACAATAGCAGTGGATCATATGACATTAAAAGTACATTAAGACTATATAGTCATAGCTGGGAGATTGGGCCCTATGTTTTGATTCCAAGTATAAAGATCACAAGAGAAAGTTTAGAACTATATGGCTTGACCCTTATGAAATAAAATAAGTATTTGATAAAGGAGATGTCAAGTTGCACACAATTGAGTTGGTATGCTTTTGCTTACTGATCAATGGTCATCAGTTGAAATTCTACAAAAAACCACTTTTCAAAGAGCACTACACATGACAACTTCTGGATGAGAACACCCTTCCTTCCACTCATCCTGTAAAAATACCTTGTTCATACATCATAAGGATATTTAAGCTTACCCTTCCTCTCCATAGATAAAGGGTAAGGATTCTATCATATCCTATTCCAACCAAAAATATGTTTAGTTAGCTATAGGCTAAATAAATATTCAGATTGATTAGTTACTCTATTAATATATATATATATATATATATATATATATATATATATATATATATATATATATATATATATATATATATATATATATATATATATATATATATATATATTCAATAATATTTTTTTTTAGGAATTATTGATGGACTTGGTTAGAAAACCATTCACTAGTTAACCAATGTTCATATAAAAGCCCTTGATGGAAAATTAGCTTGCTAACTATCTAAGGGATTAAAAAATAGAGAGAAAAGAGAAGAGAAATAAAATTATACTTTTAATTATTCTCTTTTCTCACACCTCTTCCTAAGGATTGAGTAACTGCTAAAACTCCCCTTATAGAACTATAACTTACATCTGGTTTGCTCCAAGTTGTGTTAGTGTAAGATTTTTCCTTTCATGTTTTTTCCTACACATTTATTTTTACTTGCTCAGGTGATTTTTGTGTACATTGTATAAGTTTATCCCACATGTATGAGGATGTTGTATTGATGCCTTTATTCCTCCTATTTTAGGGAAGTTAATCCCCCATGCATGGTATGGTTGGTATTTCCCTATCTTCCACCTATAGGTGTACCTATTCACCTAGTTATTCATATGTAAGGTGAGTTATTCATATGGAGACATATAAACTTTCTCAATGTAAGATCTGTTTATGTATAATTGATTGAGATATTATTTGAGAAATGCATCAATGGATTTTATTGTGGTAATGGTTTATATATTTGACCTTGAATGAGAGTTTTCTAAGATATTTCATGGTATCAGAGCCTTGGAGTCTTCTTAGAAGCCATTAACCATAGCTTTGTGCCTACACTCTGCTAAAAATTACTCTCTGATCTAGTTTGATTTATTGTAATTTTGTCATTTATAATATCTAGATCATTTTCTTACAACTATTTTCTTTGTGCAGTTGTGAGTTTGGTTGTAGGGTATAACATCATCGACATTTGTTTTTTGACTAGTTTTTTGTTTGCTTACAAGCTATAACATTGTGAACCTTACTTCTCATCTAGTTTATTTCTCAGACTTCTACATCATCACTAAAGTTCTATGTATTTTATATGAAAACTTGTATTTTTTTCTCCATAGAATAACATAATTTATTTTTAGCTAGATTCTACTTGCCACTTTTTATTTTCTATAGGTGGGTCTATTTCACTACACGGACTACAAGTTTTCCTTACCTTGGTGAAATGATGGATTTTGTCTCACACTTTTTATTTTCATGGTATGGATTTCCAATGACATATTTTATTTTATTTGTTTCACAGTACCTCATCCTCACACTTAGCCTCTTGGTCATATGGTGTGGTCACATGGGGGACTTAAATTTTGATTCTTACTAGTGGAGAATTAATTTTAAGCCTTTATAAAATATTTTTATCCCTCCAAGAATTTAATTTTTTTCAAGTATTTATTATTTTTTGGTGAAATTTTATTTTTGACCTATTTATGATAGGAAAAATTATAAAAACTATATCTTCTAATTGGTAAATCAAAATCAAGTGTTGTTTTTTCAAAAGCATATATTTTTTATGCCCATTTTATTTGTGTCATTTATTTTTTAAAAAAGCACTCAATTATAAACTAAAAAAATTGAGGCGGGGGGGGGGGGGGGGAGATAATGCAACAACCCTGGGGGGTTTGTTATTTTAACATTATATACCTTCATATGAATGTGGGGATTTACTTCTTCATCCACTTTTTGTTCCCTTATTTTTTAGATAAACTCTCATGATTTATGATGACTTCTTCGACAGGTCAACAATATCCTTATTTGGAGCTATTCTATTGTATACAATGTCTTCCTTATTTTCATTTGGGATAAATTTCACTTATACTAAATTATAAAGTGCCATTAGGGGTTTAATTTTATATCCTAAACTGCATTATTGGTTTAATTTTATAGCCATTAGGGGTTTAATTTTATAGCTAAGGGTTTAATTTTATAGCCTAAACTTACAAGCATGATAGGGGTTTAATTTTACTTATACTCTTTTTTGGTTACTAATAGTCCCTTATAGCTTAAAGTGTAGTTATTATAGTGAATCCTAATGTCATTTTATCTTTTGAAATAGTTTGATAGTCTCTTTCAACTTGTTGTAGAGCTATTCTGGTGCATATAAGATCAACTTATCAGTGTTCGAATAATGGATGCATCTCACTCATACATAATTTTTATATACACTCCACCCATTCAACATTATGAGGAGGTGTGTGTAGATACTACTTCTTTGGGTGTTGAGTACCCTCAAATTAGATAATACTCTTTTGTACTTTTGATTGCTTCTTAAAGCATTGAGTGTCCCTTGCACCTACCTCAGTGATGGTTTTATAACCCATCCAGTACACTCTTTGCCCACATATTCCTTTTAATTTTTACTCCTTTTTTGTTTTAATATCCTTATTTAAAAGTTGTGTGTTTTTTTTTCACTTGTATATTTTTCACCTCTTTTGAGTGTTTTATATATTCCTCCTTTGTACATTGGTATATTAGTCATGAAATTTTCTTGCTTGAACTCATATTAGGATTGTCATGTCTTAGTGGCATTCTTGGTGAATTTTTGTGTAGTAACATAGTATGGCATCTCCATTAGTTTTTATGCTCATTTATCACCATTTTTATTCCATTTATTTAAACAATTTTATTGTCTTCTAGTTTAGCATTGAGGAAGGGTGTTCAGGAAATGCTTCCTTGGGTTCATCGTTCTACCCAATATTCTAAAGTGCAATGTTCATGCTCATTGATCCTCATATTTAACACGAATTCATAGTTTTACTTAGTGGTTACAATGACTCAACATCTATGTATTATGACAAGATGGATTGGTGTCCATAGTGACACTTGGATTTACACTGCATCCTTTTTTTTGTATATGGGTACCTCATCAGGCCTTATTGATTCCCATCTTAAGAGGAAAGACCAATACTCTTCTAGTTATGATAATTATACAATCTAGGTATTATAATAGGCTCCCATACATGTGATTAATTTCCTAATTTATTCTAAAGCTCTTGGCATTATTACTTCATTAATAGATATACTAGTGGATAGAAACAATCATAGATTTCTTTGATAAATGTTATGAACTTGTGTGCATACAACTTGGAAAATTTGAAGTGGATAATAGTCATAGAGGTAAGAGTCAAACATGGAGTTTTTTTGAATATAATTTTATGACAAGTAGGACATCATGTAGAAATTGTGTCCATCCATAACTCCCATGACTTGTTGTCTTAAGTTAAGTGAAATTATCTCTCCTAGGGTAAGGAATTTTTTTATATATATAGTCATTGAAATAAGGGCACCTAGAGTTTATTGACATGTGAGATATTTGAGGCACCATACAATCTATTCAATAGGGTCTGAATAACATGTTGGAGTTTTGTCTATATCCTTGATGTTGACCTAATTTTTAGGATCTTATCACTAGTCATCTAATATTAGTGTTGACATGAAACCTTACATAAATCAACCTCTTTATTAATTTAGTTATTGGGTAAATGACTAAAAATTACCCAAACACCTTGGATATTACCTATATTAATTATTTATCCCAATACTCCAAATAAAGACATAAAATCTTGACCCACATGGGGACCATATTGATATTATCCTTTGCAAGTTTGAACCCCAGATTCTATTTTTTAATAAAGAGGAATGATTTAACCAAAAACTAGAGACCACCTATGAAGGCAG
The DNA here is from genome assembly GCA_037957365.1 of Torreya grandis. Lineage (NCBI taxonomy): Eukaryota > Viridiplantae > Streptophyta > Pinopsida > Cupressales > Taxaceae > Torreya > Torreya grandis. The sequence continues at coordinate 2,780,631 of JARHVA010000448.1, forward strand.
ATATATAATCCTCTTTGTTTTAAAAGGAAAAAAATAAATATCCTTTTTTAATATTAGATGTCTCTAGGTTATCTTGGTTGCATAGTAGATATCTCTAGATATCCTTTTAAAAAATGGTCCCATGGATATGAGTAGATCTAGAAATGCTCCCAATAAAATTTTGGAGAGCTAGATTCATGATAGTACTTTACTTTGTCTATAGTTTTTGAGAGTGAGGAGTCTTAGGTTAAACTTTAGTCATTTAAATTTTTTTGATACAACTTTGTAGATCAACATAATGATGGAGTATATAAGTTTTAGATGAAGGATATGAATAATAATTTGGTTTTCCAAGAAAGGGTTTTGGATTATTGTCAAAACCTTATTAAAGGTATATTTTATGCTTTGGTTTTTGGTCACCATTATTTTCATTGTGTGGGTTGGGTGGCCTTGGTTTATGTAGTTACATCTTATTGTATCAGTTTTGGGATCTAAACAAAACCCATTTTTTTGTTTGATTATCTCTACATCCTTACAGAGATGAGACATGTTCATTGATAGTTTTTTGACAGTTAGATGTTATTTTAGGTGGGTTTATAGCCTTGATAGTTGTAACTAAATACTCTAAAAAGTTATAGTTTTGGTGTTGTTTCACTACTCATTCTTAGTGGCCTTATTTTTTCTTGGTGATCTCAAGATGGGTCTATTTCATGCCCGATTGTTGTTTGTTAGTTATTCTAAAATGGTTTCTCTATTGTTTCATTTTTCTAGTTGATATAAGTTGAATATCTAAAAATAATTATAACAAGTTGTAGGACCTATCAACACCCTTAAAATGGATTCATAGCTCTAGGTCAAAGGTGTTTATCCTCAATTTTTTTTTCTCTAGGTTACCTTTAGGTTTGCATTTCCTTAAACCTAACTTATAAGTGTGTGAATGTTAAGTATTAGATAAATAAATACCAGTCATAGAGTTTTTAAATCTCATGCAAGACCTTTCAACCATTGCATCTAGAATAATGATAATTGAGCCTTATTATTCTAACACTAGCTATAGAGAAAAGTGATTCTAGGGTGGGGAAGTTGACAAACTAGGCACATATTTTAGAAAATAATCTCATGATTTATGAATTGCATCTTTCATCTTTAAGATTGATGAATCTATAACCCATTATTAAAATTACCTTTAGTTTGTGACATGTCAAAGTTATTGTAGACATTATTTCTAAATTATATATCACCTCAGTCTTGTACACTTGGAAAATACATATCATAGATGTACTTTTAACTTCTAGACATTTTTCACTTCCAAAAGGTTTGCATACGCTATCTTTCTATACCAAATTGATCATCTCTTAGTCTAAAAAATTTCATTATGATGAACCAGACCTTCTATCATGCTCATAAAGTTATAAACCTACTTATCTTCCATTTTTTCAAGTTATAGGCCTATACCTATTTCTGAACTACCCATAAGTGTCCTATATCAATGTAAGTGTCCTATCCCAATACAAGTGTCTAGTGCCCTAAATCCATCCAAATTTTAAATAAAACATATTCCTATGGTCATATTAAGTGCTTTAATGTGAGAAATTATCCAAAGGGATTGGTATGAATATAATATCAATCTTCATTCAACCTAGCAAATTCTTACCTACTCATAAGGCAACTTATCAAAAGCACTCAATCAAGCATTCAAGTGAGTAAAACTTCCTTATTTTATCTTATTTACATATTAGTTATATGGATAATACATCTATAAGTCTAAATTATTGAAGGAGCATTTCATGAGCCACATTTTCTAAGTTACAATCTAGGTCACCCTATGTACTTGCATATCACACATTGCATGATTCACACACAAGCAAACACATAAGGGAGAAATACATGAATCTAAGGCCCTCTTCAGAGAATTGTTTATATAAGTTGTGTTCATTGATAAAGGGGTCTTTAGAGTAGCTCAACACCATGTGCCCAATAACCCATTTTTACCACAACCACTATAAAAATGAAGAACTAGGGTTCTCTCATTTGAAAGGAGTAATAATCCATGACCCAGATCTAAACACACCAAAGTGAAGGTGACACATAACTAAGAAGTATCCAAGTGGTTGCATCTAATTTTAGTGGGTATTTCCTATTGGACACCTACATCTAAGTTAGACAGTAGCATTGACACAACCATCCCAGGTCAACATAAGTGTCCATGACTACAAAGGTATAATTTCTAGAGGTGACTAATCTAAAATCTAGATCTAGTCTAATTTATACCTATTCTAGATCTAGATATATGTTAATATCAAAACCAATTAAATAAATTATTTTCATTATCATTGAAATATATAACATAGTCATACTTTATATTTTTATCACATCTTAGTAAAATAAATTTAGTATATGTTTATCTGAGTTTTGAAAATAATTACCCTGCTTTAGAGATAGTCTACTATCCTTATGCCCTAGGTTATCTCTACCCCTTTAACCCTAGATTACCTAATATATATTTTAGGGTTAAATAATTACTGAAATCCATGTGGACATATTGTTTCTTTTGGGGTATTTTGGGTTTCTCACCTCGATCCTTCCTCTCATCAATGTGTATACTTCTCCATCATTGTCTCCTTTATACAAAATTCCATTCTCTATGCTCTCCCACCTTATCATTAGTTTAAATTACTTCTTCACTCCTAAGTCCATAGTCTACATTTTTTAGTTTATTATTTTAAATATTAGGATGACAATCAAAATTACCATGTTTGTGCATATTAAGTCTGAAAGGCGGTGTTGTCATGAAATTTTACATTTTTAAAAAACACTCCAAATTGCACTCCTATAGGCAATTCGAGGTGATATATTGATAGGGGAAATAATTTTTTTTAGAATGAAAACTAACTCCATATCCCAATGATCAAGGCTTGGTTCATGTGTTGAAATATACTCTAGTGATTGCCAATGACAGTGGCTCAAAAAATACTGTTACACATTTGTCTATTGAAATCAATTATTGTGGCCAGGTTTGTAAGAAATGGTTATGGTACCTTGAAATGAGTTTTAATCCCAAATTTATGTGAAATAGATTGAGGTTTTCAAGAAAATAATTGAGATGAGGGAAAAGAGAAACATAGGTTGACATGAAGCCCTTGAATCTATCATCAAATTGACACAAAAAAATTAGCCCTGGCTTTTTTATTAGGTAGTGATGGGAGTAATGATCATAAATTTATCCTTATCAATGGAAAATGAAGAATTATCATCTGAGGAAGTATTCATTACCTAAAAAATAATCTAGGGATATGTCATAAAATCCAAGGATGGCTATTTAGATGTTATTAACCCCTACATGTTTTGGGGCATTCATGAAACAATTGACAGGGTGTCTCTTTATTGTGTTATTATTGCATCTATTTTGGATCCACCAAGGCAGGTAGTTACAATAGTCAATTTTGAAGTTATAATTGATTTAAAATCACCTAGTGGATAAATCATAATAAATGTTGATAGCAAAAATATTATCAAAATATGTCCCTCTAAAGTGGGATAACCCCAAAGAAGCTGATGAAGTGACTGTGAAGTATGAAGTTTGATTGGATATTGGCATTGTCATCTTCAAATCAGTGAAGGGTGTGGAATTTCATGTGAAGTATGGTTATTTGTATCCTTATTTTTATAGATCTATTAAAACAATTAAAAATAGTAATAAAAAAGGTATATTAACAATCAAGTTTTAGTATGGTTTTGGAGATAAAGGGCATGAAGCAATTGGATATATTTCTAATGTCCCACCAAATGCAACATTGATTATTTATCTTGCTCTTGTGTCATATAAATTGGTTGAAGATGGTACTGATGATAATAAGGTGTTCAATAAAATATGTTAACAAGGAGATGGATATGAATGGAATAATTATTAGACATTTGTAAATGTTAAGTGTGCCCTAAATGATGTATATAAAATAAAATGCTCCTAATCTAATTATAAATACTTACAATGGTTTTTACTATGAATATTTTATTTCCAATTATCATGGCAAGGCCAAAATTTGGTTATAGAACAACACTAACTAATTTCAAGCATTTAATGGTTTAATGCCATATTAGCCCATAGGATATATGGCATTTTGTTTTCATAGTCTTCAAAAAAATTGGTATACTACATAATTATTATATGTATCATGGGGAAATAAATTTGGTCATACAATAAGAGTATCCTTTGTTTCTATGAGTTATGACTATGATTACTTCGATTGATGAGGATAAAAAATGGGGACACTTTAAAGATCTATTGAAATTTATTAAAATATGTGAATTAGCGTTGATCAACTTGGATCATATATCTTGATCATCTTGGTTTAGAGGCACTACGGGTTTCTTGGTTTCAACTTATAAAATTTAGGTCTTATAAGGTGCATTTATGTGTTGAACACCCTTCCTCCAAACCATTCGACCTATAAATACATACATATCATTTTACAAGGTTTGTTTTCAATAAATAAAATGTTTTATAACATATAGGCCTTTGTAAACATTATGACAACCTTTTCAAGTCTCTTTTACATGTAATATGACCCTTGAAAGCTCACCACCTTTATAAATTCATTTAAAAAAGTATGCCAACCATGAAATATACTTCCAAAACATGCCAAGCCCTTTCAAAACACCTCCTTCCTCCATGTGGTAACCTCAAAAATCATGAAAAACTTTTCAAATGGTTGTTTAACCCAAGTTCATGGAAATTGCTTTTCAAAAGGTAGGTTTAAGTAAAAATTCATGGTATTTACATTTTCAATAGTTGTTTCATGCCCAAATTCATAGTATTTGGAAAATGGGAGGCTTATGTTAATAAAACCCATTATTTTAAGTTTTTAGAAGGTGGTTTGGTTCTAAAATCCATCGTATTGTATTTTAATTTGTGGTATTTCATGTTTGGAAGGCAATTTTTATCACACATTCATGGTATTGGCTGTGTAAATAATGGTTTATTTAAAAATAAAACTCATGTGGCCTCTTTGAATCTATTTCATAGTTTGTGGACTTCATAATGACTTTTTTCATGAAAAAGGATCTTAATAACCCCACCAAATTCCTTAAAAAACTTCCCTAAGCCATTTCAAGGTGGTTTGGAAAACTAATGTGTGGTTTTAGTTGTGTAAAGGTGGTTTACATAAAAATAAACATTATATGCATGTGGTAGATTTATATATTCCATTTTACCTTGTGTGGCTTTTGTGAACCTATTTTAAATGCAAAAATATTTATAAATTTACATATTTCCTCATTCATATATATTCAAGTTCTCAAGAGGTGGTTTTCAAAAAAAGGACGTGGCTGATTCAACTAACTAACAAGCAATTTTGAATATACATGCATGGTTTTGATATGATATGGTTTTTGGAAGGCTTTTGATTCTTCCAAATAACTCTCTCAATCCTTCAACATGGATTACTAAAGTCACTCATTGCTCATCAAATCCATTCCTCAGTTATTTCTCCTTTTCTCTTACATGCAAGGCATTTAAAAAAATTCTAAGGTGTTTTTTTAAAGTAGAACATACTTGTGAGAATATATTACATGTATTTATAGCATATATAGACTTAAAATAATTGCATGCATGAAGATAGGTCTTAAGAAGTTTCAACATCATTTTGATGAGTTCATAGTGGTTCTTCTTGAAATAAATAGGTTTCAAGTTATCCATTGCATTCTTTGTAATTCTTGTTTGCGTTACTATCTCTTGAAGATTGTTCTTGAAAGAAAAATTAATTTCTCAATTCTACCACCATTTTAAAATTCTCAAGCAAACAATTTGCATACAAGAAGCACTAAAATCAAGAGAAGATCAAAATGTACTAGCATTTACAATATTAGATTCATTAGTTTGAGATAGTTGAATCTACATTAGGAATTTGTTTCATTGTGAAACCTTGGTGAGATTGAAAATATAATTTGTTTATTTTTGTTGGGAAATAAGAGGTTGTATATATTTATTTTTAATATTATCTAATATCCTTGGTGTATGTAACCTATTCATATGTTTTGAATATGTCTTTCCCATCTCTTTTTCATAATAAAGGTTTCATATGTTAAAATGCCAACTCTTAGATTATTCTAGTGAGTTTTTGTGTTTGGCTACATTAAGTTATCCTTTTTCTTCCCTAGGATTATTATAGCATATTTATGTGTTTAATAGGATATAATTATCCTATTCTTTCTTCCTCATTTATTTTCTAAACTTCATCCTTTCCATTATTCCCCTTCATTTCTCATTTATGTCACCTTTCTGTATTTTTTAGTTAAAATCAAAATCCCCATAAAAAACATTTTTTACTATAAATAGTTGTAAATAGTTTTATTTATGGCATCCATTTTAATTTAGACAAATTTAGATATAACTAATAATAAGATATGGACTCTATCCCCATGATGTTTATTGAAAATCCACATTTTTTCCCCTAAAAAAAAGTTTCAACCAATAATTTTTAATGACTTTATTGGTGATCTATTTGATTTGCACACATGATATTTAGACATTTCAAGGAACCTCCCCTATAATAAATTTTGGTGAATCCATTGAGATGATGTACCTAGTGCCTACATATTTTTGAATGAAAAATATTGTTAATTCACCCAAACCCCAATCTTATTTGTGTCCAATGGGGAAAATATTTTGATTCATTAGCTTTGCCTCAATAAAATGAATTACCTTCAAGCTCAATAAAGACATTTATAAAAAATTTAGGAGAAAATTTTCAAGACTTAGATAACCATATCCTTGATTTTATGATGTCCTACAACATTTTTAGTATTTATGCATGAAGATGTCATTGTGAGACTTTTTTTTGAAACTCTCAATAGATCTACTATTGAATGGTTATGGAATCTAGAATATAGATATATTATGAATTGATACTCCTTGAAGAAAAGGTTTTTGAATAGATTCAAACTAAGTGTTGATATGTGTGCATTGTTGTCATTTTTATTCCCAATCTAGAATCAAGAAGATGAGTAGAAGAGAGAGTTATTAACACACTTAAACATATTGTTGAGTAAATATTCCTCAGGCAGATCAACCAAGTTTTGATAATAAAAAATGTGTCTTCATTGGATCTCTACATCCAGAGATGAAATTCATTTTGATGAGGAACAAGGTAAATGACATGGAAGTTGCAAAAAAAGAAGCCATTGACATTGAAGATGACATGGTTTTATCAGGGTTGTTGAAGAATTTTTTTTCAAAATTTGATAAAAATGCCATAAGTGGTGATGAAGTGATGTAAACTAATATAATGAAAAAATATTCAACATTTAGAACCAAGTTTTAGTAAAAAAATCCTTGGTCAAGGATGTCAAAATGTCAATAAATAAAAAGAGAAAGTACTTCCTATCATATATGATTGTTTTAGTTTCATAATCATGGAAGAAGGTGAACAATTGGAAAAACAAATGATTGATCAATGAATGAATATTCAACTTCCCCATTTGAAAGGAAGAGAAAGCTATGCCTATTCTAAGAGATTTATCAAACCTCACAGTCCTAAGATAAAATTAATTATCTGAGGAACAACTAACTACATCACAAGAGGAAAAAGATAGTAAAGTAGAATGTGATGTTTTGCTTTCTGAAGGAGAGGATAACATTGAACCATTTTTCAATAAAGAAGAAGATCCTTATTGTATAAAAGTGGAAGACTCAATGGTCAAAAGAAAACATTTTCCTAGCATTTCATTTTCATGTTCTACTATAGAATATCTATTTGAATGATTTGAATCCAAATCAATCAAGGTTACACATATTGTAAGTCATGATCATGCCAAGGTTGAAATCAAATAATATGTGAAGGCAAAGCAAAATAAATGGTGCCTGATTTTAATTTTAATGAAATAGAAAATTTCAAGGTAGAAGATATTGATGAAGAATATGATGATGATTCATTTGATTAAGAATTAGCCATTGCCATGAGAAGTAATTTAATAAATAATATCTTCACTCAATTCACTCTAGAAGATATTCATATTATTGTTCTAACTTAGGAAATGATATGATTCACACTTATCTCTGATTTGGATCCTATATCTAGAACATATGCATTTGAATCCACTTAATAAGACATTGAAAATTTTTAATACCTTTCAATAGTGCTAAATAAAATGGGAGAACTAGTAATGATTCCATTTTAAAACCTAAAGACATTATCAATTTGTCTATTTAGGACTATCTTAATATGCATGATAATTTTAAGTTCATCCTCTTCCCACTTTCTTTCTCACTATTACTGAACATGTTCAAGACTCATAAGTTAAATCCAATATTCTAAAATGGAAGTTACTTCTCCCATCCAGTTAACGATTTTGTATAGTCTTTTATTTCTTATACTCCCTATAAATAGTTCTGATTTTCCTATTTTGGCTTGTTTCCTTTTCCTATCTCTATTTTAGTGTGTGTTATTTTTCAATAAATACAACAATCTATTTATTGTTCCTTACTCTCCATGTATTTCTAATTTTAACTGCACATGATTTTATCTTTATTCTCTACCTAGAATGTATAAGAGGAAGTTCACATGATTTGCATAAAGATGTAAAAACAACCATTGTTTTAGAAGTTATGAAAGGACTACTTTTTCATGGGATGTATGCTAATTATCTAATGGTTTGGTTCCTAGATTTATGTTTCCTTTAACACCTGATTTGAGCTCAAATTAACTATACATATTTCATCCTTTATCAAAGTTGTATAGTATAATATTTTTTCATTTTTCATACATGTATGCATAAAAGTGCCTAAAAGTATCTTAGCCAAGCAACCATGTAGAATGGTTAAAATAGATATTCTGGCCTGATAACACATGTTCATTTCTTATGAAATTGAGAGTGGTGAAATGGATGTTAGTTGGTTGGATCAAGAAATATAAAATTTGAAGTAAGTGATATGGCCCGATAACACATTCATTTCTCATACGATTGATATAGGAGAACTGACTGTCATTTGGTTAGACCAGGTCATGAAAATGTACTACATATTATTCTCAAGAATATACAAAAAATTGAAGGCACCAGTCACCAAATATTCTAGAGTTATCCTGAATTACATTATGGAATGTGGACCTATAATCAAATCCAATTATTATCATGGAAGTTTACATTTCATGACAACACCCCCAATCACACTCTTCCAAGAAATTTGAGGAGTTTTATTATTAGGGGAAATAAAAAAATTTAGAATGAACAACAAACCTATATCTAAATAGAAAAGGCTTGGTTCACATGTTAAAATCTACTCCAATGACTACCAATGATAGTGGCTTAAAAAATAATGTTTCACCTTTGTTTATTGAAATCAAGTATTGTGGTCAGGTTTACAAGAAGTGGTTATGATACCTTGAAATGTAGTTTTATCCTAAATGAATGTGCAACATATTAAACATTGTAATAAAATCATTGAGATGAGGGATTAGAGTATCAGATATTGACATGAAGCCTATGATTCCATCATCGACTTGACCCATAATAAATTATCCTTGGCTTTGTTATCAAGTGGCGATGTGAGTAATGATCATAGATTCATACTTATCAATGGATAATAAATAATTCCCATATTAGGAAGTATTCATTACCTAAAGATCACTCTAGAGATATGGTTAAAAATCCAAGGATGGTGGTTTATATGTTATTGACCCCTATGTTTTGGGACATCCATGAAATGATTGATAGGGTGTCCTTCATGGTGATGTTATTACATTATTTCTGATCCACCAAGGTGGTAGGTGAAATACTAAATGTTTAACTTAAAATTGATTAAAAAGCACCTAGTGGAGAAATCATAAGAAATTATGATCACAAAAATATTTTCATAGTATGTGCCTCTAAAGTGGGAGAAACCTAAAGAAGCTGATGAAGTGACTATTTAGTATGAAAATTGATTAGATAATGGACTTGACATCTCCAAATCAATGGAGGGTGTGGAGTTTCATGTGATGGATAGTTATTTCTTTCCTTATTTTTTGGAGATATTAAAATAATGAAAAAGAGTAAGAAAAAGTTATATTAATAGGTAAGTCATAATATGGTTTTTGAGATAAAGGGAATGAGGCAATTGGAGATAATTGTGATGTCCCACCAAATGGAACATTGATTTGTGATATTTATCTCTATCATAAAAAGTGGTTGAAGAAGATACTAATGGTACTAAGGTTTTGAGGAAAATACTTTAACAAGGAGATGCTTATGAATGGCCTAATGATTAGATAATTATAAAGGTTAAGTATTCCTTGGGTGATGTGTAGACAAATAAATGCTCCTAATCCAATTATAAATACTTGTAATGGTTTTTACTATGAAGAGTTTATTCCCAATTCTCATGGAAAGGCCACACTTTGGTTAGAGAAATACTATTTTCAAAGATTTGGTGGCCTAATGCCATATTGACCCATAGGAGATTTGGCATTTTTTATTGCATAATTATTTGAGAAAGTTGATACATTGCATAATTATTGTATGTATCATGGGGGAAATAAATTTGGTCGTACAACAAAAGGACCCTTTGTTGCTATGAGTTATGACTATGATGCCCCTATTGATGAGTAAATAAGGGTGAGGAAACCAAAATGGAGACAATTTAAATATCTATGTAAAGTTATTAAAATCCATGAATCAAATTTGATCAACTTGGATCATGTATCTTGATCATCTTGGTTTAGAGGCACTACAAATTTCTTGGTTTTAAATTATAAAATGCAAGTTTCATAAGGCACATTTACGTGTTGAATGCAATTTTTCAAAGCCATTATACCTTTAAATACATGAAGATCCATTTAGAAAGTTTATTTTGAATAAATAAAATGTTTTATAACATATACGACCTTTGTAAACATTATGGCAACATTTAAAAGTCTCTTTTACATGTAATATGACCCTTGAGAGCTTGCTACCCTTGTAAAATCCTTTTAAAAAGTCTTTCCACACATGAAAGATACTTTAAAAACATGTTAACCCATTTCAAAACACCTCATTATTCCATGTGGTAACATCAAAACTCATGAAAGACTTTCCAAATCATTATTTTAAAACCAAATTCATGTTTTTAGCTTTCCAAAAGTTAGGTTTATGTAAAAAAATTTGGTATTTACCTTTTCAAAAGTTTTTCCATGTCCAAATACATAGTATTTAGAAAATGGGGTGGTTTTGTCAATAAAACCTATGGTTTTGAGTGTTTATAAGGTGGTTTTGGTCTTAAAAGTCATGGTATTGGATTTTAATTTATGGTGTTACATGTTTAGAAGGTGTTTTTGATTCTAAGGCTATATTATTAGTTGTGTAAAGAAGGATTTTGTTTATGAATAGAACTCATGTGGCCTTATTTAATCCATTTCAGAATATGCAAACTTCATAATGAATTTTTGCATGCAAAAGGATCATGAGTTCCCTGCCAATGTCCTTAAAAACTCCCCTAAGCCATTTCAAGGTGGTTTGGAGAAACAAGGCATGATTTTGGTTGTGTAAAAGTGGTTTACATAAAAATAAACATTATATGCATGTGGAAGATTTATATATACTATTTTACCTTATGTGGCCTTGGGAAAGCTATTTTACATTACAAACATATCTTTATAAAGTGACCATTCTTCCTCATTCATATACAATTGAGTTTTCATGAGGTGGTTTTCAATAAAAGCACATGGCTATTTCAACTTGTTAATAAATAGTTTTGGAATATGCATGCATGGTTTCGGTATGACATGGTTTTGGTAGCCTTGTGATTAATCCAAAAAACTCTCTCAATCCTTCAATGTGGCTTACTAAAGTTATTCATTTTTTGTCAAGTTCATTCCTCAGTTGTTTCTCATTTTCTCTTGCATGAAAGACATTTTTAAGAACATTGATGTGGTTTTCAAAGGTAGAACATGCTTATGAGTATATATTTCAGGTCTTAACAACATATATAGAGTTAAAATCATTGCATGCACATAGTCAATTCTCAAGAAGTTTCAACATAATTTTGAGGAGCTCATAGTGGTTTTTCTAGCAAGAAACAAGTTTTTAGTTATCCACAACTTTATTTATAATTTTTGTTTATGTTATAGTTTCTTGAAGATTATTATTTTAAGATAAATTAATTTATAAATCTCATCACCATTTGAAAACTCTTAGGTAAACACATTGCATATAAGAATCACTATAATCCAGAGAGGCTTATAATCTATTGGAATTTACAATATTAGATTCATTAATTTGAGACAATTATATTCATAGTGATTTCAAACATGATATCACATTATTTTCTAAAATAGTCTCACAGGTTCAAGACAAATATTATATGAAGTAAGAGAGAAAATTTAGAAAGCTTGAGTTGGAGAAGGCATCTTGAAGGCATAAGATGGATAGGAAAATATTGTCATGCATTTTTTAAGGTAAGAAAACAAATATATAGTCATTCAAAGTGAGTGATTTGGTATGATAATGCATGTTCATTTATCATATGATTGAGAGTGGTGAACTAGTTATAATTTGGATATATCAGAATATGTGCACATAAGATTCACCCAAGAGTGTACATTCAAGACTGATGATAAGAATTTCAAACACACAAATCTATTGAATATAGAAATCAAGAAATAAGTAGAATATATAATAGATGTATTCATACAATGGAAACATATTACATAACAAAGGATCAAAGCTTATAGATCACTAAGCACATAAGTCTCACAACTCTCAAAGTTGTCACATCTCATAACTTACACAAATCTTAGCTAAGTAACACAATAAAATTTAGAAGACTCCAAATATTTCATATGAGTAAAGCTTACAAAGGGATGTACATATAGGTAAAAGTTAAGAGAATCCCAAAAAATACTATGTGATAGGACTGAATTCTCCTAAATAGGTCGAAGCAAGGCAAGGATCCAACATCCCAATACATGTGGGATAAACTTCCCAAATGTACAAACATAACTAAACAAGCTAAATGATAGAAAAAAATACCTTTCACCAACACCCCCCTTAAACGTATCTTAGGTGGGTAGAAGAGTTTGGTCCTAACAACAAGGCATGATGAGGTACCAAAGTAAATATAAAATATCATAAAGTAGAGAAAAGGAGAAAACCAATAGGAAAAACTCCTTCCAAAAGAGAGAAAATAAGAAGACTAACTCTGCTCAATAATGAGCCCCTTCACCTTGATGAAGCCTACCTCCATTGTGTAGATAATGATCTCCAAGTAGATAAATCAATCAAAGTGAACAAGAAGGATGGAGAAATATTATTTTCTTGTGATGGGGTTTGGCCGTTTGCCAAATCGGGCCTCACCCTTTGTTCTTCGATAAGTGAAATTGATGATAAAATAATTATATAATAAGACAAACACAATATTCTCTTTTTAATGTCTCCTTATTAATTCTATATAATATATTATTTTAAAAAATAGAAGAAGGAAATTTCCCCATATTTATAATGTCTCCCATTTAATAAATTCAAATATACTAATTTGACAAAACCACATGTATTATCTAAAAACCACAAATTGTATGGGAAAACTATGCTTTACCAAAGAATGTGGTTTTCCAAACCCATTTTTTATGAATAGTACCATTCAGTAAAAATAAAATAATTTTTTAAATTCACAATGAAATTTAAAATTTAAAAATGATTTATAAGGATAAAAATAAGGCACATAAAATCAAGAAATGGTGTGGAGCAATTATTTACAGTTTGAGAGTAGTTTGAAAAAGAATAATTTTTTTTTATAAAAGAGTAGATTTTCTTAAAAGTGATAAGAAACATTAATTAGAGAGTTAGGGAGAGAAATTTAGTTGAGTGGTGGATGGAGAAGCTATCAAGAATTTTTTTGGCCCAAGGCAAAGGTTAAAAACCAGAATTCAAAATTGAAAAACTAAACTTGATTGCCTCAATATCAACACATGTAAAGAGGAAAAAACTATAGATGAACACATTGATCCATAGAGTACCTCTTAGTAGTTGATGGAGAATACAAAATAATAATAAACTCATGCTTTTAAATATTAAAAAAAACATTAAAATTAATGTTCATTAATAGCATCTAGAACTTTGATACTATTTAAGATTCGTCTAAGAATGGATGTCCAAGATTGATGACAAAAATATCGAACACACAAATCTATTAAAGCTAGAAATCAAGAAATGAGTATAATATGAAATATATGTATTAATATAATGTAGATGGATTGCATAATAAAGGATTTAATCTAAAAAATTACTAATCTCATAGCTCTTACAACTTTCAAAGTTATCACAACTCACAACTATCAGAACTCACAACTTACACAACTCCTAGCCAAGTAACACAATATAATCTAGAAGACTCCAAATATTCCATATGAGTAAAGCTTACAAAGGGATGTACATATAGGTGTAAATTAGGATAATCCCAATAATACCATGCATATGGGACTAACTTCCTCTAAATAGGTAGAAGCAAGGTAAGGAGCCAACATCCCAATACATGTGGGATAAACTTCTCAAATGTACAAACATAATTAAGTAAGATAAATTATAGGAAAATAAATAGCCTACACCAAAAGTGAATGTGTGATTCATACTAGTCATGAGAATTATGCAAGTTATTTGGTGATTCAAATTGTGTAGGTTCAAATCATCAAAAATGGAAAAATATAGTAATGTAGAATGTGATGTTTTGCTCTTTTGAAAGAGGATAATGTTGAAATAGTTCTATAAAGAAGAAAATCCTTCTTGTATCAAAGTGGAAGACTTAATGGTAAAAAAAAAAAAATCCTAGCATTTTCTTTTCATGTTATACTGAAGAAGATTTATTTGAATGATTTGAATCCAAAGCAATCAAGGTTATGCAGATTGGAAGTCATGATCATGCCAAGGTTGAAATCAAATAAGATGCAAAGGCAAAGAAAAACAAATGGTGCCCAATTGTAATTTCAATAAAATATAAAATTTCAAGGTAGAAGAGATTGATGAAGAAGATGATGATGATTCATTTGATTAAGAATTATTTGTTTCCATGGGAAGAAATTTAATAAATAATATCTTCATCCAATTAACTCTAGAAGATATTCATATTATTATTCCAACTTAGGAAATGATATAATACACACTTTTATATGATTCAAATCCTATATTTTCAATAAATGCATTTGAATATACTCAATAAAACATTGAAAAATTATAGCACCACTTAATAGTTCTAAAAAAATGGGAGAACCTGTAATGATTCCATTTTAAAACCTAAAGACACTATCAATTTGTCTATTCATGACTATCTCAATATGCATGATAATTTTAAGTTCATCCTCTTCCACTTATTTTCTCATAGTTGATGAACATGTTCGATCCTCATAAGTTAAATCCACTATTCCAAAATGGAAGGTATTTCTCCCAGCCAGCTAACAATTTTGTATAGTCTTTTATTTCCTCTACTCCCTGTAAATAGTTTTGATTTTCCTATTTTGGCTTGTTTCCTTTTCCTATCTCTATTTTAGTGTGTGTTGTTTTTTAATAAATGCAAAAAAATGTTTATTTTTCCTTCCTCTCCATGTGTTGGTAATTTTACCTACACATTCTTGTAAATTTATTCTCTACCTATATGCTATCAGTGGATGATCACATGATTTGCATAAAGATGTAGAAATAACCATTATTTTGTAAGATATGAAATGACTACTTTTTCATGGGATGTATGATGGTTTAGTGCCTATATTTATGTTTCCTTTAACACATGATTTGATCTCAAATAAAGCATACATCTTTCATCCTTTATCAAAGCTGTATAGTGTAATCCTTATTCATTTTTCATACAGCTATGCATAAAAGTGCCTGAAAGTATCTCAGCCAAGAAAATATGTAGAATGTTTAGAATAGGTGATCTAGCCTAATGACATGTTCATTTATCATGTAATTAAGAGTGGTGAACTAGATGTCAATTGGTTGGATCAAGACATAAAATTTGAATTAAGTGATATGGCATGATAACACATGTTCATTTCTCATATGATTGAGATACGAGAGCTGATTGTTAGAAATGTGTACTACATAATATTCTCAAGAATATACAACAAATTTAAGGAATCAACCACCAAATATTCTATAGTTATCTTACATTCCAATATGGAATGTATACCCATAATCAAATCCAATTATTGTCATGGAATTTTACATTTCATGAAAACACTCACAATCATACTCCTACAGGAAATTTGAGGAGTTTTATTAGTAGGGGCACTAAAAAGTTTTAAAATGGACACCAAATATATATCTAAATAGACAAGACTTGGTTCACGTGTTGAAATCTACTCCAATGACTTCCAATGATATTGGTTCAAAAAATAATGTTTTACCTTTATTTACTAAAATCAAGTATTGTGGTCAGGTTTACAAGAAGTGGTTGTGATACCTTGAAACAAGGTTTTATCCTAAATGAATGTGAAACATATTGAGGACATTAATAAAATCATTGATATGAGGGAAAAGAGTATTAGAGGTTAACATAAATCCCATGAATCTATCATTGACTTGACCCATAATAAAATTAGCCTTGGCTTTGTTATCAAGTGGTGACGTGAGTAATGATCATAGATTCATCCTTATCAATGGAAAACAAAGAATTCCCATCTTAGGAAACATTCATTAACTGAAAATCACTCCAGAGATATGGTTCAAAACCCAAAGATGGTGGTTTGGATGTTACTGGCACCTATGTTTTTGGGCATCCATGAAGTAATTAATAGGGTGTCTCTTTATGGTGATATTATTACATTGTTTTTGATCCACCAAGGTGGGTAGGTGCAATAGTAAATGTTGAACTTAAAATTGATTTAAAAGCACCTAGTGGAGAAATCATAATAAATTATTATAACAAAAATCTTATCAAAATATGTGCCTCTAAAGTGGGAGAACCCCAAAGAAGATGATGAAGTGACTATTTAGTATGAATATTGATTAGATAATGGATATGTCATCTCCAAATAGATGGAGGACGTGGAGTTTCATGCGAAGGATGGTTATTTATTTCATTATTTTTTTAGAGCTATTAAAATAATGAAAAAGAGTAAGAATTTTAAATTAATATTTAAGGCTCTAGCTACCCTTTGGGGCCTCAAAATAGCTAAACAACTTAATATCCAAAAGCTAAAAGTAGAAGGAGACTCCATGAACATAGTTAATTGTTTAATGGACAAATTTCCCTAAGCTAGACTATAAAACATATAATTGATGAAGCTAATATTATTCTAAACTCTTTTTGATAGGTGAATATTCTCCACACATATAGGGAGGGTAATGGAATTGCAAATTGGTTTGCCAACGAGGGAAAAAGTAATGTGGGATTCAAAACATGGCTAGATCATGAGAACTTACCTAGAAATATATTAACAAGAATAGATAATGAAGGGAAAAATTATTATATTAATATATATTTATATAGTCCTCTACCTCATGCCTAGGGGAGAATTTATGTTCTCAAAAAACATCTGGGAACTTAGACCCATGGATCCCAATTCCAATTGGGAGAAGCATCTAGAAAAAGAAAAGAATGTGTTGAGTCTAATAATTCACATCATGGTAGTTTTAATGATGATTCTAAGTGTTGTTTTAGAGGAGATGAGAAAGGATTTTTAGAGACCTGTGAAAATAACATAATCAATATGGGCTTACCTAACAGAATAGAGCCTAAGCTTGAACCAGAGGTCTAATCCAATAGTAAAGTTTGGAATGCCCTATAGGTGGGGGGTCTTGCTAGATTCATGGAAAACATTGAGGGTTTCAAAAGACATTTATCGATTCAGTTTTTTAGAGCTTTGAAAGAAAGTGTTGTTAACATCAATGGGGTCACATTTGAAATAATTGAGGAGCTTATTACACATGTGATCTATCTAAGCATAGAAGAAACCAAAATTTAATATAATCCTAGAGACTATAAATCAGATAAAGAGGCATTTATGAAGGAGGGTGAATATCTGGAATAGTTACATAATGGTTTCGATAGGGAGTCTCTCCCCAAACCATATGCTGAGGTAGATTTCCATCTTATTTAGTATGTTACTTTAGAAGGTCAGTATAAGTTGTCAAGTGGTCCATGTTTAAGATGTTAAATTTTTTAGACACGAATTAGGTTTTAGTCTACCCCTTTTCATTCTCAAATATATGGAAAATTCCATATAGAAATTCAAAAATGGTAGTTACACAACCCCTAGACATGAGGGTGTTATATTCCTCATTTATAAATACTTTAAGGGCATGAATCAACTAATGCCTCATATTACTCAAATAAAGGAAGATAAAATGAGTGAAGGACTAGAGGACATGAGAAAAATTAAGAAAATTTGGATTAAATATTAGGGTAGACCAAGCAGGGATGATGATATTAAGGCAATAGAATTTGAAAAATAAAAATGAAGATTAAAAAGGAACAAAACAAAGGATAAGAGGGTATTAAGAAATGTTTAAGAGGTGCTTCTAAAAGGACCATGGAAGTCAAAGATAATACTAAATCTAAGGAACTCAAAAAGTAACATTCCCTTATACATAAATAGGGGGCAAGGAAATTTGTAATCATGGACAAAAATAATGAAGAGAGGGAAGAGTGCAATACAAAGGACTCCACTAATACTTAGAGGACTACTAAGATAAAGATTGAGAATCAAAAAGAAAAGACCCATATTGATAATATTGAGAAAGATGAGAAGGAACAATCCCAAAAACATAAAAACAAAGAGTTCAACTAAATTGAGAACTCACTTAAGAATAGGGAGAACACGAACATGTTGACTAAAAAATTGGAGATATAAAAGTATCTCATGAGATGGTTCATGATGGAAATGTCGAGCCTCAAAAATAGGATGAACATAATGCAATAGGAAAATGAAAAGTTATCCAAAGCCTAAATTTATAAGGAAGAGGATATGCAGATTCAAAGACTCAGCTTCAGGGTAGATATCCTTGAGCATGCCAATGAGGATCTACAAAACAAATTCAATTTCATTATAAACTGTAGTAAATCCACTATGAATGAAGGATTAAAAAATATGGAAAACCTATGAGAGCACATCAAAGATCTGTTTGACCCTAGATACATAGGTAAAAGAAAAGAGACAAAGGGCCAAAGAAGCAATAGAACTCACAACATTGACTATGAAAGCATTATCAAGAAAATTGACATGAATCTTAACAACATGAAGGCTTGTTGGGAAGACATCTCAGGTTGTATGGATTAATCTAATTATATGGCTATGCAGGAGTTGTTTTTTAGCTATTCCATTATTATTTTTGTGTTGTGACTTTTGTTCCCCTTTTAGGGATGTTTATTTTGTCTGGTTATTTGTTTGGATGTACTCCTAAGGTTTAGGGACCCTAGCTCAAAAAAACACCCCAATTTATCCTCAATAAAAAAATAGTATAGTCACAATATGGTTTTGGAGATAAAGGGAATGAAGTAATTGGAGATAATTGTGATGTCCCACCAAATGTAACAATGATTTTTGATCTTGAGATCTATCATAAAAAGTGGTTGAAGAAGATAATGATGATACTAAGGTTTTGAGGAAAATCATTTAATATGGAGATGGCTATGAATGTCCTAATGATTAGACAATTTTAAAGGTCAAGTATTCCTTAGGTGATGTACAGACAAAAAAATGCTCATGATCCAATTATAAATGACTGCAATGGTTTTTACTATGAAGAGTTTATTCCCAATTCTCATGGCAAGGCCACAATTTAGTTTGAGAACTACACTAGCTAATTTTAAGAATTTGGTGGTGTAATGTTATATTGACCCATAGGATATTTGGCATTTTTTGTTACATAATTCTTCAAGAAAGTTGATACACTACATAATTATTATATGTATCATGGGGGAAATAAATTTGGTCGTATAGCAAGAGGAGACTTTGTTTCTATGAGTTATGACTATGATGAAAATATTGATGAGTATAGAAGGGTGAGGAATCCAAAATGGAGACACTTTAAATATCTTTTAAAGTTATTAATATCCATGAATCGGCTCCAATCAACTTGGATCATGTATCTTGATTGTATTGGTTTAGAAGCACTACACATTTCTTGGTTTAAAACTATAAAATGTGAGTTTTATAAGGCATATTTATGTGTTGAACGTCATTTTACAAAGCCATTCTACTTTTAAATCCATGTAGATCATTTTATAAAGTTTTTTTTGAATAAATAAAATGTTTCATAACATATACACCATTTTAAAACACAATGGTATCCTTTTAAACTCTCTTTTACATGTAATATGACCCTTGAAAGCTTGCCACCCTTGTAAAATTCTTTTGAAAAGTCTAACCAACCACAACATATACTTTGAAAACATGTTAAGCCATTTCAAAACACCTTCTTCCTCCATAGGGAAACCTTAAAACTCATGAAAGAATTTTTAAATGGTTATTTTAAACCCAAGTTCATGGTTTTCTCTTTTCAAAAGTTAGGTTTAAGTAAAAATTTGTGGTATTTACCTTTTCAAAAGTTTTTTCATGTCCAAATCCATAGATTTAGGAAATGGGGTGGTTTTGTCAATAAAACATGTGGTTTTGAGTGTTTAGAAGGTGGTTTTGGTCTTAAAAGTTGTGGTATTAGATTTTAATTTGTGGTATTGCATGTTTATAAGGTGGTTTTGATTCTAAGGACATATTATTAGTTGTGTAAAGAATGCTTTTGTTTATAAATAGAACTCATGTGGCCTTATTGAATCCATTTCATAATTTGCAAACTTCATAATGAATTTTTTCCTTGCAAAAGGATCCTAAGATCCCCACCAACTTCCTTAAACTCCCCTAAGCCATTTCAAGGTGGTTTGGAGAAAAAAGACATGGTTTGGGTTGTGTAAAAGTGGTTTACATAAAAATAAACATTATATGCATGTGGTAAATTTATATATACTATTTTACCTTATGTGGCATTGGGAAAGTTATTTTACATGCAAATAAATCTTTATAAAGCTACCGTTCTTCCTCATTCATATACATTTAGGTTTTCATGAGGTGGTTTTCGAGAAGAGCACATGGATGTTTCAACTTGTTAACAAATAGTTTTGGAATATGCATGTATGGTTTTGGTATGACATGGTTTTGGTAGCCTTGTGATCCTCCAAATAACTCTCTCAATCCTTCAACGCGGCTTACTAAAGTTATTCATTGTTTGTCAAGTCCATTCCTTAGTTATTTCTCATTTTCTCTTGCATGAAAGACATTTTGAAAAAATATTTATGTGGTTTTCAAAGGTAGAACATGCTTGTGAGTATATATTGTAGGTTTTAACAACATATATAGAATTAAAATAATTACATGCACATAGTTAGGTCTCAATAAGTTTCAACATAATTTTGAGGAGTTCATAGTGGTTTTTCTAGCAAGAAATAAGTTTCAAGTTATCCATTACATTATTTATAATTATTTTTTAAATTATAGTCTCTTGAAGATTTTTATTTTAATAAAACTTAATTTATCAATCCCATTACCATTTTAAAACTCTTAAGTAAACACATTGCATACATGAAGCAATATAATCAAGAGAGGCTCATAATCTACTAGAATTTACAATATCAAATTCATTAGTTTGAGACAATCAAATTCACAATGATTTCAAATGTGATATCATGTTATTATCCAAAATATTCTCATAGGTTCAAGACAAATATTATATGTAGCACATGATAAAATTTATAAAGATTGAGTTGGAGAAGGCATCTTGAAGGCATAAGATGGATAGAAAAATCTTGTCATGTATTATTTAAAGTAAGAAAACAAATATATAATCATTTACAATGAGTGATATAGTTTGACAATGTGTGTTCATTTATCATATGATTGAGAGTGTTGTATTGGTTTTCATTTGGCTAGATCAGAACATGTCATGTAAGATTTTCCCAAGAATGGATGTCCAAGACAAATGATAAGAAGATCAAACACATAAATCTATTGAAGCTAGAAATCAAGAAATAAGTAGAATCTAAATTAGATGTATTCATATAATGGAGATGGATTATATAAAAAAGGAATAAAGCTTAAAACTCACTAAGCACACAACTCTCAAAACTCTCAAAGTGGTCACATCTCAACATTTACACAACTCTTAGCTAAGTAGCACAATACAATCCATAAGACTCCAAATATTCCATATGAGTAAAGATTGCAAAGGGATGTAAATATAGGTAGAAGTTAGGAGAATAGAAAAAATACCATACATGTAAGACTAATTTCCCCTAAATAGATAGAAGCAAGGCAAGGAACCAACATCCCAATACATGTAGGATAAACTTCCCAAATATACAAACATAACTAAGCAAGCTAAATGATAGAAAAAGCAATACCTTACACCAACACCCCCCTTAATCATAACTTAGGTGGATATAAGAATTAGGTCCCAAAAATGAGGCATGATGAGGTACCCAATTACATATAAAATCTCATAAAGTAAAGAAAATAAGAAAACCCATAAGAAAAACTCCCCCCAAAAGAGAGAAAAGAAGAAGACTAACTCCGCTCAATAATGAACCCCTTCACCCTGATGAAGTCTACCTCCATTGTGAAGATAATGAACTTTGAGTAGAGAAAGAAATAAAAGTGAACAAGAAGGAAGGAGAAATATTATTTTCTTGTGATGGGGTTTGGCCTACTACCAAAATTGAGCCTCACCCTTCGTTCTTTGACAAGAAAAATTGATGATGAAATAAGTATATAATAAGACAAACACAATATTCTCTTTTTAATGTCTCCTTATTACTCCCATAAAATATATTATTTTTAGTAAAAATAATTAAAAAATTCCCCACATTTATTATGTCTCCAATTTAATAAAGTAAAATCTACTAATTTGACAAAACCACAAATTATATGGGAAATTTGTGATTTACCAAAGAATGTGGTTTTCTAGAACCATTTTTTTATGAATAGTATCATTTAATAAAAATTTAATAAATTTTTAAAATTCACAATGAAATTTAAAATTTCAAAATTATTTAGAAAACTAAAAACAAGGTACATAAAATCTAGAAATGGAGTGGAGCAATTGTTTAAAGTTTGAGAGGAATTTGAAAAAGAATAGACATTTTTATAAAAAATAAAGTCACTTAAAAGTGAAAAGAAACCTTAATTATAGACTTGGGGAGAGAAAATAAGCTGAGTGGTAGATGGATTAGTTATCAATAAATTTTCTTGGCCCAAGACAAAGGTTAGAAATCAGAATTCAAACCCAAAAAACTAAACTTAATTGCCCTAATATCATCACATGTAAAGAGGAAAAAACTATAGATGAACATACTGATCCATAGAGTACCTATTAGTAGTTTATGAAGAATATAACATAATAATCAAATCACTATTTCAAATATTTTTAATATTATTTTAGATAATATTTACTAATTCCTAGGAGTAGCACATTTGCTTTTGTCTTCTAGTGTGTATCTTAAGATTCCCATAGGTAGTTGAATGGACCTCTTGGTAGGTGAAGTGACTAGTCATATTTTGGATTTAAATTTTATTATTTTCTTGCTTTTCAATTTGAATTGGGAAATAGAATCTCATTTGCATTTTATATGAAATTCATCTTGTCATTAGTATCAAAGCCTAAAAATTTTGAATTATTTCATTCTCTCTCCTTTAATTCAGCTATACTACCTACAAAACTTTGATCTTACTCAATACCCTATTTTACTCTATGATTATATAGTTAATCCACATGAAAGGAGGAATTTTGGTCTATATCAACGTACTGGTATAGGTTACATTAGACTACATAGCATACTGCTAAGGTGTTTTGATTAATTCCCTAGCAGTGAGATTGTAATTGTTAGTTTTTTTCTCATACACCAAGGTGCCTAGACCTCTGTAGAAAAATATATTGATGGTTAGATGGATGAGTAGAGTTTATTTTGAGAATATAATTTCCAAAATAAATCCACTTGTACCTACATAGATACAAAACATTTTCTACCTATTATATTTGTTGTGTGGCTGTGTATCTCATGTTACTTTCTACTTGTGTGGAGCCCATTAAAAGTATTGGTAGATTATTAATTTTTTGAGAGGAATTTCACATCCTTCTTATGCTATGCTGGTAATGGAAAAAGTGTAAACCACATGGGCCTACATACTTGAGGTGTTTTGATAAGGTGTTTTGACAGTATTCTGTCTGTGCTACAATAGGATGTGGTTTCTTTGGCATATTGGTTGGACATAGCATATTGGCTAGACATAACACCTTAAATATCCATTTTTTATTGAGTTTGAGGGTCATACCTATTATTCTAATATTGGAATAAATATGACACATAAAACAAAAGGATAAGAAGGTATATGATTTGAATTTGAAAGCCTTTATAATTTGGTGCAATTTATCATTGAAATTACCTAGAGACAAGACACTCTATGTAAAATTAGAAAAAAATGACCAATTTTTGTAAATTCAAGGAGAAATAAGGAGAGATACTCTTTTACCCATTCATGTATGTCAAAAAATGTAAATCTTGAAATCAAGAAAAAATGAGTATATTGATGTATGAGGTTTTATTTTTAAGCTAGTTTTAATGACAAAGAAAATCCTTTTTATTAACTTTACATATATAGAAAAATGGAACATTTTGGAGTGATAAGGAACCAATTAGGGTTAAATTTTTTTGAAAAACCTCCAAAAACTCAAAACCATGCATTCCATCAAATCCATTATTGGCACTACCTTGACTAGTAAAGACAATTGGTTAGAATGGTCTCAGTAAGTGGATAACACACTCATCTTCAAATACATATGGTTTAATATTTGTGATGGGTCAAAATAACTAGTTGAACCAACATGGAATGTAAAGGACACTCAAACATGGAAGTAGAAAACATAGAAGGCTTTGGCCTTGATGAGGGCATCAGTGTATGGAGATGTGTTTTATCATATATAGGGGTGAAATACACCATGATAATCATATCATAAACTAGGAGACCTATATGACTCCAATTCAGAGTTAGAATTCATTTAGTTGTAGTTGAAACTATTCAACCTAGAGTTGAAAGATGGTGATGTGATGAGATTAGCTTCAGAGATATGTGCTATCAAACATGATGTTGAAGAAAAAGGTGAAAAACATGACATATACATGACCGAATTCATAAAATCCCTTATTACTAACTATTTAACCTATTTGGAGTCTCTACAAGCAAGTAATTAGTTGAAGACTCTCACATTTAACTAGTTGGTTGAAAAGATGGTAAAAAGAGAAAAGGCCTTTGGAAGGAAAATTGAAACTACAATAGGTGAAATTGTGTGCTATGTCAAAACAAATTCTTCCAAACAATCAAATAAGGCCACATCTTCTAAAAATGAAGGCAATAAAAAGTATAAGGGAAAAGGTGATAAAAATGAAAATCATGGTGGTCAAAATAAAAAATAGAATGATAAACATAACCTCTTTTATGAATTGTGTGACAAAAAAAGTAGTCATGAGACTCATGAATGCAGTATTCCATGGGAGAAAAATGAAGCATATCATAAAAAGAAAGAGAAAAAATCAAAGAAACAATCAAAAGAGTCAAACTCAGCCCATTTCACTATTGAATGTATGTTTTCTAGTATATATGATGAAGCAAATAGTGTCTCAATCAGTTTCTCATGGTTTGATGCTTGGGTTCTTGATAGTAGTGTCACTAAACATATGACTTTTTGAAAATATGTATTTGAAGAGTATAATGAATAAAGTTGTGGCTCAGTATACCTCATAGATAGATCAAGTCTACAACCATAGGGAAGAGGTATAATTCAACTCAAGTGTCTAAGGCTTCTAGACTATAAACTTGAGAATGTTCTCTACCTTCCTCAATTAAAATAAAACTTTTTGTCCTTGTGCTCATAAGATAACAAGGCCATTCCATTTTATTAGATAATGGTGATTCCAAAATTAGGAGAAAAATGATAATGTAGTCATCTTGACTAGATATGAGGAAGGGAAACTAATCAAACTGAAGGGAGAGCCATCAAATTCAAAGAATTATGCTCATATTGTGTAAGATAGAATGTCTCCAAACATGTTGTGGCATGATTGATTTAGGAACAATCACTATAACAACATTCATGTATTATAAAAGAATGGTGTTATTGGCATGCCTACATTTCCCATAAAATTAGATGAGAATTATGAATCCTACATCTTGGATTGGAAGAGAACCATTTCTGAAGTCACAGTGAAAAGTAGATAGAAAATTGTAGCTTATTTATTTAGACTTGTGTTCTCTTCAAATCCTCTCTTCTAGTGGTCATAAGTACTTCATGTTGTTCATTAATCACTATAGCAGGATGACATGGATATACTTTCTAAAAAATAAATCCAAAGCCTTTGATACTTTCAAAAAGTTTCAAACAATGATTTAAAAAGAAGCATACACCCACATTGAGATACTTAAGATAGATAATGGTGGTGAATTCACATCAATGAAGTTTAAATCCTATTTTAATCAAAATGGGATCAAACACCATCTCACAGTTCCTCACACTTTACAATAAGATGTAGTATTTGAAAGAATGAATAGAAATATGATGAATATGGTCCAAGTAATGTTGTATTTCAAAAGGATAAATGTACACTTTGGCTGAAGCAGCTAAAATAATAGTATACCTTCAAAATAGATCATTATCAATAGATCTTTAATCAAAGAATCCATATGAGATGTGGTGTGGTCACCTCCCTTTAGTATGACATCTTTGGATTTTTGGATCCACTAGTTACACATTGACTCCAAAGAAGACGAGAAATAAATTGGAACACAAGAGTCAAAAATGCATCCATTTAGGATATTACGATTCCTCCAAGGCATTCAAACTATATGATGAGAAAGAGAATAATTTTTTATCACAAGAAAAATTATCTTTTGTGAAACTACAAAAGGAAAAGTGCATATTGATTAGCAGTTGAGTTGACTAGATAAATATGTAAATTTTTATGTCTACAAAAAGAGTGATTTGAATGTTCTAGACAATGAATGGGGGACACAGAGAGAATTTATTAATTTTCTATTGTCTCCTATACATGAGCTTGAAACTCCTCTTGAAGGAGAGAGTGAAACTTCATTAGATATTAAATAGGGGCCAACAGAATAAAGGGTAGATAGTGAAGGAAATTTAGAGGATGAAATTGAAACACCTAAAACATAGAAAAAGATTCCTAAGTGGGCCACTCAAACACTAAAAGATGTGAGACCTGATGAAGTTGAAAAAATAAGCATTCAAAGTGCACATGCAACCTCCTCTCAACCATACAAGTCTATTGATGAAATTTAGGATAGGATTAGAAAAATCACATTGGATCATTCTCAAGAGGAACTCAATGTTGCATTTGATTCAGAACCAATAACTTTTAAACAAGCTGAGAAGCTTAACTCTTGGAGAAAATCAATGAAAGATGAGTTTAATTCATTGGTGAAAAATGAGACTTAGAATCTAGTTAATCTACCATATGGTTGCAAACTAATTGGCTGTAAGTAGGTCTATCACAATAAATACAAGGTAGATGACTCACTTGACAAGTATAAATCAAGGCTTGTCAAAAAGTAGTATGCTCAAAAGGAAGTAATTGACTATAATGAAACCTTTGTACCTACAAAAATATGGACTAACATTCAGACTCTGTTGGCTCTAACAAATCATAATGGATGAAAATTTCACTAAATAGATTTCAAAAATACATTTCTAAATGGATGCCTCAAGGAAACTATGTACATGACACAACTTGAATATTTTTTAGTAAAGGGACAAGAGTGCAAGGTGTGCAAACTGGAAAAATCATTGTATGGTTTGAAACAAGCCCCTTGAGCATGGTACAAAAAACTAGTTGAGCTCCTCATGAACATGAAATTAAAATATTTTGAGTTTGAATATGTAACTCTTTTCATTAAAATAGTTGACAAATAGTTGTATTTGTGGTGGTGTATGTTGATTTGCTCATCACAGGGAATAACGAATGGCATACTACAAAATTCAAATCAAAGTTGATGAAAAGCTTTGAAATGACTGATTTGGGTTATATTCATTACTATTTGGGTATTAAAGTAATTAAGAAACCAAAGTATTTATCCATCACTTAGTATAATTACATTGGTAATATTCTGAGCAATTTTATAATGGAATATTGTAAGCTTTCAACATGCCCACAAAATAAAATCTCAAATTGACATATAAAGATTTAATAGATTTGGTTGATGCCACTAAATACAAATAGCCCATTGGAAGTCTGAATTATGTGACTAACAATTGACCAAATATATCATATGCAGTTGGTATCCTCTCAATATTCATGAAATAACCCAGTGAGAGTCATTGGGTAGCAATAAAAAGGGTCCTTAGATATCTCAAAGGCACATAACATTTTGGGCTCAAATACTTTAGGGAAAGAGACTTCGAACTGGTTGGGTATTTAGATTCTAACTATGTTGGTGATCATGAAGATGGAAAGTCCACCTCAAGTTTTATAATGAATTTGGGAATAATAGTTGTCAGTTGAAAATCCAATAATAAATTAGTACTAATAATTTATTCAATAGAAGTAGAATGTATAGACACTTCAGAGGCAACTAGAGAGATCTTGTGGCTTACAAGGGTTCTTTCAAATTTGTAGGAGTAACAAGTTTTATCAACACCTCTCATGGTTGATAACACTTCTGCAATTGAGATGGTAAAGAATCCAATCTTTCACGACTGAACCAAACACATCAATGCCAAATTTCATCTGATTTGACACTATGTGAAAGATGGTAGTGTCAAATGGGAACTTTACTCGACAAAAAAACAACCAACATACATTCTGATAAAGGCGCTTAGATGAGAAAAATTTGAAAATTTTAGAGGAATGCTTGGTCTGACAACAACCCCTTTGGATTAAGGGGGATGTAATATTATTGTAGATAATATTTCTTAATTCTTAGGAGTAGTTACAGATTTACTTTTATTTTCTAGTGTGTATCTCAAGAGTCCCATAGGTAGTTGAATGTACTTCTTGGTAGGTGAAGTGACTAGTCATATTTTGGATTTAAATTATATTGTTTTCTTCTTTTTCAATTCAAATCATTAAATATAATTTCATTTACATTTTATATGAAATCCAGCCTGTCCATTGTACTTTCCAAATTTCTATTTTTCCATTTTAATTTTTGTAATCACTTTAAAAGGTCATACTTATCTTTTTAAAATTATAATGAAAAAATAATAGTGAAATTTAAATAAATTACCAAAAATATTGTTATAAATAAATTTACACTTATTTTAAGCTATAAATAAGAGTTTTGAATTCATTTGAAGGGATTTTTTAGAGTATGAAAATTTTGGCAAGATGGAAGGAAGAAGTCTATATGTACAACCCAAAGAAGGATTAATACATAAATATTTTATAAGACTTTGTGCCATGATTTTTTTTAGATTAATGATGTGCACAAGGATGTAAATCTATTTTGATTCTTCCATTTTCAATTTACTAAAATACTATTGTTAGATAATCATTGAATTCAAATATTCTACCGTAGTTATTTTGCTTCATTGACATTAGGATTTTTATCCATTATAAAACCTTGATGAGATTGAAAATATAATTTATGTGTATTTTTTTTGGGAAATACTAGGTTTTATATATTTATTTTTAATTCTATCCACTCTCCTTAGTGTATGTATCATGTTCATATGTTTAGAATATGTCTTTCTTGTCTCATTTTCATGATAAAAGTTTCCTATGTTAAAATATTAACTCCTATATTATTCTAGTGAATTTATGTGTTTAGCTATATATATTTATCCTTTTTATTCCCTTTGATGTTGAGTGGTTTTGACATATAGAAGATGAATGCATTATAAATTAAGACTTCTTGAAGAACAAGTTTTTGAATAGATTTAAACCAGTTATTAACATGTGTGCATTGTTTTCATATTTATTCCAAATATATAAGTAAGAATATGAGAAGATGAGAGAGTTAATAGCATGCTTTAACATATTTTTGAGACTAATTTATCAAGTGGATCAACCAAGTCCCAAAAATCAAATCTATGTCTTCATTGTCTCTCTACATCTAGATATAAAATTCATCTTGATGAGGAACAAGGTTAATGATGTGGAAGCTACAAAAAAATAGTTCATTGAAATTTAATATGACATGGTTTTATTTTTAATGTTGAATAAAAAAGTTTCAAAAAAAGACACAACTACTACAAATGGTTATGAAGCAATAGAAGTTGATATAATGAAAATCCCTCAACATTCAAAAAAAAGTTTCCATAAGCAAATTACTTGTCAAGAATGTCAAAAGGTCAATAAATAAAAAGAGAAAGTTATTCATATCATATATGGTTGTTTCAATTTCAAAATCATTGAATAAGGTGAACAATTGGAAGAACAAATCATTGATCAATGAATGAATGAAGAATTCAGTGGTCCCATTTGTAAAGAAGAGAAAACTCTGCCTATTCCAAAAGATTTATCAAACCTCACATTCTTGAGAGAAAATGAACTATTTGAGGAACAACTAATTAAATAAAAAAGTGAAAAGGAAAATAATGCATAATGTGATGTTTGGCTTTCTAAAGGAGAGGATAACATTAAACCAAGTTTTTATATAGAAGAAAATTTCTCATGTATCAATGTGGAAGACTCAATGGTTAAAAAAAAAAAAAAACATTTTCCTAGCATTTAATTTTCATGTTGTAATATAAAAGAGTTATATGAAGGATTTAAATCCAAAGAAATCAGTATTACATAGATTGGAAGTCATGATTGTGTTGAGGTTGAAATCAAATACATGAATGCAGAGCAAAATAAATGGTCCATGATTTTCATTTCAAGGAAAAAGATATTGATGAAAAGATGATGATGATTCATTCAATGAAGAATTAACCTCTTCCATGGGAAACAATTTAATAAACAATATATACATGTTATTCACTTAATAAGATATTCAAATAGTTGTTCTAGCTTAAGAAAATATATATACCACAATTCTCTCTGATTTAGATCCTGTATTTGCCACAAATGCATTCAAAGCCACTCAATAAGGATTTGATAAAGTCTAGTACCACTCAATAATGCTGACATAAAATGGGATAACTTGTAATGATTCCATTTTAAAAGTTGAAGAGACTACCAATTTTTATATTGATGACTATCTCAATATGCATGATAATTGTAAGTTCATCCTCTTCCCACTTAATTTTCATTATTGCTGAACATTTTCAAGTCTCATAAGTTAAATCCATTGTTATAAAATGGAATGTACTTCTCCCGTCTAGTCTTTTTTTCATCTTCTCCCTATAAATAATTCTTATTTCCCTATTTTGGCTTGTTTCCTTTTCTCATCTCTATTTTGGTATGTGTAGGTTATTTTTCAATAAATGTAGTAGTCTATCTATTGTTCTTTCATATCTATGTGTTGGTATTTTTACTTCAACATACTTGTAGTTTTGTTCTCTAACTGGAAGCTATCATTGGATAATCACATGATTTGTATAAATATATCAAAACACCATTGTTTAAGAGCATATGAAAGGATAAAATTTTGAAGGGATGTATGATCATTGTCTGATAATTTAGTGCTAAAATTTATGTTTCATACAACACCTAATTTGAGCTCAAATGAAGTATACATCTTCAGTCCTAAGCCAAAGTTTTATAGTGTAAACCTTATTCAATTTTCATATGAGTATGCAAAAAAGTTCCTGAAAGTATTTCAACCAAAAAAACATGTAGAATGTTTAGAACATGTGATCTATTTAACATCAGTGTTCATTTCTCATATTATTGAGAGTGGTGAACTAATTGTCAGTTGGTTAGATTAGGATATATAATGTTTTTGAGATAAGTGATCTAGCTTGATAGTGCATGTTCATTTATCATAGATTGAGATAGGTGAATTGACTATCAATTAGTCAGATCAAGACATGAAAATGTGTCATACATATTATTATCAGGAATATATATAAAATTGAAGGCACCACCAACCAAATATTCTAGAGTTCTCCTACATTACATTAAGGAATATGGTCCCATAGTTGGTGTTTCACTAATTTTTTTCTTTTATTTATATTTAGAAAGATGTAAAAATTAAAATAAGGGTGAGGTTAGTAGAACCTATAGGTGGTTTGTATGTGCATGAATCTAGATGACTATCAATACTCTTATTTAGCTTGGGAGGATGACCTACAATAAGAAGAAACTAGAAAAGGGTTTATTAGTGAGATAGGTGGGTGGATTTCCTAGTGTGAGCTAGATCTAAGAAGTACAAGACTTCCTTGGGGGCTGTCAATCCACCACTAGGAGAAGTTAATGTTAATCAAAGTGCTAATAAAAGAAGGTTGTATGAAGTAAATAAAAGTAATTTATTGAAACAAAATAAATACTTTTCAAGAAATGATAATTTTAATAAAATAACATTAAAAGAAATGTTAAATGGTCAAATAATGGTTCAAGTTATTATTTTTGACTTTGTATAGTGATAGGGATGAAGAAATAGGGTTTCTGGTTGAGGTGGATAGGTGTTTTTAGCTTGATGTTTTGGGTGAATAAAGTTACATAGTGATAATCACTAGTTAGGGTATGACTATTGGCAATCAGGTCTAACCATCGACAATCAACATGTGACCACTAATGATTGGAGATGACCTCTAGCAACCACTGTGGGTTTTGACAGGGTGCTAGTTTCAAGCATAATAGACTTGGGTTAGGTTAGAGAAGGGTTTTATGGGTTGTTAGGTGTCGGTTAATGGGTGTGGAGACTAGAAGGAGCCTCAAAGATGTTTATGTTATGGCTTTGATACTCAAATGGATAATAGTGGTTAGTGGGTGTTCTGGTGGAATAAGTAGTGTCTGGAGATGTGGAACTCTAATACTAGAAGGGTGTGGAGAGAGGTGAAAGTGGGTGTAAGCTTAAAACTATTGAAGCTAAATAATTGAATTTTTTTAAATAAGAACCTAAAACTTAGCTTACTATTGGAAGTTGATTAGATTGAATAGGTCCTAGAGTAGACTTGAAGTTTCTTGAGAGCTTAGAGTTATGTGGGTAGAGTGACATTACCTGAATCTTTTGTGTTGGGATGATGAGGTGATTTCTAAGTCTCTAGACTAGTTCTCATTTGACTCTAGTTTACTAAGATTTATTAGTTATTGCTCTCCATGATTCTCATTCCATATTTTATCATTTTAACCTTTTGGGAATGGGTCTTGGGCTAGTGTTATGTAACCATTGATGATCCTAGTCAACCACCACTAGTTGAGGGTTGATCACTGATGGTTAGGAAGAAAAGGTCAAAATGGCTAAATTAGCCATTTGCACTCAAGAATGGTAGTTGAGAGGTTAGGAAATGGTTTGAAGTTATTAAAGGGAGAATGGCGATGCATGAATAAGAAGTCTTAGGGAGTTAAGACATTAAATTTCAAGGTAGAAATAGTCTTTAGGCTAGGTATCGATAGGTTAGCCATGGATTTGGGTAGGTGAGGTGGAAATATGATTAACTAATTTAATTAAATAATTAAATTAGTTAAAGGGGTAAATGGGTGAAAGGGTATGATTAAGGAATAATATAATCAAAAGGGGGCCAAGGGGTGGTTTAAAAGGTAATGCAACATCTAGAACCATAGTGTACATTTTATAGTATCTACATTTTGTCCTTTTTTTTTATTTAATTTGTAGTAGCAAGATACAAAACAAAAAATGAAAGGTTGGATTTCCCAAGTATGGGAGGAGGTGTTCCCCCTCAAACTAGGAATTAATGAGATAAAAATGGAGTTGGTTATGGGTTTGACAAGTGGATAAATGGGTAGGATGGTATGAAGTGGCAATTAGGGCTTCTACAAAGAGGACAAGTGATAAGTGAACTAAGCCACTGCATTAGGTGTAGTAGATATGGGTGCACTTATAAATGCAAGTCTCTTAAGCAAAGGTTTTCAAAGTCACAAAGGTCCAAAATTTGGGTGAGCCTAAGAGAATGGAATAGGGTGTAGGTTTAATAAGCTGGATAGGTGGGTGATAAGGTTGGTTGAGTTGGTTGAGTATTTAGGCATAAATGGGTGCATAAAATGTGACTAAGTGTGATATCATAGATTGTACATAGACTAAGTTTCCATAGTTGAGGTAGGTTGGTAAAATAAGGTCAGTACTAGAAAGACAAGTGGTAGGGTAACTAGGCCACAATGTTAGGCATAGTTGATATGGGTTACATATATAAACTTAAGTCTCCTAGGCTAGGAGTTTGAATTTATAGGGGTCCAAAAGTTGGGTAAGCCTGTGAAAATGGAATAAGTCATAAGTGTCAGGATCGAAAATGGGTCATGTTATGAGGCACCCAAATGGTTGGTGTGTAAAAGTAGTGCATGGTTACAAGGTTGTAAAGTATGTTAAGGTAGTCAGTGTGGTAAAAATGACCAAGGAAAGGTTGGTCATATAAAGTGCAAAAGGTAGGCCAAAATGACCAAGGTTGAGCTTATTTAGTTGGTTAGAGAATAAGGTGCTCTCTAATAGGTGTATGGTTGTGGTAATGGTTGCTTGAAAAATGTTTGGTTGGTGGTGTTTAAATAGGTTTCCCTAATTTATTGTACCACTTGGTTTGGTTTCGTGGACCCACTTTATTGTAAAAGGGTGAAAATTTGGTGGTTGGGGTTCAATAACCCAAAAGGGGAAAACATATTCCTTCTCAAGTGGTCATAAAAGTAGAAGAAAGAGGATAAATGGTCTAATTGGTAAAGACCAAAGTGGAAAGATGTGTGGGCTTATGAACATAAACCCCTATTATACTTTGCATTATTGTAAGTTTGTTGGTTAAAAGAAGTAGCTTGATCACGTAGTGTCAAGTAAGCTCAAAATCCCTTGATTTGTGGAAGGGGTAAAATGGGAGATGGATAAAATTGGTGAATGGATGGTAGTAAAACCTCCTTGTGTGGATGGTTTTCCCCTTTTGTAGGTGATCTAGGAAATATTATAGAGAAGTCCATACTCTAATTTTGGTGTAGACTGATCGATGCAGGAAGTCTAAAAAATGTTGGGCAAAAGTAGATTGAACCTTCTTTGAGATTGCTTATTTTTTACTTTTGACTTTGGGTATTTTGATTATTTTATTATTTTATGGGTTTGAGAAGATGATCAATGTAGGAATCTTCCAAGTTATTACTTTCTTGACAAATGTTTGGTTGAACCATCTTTTGAGGGAGCGGTCTAAGCTTTGGATTTGTTTATGCTGATAACTATCCTTAAAGAGAGGAGTATACCTTTTCAATAATTTTTGATAGTTTTGGGAAAATTTCCTTCAAGGGACTAGTCTACATGCTATATATTTTTTACCCAAGTGATATTTGGTAACCCAAATTTATTATTATTCTTGTTTTAGGCATGGACTAGTCTATATAGGTCTAAAGCTTTCCTTTATAGATGCAAAACCATAGAAAAAGAAGGTTAATGATGGGAGAAATAGGTTTAAGTGATGACCACGAGGATTCATCCTATAAGGGATGACAAGTGTCCATGAGAATCATGTCATAAGTAGAGTCGTGGTACCCATGTTTAAGATTAGGCTAAGGTTGTCATAGATAATCAGATGATCTTGTTTTAATTAATTGTCCTTAAAATAAGGAAATGAAGGTGGACGAAAATAAGGGATGAACTTAAGTTAGACACAAGATGATAAAGAACTTGGTTTAATAAAAGGATGGACACAAATGTAAAGCATTGAGGGGTTCAGGTTTGGACATTCCCCAAATCCATATGTATGTGTAAATGGTTGATGCCAATCAAGAGAGAAGATGTCCCCCAATTACTTTTTGACACTTGATTAGATGTGGAAAAGATTCTAGATTGAGAAAAGCAAGAGGCAAGGTTGGTTAGGAAATGGTATTGAGGTTTGATTATCTGTAATGGTGTTTAGGTAAGATTTGGTAAGCTAGTTTTAGGTGTTTTGGGTGAAAATGCAAGGTTTGGGTTAGGCCTTAGTTATGATAGTGATCAAAGGTGATCAGGGGTTGATTGGTGATGGTTTACCAAAGACCATTATTGGTTGAGGTTTAAGGGCATAAGAGGTCTAAAGGAATGGTTTGAAGTTGGATATTTTTCTTAGGTTAGTTAAAGATTAGATAAGCTCAATTTTGGCTTAAGGTTTGTTTGTTACTAGGCTAGGCTAGGCTAGGTTGAGGTATAAGTGCCAAGGGTTGGTTTTGGTCTTAGGTTGGTTCAGGTGATGGTTTGGGTTAGGTTGAATGTTAGCTAATAAATGGTGTTTGGTTGTAGTTTGGTAGGTAGGTTAAGTTGATTAGCTGAAAAGGTAAGGCTTGAGTTAGACTTTGATTATGATAATGACTGGTAACGGTTCAATAGAGACTAGTAATGGTCGAGGATGGAAGGAAAAATAGAGTTTATAAGTAAATCAAATGATGATTATGTGTCAATTGATGATGGTTTATAAGAAACTGATAATGGTTGGGGTCTAAATGTTAAATAGGTCTAAGGGTATGATTGAGGTTTAAGGTTTTCTTGGGTTTTGATAAAAAGCTAGTTAAGGTTGGTTAAGGTCAAGGTTTGGTCTAGGCTAGGCTAGGTTATGTTGAGGCATAAATGTCATGGTTTGGTGTGGTCATTTACAAAGGTTTTAGGCATAGGTTTTGGTTAGGAAATGATGTATGGTCGATAATAAAAATTCTAAAATTCAATTTTGGGTAAAGAAGGTGAGGTTTGAGGTGGATGAATGGTCGAAGCCTTTGAAGGGTGAGTTTCCATAGTTGTTCCTTCCATGTGGTGGGAAAGGATCCCAAGGTGAAGGTGTTGGTTATTAAGGCTTACGAGGGGTGAATATAACTTCATCCACCTCCCAAGGGTTGTTAGTTATTAGTTTGGATTTCAAGTTGTAGGTGGTGGTTTAAGTAAGATTTCCTCTATGATGCTAGGGTGATGGAAATGCTACTGGATTGGATTTTGGTAGGTTTGGGTTGTAGAAATGATGTTGGTAACATCATCCTAGAATAAAGATAGTTTAGGTGAGAGTGTCTGATTGTTTTAATGTGGGAGCTTAGGTGTGGTATGGGTGCCTTGGATAAAAGGGGGTCAAGATTTTTTATTTAATAAATATCAAATGAAAGGCTGATTTTGGTTTGGGTTGATAGATGAGTTAGTTATGGTTGGATTAAAATTTGGGTTTGTTGTGGTTAATTGATTTGGTCTAGAGGTTGGGTTGATCGATTAAGAGAGGTAATTTGAATGGTTGATTTGGTTTGTTGGTTGTGTTTGATCTACTAAAATAGGAAATGGAATGGGTGAATTGGTTTCACAAAAAGGGTAGGTGGAATAGGTTGGTTGGCTTCCTTGATTATGGTTGCTAACGATATTTGAAAAGGCTCCTCTTCATTAACAAGTGGGTTAGTTAAGGTTGATTATTCCTTAGTAAAGATTTTAAGAGGAAGTTGGGAAGGTTTTACTTGGTCAATAAGTGTATTGGTTGAGGTTTTAATTATAGTTTCCTTAGTCATACGTTCACTAAAGACCAAATATAATGCATGGACCTCATTATTTTGATGGTTTTTATTATTAGTTTGCATGATAATGGTTGAAGGAAAACGTTCAATGATTAATTTCTTGAAGACATTCAAGGCAAGGGAGGATGACTTGTAACAAGAAGAAACTAGAAATAGGTTGATTAGTGAGTTAGGTAGGTGGATTTCTTAGCATGAGCTAGATTTAAGAAGTACAAGACTTTTGTAGGGACTATCAATCCACCATTAAGACAAGTTAATGTTAAGCAAAGTGATGATAAAAGAAGGTTTCATGAAGTAAATGAAAGTAATTTATCAAAATGAAATAAATGATTTTTAAAAAATGATAGTTTTAACAAAATAACATTAAAATAAATTTTAAATGGTCAGAGAATGGTTCAGGTTATTGTTTTTAACTCTATATAGTGACATGGATGAAAAACTAGGGTTTTCGGTTGAGGTGGATAGGTGTTTTCAACTTGCTCTTTTGGGTGAATAAAGTGACATTGTGGTCATCATTGGTTAGGGTATGACCCTTGGTGGTCAAGGTTGACCATCAATGGTTGATAGCTGACCACTAATAGTTGAAGATGACCATTGGTGATCACTATGGGTTTTGACAAGGTGTTGGTTTTAGGTAAAATGGACTAGGGTTAGGTTAGAAAAGGGTTTTATGGGTTATTAGGTGTTGGTTAATGGTCATGGAGACTAGAAGGCACCTCAAAGATGTTCAGGTTAGGGGTTTTATACTTAAATGTATAAGAGTGGTCAATAGGTGTTCTGGTGGAAGAGGTAGTGTCTAGAGATGTAGAAATCCAATACAAGAAGGGTGTAGAGAGAGGTGAAAGTGGGTGCAAGCTTAAAACTATTGAAGCTAAATAATTAAAATTTTAAAATAAGAACCAAACACTTAGATTATTATTGGAAGTTGATTAGCTTGAATAGGTCATAGAGTGGACTTGACGCTACTTGGAAGCTTGGAGTTATGCTGACAGAGTGACATTACCTAAATCTTTTGTGTTGGGATGATGAGGTGCTTTCTAAGTCTATGGATTGGTTCTCATTTGGCTCTAGTTTGTTAAGAGTTACTAGTAATTGCTATCCATGATTCCCATTCCATATTCTATAATTTCAACCTTTTAAGCATAGGTCTTGGGCTATTTTTATGTAACTATTAATGGTCCTAGTCAATTGCCATTGATCGAGGGTTGATTATTAGGGAGAAAAGGTCAAAATGGCAAAAATTAGCCTTTTGTACTCAAGATTAGTGGTTGAAAGGTTAGGAAATGGTCCAAGGTGATTAAAGGGAACATGGGGATATGAGAGGAAGAAGCCTTAGGGAGTTAAGACATTAAATTCCAAGGTAGAAATGGTCTTTAGGCTAGGTGTCGATAGGTTAGTCATGGGTTTGGATAGGTGAGGTAGAAATGAGATTAACTAATTTACTTAAATAATTAAATTAACTAAAAGGGTAAATGAGTGAAAGGGTATGATTAAGGAATAATATAATCAAAAGGGGGCCAAGGGGTGGTTTAAAGGGTAATGCAACATCTAGAGCTATAGTGTATGCTTTTCTAGTGTCTAGATTTGGGTCCAGTTGTTATCATAAAATTTTACATTTCATGACAACACTAACAATCGCACTCCTAAAGGTGACTTGAGGTGTTTTAATATTAGAGGAAATAATTTTTTCTTTAGAATGAACATTGATTCTATATCCAAATAGGTAAGGCTTGGTTTATGTGTTGAAATATACTCCAATGACTATCAATGCTAGTGGATCAAAAAATAATGTTTCACCTTTGTTTACTAAAATCAAGTATTATGGTTAGGTTTACAAGAATTGGTTATGGTACCCTAAAATAAGGTTTTATCCCAAATGTATGTGTAAAATATTGAGGCTTTCAAGTAATCATTAAGATGAGGGAAAAACATAATAGAGGTTGACATGAAGCCCATGAATCCACCATTAACTTGACCCATAATAAAATTAGGCCTAGATTGTTATCAAGTGGTAATGTGAGTAATCATCATATATTCATCCTTATCAATGGAAAATTATCATCTCATGTAATATTCTTTACCTACAAAGTATTCTAGAGATATGACCCAAAATCAAAGGATGACAGTTCTGATGTTATTGACCCTTATGTGTTTTAGGGTCTCCATGAAGTAGTTGACATGATGTCTCTTCATGGTGATATTATTGAATTTGTTTCTGATCCACAAAGGTAGGTAGGTGTAATAGTCAATATTGAAATTATAGTTGATTTTAAAGCACCTAGTAGGGAAATCATGAGAAATGTTGATATAAAAATATTGTTAGAATATGTGCCTCTAAAGTGAGAGAACCCTAAAGATGCTGATAAAGTGACTATAAAGTATGAAGCTTGATTGGATAACAAAATTGTCATCTCTAAATCAGTGGAGGGTGTGGAGTTTCATGTGAAGGATGGTTATTTGTATCATTATTTTTATATAGATGTAAAATAATGAAAAAGAGTAATAAAAAGTTGTAATAACAATAAAGTCTCATTATGGTTTTGGATATTAAGGGCATGAAGTAATTGGAGATAATTGTGATGTCCCACTAAATGCAACATTGGTTGTTTATCTTGAGCTCCTATCATATAATTTGGTTGAATATGATACTAATGATAATAAGGTGTTGAGGAAAATTATTTAATAAGCATATGGCTATGAATGGCCTAATGATTAGACAAGTGTAAAGATCAAGTATTACTTGGGTGATGTGTATACAAGTAAATACTCTTGATCAAATTATAAACACTTACAATGGTTTTTAATGTGAAGGGTCTATTCCTAATTATCATGGCAAGGCAAAACTTTGGTTAGATAACTATACTAGAAAATTTTTAGTATTTGGTGGTGTAATTCCATAGTGGCCCATATTGAGAATCAATACACTGCATAATAGTTGTTTGTATCATGGGGGAAATAAATTTAGTTGTACAACAAGAGGACCCTTTGTTGCTACAAGTTATGACTATGATGTCCCTATTGATGAGTATAGAATGATGAGGCAACAAAAATTGGAACACTTTAAATATCTATGTAAATTTATTAAATTATGTGAATCAACTTTGACAAACTTGGATCCTATATCTTGATCTTCTTGGTTTAGAGGCATTGCATGTTTCTTGGTTCAAAATTATAAAATGTGGTTTCATAAGTCACATTTATGTGTTGAATGGCATTTATCAAAGTCATTCCATGTCCAAATACATTCAAATCATCTTACAAAGTTTGTTTTGAATAAATAAAATGTTTTATAAGATACACAACCTTTGTAAACACTATGAAGGCCTTTTCATGTCTTTTTTACATGTAATGTGACCCTTGAAAGCTCAACACCTTTGTAAAATCATTTTTATAAGTATAAAAATGATGAAAGATACTTTCAAAACACACCAAACCCTTTCAAAACACCTCCTTCCTCCACATGGTAAGTTCAAAACTCATGAAAGACTTCTTAAATGTTTAATTTTAACCCAAGTTCATGATTTTTTCTTTTCAAAATGTATGTTTAAGTAAAAATTTGTGGCATTTATCTTTTCAAAATTTCTTTCATGCCCAAATTCATAGTATTTAGAAAATGGTGTGGTTTTGTCAATAAAACTTATGGTTTTGAGTGTTTCGACTGTGTTTTTTGTCCTAAAACACTTAGTATTGGTTTTTAATTCATGATATTGCATGTTTAGAATGGTTTTATATATAAATATAAATCATGCATCTTTATTGAAGCCATTTCATAATCTATAGACTTGATAATGACATTTTACATGTAAAAGGCTCTTAAAAACCCCACCAACTTCATAAAAAAATTGTGTAAGACATTTCAAGGTAGTTTGGATAAACAATGCATGGTTTTGGATGTGTAAAGGTGGTTTACATAAAAATAAAAATTATATGCATGTGTCAATTTTTTATATTCTATTTTAACTTGTGTGGCCCTGGGAAAGCTCTTTTACATGCAAATAAATTTTTATAAAGCTATCATTCTTCCTCATTCATATAAATATGGGTTCTCATGAAGTGGTTTTAAAGAAAAGGATGTGACTATTTCAATAGGATAACATGTGGTTTTGGAATATTCATGCATCATTTTGGTATGATATGGTTTTTGGCAGCTTTGCAGTTCCTCCAAATAACTCTCTCAATTCTTCAATATGGGTTGCTAAAGTCATTCATTATTTGTTAACTCCATCCCTCAATTATTTCTCCTTTTTTCTTACATGCAAGACATTTTGAAAAATACTAAGGTGGTTTTCAAAGGTAGAACATGATTATGAGAATATATGTCATGTATTAACAACATATATGAACTTTGAATCATTGCATGCATGTATATAGGTCTCAAGAAGTTTCAATATCATTTTGAGGAGCTCATAGTGGTTTTTTGGAAAGAAACAAGTTTCAAGTTGTCCATTGCATTCTTTTTAATATTTATTTGCATTATGGTTTATTTAAGATTTTTATTGCAAGAAAGCTTAATTTCTCAATCCCATCACCATTTAAAAACTCTCGAGAAAATACTTTGCATATAAGAATAATTACAATTAAGAGAAGCTCATAATCTGTTCACATTTACAATATCAGATTCATTAGTTTGAGTCAGTTAGATTCATATTGCTTTCAAATGTGATATCATGTTCTTATCCAAAATATTATCATATGTTCAATCCAACTATTGTATTCACCAAGAGATAAAATATAAAAAGCTTGAGTTGGATAAGGCATCTTGAAGGTGTCAGATGGATAGGAAAATTTTCCCATGCACATCTTAAAGTAATAAAATAAATATGTAGTCATTTGGAGTGAGTGATCTATCCTAAAACACATGTTTATTTATCACACGATAAAAATTGGTCAACTAGCTATCATTTGGCCAAATTAAAATGTGTGAATGTGTGCTTCTTATTGGTCATAATAATTATGCAAATTATTTAGTGATTCAGATTGTGTATGTTCAAATCATCACAAAATGATGAATCAAATATAGTTTCAAGGGTTGAGAAAGTTCACTCTCAGAAAAAAAGACTTGTATTATTCTTAATAACCACCTAAAAGTCACCTTTTGTCTTTCCAACTTTCTATTTTTTTGTTACACTTTTTGTAATCACTTAAAAATGACACACATATATATATATATATATTGTTAAAGATATAATGAAAAAGTAATAGTGAAATAGAAATAATTTAGCAAAAATGTGGTTATGAGGTGGTTACACCTATTATCAGTTATAAATAAGAGTTCTGAGTTCATTTGAAGGGCTTTTTGATAGTATGAGAACTTTTGTCAAGATGGAAAGGAGTTTGTATGTCAAGTCCCATGAAGGATCATTACATACATAATATTTAGTAATTTATGCCATGATTTTTTATGGATGAATGATGTGCTTATGTCAATATATTTTTATTCTTTATCTTTAAATTTACTAAAATAATATTTTGAAATAGTCAATGAATGCAAATATTCTAGAGTAGAAATTTTGTTGAGTCTACATTAGGAATTTTTGTTCTTGTAAAACCTTGGTGAGATTGAAAATATAATTTATGTTCATTTTTATTGGGAAATATGAAGTTATTATATATATATATATATATATATATATATATATATATATATATATATATATATATATATATATATGTATATATTGGAAATTCTCTCCAATATCCTTGGTATATGTATCATGTTCATATGTTAAGAATATGTCTTTTCCATCTTATTTTCACGATAAAGGTTTCCTATGTTAAATTCTCAACTCCTAGATGATTCTAGTTAGTTTCTATGTTTAGCTACCTAGAGTTATCCTTTTTCTTCCCTGAGATTATTATAACAATTTATGTGTTTAACTAGATAGAATTATCCCATTTTCCCTCCCTCCTTTATTTTCTCTTTTTCCTCCTTTCCATTATTCCCCTTCATTTCTCATTTCCATCACCTTTCTATACTTTTTGGTTAAAAGTACAACCCCTATAGAAAATATTTTTATTGTAAATAGTTTTATTTCTCACATCTATTTTGATTTTAATAAAAATAACTCCACCTGCTAATAGGAGAGGGAATTTGTACCCACATTATTGACTAAAAGTCCACATTTTTCTCCCCTGATTTTTTTTTCCGTCAATAGGTGGACTCTCACATTTAATTCAATGTCTTTTCTTATATGTTTTTATTTTGTCTTTGGTTCATAACTTTGTAGAAGAATAAGCCTGCACCATCCATGTATCATCATCATGCTACTCAAATAGTTTTTATATTTTTATTGCTTTCCAAGTTAGTTTATTTATTGCATAATCAAATTTTAAGTGTTTACATGTT
This sequence comes from Torreya grandis, assembly GCA_037957365.1. NCBI lineage: Eukaryota > Viridiplantae > Streptophyta > Pinopsida > Cupressales > Taxaceae > Torreya > Torreya grandis. The sequence continues at coordinate 2,824,430 of JARHVA010000448.1, forward strand.
GGACAAATGGCATTTTGTAATTGGTTCAAAGTCTCATAGTTTTAAAAAAAAATCAATAATATGGCCTAGTTGTGTACTACCGTGAGGTCCTTGAAATTGGACACATTGAAACCTATGGTTGGTTTGAATTCTCTCAAATATTATGGCCTTATGATCTTTTGAAACTATGAGGTACATGGTGAATAAAATAGTGACACATGTTTCCTTTCCATTTCTTCACAATCACATAGGTGTCAATTCTCCTTGAGGATCTTTTGAATGTGTTACATTTGTTTGGTATGAGATTGTGAAAATGTGACATGAGATAGGTTTTTGTTGGCTCATTTTTATGTGGTTTTTAGAATATGATTTAAGCCATTAAGTTTGTGTAATACATTAAGTGAGAGGTTATGAATCCATGATATGATGTGGATGTGAATAACTTGGACTCTTGGAGTTTGAATGCTTGTAGTGTGAAGGTGAAAATGTTAAGAGTGTACACACACAAATTAGAGCATAAACAAATTATAAAATCAAACAAACATGAAATTTATACTCTAAAAAGATAATGCACTTCAAATTGACCATAAAATAGGATGAATAAGTGTTTTACCCTTAGATACCAATGAACCTCCTCTTTTATTATGTGTATTATGCTCGTATTATGGTTTCTTCATTGGAGACATGCAAGTAATTCAACATAATATCATATTGGTTTATTGATGATTACTTTGATGAATATGTTGATGGTTTGGATGGATAAATATCTCAATTGATAGAGTTTTATAAGGCTATGGGAGTTTGTTATAAATGGAGGGGGGGTCTCTAATTTATATATGTTTGAAAATGATATCATCTATTATATATGATTCATAATGGATGGCTAGATATTAGTCAAAATACTCATTGAATTAGAGGAGTTGGGAATTAAATGGGAGAGTTGAGGATGTAAGGCTTTATGATTATGAGGAGTGGCTTAATTTACACTTTGTCAAATTGTCCCTTATCATTGGGATTTTTAATGTGATGACTTGATTTGGTTGATGGGTTGATTTGATTTTGATTTCATTAAAATTTGATAAATAGGATTTTAATTTTTCCATGAGTTTTATTATTAATGTTAATCAATTACCTAATATGATTAGTTATTTGATTAATTCAAATTTACAGTTTGTGTAGTTAGACAAGGTTCAAGTGCAATATGATTAATTAATTTGGGGGTGATGGTCAAATAGTGATGGATTAGTTTAGGGGTGTTTTTTATGGGATTAACTTTATAATAAAATGTGATGACAATATTAGGATTATGATATGCTAATATTAGGGAAGAAATTGTGAATGATTTATGTTTTGGGGTTCAATGATGAAATGAGGGTTAAAAATGACATATAATTCAAAAAATTAATTGATAAATAGTAATGACATCAAAGTGGCAAAAATGAAGTGTCTAAATTTTGACCCTCTTTAAAAGGGTGTTGTAACTACAATAAGTGGTGACATTTTAAATAATGTAGAAGAATAGAAATTAGTGTGGGAAGATGACCCATATGGTCTAATATGAAAATTAGATGATGTGATGCCATATAAAGAGGGAATATATGAGGCTAAAACACTCGTATGGTCTCTCAAAATGAGAAAAAGTTTGATAAAGGAAGAAAATAGGGAAATGGGGCTAAAATGGTGAAAATAAAGTTTAAATCTAAAAAATAGGGGGAAAATGGAGGGGTGAGAGTGAGTAAATAGTAAATGGGTGGGGTAAAATGAGTCATTTAAACTATATACTTCTTTAGATTTAGAGATTTGCACTTTAATAAGACCTCCTACTTGAATGGACCATGTACTTTCCCATGAGCACCATAGTGAGTGGGTGTGAGAGTATCAATGACTGGATGGGAGCAGGCTATTGGTAAGTGTAATTTTAATTTGGTGTTTTTTCATTTTTGGTGTCATAAATATAGTTAAAAATACTCATGATGCACAAATTCTATGAGTAAAATTTTCCTCATGGCTTTTGCATACTCTTTGTTGGTGTTTAAATTAAGGTCAATGACATTTGTGTGACTTTTTTGATATTTTTAGAGCCACAACATTTCTATGATTTTCATAGAGTCTACATAATATCCATGTTTTATATGTGAGATGTCATGGCATTTATGTGATCATAAAATTTTTATAAATATCTTGAATATATGAAAATGTTTTAGTGTTTACGCTATGAATAGAATTTATGCTTAAAATATTGATTTTGAGATATAAATGACTAAGTATGCACATTATTTTATGATTTTAGGAGTGTCTTCATATCATGATAGCATAAAAGTGCTGATCGATATTGTTAGAAATGATGAGGAAGAAGGATGTATCTGAGTATGGAATCCTTAAAGTAGTTGGCCTTTAACATCTAGCAATAATGCCTATGATTAGGGTTGATAGAGATCTACTAATTGCACTAGTTGGGAGATGACATTCAAAGACCAACATGTTTCACTTATTAATGGGTGAGATGAATATTAATATTTAGGATGTATATAGGATCATGTGGATCCCCATAAATAAAGAGAGGATATAATAGAGGGATGCAAGGCCATGCACATTGTTTTAGAGGCTGATAGGTAAGGTGGACATCCATATATGTAAACAGGGTCTTGGCTTAGACACATGCCTAGTATAAGGTTGGATAGATTGATTTCTCATTATTCTTATCAATATTATCAGTGGGATTATTCTTTTAGCTAAACTTAGTAGAATTGATTTGTAATATGACAGAGAATGATATAGCATTGTTTTGGGGCTTTAAAATATTAGCCCAATTATACATGAATCTATATTTAGTTGTGTATAAGGATTGGAAGAGTATCAAGGCCTTCACTTTTATATAGGTTTAGACATGGAACCACATGGTTATAGAGTGACCATTGGGGACATGGAAGTAGTGGGACAATTATGAAATGATATCATATGAATGGGAGATAATTTTTAAGGCATAACATAGACACTTGGGAGATATATCATATTATAAATGGGCAATAGATGAGTTACGATTAACATATATTATTTGGAGGTCATACATGGGTATATTCATGTATTGGCTGGATGATTTTGGTTATTTGGATTATACCATCAAATATTGCTATATTACTAGGCACATATATTATATCATAGAACCTTATAGGCTAGATATGATTTTATGACATTTTGGTCTCTATCATAGTAGGGCCACTTGTGTTTGCTCATGTATCTAGTGAGGTTCAACAATAGGGCCTTGGGTAGATCATGGATTGGCTACGAGTGATTGGGTAATACTCTATGGTGTGTAATGGGTTGAAATATCAAAGGTTGAATATGTTGGATGAGAGGATTATAGTTCTCATGAGGGAATTAATATAAATAAGGTGTCGAGTTTTACTCCAATTTAGGTAGGTGGTAATGGATAGGGAGGAGGAGATAGTGGGTAGGGAAGAGGATATGGTGGATAGGGTAGAGGAGATGGTAGATAGGGTAGAGGAGATGGTAGATAGGGGGATCCTTAATACATATTTTTGATTCACCAGTGAAAATTGTTGGTTTATCAATTAGATTTATAGTAGAAGAAATAATGATAGACACAGGTGTGATAATGGCCATAACAGCACTGGTCTATGGTGATGGGGTAGGGCCATCACAACCACCATAATGACCAAAAAATACATCCTTGATTGATAGCTTATATCAATAGATAACCATTATGGATGAAGATATATCTAGTTTGAAGAGAGTTTTGGGAGGCTCTCAGACATAAATAGAAACCCATGATGTAAATGTTGTGAAGTTGATGGGGGAGGTGATGTGGATGATGGCAAAGATAAAGAGGATCAGGGGAGAGATGGGATAACATGAAATATAGGTGGCATAGATGTGCACAAAGGTACAAATAATACATGATGAGTGGGATATAAATAATGTTCTTGTGACTATACAGGGTTTATCAAAGGCCTTTTCTAACACTTTGAGTGTTATGAGGAAAACAACATATCATCAAGGGCTCTATGAGGGTCTTATACCTACAGATAAGAGAACACCGTTAGTATTATATTAATTAGAGACGTGATTTGGATGATGAATGTGGTAATTATTAGTGTGGATAGATCCATTGGCATGATCAATCCATCCCCCTCCTAAGAGGAGTTCGTCATGAGGGAATCCACCATAAGAGGGACAAAGCAAGACTTGATCTCTTATTTATATAGTGATAGATGGATGTATAAAATTATTGATATATAGATGGATATTGTATAATGATGACATGGATATTTTATATATGTAAATTTAATGTATATGTGATGATTATGATTATGATTTGAATTATTGTATCATTTTTTTATTATGATATATAGATGACATGTATATGCTTGACTATATGTGTATGTTTGAGTTGATGTTATGGATGTGATTTATTGACCACATGTTATTGATGTTATATTATGAAAAGTTTAGATGATTTAGATGATATGATGTGATGTTATGCTATGATAGGTTAATTCTCATTCTTTTATGTTTATGGATTGCACACTTAGTCATGTTGCATGGATAGTGATGGATAGTTGGATAGGATGAAGTGTATGGATAGATGAAAGTATAGATGTAGATGACGAAAAGGGGACATGCTAGTAGTCTTATGTGACTTTTTAATCAACCTTATTTTTGGTATAACATGTGAAAGAATGCACCATGATATAAACCACCATGATGTCATTATTTTCATATACCATTGATTGTCATAAATTTGATAAATAAGAAAAATAAATAAGTAAGCAAATAAATAAATAATAAATATATACAACATGAAAATAGTGATTAAAAAAATAGGCAAATACATAAGATGTTATGTCTTGAATCAAGTTAGCAACCCAATGTGTGAGTAATGATGGTATTGATAGCTTCGTTATGATCTAAACAATAATATATGTGAGGGGTTATGATTTGGAATGATATATCATGAGGAATCTGAAATGATTTGTGTAAAGATCGATCAAATATTTGTAAAGGACTAAGGACAAGATAATTGATTTTTTGGTTTGGTTGTTTTATCTTTTATATTATTTTTAGATTTTCTAATTTTTAGTTTTTTAATATTATTGACAAAGGCTACTAGTAAAGGATAAATTGCCTCTAGAAATGGGAATGAGAGTAAAAGGATATGAAAATATGGAAGGATTTGAGAGGAGGTTTCAAAATACTACATTGCATATGCCTAATTAACCATGTGTTGTTCTTAATTTCTATGAAAGAGAAGATGACATCCTCAGGTTCTACATGACATGTTCTAAAAAATTATTGCATATCCTCATTAAGGTCAAAATAGGAATGGAAACATGCATGATTCTATGGATAAGGATTTTTGGAGATGGATATTAATGGAGTGGATATTCCCCCAAGTGCTAGGTACTTTTCTTCACCCAAGTGTAGGGTACTTGTAGACAACTGACAATCCTCTTGGTATGAAAATGCTTTAGGTGCATGATGATCATTATATTTTATCGTTTTTGACCATCTTCAGTGGTGAGTTTATAGGCTCTTGAATAAAACTTAGGAAATGATTACATAAGGACCTATGAAATTTAGCTTAAATTTACATTTCCTTTCTTGGTCTTGATTGATGTTTCATTGATTTTCCTTTATAACAAGGTCACCATTTATAATTTTTTTAGATTCGATGTGTTTATTGTAATTTTTGTGGAGCTTGTTTTGATATTCCTTTAGAAGGTTAGGTTCATCAAGAATTTTCTCATCTAGGAGTTCCAAATTGTATAGTTGTGTGACTCGGTAGTCATTGATGAGCTGCAAAAAAGGTCTAGTTTAAACACTTAATATCATTTTCTTAAGCTTTCCATTACAAAAATTCTTATTATTATAAGCTATGTTTTGTATATTATTTCTACAAATAAAATTAAATGAATATTATGCATATGTTGTTTATGTTAATATGAATGAAATGGTTTATTTTGTAATTTAGATGCATTATGAACTATATTTATTATATTTTTTTATTTCTAATATCATGTGTTTTAAGATATTGAGAAAACAAGGACATATCATAGCAATCTGAGTAGTGAAAACCCATAAAAATTGGGTAGTATTAGCCTAAATATAATAGATAGATCCAACCCATAACAATTAGGGAAATTTAACTTATAAAAAGTGGAACAATGCAACCTATAGAGACTAACCCATATCAACTTGTAAGTTTTCATGACTAGCATGTAGCAATAATTAAAACATGTGTTTCAGATTATAGCAGTTATAATGACATCTTTGGCTATTGATAAGTAGTTGAGGAAGTTAAAAGATAGATCTTATAAACTGGGAACTTGAAAAAATTATAGATGGAAGTGTTGATAATGATTCCCCCTTACTAGACCATTCCTCTTAATCATTTCAACTTACATAAAAAACATATTTCCATTTTATCTTATTCTCACAATCATTATTGGTAACATTCTCTTAGTTAGGATGCATTCCTAAAATATGTTTCGTATTCCTAGCTTAGTTATTTTCTTGTTGAAATAATAAAGGTGCCTACCTCTATATTTAATGCAGTAGGGCATATGTCAAGGATGATAGGAAATTAATGATTGAATAATAACTAAAGTTTATTAAGTTAATTATGTAACCTTTGATATAACAATCTTTAATTATTACATGATTATAAATGTAATAAATTGATTTAAAGTAAATTAATATATATCTAAGGGAATGAACTGAACTTAAATTCAATTGAGGAGGGTTCCCTTGGAAGGAGTTATAGTGAAGATCCTAACTCATTAGAATAGCCATTTATTTGTGTGAAAGTATTTATTCATTTTATTTTATTTTTTCATATGTGATCTAAATTTTATTTCTAAATAATTGTGATTATTATGAATGTTATTAAATATCTTAGAAGAAGCTTTCATCATAGATATTTCAATTCATTTTAGTTATTTAATTCTTGGAAGTGTGATTTAGTTTTCTACACTTTCTATTTATGTAGTTTACTTTATGCAAAGTGTGTTACCTATATGGAATTGATAAATCTTAACTAATGAAAGAGTGTTGCACATACAGTGTCAAAATCTTGTCAATCTTGACACAACCTAGGTTCAAAATTAGTAAAGATAGTATATTTTATAAATCAAGTATCCTAATTATTTGATTGATAAGGTTTTAAATACAAAGATTAGTGTATGTCAGTTTAATTAGTGGTTAAAATTATGCTTATCATTTTGGTGTTGTTTTTAGGGAAGGTGTCAAAACACTTGTGTCTTCGAGTTGATAAATTATTTTGCTTTCATAGTTTAAAATTTCATGTTTTCTTAATCTACAATTACTATTTATATAGTTTAAATTTATTGATTTTTATACATAAGATTCAATTTATGCAAAAGTAGATTAGTGAAAAACATAAAAACACATGTTGTACTAACCCTGTGTAGGTCATGGTAGGCAAAAAAAATAAGAAGAATGGTTTATTTAAATGTAGTAGGAACCAAACCTTGGGTAGATTCTTATCCAAGTAGTTTATTGTTTCTACAAGAATATAGTCACAACCTGAAACAACTATAATTCATAATGAAATGCCTATAGACAATCCATAGTTGTCATTAGAAGAACTAAAGGAAAATGTAGTAGAGGAGTTATTAGCTAAAATAATAGAAAAACCCAAGAATCAAGAGGAAAATGATCTCCATATTCTTGATAAAAATACCTTTCCATTATTTTATAAGGGTTTCTATTTGGCCACCCCACAATTAAAAGTCTGACATTCAGCTTCCTCCACCCTTGATCAAACTCCTTTCCAAAAGAGGATTTAAAGCCCTTTTAGCCCCCAAAAGAAATATCAAAACTATAAAACATAATTAATATGTTGAACATGAAAACCTCTTTATTGAAAATCCAAGAGATTTCTCAAGAAAATCCACTCCCTCGCCTCCATCTAGGAGACATTATTTTCCCTTAGAAATGCCCAAACTTTCCATTTATTATTCATCAAGGATTGTAGAGATTGACAAATAAGTTGAAGAGTGGGTGACATAAGATATTGGTCTATGCTTAGTAAAAAAATTCATGGAGAGCCATCAAGAAGAAAACACTATCAATGAGTCTATAACCTTTTATTTTTCCATCAATACATCTAGGGGAAGTGCACCTATGAAAAATATCCCTCATATTACCATACCTAATTTCAAGGGAAAACAAATGAGAATCTAGATACATTCCTCTTTGAGTTTGATGTTTTATTCCATATCTATGACTACAATCAAGATTCTCAAAATTTGAATTTGTTTTTGGAAACACTCAAAGATGTATCCCTCATATGGTTTATGGGTCTAAGGAAGGATATAATATCCACTTAGAGGGATATGAAGGAAATTTTTCTTTCTAATTAGCAAGACTACTACCAAGGAATGAACTATAGGAGAGAGATGACATTTTTGAATGTCACAAAAAGAGGATGAATCACTAGATAATTACATGGAATAGTTTATGTTCAGCCTGTAAAAATCTAAGTAGATCACACTGAATTTAGGTTCTCACAAATTGATATCCTTGAATGGAGTTAAATATGAATGTTTGGAAGTGTTAGGATTAATGAGTGAAAGAGATGTCTCCAAAATTCTAGTCAATGATATCACCCTTACATTTAATAATTATTCAAGTTTAATAGTGAACACAACCCATAGCAGTACGATACTTCCTTCATCAGCTGAAAATAAATTGTCACAAATATAGGTAATTAATTTACTATAAGATATGAAGTAAGCTATTTTCAGTCATATGGATACACAAATAGATATGTTGTACATAAGGAATAAATAATAATAATTAGAGAAAGCATGATGGTTTATTGTCTTGACTATCATAAAAATAAATTAGAATGTAAATGTTAAGTCGCTCAAGTAGAAATGGCCATCATAATAGAGGATGATCGTAGAATAATTGAATTACATGCAATTGGTGGAGATGGAGATCAAATTATATACATGGATTAGTTAAGGAAATGGCCACAAAGGCCACCCAATCAAGTTATGCCACCAAATTTTGCATTTTCAAATTCTCAATTTCTAGTTGTTTTTAATATATAGGGATCCACTTCTTGGATACCCATGCCACCCCAAAACTAGAATTATCCACAACAAAATGCCCAACCTCTAAACAATCGATATCTACCTCATAATCAACCTTGGACATCTAAAAATTGGAAACTATATAATACCCAAACACCAAACAATTGGTATTCATCCCAAAATCAATCTTGGAAAGCTTAGAATCAGAATTAACCAACCCTATTTTAAATAAAATCTTAGATTTCCACAACAACCATAATTAAAATAAGAATAATAACCAACCTTGATTCCTAACACTCAACAATCTCTTAGAAAACCAAAATCACCCACCTAACCTCTATTAAACCCCACCAATAAGTTAGTTCAAGCAACATAAGCCACTATTATAATGTAATAGATACTTACACATTGAATATCAATGAAGTCCATCTTCATTAAGGATGTATTCTTACACCATCCACCTCCCCTATCATAATAAAACCTATAAATAGATTCCAAACACCCATACTAATTTGAAACCACTTGAGCAAGCCACTACTCTTGAACCAATCACTAATAGAGCATAAGAAGATCATACCAACCCTCCTTTTCTTGAGATATTGAACCCCAAATGTCTTGACCAAGAATTTGAATTTGCTTTCCTATGATAATTGAAAAACATTTGTGTCATGATTACACTATTTTAGGCTTTAAAAGATATGCCGATATATATTAAATTTGTCTATGATCTATGCTTAAATAAGCCTAGTTTAAGAGGAAGGATCCCAAGAACGTTCAAGTAGTTAGACAACTTGCGAACATCATGCTAGGAAATATAGTTCCATATAAGTATTTTGATATAGACATCACCATAGTTAATGTCAAAATTCATGAGAAGAATATAAAAAATACCTTAATTGACTTAATATTATCCATCAATGTCATGAATATGTAAACAATGCATAAAATTGGACTTAAACAACTTTGCCCAACACCTTTCATTCTACAAATTGAAGATAGATCTATGGTAAAGCCAAAAGAGATTATAAAAGACTTATTCATAGTTGTATATTCATGGGAATACCTAGATAATTCTATCATCATATAACCTAAATAATTGAGGAAGATATCCCCTTATCCTAAATATACCATGGATAGATATAACCAATGCCTTCATTGGTTGTAGATTAGGGAACATGTTGATTTCAAATGGAAATGACACGAAGAACTTAGTGTTTTACCCACCAAACCTTCCTATGAAACAAAAAAAAATTCTTGGGTAGAAGATAAAGACAAAGAACAAGTTTATTTACATAATTTTTCACTGTCGACTGCAACATATAATTGAAAGATCATGAAGTAGAAAAAATCCTTTATAATATCCTAAAGAACACCTATCAAGAGGACATAGAAACATAAAAAATATTACAATGTATACCATTCCCCTCACAAACATTATTCCCAAAGAAGGTTTTGTTGATTCCATAAGAGATATTAGAACCTTCCATCAAATACTACCACACCATTGTAGCCATACTTCATGGTTGAGTATTGTAGAATCCACATTGTCATTATCCAAAAAAGTATACATATTTACGAGACAACCACTTAATATTAACAATAAATTAGAACCTGAATAGGAAATTAAATTAGTCACCATGCTCCAAATATAAAAAACTACCTTTGCTTGGGCCTATCATGACATTATATGTATCCACCTATACCTATGTACCCACCACATTTACATCAAGGATGAGTGAAAACCTACTTACCAACCACAATGTAAGATGAACCCCATTGTTAAAGACAGTCAAAACTAAATTACAAAAACTCTTGAATACAAGGTTTATCTATCCTATTTTTGATAGTGAATTAGTTTCAATTCATGTCATTTTACCTAAAATGGGGAAAATGATGTATATGTGTCGATTAAAAGGAGTTAAACTCATCCACAAGGAAAGATCAATTTCTTCATCCTTTCATTTATCAAGACTTAACTCATTGGCAAGAAAGAAATAATTCTCATTTATTAATGATTTTAATAGATATAATAAGATTATAATAGATCCTAAGGACTAGGATGATACTAAACTCACATGTCTTTAGGAAACCTATGCATATGCTATACTACCATTCAGTTTATGCAATGCTCTCACCACTTTTTAAAGGGATATTTTGAGCATTTTTTATCTATCCCATGATTATGTTGAGATCTACTTGGATGACTTCACAATCTATGGGTAAACATATGATGAAGCCCTCCAAAACATAGATAAATTCCTCTAGTGTTGTAAAGAAAACTAGTTGTCCCTAAGTAATGAAAAATGTTACATGTTGATGATTGAAGGTATTGCCTTGGGACACCACATCTCACCTACAAGAACTAAAGTATATCTTGTCAAAATAAATGTAATCAAGAACTTACCAATTATAAAAAAAATGACATTCAAAGTTTCTTAGGACACACTAGCTACTATCATAGATTCATTAGAGATTTTAATAAAATTATAGCTTCTCTATTTGTTTTACTTTTTAAAGATACTACTTACATTTAGAATGATGCATGTCAAACAACATTATAAGAGATCAAAGATATACTAGTAACAACTCCAGTATTAAGAGGCTCTAATTGGATTTTGACCTTTCACATCCACATAGGTGCCTTTAATACTACTGGGAATTATCCTTGGTCAAAAGGAGATGTCCTTGAGCTATGTCATATATTTTATCAGTAAAAACCTCCAAGTGGCTGATCTAAATTACACAATGATGGAGAAATAATTTCTCATTGTAATCTACACCATCAAAAATTTTAGATATTAGATTATAGGTTATTTAGTTTTATTCCATACTAATTACACAATAATAAGGTATTTAATGAATAAACCAATAGTCATTAAAAGGATAATTAGATGGTTGCTTCTAGTAAAAGAGTTTGATATTACTATTATAGATAAACTAGGTAGAGATAATTTAGTTTCAAAATTTTTATCATAACATTTGCTGAATAAAGTCTTGTAATAGATGATTACTTTCCTAATGAACACCTTTTTTCATTATCCACTAACACTCTTTGGTATGTAGACATTGTTAATTAATTGGTTTCATGATTACCTCCATAAAATTTATCTCTTAAATAGAAGCATAACTTGGTGGAGAAAAGTGGTCCATATTCATAGATCTTTGGATACCTCTTTTTCACTGGGTTTGATTTAGTCATGTAATGATGCATAAGGGAGGATGAGATTTTAGAAATCCTTAGATCATGTAATGATGAAACCTTTTGGGTTAATTTTATTACAAAGATGAATTCTATAAAGATATTAATAGTAGGATACCATTGGCCTACTTTACATAATATGTAGTTGTATATACCCACTAGTGTGATCAATGCTAACATATGGGGAATCCCAAATGTTTTGATGAGATGTCATTTTAGCCTCAAATATTTTGCATTCCATTTGATAAATGGGGACTTGGTTTTGTTAGAACAATAGATCCTAAATCTAAAAATGAGCACATATTAGTTTTCATGGATTACGTGACCAAATGGGCTGATATGAAAGCCTTAACACATACATGAGATGAAAAAGTTGTAGAATTTATGTATGAGAAAATACTCACTAGATATTGAGTTCCATAAGATAATATTATGGATCAAGGGCCTTAATTTTTTATCTATTTATAACATTTTCCATTTTTTTATCAATATGAAATTAAGCACAATAAGTCCACCTTGTATTATCCTTAGTAAATAGACAGGTAGAGGTACAAATAAAGGACTAGAGAAAATTCTCACAAAAATAGTAAATTTGAATCACAAGGATTGGGAAAAACATAATATTGAAGTAGTATGAGAATACTAATGCAAGACCACAATTGGATTCACCCATACAAATTGGTCTATTGGAATAAACTTGTTCTCCCCATTGAATTTGAGCATAAAACCTTGAAGATAGACTTGAAACTTATCTTAGACTTATCACAAGAAAAAAAATGTATAATCATTCAACTAAATTATTTGGATGAAATTTGAAGAGAAGAAATAAATCTTAAAAGTGGCACAATAATAGTGGATCATATGACATTAAAAGTAAATTAAGACTAGATAATCATAGTTGGGAAATTGGGCCCTATGTTTTGATTCTAAGTATAATGATCACAAAGGGAAGTTTAGAACTAGATGGATTGGACCTTATGAAATAAAAAAATTATTTGATAAAGGAAATGCCAAGTTTCACATAATTGACTTGGTATGCTTTTGCTTACTAGTCAATGGTCATCAATTGAAATTCTACAAGAAACCACTTTTCAAAGAGAGTGTCACATGACAACTTCTAGATGAATACACCCTTCCTTCCACTCAACCTATATGAGACCTTGTTCATACATCATAAGGATATTTTATCTTAGCCTTCCTCTCCATAGATAAAAGGTAAGGATTCTATCATAGCCTAGTCCAATCACACATCTGTTTGGTTAGCTATAGGATAAATAAACATTTAGATTGATTAGCTACTCTATTGATGACTCATGATATATATATATATATATATATATATATATATATATATATATATATATATATATATATTAAATAATGAAAAAATTTAAGCATTATTGATGGACTTGGCTAGAAAACCATTCACTAGTTAACCAATGTTCATATAAAAAGCCTTGATGGAAAATCATCTTGCTAACCATACAAGGGATTAAAAAATAGAGAGAAGAGAAAATAAAAATAAAATTATACTTTTCATTATCCTCTTTGCTCACCACCTCTTCCTAAGGCTTGATTAGCTGTTACAAATCCCCTTAGACAACTATAACTTACATCTTGTTTGCTACAAGTTGTGTAAGTGTAAGATTTTTTGTTTCATGGTTTTTCCTACACATTTATTTTTAATTGCTTAGATGACTTTTGTGTACATTGTATAAGTTTATATCACATGTATGAGGATGTTGTATTGATGCCTTTATTACACCTATTTTAGGGAAGTTAGTCCCCCATGCATGGTTTGGTTGGGATTTCCATATCTTCCACCTATTTGTGTACCTATTCACCTAGTCATTCATATGTAAGGTGAGATATTCATATGGAGACATAGAGGATTTCTCATTGTAAGATATATTTATGTATAATAGACTAAGATATTATTTGAGTAATGCATCAGTGGATTTTATTGTGGTAATATTTTATATATTTGACCCTAAATGAGAGTTTTTAAAGATCTTTCATGGTATCAGAGCTTTGGAGTCTTCTTAGAAGCCATTAACTACAGCTTTGTGCCCATACTTTGCTGAAAATTACTCTCTAGTCTAGTTTGATTTATTATAATTTTTTCATTTGTAATATCTAGATCATTTTCTTACAACTATTTTCTTTATTTAGTTTTATGTTTGGTTGCAGGGTATAACATCATCAACATTTGTTTTCTAACTAGTTTTTTTCTTGCTTAAAAGCTATAACATTGTGAACATTACTTCTCATCTGGTTTATTTCTCAGACCTCTACATCATCACTAAATTTATATGTATTTTACATGAAAACTTACATTTTTTCTCTCCATATAATAACATCATTTATTTTAGGCTGGATTCTACTTGCCACTTTCTCTTTTCTATAGTTGGGTTTATTTTACTACATCGACTATAGGTTTTCCTTACCTCGGTGGAATGATGGATTTTGTCTCACGCTTTTTATTTTCATGGTAGGGACTTCCAATGACATATTTTCTTTTGTTTGTTTCATAGTAACTCATCCTCACACTTAGCCTCTTGGTCATATGGTGTGGTCACATGGGGGACTTAAATTTTTATTCCTACTAGCGAAGAATTAATTTTAAGCCCTTATAAAACATTTTTATCCCTCCAAGAATTTAATTTTTTTCAATCATTTAATATTTTTTGGTGAAATTTTAATTTTGACCTATTTATGATAGGAAAAATTGTAAAAACTATAACTTTTGATTGGTAAATGAAAATCAAGTGTTATTTTTTCAAAAACATATATTTTTATGCCCATTCTATTTGTGTCATTTATTTTGTAAAAACACTCAATTATAAAGTGAATAATTTTAGGGGGGGATAATGCAACAAACATTGGGTGTTTGTTATTTTAACATTGTATACCTTCATATGCATGTGGAGATTTGCTTCTTTATCCACTTTTTGTTCCCTTATTTTTTAGAGAAACTCTCATGATTTATGATGACTTCTTCGATAGGTCAACAATATCCTTGTTTGGAGCTATTCTGATGTATAAAATATCTTCCTTATTTTCATTTGGGATAAATTTCACTTATACTAAATTATAAAGTGCCATTAGGGGTTTAATTTTATAGCTTAATCTACCTTCATGTGTGTGTAACTTAGTTTGTGCACCCTTTAATATTTTAGTTTCTAGTCTCTCATCACCACCAGGGCTATCTTCTTAAGATATTTTATCTATATCTTCAACACTCTTTTTTGGTTTCTGACAATCCCCTATAGCTTGAAGTGTAGTTATTCTAGTGAATCCTAATGTATTTTTATCTTCTTTGATAGTTTGACAGTCTCCTTCAACTTATTGTAGAGTTATTTTGGTGCATATAATATCAACTTATCAGTGTTTGAATAATTAATGAAACTCACTTATATATAATTTTTATATACACTCCACCCATTCAACATTATGAGGAGGTGTGTGTATATACTAATTATTTGGGTGTTGAGTGTCCTTGAATTAGATAATACTATTTTGTATTTTTGATTGCTTTTTCAAGCATTGAGTGTCCCTTACTCCTACTTTAGTGATGGTTTTACAACCCATCTAGTACACTCTTTGCCCACATATTCCTTTTGTTTTTTACTACTTTGTTGTTTTAAGATACTTATTTATAAGTTGCATGTTTTTTGCACTTGTTTATTTTTCACCTCTTTTGAGTGTTTTATATATTCCTCCTTTGTATATTGGTATATTAATTAGGAACTTTGCTTACTTGAACTCATATTAGAATTGTCATGTCTTAGTGGCATTCTTGTTGAATTTTTGTGTAGTAACACTAGTATGACATCCCTATTAGTTTTTATGCTCATTTATTACCATTTTAGTCCATTTATTTACAAATTTTTATTGTGATATTCTAGTTTAGCATTGAGGAAGGTAGTTCAAGCAATGCTTCCTTGGGTTCATCATTCTACCCAGTATTCTAAGGTGTAATATTCATGCTCATTGATTCTCATATTCAACACAAATTCCTACTTTGACTTAGTGGTTATAGCGACTCAACATCCATGTGTTTTGACAAGATGGATTGGTCTTCATAGGGACACTTGGATTTACACTGCATCTTTTTTTTTGTACATGGGTACCTCATCAGGCCTTATTGCTTGGACACATTTACTCTACCCACCTAGGCTACACTTAAGGGGGGTTTAGTATAGGATTTTTCGTTTCATTATTTTTCATAAACATTTATTATCTTGCTTAGGTAATTTTTGTGGACATTAGAAAATTTTATCCCACATGTATGAGGATGTTAGATTTATTCCTTTCTTCCACTTATTTTGGGGAAGTTAGTCCCACATGCAAGGTATAGTTTGGATTCACCTATCTTCCACCTATATATGTACCCATTCACCTAGTCATTCATATGCAAGGTGAGATATTCATATAGAGACTTATAGGATTTCTCATTGTATGATATTTTTGGGTATAATATATTGATCTATTATTTGAATAATGCATCAATGGATTATACTTTGGAATGGTTTGTATATTTAACCATGGGTGAGAGTTTTACAAACTCTTTTAGGTTGTAATTAAGTTGTATTGGGTTGCAAATAGTTACTATAGGATGAGTAGTGCATGATACAAAATCATTAGTAGGTGTTACATGAAGTAGGGATAATGATGCAAATAGGTATAAATTACCACATAATGATTGATCAATCTTACATGATGGGATGTATATAAGATGCAAAAAATAGGAATTTTTACAAAAAAAACTCATAGTTGGACACTTTTGATATAAAGATACATAAAGTTATTAAGGATGATGGGACATTTGATGAAAGTTGAGATGGATATTTATTTGCACTATTTTTTCCCTTAGCTTCTTGAAACTATTACAAGGCACCTCTCAACACTTCACTAATTCCTCTTGCAAGCACATATCTATTTAGTAATGAACACTCCTACCAATAATAAACAACAATGGACCTCATCATACCAACACTTCAACCAACATTCCTAAAACATCAAAAGACATAACCACTCCAGAATGAGAATCATTATGTTTCACACACTCTCCACCTCATCATTAATCCAACAACTTCTTACACATCTCAATACTCGAACACTTACTACAAGCATCCTATAAAATCCACATAATTAGTTAACTAATTTAGTAAAGGTAACAATGTCTTCTTATTCCAAATTAATCATGACTATGTCATCATAAAATTTTATGTGTTATTTTATTATTACAGGCTTAGCTCATAACAATTCATTTCCATTTTTGATAATTGGTCCCATCACATTTGATATCTACTAAAAAAAATATACCAACTCAATATACCTTATTTTTCCACACATATAACCTATCTTGTCCTCCACTTGAGGCTTAGTGACATGATAGTTGGGGGTGAATAAATTGCATTTAGATAAGTTGCATGCTTCAAAGCACATAACAAAATAGATAATTTATGTGACTACGAGTAGGGAAGGCTAAGACAATAATGATCACTAAACAAGCACAAAGGCACTAATACTCTAACAAAACTTAACAAATCCTTTTATTAGTTTTGTTGTGAGTAAGCACAAAGCAACTATGGGAGGAGGAATTTTTCAAAGACAACCTATAGACCTCACATCATTGAGGGAAAATAAAATTGTTGTCAATATATTCTAAAATTTAGGTTGGATGACATATTTTGAAAAATTGACTTGGTATAATGATGATATTATATAATAATTTTACAACACCTTTGTTAATGATGAATCCACTATCAAGGGGTTAAGGATAAGTGTCACTTGATTAGTTATTTAACTGGCCTTTAAAGAATAGGGGAGCCATCGAAAAGGAGGCCTAGTGCTACAATAACTTGAGGCATATTCTATGTAGGAAATGACCACTTGATTTTTTTAAAACAAGACACACTCTACCTCTCTTTACCCTAGGTATGGGCACGAGTTTATTTATATATTTTTAAATATTTCACATGTGAATGTAGACACTTTATGTTATATTTAACTCATTTCAAATTTATCAATCACTTGAGGCATGATATAAGGATAAATGTGCCAAATTTACTATTGAATTTGTTTAGAATAATGATATAATAATACCAAAAGGACAAACCTAAATCTTTGTCTTACCACTACCTAATTAAATTAATTATTTAGTGGTGTGTAAGAGATAGTAACCCAATATATCATGGGATGATTTTATGCAAATTCCATCAGAAGAAATGGCAGAGGAAGATAATGAAGAAAAAGAAGAGGAATAATTTGAAGTAGAAGAGGAAAATGAAGAGGAAGAGGAAGTGGAATTAGTTGCAAAGGAGGAAGCTACATTGTTTTGACAAAAGGAAACTATTGAACAATCGAGATATCATATAACAAAAGAAAGTATGATGAAATCAAGAAGAAGAAAGTATGATGCAGTCAAGAATAAGAAAGAGGAAATTGATTATTTCACCCTCTACATCTAAATCACAAAGAGAAGAGAGGGTAGCAAAACAAAGGAAAGAAGAAGTTACCTCAACTTCTAAACCTGTAAAAAGACAAAGAGCTAAAGCCATGTGGTTTGTTATCCTTCAATTTAGTAGGCTCAATTCATGGGATAACCCCTATGAAACTTGTCCATTTCATATCCCATGAGCTCTAAGCACGTAAAATGAGGCTAATCATTGCCTCTTTGTGTTTTTTTCCTTTCAAAAAAATAGTTTTTGAGGGAAGTTTCTTTTTGGTGTAGTTTGAAGAATTTTCTCCGAACTACACTTTTTCTAGTTTGGTACAAATCAGAGAATTTTCTCTAAAGTGCACCATTGAGTGTACTAGAAAAAAATTCTTTGATATTACAATATAATTTTTTGGTGCATTAGTCCTATTTTTCTTTGACTTTGCACATGTAAGTTTAGACTTTTTCTCTTCTCTTGCACCTGGGCCCACCACTACATTGATAATTAATTTCACATTAATTACCCCTCATATATATATATATATATATATATATATATATATTAACCTATGTAAATTCATTTTTACCATTGTCTTCACCATTTTTAAGAATGAATATGTCCTTTATCACTATTTTCAAGTTTGACTGTACTTATTCTCATTTTCCTCGATTTACTATTTTAAAATGATTCTTCATGACCTAGGGTTCTTCATTTTCATCCATTCTTATGGCATCTCAGGGAAATTTTTATTTTTCTTATTATTTTTGTTAATTTTTGTTCCTTTTTCTTTCCTTTTTTCTTCTTTCAAGTTTTTCATTTTTCCCTCAAAAACCCTAACTCTTTCAATTCATTTCAAATAATTTTCTCCGAAAGGCACCAAGGGACTTTTTTTGTATACCTTTCATCTTTAGATGCACTTTAAAGAAAATTTTCTAAAGTACATGATTGTTAACCTTTTTTGTGCACTTTGAAGAATTTTCTCTAAAGTGTATGTAGTTTGGTGTACTTCAGATAAAATTCTTTGAAGTGCATATTACACGCCTTCTATTGCACTTCAAAGAAAATTATCTGAAGTGCACTTCATTTGGTGAAATTTATATAAAATTCTTTGAAGTAATATTATCCCCATTTTTGGTGCAGTTTAGAGAATTTTCTCTGAACTACACCAAAACCAACACCCAGTGCAGTTTGAAGAATTTTCTCCAAACTACACTTTCTACGAAAAATGAGAAAAAAATGCTAACTTTGGAGAAATCAAAATTCTCTTTTACAGATACTTGATAGATGTTAGAAGATTCCATAGCTAAGAGGATAATGAAGTATAAATTTCAAGGCATATTTCTAGCATATATAGTAGATTCTAATGTAGATCAAATTAGAGATATAGAGATTGGGCATGTTGACATGGCCAAATTATTACAAAGGTTGGGTAGAGACCCCATTTCCCCACATATGTAGCCTATTCTTAATAGTGAGATACATCTAGTAGATACATTTTCTATGTCAGCTCAAGATCCAGAGTTCATCTTAATATATGATGCTCACTTTGATAAGGAAACTAGATCGGTCAAGGATCCCAGTGGAAAATTAGTAATTAGAATGGATGCAAAATATTTGATAAAGTTTTTAATCTTTCAGACATTAAGGAATATTTAGATATAAGTGTGATAATAACCAAAGAATACTCTGATAAGAATCTTGAGAAATGCAAGATGCACATTTATGCTAATTAGTTGAAGACACCAAGGCATACAATTGCAAGATGGCCAAAGAGCTTTTACCAAAGTGAATTTATGGAGGAAATAGGAGATTTAATCACTCTCATAAGTAGGGTCAAATATCTTCGTACATCCAATAGCTTTCAATAATGGATGTATCACTACATTTTTATCATCAAGAAGAATAAACAAAGAATTTATTGGGGATGTCAGATAAGTGATGCCATATGTCACCAACTTTCTAAAGTAGGTTCTTCTCTTAAATTCTATATGACTTCCTATCTGGTATATGCCACATTATGCATGAGGGTATTTCTAGGATTAACTAGTGTTAGTGAATGAAATAAAGTGCTTGTTTATGAATATTATCCATAATTGACCCTCAAAGAAGGTATCAAACATTTTATAAGATTTAATGATGCATTCTTCTACCAATTAATTTGTTATTTTGAAAAATAATTGGAGAAGAAAAGGGTTTCAGATCAGGCATGGGCAATAGTGAACATGATTGGTTGAATTTTTCTTTAGTTTTAAACTTTCACCTACATCAGGGTAGGTGGATTTAATGAACAACCTTACATGATACCTAAATAACTAGGTAATAAATTTATTTTAATGGAGATGTGCAGATAAATAATGATCGTACATAAAAAATAATTAGATGCACATAAAATAGGATTCAAGTTTCCTAAAAGCATTAGTTGGTACACCATTTTAACTACTCCCAAGGCTAAGACAATGGAAATTGAGATGTAATGGATCACCCTTAAAAGGTATAAAATTAGAAAAGATTTTGATTATAGAATGATGAAGGAAAAGATGAAAGGCAATTATGTTCATGTGCACAAGATTGAGGATATTTGGGAAAAATATAGAACTGAAGAAGATGTAAGGAGACTTGATTACAGTCATCTTAATGTTGATCAAATTCAAGAGCTACAATTAGCCAACATTATAGCTGACCTCTCTGATGATGAGAATATATTGGATACTTCATATGAAGGAAATCAAGTTGTTTCTACTCCTATTCCTTCAATCCAATGGTCTATAAAAGAATGCACATCTATCAAATAGAGATTTCAAACCATCCTTGAAAGAACTAATTCTTGGTTGGAATCTAAAGGTATTAAATTAAAATATTTCAAGATAGGGTCAGAAGAAGAATATGATGAAGACACTGCAAGGAAACACGAGGAATCAAGCACAAAAAATAAAGAAGAGGCCTCCACATCTACTCATAAACCAAGATTTGTATTTTTAAGTAAAGGAAAAAAGAAAAAAGAATCTAGTGTTAAAAAAAGTGTGAAAATAGAGACACAATAAAAACCAAGTGTGAGTGAGGTACCTCCTCAATCAATAGTTGTAAAATCTCTAGCTCAACAATCTCCAGAAGTTGAGCTAACATAATCAAAGGTTCTTATAGTAAAGGTCTCTCAATCAGTAGTTTCTTAGGTGGCATTATTTGTAATTCATTCTATTAGTAAATATATACCAATTATCTCTATTTCTAGTCAAACTATTCTCTCAACCCTACCTTATCCTCCTAGTGTCACACTTTTTCAAGTCCCTTCCCAAGGCACTCTGGATCAAGCTTTTGATTCTTTGTCCAATCTACCTAGTCTTACAAATTCATTGGGATCCCTAACCAATTTATACTTAGATCAATAAGATATGTACAAATTCATGTCCACATCCCTTGTTAAAGTGATGACTCAAGCTCCTATCACCCCAGTGTCTAAAAAATTATTAGACGTGAAATTAACTTTCATGCCAACCCAAGCCCCACCAATAATAACCATTATTCCATCAGTGTCAACTCCACTATCAGATACCTCTGCCATTCCACTTTCCATTCCACCCACTTCACAAACCATTGTCTCTCACAAAACAACACAATATTTTGTTTCTTTTTCTTAAGAAAATTCATCTTCTCTTCCCCCATTGTTTATTTACTAAACACCTAGAAGGAAGAAACATTCTATTTCACCTAATGGTTTTGACCTTAGTCAACTCATCCCAATAAAGTCCAAGATGACAAAGAAGACCAGAACTACATCAAGGATAATTTTTAAGTCTAGGCATAAGTATGTTTAAGTTTTAGTTCCTCTTGAAGATAAGAACATTGAAGATTTTCAAACATCCAAATATGCATTAGGATGCATAGATCTTAGGAAACAAACTCATGAAGGTGCAAAGGAAGATTTGCAAGCAGTGATGGATTATTTGATTGAAAGATATGGTAAAGATAAGAAAATCAAAGATCAACTCAAGATACAAGTGGAATAATTGACTTCTATTTTACTAAAAATCACTTAACCTTTTGAGTCCATTGATCCTATTGTGCATGAAAATATAGAAAGAGCTATTCAACTTGCATAAAAAATTGGGTCTCAGGGTCATGAAGTTAATGCTTGGGTTAAAAGGTTAAAAACATTAGGTACTCAAATGTTGTATTCTACTATTGAATTTTTAAATAACTTGAGTGAAGTAAAAATAAAAATTTAGAAAACAATTAAGGCACTCACTCAAGATTTGGAGTTGACTAAAAAAGATATTGATACATGGACTCAACTTTGCCAATTAAAATTGGAGCTATTGGTTGAGTAGAAGATCATTCCAAATAGGAAAATGTTTATTGAATACAAGGAGGCCATGAAGAATAGAAGAAAGGTTCTTGAGAATCTGATTAAAGATATAGAAGATGATGAAGATATGTGTGATAATAAGATATTTTATCTTATAGAGAGAGTTGGAAAACTCCCCTGTCAAGTCAAGAATGATTCTCAAGAAATTATTCCTATGGAGGTTGTTACTCAAGAATTTACATCATTTCTCCAAGCAAAGGCTGAGATAGGTACTTTCACACTAGACTCCATCGATGAATTGATTGAATTTAAGGTCATCTTCAATAAACTACAAAGAATCATGGACAAGAGCAAGGATCTCCTAGTTAACTTTGAAGATTCAATTACAAGGGTACTTTCTATATCCAAGAGTACATTTGGCCCAGATAAAAATGAAGTCCAAGATATTTTGAATAAATATGAGGAGTTTCTATAAAATAATAAAAAGGAATAAATTCTTGTGTCTAAGAGCACTTAGTTTTTGTAAATTTTCATGTGTAATTTTGTTTGGTGCATTTTACATGTAGGAAAAGTGCACAATCCTATGTCAAATTGGACTCTGTTAATTAATAAGTCAATGTATTTATGTTTTTCCTATTTTTTTTTCATATCTCCTCTCTATAAATAGGAGGATGCTCTTTGTAAAAAAGAGGGACCAATTACCATAAAAGTGAAGTGCTGCCAAAATTGATAAGCAATATTTAATTCAAATTGTAAATCTTTTGTCAATCAATATATGAGAAAGCAAGTGAACTTTCAATCTTTGAGTTGAAATAAATTTGTGTTGTATTTGAGATGTTCTTATATCTTTTCTATTACATTTTCTTGTGTAATTAATTGAAACATGGTGTGAATTTCTATAAATTAAAAGGTGCCAAGAAGCTGATTTTGAAGTCTTTGAGCTACAATATCATCACTAGGTTTGTGTTCATCATTGAAAGAGAATTATTGAAGAGACTTTGGGATGCCAGTTATTCTTCCTTGATAATTTTAATCTTTATTAGAATTAAGGCGAAGAATTTAGGCTGCACTTTATTCTATCTTTTTAAGTTTATTGGTATTATTCTTGTTACTCCTTTGGATAATAAGTATGAATATCAATTATATTTGGTTCATCAAGTGATCTTATATTTTCAAAGTATATCACAATTAATGGAAGAAATTTTATGATTAAAAATCAATTCTAAAAAAATATAATTGGATGATATGACAACACCCACTATGATAAAATTATTGTAAATAAGTGTAAATAATTAAGTGTTATGTCAGTTAAAAATAAAAGGGAGCCTCCCCTTGCTTAGAAGAGAGATTTATCTCATCATATTGTGGATGAAATCACCATTTTGTTATCATTTTGTTGTTAAAAAAATATTCACCCAACAATTTTTGGTGACTCCATTGGAGAATGAACATTTGACCAAATTCTACACTCACTTAGTTCATATAAGACCAATGCCTTATTGTTTTTTATTGTTTTGCTATAGTTAATCTCTTTTATTTTTGAGTACTTTCACATTATAGAAAAATAAAGCTACACTTGTGGTAGAATGGTAGTGGGACTCATTGATCTGAAATTTGAGTTATTGTAAGAAAATAACTTTGATCTTTTATCGATACGTGCAAGGTCACCTCTTTAGCATATAATAAGTTTTCCACCTATAAATATAATATCTCTCATATCAAGATAAGCTTCCAGAATTTGTATAGTTTTGCCTATTTTTCCTTTGCAAAGGTTTATAATACCTCCATATAATCCATAAATGATGGCAACTCAAGGTCTATGGGGTAATGCTTTTGGTCCATTAAATTTGGTACCACCATCACATGAACTACCTCGTGGCTCATGGAAATTTTTTCCTAAATTTTATGGTGATGGCAAGCAACATCTAGATGAACATATTGTTGCATTCTACATTGCATGTGGAGTTTTTAGAGTGGAACATGAAGATGTTTCTATAAGTTTATTTGTAGAAGCACTCCAAGGCATTTTTTTGATTGGTTTTATCATCTTACAATTGGTACTATCACTAATTGGGCTATGCTCAATACTAAGTTTGAGGCAAAGTTCAAGCCTACAGAAGATGCTCATGGCTTGTTGGCTCAACTTACACAAATGAAGAAGGAAGCACATGAACATATGCATGAGTTTGTGATAAAGTTTAATAAGTTGAGGAATAGGATTCTGGTGGTTGCTCAACCTACACTTGAGAATTTGAAGTGCTTCTTCATCAATTCTCAACTACCAAAAGTTAGTTTTCTTTTACGCAGAGAAAATCCAACTAATCTTGATTTTTCTCAAAGTTTAGACACTAAAGTAGAAGATGATTTAATCCTAATAGGAAAGGTGAGAAACAATTCAATCAAGCCTAGAGGGCAGCCTTCCCCCACTTTATCTTTTACTAACACAATGGATCCTATGATTCAAAAGTTAGAAAATGAATTGCTTGAAATTAAAAAACAAATGTCTCAAAGCATGTATTTTCATTCATACAAAGATGTTCCTAGGAGAACATATCCGAAATATTCTAACAATGTTACTAAGAATCAAAGTTTGAATAAGCTACCTCCAACACAAATAAGGCTTGTATTAGAGGCACCTATAGATAATGCAGTAGTCAATTAGCTAGAACTTGAAAATGATGATGTTTCAAAATTTGAATACATTCTAGAAGAAGATGTTACTCCTTTCACTAAAAATGAATAAGGAGAAGCTGATGACTCTGATATCAGGTTTTTGAACTTTAAAGAAGAAGAAGTTAAACAAGAGGAAGATACACATGGTGAGTCTTATGTCATTTTAACCCATTCTCAAAGTTAGCTGAATCAACAACAAAATGTTGATAAAACAAAATCTAATGATGAACCATGAAAGGAGGTTACAATTTCCAAAAGAGGAAATCCTTTGCTAGTTAAACCAAAGGATAGGGTGGTAAATAAATAAGTAAGTACTCCTCATAATTCTACCTCTTCTCCTTCAATGTCTAGATCTAGTGCCCAAAACCTAAAAATGAAAATGTTTTGTCTTCCTTGGCTGCCCCATATCTAGTTTTTGATATCATTGATCATGACAAGAAGACTAAAATCCAAATGTCAGAGGTAGACTACCTCCAATCAAACCCTGATCAATTTGAAAGATTGGCAAAATTTTTAAAAAGTAAGAGGATCAATTTTGATCATAATATAGCTAAGAGTGTACCAATTGATCCTAAGCCAAAATCAAATCAAAATAACTTGGTTGTAACTCTTGCACCTAATTTTGGAAAAATAAAACCTTTCTATATTTCCTTATTTGTCAATGGTTATAAGCTCAATAATTGTGTTATTGATTCTCAATGGAAACTAAACAAGTACCTCTTATAGGCCAAATCAAGGATGCACAATTTGCATTTACTACATTTCCAAAGAAAAAGATCAAAATGATAGTTCTAGTGGCTGATGTTTTAGCTTCATATGGAGTTCTATTGGGATGTAACTTTTGTAAATATGTTGGAGGAGAAATCAATATGGATTGGTCCAAGGCTAGGATACCTATTAAGGGTTTTATGTAGAATCTTCACCTAGAAAAGAAAATGTAGTACACTATAACAAAGATAGAAGACCCAAAAGCTCAAATCCTCTTTGTAACCTCTAGAATGGGCACATATTTCTTGACTATAGATGAATATCCAATATCTTCAAATGATATTTTAGAAAAATATCAAAAAATAGAAGAGTTTTTTTCTTTAGATGAGAAGATTTTGAATTTTGACACTATTAAGGTTGAGAGTTCAAATGATGTTTGGACTTTAGAATTTGATGATAGTTGTTCATCAACTAGATTTGGAGCCAGAATAGTTCTCATATACCCAAAAGGAATTTTTTTTCCTTTCTCTTTCAAATTGCAATTTGATAATACTAACAATAATATTGAGTACGAGGCCTTATTGTTAGGAATAGAAGTTACACAAAAGAAAGGAATCAAAAATATTCATGCCCAAGGTAATGCTGAGCTAATCATTTATCAAGTCAAGAACTTATATCAAACAAAGAATGAAAGACTAAGGCATTATCATAATCGAGTTTGGGATTGCATGGAAAGTTTTGATGTGTTCAACATATTAGTAGTTTTAAGAGAATATAATGATAGAGATGATTCATTGGCCATTTCGGCCACTCTCTTGATTCCTCACAAATATTTTCAAGGAAACAAGTATACCATTGAGTTGGTTTTTTGACCCAGTGTTCTTGACAATGTTAATCATTGGCAGGTTTTTAATAATGATGAGCAAGTCATCTCATTCTTGGAGAAGGTGAAAATTTTTAGCGAGTTTTATTTTGAAGGAAGTGATTCCACTCCTCAAGAACTAATTTTTGAAGTTAATGAGGAAATTAGTGAAGAAGTCTTGCAGCTAAAAGGGAATAAGATTCCCAAAGGGTTGGTATTTTTAGAAAGACTTTTTGATAAGCACGATTGATTCATCAAATGTCAATAATCAGAATCTGATTCATCTACAAAAATTAAGTTAATATACAACCATAAAGTGACCCAACAATGATAAATATTGTGAAATGCTACTCATTAGAGGAAAGAGAAAAGTTGGTAACTCTTCTACCTCAGTACATTGATGTATTAGCATATTCATATGCTAATCTGAAGTATTTTCAACCTAAGGAAGTGCAACATGATATTCCTCTCAAGCCAAGATCTTAGCTCACAAGCAAAAATAGTGACAGTATAATCCCAAAATATCATGTACTATCCTCACTAAAATTTAAAAGATTTTGAATGTTTGCATTATCTTTCCCATACATCACTGCACATTGATAGAAAAAATTATTCTTGTAAGGAAAAAGAATGGAGAGATCCACATTTTTGTTAACTTCTAGAATTTGAATCAATTATCATTTAAGGATAATTACCCATTACTAGTAATGGATCAAGTATTTCAAACTATGACTAGTTCAGAGATGTCTATGCTAGATGGTTTCTCAGGATACAATCAAGTGGAGGTTCATGTTGAAGATCAACATAAGACAACCTTCACTACTCCATGGGCAATTTTACATATCATAGAATGCCTTTTGGATTAATCAATGCTGGTGATACTTTCCATAGGGCTATGGATTTGGCTTTTTGAGATATAATCATTAAGTTAATTGTAGTCCACCTTGATGATCTAATTGTTTTCTCAAAAAAACATCAAGATCATTGTGACCATTTGAAACAAGTACTTGAAAGATGTTGTGAACATGGGATATCTCTTAATCCCAAGAAGTCCATATTTGGGGTTATAGAAGGAAAGCTCCTTGGACATATTATCTCCAAGGAAGGAATCAAAATTGATTTGAATCAGGTTAAGTCAATTCACAATCTTAATTTACCATCAAGTAAGAAAGGAGTGCATTCTTTCTTTGAGAATGTTAATTTTTTACGAAGATTTGTTCCTGATTTTATTGAAAAGACTCACCACATTGTTGATATGATGAAAGGAAAATCAACTTTTCATTGGAATGTAAAAGGATAAAATGATTTTCATGAGATAAAGGAAGCCATAGCACTCACTCCTATCCTAGTTTGCCCAGATTATAAAAAGAACTTCATTATGTATAGTTATGATTCTGAGCATACCTTATTCGTAATCTTGGTACAACCAAATGAAGAGGGGATTAAATATCCTATGACAGTCATGAGTTTCCCTTTGAAGGATCATAAGCTTATGTACTCATCCATGGATAAACATGCATATGTGATGGTGAAAGTAGTCAAGCATTTCAAGTACTACATCCTTAATTCTCACACCATTACATTAGTACTAGATTATACTGTTAAATCTATTTTGACTCAACAAGAGTTTGGATGTAAAAGAGGTAATTGGATTGATAAAATCCAAGAATATGATATGGAGATCAAGCCTAACAAAATTTTTCATGGAAAAGGTTTGTGTCAACTCATGGTAGAGACCAATTTAGAAGAAACACCCAACAATGAAAGAGATACAAAAGAACTACCCATGGTCTTTCTTGTAAGTACTATGGATGAATGGTATTTTGATATTGCTTACTTCCTCACATATGGAGAGTATCCAGAATATTTGTCCCATAAAGAGAAGAGGAAAATCAAGCTCAAGGCTAAAATTTTTGTCCTTTGGGCTAATGGTTTGTACAAGTGGAACATTTATGGAATCTTTCTAAGATGTGTAGACAAGGCACAAGGAAAGTTATTGGAATCTTTCCATGATTTAGCATGTGGAAGATATTTTTTATCCCTTATCATCGCTCACAAGATCTTGCAAGCTAGATATTATTGGCCAACACTTTTTTAGGATGCATACACATGGGTGCATAAATACGAGAAGTACCAATAATTTATGGGGAAACCTAAGTTAGTAGCCTTGCCTCTCAAGCCAGTAGTCATTGAAGAACCTTTTCAGCAATGGGGTATTGATTTCATTGGTGCAGCGAACCCATTTTCAAGTGTTGGTTATAGTTATGTTCTCATGGCTATGAATTACTTCACCAAGTGGGTAGAAGTAATTACAACCAAACACACCACTTCATAGGTTGTTTGTAATTTCTTCAAAGAGAATATCATTATAAGGTTTGGTGTGCCAAATAAAGTTGTAAATGATAATGTTGAATTTTTCACATCCCATGAGATGACTTAGTTTTGCTTTGAATATGGGATTATTTAATATCATTATTTTGACTATTTTCCTTAAGGGAATAGTCAAGCCGAGTCGAGTAATGAGAATTTGGTAACTATCATCAAAAATTTGGTAAAAGATAATCAGAGGAATTGGTATAAATCATTATACAATGTATTGCGGGTTGATCATATTACTCCCAAATGAGCAATTGGTATGTTTCCTTTTCAAATTTTGTATGGATTGAATGCTAAAATACCAATGACATTAGAGTTACCCACTCTCAAATTAGCTAAGGCAATTAAAGATGAAACATTTGAAACCTCCTTGGACAAATGTATTATGTACCTTTATAAGATAGAAGAGAAATGTATAAAGGTAACATACCATATTACAGAGCATCAAAGTCATGCCAAGGAACTTTTTGACAAGAAAGATAAATCATGAGAATTCTGAGTTGGGGATCTAATCTTTTTGTGGGACAAAAGAAGAGAGCCAAAAGGAATGCATGGAAAATTTGATTATTTATGGAAGGGTCCTTTTATCATTCAAAAATTTAGTGGAGAACATAGTTTATTCTTAGCATACTTAGATGGGACACCATTACCACTGCCCTATAGTGGGCAACATCTAAAGCTTTTCACTCAGTGAGGTTCTAAATAATTTTGTATATTTTTTAAATATCTGTATATCCTTCTTTATTTTTATTTTGGTTTAGTTTTTTGCTTAACTCCATGGCCCAATGGAGAAAAGCACTTAGAATTATATGATTCTCTTTAATTTAAGTGTTTCAAAGAATACTTGAAGGGAATTCCCTAGTTAGAGCTAGCAATTATCCTTGAATTTAGCAGGCTCAATTCATGGGATAGCCCCTACAAAACTTATCCATTTCATAGCCAATGAACTCTAAGTATGAAAAATGAGGTTAATCATTACCTCTTTGTGTTTTTTTTTCCTTTCAAAAATTTAGTTTTTGAGGGAAGTTTCTTTTTGGTGCAATTTAGGGAATTTTCTCTGAACTACACTTTTTCTGGTTTGGTGCAAATCATAGAATTTTATCTAAAGTGCACCATTGAGTGTACTAGAAAAAAAATTCTCCAATATTGTAGTTTAATTTTCTAGTGTAGTAGCACTATTTTTCTCTGATTTTGCACGTGTAAGTTCAAAGTTTTTCTCCATTCCTACACTTGGGCATACCATTACATTAGTAATTAATTTTGCATTAATTACCCTCATATATATTTTAACCCATGTAAATTAATTTTTACCATTTGTCTTCACCATTTTTAAGCATGAATATGTCCTTTACTACCATTTTCAAGCTTCACTGCACTTCTCATTTCCCTCAATTTGCTATTTTCAAATAATTCTTCATGCCCTAGGGTTTTTCGTTATCATCTATTCTCATGGCATCTTAGGTAAATTTTTGTTTTTCTTGTTGTTTTTGTTAATTTTTGTTCCATTTTATTTCTTCTTTCAATTTTTTTATTTTTCCCTAAAAAACCCTAACACTCTCAATTCATTTCAGAGACTTTTCTTTGAAAGGCACCAAGGGATGTTTTTCATATACCTTTCATCTTCAAGTGCACTTCAAAGAAAATTCTCTAAAGTACATGATTATTAACCTTTTTGGTACACTTCAGAGAATTTTATATGAAGTGCATGTAGTTTGATGGACTTTAGAGAAATTTCTCCAAGGTGCACGTAGTCCAGTGTACTTTGAAGAAATTTCTTTAAAGTGCATATTATATGCCTTCTGGTGCACTTCAGAGAAAATTATCTAAAGTGCACTTCATTTGGTGTAGTTCAGAGAAAAGTCTTTGAAGTTCATGTTATCCCCATTTTTGGTGCAGTTCCAAGAATTTTCTCTGAACTACACCAAAACCAACATTTGGTGCAGTTTATAGAATTTTCTCTAAACTACACTTTTTACCAAAAATGATAACTTTGAAGAAATCAAAATTATCTTTTGCAGATACTTGATCAATGTCAAAAGATTCCCTAGTTAAGAGGACAATGAAGTATAAATTTCAAAGCATATTTTTATCATCTACAGTAAATTCTAATGTAGATCAAATTGGAGATACAGACATTGGGTGTGTTGACATGGCTAAATTCTTAAGAAGTTTGGGTAGAGATCCCATTACCCCACATATGCAGCCTATTCTTAACAGTGAGATACATCTAGTAGCTACATTTCCTATGTCAACTCAAGAGCCAGAGTTCATCTTAATAGTTACTACTCACTTTGAAAAGGAAACCAGATCAATCAAGGATGATAGTGGAAAAATAGTAATTAGATTGGATGTGGAATATTTTGATAAAGTTTTTCATCTTTCAGACATTGAGGAATATTTAGATATAAGTGTGACAATAGCCCAAGAATACTATGATAGGAATATTTTGAAATGCAAGAGGCACATTAGTAACAATTAGCTAAGGACACCAAGGCATACAATTGCAAGATGGCCAGCGAGCTTTTATTGAAGTGAATTTATGGAGGAAATAGGAGACTTAGTCACTCTCCTAAGTAGGGTCAAAAGTTTTTCCTATAACCAATATATTTCAAGAATGGATGTATTACTACATTTTTATCATCAAGAAGAATAAGCAAAGGATTTATTGGGGAAGTCAGATAAGTGATGCCATATGTCACCAACTTTATGAAGTAGGTTCTTCTCTTAAATTATATGACTTCCTATCTGGTATATGTTATAGCTTGCATGAGGGTTTTTATAGGATTGAATAGTGTTGGTGAATGAAAGAAAGTGCCTATTCATGAATATTATCCATAGTTGACCCTCAAATAAGGTGTCAAACATTTCAGAAGAGTTAACAATGCATTATTCTACCAATTCATTTGTATTTTTAAACAAGAATTGGAGAAGAAAAGGGTTTCAGATCAGACATGGGAAATATTGAATAGGATTGGTTGCATTTTCCTTTAGTTCCCAAATTTCACCTATATCAGGGTAGGTGGATTTAATGAACAACCTTACAGCTACCTAAATACCCAAGTGATAAATTGATTTTAATGGAGATGTGCATATAAATGATGACTGTACATAAAAATCAATTAGATGCATATAAAAGAGGATTCGAGTTTCCTATAAGCATTGGATGGTACAAAATTTTAACTACACCTAAGGATAAGACAATGAAAACTAAGATGTAATAGATCACCCTTAAAAATTAGAAAATATTTTGATTATATAATGATAAAGGAAAAGATGAGAGGCAATTATGTTCATGTGCACAAGATTGAGGTTATCTAGGTAGAATGTAGAACTAAAGAAGATGTAAGGAGACTTGATTATAGTCATCTTACTACTTATCAAATTTAATAACTATAATTAGCCATCATTCTAGATAACCTCTTTGATGATGAGAATATATTGGATCCTTCATATGAAGGAAATCAAGTTGCTTCTACTCCTATTCCTTTAATCCAATGGTCTATAAAAGAATGCACATCTATCAGAGAGGGATTTCAACCCATCCTTGTAAGAACTAATGCCTAGTTGGAATCTAAAGGTATTAAATTAAAATATTTTAAGATAGGGTTAGAATAAGAATATGGTGAAGACACTAAAAGGAAACATGAGGAATTAAGGATGAAAAATAAAGAAGAGGCCTCCATGTCTACTCAGAAACCAAATTTATATTTTTAAGTAAAGGAAAAAAGAAAAAAGAAGCTAGTGTTGAAAAAAGTGTGCAAATAGAGACACAATAAAAACCAAGTGTGAGTGAGGTACCTCCTCAATCAATAGTTGTACAATCTTTGGCTAAATAATCTCCACAAGTTGAGTCCATATAATTAGAAGTTCCTACAATCAAGGTCTCTCAACCAGTAGTTTCCCAGGTGACATTCTTGTAATTCTTTCTATTAGTGCATTTGTACCAATTGTATTTATTTATGCTCAAACTATTCTCTCAGCCCCACCTTCTCCTCCTAGTGCCACACTTTTTCAAGTCCCTTTCCAAGGCACTTTGGATCAAGTTTTCAATTCTTTGTCTAATCTACCTAGTCCTACAAAGTCATTAGGATCCCCAACCAATCTATACTTCACTCAATAAGATATCAACAAATTCATGTCCACATCTCTTGTTAAAGTGATGACTTAAGGACCTATCACCCTAGTGTCCAAAAAATTATCAGACCCAAAGTAACTTTCATGCCAACCCAAACCCCACCAATAATAACCACTATTCCATCAGTGTCAACACCACTATTAGATACCTCTACCATTCCACTTTCTATTCCACCCACTTCACAAACCATTTCCCTCCCCAAACATCATAATCTTTGGTTTCTTCTACTTAAGGAGCTTCATCTCCTCTTCCCCCATGGTTAACTTCTCAAACACCTAAAAAGAAGAAACAGGCTATTTCACCTAATAATTTTAACCTTAGTCAACTCATCCTAGTAAATCCCAAGATGACAAAGAAGGATAGAATTATGTAAATGATAATTTTTGATTCTGGGCATAAGTATGCTGAAGTTTTAGTTCCTCCTCAAGACAAGAACATTGAAGATATTCAAGCATCCAAATATGCAGTAAAATGCATAAATCTCAAGAAACAAACTCATGAAGGTGCAAAGGAATATTTGTAAGTAGCAATGTCTTCTTTGATTAAAAGATATGATAAAGATAAGAAAATTAAAGATCAAATCATGTTACAAGTGGAACAAATGACTTCTATTTTACTAAAAATCACTCAACCTTCTGAGTCCATTGATCTTGTTGTGCATGAAAATACCGAAAGAGCTATTCAACTTGAATAAAAAATTGGGTCTCAGGGTCATGTAGTTAATTCTTAGGTTGAAAGGTTAAAAACACAAGGTACTCAAATTTTGCATTCTACTATTAAATTTTTGAAGAACTTAAGTGAAGTAAAAATATAAACTCATCAAACAATTAAGGCACTCACTCAAGATTTGGAGTTAACTGAAAAAGATATTGATACATAGACTCAACTTCACCAATTCAAAGTGGAGCTATTGGTTGAGAAGAAGATCATTAGAAATAATAAAATATTTATTGAATATAGGGAGGCAATGAAGAATAGAAGAAAGTTTCTTGAGAATCTGATTAAAGATATAGAAGAGGCTAAAGGTATGTGTGATAATAAAATATTTGATATTATAGAGAGAGTTGGAAAATTCCCCTATCAAGTTAGGAATGTTTCTCAAAAAATTATTCATGTGGAGGTTGTTACTCAAGAATTTACATCATTATTCCAAGAAAAGGCTGAGATAGGTACTTTCACACTGGACTCCATTGATGAATTGATTGAATCATGGATAAGAGCAAGGATCTCCAAGTTAACCTAGAAGATTTAGTTATAAGGGTACTTGTCATATCCAAGAGTACATACAACCCAGATAACAATGGATTCCAAGCTATTTTGAAGAAATATGAGGATTTTCTAGAAAAGAATAAAAAGGAAGAAATTCTTGTGTCTAAGGACACCTAGTTTGTTTTTGTAAATTTTCTTGTGTAATTTTATTTGGTGCATTTTACACGTAGGAAAAGTGCATAGTCCTAAGTCAAATTGGACTCTGTTAATGAATAAGTCAATGTATTTATGTTTTTCCTATTTCTGTTTAGATCTCCTCTCTATAAATAGGAGGATTCTCTTTGTCAAAAAGAGGGACAAATTGCCATAGAAGTGAAGTGCTGCCAAAATTGATAAGCAATATTGAAACTTTGAATTCAAATTGTAAATATTTAGTCAATAAATATATGAGAAAGCATGTGAAATTTCAATCTTTGAGCTGAAATAAATTTGTATTATATTAGATATGTAATTAATTGAAATATGGTGTGAATTTCTATAAATTGAAAGGTGCCTGGAAGCTGATTTTGAAGTCTTTGAGCTACAATATCATCACTGGGTTTGTGTTCATCATTGAAAGAGAATTACTGAGGAGACTTTGGGATGCCAATTATTCTTCCTTGATAATTTTAATATTTTTTATAAATAAGGTGAAGACTTTGGGCTGCACATTATTATATCTTTTAAGTTTACTCTACTGGTATTATTCTTGTTACTCCTTTGGCTAACAAATTTGAATATCAGTTATATTTGGTTCATCAAGTGATCTTAGATTTTCAAAGTATATCATAAAAAATGGAAGAAAGTTTATGATTAAACATCAATTCTTAAAAAAGAGAATTGGATGATATGACAACACCCACTATGATAAAATTATTGTAAATAAGTGTAAATAATTAAGTGTTATGTTAGTTAACAATAAAAGGGATCCTCCCCTTGCTTAGAGGAGAGATTTATCTCATCATACTATGGCTGAAATCACCATTTTGTTATCACTTTATTATTAACAAAATATTCACCTAATAGTTTTTAGTGACTCTATTGGGGAACGAACATTCGATCGAGTTATACACTCACTTAGTTCATATAAGACTAACACCTTATTATTTGCTACTATTTTTCTATAATTAATCACTTTTCTTTTTAGTACTTTCACATTCTTGTAGAATAAATCTACAATCATGATAAAATGGCAGTGGGACTCATTGATTTGACATTTGAGTTATTTCAAGAAAATAACTTTGATCTTTTATTGGTATGTGCAAGGTCACCTCTTCAACATATAATAAGTTTTACACCTAAAATACAAGATCTCCTATATCAGGATAAGCTTCCAACGTTCATAGAGTTTTGCCTATTTTGCCTTTTCAAAGGTTTGAAATACCTCCATATAATCCATAAGGGATGGTAGCTCAAGGTCCGTGGGGTAATGCTTTTGGTCCATTGAATTTGGAACCACCATCGCATGAACTACCTTGTGGCTCATGGAAAATTTTTCCTAAGTTTTATCATGGTGGCAAGCAACATCCAGATGAACATATTGCTACATTCTACATATGAAGATATGTATGAACAATATGATAACGTATACCAATGAACCTCTATAGTTCCACATTAAGTAGAATTTAAAGCCCTAGAGTAATCTCTTAGGGAGATTGAAATCCTTAGGGGTAGGGCTAGAGTGTTAGAATAAATAAATGGGTCAGATACATTGGCATAAGTAGTTGTATCAGAAAGTACACATCTACAAGATTTTATAGCATAACATACAACATAACTTGTAACATAATATGTGGCATATCCTATAGCATGACTTGTAACACAATCTATAGTAGAATAACATGCCACCATTCTTAGAATTATAAAAAAATATGTTACATTGACTTCCACCTAGAAAAATAAACTTCACCAAGCATTTATTTTTCTTGAGATGTATTTGAGAGGAGATGAATAATTCTAGGATATGCAATTTCAGTGGTTTAGAAATTATAACCAGCTAAAGGAAGAAAATAAGGAATTGAAAAAGTAAGTCCAAAAAAGAAGCTTAAATCATGAGATTAAAATAAAAAGTGGAATATATCAAAAAATTGATCAAGCAACTTTTGAATTGTAGGCCACCTCCTTGGTTTTAATTTGTTTTTCTTGAGGAGCAATGGTTAAATTTTAAATTCATGAGACCATATTGTGATTTTACCTACTTGGTAATTGATCTCACATCATTCTTTGAATATAAAATAATTTTACCCATAAATCTCAGAAATAATTGTGTGAATTTTATATGCATAACCATGTTGATCCTCATAATGTAGAATGAAACCCAAACCTATATGTGGGTGATGTTCTACTGAAATAGTTTTCCTCTTATTTGTTAAATGAAAATAAGATAGGGAAAGAATTGATAGAATACCAAGTAAAAGAAAAAGAAAATTCTTTTATGATAAGAGGAGAGACCACTCATCTTGGATTGATAGAGGAAGATGAATCTCACTAATGAAAAGGAGAGAAGTTACTATATAGTTTTTTTGTTAGAGCATTTAATGTCTATATGGGATAGTTTAGACCCTTAGCATAATTTGGTGTGTACTTAAAAAATAATAATTTATTATTTATTAACACGAGGGGAAAACCTCATGTAAATAAATAATAAAATATAAATTATTTATTACTTACCAAATTAAATTGAATGATTATCAGGATCGTTGGACCTATTAGATATAATGGTCACCTCCCTTCATACACATAATAAATAGGTTTTTAGCCCTATTATAAAACACAATCGGTGAATTTTGATATTTGCGTGTGAAAAATATTTACAAAGGTTCTATGAAGGCTTATGTGAAGAAGTAAGAAGTTGAAGGATATGTATTGGGGTTAATTGTTTCTCAATTATATGAATATCATCATTTGTGGGATTTTTACCCTTTGAGGTTTCCCACATAATTTCTTGTGTTATGTATTCATTGATCTGGTTGTGTATGTTTTACTAATTAATCTACATCCTAGATATCTTATGTATGTTCCTTACATGTATTGCTTCATAGAATTCATTATGGAATCAG